>JAQQTO010000030.1:6269166-7733333 GCA_029884595.1 Ormosia semicastrata
ATTATTAAAATTAATAGTAATTTTTTAAAATTATTAATTTAAAAATCAAATAACATCATAGCAAGAGAAATTAGTATTAATTTGCTTGAAAAATCACTTTTCTATGATGTTATTTAATTTTAAAAAATTGCTATTTATGTAAAATCAATTCACCTCTTCTTTGTTTTACCAAAATATATAGAATTAAAAAGGGTAAACCACAAAAACTACAAACACATACATACCAAGTTAAAACTAAAAAAACCGTCGTTCTTAAAGCTGTAGACTTGAGATTTTTTTGTTTTTTTGGGTTACAGACTTATTAAGACTAATTGAATGATTGATAGGTGAAGTAAACAGTGGTTGAGATTTCAATTGTTGATGGACCCCGCACGTACTACTTAAATCTCAATCGCTCCTTATATATGCATGGCAGATACCCAAGATTTTTTTATCATTGATCAACTAATAATTGAACAATTGATTGCTATTATGTAATTTTTCTCTTGTTGCTATGTTTATTAATTATACGTGCATACATGAATTTGGAAACTTAGTTCATAAGATAACTAGTCAGATCAACTCAAATCATTCACACATCAGAGCATTTTTTGCACTTTTCAATGAGGATAAAAAATCCATGTAATTTTATGTTTGCCGGCATGTACATTCACTGCTGTTCAAATTTACCATAAATGTCATTTTCAAATTAAGTACGAAAAATGCATGTTGTTTGACCAACACTTGTAATTTAATTTACACATCGTTCTTCAGCATATGGAACTATGCTAAAATGTCCAACCCGCCGGCAGACAGCTGGCCATATGTAATACCACCTAGATGATTAATGACAATCTAAGAGATCACTGTTTAATTTGCCTCTCTTTTTTAGTGATTATTACATGCAGTGCTCTGTTATTCGAAGATCAAGAATAGATTGAAACTTTCAAGAGTTTAAATTAATTTAGCTAATTGTATATAATGATGGCGATACTATGAGAGGATTTTCAAAATAATAAACCAAGACAAAATCTAGTAAAATTATGAAATATTGTGTTTATTCATAGAGATGTGCCTTTTTCATGAAGATATATATCTATATATGAATGTTGTTATTCATGGTGACTGGTCATGAAAAGATGTTATAAATAAAGAGTTGTGTCTCTTCGTGGATAATTGTAGTTATACATAAAAATTGTGTCACTTTTTAAGAGAGTTGTAACCATTCTTTAGAAGGAGTTGCGTCTCTTCTCAAATGGTCTCTCAATGTATATATAAAGACATTCTTCATCAAGTCTTAGATGCATAATTGAATTTATTCTTTCTTCCAAATCATCTCAGCTGTTTTTCTTCTATGCGTAAGAAGCATAATAAAGAACTATCATTTTGTAAAATACTATTATTATCACTGGTTTATTTGTGTTCGTGTAATATAAACCAAGTGTTTTTCATTGTACCTTGAAAGAAATTCACTGTTGTCTTTTTGCATTCAATATTTTAGAATTGGTGGGACGAATTAAGCTTAAAGGAAATTATTACAATGCACTTTGAAAAATTGCACATATTTTCCATCAAAATTGCTGATTTTTACAAATTTAAAGTGTTATACCAAAACTTTATCTTTCTCCCATTCTAAGACTTCACAAGTCATAATTTCCAACACATACTTGTTAGGAGGACAATATTTTTTTTTTCTACGTAGGCAAGTTCAATTGTGAATTTAGTGCAGAAGTAGGCAATTTACGTAGAGACATTAAAGAATAAAAAAGCTATGAATAAAACTATAATTAAAAGTGATTGCTTGTTGAATCTGATTTTCATAGGCAAATATTCATATTGATAAGATTCTATCAGCATCCTTTGCGCATACCCAAATGTTTTTCATCCTTCTTTTTTCTCAATTTCTCGGGTTAAGATGGATTTATGAATAATGGAAACCCAAGTACTAAGTAGTCTCAAGTCTGTATAATGCTTTCTATTTGTCACTTTGGGAGCACATATCTCACATCAAAGGTATAAGGTAAAATTAGAGTATAGATATACAGAAAATAAAGTGAGCTGAATTGAAATCAAGTGATAAATACTATGAGATGATATATGTGTAAATGTGTATATATAACATTGAGAAGTAGTCCCACACGTCATCTCAGTCCTTGGAATTTTTTTAATCTGTGAATAAGTTAATTGCATTCCTGGTTCCTTTTATGACATTGTTGTCAAGTAATATTATTTCAGACTTGGGTTTAAGATTAGCTTGCTTATTTGTTCAAACTCTTTTTCACACTTTCCATACTCATACTGCCTTACAGGACCATCCACAAAGGCTAAAACAGGAACTGCAGCAGAGAAGTCAAGGCACTTATTAACAAGCTTGTCTATGGACAGCCCAATCTGTTTTTGTTTTTTGATGCACAAATACCATTTCCTAAGATAAATATCTTGATCACCTTCCATTTTTTTGTTTTGAATTCAATAAAGGACTAGTTAGCGTCATAGTTGTCTGATCCTCACAATTGTAAGACCTTTTATGTAGTTTGTTTTGGATGTGACGTGCTGAAAACATTTACTGTTGGGAAATTATGCAAAATTTTTTTATCATCAGATTTGTAAAAAGCAAAATAAATACAGAATAATAATACACACAAAATTGATAACGGAGTTCGGCCAATTGTGCCTACGTCTCCGGGCTGCTGCAGATATTTTACTAAGAAAAAGAAATATAAAAGTGTTTACAAAACACTCATAACCTCTCACAACCCACACCCCAATTACACCCAAAAACTAAAGCTTTTCTCTCTAAACTTTTTTGTTTCTCTCTCTAGGATTTTTCTCTCTTTGTTGGGATAATATTTGCATCTGATGAGGCTTCTATTTATAAAAGCTGAAACGCGTTTTGCACCGCGTACACAGTTCCAAAAACGCGTCGACAATTGAATAATCAATTGCTTTCGGTGCAATTGACAAATTGCTTCAATCAATTATTGCACTTTTCAGTGCATTGATTTAGAAGGGGGGCCACCACTAACAATCTCCCACTTGAAGACTGATTTCAATCCGTCTTCACCTCGATCAATGCAGCAGTCTTCTCTGGTCTGTTACTCTAGCAAGCCAACTGAAGTTGAGCACAACTTCAATTTGTCGATAGTCACCACTTTTGTTAACATATCTACTGGGTTCTTGCTTCCTTGAATCTTCACCAATGTTAGCACCTCATCCTGATCAAGCAGAGTCCTGATGAAGTGATAATGAAGATCAATGTGCTTTGTTCTGAAATGAAATGCTGAATTCTTTGTCAGATGTATCGCACTCTGACTATCACTATGCAAAATACTTTTCTCCTGGACGAATCCCAACTCTGTCAACAAGCCTTGAAGCCATATCAATTCTTTACTGGCTTCTATTACTGCCACATACTCAGCTTCTGTAGTGGATAAAGTAACAATCTTTTGTATCTGTGACATCTAACTAACAACTGTAGTTCCAATAGTGAATATGTAACCGGTGGTACTTCTTCGATGATCGACTTTACCTCCAAAGTCTGCATCTACATAGCCTTGCACTTTTAATTCTCCTTTACCAAAGTGCAAACAATTCTCTGTAGTGCCTCGTAGATACCTCAAAATTCACTTTACTGCTTCCCAATGAGCTTTACCTGGATTTGACATAAACCTGCTTACAACTCCCCCGCATGGCCAATGTCTGGCCTCGTAAAGACTCATTGCGTACATCAAACTTCCAATGGATGAAGCATACGAAACTTTAGCCATGAATTCTCCTTCTTCCTCCGTCTGAGGGGACTGATCCTTGGATAAGCGAAAATGACTGGCCAAAGGTGTGCCAACCGGTTTGGCGTTGCCCATGTTGAATCTTTTCAAAATACCGATGTACTCTGCTGAGATAGCGCAAAATCCCTCTTTGCTTATCTCTCGTGATTTGCATTCCAAGGATCTTCCTTGCTTATGGACCTAAATCTTTCATGTCAAATTCATTTGACAACCTGCATCTTCAAGTTTCGATCTCGTCCATATCCGAACCCGCTACTAACATATCATCAACGTAAAGTAACAAAATGATATAACCGGACTTATATCTCTTGAAGAAGTAAATTGGTCGGCATTGCATCGGAAACCTTCCTTGTGCATGAAGCCATCGAACTTCCTGTACCACTGTCTTGGAGCTTGTTTCAAGCCATACAAGCTCTTCTTTAATCTGCATACCATATTCTCTTTTCTTTTTTCTGAGAAACCTTCTGGATGGTGCATGTATATCTCCTCATCTAAGTCTCCGTGAAGAAATGCGGTCTTCACGTCCAACTGCTCAAGGTAGAGCTCTCCACTAGCAACAATACTTAACACAGATCTGATAGTATTGAGCTTCACAACTGGAGCAAAGATTTCGGTGTAGTCGACTCCTTCCTTTTCTTTGGAATCCTTTGACAACTAGTCGGGCTTTGTATCTCTTGAAGCCATCATGCTCCTCCTTCACCCGATACACCCATTTGTTGTGAAGTGCTTTCTTCCCCACGGGTAACTCAGCTAGTTCCCATGTCTGGTTGGAGATCAGAGACTTCATCTCGTTTTTCATGGCAAGCTCCTACTTGCAAGCATCTTCGACAAGCTTCGTCATAGCATTGGCTCCCCTCCATCAGTCAACAACGGATAGTTCATGTATCTCCTATTAGGCACATGAGGCCGAGAAGACCTTCTCAATATAGGAGCTGGAGTAGAAGAGCGTGGTGTTTTGACTGGAATTGCGACTTTGCTTTCTGTTCGTTGATTCCTCTAACCGAGGACTCTCAACTATAGGACCTTCACGGGACATCATCCACCTCTCGCATATCTTGGCCCACTTAGAGTCACCGGTGAAACGTGTTATGCCTATCCTTGTACATCACTCTTTCATTAAAGATCACATCTCTACTGCGGATCATCTTTTTGTTTTCATCATCCCAAAGGCGGTAGCCAAACTCGTCTTCACCATAACCGATGAATGTGCACTTCTTCGATTTGGGATCAAGTTTATTTCTACCTTGATCATTGATGTGCACATATGCTACACAGCCAAAAACTCTAAGATGTGAGAGTTTTGTCTCTTTTTCGCTCCATACCTCTTCTGGTATTATGTGCTCCAATGGTACCGATGGACCTCGGTTGATCAAATAAGCCATTTGTGTTGGTTGATAGAATAATCACATACGCAAGCTTCGTCTCTTTCGGTCAACGTTCGGTTCATATTTGCTACACCATTGTGTTAAGGCGTACCCGGCACGGTCCTCTCCATTTTGATCCCGTGCTCATAGAAAAACTTCTTGAATCTGGTGTCTTCATATTCACCACCATTGTTGGTTCTGAGCTTTTTGATCTTCAATCCTGTCTCATTTTCAACCATGGCTTTCCATATCCTGAAAGCCTCAAACACTTCAGATTTATGCTTTAGAAAGTAAACTCATACCTTCCTAGAGTGATCATCGATGAAGGTCACAAAGTAGTGTTTCCCACCAATTGATGAGACAGTCGTTGGACCCCAAACATCAGAGTGAACAAGCTCGAGTCTTTCTTTCTTTGGGGTTCTTCCACTTGTCTAAAAGCTGACTCTTTTCTGCTTTCCAAGTATGCAGTCTTCACACATGTCAATTTCCACTGACTGAAGACCTGGTAATTTGCCCTTCGAGTGCATGATCTTCATCCCTTTCACACTCATATGGCCAAGTCTCTGGTGTCACAGATTTGGATTTTCGTTTCCAGCTGCAACTGCAATTGAGTAGTGTGCCCCTACTGTCATGTAAAGAGTACCACTCTTTTTGCCTCGAGCAACCGTCATTACACCCTTTGAAATCTTCCAATCATTACTGTGAAAGATCGTAGTATAGCCTTCGCTAACCAGCTGCCCTACTGAGATTAAGTTATTTCTCAGGTTGAGAATATGCCTGACGTCCTTCAGCTCCCAAACAGACCCATTCAACTTAATCTTCACTACACCTTTACCAATAATAGCACAAGGTTGGTCATCACCAAGGTACACTTTTCCAAGGTTTCCGGGGACATACCTCTCGAAGAATTCTTTCTGTGAAGTAGCATGAAACGATGCTCCAGAGTCTAACACACCCAAGACTCTTCCTTGCTCTCCAAAGAGCATATCAACGCATCATTTCCTCTTGAGGTGGAAGTAACATTTGCCTCGTCCTTCGCCTCCTGATTCTTCAGTGCACTCTTGCACTGATTTTTGTAGTGTCCGGTCTTTCCATAATTCCAACACTCGATGGTCTTTGAGCTACTGGAATTATTGGGATTCCTAGATTTGGACCTCCTGTCCTTTGATCTACCTCAGTAGTTTGATCTGCTGCATCTATTTCCTCTGGTTAATTTTCTTCCTCTTGACTCTATATACAAAACTGAAGAGGTTGACGATTCACCCGATTCTCTCCGTCGGATCTTTTCACTGAGAACCAAGTCACGAACATCATCAAATTTCAACTTATTGCTTCCCGATGAGCTGCTCACAGCCATGACAGTAGCATTCCAACTTTCTGGTAGAGAAGACAAAAGTATCAATGCTCGGACTTCTTCATCAAATTCAATTCCAACTGAACTCAACTGAGTTGTGACTGTATTGAGTTCATTGAGATGCTGAGCTACCGATGTGCCTTCCGTCATCCGCAAATTGAATAATCGCCTCATCAAGTGCACTTTGTTAGAGGTCGACGGCTTCTCATACATACTGGAGAGAGTCGCCATAAGACCCGCCGTGGTCTTTTCCTTTGCTATATTGAAAGCAACATTGCGAGATAGCGTCAATCGAATAACTCCAAGGGCTTGTCTGTCTAGAAGAGCCTAGTCTTCATCCTTCATACCTTCTGGCTTCCTTTCTAAGAGAGGTTGATAAAGCTTTTTCTGGTACAGATAATCTTCGATCTGCATCTTCCAAAAGCCAAAGTCCGCACCATCGAACTTTTCAATTTTCACATTTCCTTCGTCTGCAGCCATCGCTCCCACTCGAATCTGACTTCCTCAGGATCGTTTCTGACAATTTCTGCGAATCACCGTGCTTTAGAACACCTCCGTGGATAAATTGGTAACGCTGACCAATTTTACTATTCACAAAATTACTATTCATGAATTACTATTCATGAAATTCACTATTCATAAATTTTACTATTCATAAAATTTACTATTCATATGAATAGTACCTACTTCAAAATTAGCAGAAATAACCAACTAACTCTGATGCCAGTTGTTGGGAAATTACGCAAAATTTTCTTATCATCAGATTTGTAAAAAGTGAAATAAATGCAGAATAATAACACACACAAAATTGATAACGGAGTTCGGCCAATTGTGCCTACGTCTCCGGGCTGCTGCAGATATTTCACTGAGAAAAAGAAATATAAAAGTGTTTACAAAACACTCATAACCTCTCACAACCCACACCCCAATTACACCCAGAAACTAAAGCTTTTCTCTCTAAACTTTTCTGTTTCTCTCTCTAGGATTTTTCTCTCTTTGTTTGGATAATATTTGCATCTGATGAGACTTCTATTTATAGAAGCTGAAACGCGTTTTGCATCGCGTACACAATTCCAAAAATGCGTCGATAATTGAATAATCAATTGCTTTCGGTGCAATTGACAAATTGCTTCAATCAATTACTGCACTTGTCGGTGCATTGATTTGGAAGGGGGGGCCACCACTAACATTTACAAGAGACACATGCATTATTGTTCGACACATTTGAATCTTAACAGATAGCCAACTTAGTTATTGGAATTATTTTTTACTTATAATTTAGTTTTTGAATTTATTTATGTGTATGAATTAATTTATAAATTTATACGAAATATATAACGTAAATTCTTTTTATATCCTACTTTAATTTTTAAGAAGGACTAAATGTAATATGAATTTTGTAAATTTACTAATTAACTTGTACACATAAATTAATTAAAGGTCTAAATTATAAGTGAGTGACTAAGTTATCTCTTTACTGAAAAAAAAAAGTGTGTTACACTCCATATAAATTTTCAGCTAAATTTCCTTTTATAAATTCCGTACAACTTCTACGAAAAGGTTCATTTATTATTATTATTATTATTATTGAATCAGTTACCATTCAAATCTTGCCCTGCCTCTTTGAGTGAAGAGTAGGGCTTTGTATAGACACCCATGGTTCGTAGCCCGTTGTTCATTATTTGATTGAGAATACCTAAATAATGAGAAACCAATCTACTATATATTTATTATTATGTACCAAATAAACAACCTCAGTATAGTTATTTAGTTTAATTTAATTTAAAGAGTGAACTAAAAAATCAAGGTAAATGGCACATGAGTTAAGTTCAGCTGGGCTAGTCTAGTTTTTTTTTTTTTATGAATTTTCCTTTCTAAATAAAATGGTAGTAAAGATAGGTTATGGATAAGGATGACCATCAAACGAGACTATTAGCGAAGAGGAAATTAGAACCCATACAGTTGGCGAGTGAAAGCCTTATCTGGATCCTTAAAACCACTTGAACTAATGAATTTAGATGCTCTCTTGTAACAGTCCTTCGTTTAACATTGTTAATAGTTATTAAATATTATTTTGCAGATAAGGGTTTTGAAATTAATTTGAGGTGAGCTGCTGAGGTAGAACAAAACTGAGAATGACTAGAAAGAATGTTAAGAATGAAGAGAATGAAGACAAATCAAGAAAGTTTAAGTTAGACAAAGGAAAAGAATATTAAAATGCAAAGAATGCTCCAGATGACTAATGTTATCTTTGGGAGCTTCAAAGAGGAGGGAAGAGAGTAATTTATAATGAAATACAATATAATAACAACAAAGAATGAAATAGAATAAAATATGTCACTCTATTATTTGAATGTTTAATAAGTTTAATGAAGGAGAGGGAAAGAATTGATTTATGTAATTCCCTCTTTCACCTCCCAATTTGAAAAGACACAAATGTGAAGTTTTGAGTGGCAAGAGAAAAATTAGATGTCTCTTCCTTATCATTCCTTTCTCTTTTATTAAATAACTCTCAAACACATTTTTTTTTTTAATTTAACCATTACATTTCCTATTGCTCCCTCTATTTTAATTCTTCCAAACATAGCCTAAAGTGTTCTTGTTGGTCTTCTACTCGCTTAAAAACTTGACTCTAGACTTTCATCGAGGGCCTATTACAGGCTTAGGCAAGAATGCCATCCACGATCAACTTTTTTCTTATCACGATCAACTTTCATTCTTAAAAGATTGAGAAATTACCTTTAGACAATTATTAAATAACTCTCAAACACATTTTTTTTAAAAAAAATTGACCCTTACATTTTCTATCAGTCCCTCCATTTTTATCCTTCTAAACATAGCCTAAGGTGCTCTTGCTGGTCTTCTACTCACTTAAAAACTTACCTCCAGACTTTCATGAAGGGCCTATTACATGCTTAGGCAAGAATGCCATATCCACGATCAACTTTTTTCTTGTCACGATCAACTTTCATTCTTAAAAAATTGAGAAATTACCTTTAGACAATTTTTTCATGCTTAAATTAAAAAGAATATAAACTTATGTCATAAAAAATAATGTGAATGTATCAAAACTAAAAAGATGTAAAAAAAAAAAAAAATCCATTCCTCCCGATATTATATAGGCACCGGAACTTCTTTTTAAGTGTTCTAGTGCATTCTTTTTCCTATTGAAACCCACATCTTTGCTATTGTTATACATTGAAATTTTAAGTCCACAAATCAACTTTGGATGGCATTAATAACGACATCAAGGTAAAATAGTTGTACTAAAAAAGTGTTTACTATTTCGTGGTGCTAACAAATTTTGCGTCCTTTTCATTTACAAACTTGTGTTGTGTAGCTGCTTGTTTAGAAGAAGATGGAGTCGGGTGGCTCATAATGGATTGGTTTAGATTTTGGAATGAGATGGAGTGATAAGGTAAAATAATACTACTTTATTGTTTAAAATTTTTTATGGGAACCCTCTTTCCATTGTTAGAAGACACAATGATAATTAATGGAGTAGAATTACAAATTCAACTTCCAATAAAATCCTTTTAGTCTAATTATTTTATAATGTATTTAATAGTCTTCTACAAGTACAATATAAAAAAAATAACTTAAAAGATGCTATTTTAATATTCAACATAAGAATATTACCATCTGAGTTTAACATGAAAATATTAAACAGAAATAGCATGAAAAAAAAATTATAATACAATACACATTAACTTAAATTTATGTCCAGAAATGAAGATTAGAATTCCATGGCATGAATGAAAGAGTTGGAGTTTGAAACTGACGTTCCTATCTTTCAGCGTTCCAAGTTATAGATACAAACTTCAATAAAAAAAAGCGGGAAAAAATGGCACATAGACCGCTATTTTTTTTATTTTTTTTTTGCTTTTGTATTAAGAAAATGGATATATAAAATTATCATGTTGTAAATGAAACAATTATATCACAATATACTTTCAATTTTTCAAAGTAATCTTGAATTTTGGGGAGGAAAAATTCTAGAGGCAAGCCACAAAGGTCTTGTTTCTAGTGAGAACTAGATATTGGTTGCCTTAAATATCTTAAAGGAAGATATTGATGTTAAGAAATGAAATAAGTGGCAACTAAAATTCATTACTTTATATAAGGATACTCAAAGACGCTCAACCAAGAGCCTAAACGAATAAAAATATGTTATCTTGTCATTTAGAATGGAAGTTGAGGAGAAGCTGATGTAATTTCCAGATTATGTGCATAATTTATATATTATAAAATTCTATTTACTATTCTTCAATGCCCTGCTGAGAGTTTCACTTCCATGATCCTGTTGTTCAATACTCATGTATATAACCCGAAGTTAAATCCCAAGTCCTTAACACAAGATATTTTGAAACTAAAGAAGTATAGCATTACCCAATTCTATATATCCTCTTAATGAATCTTCATAATAATTCTCTTAATTTTTATTTTTTACATCATTCTCCTAATTATTTAAAGAACAAAGTGTTAAATGAATTTTATGTGCCTATAATGTTCAATGTTTTTACATTTTAATTCAGTACTTATTGTGTTAAGTAATTAGAAGAATGTATGGTTGATCGCAGTAGAAATAAATTATGACTCTATGCGAATCTTACTTACAATATTAAGGATTCAAATCTTAAATTCATCACTTTAAGAATAGTTTTACTTAACTATGATCATCGGCCCAAGTCGAAATTACATGAGAAATTGTTGTTCCAAAAAAGAAATGTTACTACTAGTGAGAAAATTAAGAGAGTAAAATTTTCACATATTTGTAATTTATTACTCATGTTCTTGATTAGGCACTTTATTTTTTAAAGAGGACTCTTCAATTTAGAGAATCCTAATCAATTAACAATCCACCCATTTCTTTTTCTTTGTCATTTTAATAGTTATTTAGTTGCCCTATAAGATAATTATAATTTGTATAAATATTAAAAAATTATTAAATAGCATTGATTATAAAAATTAAAAATATTATCATTTTATTAATTTTCTCACTTTATTTAGTCAAAATATTAAGACCTAGGAATAAAGGTAGAAAAATTGTAATTAATACCTCACTAATTATCTTAACATATAAAATAAAGAGAAATGTTTTTTTCCTATAAATTCAGATTCATAAAATGACTCACGAAATATTAATTCATTTGCTATTTTTGTGCGTTTTGTCAAACCACCCACCCATGATTTCTGTTTGACCATAAAACTGTGTTTTCTTCTTAATTTTTATTGGTTCAAGTCATTCGTAGATAACATTCGTAGAAAGCAATCGTAAGATATACCACTACTCTAAAATAAAACTATATATATATATATATATTTGCAAACAGCAAATATAATGAAACTGATGAAATGTATATTAAAATAATGATAAGTATATATGTGACTTTTTTTGTTATCAACACAACTTTAATGATGATGGAGATAAAAAAATTTCAAAAAGTATTAAATGAGGTGAGTTGGTTAATATTTTAAATGAATAATGCTATATACTTTTAATAAATCTTTCTATACTCTCTTAATTATTTAAAATTGTAAATATGAAATAAAAAAATAATTGTCATTTAATATTTTATTAGTTATACAATTAAAAGATTATTAAAATATTTATTAAGAGAATACATAATTAAATTATTAGTATTAAATGTATTGTATTGCATTTAATTGGTTGTTTAGAAAAAAAAATTAATACTTCATTAATTTTCTTAAACAAAATATAAATTAAGAATTAAAGTAGTATGTATTGTTAGTGTAAATTTACACTGACATTATGTAAATTTACATTGACATTCACTAATGTTTTAACACAATTATTTTTTTAATTACTAAGACAAAACTATAATAATAAATACTGATTTATCAAAATATCATTGATATCAATGAAAAACTCTTTTACACATTAATACCAATTAAATTCATAAAATAAAACAATAATTTTTTCTCATGCAACAAATATAATGAGATGGATGAAATGTATATTAAAATAATGATAAGTGTACATGACATTTTTTGTTATCAACACAACATTAATGATGATAGTGAGAAACAAATTTCAAAAAGTATTAAATGACGGAAGTTGGTTAATATTTAAATGAATAACGCTACATATCAATATGTATTAGTTTAAGTAAAAAGAATTTTGGTCCTTTAAATTTGTGATTTTAGATTTAATATTTAAATTTATTTATATGTATATAAATAATACCGTTGAGAGATGTTTCAACATAATCACTTGACCATATGTTGAGAGATTAGTCTCTCACTTACCAGATGATAGATACTTTGAAAAAAAAAATATAATGTTATACTCTTTTAATAAATCTTTCTATATTATTATTAAAGAATATAGCATTAAAAGATTTAAATATTTATTAAAAGATTATAGAATATAGCATTAAAAGAATATAGAAATATTTATTAAAAGATTTATTAAGAAAATATAGAATTAAATTATTAGTATTAAATGTATTGTATTGCATTTAATTGGCTGTGTAGATTCTGAGCTTGCCTAATTTGGTTGTATTTGATACTACCTTTTAAACGTGAATATCCTTAAAACGGCCATTTTCTCTCATATATGAATACGCATGAAATTCAAGGATTTTTAAACCCCACTCTCTGCTTCTTCACTGCACTCACTCCATAGTCAAGTACGTTTCAAAGCACCATTATTCTCTCCTCTGTTTTCCACCCTCTTTCTAACTCTTTCCTTTGAGTTTTACAGTTTCCCCAAGAAGCTGCTCTTTTTTCAGGTAAGGATTGACCATGCATAGTTCAGTGTTTTCTTCCTTAACAAGTTTATCGGGTTTTCCTAAGAATATCTGATTGGCTATGCATATGAACTCTGAAGTCATGTTAACATCTTATGCTGATCAAGCAATTGATCAACCTCGTGAAATCTGAAAGTTGAAAACTTTTTACAGCATGTTAGGTTGTAGAAAAGACTTCGGGTTCCGTTCTCCTAAGGAACCTTGTTTTCAAAAGCAATCATTTTCGTTCTAAAGAATACCATTTCCATGTAAGCATAAGTGGGTATTAAAAAAATATATATTTTTCGGGGTCAACATATGATATAACTCTGAACTGAAGCTCTGAATAACTCTTCAGATGTTGGAATGTCTCTGACATCTGCTAACATACAACATTTTTCTAATAAAATACAACATTTGTGTTCATCTTAGCTGCCTAATCACCTACTGCAGGTGCACATCATACAAGATCTGCAGGTCTTTTAGCTGTTAGAAACAAATTCAATGAAGCCCAGAAAAAGGCAATTACATCAATGGAAGCATCCATTCGATGCTTATCGTAAGCCTTTCCTCCTCTTTTTGTTAATCTATCACCATGCATGACAAAGAAAAGAAAAACAATGAATGGAAATATATACCAATGGATTACAGCATTGATTTTATGATATTGAAAAGATTGGCATTGCCATGATCTAGGCAAAAAGGCATCTTTAATTTGCAGGACAAACTTGATTGACTAATTCTTTTTTATTAATTGTAGGTAGCAATTGGCAACAAATTTTTTCCATAATCATACATTCACATTCATTAGTTTTTATACCATATTAACTTCCTCAAATTCTTCTTTCTGAACAGCCTTTGAGGCATTTCTGTATGGCTCATGGCAACCTGTGGAGCTCATAAAAATTGAGTCAGGAAGAATGACCTCACATTTTATAGATAATCACCATATGGCTACGGAGAAAAGCGATTCAGTGATTCGGATAAGGTCAAGGAAAGCTACTTTATCAGATTGTTCCTGCTTTTTACGACCTGGGATTGAAATATGTGTGCTATCAGCCTCTCAATGCAGTGATAATTCAGATGAATTTAGTCCTGATCCTGTACGTAGAGGCTTCTTAGTTGTAGTTCTTTATTAAGCTGGATTTCTCACTCTTCAATTTTTTTAGTTAAGGTTCTTGGACTTCATAAAATTTCCCACAGATTCTTCGAGTCATCTTTTGGTGAAGTAAACCTTAAGGATAAGACCATACCAATGCAATCTCACTGAACTAAAGTCTTTGAAAACTTTGAAGTTTCTTTGAGCTAGATTGAGCATGATGCATGCATAAATTAATGTATTTATGCAGTAGATTAGGTCAAATTCTTCCTTGATTTTGAAAATGTTTGATACTTATTTGTTGAAATAATATATTGGAAAGTCACTTTGCTTTCAAGTTCTCCCTGTATGAGATGATAGCCAAATAGAGCACATTTACATGGTAAATATTGTCTGCTTTATTAATATGAGAGATTGGTTTTTGTATGCATTTATTAGGTGATCATTATGACCTTTCTTGATGTTGGTCTTTCGCATCACTTGGCTTGTACTAATTATCTCCTTTAATTTGAGAGTTTTAGTTTCCTGGACATTAAGTCTGATCATTTTTTTAATTGTAGGTGTGGGTTGATGCTAAAATAAATTCCATACAGAGAAATCCACATGAATCTGAGTGCTCATGTCAGTATTATGTCAACTTATATGCCAATCAAGGTTCATTTGGTACAGTGACAAGAACTCTTAGTAAGGAGATTAAAGTAGTTGGACTTGATCAAATTTCCATCCTCCAAAGGCTTGAACGCAATGCTTGTGAAGATCAGCCCCATCGATGGGCTTCATCTGAGGACTGCTATGCAGTACCACAAACCAAATTGCTTCTAGGAAAATTTTTATCTGATCTTTCATGGTTAGCTGTCACATCTGTTTTAAAGAAGGTTTCATTCTGTGCAAGATCAGTAGAAAACAAGATCGTGTATCAAATCATGGGAGGTGATACTATTGGCTCTTTATTGAACACTGATTCTCATATAAATGTTGTGAACTTCAAAGTAGAAAATGGCATATCGGTACCTTTTGTTGCTCAAGTTGATAGATCTGACACCAAAAGGATTGGCCAGCCTGCGCATGATTCATGTAAAGATGAAGTGTCACCATCTTATAATATTGAGGGTTTACGACGTTCCAAACGAAGGAACATACAACCTGAGCGCTACTTTGGTTGTGATGATGTTCCTGAGTTAGACGTTGCTTATGTTAGAACCAGGCCATGCAAGATAGACAGATGGAAAGATTATGAAGAGCCATTGCCATTAGCAACCGTGTCTGCCTTGCATGGAAACTGTGCAGAAGAGGATGTTGACAATAGTAAAAGGGTCAATAATGTGAGTTCTTGCCGGGAGCTTATAGTGTATCGCAGGAGAAAAGATACCAGGGAAGTGAAGTCAGGTGATGCCATTCAAAATAAACATCGAACTCCACTTGCTGCCATTCCTCTTCCTAATGAAGGTGACATTCCTTCCAATTATTCTCCACTTGCAGAAAAGGTTGATGATTTTTCTTCATGCTGTTATTATAGTCATAACACCCCTAAGCCACAGAGGAAGAATTCATTTGGTCCGGATGAAATGGATCTTGAACCTAGATGGGAAGGGTTAAATTCCAATGAAGGACTTAGAGAGAAAAGATATCCTTCAACATCTTCAAGAAGCAGAAATCTTGATGAAGAGCGAGCTCATAAAGAAAGAACCATAAATGCGACAGCCTACAAGGAAATGATAGATTCATATTTGAAGAATAGAAATAGAATACAAACTAAAGATGGGCCACCTATTTTGGACCAGTGGATGGAAACAAGCAAGTTGGGGCAAAAGAAGGAAACAAAAACATCTCAAAGAGAGGAAGAGGAAGAAGTCTCTGAAATGGAAATGTTGTGGAGAGAAATGGCCGAGGCATTGACATCAAGTAATCTTCTTGATGAAACAAAGGTGTAACAATTGCTTTCCCCTCTCTTTGTTTCGTGTCTTATTTTTTTACGTTTATCTTTTGTTTTTATTTTGTTTTCTAAGGCTGATTCAGTTCAACTATCATATCAGGATTCAAATGTTGCCATTTTTGCTGAGAATGTTGAAAAATCAAGTGGAACTTGTCAACATAACTATAGACTGAATGAAGAAATTGGAATTTGCTGCATTATATGCGCCAATGTGATCACCTAGATAAAAGATATTACACCACCCTTTGTAAGTCAAGTTTAAAACTTCATATGAATCTCCATGTGTGCAAGTGAATATGTGTGGTTTCTTTAATGCTCTATTAAAAGCCCTACTTAGCTTTAAATTTAGTTCTTGATGTTGACTATAATCTCCTGATTTAGTTAGATCTTTTAGATTAAGTCTTAGTTGCTCCTGAAAAAAGAAAAAGTTCTTATTCTGTACTATTTAATATTCACCATCTCAACTATGTGAGTTATAATTGTCTAAAACTTTAACTACATTTTTAATGTCATAACTAAGGTGGCACACATTAAATAGCACTAAGTAATAACTTTTTCTTGCTCCGGAACACATAGGAATCTCTTTTTGTCTATTGCCTCAAGAAGTATATGATAACCTTCTTCGTATTGACAGTTGGAACGTTCAGTATGGAACCAAGAGGCGAAGCAATGTAGTGGACAAGAGTCAAAGCCAAAGGCTAATGAAGATGATGATTTCCATCTTTTCTCCGCTCCTGTTTCTGATGATGAACTTATATCTGAAGAGCATGAGAACGTCTGGTCATTAATCCCCGAACTTAGAAATAAGATGCATGTCCACCAAAAGAAAGCTTTTCAGTTTCTTTGGAAAAATATTGCAGGGTCTATGGAACCAGCACTTATGGAAGCTGAATCCAAAAGAAGGGGTGGTTGTGTGATATCTCATTCTCCTGGAGCTGGAAAAACTTTTCTCATGATTGCTTTTCTTATTAGCTATTTGAAGCCCAGGGAATAGACCTCTGGTCCTAGCTCCAAAAACCACACTTTACACTTGGTATAAAGAATTTATTAAATGGGAGATTCCTATACCAGTGTATCTGATTCATGATCGTAGAAGCCAGAGAGTGTTTGAGCATAAATCAGTCCCTATTCCTGGAGTTCCAAAGCCCACTGATGATGTCAAGCATGTTTTGGATTGCTTGGAAAAGATACAAAAGTGGTATGAACACCCCAGTGTTCTTGTCATGGGGTACACTTCATTTTTATCATTGATGAGAGAGGACTCAAAGTTTGCACACAGAAGGTACATGGCTAAAGCATTGAGGGAAAGCCCTGGGATCCTGATAATGGATGAAGGGCACAATCCTAGAAGCACTAAATCAAGGTTGAGGAAAGCTTTGATGAAAGTAGAGACAGAACTAAGGATATTACTTTCTGGTACATTGTTTCAGAACAATTTCTGTGAATACTTTAACACACTGTGCTTGGCAAGACCAAAGTTTGTTCATGAAGTGTTGAAAGAGTTAGACCCAGAATGCAAGAGGAAAAGGAAGGTAGCAGAGAAAGCACGTCATTTACTAGAGGCAAGGGCTAGAAAATTTTTCTTAGATAACATTGCTCAAAAAATTGACTCATATAATGGTGAGGAGAGGATGCAGGGTCTAAACGTGTTGAGAAACATCACAAGTGGTTTTATAGATGTTTATGATAGTGGGAATTCTGACACTCTTCCTGGTTTACAAATTTATACATTGCTAATGAATACAACTGATCTACAGCATGAGATTTTGAAGAGACTGCACAAGAAAATGGCTGAGTACCATGGATACCCTCTTGAGGTAGAGCTTTTGATAACCCTTGGATCAATACATCCATGGTTGGTCAAAACAGCAACATATGCAGAGAAGTTTTTCACTTTAAAGCAATTGAATGAGCTAGAGAAATACAAGTTTGACATGAAGATAGGGTCAAAAGTGAAATTTGTTTTGAGCCTTGTCCATCGTGTTGTCAAGAAGGAGAAGGTTCTTACTTTTGCCACAACATTGCACCTGTGAAGTTATTAGTAGAACTATTCGAGCATTGCTTCAGATGGAAAAAGGGTCGAGAAATCTTGTTACTTAACGGGGAACTAGAACTCTTTGAACGTGGGAAAGTAATAGATAAGTTTGAGGAGCCTGGTGGAGTATCAAAGGTACTCCTTGCTTCAATTACAGCTTGTGCCGAAGGCATTAGTCTAACAGCAGCTTCTATGGTGATTATGTTGGACTCAGAGTGGAATCCATCAAAGACAAAGCAGGCTATTGCAAGGGCTTTTCGTCCTGGTCAGCAAAAGATGGTTTATGTGTATCAGCTCTTGGCAGCAGGCTCTTTGGAGGAAGATAAGTACCGAAGAACCACTTGGAAAGAGTGGGTTTCCAGCATGATTTTCAGTGAGGCTTTTGTGGAGGACCCTTCCCAA
Organism: Ormosia semicastrata; assembly: GCA_029884595.1. Classification (NCBI taxonomy): domain Eukaryota; kingdom Viridiplantae; phylum Streptophyta; class Magnoliopsida; order Fabales; family Fabaceae; genus Ormosia; species Ormosia semicastrata. Next base: position 6,287,870 of record JAQQTO010000030.1, read on the forward strand.
TGGCAAGCGGAGAAGATTGAAGATGATATACTAAGGGAAATGGTTGAGGAGGACAGCTCTAAATCATTCCATATGATAATGAAGAATGAAAAAGCTTCAACAAACTGATCAAAGGTAAATACTCTATGTCATAATAAAACGTGTCATTATATATTATTTATGCCATATACACATACCATTTTTTGCATATATAATATTGGTAATCGATTAATATCCTCATTCACAACATAATACATGTTTATTAATTATTTGCACATCGATCATTGGTATAAAAATAGAGTACAAAAAATCGTGTACAACTATCATTGTCAATTATATATCCGTCATTGTCCCTTTTAGTGTAGTGCAATGTATGCTCTAGATCACTTGTATATGCTTGCCGGCATGTACATTCACTGCTAGCTGTTCAAATTTTCCATATATGTCATTTTAAAATTAAGCAGCAAAAATGCATGTTGTTTGACCAACACTTGTAATTTTACACATTGTTCTTCAGCATATGGAACTATGCTAAAATGTCCAACCCCGGCAGACAACTGGTCATAATACACACCTAGATGATTAATGACAATCTGAGAGATTATTGTTTAATTTGCCTCTCTTTTTTAGTGATTATTACATGCAGTGCTCAGTTATCTGAAGACCAAGAATAGATGGAAACTTTCAAGAGTTTAAATTAATTTAGCTAATTGTATATAATGGTGGACGTACTTGTTAGGAGGACAATATTTTTTTCTATGTAGGCAAGTTCAATTGTGAATTTAGTGCAAAGTAGGCAATTTACGTAGAGACATTAAAGAATAAAAAAGCTATGAAGTCTATCGAATTATAACCATAAGTGATTGCTTGTTGAATCTGATTTTCATGGGCATATATGTTCATATTGATAGGATTCTATCAGCACCCTTTGCGCATACCAAATGTTTTTCAGCCTTCTTTTTTCTCAATTTCTCAGGTTAAGATGGATTTATGAATAATGGAATCCTAAGTACTAAGTATAATGCTTTCTACACATTACTTTTGGAGCACATCTCTCATATCAAGGTGTTGGGGTTTTTAAGTTTTGATGATATGTATTGTAAGTTATTTGAGCATATGTTTTATTTATTCAAATCCTCTTATTAGTTGTGATTGATTTATTAAAATTTCTTAATGTTGGTTAAATGTTAAGGATGATTTTTAACATATGCTTTATACTTGAATTTCAAATTTGAAATTAATAGAATTTTAACATGTGATTGATTCTTATATTGAAAAGTGTACTAAGACATTTAATAAAATGTTCGAAGTTGTTAGAGATAAGTTTTTTATGATTCTTTATAATATTGGATCAAGTACTATTAAGTGAGAATGAATGCTCTAACATTCAAATTTGTGACTAGTTGTTGCCATACATGAACCAGAGAAAAGGAGTGACTATTAGAACGATTACAAGGCAAAGAACAACTATCAGAGAATAGAGAAAGCAACTATACATTTTTTACATGGAATTGACTCCCACAAACAGGAGGAAGTCTTCCACTACAAATAGGAAGCATTTAAGAAGATCAAGAGACACAATTGCTCAAAACAAAAGTGAGAAAGTGCTACAACCTTACAATCTCTGTTTTTCTTTCCTCTTAACTGAATCTAAACTTGTGTATTCACTCTAGAGAGAGTCCAAAACCTATTGTAGTTCATTGATAATAGCAACCATAACCTTTGAGAGTTAAAACCTTGTTCTTGTGAAAAGAAAGTGGTGTGGGTAGCATTCCTTTGATATTATTACTCTTCTTTCGGTATAAGTAGATGGAGGTTTTGTGGTATCTTTGGTGAAAGAAATCATTGTAACTCTACTTTGAGGTTAAGGTAGAAGAAGGTTCATCGGAGTTGTAAAAGAAAATTTGGCAAGTGAAGAAAATCTCAAACATTTACTTGGGGACCGGATGTAGGTCGCGGATTGTGACTAAACTAGTTTAAAACTCGTTTGTGCATTTATCTCAACCTTTTCATCTTTACTTTCAACTTTTACTTAATTGTGTTTGTATTGTAATTATTGTTTAATTTTGAAACTTTATGTTATTGAACCTTATAGAACCAATTCACCTCCCTCTTGATTTTATCACAAGGGTATGTGACAGAATCAGAGTATGTGTATAAAAAATAAGGTGAGATAATAACCTAATGATGTTAGGCTATAGAAGAGTCCAAAAGACGGGGAGATCTCCATCAATAAGCTAAGTGAAGAACCACATAAATGGACTTGACACTACATCTTAACCTAAAATCTTAAAGCATTAGGTTTATGGGTCTTTTTCACTTATATAGCCTTCAACTTGCCTATTATTTACCAATGTGTGACTTTAACATTCACAGTTGAATTTCTAACATTCTCCCCCTCAAGTATGCGTGCTTCACACACGGTCACTCCCTCTCAAGCGAAAGCCTATCAAGCATTTGACGGTGTCACCAAGAGCTCAGCCCGCATCCAGATCGGGCTACACACACTCTTCTTCAGACTTGTACCACTGTCGTCCATCATCTACAATGAAACACGTCGCCTAACCTTAACATCGCTAGGAAGACTTTCGAGCCAAGGAACCCACGCCACCTAGCCTCCATATCACTAGGAAGACTTTCGACATAAAGGACCCTTCACATGGATCTACCAACCACCGTCATTCACACCAAACTTGTCCAAGCCGAACCGCCGGCTCTAATACTACTTTGTTAGTGTAGAAGAATAATAGAAGAGACATTTTGTAATTTTTTTTTTTGTTTTTTCTTCTTGTGCTTCCCATCTCCAAGTGGCTTTTTGGTCAAACTTTGCATCTCGACTCACAACAATCTTACCATTACTTGGGTTGTACAACTTGTAGCCTTTGGAATTTGAATCGTAACCAATAATAATAACATGCTTCTCATTTCGATCATCTAGCTTGGATCTCCCTTGGTAGGGTACATGAACATAAGAAACATTTCCAAAAACCCGCAAATGATTGAAATTAGGTTTGGTCTCACTCCATGCTTCTTGTGGTGTTAGATCCTTCACATTCTTTTTTGGAGAATGATTGAGCAAATAAACTGCACAAGAAATAATTTCGGCCCAAAATTCCTTAGGTATATTTTTATCTTTCAACATACATCTAACCATATTAAGAACCATTCTATTTTTCTCTCCACTACACCATTTTATTGTGGTGATCTAGGAACCATTAAAGGACGGCGAATTCCATTTGTTTCACAAAATTCATTAAATTCTTTAGATGTAAATTCGCCTCCTCTATCGGATCTTAGAGATTTGATTACATAATCACTCTCTTTTTCTATAAGAACTTTGAAAATTTTAAAGACTACAAATACTTCATATTTTTGCTTTATAAAATAAACTCAAGTCTTCTTATTATAATCATTAATAAAAAATAAAAAAATATTTATTTTTATCAAATGAGAAAGGATTGATTGGGCCACACACATCGATGTGAACAAGTTGCAATGGTTTGATTGTTCTTATAGTTGCCTCCTTTGGAACTTGCATGTTTGCCAAGGAGACATGCTCACATAATTAATTGAGATAATTAATTGAAGGCATCCTTTTCACCATCTTCTTTTCTCCCAAGACTTTGAGTGCTTCAAAATTCAAGTGACCAAATCACATATGCCAACACCATGCTTCATCTTCAACATTAGCCTTCAAACACTTTACTTCAATTGTATTAAGATTCAACATGAACATTCTATTTTTTGTCATAGACACCTTAGCAACCAAGTTAGCATTATGATCTTTAAGCCAAAGATAACAATCTTTCATATGAATTTCATATCTTTTCTCAACAAGTTGTTCTAAACTCAAAATATTATTTTTTTAATTTAGGTACATAGTAAACATTGGTAACTAACTTGTGACCATCATCTTTAAGAGAAATTAAAATGGTACCTTTGCATTGAATTTGGACTTATGAAGTGTCTCCAAATAAAACATTGCCTTTCACCTTCTCATCAACCTCTACAAATTTTTCTTTGTAGCCACAGATATGATTGCTTGCACCATTGTCAAGATACCATGAGCTCTTGTCATCCTTTTCATCATCTTTGAGTGCTAATAATAAGGTTGACTATTCAACCTCTTCTTTATTAATAAGGTTGGCTTTTTCTTCAATACCATTATTACCATAACGACATTCCGATGCATAATGCCCAAATTTATGACAATTGAAACATTCAATATTAGACTTTTTATACCTCATCTCATTTGTTCTAGGATAGTTGTCTCTTCCTATAGTCACTCCTCTTCCACAGCCCCTAGTTGAATGATGGCTTGTCTCTTGATTATTGGAATTGTCACGGTTGCCTCTTCCTCTTCCACCTTGGCTACGACTATGCCATCTTCCTCGTCCACGTCCTTTTTGACTCTTTTCTCCTCCATCATCTTGCAACGAAATCTTGAGTTTGAAGGCTTGCTCCAAAGGCTCATTTTACATTTTTAACAATTTTTCTTCTTTGGCTAGTATAGCTCCAAACAACTCATCAATAGTCATGATGTCTAAGTCATTTGAATTTTCAAAAATACAAGTCACATAATCAAACTTTGGAGTCAAAGAACAAATGATATTATCTTTCGCACAATCATCTTCAATTCTTACCTTCTCGAACATCAAATCATCCAAACCTTAATAGATGGGGGACAAAGCTTGTTGGTCCTTTTTCTTTGACTTTGCCAATGCTTCCTTCTCATTTTGAGACAAAGTGGCCTCATTTTGTGGCTTAGTGTAGCCACAGATCTCTACAATATCAAGCATCTTGTGATCCAAGTAATGCCTTCATGCAACCATTCCATTATTTATCATCACTCAAATCTCACTAACTTTGATAACACTTGTTGGGCTATATTGTGATCTTCATCAATGAGTTAAGTGAAGAATCACATAAATGGATTTGACACTACATCTCAACTCAAAACCTTAAGGCATTAGGTCTATGAGTCTTTTCCACTTATATAACCTTCAACTTGTCCATTATTTATCAATGTGGGACTTCAACACTCACACTTAAATTTTTAACAGATAAACACTATGAAGTACTGTGTGTAAATGTGTGTATGTAGCATTGTTGAAGTAGTCCCACACCCCATCTCACTGCTTGGAATTTTTTTCAATCTGTGAATGTTGTTAATTGCATTCTTGGTTCCTTTTATAGCATTGTTGTCAAGTAATATTATTTCAGACTTGGGCTTCAAATTAGCTTGCTTATTGGTTCGAACTCTTTTTCATCACACTTTCCATACTCATACTGTCTTACAGGACCATGCACAAAGGTTAAAATAGCAACAGAAACTGCAGCAAAGGAGTCAAGGCACTTCTTAACAAGCTAGTTTATGGACAGCCCAATCTGTTTTTTGTTTTTAAGTAGATGCACAAATACCATTTCCGAGGATAAATATCTTGATCACCTTCCATTTTTGTTTCGAGTTCAATAGAGGACTAGTTAGCATTAATTTTGTTTGTTCCGCACAATTGTAAGACCTTTTATGTTGTTTGTTTTGGATGTGACTTGCTGAAAACATTTACAAGAGACGCATGCATTGTTGTGCGACACATTTGAATCTTAATTAACATATAGCAACTTACATCTCTACTTGTGATTTAGTTCTTGAATTTATATATTCATATGAGTAAGTTTATAAATTTATAAAAATTACATCACATAAATCTCTTTTTATATCCTACTTTAACTCTACGTAATACAAGTTTTGTAAAATTATAAACTATAACTTGTACACATAAATATAATGAAGGTCTAAATTATAAATTGGTGACTAAGTTAACTATTTACTTCCAAAAAGAAAGAGTGCGTTACACTCCATATAAATTTTCAGCTAAATTTCCTTTTATAAATTCCGCACAACTTCTAACGAAAAGATTCATTCATTATTTTTTGAATCAGTTACCATTCAAATAGAGACTTGCCTCTTTGAGTGAAGTAGAGGGGGAGCTTGTATCCGAGGGTTCGTAGCCCGTGGTTCATTATTTGATTGAGAACACTTAATACTGAGAAACCAATCTGGTATATATTTATTATTTGTTATATACCAAAGGAACAACCTCAGTATAGTTCTTCAGTCTAATTTAGTTTAAAAACTGAACGAAATAATCATGCTAAATGACATGTGTGTTAGGTTCAGCTCTGTTAGTCTAGTTTGTTTGATGGATTTTTCTTTTTAAATAAAATGATAGAAAGAAAATGTTAGCCTCGGGAGATCTTCCCGAAAAGGAACGATCACCAAGCGAAACTATTAATCAAGAAGAAATTAGAACCCATGCAATTGGAGAGTGTAGACCCTTACCTGGATCTTTTAAACTAGTTGAGCCAAAGGATTTAGATGCTCTTAACAATACTATCCTTTTAATAGTCTTATTACAGAAGATGATATGTTAACAGTTATTATAACTATTATTCTGTAGATAAGGGTTTTGAAACTAATTTGAGACGAGTTGCTGAGACAGAACAAAACTGGGAATGACTAGAAAGAAGGCTAAGAATGTAGAGGATGAAGACAAATCAAGAAAGTTAAAGTTAGACAAAGGAAAAGAATACTAAAAGCAAAGAATGCTAAAGATGACTCTAAGGTGCTCTTGCTGGTCTTCCACTTGCTTAAAAACTTGCCTCCTGACTTTCATCAAGGGCTTATTATAGGCTTAGGCAAGCATGTCATCCACGATTAACTTTCATTCTTTGATAATTGAGAAATTACCTTAGCTTTATACAAAATTTTCATTCTTAAATTATTTTAATTAATGATATGCATTCGATCTAACAAGTGATAATAGAGTCAAAATTATAGGCTTGATTTTTGGAAAGACACGGACTGCTAGAGACAGGTATTAGGAGGAGAATTATTGAGTGTAAGCTAACATCTTATCTTAACAAGGCTTGAGTGGAGTCGGAGTAAAAAGCTTTGAATTAATTTAAAAACAAAAATACATCCTTTTCAAGATTTTGGTTCTCATTCATCTTGAGTGATATTGAGGACGATCGTCTTTTTGAAATTAAATAATGCGTTTCCATTTGAAAACCAATATTTCTGCTATAATCTACTCCATTTATAAGTTAGAAACTTCTCTTAACCAAACACTAATGTCAAGTTGGCAAATTGAATTAGACATATCCAACTTGATACAGGCACCAACCTCTCTCTTCCTCTGCCTGTGATCAACCTCCACCGGTACCGATATATTGATAGATTTCCTTCAGGTGATCATATATAAAAATATATCTAAACACTGTAAGTTATTTCCACCATGTGTATCAACTTGGCTGCTATTTACAATTTTCTGTTCAATTATATGATTTATATTACTTTATAGATATAATAAGTGATTATTAACATTACATTAATTTTTCTTTTTATCTTGTTGATCCACTACTATATAGTGTACGTGGTATTGCTTCAATGTTTATAGTCGTATATATTTTCTATCGTTATATTATTATATTTCTGATTAATTAACTAACGTTGCTAGCCAGGGAATATATTAATAAATATCTTAGAATTTTATATTCTTATATTTAGAATAATAGCTAATAAAAAATTATATAAAAATAAACAAAAGACTCAAGAAAATGGAAGATCTTAATTATATGCTTATGTAGAATATGATTTTGATGCACCAAATATAAGCATACAAAATCAACTTCAAGATATTTTACATACTAATATTAATGTTAAAATGTTTTCAAATTAAACATCTCTTAATTAATTAACACAATATTAGAGATTTATAATAAAACATGCATTCTTAAACTTATACTAACATAATAAGATTAAAATAAACAATTAGTCATTATAATTTTATCCGATTTAGATTTTAGTTCCTATATATATATATATATATATATATACATATATATATTTGGATTAGGTCTTTATATTTTTATTATTTTGGATTTTTGTCTCTATTTTTAAGGTATCATTCCTAGTTTTATTTACTTAGATTTTAGCCTCTAAAATTTTTACTTATTAAGATATTAATCTATATTTTTAATAAAAAATTAGTCTTTATAATTTTAAAATATTAAGGTATTGATCTATGAAAGATGAAGATTCAAATAAGTAAAACTATATACACCAATATCTAAGAAAAAAGGAATTATAGAGACAAATTCAAAATGTGTGAAATTATAGAGAGTAATGATTTAGTTTAACCTCATAACAATATAAGCTTTCGATTTGTTGGATAGCAAGGGGCGCGTGCCTTACGTATGCTTGTTCGATAGCAATGACTAAAACTCTTTTCCAATCGAGTCGTACGTTGAACGAATAAAAAAATAACAGTTAGTAGCAGTCTTATAAACTTAAATCAAGTGGTATTAAAATTTTTAAAAAGCTATTTGTTTCTAGAACCGCAAAAAGTGATACTAAATTACTAAGAGAGACGCTAATTTAGGAGCAACTGCATTCACAGTAATTTATCGGACAGGCAGTCGTTATCATCCGTGGTTATTTTATTTGTTTTTCTTTCCTTAAATGCTTTATTTTCAAAGGATATAGAAGAAAAAGGACAATGCAGGATGTGGGTTAATTATAAGGTTAATAGGAAAAAAAAAATTCACGCTGGTGGAAGTTGGTGAGAATAGAAAAAAGAAATGAAAGGACGAAAAGAAAGTTCATAGAGAAGGAATCGTCAGAAAGGTTGCAAGAGTAAATTAAATAATAAATGGTAAAACTAAAGCCAACTGCTAAGGAGATTAAAGTTGATAGGGGTAATAAAATATGCCCTAGTTGATAGATGAAATTATATATAAAACTATCCGTGGTGAATTAAGTTTCCATGTATTCACATATGTAGTTGAGTTGAGTAGTTCAACAACGAAAAATAAGTGGGAAACAAATAATCAAATATACAACAAAAGTGTTAGTTTTATTTCTGTTTCTGATGATGCTACCCTTGAGTGAATTGGATGTGACTTTCCTAAACTTTGCTTTTGAAATGAATTGGTAATGCTTTAACATTTTAATTAAATTGTTTGAGTTAGAGAAATAGTTTTTTTTTATTTGTCACAGAATTTATGACATCCCTAGCCGGTTTGAACTAAATGTTAATTGACTAATCAGTTAATTGCACCATGGCTTCAAAATTATAACTATAGTTGTATATATCTGTATATCTAAGAGATGGTTGACTTTATTCGGTTCATAGCATTTAACATGTTTGTTAAATGTCAGCAAGAGTTAAGTGACTGAATGTTTTATCTTGATTATGGCTTAAAATACCTAAAAGGCTTGATGGAAGGATGCCAATTCAATCCCAAAGATATGATGATCGTTGGATTCATATTTGATTATAAAGTTTTGGAAGTGAAGATTTTAAAAGTTGCGAAGCTGAAGCAGATCTAAGTCAACTAACAAGCACCTATACAAGCATTTTTTTGCTCTAAAGAGCAAGTATTTCAATTTGAGCTAGAATCAAGCCTAAGATCATGACATGAAAGAACCATAGTGCTAAGACCACTCAAACCATTAGTTGCTTCAGAATGAAGAGATACTAGAAAAGGTGAATTTTTCAAAGTAAATTATTAAAATTAATAGTAATTTTTTAAAATTATTAATTTTAAAATCAAATAACATCATAGCAAGAAAAATTAGTATTAATTTGCTTGAAAAATCACTTTTCTATGATGTTATTTAATTTTTTAAAGTTGCTATTTATGTAAAATCAATTCACCTCTTCTTTGTTTTACAAAAATATATATAATTAAAAAGAGTAAACCACAAAAACTACAAACACATACTAAGTTGATACTAACAAAACCGTCGTTCTTAAAGCTGACTTAAGATTTTTTTTATTACAGACTTATTAAGACTAATTAAATTATTGATAGGTGAAGTAAACAATGGTTGAGATTTCAGTTACTGATGGACCCTGTACGTACTGCTGAAATCTCAATCGCTCCTTATATATACATGGCAGATACCCAAGATTTTTTTTTATCATTGATCAACTAATAATTGAACTATTGCTTACTATTATGTAATTTTTCTCTTGCTGTTATGTTTATTAATTATACTCGCATACATGAATTTGGAAACTTAGTTCATAAGGTAACAAGTTAGATCAACCCAAATCATTCACACATCAGAGATTTTTGGCACTTTTCAATGACGATAAAAAATCCATGAAATCATCCAGTAGGACTTCAACTAAATGATTTGGTTGTGACACTCAAGTTTGATTCTCTGCGCAATTTTTATTCGTCTGCTTTGCTTTAAAAGAGGCTCCGAATTAGCTGAAATTAAAATGCAGTGTTTGTTCTTGCATAGTATGAAGATGTATACGGTGGTTATCAATGACTCTATTAGTGTGTACGTGTGGATTTGTGTGTGTGTATTTTTGTGTTGCGTTGCTAAGAGAGAGTGGTAAAAAAAAATCTATAATGTAAGAATTGATTTTGTCTTTTCGAAGCTTTAAAATTTTTATTATGGGGCGATTTCTTAGCACTTTGGAACTGTCTCTTTTGCGCTAGTTAGACAAACAGATTTGGGTATGCCATTACGTAGTAGGTATATCCATTTTATTGAATATGTTATTATATCCATTTTTATGCATACATCAATGGAATATTTCAAAGTGAGTTTCATTGGTCAATTTATGTAGTTTTTGTTATAATTTTTTTTCCTCTCTCATCTCCTTTGTTTGTTTTTGTTTCCCTCGTGTTTTTTGCTTCCTCCCCTATGCTAAACATCTTTGAAAAATTCATCAATGAATAAATATATTTAATTATGTTTTCAGATTTCAATTGTTATTATTTATAATTTATCACTTTTCTAACAAAAAAAAAGGTTATGGTTTTTTCAATAAAACATGTTTTAGTACTTTTCCGTCCAATATATTTTATACATGAATTTCGTCATCACACGTGAACTTACTTCTTTTACTTTAGAATTTTGTTAATTTTATTTTATAATCTACAGTTTTCAATCATTTTAAAATTATTTGAAATTAAAAATTAAAAGAAATATAATGTGTATATGCAACTCTTGAGCAATATAGCTAACAATTTGCTGATATATAGTTGTATACTGTTCTACGTCAGAATACGGACTATACTCTATAGTTAGATATTCCAGGCATGCATATTATTGGCCACAAGGGAAATCTAAAAATCGAAGAGATCCTCTGGACTTATCGAAGATATCATAGTAATGAGCTTGATTATACCATGTTTTAGTCTAAAGGACAATGATAGTAACACATTTTTTATTATATTTTTTAATATTTTTTTATTAAATTATGTTATATAATAAAATAATATATAATTTTAATTAATATATAATTAATTCAATTAACGTGTAATTAACTTAAACAGTATAAGTAACAATTTGATGATATATAGTCGTATACTGTTCTACGTCAGAATACGGACTACCCTCAATTCTTAAAGATATTCCAGGCATGCATATTGTTGAGCCACAAGGAGAATCTAAAAGCCGAAGAGATCCAATGGACTTATCGAAGATATCATACTAATGAGCTTGATTATACTATGTTTTAATCCGAAAGGATAATGTTAAAAATATATTTTTTATTAGATTTTTTTGAATATATATATTTTTATTGAGTCATGTTATATAATAAAAAATAATAATTAAATTAATTAATTTAATTAATATGTAATTAACTTTAAATAACATGTAATTAAATTTAAGTATTATTTTAATATGTGATGTGATTTAATAAAAAAATGTATTAAAAATGTAATAAAAAATATATTTTTAATACTCCTCTAATTCAAAATATTATAGCATAAGATTTATGAGTTCTTCTACTTTATATTGGTCATTATTTTGTCTATTTTTTTAAACTTTATTAGTGGATTTCGCATTATATTTCAACTAAAAATTTTAAATTACTAAATTTATGGGTCATTTTACTTCATACAGTCAGCACTTTGTAAAAAGACTTTTTCACTTATACTATATATTTTACTCATACTTAAATACTTAATAAATATATATATATATATATATATATATATATATATATATATATATATATATATGTGTGTCTTTTAGTTTAGGAGCTGCAGTACCCATAATTTTTCCAAATTTTTTTTCCAAAGTATGATACTCATCATGTATTTCATTGACTATTCCTATTGGTTACTTTTCATAAAATTTTAAACATTTATTATAAAATAAACATTAAATAAATGCTTATAACTCACCCTGACCAAAAAGGTACCATATAACTTTCCTTTAGCTCAAGAACTTAAAGAAAATTATGAAGACGAAATTTATTAAAAGAAATCGGAAGAGGAAGATAGTACAGTACTACGTATTGTTTTGGCATTTGATTTGATTTGCATAGAGAAAATTGAAGAGAAAACAAAACACTACCGAAACAAACTATTGAGAATGGAGGTAAAATACAGACAATTTTGTTTTAGATAAAGTATGCATGGGGTCCAAAGGGAAGGAAAGTTGGCAAATTAAGAAATGAAATTTGTTGGCAAGTAAACAATAAAATAAAGAAACAATAAAATAATTATACCAAAAATAAAATAAAAAAAACAATAAATATGGATGGATGGAGAGGCAAAGTTTGCAGTTTGAAATAAAGAAAAGGGGTAATTGATAAGACCAAGTCCAAATACACTTGCAAGTTGAGGATCCACTTGCATGTCCTGCGTAAGCTCCTTTGCAAGAAATCAATTAATAACAACAACCTTTGGTACCTCTCATTCTCTCTCTCTACTTACTCATTCAGCTTCACTTGCTCTCATCTCCTAAACAAAAAGAAGAAAGAACAACAACAACAAGAGAAAGAGAAAGAGAGAACCCTCAAACAACAAACTAATGCAACTTGCACTACAAAAATATATTAACACAAAACCTTGCCTCTTTCTCAGTCTTTCCCTTTGTGCCTTGGCGTCTCCCACACCCTCATATATATGCTTTGCTTAATCCAACATCAACAATTCAAGAGAATACACTTATACACAACTAACACACCACTTTAACTTCCCACACACTGATATCACCTGAGAGAAAGAGAGATATTTTTAGTTATTATTATTATTACAAAGAAAAAAGAAAATGCCTTCTTCTCTTCAGCTAGAGCGGTTCAACCCTACCACCGACGCCGCCGCATCCGCTGCCATTGCCAACGGCCTAAACTGCCCCAAGCAGCCTCAAGCGCCACCACCTGCGGCTGCGGCGGCGCGGCGACTCGTGGTCCCCCTCCCTCTCTCTCTCTCTTCCGGCAGGGGAAGCCTCGCCGACACGGTGGCTCGGCACCACGCGCACGTGGTGGGGCCCAACCAGTGCTGCTCCGTCCTGACGCAGCACATCGACGCCCCCGTCTCCGCCGTGTGGCCGGTGGTACGGCGCTTCGACAACCCGCAGGGATACAAGAACTTCGTGAAGAGCTGCCACGTCATCACCGGCGACGGAGCTCGCGTCGGCGCGGTCCGGGAGGTCCACGTGGTGTCCGGTCTCCCCGCCGAGTCGAGCACCGAGCGGTTAGAGATCCTGGACGACGAGCGCCACGTCATCAGCTTCAGCGTTGTCGGTGGGGTCCACCGGCTGAGGAACTACCGATCGGTGACGACCCTTCACGGCGTTGACGACGACAGCCATGGGACACTTGTCATCGAATCTTACGTCGTTGACGTACCGCACGGTAACACTAACGAGGAGACCTGCGTTTTCGTGGACACTATCGTACGTTGTAATTTGCAGTCGCTGGCTCAGATCGCAGAGAATATGGGTAGAAATCGTGAAGTCAGTTCTGAACAACACTGATAGTCATTCTGATAACAACCACATCTTCATTTGTTCACTCTCTATTTCTTCTTATTCTTCTGTTTATTATTATTATTATTATTAATATGGGTTAATGTCTTTCGGGTTTTTTGTTTCGAATATGGGTTCGGATCTTGTATCATGGAACTTGCCTGTATTGGGAATTGATGGATGGTTAGATCAGTAGGGTTTTTCGGACGGCAATGGTTGAACTTGAATGTGATATGTATATGCATATATGATATATATGTTCATAATTCACATATATGATTAATGTAGTTTTATTTTTATTTTTATTTCTAAATTCTACCATTCTGATCCAGGATTGCTGGTGTTCTATTTGCACTGAACTTAGTGGAATACCATCGTATCCGTAGGGGACTTGTATTTATGTTATTTTTGTGTAAATTATCTTTTAATTTGTAGCGGACTAGGTGATTATGAATTAACTAATTGTTGCTAAAAATTTTATATGTTGTCAGCTAGTTTGCTTTTGTGGTTTTTTCTTAATTTCCTTTTTAGATATTTAGTTTTTTGGCCTGTTTTTTATATTGCTGTTCGTATAAATAGATAAGCTCTTATCTTTTGATGATCACGAGGGTGAATGAGTAGTATTATACTTCAACAGTTATGCATTGGGTTTGTAGTCCAAAAAAAAAAAAGAAATTATGCATTTGGTACTTGATCTTGAATTCTCAATGTTCAAATCCTATTAACCCCATGCGGAGTGACAATTTATTAAAAGAGAATATACTTAAAAAAATTGGTACAATTTAATTGGGCAAATTAATTAATTTGAGGCCATATTATTAGTTTATTACCAAGACGTGAAGTCCAATTAGGAAGAAATTGAACACATATATCGAGTTGCCTATAACAATTCTGTCAGCAAATTAAAACTTTTATTATTCTAATTGAGGAATGTTAATAACATATTTTTAATATTTATTTTATTATTAATTTATTTTATATATTTAAAAAATTATTAAAAAAATATTAATAATATTTATTTTTAGATTAATAATAAATATTAAAAAATATTTAAAGATTATATTATTAATATTTCTCATTTTACTTTATTGTGATTGATTCTTCATCATCATCATCTTAGTCGTTTTATATTGTTTCAAACTAAATCAATCCTCACAATGCATTTTGAATAATAACTGCCAAAGAAAGACCTTGGATGTGTTAAAGTCACCGAAAGTTTGCGCGGATATAGTTCACCAATTTTTTTTTTTTTTGGTACAGGATATAGTTCACCGACTGAGATAAAGTATATATATTGTAAATAATAATTCTTATCAGTTTGATTGTGCATGCGGAAAGATAATTATTGTATTTTGAGTCTTTGAAAACTTAATCATTTCAATCAGGGATCAATGTTTCATGTTTACCACAATTTTTTTCTGCTTATGCACAACCAAGTTGCTACTTCACGTGTTTTGAAAATCTGCTTCATATATACTTCAACGTCTGTGCTCTAAAATCGTCACTGTAAAGTTCCATCTGCAATGGTCCGCCTCAAACGGTGCCAAGTTGCCAACCATGTGTTTCACAGAAAACACGCATTTTCAATATTTTCTTCCTATATGCATATACATTAGCATATTTACATCATGGTTAATGCAAGGAGTTTAATTTTAATATAATGATAATATAATTTTTTTATATTATTAATCAATTATATATTATTATATATATAATTTTTAAAATAATTATTATAAAAATTAAATAATATTTTTAAAGACTTAATTTATAATAAAATATAATGATATTATTTAATTTATGTAACTGATCTCATCTAATAAAAAAAATTAATTATTATTATTGTTGTATTATAAAAAATAAATATTTTTAATAACACATAATACATTATTGAAGGATAATATAAATTTTTTCCAGAAATAGTATACCATAATTAAATCCTAACAGTAAACAAAGCCACAGTATTAGCGATGGTAAAGTGTATCAAGTAATTAATTAATCGGTGCTGTTATTCATTTAATTTTTATACAATAACTTTTTTTTAACTCACTTATAAACTCATATTGTATCTCACGAAAATGTTACAGTTGTATACAGTTTGATTTGACACTCCTCTCACATAAAAATATAATAAATAAAAATTAAAAAAATTTAATTAGATGAAAAACATTTTCTTTAATTAACTGCCAACAAGTTAAAACCGAAACGAATCTACTCTTTTCTGAGGTGGAAATCGGCGGATGACGGTGGGCACTGCTATTTACAAGTTGCTCTGATGCTTCTATTAATTTTTTCTGCCTTAAATTGTACTTATGTACGTATTTATCAAGGAAGGATAACTGAAACCCCGATAATGGAAAAGAATATTAAAAGCAAATTGGAGTTTTCCCCTAGAAAACCATGCACGTATATTCGTATAATATCGAGCGTATAAATATTAATAATAATGATTATTATACTATATGGTTTACGACGTCATTTTAAAACTGATTTTCTGTGGTGAACGAATCAAACCTCTGAACTGCAACTTGCCTTGGGGGAAACTCAACTTGTTGTTTAAACAATGTCAAAGTTGTTATTCTTTGCCTCATCGCTAATATTCTCTCTCTTTATGTGTTCATTGTTATTAATTATATCATTATACAAATGTGAGTTGTAGGTTGGAAAGGATAGATGGAATTGCAAGTTGGCTTGCAAGTGGGCAACAAGGGTCTTCATTAATGTTTATTCAACCTTACCTTGTTTGTTTATAGGAAAATGATTAATTTTTTTAATTTATTTTTTAATAATTTTTTTAATTATTAAATAAAAAATATTAAATATTTTTTTATATTTTTAAAATATTAGTTATATTTAATTTTTATTTAATATTTTTTATTAAATAAAAAAATTATTAAAAAAATATTTTAAAAGAATATAACAAATCTCTTGTTTATACTTTACTGTTAAAAGAATAGTGTCCCATGATTCACTTATTGCATCAGACTTGATCAAATTAACCAATATTTTTTTTCTTTATTAACCGAGTACGTACCATTCCATTTGCTGATAACAAAGATTCACCCTTCCTTCCTCTCTCTTTGGACAATAATATTTGGTTGGATACTTGGAGAATAGGAGGTACAGGTAAATGAACAGTGCTGCATTTCTAGCTAAATAGCTAGAAATTAAAATAATTGCTAGCTATACTAGGCTATTCACTTAACCGAAACGAAAAAGCTATTCAAATGTCATTTTTTTACGTCACTTTTATATTAATAATCAGTGTGTAAATAAATAATGATTAGTGTATAAAAGAGATAACTTTCAGTTTTACTTCTTCGATTTGTTTGAAAGCGTCTGATATAATTATTATTGATGAGTCCAATATATTATTTGTGTGGATATATTTAAGTACTTATTTTATTTTATTATAAATCTTACTAATTTGAATGTCAAATAAGCAAATACTCTTAAATATGGTTTCATTATTTTCTTAAGTAGGATTTCATATAGATAGTAAAGTTTTAATTGATATTTTGATGAACTACAACTATTGATTTTGATTATGTATGAATGTTGATAGTATAAGATATTGATATTAAATTATATTTTGAGGCCCGATGATGGCTACTTCCATTTTTTAGAGAATTTATATGGTTTACAATTTAGAGGTTTGTGTGGCTTGGGTTAACTAATGGGTTGCCTATGTCATATGTGGGTTATAGACTTTGAGTACGAGTCGTGACAAAGTATTAGGGATTCAATTTTGTCCTTGTGAATAATGAAGCAAGTGTCCTGTAGTAGGACTATGATTATGACCTTGAAGTCGGCCATTTTCACAATCAAGGCACTATGAAAAGGCCTATTAAGATATTCTTTCCTTCTTTGATCATCAGTTTCATCATGTTTATTCTCTCGTTTCTTATTTTGAGACTATCTATGTTTCAATCCGATGATTCTTGATGACCTATTGATAGTGTTAGGTTATAAGTAAAATTGTGGCCTAATTTAATAGGCAATGATTGTTAATAGTTTAAATTTTTAATTTCATTTTATTGATTGATAAATGGAGTTATATTGTAAGGGATATGTTGGAAGAGTACATACTGTGGTTTGGAAAATTTATTAGTTATTGATAAGAAATACGAGCACAAGAAGTGTTTTAGATATGATGTTGGCTTCTATTTGTGTAAGCTTAACATTAATTAAAGAAAGATTTTTGACACAAATTTATGGAGATATATAAGTTTAAGGATAAAGGTACGTAATATTACAGGGATCATTATAGTGTGAATTTGGATGTATACTATAAGTATGATTGCTATATATTCTGCGCAAGTAAAATTTTTGGTTTTTGGATAGTAGTGATTAATAAATGCTTGATATTTAAAAATTTGTTGCAAAATGTTCTAAGGTTCATAAAGAATTTTCTTGGAAGTAATATTTTTTTAAGTATTAAATGTGTGTTTGGGATACTTGTAAAAATTTGATTATTTTAATAATCAATTAGTGTATAAGAGTTTTTTGTTATAATTGATTATAAGAAAAAAGTT
The DNA here is from genome assembly GCA_029884595.1 of Ormosia semicastrata. Taxonomy (NCBI): domain Eukaryota; kingdom Viridiplantae; phylum Streptophyta; class Magnoliopsida; order Fabales; family Fabaceae; genus Ormosia; species Ormosia semicastrata. The sequence continues at coordinate 6,306,173 of JAQQTO010000030.1, forward strand.
TTATGTTTGGATATGTTAGCTGAAAAATGATTTTAAACTAAGTTGTTTCGTTTAGATGGTATAAAAAAATCACTTTTATGCATCAAATTACTAAAATAAGTATAGAATAATTAAAAAAATTATTTGATTGATTAAAAAATTTATTTGATTGAGGACAAAATGATATTTACATATTACTGTTAGGAATAATCCCAACAGCTTTTTTAATAATGCTCAAGAAATTGCTTCTCCTCTAACAACTTAAATCTCAAGAAAAATGCTATTGCTTTTTTTATTCCAAGAGACCCAAACATGTTACTTAAATGGCAACAACTTAAAACACAAAAAAAAAAAAGTTAAAAGCTGAACCAATCATGCTTTAAGTAAGGGCTTGTTTGGGAAAGCTGAAAATTATAGATTATCCTGATAATCGATTATTGTTATAATCGATTAATCGATTATTGTTATAATCGATTATTGTTATAATCGATTATAATCGATTCATTTTTATATTTGAATGCATTAGTTGTAAAGTGATTTTAAGCTAATATAATTCGTTTGGATGATATAAAAAAGAATCATTTTTATGCATTAAATTACTAAAATAGGTATAGAATGATTAAAAATATTATTTGATTGAGGATAAAATAGTATTTACAAATTAAAGTGTAAGAAATAATTTATAAACTAAAATCATAAGTTTCAATCTTTAACTTATGATTATTAACTGAAAAAAATTTTTATTTTGCATTGAATTTCGTGTAAAAACATTTTTAAAAAATAATCTTTTTACCCAAACATAATAATTATTTCACAAAACAACTTAATCCTCCAAAAATAGCTGTTTGGAAAAGATTTAATTTTTTCTAAACATGCTCTAAGTAGGTACTATCTTACTATTACAAAAAGTGAATGTAGTAATGAATAACAAATTGAAGTCACATAAGTTGAATAAACTTTCAACTATAATTTGATGGGAAAATTACCCTAAACTAGCATTACTATTTGAAGGCTTTGTGAATGCTAGTATTCTTGATAATTAAGTAGAAATGTGTTGATGCTGAAAAGGAAAAACATATCCATCTACTATTGGTTCTTTTATCAGAGACATCGTATGCTAAATGTTTAAGTTAAAGGTGAGTTATAATGTTGAGTAAATTTGGATATACCTGATGGACCTTGGGAAAAATTATAGCAAGGTGTGAGACTAGATATCATGAAATTTTGTAAATGTTTGGTTCTATAGTGAACGCTAAAATAGGCCTAACGATGATTACAATGTGTTTATGTATGTTATATATATGTCGGAGTTAGTTGGTTATGTTTGGAGATAATTTGTGCATGTTATAGTATTGAAATTTTATTATAGTTTGACAAGTGTTTCACCTATCAAAATTTTATGGTTAATTCTAAAATTTTATTACGTGTTAGTTTGAGGTGTTTGACGAGCCTTTGTAAATTTTTTTAAAATCAGATTTTGAGTGTAGAAGAAGTGAAATTATTTGGACAAAATTGAAAAAAAAAATAATGGAATTGAATTCTTCTTGAGCTAATGGTTGTTTAGAGATCCAAAGGTTGAGTTTAAAGAAGAAAGTATTTAGGATGTACCTAAGAACTAGGTATATATATATATATAAAGTTCATGACAAATAAATGAGTTCACGTAGGTTAATTAAATTGGGAAATTTCCAATATTAAGAATTTTGAGTTTATTTAGAACATTGAAAATGTTTCAAAATTTTGGATTTAGATTGGGTATCAAATGATCATATTGAGTCTAAATTTTGGCTAAGAAACAGTTTAAAACTTAAGGGTCAAATATTGAAATTTCAGTAATTTTAAGAATTTGTAAATATTTTAAGTTTGATTGATGACACTAGTTAGCAAATCTAATTATGTCTTTAGACAATTTGACTGATGTTTGAAAATAAATTAGTATGAAGACTATGTGGGTTAGTTTGGGGATGAAACTTCCCCTAAATAAGTTAATATAAGTATAGAAAATATTAGAAGCATTGAAGATTGAGTTCATTATTAAATAGGTTATCCATGAAAATGTATGGTGGTTAGAAAATCATAGTTTATAAATTTTAGATTTGAGTATTTGTTAAGGTTTACATTTATTTGGTTGAAGCTAAAGGTCCATGAAGATAGAGAAATATAAGGTTGTTGATGGAATAGTTAAGCAAAGGACTATATTATATGATATAAATGACTATTTGAAAATATTTTCCTAAATAGGGAATAAATCAAACAAGATCATGATGAAATTTAGTTATATATATGGTGATTATGGACTTAAAAGGTTAATTATGAATAGTTTTATTTTTTTAATTTTTTGGTAAAGGATGGTTTTTAAAGCCTATAAGCTGGGTTATTGAATGAATTTAGAAATTCATGTTTGACATTAGAACAGTTTTAAGATTCTTGTCAATAAAGGGATCAAATTAAGATATAAGTTCCTTAAGAGAGATTTGAATATGTTATGGCTAATACATTGAGTTCTAAGTATGTAAATCATGAGGATTTTAGTGAAAATAGAAATGTAATGTTAGATGGATTATATTGTCAATTGATCAATCATGATTAAGTTGTGAAGAGGTTAAAGAGCATACTTCCAATTCATATTATCTAAGTTTACCGTATGCAATAAGCTATGTTTCAAATTTTGAAAGGAAATATATTCATAACTCTCAAGTAAAATTTCTATTGGATAAGTATGAAATCTTAGGATGATTATAATGTTATGGAAGAGGAGAATCTTAATTTTACAATGATTTCTAATTTAGGAGTAAATTCAGTAAGATTCAACATGATGGATTTTGGCGTAGAAGGTTATTATGATATTTTTAAGATTATTAAATGTTTGGGTTATCCTTGATACTTGTATCGAAAATAAGTTATTATTTAGAAGATTTGAAGATGTAGTAGACTTTGTGCTAATGCTAAATGCGTTAACAAGTGGACGTTGAGCGTCAAAAGCTAGCAAGGGGTTACTGCAACAAATAAATATACCTGGATCGAAATATGAGAGAACTCTTATAAATTTTGTGAGAGGGTTATTGAAGACTACTAGAGGTTATGGTTCAATTTGGATTATTGTACATCAATAAGTTAAGTTTGCACATTTATTGGTTTGAGACAAGTCATACAATGTCTTAGTATATGGATCTTTATTTGAATAATATAGTATCCTTGCATAAGTTGTCATTTTTTTTTTTTTTGCCATTTGTAAGAAAGGACCTCGATTCAATATGAACTTTGGACCCTTTCAGATAGCTTGGGACCTGACTAGATTTGAGTTCAGATTTCATCCTGATGACCATTCAAATCACGAAAGATATGTTTTGTGCTTGTGTTTTAGACCTTAAAGGGAGTTGAGGCTAGCACTTATCTTTTACAGAGTACCCACACCTCTTTAATGCATAAGATTAATAGTAAATTAAAATTAATCATAAAATTTAAGGATGAATTTTTTTTAGGAGAGAAGAATGTGTCACATTTTTTTTTTAAAGAAAGCTAAAGAAAAAGAAAGAAAGAAAAGAAGGTTCAGGGTGGTTTTATCTTAATGGCAAATTCATAATTTTTCAATCTTTAAAATCAAGAGCCCTTTTTTCCATCAGAATTCAATATCGGCAGCGTATTCTTGCTTCCCATCAACATTCTCCTTCTTTTGTCCTTTTCTTTCATTTTTATTTTCTTTCATTTCAATGCTAAGTATTCTTTTATCTGTTGTATTTTTTTTTTTTTTGAAATTCTATTGAAACTTTTAAGTGATATTTTTTTTTCTTTTCTCTTATACCTACTCATAGGGTGATTTTCTTGGGTTAGAAATTACGGTTTGGGAAGAGTGGTGATTACCCACTCATCAGAATTTGCTTATTTGATTTTTTAAGGTAAATTCATAATCCAAAAAGTTGAGTAATCAATTCTATTGTATAATTTCATAGTGTGTGAGTTGAATGGTGAATTTATGGCGATGTCAATTATGATTTATTTAATATTTAGAAAAGTAAATTATGCAAATTATAGTATGTAACTGATTTACGTATTGTTAATATTTTTATGGCTATAGAATGGTACAAATAACCTTCAATGCAATTGTGCAAATTTTTTTAGAAAAGATCCAATTGAAAATCAACACGTACTATGAGTGGTTCTTACTTATTATTCATCTATTTATACTTTATCAATTTTAAATTAGTTTTGTTATTGGGCTTTGAATATAGTAGAGCCTTTAAGACTTTTGGGACGAAAAACAATTTTTAGAAAACTCATTATTGACTTTATATAGTACTAGTGTATGAATTAATAATTTTGGTTATCTTGAAATGCTTTAATATTGGTTTTGGACCAAAGATGATAAATGTTCTATGTAATGATTTGTGCCAATTGAAGTAATATATATATAAACAGTGATTATGCTTATGGAAAAGAAATTTAAGTTATTTGAGTGAGTTTTCTAATGTCTGAATGTATTCTCATTGAAATAGATTGATTTGTGTCAGATTTTAATTTTTGATCACTTAGAAATTTATTTTTCTTGAAAAATGTAATATTGCATATTATTTTAGAAATTTGATCTTTATTTTGTTCCATTAGAAATTTATTTTCATGAAAGACTTATTGTTACATTTTTTTTATAAATTATATTTTTGGAAGATGACATTGTTGGAGCACTGTATCTAACAGTAGTAAATGTTAACCATGATGCACTTAGGATTGGATCATATCCTAGCTAGCAAGGTATATGCTAACTCTGTGTGTAGGCCAACACACATGAGTTGGTTATGGTTTCAAGCTAGACGCTCGTCAGTTCAAGCTTTGCACTTGTCAGAGGGTTAGTTTACCCTTGAGCTATATTCTTGTTCTATTTTAGTTCTGCTTAGTGGATTCTCCCATATGGGTTGTGTTTTAAATGTTTATAGTTTATCTATTGAATGATTCAAAGTTGTGTGAGAGGATTTCCAAAATAACAACCATGACACAATCAAGTAAAATTATAAAATTGTGTGTCTGTTCATAGAGAGATGTGTCTATATGTACATGTTGTTATTCATTGTGACTGGTCATGAAAAGTTGTTAAACTTGAAAGAGTTGTGTCTCTTCATAGAAAGTTGTTATACATGAAAAATTGAGTCTCTTCCCAAGAGAGAATTGTGACCCTTCTCTAGAAGGAGTTGTGTTTCTTCTCAAGGGGTCTCTCAATATCTATATAATTAAAAACATTCTCCATCAAGTCTCAGATGCATGATTCAATTCATTCTTTCTTCCAAATCATCTATGCTTTTCTTTTATGCATAGGAAGCATAGTAGAGAATTATATTTTGTAAAGCACCATTGTTGTCATATTGGCTTGGTTATGTTAATGCATGGCAAACTAAGTGTTCTTCATTCTATTATGCAGGAAATTCATTGTCGACCTTTTGCATTCAGTATTTCAGGATTGGTAGGGCGAATTAAGCATAAAGAAAAGTGTTACAACATGCCTTGAAGAGTTGTGTATATTCTCCATCAAAGTTGCTATTTTTTGCAAGTTTAATTTGAAGTGCTATACCAAGCCTTCATCTTTGTGCCATTCCAAGACTTCACAAAATGTTAACTCTCAGATCAAGAACCATGAGTGAAGTGGAGAATGAGAGAAGAGAAAAGAGGCTCAATCGGCTTGAGAGAAAAATGAATTTCTCATTGTGAATCAATGACAAAATATAATGTCCTTTATATAGACAAAACTACCATAACTAACTATCATAATTAGCATAACCAACTAACTGAAAGCTATTAATAATTAACTAACTAACTACATTAGTTAACACCGCCCCTCAAGCTGGAATGGATGTCTAACATTCCAAGCTTGGAATACAAAGTAAAGAAGGGTCCCGGTTGCAAAGGCTTAGTCAAAATGTCAACAATCTAGTCCTGAGTTGCAACGGGTAGAAGGTGTGTGACTCCAGTTCGTACTTTGTCTCAAACAACATGGCAATCAAGCTCAATGTACTTGGTGCATTCGTGGAAGACAAGATTTGCGGCAACATGAAATGTAGACTGGTTATCACAGTATAGAGCCACTAGTTTTGGATGAGCTATGTGCAAATCACGAAGAAGATAAAGGAGCCACTGAGCCTCACATGTCCCTTGTGCTAGTGCCCGATACTCTACCTCAGAAGAGGAGCGTGAAATAACTAGTTGTTTCTTGCTTTTCCAAGAGATGGGAGCATTCCCAAGGAAGAAGCAGAAACCCATAATAGAACGACAAGTATCAGGGCATGCTCCCCAATCTGAATCAGTGAATCCTTTTAAGCATAAGTCAGATTTTCTAAGGAAGAATATGCCTACACCAGGAGAGTTCTTAATATATCGAAGCACTCTAGTTGCATCCTAGTAATGCACATCTGTAGGAGCATCAAGGTATTGACTGAGCTTGCGCACAACATAATAGATGTCAGGTCTGGTATGTGTGACATAAAGAAGCTTGCCAATCAGCCTTCTGTAGGATGAAGAATCAGAAATTGGATTGCCCGAGTCTTTGCTTAGTTTCAATTTGGGATCCATAGGAGTGGAGCATAGTTTACATCCAAAAAGGCCAGCATTTTGCAACAAGTCAAGTGAATACTTCCTCTGATATAAAGATATACCTGATTGGGATTTAGCAACCCAAAACCCAAAAAAATTTCAATTCACCAAGATCTTTGATGCTGAATTGTTGGTGAAGCAGTGACTTCATATGCTGAATTTCGGCGAGATCATCACCCACAAGCACCAAGTCATCAACATAAACTAGTATAGTTATGAAACTAGTGGATGATTTCTTGGTGAACAAAGAACAATCTACCTGAGATTGAAGGAAACCAGAGGCAATGAGAAAGTCTATTAACTTGGCATTCCATTGCTTACTAGCTTGTAATCCATACAAAGATTTCTGTAACTTGCATACCAAATTATGATTAGAAACTTCAAGGCCAGGTGGTATTTGTATATACACTTCTTCCATTAGATCTCCATGTAAAAATGTAGTATTAACATCTAATTGGTGAATGAACCAATTGAGGGAAGAAGCTAGGGATAATAGTAGCCTTACAGTTGTCATCTTGATAACTGGGCTGAATGTCTCAAGGTAGTCTAACCCTACAATCTGAGTAAATCCACGGGCTACAAGTCTGGCCTTATGTCTCTCTATAGAGCCATCAGCATGGTACTTAATTTTGAACAGCCACTTACAACTTATAGGTCTTTTATCTGGTGGTAAAGGTGTTAAGGTCCAGGTATGGTTATTAATGAGTGCTGCCAGCTCAGTAACGATGGCTTGTTTCCAAGATGGATGTCGGATGGCTTCTTGGAATGTGTTGGGTTCAGAGGTGGATGTGACAGCAAGAGAGAAATGCTTGTGGGAAGGTGATAAATTATCATATGAAAGGTAATTTGTGAGAGGTTATTTGGCTTTGTGTTGGTTTTTGGTGGTGGCAGTGAGGGAACAATGGAAATCTTTGAGGTATGTGGGAGGCTTTTGGGTTCTATTAGACTGTCTAGTAGGTGGGGATGGAGGCATGGGTCTAGGTGTGGGTAAGGATGCATCTGGTTGAGTAATGCTGAATGAGGTTGATTGGGCTGGTGTGATACCAGGTGATGGTAAGGTTTGGTTGTCTGACTGCTGAATAGATGAATGTGGAGTGAACCAAGGATTAAAAAATGATGAGTCAGCAGTGTCTTGGATAGGTGTGATGATCGTAAGTGTGTTTGAATGGTTTAAACTTAGAATGGCAGCAAAAGGGAATATGTTTTCATGGAAAGATACATTTCTGGACAAAAAAAACTTCTCTGGTTTGAAGATCAAACAGCAAATAGCCTTTTGTGCCAGGCTTGAATCCAAGGTGGATACATTTTCTAGATCTAGAATCAAGTTTCTTTCTGTGACTTGGTAATGTGGTTGCAAAACAAAGGCAACCAAACACCTTTAATGGTTCAAGGTCAGGTAATTTCTGGTACAAATTTTGGTAAGGTGATTTATTCTCCAAGTATGGAGTTGGCAATCTATTGTTAATGAATACAGCATGGCTCACTGCTTTTGTCCAGAAGTATTTGGGGATGCTTGATTGAAACATGATGGCTCGAGTCACAGCTAGGATGTGTTGATGTTTTCTCTCCACAATGCCATTCTGCTGTGGTGTCTCTACACAAGCAGTTTCATGTAAAATCCCCTCCTGTCTATAGAATTCACTCAACATAAATTCCTTCCCATTGTCTGATCTTATGCTTTTTACTTTGGCTCCAAATTGAGTCTCCACTAAGGCAACAAAACTTTGAATATGGCTCGCTGTCTCAAATTTCAACTTCATGAAATATACCCAAGTATGTCTAGAATTATCATCTACCATTGTAAGAAAGTATCTGTGGCCAAACATGGAAGGCATAGAGAGAGGCCCCCATAGGTCCATATGTAGTAATTCAAATAAAGCATCAGATTTAGATGTGCTATTAAAAAAAAGAAATTTTTTCTATTTTGCCATGTAACATATATCATAAGGGGCTACTGTAACGTCCCAAATTACTAACACTAATGACGTATCCGATTTACGCATCAGTAATTAGAATTTAGTACATTACTTATGAATATCCACAATTTTTTTAACAAATAATTTAATAATATACAAAATATGAGCTTGTAGTGGAAGCACTTTACATGTATAATATGAAATGAATTTATATACCAAGAATACATCACCCACTTAATATACATATATGTACTATTTACAAATTCTAGAACAACTAACAAGGATGTCTTCTCGTGCCTAAGCTCCGTCTTGCTTTATTTTACTTGTTGCCTTTGGATCCTTCTTGGAATTATTATGGTAATCAAAGATGTAGGGGGTGAGAATCAAAATTCTCAGTAGTTTGTTTGTCATCACAATAATTTAGCTATTTCGGGAAAAAAAACCTCATTTTCATTCAGAGCATTTAGTATTATTCTAAGAAGGTGGCAAAAAGCCAAATCGGGTCCTTCCTCTTCTCGAAATAGATATTCCATTTATCATTATGAAAATCATTCATAATCGTCAAAAATCACATCAAGACCAAAGTCATTAAGACTCAAATTATTAAATCAGAATCCATATCATCAAAACATAATCACTTTTCTAATTTCAATATATCATGATAGAAATCTCATCATATCTCTTATCATTAGGTTCATCTCTTGTTTATGCTAGCATTACAAAATCATTTACTTGGTAGTAGTCTGCTTTTAGGTTTATGCACATCAACCTCTTCATGGTCGTACGTCGCCATACAGAACGACTCCGGGTAACTAGGTCCAGTCTTCCCTTTTCTAGCTTAGAGAAAGTACGTCTCCTCAATATCAATATCAAAGCTAGGGTTAGACTTCAATCCATTATGATAAGGAGAACGTCTGTTGTCTCACAATATCAATCATCGAGAATAGAATAAGAAGTACGTTACTCAAACTATTCAGGATATAGGATTACCCCAAGTAGTGAGGGAAACACTCATCCTCAACCACTTAATAACTAGGGAAGCTCAGGTAACGAGGAAGGTTCTTCCTTAACCTTAATTACTCTAGTATAAAGAAAACCACTTATTCTCTTACTATTAACTAAGACTTACCCTAATACAGGTACATCCAAAATTCATCTCGGCCTAGTTCCACAAAGTGGATACCCATGAGAGAAAACTATTTCATCAAATCATCATGCAACATAATGCATAATTAAATCATTCTCATCACGGGTGTTCAAATTCATCAATCATTCACATATGATTCATTATCACCATGAATTCATTTCTTAAATTTGTTTGGATGCATAGTCTTTTCACAATTTAGTGAATTCTAGACATTTAATTCAAGGTTTAAGGTTTGTATTTAGGTTACCTGGGTCAAAGAACTATGTATCCATCATTTTCAGATCAAAAAACTCATTTTGGGGGTCTGGTAATCGATTACAAGGCCTTGGTAATCGATTACATGCTTGGCAGAATTAATGTAATCGATTACAAGCAGGATGTAATCGATTACAACAGGATGTAATCCATTACATCTCACCCAGAAGCCTTGTAATCGATTACATGGGCCATGTAATCGATTACAAGCTGCCCAGAAACACATTTCGCAGCTCCAGAAGCTTGGTAATCGATCACGAGGGATATGTAATCAATTACAACTCGAAAATTTGTAAAAAACTGAACCTTTAAACCATTTCAACCCAAACCAAACCATTAAACCTCAACAACAACATCAAATCATCACAAATATGTACCCAAATCATTCACAAAACGTCAGATCTCAACATAGGTACAAACCCCATTTTCCAAATCTTAAAACTCATTAAGAATCAAGAATCAAACATAAAGCTTTAAATCTCATTGAAACCTCAAATGCATAGATCTATCATTCTCAAGTTAAAATCTCAACCAAACTTATCCAAAATCTCAGATTTGGAAGGAAAACAAGGATAAAAAGGAAAAGAGAGAAAACCCCTACCTTGGTTCCTATAGCTCCATACTTTTCCATGCTTGATTTTTCCTCTTTGGTTCTTGCTTGATCTTCCTTCTTCCTTCTCTTTTCTTCTCCTTTCTCTCATTTCTCCCCTGTTTCTCTTCTCTCATTTCTGCCTCTGTCTCCCCCCCTCTCTCTTCTTCTTCTTTTCTTTGTTTCAGGAACAGAAACGCACAGGAGAGAGATGAGAGGAAGTGAGAAATATCTCACTTTTAAAAGATAAGAATTAGAGGCATTTTAGTCTTTTCGCTAAACTTCGTATCTGTTAAGAACACTTTGATCTTACTAAATCAAGTTTCTTAACTTCCAACAACTATAAAATAAATCCTAAGATTTATCTAAATTCTTGTTTCACTATTTTCATAATTTTTCATATCTGATATTTCTCAATCCGATATTAAAACACTTCTACAGTGTCTTTAAAAATATCAAACTGATTCTGTTTGTCCTCAAATTTTAACCACATCCTCTTTCACACATTTGTGGCCTATTAATAAAATTTTCCTTATTTATTTCCTTTGATTTAGCATTATGCTATTTTCCTGAGTTAAAATAGTCATTTTGCAAGTTCTGTATTACGGCAAAATGCCTAAATTAACTCAAAATATCTCGAAAGTCAATAGACATGTTAAACAAGTATTATGGCACCTTATGACCATATACAAGTCTAACCTGCTAAAAAGAGAATGTTACAGCTACTGCCTTATTACAATTGATGAAGGGAAAACATTTATTCAATTGAAACAGTCTGTCATGAGAGGAGTGACCTAACCTCAAATGCCAAATGTTAGTCCTAGTGGTAGTGGCAGCATTCATAAAAAAAAAAAAAAAGAGAACAAACCTGTAAATTGAATGTGTAGAGACCATACTTCAATCTAGCTGTACCAATCATCTTCAAGGCGGTGTTGTCCTATATATGACAAGCATCACAGTCAAAAATCAACTTACAATCATTTTTTTTTACCATCCTTGATACTAAAATCAAATTGAAGGAGAAATTTGGTACATATAGCACATCTGTGAGATATAATTTTTCAGATAAAATAATTATTCCTACAATATCAGCAATCATATGAGATCCATTTAGGAGTTTTAGCATTAACTAGTCTTATTCTTCTATGACATTGAAGTAAGGACAGGGATTGGCACACATGATCAGTGGCCCCTATATCTAAAATCCAGTTACCCAAATTACTGTGATTATTGACAGCACAAATAATACCTAATTTCTCTGCTGGTTGAGTCACAATGTGGTTGACACTGTGATTCATAGCAGATTGCTGCAGCATTGCTAGTATGGCTTTGTATTGCTCAGGTGTGAAGCTCAACTTTGAACTATCTGCCATCCCTTCTGTGTGCCTGAGTGACTTGACAAATCTTATGTCATCTTCAATTCATCTTCTACCATAAAATTGTTTGCACTAGCAGTCTTCTGAAGATTAGGAGGGTAGCCATGCTTTTTATAACATGTGTCTACCATATGTCCAACCTTATTACAATAAGAATAGACTTTAGTGTTTTTGCCTCTGCCACTTCCACTTCTTGCTCCCGAGTTTGATCCCCTACCATGATTTCCTCTGCCTCGGTTTCCTGTATCACTTGTGTTGAGCAAAATTCTTGGCTCCTCAAGTTGAGTGTTCAGCTGTCTTTCTTGTTGTATAAGTAGAGAAAACACTTTTGATATGTTTGGGAGAGGTTTCATGAGCATGATCTGGGACCTCACAACAAGTATTGCTTATTTAAACCTTTAAGAAATCTAATTACACAATCATTCTCCCTATAAGACCGAATTGTAGGGATCAAATTACAAGAACAATTGATCTGACATTTACAATAAGGAATAGGCCTAAAATTATCAAGCTCCTGCCAAATTCCTTTCAAATAAGTGAAATAGGTACTTATGGATGAGTCTCCTTGCTTATGTAGATATAATTCTTTCTGTAATTCAAAAATGTGAAATATATCTCCTTGGTAATATCTATTTTTGAGAACTTTCCATACCTCACTTGCAGTTTCCATCCAAAGGTCACTATGCATAATTGATGGTTCCAGTGAATACAAGATCTAAGAAAGTACCAACTTATTGCATCTGCACCAAATCTTATGATTTGGATCTGTGACAGGAGGCTCGGGCAAAGTTCCATCAATGAACTACTCTTTGTTCTTCGAGCTAAGAGCCACCATAACAGCTCTTGACCACTAGTGATAGTTTTCACCATTCAACCGGTCAGAAACTATCACAGCTCCTGGATTTTCATTCTACAACAAGTAATAAGGGCTATTGAAATCCGAAGTCACATTAGTAACATTAATCACATTCTCCATAGTGGCTGATCTTGCTACATTCACCGCATCAGCCATATTAGGGCTTGATGTATTTGAGCCAAAATTTGCCATCAAACTTCAATTACAGAATATAATCACAATCGCAATTGAATCTGAAAGATCAATTGCACAAAGAATCACAATAAAGAAACGATCAAGATTCAATTACAACACAATTGAACCAGATCACGGATCAGTTAGAACAGAATCAAACACATTCAAATTCTAACTGAATATGGATCAAGAACAATATCATAAAAGATCCAAACAAAGAAAAAAAATCATAATTCCCCAAGAAAAGGAACAAGAACTGTGATAGAAAACAATCAGAGAAATGCAGTGGTAACAGAGCCCCTCAGGAAAGAGGCTCTGATACCATGTTAACTCTCAGATCAAGAACCATGAGCGAAGTGGAGAATGAGAGAAGAGAAAAAAGGCTCAACCGGCTTGAGAGAAAAATGAACTTCTCATTGTGAATCAATGAGAAATACCATGTCCTTTATATAGACAAAACTACCGTAACTAACTATCATAATTAGCATAACTAACTAACTGAAAGCTATTAATAATTAACTAACTAACTACATTAGTTAACACAAGATAATCTCCAAGAAGTTGTTTTCTATTAACTATTATGTTTTTAGTTGGGTTTTAGATGAATTGACTTGAATTGTTTTATTAGAAATTATTTTATTATATGATATTTTTACTTGTTAATAAAAGACTCGTGCCCCGCTTGTCTTGTTTCGGTTATAGTAGGTAATAATTACTCATTGAGTCACGACTCACCTGAATTGTGATTAAGTTTTTCAGATAAAGGAAGTGAGATAACTTTCAGTTCTACTCCTCTGATTTGTTTGAGGGAGTCTAATACGATTACCATTTATAAACCAAACATGTTGTTCATGTGGGCATATTTAAGTATTTATTTTATTTTGTTATAAATCTTATTGGAATGTCAAATAGGCAAATACTCTTATATGTGCTCCATTATTTCCGCAAGTAGGATTTCAGATAAATAGTAGAGTTTTAATTGATATTTTGATGAATTACAACTATTGATTTTGGTTATGTATGAATGTTGATAGTATAAGATATTGATATTAAATTATATTTTGAGGCCCAGTGATGGCTACTATGGTTCTTTGGAGAATTTGTATGGCTTACAGTTTAGAAGCTTGTGTGGCTTGGGCTAACTAATAGGTTTCCTGTGTCATACGCCAATCATGGACTCTAGGTTCGAGTCGTGCTAGTAATGATTGGGGATGTTAATTGATTACCAATATTGTTTATCGATTAACATCTCCAATCACCATATAATACCCGTCAACCAGTGTACAAATAAATAGTGACCAACACATATTATGTATTATGTAATGATTGAGAATGTTAATTGATTACCAATATTATCGATTAACATATTCGATCACCATATAATACATGCTAGCCATTACTTATTTGCATGTTGATCACCAATGTACAAGTGGCCTGCAAAACCAACGTGTATTGGTTTGAATGGAAGAGGCTCGGGTCCCTTAAACATGTGATCTGAGTTCGATCTCAAGATTCATATATATGAAAATAACATAGTTGGTAATCAATTATTGGGAGGGGTCCCCGTTTAGGCACATGATTATATCTCGGGAAATCAGTCTTTCACCTATTGGATGAGGAGATACTCTCTAAGAAAACCCAAAAAAAAAAGTGGTGTGCAAAAAAGAAAAATTATTGCATGGTCCTAGAACATAATAAATGTATTCTTTAGGATAAATCTTTATCATTAATTTTAAATTGATAATTTAAATTTATGTAAGTTTGTTTAAAATTAATTGTGAAGATCTTTCTTAAAACATATATTTATTTTGCTCTAAGAGCATGCTTAAATATCTCGTGCAGAAATAGTGCATGAATAGCATAACTGGAACATAAATAAATAAACTACTACCATATGAAAGTTTTTACATATATCTTGTATTATTTTGGTCAATAGCTCTTCTAATTTCACTTAAGTATGAATTAAAAAAAATTGTTAATAAGTAGGGGTGTAAATGAGCCGAATCAAGCTGAGTGCTTGAAGCTCATGCTTGACTTGTGAAAAAAATTAACTACTCAAGCTTGACTCATTTATTTAAACGAGAGAAAATTAAAAACTTGAGCATGACTTGTTTAAAAATATGAAAACTTAGGCTCGATTAGTTTAACTCATTTATGATTTGATTATTTTTTTTTTTTTATCAAATATCTCCTTAAAGTATTTTTATTTTTTTAAATTTATTAAACTAATAATTAGTAAACATCTTTATAGTAAAAGATGAATTGAAAATGGAAATAAATACTTTTTTTCATAATATATTACATAAAATGATACAAAATTCATAGTCTTCCACTATTACAAAAAAAAAAAAAATTAAAATAAACTTTAACACTTAAAAATGTTCAACATATTTTCATAATGAAATGGTCTTCTTTCTTTGTACACGGGGACAAAGCCCATTAACAATTATATATATTTTTTATTAATTTTTTTATAAATACTTATTAAAATAAATAACTTAAGCAATCTTACGATTTTTATTTTCTTATTAACTATGGTAATTTATCGCACATTTATATATATATATATATATATAATTAAGTTATTCATGAACTTTTAATGTCAAGCTTATAAAACTTAATTTTGACTCATTTATATAATCGAACTTAAATTAAACTTAGATTTTTGTTTGTTTATTTAAATAAACAACTTGATACAGTATTTAATGAGACCTGAACTCGAATAATTCATAAAAAGTTCAATTTATTTACAAGTGTTTTAAAAATACTAGTTAAAGAAGTATTAAATTAAAAAGTAAAATATTTGCTACATTAAAAACTCAAAATGTTTTATTTTTTATTTACTATTTTTTCTTATTCTTTAATAAATGCCGTATGCAAACCCCTTAAAAAAAATAATGAACTAAACTGTCTAGTTAAACCTGAGAGCAAGAACTGTATATCTGCAGTAGTACTTTTATTTGCATATTATTAGTGGCTTAAAACAGTAATAAAAATACATATTTTAACGTGTCTACGATGATGGTGTGCCATGAAGAACCTGTTTATGGTTTTCCTTATCAGCCACGTACTAAAAGCACTTATCTGTAGTTAGGTTTTGCACCGCGTAGATTTTGATTAGCAATTAGCATCAAGTTATATGCATCTAGTTAGCTTTCGGATCAGACCCAGCAGGTAACTACCATCGACAAGCACAAAGATTTGAAAACGATCGCACGTGCACCCATGAGGATAAGGGCAACAAAAATCTTCTCCCACTCCCAAATAATGGGCCCAAAAAAGAAAGGAGATTTTCCTCGGACAAGCAAATTAAGGTGGAAGAGCATCTTTAATAATAAATTAATATTCATCTTTAATAATACTTTCGGTACCGTGAACTTATATGAATATTATATCATATATTATAATATTATAAAAATTGTTGTTTTAAGTATTGTAGTATTATGTTAGAGTATTTTGCATAATTGAGACTTTGCCTTCGCATGATTAATTATGTTGAGATATTATTTTGTTGATATATTGTTAATAATATTGCATTGATGATTATGTTGATAATACGTTTATTCTATCAGTTTGTCTTTATTAATATAATTCCTGATGATTTGTTAAGTGACACTTTTTTTTGGCACTTTGCATGATTGTAAGTTTGCCTTCGCAGGATCAATTGTGACAAGGTTTTGTTTTGTTGATAAAATATTATAATTTTGTGACATTAGAAATTATGTTGATAATGCGCTTATCTTATCGGTTTGCCTTTGTTAATGTAATTCTTAATAATTTGTTAAAGACATTAAGGTTGTGTCCTTAAAGTTCTCAATATTCTCTCGATACTAACTTTAGGGACATGATTTTGATGTCCATGAGAGTTTACTCATGTATTGTAATTCGGGACCCTTAGACCGGACTACAATTGCATGAGGAAGCTCCATTATGGTTATTGCTTATCTTGTTTATTGAAATACTCGACAAGAAAATCTCCTTTTAAAATATTAATTCAGCTTTGCATATGAAAATAAATGTTTTGACAAAGTTGTATGTGACCAATTATGAAGACTGGTTGAGTCAATGAGTTTATTTGACCATCTCTATTATTGATGTTACTCTCGCTGTGGATGAGTCCCGAAACCCATAGATATGTCTTCTACAGCGATTGAGGTGAAATATGATAGGTGGGATCATTTAAATAAAGTTCATCTTATGACCATAAAGTATAACATGGATAAAGCCATTAAGGAGAGTTTTCATGAAACAGATAATGTCAACCAATTTTGTAAGGCCTATTAACAGATCTAGAAGGGCATGTGACCTATCTGTGTTGTCCAAGACTAAGCATGATGGTGTGAATGGTGTTTGTGAATGTGCCATGAAATTTGCAGATTGACTCAGACGAGCTAATTGTATAGAGTTTAACAATCGGATTAAGGAGAAGGAAGTTGAACTCCTGACTCTAATGTGTTTTTGAATCAAATTTTGTTAATGTTCCTTCTAACACTTGTTGGTTAGATATTGATGCAACTACTCGTGTTACAAGCTCATTACTGGAGTTCAAAAATAGGCGAAAGCCAAGTGAAGGAGAGTTAATGATCACAGTAAGAAATATAGTTAGTGTCAAAGTATAGTATATAGGTGTTATTACCTTGAAGCTATGTACTAGATATTCTTTAGGTTTAAAAGGTACCATCTATATGTCATTTATAAGAAGGAACTTGTTTTTCGTTTCTATTTTGGATAGTTGCACTATCATGTCTATTTGGTGATAAGAAAGTTTTCCTACCTTATGATTCCATTCTGGTTATTTCTGGAGTTTCGTCTAATAGCTTTTATATGTTAAATATTGACCCCTTCTATTGATCTAACGATATTTAGATGTTAACAATGTTGTTGAGAACAAGTGTGGTAGAGTTATTAAAAACTCTTCTATGTTGTAGCACAAACATTTAAAACAAATCTCTAGGAAGAGAATAAATAGGTTAATCAATGAGAATATTCTTCATGATCTAAACTTCTCTGATTTTGATACTTGTGTTGATTGTATAAAAATGGAAACTTATAATTGGAGCTAGGAGGAGTGGGGTTACTAGGAGTGAATGAATACTACAGTTAATTCATACAGATATTTGTAGGCCTATTACTCCTATTGATATGGGCGATTTTATGTACTTTATCACCTTTATTGATGATTTCTCTAAATACGGGTGGAATGATTTGCTGCGTGAGAAATCTGACTCTTTAGATGCCTTTAAAGCATTCAAAGTCATTGTTGAATTGAAATTTAGTAAGCAGATCAAATGTGTGAGGTCTGATAGGGGTGGTGAGTACTATGACAAGTATGATGAAACTGGTAGAAATCCTAAACCTTTTGCTAGGTTCTTACAGGATAGTGGTACAGTACACCATGCCTGATAATCCATAACAAACGAAGTTGTAGAAAGACGAAATCGTAATCTTATGGATATGGTGAGATGTATGCTTAGTCATTATACTCTTTCAGAATTTTTGTAGGAAGATGCCTTGAAGGCTTTTGCTTATATATTGGATCATATGCCAAGTAAATATGTGTTGAAGACTCCATATGAGCTTATAACAAGAAAACGACCTACTTTGAGGCGTTTCTGTGTTTGAGGTTATAGGGCAGAGGTGAGGCCTTATAACTTACATTTAAAGAAATTTGATTCTTGTTGATACCCAATTTTGTCTGCGAATTTTTCTTTTTGTTCATAGACTAATAATCCTGTGATGATTGATGTTTAATTGCTTTGCTTTGTACTCTTTTATGATAAAAATAAAATAAAATAAAATACAAAAAAATAAAATAATAAAATACAAAAAATATATAATAAAAAAATATAAATAAAAAATTTCTCCACTCAATCACACACATGCACAACACTTTTTTACATTTCACTACCTGCACACTACTCACTTTCTTTTTTATTTATTAATTGTTTCTTTCTTCTTTTCTCCCCTCTCACGTGAACCCACCATCCAGACAAACCTACCTACACCCACCACTAATTAAAAAAAAAGAGAATCCACTACCCCATCATTATCAAAAGGAGACCCCATTTTCTAACCATAACTCCCCTTTTCCCTCCACTCCATCACGTGAAAACCCCTTCCACGTTCAGGTTCACCTTCTCTAAATACCCCTCCAAACCGTGACCAGGGGGGAGACTTGATCGAATATAGACATTCGCTACTTTCATCCACACATCAGAACACCCATTTCACCTCCCATCCATAACTGAGTCAACTCAGTGAATAATCAATTTCGTCCATCTTCACAGGGGCTTGAGACTTCACTCTCGGATCACCACCTTCCCTCACCTTCCTGCTACCCCCCAACCGTGAAACACCATTTAAACCACTACCTGGACCTTCACCTCCACATAAACCCAAACACCTTGCTGCCAACTACTTTCATCTTTAACCAACCATCACCATTTTCCCCAAGCCTCACCATCTCCATCATCACCAAACCACCCGTCCCTCCATCACACCACGTCCACGGCCACGCACACAAACCTTCTACCATTCATCTTCATCATCCCTCTCCTCACCACCTCGTCCGAGAACCACCATCACCTACCTTCAACCATTACATCCCACCATAAAAATCCAAACACCTCAACCTCCATAACCACCATCTTCCAAACCCATCTTCACCATCTCTTCCCCTAAACCACTAAACACCCTCTCCAAACCACCATCCTTCTCTGCCCAACCGAGCACCGCATCACCCAACCACCGCACGTCGCCGTTGCCTCACCGTCCAGATCCGCGAACACCAACCGTGCCCGGATCTGCTCGAACCCATCGTCTAGCCGCAAGCCCTGTTCCAACCAGACCCAACCTCCGTCCGTGTCGCGAACCGGTCACCGCCACGCAAATCCGGCCGCCACGCTACCCACACGAATCACCGCTCAGCCCAGCGAACGCCGCCGCGCAGCTTCGAGTCACGACCCAGTACGCTTCCCTCGCTGATCCGGTCGATTTCGCTGCGTTCCCCCTGCAATACCAAGGCTTTAATCCTCAAGGGATTACAATGCCACTCACCATTTGTCCAAACGGAACCACTCAACCCTCAGTCGCCAGTTCACAGGGAAACCAAGGGGCGTCTTTTCCCCCGTATGGCCTCCCTCCAGGTTATATACCACCATTAGCCACCAATTCCCCTGGTAATAGCATGCAAGCAGTGACACCAAATGCAAACCTGCTGAACAATACCCAAACTCAAGTCACTCGGCTGAATGCTAATGAAACCCCGCCAATACAGCACCCATTCCCCTTCTTCATCCCACCATATGGCTTCCCTTCCACTTTGTAGCACCATGGGTTGCTAATTCCCCCCCGACAAAGGTGGCATGCTCGCTTCAAACTCATTGAGCACAACCCAACCATATGCCCATTACCCGGTACTAGTGGAACTCCACCGGTACAACATTTTGTCCCCACATGTCATGCCTCAATACCCATTGAATTCTTTTCTTTGAAAATCCTTAGTTCAAAAAGAGGTTTGAAACTTTGGAAGAGAGAATACGGGTCATTGAAAGAAGCGAGGTTGTTATGGCCTCAAGGATGCTCGAGCTTTGTCTTGTCCCCGACGTTGTCATTCCCCCAAAGTTTAAGGTCCCGATTTTGATAAATATAAGGGGATTACTTGTCCAAAGAATCACTTGACAATGTACATTCGCAAGATGGCTTCACAAGCTCACGATGACAAAGCTGTTAATCCATTTCTTCCAATACGAGTTTAAGCGGGGCAGCTTCGAATTGGTACACACATCTTGAGCGTGTCCACATAAGGAGTTTCAAGGATTTAGCTGATGCTTTTGTAAAGCAGTATAAATACAACATTGACATGGCACCAGATAGAATGCAACTACAAAGCATGTCTAAAAAAGATGGTGAGACCTTCAAGGAATATGCTCAGAGGTGGAGGAAAATAGCTGCACAAGTAAGACCTCCTTTGTCAAATAAAGAGATGGTTGCTATGTTCACTAATACACTGCATGCGCCATTCTATGATCATATGATTGGGAATGTGTCGTCGAATTTTTCAGATATCGTGATAATTGGTGAAAGGATTGAAAGCGAAATGAAAAAGGAAAGATTACATCAAATGAATGACGGGCAGGAAAGTATGGAAAATGTTGAACCGACTGAGGGTGGACTTCAAGTCGAATGAGTTAAATGGGGCTTCAGAAAAACTCATGGATGACAACGGTTACCTAAATAGTAAATCACCAAGCATTGTCAGAGGTTTCTACACATGCCTATCTGCAATAGGAACGAATGCCTACAATGGTTGATCAGGGATAACCTTAGAAAGTTTGACAAAGTGATGATTCATTTTTCTAACCGTCAAGAATGAACTGTACCCTAGAGTTCTTCAACACTGGGGAATTTCTGAGCGATTGGCATTCTGATTTGTTTATCAAGTTGTTACCATGAAACGAGGGTTTAATTGTACTGACCCTATGCTCGATTAAAGCCATTTGGGTTTTTGAACTCATGTGAATTTTCTTGAAGCATTAATGTGATGGATTTGTGTGGATCTCAGTTTACCTTGTTTTCTTTTCCTATGTTCTTGGCACTCTTGCTCTTGCCAGATCTTTCTTGTCATTATTTTCCTCTCTTTACTTGCTTTCTTTTGGTTTGGATCTCATAGAACTCTCATTCTGAGAATTTTTGTGGTCATGAGACTCGTGTGTGCAGGTGTTATTTGCCCAAAAAAAATATAAAAAAAAACAAAAAATCAAAAAAAAAGAAAAAATAAAAGGAGCAAATAAATAATCACTTGGTGAGTATTATCATTTTGTCTCAAATTTAAAATTTTTGAAAATGAGCAATCAAGATTTGAAATGAAGATTGGCTATATTTCTCTTTCTCTCACAAGAATTCATCTTACCATTATCCCTCGTTGTCCTATTTTGAGCTTGAAAGTTTTCTTCAATAAACCCTGGACAAGGATCACCCCTACACTAGGGGAAGACACAAAATAAAGGTTGATTGTCATGGTGATTATTTTGAAGTATAAAAGAAAAAGGAAGAAAAGGCGAAAGAGGCGGAAAGTAAAAGGAATTGACAAAGTTCAAGTTTGAACAAGAACAAAAAAAATGGAGAACAACAAGAGAAAAAAGTGTGCTTGAAAGTGCAAAAGCAATTGACAAGGTTCAAGTTTGAATAAGGATCCTTGGTCCCACTTAACCTTTAAACACTTGTTTGAGCCTTATACCTTTCATTTCATAACCCCTAACCTTGGCCACATTACAAGCCTTAAAAAGTCCATTCTGATCAATGAAAGGTCGTTTTCATTTTCATCAACTTTAATTTTGAGACAAAAGTTTATGCATTTCTGAATTTTCAATCCTTGCTCTTTAAAAAAAAAAAAAATAATAAAAAAAAACAACAAAATCGTTAAGTGAAAACCCGCAAGGCGGTCTAAAAAAAGGACTTACATTAGGGCAAATTGTTAGTGTTCAAGTTGGCTCAACTTTGGGGCATGTTTTCTTTTGGTTCAATCTGGCTCTACATTGGGGCAAGTCTCTACCCTGTTCAATTCGGCCTACATTGGGGCAAATCTTTTGGTTCAAGTGGCTCTACATTGGGGCAAGTCTCTACCTTGTTCAATTTGGCCCTACACTGGGGCAAATCTTCTAGTTCAACTGGCTCTACATTGAGACAAGTCTCTACCATGTTCAATTCAGTTCTAAACTGGGACAGTTTGCTTTGTCTTATTTGGCCTTACGCAAAAAAAAAAAATCTTCACTGGGATAATTTTTGTTGTCAAATGGCCTACATTAGGGCATCTTTGTTCTCAAAGGATAAACCCTGAGTCAAATTCATTTGATACCATACACAGGGGCATATTTTTGTAGATACCTGATAAAACAATGGCCATGATGTCTAGTTGTCAAGTAAAGATCAATCACACCCAAGCCGGGGCAAAAAAAATAAAAAAAACAAAAAAAAATCTCTTGACTTTCGTACTATTCCACTTCTTGTGTTTTTATCCTTTGCAAATGTCCATTGTGTCAAAAAGCTTCTCAGTTAGTAAATATCTTTCTTGGTGTACATTTGAATCCATGCATAACTGATACATGATGCTTCAAGTTGGTGAACATGAACACAATAGTACAATTCAACCATCTAATGGTAGCTTCTTGTTGAACAACTCAAGTCAAAGGAACTCTAAATTTTCAATCGACGAAGAGAATGACATCCTCAATGGATAATTCAGATTGAAGTGTGTCCGTTAGAAATAAGAACCTTTGGGGAAAGGAAGTTCCAAGCTTCTACATAGGCCATATCTAATGAAGGAAAATTTCAACAAATCAACAATGATCCCCTTTGAATATGGGTTTGGCAAAGGCCCACCGCATAAAGTTTTCTGACTCAAGGCTCTTTAAGAGTATTGATGAAAAAAGGATGACCATACAAATCATAAGGCCAATCAACGAATTTTACTGTTCAATCGCGATCCTGCTATGGAAAAAGTCCTTAAAGGTTGCGGAACCAAAGCTCCGATGTGAAAAAAAACCAAAAAAAAAACCAAAAAAAAAAAACAAAAAAAAAACAAAAAGCAAAAAAAACAAGATTTGATCATGAGAATCCCTACAGTAGGGCATTCATTGCATCATGCATCATTTCTAGCATCACATGCATTGTCCTCAAGCATCACATGCATTGTACTCAAGCATCACATCCATTGCATCATCATCCATTGCATCATGCACCATCTCTCGGCATCGCATGCATTTACAAAATCATTGTCTTTAATTTCGGGTCCCGCACCCATTGTCTTTTAAGTTTCGGTCCCCGCACCCATTGTCTTTAAATTCCAGGTCCCCGCACCCATTGTCTTTTTCATTTCCGGTCCCCGCACCCATTGTCTTTAAATTTCCGGTCCCCGCACCCATTGTCTTTAAGTTTCGGGTCCCCGCACCCATTGTCTTTTTTTTGGTCCCCGCACCCATTGTCTTTAAGTTTTTGGGTCCCCGCACCCATTGTCTTTTCATTTTCGGTCCCCGCACCCATTGTCTTTAAATTCTGGGTCCCCGCACCCATTGTCTTTAAGTTTAGGACTTTGTCTTTTAGTTTAGGTCCCCACACCCATTGTCTTTAAGTTTAGGGTCCCCGCACCCATTGTCTTTAAATTGGTCCCCGCACCCTTTGTCTTTAAGTTTCCGGTCCCCGCACCCTTTGTCTTTTAGTTTCCGGTCCCCGCAATTGTCTTTAAGTTTCGGTCCCGCACCCATTGTCTTTAAGTTTTGGTCCCCGCACCCATTGTCTTTAAGTTTAAGGCCCCCGCACCTATTGTCTTTTAAACGGGTCCCCGCACCCATTGTCTTTTTCATTTAGGGTCCCCGCACCCATTGTCTTTATTTTTAGGGTCCCCGCACCCATTGTCTTTAAATTTAGGGTCCCCGCACCCATTGTCTTTAAATTCACGGATCCCCGCACCCAAGGGTCCTCGCACCCATTGTCTTTTAGTTTTAGATCCCCGCACCCATTGTCTTTAAGTTTAGTGTCCCCGCACCCATTGTCTTTAAATTCTGGGTCCCCGCACCCAGGTCCCCGCACCTTTGTCTTTTAGTTTCGGTCCCCGCACCCATTGTCTTTAAGTTTCTGGTCCCTTCGCACCCATTGTCTTTAAGTTTTCGGGTCCCTCACCCATTGTTTTTAAGTTTTCGGGTCCCCGCACCCATTGTCTTTTAATTTCCGGTCCCCGTATCCATTGTCTTTAAGTTTCTTTTCTGGGCCCCGCACCCATGTTTTTTCATTTGTGTCCCCGCACCCATTGTCTTTATTTTTGGTCCCCGCACCCATTGTCTTTAAGTTTTGGTCCCCGCACCCATTGTCTTTAAGTTTCGGGTCCCCGCACCCATTATCTTTTCATTTTTAGGGTCCCCGCAACCATTGTCTTTAAGTTTGGTCCCATGCACCCATTGTCTTTAATTTTTCGGTCCCCGCACCCATTGTCTTTAAGTTTTTGGTACCTCGCACCCATTGTCTTTTCATTCTGGGTCCCCGCACCTATTGTCTTTAAGTTTTCGGGTCCCCGCACCCATTGTCTTTAAGTTTTGGTCCCCGCACCCATTGTCTTTAAGTTTCGGGTCCTCGCATTGTCTTTAAGTTTAGGGTCCCCGCACCCATTGTCTTTAAGTTTTTGTCCCCGCACCCATTGTCTTTTCATTTTCCGGTCCCCGTACCCATTGTCTTTATTTTTTGGGTTCCCGCACCCATTGTCTTTAAGTTTTTGGGTCCCCGCACCCATTGTCTTTTCATTCCTGGGTCCCCGCACCCATTGTCTTTAAGTTGCTGGGTCCCCGCACCCATTGTCTTTTAGTTTTTGGGTCTCCGTACCCATTGCCTTTTCTTTCACGGTTTGTCGTTGGTTCAAGGGACTTTTAATAAAATTCAAAAAAAAAAGAGGAAAAGGAAAAGGAATAGGAAAAGGAAAAGAGAGAAGAAAGAGAGGTTGAATTTAAAAAAAAAAAAAAAGGAGAGCAAACACAGATCAGACAAAAATAAAATGAAAAAACAAAGATTATCTGCCCTCGGGTCCCCGCACCCTTTGTCTTTTTATTTTCAGGTCCCTGCACCCATTGTCTTTTAGTTTTCAGGTCCTCGCACTCATTGCTTCCAAAGCAAGTCAAGGCCCTGTGCCCATTGCTTTTAACCTTTCCGTCCAGCTTCGATGGGCACCCTACCCCACAAGCTGTTTGCTTGTACCTTTTCATTTTAAGTCAAGCTTCAGCGGATACCCGACTCCGCAAGCTTTGTGTCTTTTCTGTTTCCAAGTTTCACGGATACCCGACTCAGCTTTGTGTCTTTTGTTTTAAGTTTTTCATCAAGCTCACGATGATAATACGACTCATAAGCTTTGTGCCCTTCTGTTTCCAAGCTTCACGGATACCCGGTCAAGTAAAGCTTTTACTTTTTCATCAAGCTTCATGGACAAAATTAAATCAACTCCTTTACTTTCCGTTTATCCTAAACGTAAAGCAAAGAAGCATTGTTGATACCCAATTTTGTCGCGAATTTTTTTTTTGTTCATAGACCAATAATCCCTGTGATGATTGATGTTTAATTGCTTTGCTTTGTACTCTTTTATGATAAAAATAAAATAAAATAAAATACAAAAAAATAAAATAATAAAATACAAAAAAAATATATAATAAAAAATATAAAAAAATAAAAATAAAAAATTTCTCCACTCAATCACACACATGCACAACACTTTTTTTACATTTCACCACACTGCACACTACTCACTTTCTTTTTTATTTATTAATTATTTCTTTCTTCTTTTCTCCCCTCTCACGTGAACCCACCATCCAGACAAACCTACCTACACCCACCACTAATTAAAAAAAAAGAGAATCCACTACCCCATCATTATCAAAAGGAGACCCCATTTTCTAACCATAACTCCCCTTTTCCCTCCACTCCATCACGTGAAAACCCCTTCCACGTTCAGGTTCACCTTCTCTAAATACCCCTCCAAACCGTGACCAGGGGGGAGACTTGATCGAATATAGACATTCGCTACTTTCATCCACACATCAGAACACCCATTTCACCTCCCATCCATAACTGAGTCAACTCAGTGAATAATCAATTTCGTCCATCTTCACAGGGGCTTGAGACTTCACTCTCGGATCACCACCTTCCCTCACCTTCTGCTACCCCCAACCGTGAAACACCATTTAAACCACTACCGGACCTTCACCTCCACATAAACCCAAACACCTTCGCCAACTACTTTCATCTTTAACCAACCATCACCATTTTCCCCAAGCCTTCACCATCTCCATCATCACCAAACCACTCGTCCCTCCATCACACCACGTCCCACGGCCTATCGCACACAAACCTTCTACCATTCATCTTCATCATCCCTCTCCTCACCACCTCGTCCCGAACCACCATCACCTACCTTCAACCATTACATCCCACCATAAAAATCCAAACACCTCAACCTCCATAACCACCATCTTCCAAACCCATCTTCACCATCTCTTCCCCCTAAACCACTAAACGACCCTCTCCAAACCACCATCCTTCTCGCCCAACCGAGCACCGCATCACCCAACCACCGCACGTCGCCGTTGCCTCACCGTCCAGATCCGCGAACACCAACCGCGCCCGGATCTGCTCGAACCCATCGTCTAGCCGCAAGCCCTGTTCCAACCAGACCCAACCTCCGTCCGTGTCGCGAACCGGTCACCGCCACGCAAATCCGGCCGCCACGCTACCCACACGAATCACCGCTCAGCCCAGCGAACGCCGCCGCGCAGCTTCGAGTCACGACCCAGTACGCTTCCCTCGCTGACCCGGTCGGTACCGTGTCAGCCGCCACTCTCCAGCTCGTCGGACTGCACTCCACCACCGAGCTTCAATTTCCCTTCCCCTGTGTGAGTGTCATTGTGCTTCAGCCAAAGTAAAATGTCTCATTTGTTATTTTTGTTTGCTGCTTGAAGAATAGAACAAAACAAAAATAAAAAGAGGACATGGCTGCTGGTGTTTTGGGCTGTTGGGTAATGTGGGCTTAGTCATTTTCAAGAAATTGGGCAAGGTTCACATTGGTTATATTAAAAACAAAAAAAACTTCAATTGCTTTTGGTGTATCAAAAAATGTGAAACATATATAAAAAAAGGAAAATGTAAAAAAAAAATAAAGAAAATCAGAATATATATATATATATATATATATATATATATATATATATATATTTAGGATCAATTCTTATTTGGCATTGTTTACTTTATCTATTGGTATGTTTTATATTGTGCTTTGTGACTAATAAATAATTGAAAAATAAAAAAAAAATAGAGAAAAACCAGAAAACAAAATAAATTTGTTTAAAGTTGTTTGGTTTGTGATGCTTATATTTAATCTTGGTTTTGTATTTACTTAACTCATGGTATGATAATGTGTTGTTTGTATGACTATTTAGTTGTCCTTGTGCATGCCTTAAAATAAAATAAAAATCTTTTAATCCATGCAATGATCAATGATGGTGATTGAATAGCGGATACTATCTTCAATGTCATTTGAATCATAAGGGTTTATTGAGTAGCCTTGTGCTAACTTGAACCTCGTACAAGAATGGATTTATTTTCAAACAAAAATCCATTTTTCAAAAAATCTCTTTCTTAATTAAAATCAACCAACCCACAATCATTTTCTAAAGAACTACGTGACTTTGAGTTCTCCATTGCACCAGGAGATACGTAGGAGCAGAAATCCATTTCTGTCAAGCCAAAAAAAATAAATTTTCATAATTTGGTTGTTTCTTTTATTCCTTTTCAAAAAATTATAAAAATGAAAAAATAAAAAAAAATAATTACAAAGTCTTTTGTTTAAGGGGTTAAAATGAATATATTTGAGATTCTTAAATTTTGCACAACTAACATAGGGTACCGTTCTTGGAACGGGCAGTGTAGGGTACTAACACCTTCCCTATCTGTAATCGACTCCCGGACTCAAACTCATTTTCTAAAAGACCAGTTTCCTAATTAAAGGGTTTTTCTAATGTTTTCCCAATTTAAATAAACATTGATGGCGACTCCATTTGATTTTATATTTTTTCGGTCGTCCCGTCGCGATCCCGGTTGCGACAATTCCAAAACCATTAGTCTTTTCTTCATTGGTTATTGTATTGGGTCAGTGGGTTCTAGGTTCTATTGTCCTTCTTGTACTACTAGACTTATTGAATTCAATCGAACTGTCTATTTTGAAGGGGACTTAGAGCATGGTGGAACTCAAGAGTCGCGTATTGTTGATTTTAGAGAGGAGCATGTTGCTATTCTTATTCCTGTTGTTCCTTTTCCATTGATAATGTCATCTCCTTTGATCTATAATGATGATTTTGTTGATCCTGTTGATAATGTCGATATCTCTCTATAAGTCAAAAATAATATATAGAATCTAAATGTTGTTGTAACTCCACTGAGAAAATCTGAATGAGTTCTTATATCCACTGAGCCTACTAGATTTAGCGATTATGTTGTATACCTGCAGGAGCAAAAGTTTAATTCAGTTGAGAATTTTGATCCTATTTTCTTTCAAGAGGTCATGGTAGTTCTGATACTGCATAATAGTTAGTGGCTATGGAGGATGAGTTGGCTTTTATGAAAAAGAATAATGTTTAGGAATTGGTGGAGTTGCCTACTAGTTGTAAAATTGTTAGTTACAAATGAGTTTTTAAGACCAAACATGATGCAAGAGGTACAATTGAGAAGTATAAGGCCAAACTTGTTGCTAAGGGATATAACCAAAGGGAAGACATTGATTATAAGGAGATTTTCTCACCGATCTCCACTAAAGACTCTTTTCATATTGTGATGGCATTGGTTGCTCATTTTGATTTGGAACTTCATCAAATGAATGTTAAGACTGCCTTCTTAAATAGTGTTTTGTTAGATGATGTGTATATGGATCAACCTGATTGTTTTGTTGAAAATGGTTGGTACTTGAAATTTGATTATATTGTTGACTCTCTTGGCTTTAAAGAAAATATTGTTGAATAATGCATTTATCTAAATTTTAGTGGTAGTAGATTCATCATTCTTGTTTTATATGTTTATGATATATTGTTGGCTAGTAATGATATTGATTTTTTGAAATGAGACTGAGCAGATGTTAACAACGCATTTTGATATGAAAGATCTTGGTGATGTCTCTTTTGTATTGGGCATTGAGATTCAACGTGACAGATCTCGTGGTATTCTTAACTTGTCTCAAAAAGTTTATATTGAAAGAATTCTGAATAGATTTAATATGAAATCTTGTAATCTTTGTGTTGCACCTATTCAAAAGAGTGAAAGACTCTCTAATGCCTAGTGTCCTCAAAATGATAAAGATATTACTGAAATGGAGAAAGTCTCATATACTTCCGTTATTGGCAGCCTTATGTATGCTCAAGTTTGTACATGTCTTGATATTATTTTCGTTGTTAGTGTACTTGGGAGATACTTGAGCAAACCTAGTGTGGCTTTCATTGGCAGGCTACAAAACGAGTTATGAGGTATATACAGGATACCAAAGATTATATGCTTACTTATAGGAGATCGAATCACCTTGAGGTGATAGGCTATTTTGATTTTGATTATGGTGGTTTTTCAGATGACCACAAGTTCACATTAGGGTATAACTTTATATTGGTAGGAAGAGTTGTTTCTTAGAAAAGTGTTAAACAGACACTTACAGCTACTTCGACTATGGAGACAAAGTATATAGCTTGTTATGAGGTTACGCATCAAGAGGTATAGTTGAAAAAAAATTGATTACTGAATTTCGTATTGTGGAGAGTATTTTCAGGCCTCTTACTATCTATTGTGATAACTCTGTCGTATTGTGCTTCTCTCAAATCAATAAGAGCTTTAAGCGCTCGAAGCTTTTGACAAGTATATGTTTGTTAGAGAGAAGATTCAGGAGTTTCAAACTCATGTCGAGTATATCCCTACATAACTTATGGTTATAGATCTCCTAACCAAAAGTTTAGCTGTTAAAGTTTTGTTGATCATGTGATCCATATGGGTATAGTGAGGTCTTTTGATGTTTTGGGTTAGTAGGAGTTTGTTTTGTAATTTTGTTATGGCCTCATTTTCTTATTATGTCTCGAGACCTTAAACAATTATATTGTTACTATTATCGTTGCCATATAATATTGTTATTATTATTATCTGTGCAGTTTTGTTTGTTTATGATATGACATGTTGTGGAGACATTATGGATCCAGTCTCATTTTGTTATTGTGCTGAGATGTTTGTTAAATTTCAGAAAGCATTTTAGGCGGATGTTTGAGGCCATTTTGTTGGGAAATGCACCTTGATCACATATTGACATGCAATTTTGATGTGCTTTCCCATTACCTATATATCACATTTTGTTGAGTCACTGGGATATAAGTATCTTGCATATATGATATCAGTACTCCTTCGAGTATGATTTTCTGCATTGTTGATATGCTTGTACTCTCATTTTGAACCAGTTGTTGAAAGTATTGACTCGATTTTGATATCATGTTATGGCTACGTATTATTTGATTAATTTGGAGAATTGTTTTCTTATTGAAATAATGTAATATGACTTATGCCGTCCAAGTGGGAGAATGCTAGAATTTTTTTTTATAGACTAGCACAAATCATATTATAATTTTATAAAAACCAGATTAATTGAATGTCAAAATTATTAGAGTATTTTGTTTAGCTCAAATTGTGATCAGTATTGTTAATGAGTTTTTTGTTGTTAAAACACTGCTCATATGTTAGTTTTGTTTTATGGGTCCTGTATATGATAAGTTTGTCATAGTGGATGAGTTTAATCCATTTTAGTTATTTTATATATATAGGAGAGACTTTTATTATTAGTCATTCTAATGTGTATAGTTGCTACATTGATAGTGACACATGAGCGATTACTGTGGGATATGAATAATATTTCTCCTTCATCGAAATTGATTTTAAAGGTTTTAACAATGACTTTTTCGTCGATACCTTTTAAAAGTAACCTTAAAACTTTTTATATATTTTTGATATATTATAAATTTTGGAGTTAATAGATGTAAGAAATTTTTTAATATGAAGAACCTGTTTATGGTTTTCCTTATCAGCCACGTACTAAAAGCACTTATCTGTAGTTAGGTTTTGCACCGCGTAGATTTTGATTAGCAATTAGCATCAAGATATATGCATCTAGTTATCTTTCTGATCAGACCCAGCAGGTAGCTGCTATCAACAAGCACAAAGATTTGAAAACGATCGCACGTGCACCCATGAGGATAAGGGCAACAAAAATCTTCTCCCACTCCCAAATAATGGGGCCAAAAAAGAAAGGAAATTTTCCTCAAACAAGCAAATTAAGGTGGAAGAGCATCTTTAATAATCAATTAATATTCACTTTTTAAGAAGTTCATGATAATAGTGCACATGCTTATCAAATCCATATGCTCAAATATATTATCCATATATAAGTTCGTATATATATATCCTGTTATAAGGCAAGCAATAATGCAAATCCAAAGTTGTAAATGGAATAATAAAAACATGTTTTTTTGTTAAGAAAAAAGGAACTTTCTGAACCATATAAGATTCGAAAGTACTTTTGATTTGGACGTGGAAAATAGAGGTGTATATAGATCGATGCATTAGGCTGCTCTTTAAACCTAAAAAATCTTATTAATTATATTGCGCTTCTCTCCTTTGCCTTTTATTTAGTGATCATGCTGGTACATGTCAACATTAATGCACATGTGTTTGAACAAAAATAAATTTTGATGTCGTTAAAATGCAAGAGCCTTTTAAGCTTAAAGTATAGACATTACATAAGTCAATTTAAGTTGAAATTCAATTTTTTTATTTACAAGAACGTAGGTCACAAAAATCAAATTATTAACCATTTGGTTATAAAATTTTTGATACTATGTTAATAATCAATTCTCCTAAAAACTTAAATTGATATGTGAAGGCTCATGAGTAATTTTAACATCTCACATTTAGTTGTGTGTGATTATTAGATGAAGCTCTAAAATACCCTTGTAGTGATAATTTTGTTAAATAATCAAAAAGTGAACTGAGGTGCAGAAATGGAACAATTTGATTCAACAAGTGTGCTTAGGTGAAAACATTCTCGATTTCAGTTATTGACAATTTCATTTTCAGCTATAATTCATAAATGTCATGGAACGGATTATTTGTCAAATGTTACAAAATTTGAGTTCGTTGTTTATCAAAAATTCAAAATTAAAACTAAAAAGTATTATTTACCAAAGGTCAAAACTGAAGCAAGCTTAATGCATTACCCTAAACATAAACGAGCTTATATTTTTTTAAAAAATATATATAGAACGAGATTTTTTTCTTTTTGTTGGTATAATAACTAGCTTGTATTCATTTCTCTGTTTATTTATTTATTTGCTACATATGGCTGTACCCATAGCTGGGCTTGAAAGAGAATTTTTTGGGCCCTAAAGCCGTAGTATTTTCCCTCAATGACATTTTGCAGGTGGACAAAACAAACACAAAACGCAGACAAGGCCTACTGTAGAGGATATAAAATATCTTGAAACACAGCCAGGCCTAATCTTTACCACACAGCAACAGAGATGAACAGATTAAGGGAAATGGGTCGTTATATTTTGAGTTAGGCCTAAAATAAATAAAAAAAAGAATTTTTTAAAATAAGTAATCTCTCTGTATATAGAGAATTCCATTTCGAACAAGGGTTGAGTATAACTGGTAAGCGAGCTGGGGAAGACTAAAGTTAAAATGTAATGCCGGTGAAAATATTTTGGTTAAAGATAAACCAAAAAAAAAAAAAAATAGAGAACTCGAATGTAATTATTAATTTTTCATTATTTGTTCATATAATTTTTCTCTCAAACATAAATTCCAAAGTTAGTTGCTTGGTTTTATGGTTCAAAGGACTTATCGCATAATGGTTCCATTCTTAGTGATATTTTTGTTGTTATTGTTGTTGTTCGATTTTATGTTTCAATTTTCAAGTGTGGTTTTAAGGCCATGTCTAATATACACCTTGTTAAGTAAGGTGTATAATACATTGCGTGATCATAATTATTAATTGTGTTAAAAAATGCATCAATTACTATGATAAATAATCTATAACTTGATGATTCAATTTTTTTAAGTACATTGTTTTATTTTTTTTAGGTACATTGTTCTATTTTTTTTTAAATATAAAACTGTGTAAATATTATTAATTAAAATTTATAAAATTTTTAACATGTATAATTATTTATAAAAAATAATAATATTTTAAAAAAATATTATTATATGTAAATATTACTAATTAAAATATGATAATTTTTTTTTTATATATATATATATATATATATATATATATATATATTTAAACTCTCTTTCTACACTCACATGAAGAAAATTATAAAGATTTTTTTAAAAAATATTATTGTATGTAAATATTATTAAATTAAAATATGTAAAATTTCAGTATATATAGTTATTAATTAAAAATATTATAAATTTTAACTAATATTATTTACATAATTATGTAATTTAAAAAAAAAAAAAATGAACAATACAACCTTAAAAAAATGAAAAAAAAAACAATGCAACCTGAAAAAAAAAGTGCAACCTAAAAGAAAAAAAAAAAGAAACCGTATGACTTGCAATAACAAAGTCATCTTGCGAGGGTGTATTATACACCTAAAGTTACGAGGATCTATAGTAGCACCCGCCCTTGTTTTACTCCTAGATCTTTTAAATTTGTTGCTGATTTTTTAGCCTCGTATGCCATAGACACAGGGCTTGGTATATGGCCTGAGTTCTATACTCCTTGTATTACTAAACTTTTATCTTTTGACTCTGTCAATGAATAAGTAATGTTCGGAGATTAAAAAAAAATCGGCATTCCAAAACTATCTTCATTTCCTTTGAGTATTTATAAATATTTATACCATATTTAGTGACGAAGCAACATGTAACTGAGGGAAGCTTGTGTTCTCCTTGAATTTAAAAATAAAAAATAAAAAGAAGAAAATGCAAGAATTGTTAAATAAACTCAAGTTTTATATACTATCCCTAATGAGATAGGAAAAAGATTATCTTACACTTATTTTAGAGATGTAAATATTATACACATTTTTTTAAGGATGTGTGATTGAAAAAAAAAATATAAAAAAAATAAATATAATAAATGATATTATATGAGATGTAAAAATGAATGTATATATTATTTGTGATAAGAATATCAATGTTGAATGAGATAATACTCTTGTCCCTTTGATTAATCTAATAGACTAGCAAGATTTTACTGACTCAAATTGACATTTGTCATGACTCATAACTGTTATAGTGATAACCTTCCTTCCTCAATCCCCTCCTCTTAGACAACACTGTAACCCTCTTTCTTCTTAACCATAGATACTCGTTACTTTTTCCACTCTCACTGGAATAGTGGAAGAGCTTTTGATGTATTGTACAATTATTGTTGTTCTCTCTCTCTCTCTTTTTATCGTTCTTGCTTCTAGCTCTCTATATGCCATTACTAGTGCTTTCCTTAGCCTCAGAAGCCTAACTCCGTCACTAATCATATTTGCAGTAGATTTCTTGATTGAATTCTTTGAGTTTATGTTTTTAGTTACAATGACTTTGTTCTCACTTCACATAATGTGTAAAATGTTGTACTTAACTTTTCTCTGTTCTATTAAGTGCATAAATACCAAAGGTAAAACACAGTAAATTAGCAATTCAATTCGGTAGAATCTGTGTTAGCACCATGCTAGTGAACACGACTAGCAAAATTTTGAATTTGGCATTCCAATTATAGAAAAAATCAATTCAATTTTCTCATATATATTCTCCTCCTCCTTCAATGCTAACTATTATTGTACACAAATCCTCTTTCTTTTCTTTCATTCTTCCCATTTACCATCTCAGAAATCACTTTCTAACAAAAGAAGGTCCCCGCATGCTGTATACCCTCCCATCTACAAATTTCATGCCACATATGGACACGAGAACGCTCTTAAATTTTGATACACTTTCAAGGATAAAATAACTTGGCAAACAGAAGCTCATTCCAAGTATCTTGAAGTCCGGGTAAACACCAGTGCACACAATCAGCGTAGCTAACAGGGTTAGCTAATTGCTCTGGAGTCAATGGGCTCCATTGCTTCTTGTAGATTGAAGTGTGTGCATCTTTGCGGTAGCTGGAGAGCTGGGTGATGTTGAGAAATGTAATGGGCACTTTGGATTTTCTGAACACATCTCCAATTACTTGCATTATGCTTTTCTGAGAGTCAGAGCCCCAGTATGTGGGATCATCAATCGGAGTTGTTTCGTTGTAGCAGTTCCCTCTTGGTTCACCTCCCCACTCTATGCTCCTGCCATATATATACTTGAACTATGAGTCCCTACTCCCTACATTTATGCTTCCACATACCAAACTTCTTAAATAACTATTGTTTCTATTATAGTAAGAATGAAGTTCAAGTACAGATAGATCTAACTTCACTTGAAAGGAACATTGGAATATAAGAGTTGTTAGATTTATTGTGTTTGATATATACTTTATTGTATTTTCTTTTATGTATAGTCATCCTCTATAAATAGGAACACTTGTACATTAAAGATGTGTATTCTTATTCAATCAAAAAGGAAGCAACCTCCTGTTCCTTCTTCTCTGTTTCTTGTTCTCACATGATATCAGAGAGAGCTTGGCTTTCGATCCTCTCCATCAGTGGCCTTATCTTACTTCTTCATTGCTTACTTTCTCCTCGCACAGTCGTCGCGTCTGCCAGAGCCACTGCATCAGCGATGGTGCACCGACCAAAGCCATCGCTGTTCGCTACTATTCATTGTTCCTGTCCTTTCTGTCATCACCGATTCACCATCTTTCAAGCCTCCGTTTTCAACACCGTTTGTACCAGTGGGATCGTCTGCTGCCGATCTGCTACCGTGCAAAATTTCATCGCCGGACGACCAGTGACATGCTGCCCCTTCCTCTGTGCGTGTAGTTCACATGCTTGACCCATCCAGGAGCGTTTGATCCGGTTCTGACCCGCAACCCGATTCTGACCCGCGTTGTTGACTAGACACGCTGACGTGTCTTTCTTGCTGACGTGGCTTGCTGACATAAACCTCTCTACTGATGTGGCAGTGCTGACGTGGCATTCCTCCCCACGATTTTTTGGTGAGATCTTTTCATTTTTGAAGTCCTTTTTCATCAATTCAGCTCCGATAGTACATTATTTTGCTATTGCCGCTATCTGCTATAATGGAAAGGTCTGATGTTACTCAACTCATTCCTGTTCTACTCACTGGTACCAATTACACACATTGGGTTGAGGCCATGTGTGACTTTCTGAAAAGCTGTAAACTTTGGAGATATGTGACAGGTGACGTAAAAATTTTGACCAAAGCTACAGATGAGTCTAACGAAAAGTATGTTGACAAATTAGAAGATTGAGACAGTAAAAATTATCAAATCATCACCTGGTTTCAGAATACCTCTACTCCAAGTATTCACTTGCAGTTTGGGCGTTTCGAGACTGTCAAAGAAGTTTAGGATAATTTGAAGAATCGATACACCATTTCTGATTTTATCTCATCAATATCAGTTGCTGAAGGAACTTAATAATCTGAAACAAGGGCCCGGACAAGCTGTGTATGAATTTCTGGCTCAGATGGAAGCTATTTAGGATTAGTTGACCTTATGTGAACCAAACTTGAAGGATAAAAGTGATATCAAGTTGTATTAGGAGTACCGTGACCGCACCAGGCTCATCCAGTTTTTAATGACCCTCACTGATGACTATGAGCATGTTCGAGCATCTCTGCTACACCAGGATCCTTTGCCTACTCTTGAGGATGCTCTCCCTCGTCTCAAGTCTGAAGAAACCAGATTGGGTCTTCTTCGATCTAAAGTAGATTCAGCATTTGCAGTTACAGATAAAAAGAGAAAATTTTGTCGTCATATGTCACCATCCTGGGCTTGCTTTTCCTCAATACCCCAATGTAGAATGTCATACCTGTAAAAGGAAAGGCTACATTGCACCCAACTGCTTTTCCCTAATCTGTCGATACTATAAATAGCCAGGACATTTGATCGAGCACTGCCCTACTCGTCCACCAAGGCCTGATCAGCATAGGACTCAGCCTTGTTCCAATTCCTCCAAACCTGCTCTTGCTACTGCTACTGCTGCTAATGACTCTCCAAACTCTTCTTCCACTGCCTCCCAGACTGCCTTTTCTCCCAGTGACCTCGAGTCTCTCCTTAAGCAAATTCTTTCCACTTCTGGTAATCCGTTTATTGCTTTATCCACTACACCAGGCAATCCTAAATGGTATTTTAACTCTGCATGTTGTAACCACATGACATCTGCATCCTATCTTTTTTCTTCATGATCTACTAATGATTCTGCTCACTCCATACATACTACTGATGGGTCTCTTATGAACGTAAGTCATAAGGGTTCCATCTCTCTATCCACCCTTAATTTGCCTGACACTTATCTCATTCCCAAATTAAATTTTAATCTTATTTCTGTGGGACAACTATGTGATCTTGGTTATGAACTCACCTTTTCTTCCTCTGGTTATCGTGTGCAGGATCTACGGATGGGACAAGTCATAGGGACTGGGTGTAAGATTGAAAGATTATTTGAGCTCACTAGACTTCATGTTCCTCATATGTCCAACCTTTGTGCTGCTTCTCCTTCCTCCTCCATTCAACTATGACATAAACGTCTTGTTCACAGTTCATTGGAAAAAATGTGATCTCTTATTTCTTAGGGAACTCTAGGTTCAGTTAGTAATGAATATCTTAATTGTACTTCTTGTCAAATTGCTAAGCAATCAGCATTATCTTTTAATAAAAGTACTTTTATTTTTTATTCCTCTTTTGCTCTTGTGCATTTTGATGTTTGGAGACCTGCTCCTACACCCACAATGAGAGGGTCTAAATATTTTGTATTATTTATTGATGATTATTCATGTTTTACTTAGATTTATTTTATGAAACATCGTCATGAATTGCCTCAAGTTTATATTGATTTTGCCACAATGATCAAAACGCAATTTTCAAAAGTTATTAAAGTTTTTCATCATGATAATGCTATGGAATATCGTGATTCAAAGCTTTTGACTTTTCTTGCTACATAGGGTACCCTATCAGAATTTTCATGTCCTGGCACCTCTCAACAAAATGGTCGTGCTGAGAGAAAACACCGTCATATTCTTGACTCTGAACGCGCTATGCTTATCTCTTCCTCTTGTCCAAAGCGTGCTTGGGGTGAAGCCGCTCTCACTATAGTTTATGTCATTAATCGTCTTCCATCCTCTGTCATTGGTAATCTCTCTCCTTTTGAGCGTCTTCACAATACTCCCCCATATTACAGTTCTCTTAAAGTGTTTGGTTGTGCTTGTTTTGTACTTCTTCAACCCCATGAATACACTAAACTCGAACCTCGTGCCCGTCTTTGTTATTTTCTTGGTTGTGGGACAAAACACAAAGGTTACCGTTGTTGGGATCCCATCTCTCAGCGCATTCGTATTTCTCGTCATGTCATTTTTTGGGAACATATCATGTTTTCCTCTCAATCTAAGTTCAAGTCCATTCCTTCCACCTCAACTCACTTTTTCATTAACCCCTTTGATGCACACTTTTTAATTGTTGCATTGCAAACCTAAGTGCAGGTTATCTCAAATAATAAATTTCTCAGTGAATCCGAGGTCGATCCACAGGGAATTGTTGAAGAATAAAGTGAAGTAAATATTTTGTTACTACGATAAAAATTATTTACTTGGGTAAAAAGATCTACTATTGGTAAATAAAGGAAAGATAAGATTAATTCCTTTTATAACTCAATTAGAATCCTTGCAACATGGCAACATGAAGGTTCCAATCGAAAAATATAACGTTAAAAGTCCATTAAAATAATATACGTAATTATATTATGTTTCCTTTAATCATTTATTAATATCATCACTCATAAATGAGATCAAGCATTATTTGTCTTACAATATTTTGTTTACAACAAATCAAGATCTCCATTTTACAAGGAGAGTTTCTAACACCAACACTTGTAAATGGGTTAAAGCATTCATTGTGCCAATCTCTTGTCTACAGCAAATCAAGAACACCACTTTACAAGGAGGAAGAAATATAGATAAGACAAATTAAATACCAAAGAGAATAAAAGAGCATTATATTACAGTTAGAGTGGAGAAGATGTTTGAGAACATTCAGTCTAACTTTCTCAAGATTTTCTTAATTCCTTCTCTATTTGTTTTTTTTTCTCATAAAGGGCATTGACCAATATTTGACTAATATTTTGTTAAAGATCAATTGGTAAGTTGAATTCATTGTTAGGCTTGAACATTCTCCTTCTATTCCTATTATTTCCAATCATCCACCTTCATTCTATGTATGAATATATCACATGGTGCATTCTTTTGATTGTAGCAATAATCAGCTCTCTTTTTTTATATAGAAACATTTTTTTCCTTTTTTTTTCTTTTTTATATAACCAATCTGCACACACACACCTACACTTGTTCAAAAACTCATCAAATAACAAAGTCAATGCTCTCTTATCTAAAATTGGGTTAGAACATGATTTTTCATTTAAGGCACGTATTAAGTTAGAAACAAAGAATGGTCAAATAAGCTCAAAGGGGTTAAGCAAAGAAAAATATGTAAGGTTAGCTATTTGATTAAAGTAGTTAATTCAAGAAAATTTGCCTCAATCATGTTTATGTATGCATGTGAAAATGTAGCATCAAAAAGAATCAAAGCAAGTTCTAGAGTAACAATTCCATGAGTAAAAAAAAAAAATCACACAAGAAAGAAGAGAATGGTACAGATGTTCAATCCATTCATTTATAAACTCAAAATCTCACAAGGCATATATCCATCATTCTCAATCCACAAAAATTTTAACATCCATAACCAAGCATGTGATGTTTAATAAAGAAGACAATTAACTCAATCATGCAAATTTCCCTGAATCCATTTGCTACTTCTACACAAACAAGGTATCTACCCCAATCTAGATGCGTCTCAAGAGTAAAATTACATCCACAGTAAAATTTACTCCTTACTTTGTCATCCTTAACTGGTTTAGGTTAGAAAATTACTAACAAACATATAAACATAACAAACATAAACACACTTTCAAATTTTTTTAAGCATTTTTTTTATACACAACTCAACACACGACAAACACACTTACTAATTTTTTTTTATACATTTTTTTACACAACTAGTCACACAACTATCCTTCCTCCCAACCAGATCATGATTTTGTCCTCAATGTTAAAAAATAGAAAGAAAAAAGATAGAAGATAGTACCTGTTACCGCAATTACTGAAAAGAGCAACCTCACACAAATATAAACAGAAACAAAGTATGACCAAAGATTGAAATTATTTATACAGATGGAGTGTCTTGACTGGCTTCATTTTCTTACTGCTTCTCGCAACATTTCCTTCGGACCACTTCTTGCTCTCTTTTTATTATTATTTTTAAATTCTATGCAAGAAAATATATACATATAGTTGTGATTATGGCTTACATCTTCCTTTGGTTTTACGTCCAGTAACGGTTTAAACGCCTTCTATGAGTCGATGATAAACTTTCCATCCAATTTTCTTATAAATTGACAAACAAAGTCTTTTTAAGTCGATTCTCAAGACTGCAAAATACATTAAGGATGTAAACAAGTAGGCGGTATAAACCGCCATGGTCAAAAAAAATATATTAAAAAGTAGGCGGTATAAACTACCATGATAATATATATATATATATATATATTAAAAATAGGTGATATAAACACTGCCATTAAATATTAATAAAGGTGTGATATTAAACCAACTACCAAATAAAGAAAAATATAAACAAAAGTGTGGTATTAAATCAACCACCAAATAAAAATTAAAAATGGTGTGGTAGATACCAACCACCAAAAATAAAAATAAAAATAAAATAAAATATAGAAAATAAAATACGAAAAGTAAATTACATAAAGTAAAAGGAGAGGTTCCTCCATTTGTTAGTATGTGCAAGAAAATAAAAGGGAGAATTTCTCCCACTGTTAGTATATACAAAAAAATAAAAGGGAGAGGTACTTCCACTAAATTAGTATGTACAGAAAATAAAAGAGAGAATTATCTCCACTGTACAGAAATTAAAAGGGAGAATTACTCTCACCATTAATATGTACAAAAAATAAAAAGAAATTTTTCCCGCTGTTAATATGTACAAGAAAATAAAAGGGAGAATTACCTCAACTGTACAAAAATTAAAAAGGGAGAATTACCCCCACTATTAATATGTACAAAAAATAAAAAGGAGAATTTCCCCATTTGTTATACGCATGAGAAATAATAAAAAGAGATATTTTCACAAACAAAGTTAGTATGTACAGAAAATAAAAAGGAGATATTTCCCCCACAAAGTTAGTACGTACAGAAAAGTAAAATGGAGAAGTTCTCCCATTGTTAATATGTACAAGAAAGTAAAAAGAAAAATTAACCCCTTTTGTACAAAGAAAATAAAAGGCTAATTTTTTTAATTATTTTTATTTTATTTTATTATTTTATTATATATATACATTTTTATTTTTTTATTTTTTTTTTTTTTTTTTGGTGGTCACGGGTGTGACCTTTTTTTCTTCAATTTTCAAAGGGGGGACAACCTTGTCCCCATTATTAATTTTTTTATTGTGGGACCTTTATTTTTTTTTTTTTTGTTTTTTCTTAATTATTTTTTGGTTTTTTTTGTGGTCACGGGTGTGACCACCTTCTCTTTTTTTTTTTTTTTTTTTTTTAAATATATATATATATTTTTACTTTTTATTTTTTTTACTTTTTACTATTCACATTATTCACACATTTTTTAAATTTTATTATTATTTTTTATATTATTATTATAATTTTTTTACTTTTTTACTATTTATACTATTCACATTACTATTCACTTTTTACTATGTACAAAAATATTTACATCAAAATTTATTGTTCAAAACAAGTTCGAAATATACGCTTAAAAACTTGATCTGACACTTTTTAATTGTTGCATTGTAAACTCAAGTGTAGGTTATCTCAGTAATAAATTTCTCGGTGAGTCTGAAGTCGATCCACAAAAAAGAATTGTTGAAGATTAAGGTGAAGTAAATATTTTGTTATTACGATAAAATTATTTACTTAGGTAAAAAGATCCATTATTGGTAAATAAAGAAAGGTAAGATTAATTCTTTTTATAACTCAATTAGAATCTTCATAACATGGATTCCAATCGAAAAATACAACGTTAAAAGTCCATTAAAATAATATACGTAATTATATTATGTTTTAATCATTTATTAATATCATCATTTCGTAAATGGGATCAAGCATTCATGTCTGCCAATATTTTGTCTACAACAAATCAAGATCTCCACTTTATAAGGAGAATTTCTAACACCAACACTTATAAATGAGTTAAAGCATTCATTGTGTCAATCTCTTATCTACAACAAATCAAGAACTCCACTTTATAATGAGGGTTTCTAAATTGATTAGAAACAAAATACAATAAGTATAATGACTTTTCTTAAATGATGTATTTTTCAAGCAGTCATTATACGTATTATATTTTGTTTCCAATCAATTTAGAAACTCTCATTATAAAGTGGAAGTTCTTGATTTGTTGCATAAAGAAGATTGTACAACGAATGCTTTAATTCATTTACAAGTGTTGGTATTAGAAACTCTCATTGTAAAAGTTGTAAAGTAGAGATCTTAATTTGTTGTAGACAAAATATTAGCACAGTGAATACTTGATCCCATTTATGAGTGATGATATTAATAAATGATTAAAGGAAACATAATATAATTACGTATATTATTTTAATGGACTTTTAAAGTTATATTTTCCGATTGGAACCTTCCATGTTCATTATGTCTGAAGATTCTAATTGAGTTATAAAAGAAATTAATCTTACCTTTTCTTTATTTACCAATAGTGGATCTTTTTACCCAAGTAAATAATTTTTATCGTAGTAACAAAATATTTACTTCACTTTAATCTTCAACAATTCCTGATGGATCGACTGACTCACCGAAAAATTTATTAATTGAGACAACCCGCACTTGAGTTTACAATGCAACAATTAAAAAGTGCAGATCAATTTTTTTAGCGGCTTATTCGTGACTTGTTTTGAAGAATAAATTTCAGTATAAATATTTTTGCATACATAATAAAAAATAAATAGTGTGTGAATAATAATATAAAT
Source organism: Ormosia semicastrata (assembly GCA_029884595.1). Classification (NCBI taxonomy): domain Eukaryota; kingdom Viridiplantae; phylum Streptophyta; class Magnoliopsida; order Fabales; family Fabaceae; genus Ormosia; species Ormosia semicastrata. The sequence goes on from JAQQTO010000030.1 coordinate 6,349,808, forward strand.
AGTATAAATAGTAAAAAGTAAAAAAAATTATAATAATAATATAAAAAATAATAATAAAATTTAAAAAAATGTGTGAATAATGTGAATAGTAAAAAAGTAAAAAAAAGTAAAAAGTAAAAAAGTTTATATATTAAAAAAATGAAAAAAAAAGAGAAGGTGGTCACACCCGTGACCACAAAAAAAAACCAAAAAAATAATTAAAAAAATAAAAACAAAAAAAATAAAGGTCCCAAAAAAAAATTTAATAATGGAGGACAAGGTTGTCTTCCCTTTGAAAATTGAAGAAAAAGGTCACACCCTGTGACCACCAAAAAAAAAAATAAAAAAAAAAAAATAAAAAATGTATATATATAATAAAATAAAATAATAAAATAAAAATAATTAAAAAAAGTTAAGCCTTTTATTTTCTTGTACAGTGGGGTTAATTTTTTTTTACTTTTTTGTACATATTAACAATGGAAGAACTCTCCCTTTTACTTTTCTGTACGTACTAACTTTGTGGGAGAAATCTCTCCTTTATTTTCTGTACATACTAACTTTGTGGGGGAAATCTACGTACTAACAGTGGGAGAAACTCTCTCTTTTATTTTTTGTATATATTAACAGTGGGGGTAATTCTCCCTTTTTAATTTTTGTACAGTTGAGGTAATTCTCCCTTTTATTTTCTTGTACATATTAACAGTGAGATAAACTCTTTCTTTTATTTTTTGTACATATTAACAGTGGGGGTGATTCTCTCTTTTTAATTTCTGTACAGTGGGGGTAATTCTCCCTTTTATTTTCTGTACATACTAATTTAGTGGGAGTATCTCTCCCTTTTATTTTTTTGTATATACTAACAGTGGGGGAAACTCTCCCTTTTATTTTTTTGCACATACTAACAGTGGAAGAACCTCTCCCTTTTACTTTCTGTAATTTACTTTTCATATTTTATTTTTTATATTTTTTTCATTTTATTTTTATTTTTGGTGGTTGGTATCTACCACACCATTTTAATTTTTATTTGGTGGTTGATTTAATACCACACCTTTATTTATATTTTTTTTTATTTGGTAGTTTGTTTAATACCACACCTTTATTAATATTTAATGACAAGTTTATACCGCCTACTTTTTAATATATATATATTTTTTATCATGGCAGGTTTATACCGCCTACTTTTTAATATATTTTTTTTCAACCATGGCAGGTTTATACCGCCTACTTGTTTACATCCTTAATGTATTTTGCAGTCTTGAGAATCTGACTCAAAAAGACCTTGTTTGTCAATTTATAAGAAAATTGGATGGGAATCTTATCATCGACTCATAGAAGGCGTTTAAGCCGTTACTGGACGTAAAATCAGAGGAAGATGTGAGCCACAATCACAACTACATGTATATATTTTCTTGTATAGAATTTAAAAAATAATAATAAAAAGAGAATAAGAAGTGGTTCGAAAGAAATGTTGCGAGAAGCAATAAGAAAATGAAGCCAGTCAAGATACTCCATCTGTATAAGTAATTTCAATCTTTGGTCATACTTTGTTTCTGTTTATATTTGTATGAGGTTGTTCTTTTCAGTAATTGCGGTAACAGGTACTATCTTCTATCTTTTTTCTTTCTATTTTTTAACATTGAGGACAATATCATGATCTGGTTGGGAGGAAAAATAGTTGTGTAAAAAAATGTATAAAAAAAAATTAGTAAGTGTGCTTATGTTTGTCGTGTGTTGAGTTGTGTATAAAAAAAATGCTTAAAAAAATTTGAAAATGTGTTTATATTTGTTGTGTTTATATGTTTGTTAGCAATTTTCTAACCTAAATCAGTTAAGGATGGCAGAGTAAGGAGTAAATTTTGCTGTGGAGGTAATTTTACTCTTGAGACGCATCTAGATTGGGGTAGATACCTTGTTTGTATAGAAGTAGCAAATGAATTCGGAGAAATTTGCATGATTGAGTTAATTGTCTTCTTTCTTAATCACATGCTTGGTTATAGATGTTAAAATTTTTGTGGATTGAGAATGATGGATATATGCCTTGTGAGATTTTGAGCCTATAAATGAATGAATTGAACATCTGTACCATTCTCTTCTTTCTTGTGTGATTTTTTTTTCACTAATGGAATTGTTACTCTAGAATTTGCTTTGATTCTTTTTTAGGCTTACATTTTTACATGCATACATAAATTTGATTGAGGCAAATTTTCTTGAATTAACTACTTTGACCAAATAGCTAACCTTACATATTTTTCTTTGCTTAACCCCTTTGAGCTTATTTGACCATTTTTTGTTTCTAACTTATTACGTGCCTTAAATGAAAAACCATGTTCTAACCCAATTTTAGGGAATAAGAGAGCATTGACTTTATTATTTGATGAGTTCTTGAACAAGTGTGGGTGTGTGTGTGCAGATTGATTATATAAAGAAGAAAAAAAAAGGAAAAAAATGTTTCTATATAAAAAAAAAGAGAGCTGATTATGGCTATAATAAAAAAAATGCACCATGTGATATATTCATACATAGAATGAGAGTGGATGATTGGAAATAATAGGAATAGAAGGAGAATGTTCAACCCTAACAATGAATTCAACTTACCAATTGATCTTTAACAAAACATTAGTCAAATATTGGTCAATGCCCTTTATGAGAAAAAAAAACAAATAGAAGGAATTAAGAAAATCTTGGGAAAGTTAGACTGAATGTTCTCAAACATCTTCTCCACTCTAACTGTAACATAATGCTTTTTTATTCTCTTTGGTATTTAACTTGTCTTATTTATATTTCTTCCTCCTTTACCTTGACCCCATTATAACCTTGAATAAAGTCCTCATGATTTGTATATATATGTTGTTTTTGAGTAGCGGAGAAGTAGAAGATAAGCAAGCTTATGGTAGTGCAATTATTCATGAGTTGAATAGAGTGAAATACTAACCTTTTTAAACACTTGAGAGATTGAGAGTGAATTCTGTGAGGATCTATCATTCTTGATTCATTCTTTTCAATTGAAGATTCCTTACATGTTAGTTTGAGATGTGAAGACATGTTACCTCATGAATGTTTTGATCCTTGAATGTCTAGTTGCTCTTCTTAACTCATTAAATTCTTTGGAGTTTTTAGTTTTTGAGTTTGTGTTATTTTTCTTTATTCCTTGATTTTTGTCTGTTGTGTTTTATCCAGGAGTGCAAAAGTTAAGTGTGGGAGAATTTGATAACACTGTATTTTATACATTTTGTAATCCTCTCACTAGGCTTCTTAAGGTTCAATTAGGTTTAATTAAGTTAGTTTTGACACATTTTATGATTTTGAGCTGAATTAGACAATTAAATAAATTATTATATAAATTAACTTTAATTATCTCTTTAAAAGTGTTTAGTAAATTGATTATAATTTGAGTTGCAAATATTTTATTGATGTGATTTTGGTCTTGTAGGAAAGCTTAGACAATTCCCTACAACTTTCATAAATAATACAAAACTCAGATCGGACTCCTTAGATGTGATATTGAGCTTTGAAGTCAAAACAAAAGAGCTGAAATCGGGTCTAAATACTCTGCAGTAATTGAACCATATCTTGAGTTTTAGGCATAATTTTGGACTGAAACCAAAGCCAATTTAAAGCAAATATCCAGGCCTACAACTTTCATGGAGATCACTTCTCTCAAAAATGAAGAAAACTGGACACACAGATGTGCATTTGCTCAATTATCAGAAAGTTTGTCATGCTGTTCACTGTAACACACTGTAGCATCACTGTAGCGTCACGGGTATCACACTGTAGCAACACTGTAGTACATTGTAGCATCATTGTAGCACACTGTAGCGTCACGAGTAGCACCATGTAGCATTGTAGATAGATTATGTAGCGCATGTAATTCTATGATTAGCTTACTTGTAGATTACTGTAGCTATAGTGACCAAATTTGCCTATATAAAGGCAATTGAAGAATTGAATAAGGACGTTACGTAGAGGAGCCTCTGGGCTTATTTCCAAAGGAGGAGCAGTCTCCCTTCACTTTTCCTTTCTCTCTCTTTTTCTCTTTTTCTCTCTTTTAGTTTATGTGTAAATAAGTTTTTGTCTACTTGGGTCAAAGTGTGAAATTCTTGGTAATAAAATAAGGTTAGATTTATTCCTCTCTTGTGCTTTAATAATTTATCTTTTTAGTAATTATTATATGTGTTATATTTTGTTTCTGATAATTTAGAAACTACCATTGTAAAGTGAAGTTCTTGATTTATTGTAGATAAGATTTTAACACAGTGAATACTTTAACCTATTTACAAGTGGTAGTAATAATTAAAGAAAATATAATATAATTATGTATATTATTTTAATAGACTTTTCTTAAATGATGTATTTTTCAATAGTCATTATACGTATTATATTTGGTTTCCAATCAATTTAGAAACTCTAATTGTAAAGTGGAGTTCTTGATTTGTTAGTAAGACAGATTGACACAATGAACGCTTTAACCCATTTACAAGTGTTGGTGTTAGAAACTTTCCTTGTAAAGTGAAGATCTTGATTTGTTGTAGACAAAATATTGGCACAGTGAATGTTTGATCCTATTTATGAGTGATGATATTAATAAATGATTAAAGGAAACATAATATAATTACGTATATTATTTTAATGAACTTTTAACGTTGTATTTTCTGATTGGAACCTCCATGTTGCGAGGATTCTAATTGAGTTATAAAAGAAATGAATCTTACCTTTCCTTTATTAAGCTTGGGTAAAAAGATCCACTATTGGTAAATAAAGGAAAGGTAAGATTAATTTCTTTTATAACTCAATTAGAATCCTCGCAAACATGGAGGTTCCAATCGAAAAATACAACGTTAAAAGTCTATTAAAATAATATACGTAATTATATTATATTTTCTTTAATCATTTATTAATATCATCACTCATAAATGGATCAAGCATTCTTCATCGCCAATATTTTGTCTACAACAAATCAAGATCTCCATTTTACAAGGAGAGTTTCTAACACCAACACTCAGTAAATGAAGTTAAAGATTCGTTGTGTCAATCTCTTTGCCTACAACAAATCAAGAACTCCACTTTACAATAAGAGTTTCTAAATTGATTGAAAACCAAATACAATACGTATAATGACTGCTTGAAAAATACATCATTTAAGAAAATTTCATTAAAATAATATACATAATTATATTATATTTCCTTTAATTATTACCACTACTTGTAAATGGATTAAAGCATTCACTGTGCCAAAATCTTGTCTACAATAAATCAAGACCTCTACTTTACAAAGGTAATTTCTAAATTATCAGAAACAAAATATAACACATATAATAATTATTAAAAAGATAAATCATTAAAGCACAAGAGAAGAATAAATCTAACCTTATTTTATTACCAAGAGCTTCACACTTTGACCCAAGTAGACGAAAACTTATTTACACATAGACTAAAAGAGAGAAAAAGAGAGAGGAAGGAAAAGTGAAGGGAGACTGAGAGGAGGGAATTCCTCCTCTCCTCCTCTGGAAATAAGCCCAGAGGCTCCTCTACGTAACATCCTTATTCAATTCTTCAATTGCCTTTATATAAGTAAATTTGGCCACTGTAGCTACAGTAATCTACAGTGTACTACAGTAGCGCTACAGTATCTACAGTAGCGCTACAGTGATCTACAGTGTGATACAGTGGTGCTACCCGTGACGCTACAGTGTGCTACAGTGTTGCTACAGTGTGCTACCCGTGATGCTACAGTGATGCTACAGTGTGCTACAGTGAACAACATGACAAACTTTTCAATAATTGAGCAAATGCACATTTGTGTGTCTAGTTTTCTTCATTTTTGAGAGAAGTGGTCTTCATAAAAGTTGTAGGCCTGCATATTTGCTTTAAATTAGCTTTGGTTTCAGTTCAAAATCATGCCTAGAACTCAAGATATGGTCCAATTACTGTAGAGTGTTTAAACTCGATTTCAAGTCCTTTGTTTTGACTTCAAAGCTCAATATCACATCTAAGGAGTTCGATCTGAGTTTCGTGTTATTCATGAAAGTTGTAGGGAATTGTCTAAACTTTTCTACAAGACCAAAATCACATCAATAAGATATTTGTAACTCAAATTATAACTAATTTACTAAACACTTCTAAAGAGATAATTAAGGTTAATTTATGCAATAATTTATTTAATTGTCCAATTCAACTCAAAATCATAAAATATGTCAAAACCAACTTAATTAAGCCTAATTGAACCTTAAGAAGCCTAATAAAAGGATTAAAAAATGTATAAAATACAGTGTTATCACCCTTTGTTGATCCTTTTCCTAGTGATCCTAATGCAGGTTCCTCTGGTGAGCTTCCAAACACTTTCGGTGTTCCAACCACTCCCGATGACACTGTTCTAGATGTAGATCCTGCTCCTACACCTACACCTCCTCCTCCTTCTGAGCGTCTAACTAGGGTAAGAACTCATCCTAACTATCTTCGTGATTACCATTGTTTTTCTACTATGCTTCACTTTCATGAACCTCAGACCTATCAAGAAGCCTCCATAGATCCCCATTGGTAGCAAGCTATGCAGGAAGAGTTACAGGCTTTGGAGAATACCAATACTTGGGACCTGGTTGATCCTCCTACTGGAAAGGCACTTGTGGGATGTAAATAGGTATACAAAATCAAGACTCGTTCTGATGGCTCTATTGAACGATACAAGGCTCGCTTGATTGCTAAGGGATTTACTCAAGAGTATAGTATTGACTATGAGGAGACCTTTGCCCTTGTTGCTCGTATCACCTTAGTTCGCATTCTTCTTGCTATTGTCGCTACTCAAAAGTGGTCTCTTAATCAGATGGATGTGAAAAATGCTTTTCTCAGTGGTGACTTGGAAGAAGAAATTTATATGCGACCACCCCCAGGTTATGCTTACTCACTCAATAAGTCTTGTCTTCTTCGTAAGGCTTTGTATGGTCTTAAACAGGCTCCTCGAGCCTGGTTTGCTAAATTCAGTTCTACCATTAGTCAGCTTGAGTTCTCATCTAGTCCTCATGACTCGGCTCTTTTCATTCGTTAGACTGATCAAGGCACTGTGGCTTTGCTTCTTTATGTTGATGACATGATCATTACTAGAGATGACACTTCTGGCATTGCAGATCTTAAATCCTCCTTAAGCCGCAACTTTGAAATGAAGGATCTTGGTCCCCTCAGGTATTTTTTGGGTCTTGAAGTTCTTTCATCTACTGATGGTCTTTTCTTATCTCAAACTAAGTATGCCTCAAATCCCATTTCTCAAGCTGGCCTTACAGATAGTCGCACTGAGTCCTCTTCTCTTGAGGCCAATGTTCGTTTTACTACTATGGAAGGTACTGTACTTGATAATCCCACTCTATTGGTAGGCAACTTGATTTATCTCATTGTCACTCGCCCTGACATTTCCTATGCTGTTCACTTAGTCAGTCAGTTCATGTCAGCTCCACGCTCTACTCACTATGCGGTTGTCATTCGCATTATTTGGTATGTGAAAGGTACTCTGTTTCATAGGCTTGATTTCTCTGTTGACTCTTCCTTAATCCTCTGAGCTTATTTTGACGCTGATTGGGGAGGAGATCCCACTGATCATCGTTCCACCACTGGTTATTGTATTTTTCTTGGTGATGCTATTATCTCATGGTAAAGCAAGAAACAGACCTTGACTGCTCGTTCTAGTACTGAAGCCGAATATCGGGCTCTTACTGACACTACATCTGAAATACTCTAGCTTCATTGGCTTCTTGATGACTTAGGCGTCTCTCAGTTTTCTTCCACTGACCTCTATTGAGACAACCAGAGTGCCATTCAAATTTCTCACAATGATGTTTTTCATGTACGCACAAAGCACATTGAGATCGATTGTCACTTTATTCATCAACACATTCTTCGTGGTACTCTTCATCTTCTCTCCATTGGCACTCTTGATTAGTCCGCTGATATCTTTACCAAAACTCATCATCCTAGTCGCTTTCGCATTTTAGTTTCTAAACTCAAGTTAGTTCCTTCCACACCTACTTGAATTTGAGGAGGGATGTTAGATTTATTGTGTTTGATATATACTTTATTATATTTTCTTTTATGTATAGTCATCCTCTATAAATAGCAACACTTGTACATTAAAGATGTGTATTCTTATTCAACCAAAAAAGAAGCAAGCTCCTCTTCCTTCTTCTCTGTTTCTTGTTCTCACATGAGTAATATGACTATCACACTATTTTTTAGCACAGGAAATTATAACATTGATATATTATATATAGAGTTTAATTTCGATATACTATCAGTCAATGTAATAAACTTTACACTATTAGTGTCATTTAATGATGTATTGTCATATTATTTAATGAGTTTGACATCTCATATAAGTTTTAACTAATTAAATAATGTGATAATACATCATTAAATAATTGTATAAAACTTTTTTACACTAACAAATATCAGATGCATCAAAATTAAATTTTGATATATATTTGTGAATTGTACTCACTTTGCATGAGAAGGAGACAAGCTCGTGAAGAAGACTTTTGTCTTGTTTGGGTCCATGTTCAGCCTCACCCATCTAAGCATACTTTTCATAGCCATACGATAAGCGTCCTCTGTTGACAGCTCAACAATCTCTTTTACTTCATCATCGAAAGATCCAAGCCTGAATATTTGAGGAGGCATTAGGTATTGTTTTGCAATGACATTGGTAAAAGAAATGATAGAGGGCCAAGTAAACAATTGCTTGAATAGAGTGGAGGAAATTAACATACAAGATTTTCATCTTGGAGCCAGTTATCCACCAAAGATAGGTGTTGAATACCACAATGTCAACGCCTTTCCAATAACGGCCATGCTTATTGATTGAACCTTTCCTGACAATCCTATCAGATACCCTATGGATGACAGCGTTATCGGAGTTTGATTCAAGAAGAAAAGGTGCCCAATAGAACTCAATTGTGGCATTGTATTCCTAATTAAATACAGCAACATGAACAAAGAGAAAAAGGGTGGACATAATAATGTAGCTAAAACTATGAAGTTGTGAAATGTGCATAAGCTAATCTACCTTGGCTGTGAAGACAGTGAGTGAATCAAAGGTTTCCATGGATTTGGCATCTTCGGGAACGAGTTGATGGAGAAGGCATACCAAAGAGACATACTGACCCCTGTTGAGGGAGTCTCCAACAAACATCATCCTCTTCCCTCGAAGCGTTTCCAGCATCAAACTGGCATTGAATCTGTAATATTGGTATAAAGGTGTGTTATATTTGGCTTAATTAATGAATCTATGATTACTTGGAGCTTTTTCTTTTTTGAGATTTTTTTATGAGTAATTACTTGGAGCTTTAATTCGCTGGATTTAGTTCTCTTAGGTGTAAAGTGTAAATCATACATTTGTGAGAATTAATCTATTTGGTTTTCTCAGCAGGGTACTCCTCTTAAGAAATTCAAATCCTAATTTGGCCACGTTTATTCCGGATAGAAACATAATCAACAAAGCAAAGGTATGATCGAACCAACAAAACTACTTCTAGTAGTTTCTTAAGTAGAACTTCAAGGAAAAAGCAGAAGCTAAATTTGACCTTCTAAAATGTTATTTGCATACCAAATTTTGATGTAATCTTTATATTATTTTAATCTTTCTACAAGAATTAGTTCATTTCTTGCATGAAGGACAAATATTTATAAGAAAAAAAAAGACAAAACTTAATTAGATAAGGTTTTTAGATACTTGTAAAGTTATTCTTTAATAAAAATTTAACATGTATATTATTTTTAAAAGAACTGTAGAGCTTAGAAATAATTGTCCTAGATGTTATTGGATAAACATAACGTGTGTATTATCTATTCTTTTTAAAAAAAGAAAGCTATAGAGCCTGAAAATAAGTATCCTAGATGTTACTTGATGGGTTATAACAAGGGGATTCACAATGGGACCTACTTCTATACTTATATTAGTTTGCTAGTCTCATGCTCTTCTAATCGAACTCTGTAGCATCCCTCATTATTTTTTAGTTACCTTGTCCTTCTTTTTATAGTTGGGGTGTAAAAAATAATAAATATATTATATTTTTATTGAGGAATAATACTACTACAAATACTTAAGAATTTTTATCTAAATTTTATCTTAAAAAAATTGTAAATAACATTATCATTTTTTTTTTTAAGGTTTGTTATATTATCTTAAAATATTTTTAAATATTTTTTAATATTTATTTAAAAAATATTAAATAAAAAATATAAATTTAATATCACATAAACAGTGTTTAATATTTCTATTTATTTATTTAATAATTAAGAAAATTATTAAAAAAATTAAGAGGATTTATAAATATTTTTTCTCATTGGACTCTTGCAGCATTACTAGTCAATGGGCATATGAGAGCAATCAATTTTCTTGTTTTCTGTCCTTTTCCTTCTCACTTTTTTTCCCCTTCTCACTAAACGGCAGTGAAAAGTAGGTGATGTCTGTTTCGTATTTACATTTAAACTTTATTGCTCAATTGAAGGGCCCTGATTTTGTTCTTTGGTCTATAGAAGATCCATTGGGGCTGAATAATTATATACTCCTTTTCCCTCCTCCTCTGGCATCCACTCGTTTTTGGTAAAGACGGTGCTTATGGATTAGATTCTTAAACATACTTTCAGTTTCAAAGACCCTACCAATTTAATCAATCTAACACACAACTAGAAAGATGTAAAGTTTCAACTACGTAAGAAGGTAACAAGTTAACCATAACTATAGAATATTAATAATTTCTGTTTCAAACTTTCAATAATAATCAACCCGAGTCAGAACACAGTATCATGTCCAAAAGACGAGTTCAAAGACTCAAATTTGACATAAAAAAGAAAATCTCAAAAAACATAAAACTAGTACAAGTTCAAGGATCTGACTCAGTCATACTCAATTACTCATAACCTCTGCATCGAAATATCATCATTTGTGAGGTCCCACCGATGGAAAATACAAAGACAAAATTGTTGGTGGCAATCATTCAATCCTGATAATCTTATTCAATTCATGGTGAGTTATGACTTATATGACTACCACGTTCATAGTGTCCTACCACTACCGTTTCACACGTGCCTGCCATGTCGAAAACGGGTCCAAGTTTCCAACAAAACCACTCCGACCCACCGACAACTTGAACAGCAAAAAAAGCGAAGTTACACACACTTATTCGAACATTATCTCACATGAGATAATATAATTTTGAGAAAAATGCTTGTTAATGTAAGTAACCAGTAACATTTTCTTACATTATTTTATACGCAAAAATTAGAGTAGTTAGTATTACTCTAATTTTAAGAAAATGTAAAAAAATATGTGTAGTTAATATTACTCTAATTTTAATATTATCTTTTTTTACATATATATTCTATTACATACCTTAAATGTAAAGAAATGTGTGAACAACTATTATGCACCATGCATTATAACATTAATAATGATATTTTTATATTATTTTTATTATTTTAATAAAAAAAATATATATACTTCTCAATCACCTTTTTTTCTTTTTTAAATAAGAAAAGTGTATTATAAAGTAAAAAAAAAAAAAATTGTACTAGATATTCATTTTCCCTACCACACACATAAACAGATAATAAAAAAAATAATGCAAAACAGAAAGAATGAATAAAAGCACTTCTTACGTGGGAAGATCGCAACCGTGAGGCTGCCAACGCCACCGCTGGTACTCCTTGTCGGGCCGCCCATGTTCCTGACAAGTCAATTGTGGCTGTATGTACGGACATTCCGATTCCTCATACAGTGGCCGAGTCAACTCGTCCCGAACCCACCTTCCACTGAACACGTCGCACCCTTCCTCCGTTTTCCCCACCGCAAACGCCACCTTCTGCCCCTTCCCACTCTCTGATGATATCCCCCCCCCCCCCCCAAAACAAAACAAACAACACCAAATTCAGCTGAGTTAACAACCCACAAACAGAAAATAAATAAATAAATAAATAAAAAAGAAGCACCTTGACTCGGTGGCTGAGTCAACTCAGTGGGTGTGGAGAAGGGTGTGTCAGGGTTCGGGTAGGGTTGGCGGAAGATGAAGATGAAATCGTGGCCATAGAGGATGGCAGCGAAGAGAATGAAAGCTAAGAGGGTAGTGAAGAGATAGGGAGAGAAGCGAGGCTTGGCTCTGAGAAGAGAAGAGGAAGAGGAAGAGGGTGAGAAGGGTGGGTTCATCATTTGCATGCATGGACCCCAACCTTAGCTGACTAGCTGTGGGGTTAAAGATTGTTGGTTTCTTTCGCCTCTTACTTGTATTCCAATATTCCATTCATATAGCAAACTATAATTCTGATTTAAATATAAAAGTGGAAGCTAAGATAGTAAGATGGGTCGTAGCAATCAATGTGGAGTTTTTTGTCTTATAAATATGCATTTTGTCAAAGGTAAGCATCTCCATCTGTACAATTATTATTATTCTTAAAAGAATAACGCTCCTAACATATTACTTTCTTTTTTTTTTACGTCGAGCATATCTTTTATATTAGGGAAAGGGTAATAATTCAGACATAATTTATTATAAATATTTAATTATTTTTTGACATATTTAAGATTGTAGAGTTTATGATAACAACATATTAATTATTTATATATTAAATAGTAATTTAAATATTTTAAAAATAATATAATAGATCATAATTATTTAAAAATCTATTGGATATGTAATAGAATTAGAACATAATATGCAAAACGAAATAGAATTAACTATAAAAAAATAATAAAAATTGTGCAAATTTAAAGTAATATATATATATATATATATATATATATATATATAAATATATGTATATAATATTGTTGATGCTTAAATATACTGCTAACAGTGACATTATGAATAAATGTAACTACAAGTTAAATTATGTATAGGCATATAGCTTAATAAACCGAGAGAGATCCTTGAGTGGAAATCTTTATATATATCAAAAATTAATTTGTATGTTTAAAGTAGAAACATCCCATCGAAAAACTTCTCATAAACCAAATGACGTAGGAAAAAAAAGAAAACTGAAAATAATTGAATGGGGTGATCGTAGGCGATATATTTCTATATAAAATTCATAGGTTTTTTTAGTATTAAGTTTATTTCCAAGGTTAAAATGTTTTACGGTGGGTCGGGTGGGTTAAAATGTTACGTGGCTAGCTTCACAGCCAAGGGTGTGTGGAAGATTGCAATTAATATAATAATCATTTTCCTTGTTCATGTACGATATACATTGCATTGAATAAACAAAAAAGTATCAACAAGTATGGGCTATGGCCAGTGTTTTCTTTTGAGTTATGAATAATGTTTTGGACTTTAGGTGGAGGGTGGTTAGATGTTGGGTCACCTTGCATTTGGAACTTACGTGCTTTGTTGCTCTTAATTCTCACAGAAACACGGAAATTTTGGACTCTGCTGGTATTACTATGCAGCTGTAGGACATTCAGAAAACGATGGACCAACTAGAAACGAATAAACTATGGTATCTCCAACTAATAATTCCTAATCCATTATTCTCTTGCACAAATTATAATTAGTATTTGATGAGTGGTTCCAGCTCCATTTATTTATTTATTTATTTATTTTGGTTACAGGTTCTAGTTCCATTTATTATATACTAATACTACGGACGAGTTTTGTTTGCAATTAAGTAGTCTACGTTAGTTTGAGCTCGCATAAAATAATATATATTATTCGCTATAACCTTTTGGTTGAGCTTCCACAAATTTGTCATTCACGAAGTGCTTCATTTGGTATTAAATAGTTACCCTGGTGTTAGGTATAGTTTTTGTACTAGATGAACGATACTATCAAAGTGTTCGAGCTCATGTAAAGACCATGAGTACTAAATGAACAATACTAGGTGTTCTGGACCGGTATTAAGTCTTACAGGAGTAGGCTGCGTTATCCAGCCTAATGTCTGCCTTGGCCTACTACGGCCCAAAATGGCTTATCAATTCAACTTCTAGCAGTTTGTCATATATCTCAATTGAGTTTCCTCTTAATGGGATCAAATCCCTTATAACTACTTGGATTCTTAATTGCAGGAAAACTCTAACTCTTTGACATTACTTTCTTATCAGGTCATCCCACACTATAAAAATAGGGTCTAGCCACTTAGATATGCAACTATTTGTTTATCCGGCATTTTCCTAGACAAAATTGACAAATAACTCGGTTAACAGGTTATCTTGTATTTAAAAGGTAAAGGCAAATTGCCTTCCCATATTGTTTGCCTTCTGCTGCTGCAATAATGCTACAATACACATATTTGTTCCTGTTTGGAAAATATCAAACCCATCAGATAAACAAGTATTTGGCTAGGTAACTTGCAAATTTGCTTTTCAATGTGATAATTCTCTCTGTAAAGTCTCCTCACAATCTCCAATAGAGCAGTGATGAAATCCGACTGCGGTGGCTCCATATTAGCTCACAAACATAAAGCACTAGGACCAGATTCAATGTTACATAAGCCAGCAAGGGAAAAATAGGATGGGATTTGGCTCAATACCAAAAATTGAAGCTGGCCATTGAAGTTGACACGTACTTACATAAACTCGGGCTTCATTGGTACAAAATTAACAGCATAAAGACACTCAATCCATATATAAATTAACTAGAAATGCAAAAAATGATTTAGAAGGGAAAAGACGTGAAAGTGAATAAAATGAGAAACAATAATGAATTAATGGTCAAAGTAACAAAAGACAAGTTACAATAAAATAAGTTCATTCAACTAACTGATTATCAACTAAAGAATGTTAACCAAAATTATTGGATTAGCTCCTTTTTTTTCCCTTAAGAATTACACTAGACTTTCTTTTTGTTTTATCTTTTTCTTCTTCCTCCTCCTCCTTTTCTTTCAGAGAGAGTTAAAAGAATGTGAAATACCAAATTCAAGGAGGGAGAGTCAGAGCAAGAATAACAGATTTCTGCAGAATGTTCCCTATGAAGGAAGCATCAGAGCAGACCAGTAGGGCATCTGAAAAGTGACTTGTCTGCAATTTTCTGCAGCATGTTCATCTGATATCTGAGATAATGCGTAATGAATTCACCAGATAAATCCAGAATCAAAAACATAATCTCAGAAGTTCACAGGAGAATAGGAGCTCCGGTAACCTTGAGACGGTCCCTTAAACTTCCTCACCAAAGATGCACAGAGACTCTGCAAAGACAAAGTAGAGTACAGTGGTTATGCGAAGAATGCAACTCTCAACCCCCTTGTACATATGATTAAGCTAAAGTTCAAAATACTTGTTTTCTCTACGGCCAGATTGGAAAAACTGAAACTGAAGCATTCATGTGGAAGAATACCTGTGTTCTCCTAGATAAGCTGACCCAGAAGTCCAAGTTAGGGATAACCTGAAAATAGGGTCAATGAAAAAAGATTTCAATCCCAATTGCCGTAAAGCGCCACAAAAGGTTGCTTTAGTGCTCTCAAAAAGTGGTTGTGAAGGATTGGCATGGACATTATAAAACATCATAAACCATTTCAGGAACAAAATTACTAACAGAATGACTGACTGTAATTAACAAGCAATTTCCCATCATAAGAAAAGAAGGGACAGTAATGATTTTGAGTTTCAGCATGAGATGCAGAAAAATTTAGCAAGACAGTTAAGTTACCTATACATAAATGGCAACAATGTAAGTCCACTATGAACTGTGGACAAGAGCTTTACATTATGCAATGTTGATTCAAACTAAACCTCAAGGATAATAACCAAATCAATGGAAATGGACCACCAATGACTAACTAAAAAAGGTTCCCTTTTTCTTTTTTCACTTTCTAATCAGAGCAAGTATAAGGCAACAATTATGGAGTAGCCAATTCACACAACCTAAATGAAATACATAAATAAAAATAGACAAGTATACCCTACCAGGAAAAAAGACAAGTACACAACAAGAAGGACAGGTAAGAACATACATCTATACCACGAATCCCAAGGAAGGAAAATCGATAAGCTATACCAGCCAGTAGATATGCAGCAAAAAGGCATAAAACACTGAAATGAGATAAGATGAAATAATTATTAGTAATTTAGCCAAATCACATCCCCTTGTAATAATAAAAAGTGCCTGGCAAGACAGTAAAATCCTTACATGATTATTAAGGTGCCAAACCACCCCCACCCTCTCCCATGAATATTTACAATCATGGCACAACCAGATGGATGCTTTAGCTCTGTAGCCTGCTTAAGAAACAAGGTTACAACAAATGGTAAATAATAGATATCTTTGGTTTAAACTTCATATTGGCTTTTTGGTTTCAACTTTTGCCTAGTCATCATCCTTATTCTTGCCATCTATATGCAACAACTAAAGCTTAAAAAATGCACTTTTTACTGGTAATGACTTTGATCTTTTAATTTCACAATCAAAAGTCCAATCAACATGAGTACAGAAATCAATCAACATGATTACAGAACAATAAGTGTCTTTGCATTGAGAGACATGGCAGTTGGCGAAGAAAATAGATAGAAAAAAAAAAAAGCAAGGTCTTCACTACTCTTTCAAATGGTAAATTATTTCATGGGGAAAAAAAAGGAGAGAAAATAATGAATGCCTGCATGATAAACTAAACTGACAATAGTAATTAGTAAATAAAAGGAAGCCAGGACCAGAGCATATACCTCATTAACTAATGGAATATGGACAACAATATCATTTGGTAATATTATGAAGCTTCTACAAGTTAGCTAGATGAATAGGTGTTGAAGATCAGCACAGAATCAACAGATTCTGTTTTGTACAGCTCATTAGGATTTTATGTAAATAATTATTAGCTGTCATTTCTGTCTTTACCATATTTAGAATTAGCATTTACAGGGAGATCAATTTCCCTGATTTCTAGGCTAGATTATCGCTGTTATTTCTGTCATGTGTATTTTATATATATACCTCCCATGTATCAGTCACAAATTCAAGGAAATAAAAATATATTTTCTATATGGTATCAGAGCTCGATCTGAACCATCCCTAACCTAGCGCCGCCAAGCCATGGGAGACCACAAATCTGATGAATCGCTCACGGTGGAGACTGGATCATTTCCGACCAGCTCACACGATGGGCTTACTCACCTCATCACTGGCCATAAATTGAATGGTCAAAACTATACCCAATGGGTAAGGTCAGTCAAGATCTTCCTCCAAGGAAAAGGGAGGGAAGGCTACATCACAGGAGATTCTAAGTGTCCTGAGAAAGGGGACGCAAAACTTCAAAAATGGCAACTTGAGAACAGTCAAGTAATGTCATGGCTACTCAACACCATGAAAAATGAAATTGGTGAAAATTTCATGTTCTATGACACTGCAAAAGATATATGGGATGCAGTGAAGGAAATGTACTCAAACGTGGACAATACATCTGCTGTGTTTGAGATAAAAAGCATACTCCATGACCTTCGACAGGGAGAGTCCTCTGTTACTGAGTATTTTAACATACTCTACAGACATTGGCAGCAGCTGGACATATATGAAGAAGTTACATGGTGCTGTACAGAGGATAAGAAGAAGTATAAGGAGCTGGTGGAAAAAGATAGGATTTACAAGTTCCTATTGGGACTAAACAAGGATCTTGATGAAGTTCGTGGAAGGATCCTTGGAACCAAACCACTTCCCAAAATTCGGGAAGTCTTCTCAGAAGTGAGAAGGGAAGAAAGTAGGAGGAAACTCATGCTAGGAACATCCATCTCAGTTCCATCCATTGAGAGCTCGGCAATGGCAGCAAGAGGAAACCAGCCTCAACCACCACAAAAGAAAACCCGCCCCTGGTGTGATCATTGCAAGAGGCCAGGCCACACCAAGGAAACATGTTGGATCATACATGGAAAACCTTCAGAAGCCAAGCAGTTCAAAAGCAAGGAAGGCAGAGGCAACACAGCCTTTAACCATCAAGAAGCTGAGGTAAATTCTAATTCATCTCCATTCAGCAAAGAACAAATGGAGGCCCTTCAAAAACTACTTCAACAGTCTATGTTAACTGCAGAAAAAAGTGGTACTGCTGTAGTGGCTCAAAGAGGTAATTTTTTACATGCTCTAAACACTAGTAAAGAAAGAACAAAGTCATGGATTATTGACTCAGGAGCTTCAGATCACATGACTGGAGATTTTACTTTGTTTAGTAGTTATTCTCCATGTCCCTATAACTATACTGTCCGGATAGCTGATGGGACTCATTCTAAGGTCATGGGTAAAGGATCCATCATTATTTCACAAAATATTACACTTGACTCAGTTCTGTATGTGCCAAAACTTGATTGTAACTTGCTGTCCATTAGCAAGATTACAAGAGATTTGAAATGTGTTACTAAATTCTTCCCTAACTTGTGTGAATTTCAGATTTTGGAGTCGGGGAAGACGATTGGCAATGCTGAAGAGTGTGCTGGACTCTACCTCCTTCAAGTTGAAAAACCAGAAGAAGAACTCAAGAACCATTCTTATGTAGCAGCAGCAGTTCCAAGTAGTGATAATTCTGTCATGTTGTGGCACTATAGATTAGGCCACCCAAATTTCATGTACTTGGAAAAGATGTTTCCCTCATTATTCAATAAAAACAAGAAACATATTCAGTGTGAAATCTGCCAATTGTCTAAACATACACGCAGCCATTACCCACCCCAACCCTATCAACCATCCAAACCTTTCTCACTAATTCATAGTGATGTATGGGGACCATCACGAGTTCAAAACATTACTGGCTCGAGATGGTTTGTCATCTTTATTGATGATCACACACGCGCCACTTAGGTGTTTCTAATGAAGGAAAAATCAGAAGTAGGCAGGATATTCGAAATCTTTCACAATATGGTGCAAACACAATTTCAAAGCAGGATTCAGGTACTTAGAACTGACAATGGTCGTGAGTATTACAACCTTGCTCTAAATTCCTATCTTCAAAAGGTTGGAATTGTTCACCAAAGTTATTGTGTGGACACCCCCCAACAGAATGGAGTTGCGGAACGGAAGAATAGACACCTTCTGGAAGTGACTAGATCAATCATGCTAGCCTCTAATGTTCCAAAACAGTTTTGGGGAGAAGTCGTCCTTTCAGCAACTTACCTCATAAATAGAATGCCTTCCCGTATCCTTGACTTTAAGACCCCCTTCTCCACACTTCAAACCTTCTTCCCAACCAGCAAATTTTTTTCTTCCATTCCATTAAAAATCTTTGGATGTTCAGCTTTTGTCCACAACCTAAACCCTCACCATAGCAAATTGGACCCCAAATCCATCAAATGCATCCTTCTTGGTTACTCTCCTCACCAAAAAGGATACAAGTGTTACTCTCCCCATACTAAAAATTTTTACCACACTATGGATGTAACCTTCTTTGAAAATCAACCTTATTACCCCAAAGTTGGCATTCAGGGGGAGCAACCAAACACCTATCCAACTGAAAACTCAGAATACCAACCTTTGGCTCTTGAGATAACCGAACCTGCACAAACCTTACCAGACCAGAACCCTAACACTCAAACAGCTGAACCTGTACCTAAACCAGCTGAAAGGACAACAAAAGTTATGACAGAAATTGGAGCAGAAACTAAACAGGATGTAGTTAAAGTTTCAACTACATCTCAACAGAACCATGGCCCAGAAACACGAGAAGATAACTGGAAGATTTATAAGAGAAAAAGGAGGAAGGATGTAGAGTCAAGCACAACTCCAATGCAAAACCATGAGTCCAACTAGGCTCTAGGAAATGAAGTTCCCACGGGTAATATTCTTCCTAACCTTGAACCTGTTGATATAAGTACAGCAGATAATGATATTCCTATTTCTAAGAGAAAATGGGTGAGAACTTGCACTCAACACCCTATTGAGAGATATGTCTCCTATGAAAAATTATCACAAAATTACAGGTCCTTTGTAGCAGCTGTTGACAACATAGAAATTCCAAGAAATATTCAAGAAGCACTACAGAGACCTGAATAGGCAGCAGCTGTAACAGAAGAAGTTCAAGCTCTTGTAAAAAATGGCACATGGGAAGTCACCACTATTCCAGAAGGGAAGAAAACAGTGGGATGCAAGTGGATATTCACAATTAAATGCAATGCTGATGGCGGTATAAATAGGTACAAGGCTTGGTTGGTTGCAAAGGGATTTACACAATCATATGGGGTAGATTATGAAGAGACATTCACACCTGTTGCCAAACTCAATTCTGTTCGGGTCCTATTATCTCTGGCAGTAAATCTAAATTGGCCTCTACACCAACTAGACATAAAGAATGTTTTTCTAAATGGGGAGTTAGAAGAGGAGGTATATATGCAAATACCTCCAGGACTTGAATCACCCAGCACCTCAAACATAGTGTGCAGGCTCCGTAAATCTCTATATGGCCTCGAACAATCACCAAGGCCGTGGTTTGACAGGCTAACATAAGTTGTCAAGCAAGATGGGTTTGTTCAATGCCAAACAGACCATACTATGTTTGTCAAGCATTCTGTGGATGGAAAGATAGCTTTCTTTATTGTCTATGTTGATGATATCGTAATTACAGGAGACAACTATGATCAAATAAATCATCTAAAGAATCTTCTAGCCAAGGAATTTGAAGTCAAGGATCTAAGCCAGCTCAAGTATTTTCGAGGGATGGAAATTGCTCGGACAAAGAATGGTATTTTTGTTTCTCAAAGGAAGTACACTTTGGATTTACTTCAAGAAACAGGGATGCTTGGATGCAAAGCAGCCAATACTCCCATAGAACCAGTCAAAAGGAGTGAAGAGGAGAGTGTACCAGCTGACAAAGATAGATATCAAAGTCTAGTTGGAAAGCTAATCTATCTAACTCATACTAGGCCAGACATTGGCTTTGCTGTAAGCATGGCTAGTCGTTATATGTCAAACCCAACTGAAACTGACATGAGAAATGTGAATAGAATCCTCCAATACCTTAAAGGTACCCCAGGCCGAGGACTTTATTTCCAGAAGAACTCAAACAGAGGTATTGAAGTCTATACTGATTCGGATTGGGCAGGATGTCTATCTGACAGGAAATCGACTACAGGATATTGCACATTTGTATGGGGTAACATGGTAACTTGGAGAAGCAAGAAACAGTCTGTTGTGGCTAGGAGTAGTGCAGAAGCAGAATTCAGAGCTATGGCACATGGTATTTGTGAAGGAATATGGCTTAAGCGAATGCTGAATGAAATCAGAATTCCTACCAACTAAACCATGAGGATATTTTGTGATAACAAGGCTGCTATAAGCATTGCGAAGAATCCAGTTCATCATGATAGAACAAAGCATATGGAGATCGACAGACATTTCATTAAGGAGAAAATTGATCATAAAATTATAAGTGTCAATCATGTTCCATCATGCCAGCAGACAGCAGACATTCTAACAAAAGCCCTACCAAGGAATGTATACGAGAATATCAGATCCAATCTGGGTATGATAGATATCTACCATTCAGATTGAGGGGGAGTGTTGAAGATCAGCACAGAATCAATAGATTCTGTTTTGTACAGCTCATTAGGATTTTATGTAAATAATTATTAGCTGTCATTTCTGTCTTTACCATATTTAGAATTAGCATTTATAGGGAGATCATTTTCCCTGATTTCTAGGCTAGATTATCGCTGTTATTTCTGTCATGTGTATTCTATATATATACCTCCCATGTATCGGTCACAAATTCAAGGAAATAAAAATATATTTTCTATAATAGGAATAGCCGCAAATTCAATCATGTTCCTTACTGATTCAATAGTCCACATTCAACATTTCCTAAATTTTCAACAATTCTCACTGATTTTCAATTTCTAAGTTAACAAATTAAGAAATATATACCGCACATGGATACAAAAGAACAATGATAGGATGTTGAAAACCTACATCATAAAATAATAAATGATATCCAAGGAAGCAATAAAAGAAATCCTGAAACAGTGTACTCACATAATTACAGGCCCCTAATCTGTCCAGAGTGTGCGGTCCCTGTAAGCAGAAGATTGATAATGAAATATTCCAGTCAGTATTAGCCATTAGGTCCATAATATCCAGTTTAATCAATTGAAAACTGTAAAAAAAGAAAGAATAAAAACCTTACTTGTACTCCATTTAAATCGCAAAGTACAGACACAGCCAGCGAACAATTGTACTTATGGCCACTGCTTGACATTTTAACAATGACACCAATGTGGGGATTTTTCTTATCTGCCATTGGAATAGCATTACAACCATACACATAACTAGAAGCATTATTCAAAATCACTTAAACCAAATAATGCAAAACAACATGCATAAAACACATAAACATGAGCAAAAATGAAGTACCAAAAATTAACAAAAGACAACCATGATTTGAAGCAAAATAGAAAACAGAAACAGATAGGATAATTGGGCTTACCAATTACATCAACATCTATTTTTGGGCCACGTCCTATGGTTGTGCATGCATGATAACCTGCATTTATCACTCTGTTAGAGGACGTGGATTCCTTCCTACTTAAAATTTCATTCTGAGAAATACACAATAATTGACTTTAATTGGATATAGTTTATTTAAATTTCAAAAATTAAAATGGTTGAGCAAAGTAGAGACATCACCCCAAGTTCTGATTCTCTTGACCTAGAGCCCTGCCCAACTGATGATGAAGGGAAGTCAATATTTAGAACCTAAACAACCTCTTCTAGAGAACATACTTTTTACTACGTAAAGCTCTTCTTCTAATAACTCCATTAAGCACAAGATGAAACAATGTTAATGATTAAAAGACCTTTGTAGTTCATGTATGAACACATCTTTTCAGATGTTTCAGTGAGAAAGTGCGAGAGAGCATGTGTGAACATATAAAAGCAGATGAATTAATAACTACATAGCAATATGCTAGACTATAGGTTCTTCATCATATGATAAAAGCAGTGTACAAAAAATGACAAATAAATGAAAACAACAAGAAAAAATACTAAAATAATATTAGGAATATAGCTTGCAGAAATGAAAAGGTCTGATAATTCTTTTCTAGTAAGGAGCTACTAAGAACCAGTTCGGTCATGCTGTTGTGTTGCATAGTATAAAATGATTTTAAGTAAATAAAAGTACTTTCAGATAAAAGGCCTTGTTGTTGCTGCTGTTGTTGTAAAAGTACTTTCAGGTATTACTAATGCTGTTTTGCCAGTAACCTAAATTCCTTGATGTGGCAGTAGAATCTATTTTTTAACTGTGAAAGAGAAGTAGATACTTGGAGGTTCTGCTAGCAACAGAGATTAGAAGCAAAAATTATCTGAATTGCACTTTTCCTTAATAGTGATCTCAAAAGAATGCTTCTGGCAGAAGCAATTCTTGCGATGGCAGAAATTTCAGAACAAGGTCTCACAGGCACTAAATCAGATAATTCCATTTTTAATGAGTAACTGGCTACAATTACAAGTTACAACAACTAAGCAGAAGAACTGTTCAGTTCTGTCACCACTGCCACAAGCACAAAGCAGTAGCCACTAGAGACACAATTTACAAATGCAACTATATGGGAGAAAACAGAAGTGTCAGGAATTCTACCCCCAATGTTGTTTGCCACAAGTGCATTGCACTCCATCCCACAACGTGTTGGCCCACCACAATCCTAAAACATACAATGAGACAGTCAAATTAGGAGAAAATTTTGTAAAATTATGGGATAATAAATATTAATTCCAATATTTCAAGATATTCCATGAAATAATTACTCAATCCACATTGCAGCAGGACCTTTGAACTAGCGTAAAATCTTATCCAATGTTGTCCCTACTGCTATTTATCACTGATATGCTCTACCATTTCGTCTCAATCTTTTCAAGTAGCATTACTAATATGTGAACAGTAACCACTAGCCAAGACCAACTGATTGCTAATTAATTAGTAAATTAAACCGAATAAAGTTTGCAATCAGCTTCATC
The DNA here is from genome assembly GCA_029884595.1 of Ormosia semicastrata. Lineage (NCBI taxonomy): Eukaryota > Viridiplantae > Streptophyta > Magnoliopsida > Fabales > Fabaceae > Ormosia > Ormosia semicastrata. Next base: position 6,373,669 of record JAQQTO010000030.1, read on the forward strand.
TTTTGGAACATTTATAAAACATTATGATGCCAAATCATGCTTGATTGTAAGGTAACTAATCTAATAACTTATTCTTCCATAGTCATTAAAATGTGAACCTTCACTGTCATTTGCTGTTGGGTTTCTTGGTCTAAATGTATATCCATGTGAGAGGAAGTACGGATGTGTTAAAGCTTCATATATTCAATTGGGTTTATTTCCAATAGGCCTAGGCCTCTGAAATAAGTTTTACTCTACAATTCTTCAAGGAAGCTTAAAAAGGATGGATAATTACAAAGGAAAATGACACAATGAAAAGAAACTTGTACTGAAAAGAAAGCAGGAAACAGTATAGATGAGACATATTACAAGTAACAAATATATGTACAACTCCTGTTATTTCATCAACTATTCCTATATAAAATATGAATTTCATCCAAAAGTAGAATTAAGAATAAAGTATGATCATAAATAACATCTATCCAGTACAGGTTGGATGGCAACTCAAAATCTTGATTACTCTATGCTACTTGATCAAAATGTAGCAAATAGCATTGCAGAAAAAGAGACACATTTACCCAGCAGTCAGCACATGTTGGAGGGTCATGATTGAAAATCATTCCATCGCAAAGCTGCTCAAACAACCAATAAACAGAATTCAATTATAGATCAACTTGGCATAAAGATACATTAAGCCTACCATTGCCAATAAAAGTAGAAGCTGTGCTTTGAAATTTCGTCTATTCGTAGCCAGTCCAACTAAAGTGCTTAGAATTGCGTAGTTACATTTAATAAAATCTAATTCAGTCATTGAAGGACCAAAATGTAGCAAGTTTATGCTTACCAAGGTGCGAAAGCAAAAACAAGGTTTCTGTCTATTATATTTATGACTGATGGCAGTGACCATACCAAAGGGTTCTATAGGCAGGTAAAATACGTTACTAATGAATGATACTACTCAGAAATGAAAGAAATAAGTGTGACCTGATGGAGCCAACCTGAAACCAAAGGGTGGTCTCGTTTACTGCCACTTTGTAAAATCTACATGCACAGAAATAAATATGAAAATGAAATCTTCAGTCAGAACCATATAATTGGCATGTTCTCAAACTAATCATATTTAAAGATAGTAAATTCCTTTTCCAATTTGTCATAAAAGGGCTGCTAGTGATGGAGTTATTGCAGGCCGAATTAAAATAAAACCAGAGTCCAGACACCAATCACCAGTACCCTCCAACCCAAACAACTAAATTTCAAAACTCTTTTTGAACTGTGACCAGGGGTTATCCCAACAGGCATTGCTGTGAGTCGAATGGCGACTAGAAGACCCTCACAACAATTGAACTAAATTCCAAAAGGATGAACTGTCACCAGGGGTTATCCCAACAGGCATTGCTGTGAGTCGAATCGCGACTAGAAGACCCTTGCAACAATTGAACTAAATTTCAAAAGGACAAAACTTGACTCCAATTTGGAGAGAGTCCCTCCAACTCCCATATAATCTATTATCATGTGTCTATTATTAATTTAATATGTTATCATGGGTTACTTCCAATCTCATTTAATTAAGTTAATTGACAAAACAACGGATTAAATGAGTAATATTCACATGACAATATATTAGATGGAGTTAGAGGGACTCCCTCCAACTAGGTAGGAGCGGTCCATTCCAAAACTCTAGCTGCTTCAAACACTAGGCAGTTTCACGTTAATACATAAACTAACTGATCCCGGAAATGTTTCTAAGTTTGAAATTTGAATCAAGGATGAAAGACGGTGTTCATCCCATTAGCCATTACAAAAAAAAGAAAGAAACTTTGGCAAAACCGACAAACAACAACAAAACGTGAAATCAAGGGCAATAGAGGGAGGGTAACGGCCAGATCAGGAAACAAACAAATATATATATATATATAAAGAGAGAGAGAGAGAGAGAGAGAGGGGGGGGGAGGGTGGACCCACCCGTCTTCACTGAGAAGGCCGTGAGGGAAGTTGCGAGTGGGAGAAGAGAGAGTGTAGCTGTAACGTTTGTTTCCATCAAGAAAAGTGAATTCGCAAGGTGCAGTTGCAGTGGCGGAGAACAGAGACGTTCGTGGGTGTAACAGTGCGAAGAGAGTGATAATAATGAGCCACCACCTCGTTCTGGTTCTCGGGAATATGGGTCCAGGTGCCATTGTGATTGATTGTTGAAGAGTGAGTGAAGACAGACACTTATTTCATGCTGCTTTGGTTCCGTTCTGCTCTGCCTGAAGAAGATGATTTGGGTTTGGGGCTATGGAGGATGGACGAGCTTGAAATGGGACAAATGAGGAAAATTCTTATTTACTCGCTGCGTTCACTGTTCAGGGAACACGTATTCCTTGCTAATTCATAATTAACCCCACTAATCTCAAGTAAATGGATTTTTTATTATAATGGTGTATTTTAAAAGTCAAAGTTAAAATTTAATTTTTAATAGTATGTATAGTTGATCGGTAACAAGAAAAAAAAAACGAAGAAAAAGGAAATAATATTTTGTGTTTAAGAGTTTTAAAATGAACAAAATTTAGGTTTATTTTTTATATATTATATTTATTTTATTAATTAAGTTATAATATGTATTTATTAATATTTTTTTTTTTATTTTTTTAAAAAAAATATATATATATCATAATTTGATTAGTAAAATAAATATAATAAATATAAATTTTATTCTTTTAAAATATATGAGAAGTAAAAAAATATATGAAAAATTATTTTTTTCTTTTTTTTAAAATTTTAATTTTTATTTCTTTCAAAATTGAAGTAGAATAATTTTTATTTTATTTTTTATTAATTTTTAATAAAAAAAAATAAGAATTATTTCTTTTTTTTTAATCTATACCTACTTATTCTATTTTATTTTATTAATAAGAAAATATTCATACACAATATAAATTAGAATAAGTGAAAGAATAGGATATAATGAGTGTTATTTACTCCATTGAAAAAGAGTGGTTCAACTTATTATAAGTTCAAATAATATCACAATTGTTTTGGAAAAAAAAAATCATGAGGTGAACTAGTATAAGAGTGGTTCAAATAATAAATAGGTTAAGCCCAACAATTGATGAGTTTTTTACAATATTAAAATTCCAAGCCTGCATAAAAACACTTGTGAAAAGAGGTCATATTGGGCAACCAAAATGAATATTAAATACTAAAGAAGGGTCTTCCGTGTAATTTTCTTCAACATGCGAATTAAGACGTAAAATTAACCTAAAACAGAGAACAACAAAAGAAGGAAATTACACAAAAGGCAACGAACCAAGTGAGCAACGGCGAAGTGCTGCGGAGCCATGGATTTCGACTTCCCCAACAAAGCGTTAACGAGCACGCGTTTTTCTGAGCTGAACCCACCACTTTCCGAGCCGGTTCTCCAAGCCCTGTCAGATTCTGGGTTCGATTTCTGCACGCCGGTTCAAGCCGCCACGATTCCTTTGCTATGCAGCTTCAAGGACGTGGCCGTCGACGCCGCCACCGGTTCTGGAAAAACCCTAGCTTTTGTTGTTCCGCTTGTTGAGATTCTACGCCGTTCCTCTTCTCACCCTAAGCCTCATCAGGTTCCTTCATCTTCTCTGTCTTTGAACACTGAATGAAATGTGCTATTTGAATTTAGAAACATATGCTGCCCAGAAATTCAAACAAGTTTGATTCAACTTCAAGGCTTAAAAAGTTTTCAACTTTGAAGAAATTAAATTACCCTATCTGAGTCTTTTTTTTTTTAAATGGATTATAACACTAACACAAACAATCTTTTTTTAAAAAAAATGTAATTAATTTTGAGAGTGAGGGAGAAATTATTATAGAAAACGTGGAAAAGGGGTAGTGGAGTATTTTAGTCATTGGTGTGTTAATTCCAATCTCTTTTGTTGAGCTTGATTATAATTGGGTTAACAATCATTGTAATGTGTTCATTTTTTTGTTTATGCCTCTCAAGCCTTTCGTTATTTGTAGGTACTAGGAATAATTATATCCCCCACAAGGGAGCTGTCATCCCAAATATATCATGTTGCACAACCTTTCATTTCAACTTTAGTGAATGTTAAGTCCATGCTCCTCGTTGGTGGAGGAGAAGTAAAACAAGACATGAAGAAAATAGAGGAAGAAGGAGCAAACGTATTGATTGGCACGCCTGGGCGGTTATATGACATAATGAATCGGATGGATGTCTTGGATTTTAAAAACCTTGAGGTATGTGTTTTACTGTTGATCTCCATGGATGATTTGATATTGGTTATATATTGCATGCAAATATATATAGTAGAAAGAATGTTACAACATTTCTTTGGTCAAGAATGTTAAACATTTCTTTGGTCAAGAATGTTTGATGTGTTTTTTTTTGCCACTTAGTCAGTTAACGTTATAGTGATTGTGTTTGTGCTTACAGATTTTGATTTTGGATGAGGCTGATAGACTACTAGATATGGGATTCCAGAAGCAGATAACTTCCATTATATCTCTCTTGCCTAAGCTTCGTAGAACTGGTCTATTCTCTGCTACTCAAACCGAGGCTGTTGAAGAGCTTTCTAAAGCAGGATTGAGGAACCCTGTGAGGGTTGAAGTTCGGGCAGAAACAAAATCAGCAAATGATCCTGCAGCATCAAAACAACTAGAATCTTCAAAGACACCTTCAGGACTTCATATTGAGGTACGAGGCATGCCAGCCTACTGCAGATTAGATGTAACTTTGCTATCCAATGATTTCACTCTTTCACTTTAGTAGTGGAGTCACTTCAATAATTTTTGGTAATTTAGCAGTGAGTCTCTGGCTGGCATTCTTACCAGAATCCATATAATATGTTTCATGTATTGCTAACAGATGCATGATGATACAGTTTATGCTCACCCTTTGCTTATATTCATCCTGTTCTTTTCCTTTTGAGTTTGCAGTACTTGGAATGTGAGGCAGATAAGAAGCCATCGCAGCTAGTAGATATCCTTATTAAGAACCGCTCAAGAAAAATTATAATGTGAGATACACATTGATAATAATCAATAATGTAATTTGAGTAGTAGAAGAATAGTTTATCGTACTCAAAACATAATTTTGACTCTAATGCAGATACTTCATGACTTGTGCTTGTGTTGACTATTGGGGGGTTGTCCTTCCTCGCCTTTCTGTTTTGAAAGGCTTCTCCTTGATCCCCCTTCATGGAAAGATGAAGCAGGTATAAATTTGGCTGTTAGCATTTGTCAATATAGAAGCTTAAATGCTTAATATTCTATAGCTCAGCATTGTTTTTCTCATCACCCATTATTGTTGTCTAATTTTTACTGTTTGTATGCTTGATTGATTATTAATTTTTTGCCATATAGACTGTCAGGGAGAAAGCATTAGCATCGTTTACATCCCTTTCAAATGGAATTCTTCTATGTACGGATGTTGCAGCACGTGGACTTGACATACCGGGTGTAGATTGTATAGTGCAGGTAGCTTTGTGACTATGTAGATGCTACTGTCTATTGACTATTGTGTTATATCTTCTTTGGTTCTCCTTCCCTTTTTTATTTTGGCTGCTAAAGTAAATTATATATTGTGGTTCAAATGTTCTCTTGATATTTACCTTTTGAACACTTATATATATATATATATATATATATATATATATATATCCTTTTGTTGACAGTATGATCCTCCTCAAGATCCAAATGTTTTCATACATAGAGTTGGTCGAACTGCTCGGCTGGGTAAACAAGGGCATGCTGTTGCCTTCTTATTACCAAAGGTATGGTCACAAGTATATTCAACTTGTAATGCTTTTTTATAATCTACATAAGATTTTTTAAATTTGTCTTCTTTTTTGGTAAAGTAATCTATATAAATGTGTAGGAGGAATCTTATGTAGAATTCCTGCGTATAAGAAGAGTCCCTCTTCAAGAGAGAAGATGCTCTGATGATGCATCTGATGTTGTTCCTCAGGTTTTGCTCCAGGCCTTTATTTTCTTAATTTCTTGTATTGCTATAATATTTGTATAAGCACAATAGGAGGATGCCTTTGTTATGCTGGTTAATGGTTAATAATAGTCATTAGAGCTGTGAACCTAATTAATCATTTGTTCTAACAGAGCCAACATAATAATTAGTGGAAATAAATTCCCAGATACAACATATTGAAACCCTGATTGCTACTTAGGATGATGCTGATATTGCTCGATCACTTTTAAAAGTATTCTGTTTTGATTGACTGTCTAGGTAAACATGCTTACCAATCCTATCTTTATCAAACTGCGAATGGGATAGTCATATATGAAAATTTAACTTTTTCAACTTTTTGATAATAATATTATTAATAAAAAATTGTTTCAGATTCGTTCTGCTGCAAAAAAGGATCGTGATGTCATGGAGAAAGGAGTCAGGGCATTTGTTTCTTACATCCGTGCTTATAAAGAGCATCACTGCTCTTATATTTTTAGGTGAGCGATGTTTATGCATAATGTTGCTGTCACTCTATAATGAAACTTCATTATTGTCAAACCAATTGTTCTTACTCATACTTACAGGTGGAAAGAACTTGAAATTGGTAAATTGGCCATGGGATACGGCTTATTGCAACTTCCTTTAATGCCAGAGGTAAAACACCACTCACTTTCCACTGAGGGATTTATACCAGCTGAAGATATCAATTTGGAGGACATTAAGTACAGGTAAAAAAAGTTTCATAGCATAACCTTTCTGAGGTAAAAGCATCAATTGTACCAATGTTATTTTAGGGAATGAAAAGCATACTTAGCTTAATTGCTTAAAACAGTCTCACTATATTGTCATATTTTCCAAGGGGTGGGAATTGAATTGAGTAACTTGATGTGCTTGGCTTGATTCGAAGCTTGCTTATGTCGAGTTGGAACAATGTATAAAGCTCGATTATGTATTTCAGATGAACTCTAACACTAGGCATTCAAGCTCGATAGTCTTGACTTGAGCTAGGTTAATTATATATAATAATATTTATTAATTTTATAAAATTATAAATTAATTAAGTAATTATAATTATATATAATTTAATATTTTAAATTATAATTCAAATTGAACTTGAGCTTGAGTTTGAAAATTGAGTTGGAGCTTGAGCTTGGTTTTTCAAGCTTCAATAAAGCTTGGCTAGAGCTATGATTCGATGAGAAGAGGTTCAAGTTAAGCTAGATTCTGCACTTAATTTTTCCGTCTATAGCAACATTTGTCTTCTCTGGGGAAAGTTTTGTTGTTTTTTTTTCTGTTTTTTTTTTTTTTTTTTGGGGGGGGGGGGGGATTATTACTTTCTTACTTTTATCTGATCTATCAGTACAAACTTATTCCTTAAGCTACTCTTGAAGGGGGGAGGGATTGGGAGCCGTTCTTTTGTTTACTTAGTGCTATGTTGATCTTAATTAAGGGATTATCCTATTCTCCTTTTAACAGTTCTTGCCACATAAGATTTACTAGAGTTTATTATGAATGTCCCGGATTCATGTTAAGTGCCTTTCTCTTGTCCTAAATGTACTTTTCCTTTTCTCTTGGAAGCACATGCTGATGGCTTAAAATTCAATTATTTAGGGATAAATCGCGTGAGAAACAAAGGAAGAAGAACCTGCAAGCAAAGAAAGAAGCCAAAGAGAAAGGGCCAAAACCTCAAAAACCAAGCAAAACCCCAAATGCACCTACTGTCATGAGGAAGAAAACAGCCCGACAGAGGCGGGCTCAGCAGACAGTGGAAGATGAGGAAGAGTTGATGCAAGAATACCGCTTGTTGAAGAAATTGAAGAAAGGGACTATAGACGAGAATGAATATGCCAAGTTGACAGGCACTGAGGAATTGCTTTGAAAGCAAATTGTGCATGCCTGCTGTTCTGGACATCGTGGATTGTGTTGTAAGGGTATAAGTTCAGTACTGAATGAAAGTTCTAAAAACCACAACTTTGGCTAGTAAGTTACAGCATCCTTTGATGCCACATTGTTCTCTTGGCATTCTCTAAAAGATTTGAGATAAATACATCTTTCACTAGTGATGGAGTTTAAAGAGTCCAGACTTCAGAGGATCAATTCCCTTTTTGTAGCTGATTGAGACCTTATAGGCCTCCAATGGACTGAATGACATTTACAACTTGTTATACGGGTAAAGTGATGACAAAGTGCAGAAATTTGTAGAAAGGTACAATTTCTTGAATGAGAGAAAGAGAGCCTTCTATCCGAAATCAAGGTTATGAACAGCATGGAGATTAATTTTATCCAAAATTGTTTACCTGCTAATTAGTCTGCTTTTTTTTTAATTTATTCTTTACTTAAGATACATCATTCATGTGTCTTTGTTTAGTTTGATAGCGTCAGATTTTGCAGAAGCATAAAAGTAGAATTATGTTCTAGGTGTTTGTAACATTACTAAAGAATTAAGATTTAAGCCCCTTGCCTAGTCGGAAGGGAAATTCCATTTTTATATTTTAGCATTGAAGTAGTTTTATCCATGAAAGCGTTGAATTTAACTTTGCTAGGATGTTTTCTTTAATGAGAAGAGGTTTTCCTACCTTTGGAAGTCCTTTGAAGCAAGTTACAAGTCATTAAGGAGGCTAAGCCGGCAAAGCTCTGAGAATTAAGTTTTCAACAGCAAGTTTGAAAGCAACTGAATGGTCAAGTGACCAACCACTTGCAGATCCATGCAAACTTTGAAGTGACAACATAAATATCTCTATACCTTGCAATAAAAAATAAAAATAGAGCACCATATTTCCTCTGGGGACTTTCGGCCTAGTGGGGCAAGCTTGCCCTGTCTAAATCACTTGGATGGGAATCAAAGTAAAGTACCACGGCCATGATCCCATGAACTTGAAGAGCACCATATATAGCACCATCGTCTTCCGTAGCATGAAATTGCTTGGAAGGTGGGACTAGGCAACAAGTATCTAGCATAAACCTCTGAATTGGTTTATACTTCTTCTCTAGTAATGTGCGTAAAGTAAATGATAATGATCTAAATTCTGTTTTACTTCACAATTTGATATCAGGACTTCCGGAATTCAGAAGAAACTTCTTTTAATCTTCCTATGGCCATACCCCATTACCCCGTATTCTGTTAAGTATTTTTCAATCAACTTTCAATCATTACATGTGTTTTATTCTAGTATGAGGGGTGGTCTTGGAATTGCTTAATGTGGTTGCAATTGAGAATACTTTTAAAGACATTTTAATGTTTAAGTCAGTTGGACAGTTAAAATGAAAGTAAGAATATAAATAAAGAAAATGAATATATAGAAAATATTTCTAAATGTGTACTTAAATAGTGGGGTCAATTAGGTTCCTATGGTCTAAAATAATGGGTCAGGTGCATACTACTAGGTTTAGGCGCATTGGCATCATGGGTCGATCTAGATCTTGAATGGTCGGGTCAACTTGAGGGATTAGAGATCCGATCTTGAGTCAAGTGGCCTTGCAAGATTCATGTTTATTTGTGTAAGTATAATCTATTATCAACTAAAACAATAATAAAAAGTTAATGAGGATTGACTCACTTAGTTATCTTTTTGCCTATGACAATTATTTTCTATTGATAGTCAATCTGTAATTTTATTATAAATCTTCACTCGCTAAGAATGGTCATTTAATCTGTCTTTTTCATAATAAAAATAGTCTTTCATCACTTTTAAATTATTTTTTTTCAACAAAAAAAATAATGGAGAAAAAAAATAGCAACTACACCTATTGTAAAAACTTATGCTTTATTATGAATTAAAATGACATGCATCTTCATTCTAAAAGAGTTTACATTCACATTTATTAATTTTTTGACACATTTGTTTTTATTTTAATTATTAAAAAATATAATAATAAATATTAATTTGTCAAAATAATTAATTTGTCAAAATATTAATAAATGTGAGTATAAAATTATTTTACAGTCACTATGCATACCAATTAAACTCTTTTATTATTCCCTTACATTATGTTGAAACAATTAATAATTGAATAATGCTATTTATTCATCTATTTTTTTTAGTCAAACAGTTAAACTCATATTCACGTGCATTACAACATTCACCATGAACGGGAAAATAACCTTTTTCTATGAAAAAGGGATAGAAAAAGAAAAAGTCTGTAGGACCGATCTGTACTCTTTCTGTAGTAGTAGCACTAGCACATCACCAACGTTGACATGTGCAGTAATAGTCAATCCGAAAGAAGAATTGGTGTGGGATGATTCAGATATCTCAACTTGTTCGATTCTATATAAACCACCAATTCTTAATCTCTGTCAGAAACATCCTTCGTTTCCTCGCACAAACAATCCAAAGCCTCTACCTTTTCCTCACCATGTCCAACCCCAAATCCGAACCTCAACCCTCTGCTTCCGAAGCTCCACCCTTTGATCCCACACAACCCTCCGTGCCCATTTCCTATCCAATCAAAACCCTCCAAGAACTCGAGTCTCGCTCCTACTTTATGTCCTTTCACTACCCTTTTAACAAAGCTTCGGTTCCCATTCCAAATGGGTCTTCTTCTTCTTCATTGCCCAATAGGCGTAGATTGCTTGTGTGCCATGATATGGCTGGGGGTTACTTGGATGACAAGTGGGTTCAAGGTGGCACTAATCCCAATGCATATGCCATTTGGCATTGGTATTTGATCGATGTGTTTGTCTACTTTTCTCACAGCTTGGTGACTCTTCCTCCTCCTTGCTGGACTAACACTGCTCATCGCCATGGTGTTAAGGTATATACTTGCTTCCACAAGAATCAAGATTGTGGCTTTGCTTTTTAACATGCTTTTATGTTCACTTTTGAATTTGGTGAGGTTGAGGTGAAAAATTGTCTTCCCCCCCCCCCCTTTTGATACCATATGTATTGGATACTGGTACGGTGACCATTTTGAAGTATCAATAGATTCCAACCTAAAATCAATTGGCTTTAAGAGGAGTGACCCAATAGATATATATACTGCACCCGAAAGATTGAGGCAGGCGATGTGGGACTCTTAACACCCCCCTCCACAGATGCCTGGATGGAACAGACGAGCCTAGCGAAATAAGCAATACAGGAAGATAGAATCTTAGCTATGATACTATGTTAGATTCCAACTTAAAACCAATTGACTTTAAGAAGAGTGGCCCAACAGATATATAAACTGCACCCAGAAGATTGAATAACAGATGCTGCATAGCTTTGCATGACCAGTAATTGTTGAAATTGCTTAAAATGATTATTTTTGTTAAAGGTGAATTTTTAGATGATTATTACTAGGGTAATGTTAAACACACGTTATTAAAAAACAGAAACCTCACAAACTCAAAGTCAGCCATTGATGGGATGGAAAAAGTGAGAGAGAGAAAGAGCGATAGAAAAGAAAAGGAAAAAAAAAAAAGAATGGTTGTGATAAAAAGTTTGTGAGTCTGAGGAATTTTTTACTGTTAGTATTATGGCTGAGTAGCTTCGCTATCATTTGTTTCATTAATGATTTTGTATCCAGAATTGTTGAGCATATGCTAAAGACTAAGGAGGTACTTCTTTTTTTATTTGGGGGGATGGGGGTGAGGATTGGAATTTTCTCCTTTTGGTTGCTTATATACATTTTCGATCTGAATGGTTCTCTTTATGTTTTGCATGGATTTTCTGCGAAAAGTCACTGTCTAAATAAATATTAACTTTTTAAGTTTGTGGCCATATGAAAGTTTGATCGATAATATAACCCCACACATATAAACTATAAAAATTTGACAAATTGTTTCTTCTTTGCTTTACTAAGAATCAGTTATTAAGGCCAATTATACCATTATAAAGTTGGTTTAGATTGATGTGAGATCATATGGTAAATGTAAACTTCTTTTCTGAATCTTTTATGGAGCTCAGGATTTATGGCATTTGAATTTGTTTCTCACTCGGAGTTGTTTCTGACTTTATTTATTGCTTAGAATCAGAATATATAGATTATTCCATTGCATCATTAATCTCATAACTAGTTTCGAATTGAATAACTGCAGAAACATTTATTTGAACTTCTTTGGTTGTACATGTTCTTTTAATATTTTAGGTGTTGGGGACTTTCATCACCGAATGGGATGAGGGAAGGGCTGCCTGTGATGCACTGCTCTCAACAACGGAGTCTGCACAAATGTATGCAGAACGTCTGGCAGAGCTTGCTGCTGATTTAGGCTTCGATGGGTGGCTAGTAAATAATTTGTTATCTCTGCGTGCTTGTTAGACTTTACACACGTCTATTTGAATTTTATATTGTCAAATTAAGTTGATATGTGACTTCCATTCACATTTATGAAGATTATCTATGAGCAATAAGTGAACTTTTGACCTGCACTAGCAGGGCTTCAGATGCTCCATATCTGCATATAGTGCCAAATTTATTAAACTAGAATGGTTTGAGTTCAGGTTGCATGAAACTGGGCTCTCAAGTTGAAGGTGCATGGTGTTTTATCTAATACTTCCCTAATAGAAACGGAAATAAATTTCTAAGAAAATAATGGGGGATGATAATATTGTAGAGATTTTACTAGAACAATAAGTCAATAACTAGGGTTGGTTTTTTTAACTAAATTTTGTAATATCTAATATTTTTAGGAGAGAAATGTTTCATTGGAAATTTTATGCATGGCCTCACAAACATGCATATTTAGATATTTGCCAGGCATTCTTGTTGAATTGACATTATGAAGTAAATCATATTAGGCGTGTCATGCTTATTTATGCTAAGAAACAAATACATAACTATTTTTCTCATACTTTGCAGCATTGCATTTGCCATATTCTTGTCAATGATTCAAATAGTAACATTTAATTGCAGATAAATATGGAGGTAAAGTTGGACCCAGGGCAAATTTCTAATTTGAAAGAGTTTGTAAACCATTTATCATTAACAATGCATTCTTCAGTGCCTGGATCATTAGTGCTTTGGTGAGTATTAGAAGATAGTCAGCAATTCTTTGTAGCAGTGGATGGTGCCAAAAGTTGACTTTGATGTCTTTTCTTGGTCATGTAGGTATGACAGTGTTACAATTGATGGTAACCTGAAGTGGCAAGATCAACTAAATGAATATAATAAGGCGTTCTTTGATATATGTGATGGAATATTTGTTAACTATACATGGAAGGTATTGCTTATCTTCCCCTGGAATGCTTCTGCATCACTGATGTTTGATCAATTGCCATTTTCTAATTTTATTATGTACCATGTAGGAAGATTATCCAAGGCTCTCTGCTGCTGTTGCCAGTGATCGGAAGTTTGATGTGTACATGGGAATTGATGTATTTGGAAGGAACACATATGGTGGTGGACAGTGGAATGTATGTGGTCTGTGATATACACATATTTTTATATATAGCAATATATTGTATGTCAGCTAACCCAATTTGAACTTGTTTGGAAATCAATTTTTTATTGTCCCGAGTGGAACATAGACCAGGAACTAAATTTGGCCCATTGGACCCGTATATTACTTAGTGAATGTGCTTATGTGACATTTAATAGACATCATAGATGAACTGCAGGTTTTACTTCAGTTTAAGCAATTACCCTGTCCTTGTGCATGGCCTTTCTTCAAAATGTTTCATTTCTGACCAGACTACATCCCAAAAAAGAAAAAAGGGGGGAAAAAACACAAAGTCACATGTATAACAGGAACAAAAAAAAAATTATTCATTAAAAAAAAACTAATTATTCCTCACTTTTGGCTCCCAGGCTATGAAATATATCTTTTGTTCTTCACATTCAAGTTCATTAACTGGGTTATGCTTAAATATGGTTTGCAAAGCAATCTAGACATTTTAATGATCACTCATCAGAATACATTGGTTTCATTTTGGTAAATGCAGACTTTATTGTGGATATTTATAACTGCCTTCAGATAATTTTCTTATGACATGTATCACCCTTTCCTATGGTGAAGCGGCCAACTTTTTTTTTTCCTGAATAGAAGTCATTAGTTTTTTGTGTTCATAGACTTACACTTGATTTAATTGCTCTGCCTAACAATAAATAGGCAATGATCTGCTATTATTGTACAAGAGTACTTGTGTTTTGCTTTTTTCTGAAATTGTAGTTTTTGTTCTGTCAGACTCTTTATGCATGTAACCAGATTCCCTATTACCAAAAAGATAATTTATCAATTATCGGTTGCATTTGTTTCATAGTGCATTGTATTTAAAATCTATTTATGAAAACACTTGCTGTTGGAGTTTTTGTGGGACATAAACTTGCTAATTTTGAGATGCCAAATAGTTTTGGACAAGTGTGGTATATGATTGGCAAGGGGAAATAATAACAACAACAAAAACAACCATAACCTTTTCCTATTAGGTGAAGTCAGCTACATGGATTAGACGACGCCATTGTGTTCTATCATAAATTATGTCCTCATAAAACCCATGTAGTTCTAAGTCCTTTTTAATGTTTTTCCCTATAGTTTTTCTTGGTCTCCCTCTACCTCCAACTATTGGTCTATCCTCCATATGATCTACTCTTTTTAACGGGGCTTCTATTGGAGTAAAGGGAAATAAATTGCTATTTATTTCTCTTTTTTTGGTAATTATCTCAGTGTTATTTCTAGTGGTGTCTTTACTCTATTTTATGGATGTCTCAGGCAAATGTTGCTCTTGATGTACTGAGAAAGGATGACGTCTCTGCTGCAATATTTGCTCCTGCATGGGTCTATGAGACAAAGCAACCTCCAGATTTTAAGACTGCTCAGAATAGGTAATGTAGCTATCTGTGTTGCAATACCCAAATAATCATTGCAATTTTGCCTTTCAAGAAGTTGATATAATATCACTAGGTTAACTATACAAAATAATATATTGAGAAAAAATCTAATGCCAGAAGTGGCCAATGTTGTATATACAGAAGGAATATAAAATTGGAAACTGCATAAAGGCTAGAGCTGAAACAAAAAAAGATGAATACAATCCATCTCTATAATTCAAAATATCTAAAATCAGGAATCTTTTTGAAGAAAAGAGGATGAATATAAAGTATAGTTGCCCCAGAAACTACTCTTAAACATCCTTAAAGGTTTTAATTTCAATCTGATGGCATCTTTAAGTTTTTAACTTTCCTGTATTAATTGTATAGATTCAGACAAATAAAACCTGTGTCATTTTTGGCTCTTCTATTTTCTTTTTGGATTACATAATATATCTGGATGATTCCACATGATTGGCTTCACTAAAATGTATCATATGACTGGCCTGGTATTTTATTTCAAACTGTAATGACTACTTAACAACTGAAAACTCAAGAGCTAACTGAGATTCCTCTCTGCACTGGTATTATTAAATTGATGGGTTTCTTATAATGGATCATATGCTAGTCTAGTAAATGGATCTGGAAAAGCTAGTACAGAGGCAAATAAGAAGAAGATAGAATGGAGTCCATGAAGGGAAAGAGTAGAGAGAGTAACTCAACTTACAGCCTACCCATTCCCTCACACTCCTGTGGTTATAACCCTCTATTGTCCACACAGTCTCTGAGCCTTGAGTTAGTTATATTCTGTCTTGAGCTTCTTCTCATTCCCTCAATTCCTGGATCCTGCACCATTTGGCAATCATCACCAACCAACTCAGATTCCACTTGTGCTTCTCTAACAGCCGCATCTTCTCATTCACTCAATTCCTGGATCCTCCACCATTTGGCAATCATCACCAACTAACTCAGATTCCACTTGTGCTTCTCTAACAGCCTGGCCACTTGATTCAGCTGAGTCATCTTCCAAGCTGGCACTCCTTCCAGGTGGCCTCATGACACAAACCTTCTCCTGATTACATTTCTTCTTGATCACTCCCAAAAACAAATCCAAATTGTATGGAGATGTGTTGCATAATTATAGAATTCGTGATCTTTTACACAATCCGTTTTTGTCTTATGCAATAGCCATAAACTGGAATGTAGTAACTTTTTCAAGATTTTTAGTTCTTTGATTCCCCGAGCCTGAAAGAACCTTATAAAGTATTCGTACTTTCTATCTTAATTATGCATTGTAGCATTTATGTTAGGTCATTCTATGGTCTCTGAATATAACTAGTCTTAGTGTTAGTGGGCTTGGACTTGTAATTCTATTATGAGTATAAATAGGAGTACTAGGTTATGAAATTGTATCATATAGAATGTATGAATATTATTCCTTGAAATATTATGTACAGAGAAGGTTACAATATATAGGCTAATGCTATTAATTACTATCCTAAAAATAAGGGAGAAAAATCAGCTCTAATAAAAACAAGAATAAAATCATATCTGTACATATCTAATATTAATGGTGATATATTACAACACTCCCCCTCAAGCTGGTGAGTGAATATCTATCATTCCCAGCTTGCAAGTAAGACTTTGAAATCGCTCTGTGGGAAGGCCCTTGGTGAAAACATCTGCTAATTGGTGCTCTGAAGGGACGTACTCTGTAGTTATAAGGCCATCATCTAATTTTTCCTTGATAAAATGGCGATCAATCTCTATATACTTTGTCCGATCATGTTGAACCGGGTTGTGAGCAATACTGATTGCCGACTTGTTATCACACAGTAATCTCATAGGAGCTTCATACTTTATTCTGAGATCATCGAGTATGATTCTCATCCATAACAGTTCACAAATTCCTTGTGCCATAGCTCGAAATTCAGCCTCTGCACTTGACCTTGCAACCACATTCTGTTTCTTACTTCTCCAAGTCACCAAATTTCCTCCTAAAAACATGCAGTAACCTGAGGTAGACCGCCTATCAACAACTGACCCGGCATAATCTGCATTTGTGTAGGTTTCAATGGTCAATGTTTGTTCTTTCCGAAATAGAAGTCCTCTTCCCGGGCTTGTCTTCAAATACTGGAGAATTCTATTCACAACTAGCATATGTCTCTCACGAGGATCATGCATGAACTGGCTAACCACACTGATAGCATAGGCTATGTCTGGTCTGGTGTGAGACAAATATATCAGTTTTCCCACAAGTCTCTGATATTGTACTTTATCCACCTTTGGGCTCTCCTCATTGTTTCCAATCCTGTGATTTTGTTCAATAGGTGCCCCTGTGGTTTTGTAACCTAGCTTACCTGTTTCCTTAAGAAGATCCAGGACATATTTTCTTTGGGAAATAAAGATGTCTTGTTTGGAATAGGCAACCTCTATCCCAAGGAAGTACTTGACTTCCCAAGTCCTTCATTTCAAACTGTGCAGCTAGTTTTTCTTTTAGGAACTGTTTCTCAACCTCATCATCACCAGCAATGATCATGTCATCAACATAAACCAGAAGAAGTGTAAGCTTGCCTTCTTTGGAATATTTTATAAAGAGGGTATGATCTCCTTGAATCTGCCTATAACCTAAGGACACCATAGCATTGGTGAACCTCCTAAACCAAGCACGAGGAGACTGCTTGAGTCCATATAAGGCCTTCCTTAACTTGTATACCATATTCCCTCCACCGGTAGGTCCATATCCTGGTGGGATGTCCATATATACTTCCTCTTCCAAATTCCCATGGAGAAAATCATTTTTAACATCAAATTGATGCAAGTCCCATCCAAAGTGTGCTGCCAAGGAGAGAATGATCCTAACTGTGTTCATCTTTGCTACTGGGGCAAATGTTTCCTCATAATCAATCCTATATGTCTAAGTGTACCCTTTTGCAACCAGCCTTGCTTTGTACCGGTCTAGAATACCATCAGACCGATATTTCACTGTGTAAATCCATCTGCACCCAACTATCCTTTTGTCTTTCGGCTTCTTAACAATTTCCCAGGTCTCATTCTTGTTTAAAGCACTCATTTCTTCATGCATGGCTTGAACCCAATTCTTATCCATTAATGCTTCTTGTACTGAAGTGGGGACTCTGGTAGAATCAATTTTTGAAATAAAACTTCGATCTTTGTATTGATAGGTTTTTAGTGGACACAACCGAGATATAGGGTATTTTGCACAAGTTCTTCGGCTTTTCTTAAGGCTATTGGCAAGTCATCAGGGTTAGGTGCACAAATATCATGTAAAGAACTATTTAAAGGCTCGAGAATCGGGAATGCTTACCTCGGTTCGGACGTGAAGCTATTTGTTGGACCAGGTTGGTTTTTTCCGATAATACACCTACTTGTATCGATCTATAGGAACAAATACTGATTCTTTAGGTGTCTCTGAAGTACCAGAAGATGATGCCACATTCTTTATCAGAGGAGGGACAGATGACTCAATAGATTCAGCCAGAAGAGGAATGAAAGATGACTCAAGCGACTCAGCTTCTTGACCAGTCTCCCCCTGAAGCTGAGGACGAAGGTGAAAAGACTCGGATTCATGAAAAGTGACATCCATGGAGACATAGACACGACGACTTTGAGGATGATAACATTTGTACCCCTTTTTTTCTAGTGCATACCCAATGAAGATACATTTGACAGCCCTAGGATCCAACTTACCACGATATTGACTATGGATATGAACAAAGGCAACACAACCAAAGACATGACACAGAAGATTCTTCATGGTAGGAACGGAAGGGAAGAAGGAAGTCATGAGTTGCACAGGACTAAGACCATCCAAGACACGGGAGAGCAATCTGTTTATCAAGTGTGCGGCAGTTAAGACAGCTTTCCCCTAATAAGACTTAGGGACAGACATTTGGAACAGAAGAGCTCGTGCAATTTCTAGGAGATGATGGTTCTTCCTTTCTGCAACCCCATTTTGTTAGGGGGTATCAACACAAGTTAACTCATGTAACACACCATGTTCTTTATGGAATTTTGTGAAATGTTGATTCACATATTCCTTGCCATTATCAGATCGTAACCTTTTTATAGATTTTCAAACTGAGTTTGAACCATGCGATAGAAATTCGGGAATATTTGAAACACTTGATTTATCTTTCATAAGAAATATCCATGTGACCCTAGTGCAGTCATCAATAAAAGAAACAAACTATTTTGCACCAGATATATTAGAATTAGAGGAAGGTCCCCACACATCAGAATGAATAAGATCAAAAGGTTCAATACTTTTATTATTACTTGGAGAAAAAGTTGTGCGATGGTGTTTTCGCAAACTGACAAACATCACAAAGAAAAGACTCAACAGACTCATTTGTAAACAAATGTGGAAATAACGACCTAAGAAGACTGAAAGGAGGATGACCAAGGCGTTTGTGGTGAAGACATATCTGAGATGCAGCTGAATCTGAACTTGTCGCATGACTGGATGTGGACACCATCTGACTGGTACTACCATGAGTTCGATGTAGAACATATAACCCTCCCTGTTCCTTAGCAACCCCAATCGTCCTTCCCGTGGTAAGATCCTGAAACACACAATGAAAGGGAAAGAAGGTCACTGTACAGTTTAAATCTTTGGTAAGCTTATGAATAAAAATAAGGTTATTGGACAAATGAGGGACATGAAGCACATTATGTAAAGGAAGGGAAGGTTGAAGTGAAATAGTACCACATCCTGAAACAGGGACATGGGATCCACTAGCAACCGTGATGTGATGCTTACCAGATAATCTAGAGTAAGTGGAAAAATATGAGGGATGAGGGGTCATATGATCAATAGCACCAGAGTCAATAATCCAGAGATCCTCAGATACAGTACTAGAAACATTAAAGGAAAAAGAACTTAAATTCTTACCAGTCATGGTTAGAGAACAAGTGTCAGAAGGCTTACTCATAGAATCCAAGAGAGTGCGCAAACGATCCAACTCGGCTTTACTAAGTGCCGGAATTGCCTCCCCAAATGGTGGTGCAGATACCTCTTCACCCTCAAGAACCAAGCCGGACACTGTTTGGTTAACCTGCCGTTGTTGACTACCTTTAAAACCCCCAGAGCGTCCAAGAACCTTGTCTCTACCATGGAGTTTAAAACAAGCGTCTTTAGTGTGACCAGACTTCTTGCAAAAAGGACACCAGCGCTCGTCACGTTTGGTGGACGACTTCCAAGAGGATGAACCAGGCCTTTCAGATGATAACCCATCAATAGGACCTTTGCCGATGGCCAAAGCAGAACCATCACTTGAATTACCAGCATTCAACATGACAGCCTGGCGACTCTTTTCCCCCATGACAGCTCGGCGACTCTCTTCCCCCCTAACTGTGTAGAACACCTCGGAGAGAGAAGGAAGCTTGTCCTTACCTAAAATCTGAACCCGAATAGGATCATACTCAGAATTCAACCCAGAGAGAAACTTAAAGACCCGTCCACGCTCAATAAACTTGGTTAAAGTAGCAGAATCCTCAGTGCATTTCATCTTTAAGTCCTGGTTTTGATCAAGCTCAATCCATAAACCATTCAGAGTACCATAATAATCAGTGACAGAAAGAGATCCTTGCTTAGTATTAAAAATTGTGTTTTTTGATTCATAACACGCAGCAATATCTTGTTGCATAGAATAGGTTTGACTCAAACTATCCCAAATTTCACGTGCAGAAGTAAAAAACATACAATTCTTACTGATATCTGGTGTCATAGAGTTCCATAGCCAAGTCATAATCAAAGAATCTTCATCATCCCAAATTCCAAACTGTGGGTCATCGGCCTTTGGAAGATCTCCGACAATGTGTGACAACTTCCGACGACCCTTGAGAGTGGTGCGAATAACTTGGGCCCATTGGAGATAATTCTTACCATTAAGGTGATAAGAAGAGTGTAAAATTGGAAGATCATGGGGATTCAGTGCTGCAACGGCAACCGGAGGCGTCGAAGTGACGGTGGAGGACTGGGTGTCTACTGTAGACATGCCAATTGGACCCGAAAATAGGCAGAAAGGAACGGGGAGGAGCCGACGAGCAGAACGGCGGTGGTCGCGCGGTGAACGGCGGCGTGGAGGGCGGCGCGTGGCTCTCACGCACGTACAGTGCGGCTGCGCGTGGCGGCACGTGGCTGGTCGGTTTGGGGTGGGCTTTTCTGAGATGGCCGGAAAATCGCCAACAAGCAGTCCGGCGAGGGTGGTGAGGCCAAAAACGGCGGCGGCAGGTGGCGGGTGGAGGTTTGAATACTCAGGTAGCAATAAGGCTGCAATAGGAGACAGCAATAAGGCTGCTCAACGGAAGAAAAAAAAAGGAGGCAAGCCCTAGGTCGACCTAGGCTGCTGATATCATATACCATGTTAGATTCCAACTTAAAACCAATTGGCATTAAGAGGAGTGGCCCAACAGATATATAAATCGCATCCGGAAGATTGAGGCAGGTGATGTGGGACTCTTAACACCCCCCCTCCACAGATGCCTGACGGAACAGGCGAACCTAACAGAATAGGCGACAACGGAAGATGGGATCTTGACTCTGATACCATATAGAATGTATGAATATTATTCCTTAAAATATTATGTACAGAGAAGGTTACAATATATAAGCTAATGCTATTAATTGCTATCCTAAAAATAAGGGAGAAAAATCAGCCCTAATAAAAATAAGAATAAAATCATATCTGGACATATCTAATATTAATGGTGATATATTACAACATATCACATCTCATTCCTATCAATAATATTGAGTCTATTGTTGTTTAGCCGTCTTTTTCTCTTTTCTTTTCCTTAACTCTAAACCCGTAATTCTTCAACAATCCTTAATGGGAACTTTACTGATTTATCCCAATCTCTTGGTGCACTTGCTCTTTTCTGGGAGTCTGATAATTTTTCTTTTTAAACTCACAAAAGCCAATGATTACAATATTTATGCAGGTGGAAAAATTTAAGAAACTTAATTATTAACTTTATCCTACAAAACTTTCTTGCATTTTTCATATGGGTTATGGTAGTGGGTACCAATTACATGGTCAGACTCAAAATTTCTTTTTATATTAATGATGGAGATCAAACCTTAAATGTCTTACTCACGAATACCAGCATTTTCATGCATTTGATATTGCAGTTGGTGGGGTCTTGTGGAAAAATCATGGGGAGTACTGCGAAATTATCCTGGAGTGCTACCATTCTACACAAATTTTGATCAGGTTAACAATTGCAATTATTGTCCCCTTGTATAGTTTTTCTTCCCTTTTCTACTTAAGTGATTTCTTCCATGGTGCATTTGGCAGTTGCTGGTCTGAATAAAACTTAGAAGAATCTTTTTCCACATTTTATTCAATAGGATTTATTTTTAATTTGATTTTGATGATCGTGAGTCTAAGAAATAATTTGTGAATGCCAAGAGGCAGATGATGGGTGGACTGAAAATAATAATAATAAAAGACCTCAGCAATATCCCTTCCAAGCAATCACACTTTAGAACAAATACTCATGTATCCTATCTTTCAAATGTTGCCATTCTTTGTTACTTTCAGGGACGTGGTTATCATATTTCAGTCGACGGAGACAACATATCAGATGCTACTTGGTGCAACATTTCTTGCCAAGGCTTTCAGGTATGCAACCAATAATCATTCTTTCTTATTGTTGTCTCAACAATTTACCATATCGATAGTTGGATGGATGACCTAGAAAAGATACATGCCCCCTTTTTTTGAATTCTTTGTTTGTCATTTCTAAGACTAGTGTTTGTACCCATGCGAGATAATTAGTAGAATTTTTATTTATGAAGTTATTACAAAAATAATAAAAAACAATTTCATAAAAAAAAATACATTAGATTGATTTAATGCTCTAATAATAAATTAAATTTTAATTATTTTTGGTATATACTCTAGCAATTAATTTTGCACTCAGGTGAAATGTAGATTATGTTTTCAATTATAATTTTCATTAACTGAAACAAATATATTAAAATATTTAAGTATTACAAAACAGTACATATATCAGAATGAAAATAATTAATTTTCGAAACTATAATTAGTTAATCTTTGTTTTTAATAGTAAAATATATTTCAATTAATTTTATTATATATTCAGGAAAACCAAGTTCAGTTAAATAATGTGAATTTGTAATCACTGGAAAAACAGTGCAATATTTATCAGAGATCTTCAAGTCCATTGTTGATATTGCCTTTCGAATTACAATCTTGTTTTCCTTAATCATAACTATACAATATACAAGAGCATGTCTTCAATCAGTGATGCCATCATCAATGTGTTAGAATATTATGATTCTTATTATTTCAGGAGTCTTTTTTTTCTTTGGAGTGTTATTGGGATGGACTTGTACTAGTTGTACTACACTAGTACTTGACCTAGATTATTATTATAAATAGGTGTTTTAGGTTAATGCTTTATATCACAACACAAATTATTACATTAATAATACTTCCTCTCTCTTCTCTTTTCCATCCTTTTCCTATAATTTCAACAACTGATTATAATGATATTTAAGAGTTTTATTATTATCTAACTTACATATTTGTGTGCAGCCACTCCTTGAGTTTGCTGATCCTACAAATTCTATTCAA
Source organism: Ormosia semicastrata (assembly GCA_029884595.1). Classification (NCBI taxonomy): domain Eukaryota; kingdom Viridiplantae; phylum Streptophyta; class Magnoliopsida; order Fabales; family Fabaceae; genus Ormosia; species Ormosia semicastrata. The sequence goes on from JAQQTO010000030.1 coordinate 6,396,940, forward strand.
GTTCTTGTAGAGTAAGTGATAGCACATATCCAATATTTTAATATTTCCCTTTAACTGGGAAGTTTGACAGAATGTACATATCACATACCTTGTATGTTCAAAGTAAAATATTCATAACCGCGTATGGCAAAACTTTGGGTTTCATGAGTGTGTGTGAAGAAGATTCATCATAGGTTCTTTTTCCTAACTGAATTAGGAAGACCTGTCTTGGTTATGATTTATTATTATACATCTTGCTTCAATTATGTGGCCATCCGCTGGAACATCTTTATTGATGGCTGATCTGATGATAGGGTGAAAACCTCAAATTATTATGTATGTTTATTTTTCTGTAATTTTACGACCGTACCATCATATTGAATGCCTCTTTTCTTTTCTATTATTTCATTTTAAAATGAAATATTGAATTACTACATTTCAGATCTAGTTCTGACAAGATCTTAAGTATCTGTTGTCTTTCTTGCAAATTGCAGCTTGAAGGAAGCATCATATAGTGGAGGTGGGAACATTACATTCAAAGGGTCTCTTGAAGAGCATACTTACTTTGAGAGGAAAATCTTTCAAGGAGTGTTTCTTTTGAGCGAGTTGCCTATCCACTTCATTTATTCTGTAAGCTATAACTTATTTATCATAAATACTTAAAAACTGCACATCAATCTATTATCCTTGAGTTTAAAGAATGCCATCATACTCATAACCTGGAATAGCTGCCAATGAAGCAGTTTAATTCAATTCTTATTACAAATTCAGTTTGTCCATTTCTTTGGGAACTGAATCTGATTACGTATTTGAGGTAAGGGGAAATTGGGGTGTGTTTCCTTGATCAATTGTATAATTCACATTCAGACAAGTTCATCGAAATCATTACATATAACTTGGTATTCCTATCTGACCCTCTTTTCTTATATCTGGTTCACACGTAAAGTCCTTGACTAATGCAGGTGAAATCTGCTGGCAACTCTTCATTGGGACTTAAGCTTGAGTTCACTTCCACCAGCGACGAAAGAATGTCTATACTTCTTGCATCCCAGGCAGTAAATCATTTCACAAGCAAATTCAGCAAAGTTATCATGACACGTGAACATAAAAAAAATTTCCCTGGATGGGTTATAAATGAAGGTACAGTTGAAATGAATAGATACACTCTGACAGAAATCCATGCAGTTTGCTATAGATCAGATTCTCCATTCAATGAAATGAGAAGGAAGTACATATCAGATGGCAATGATGGCACTGTGGCTTCTCCTTCAGATTATTATGCTGTTCTTGGTCATATCACACTCAAAACTTCTGACTATAAGTCAGATTTTCCCGTATCTACTTCCTGGCTAGTTGATGGTGAATACATCAAATGGACATCAAGTCCTCAGGGTACAAAGACCCTTGACGTTAAAATTTCTTGGAAACTGAAAGATGGAAAGAATTACCTATTTCCCAACTACAACTTGTATTTGGTGAAACTATCAAAACAAGCAGATGGTAATCCAGATACAACATTAGAACATGTGGAGGAATACCTTGGAGTAGCACATGTAAACTGTTTTTATGTTTCTGACCTAAAAGTTCCTTCTAGCACTTCTAGTCTTAAATTTATAATACAAGTCTGTAGTGTTGATGGGACAATTCAGGAATTCGATGACTCTCCATATTATCAATTGGAAGTCGAAGGTCCCTAAATTATCATTAGAATGTAACATTTTTCTCCTTTAAAGGAAGGATCTATTTTAGATTTGGATGTGGCAGCTACATATCAGGCTTATGCTGCTGTAAGAAATAAAACTTCTCATAACAAGTTATGCCTAATAAATTGCTACTTCCTAATTTTATACTGTGTTCTGACTTTTTTTTTAAGTCTTTAAATATTTACAAGTGCATGAGACATTTAAGTACAGTTGAACAAGTACGAAGTTGTTCTCACATAAACTTAGAGTTAAATTTTAAGTATTAAGAATTTTTTTTGCACGAATTAATGAGTCAAAGGCACAAAAATAAAATAAAATAAATAATTAAATAAAAAGTAAATTAAAAGAAAGCAAGTAATTGAGCGAAGTTTTTATTATATATAAAAGGATTAAGAGTCAAAATGTATTAAGATTAATTTTAATATTAATTATGTTAAATTATTATACCTAAATAATTTATCTCATAAATATCTATTTGTAAAGTATATGCTAACGAAAAATTTATCAATGAAGCATCAAAAAATAAGAATAAGATGTATGATTCTATTTCCTTTATTAATAGTATTTTTCAAATCATCAAATGTATCTTTAATACGAAATTAAAATTGATATCTAATAATTACTATTAATATTTAGATAACATAAATAAATTCAAAACATAAGAAAAATATGATATAAACTCATCTAAAAATTCATTCATATAATATGATAGAAAAATAAAATAGTAAAAGTTAAAACCTTTAATTGGGTACCATCAATTCAACGAAATAATATTAAAATAATCAAGGTTTCATTATCTCTTTAATATAAAAAATTTAGCAAGATATAATAAAATCAAAATACTATAAAATTATTTTACTAATATTCTCTATTACTGATAACTTTTTCTTCAATTTTCTCCACCGTTACGCAGCATTTGTTTTTCTCTTCTTTTGTCTGCTGCATTACTGTGCCGCCCGTCAACTAATTCTCCATTCTCCTCAAATCCCACCGCGCCTCTCTATTTATAGTTAGTGCTAGGGGTGGAAATTGGCCAAGTCAGGCTTCGCCTTAAACATGCTTGGCCTATATCCCAATAATAAGGCCTGAGTCTGGCCTATGAGCCTGTAATAGGTTAATTTTTAAGGCTTGACCTGACCTTTTTAAAAGTCTAGTCTAACCTAAAAGTCTACTATGCAATGAAGCCTAGCTAACATGCCAACTTTTAAATAGGCTAACAGGCCTTTACATAGGCTAACAGATTTTCTTTTAAATAAGTCAACATGCCTTATATAGGCTATAACAAACCTATCTTTAAATAAGTCATATGTCTTTATATAGGCTAACAGGCCTAAGCCTTGAAATAAGTCAACGGGCCTACTCAAAGTCAATAGGACTTTGTTATAATTTAACACTCACCTTCTAATTTTATAGATGTTCACCAATTTCTTACTCTAGTCTTTGGTCAATGTGGGACTTGAAGATATACTAAGTTGCTCATTTTCTTATTCTAGTCTTACATCGACCAAAGATCAGAGTAAGAAAGTAATAAGCATCTATAAAAGTAGAGGGTGAGTGTTAACTTATTATTTTCATTCTAATAAATATATTACATTAAATATATTAATAAATATGTTATTTCTATTTTAACTTATTAACTTAAGTTTTAGTTATTAAATTTTATTAAAATTTAATTAAAAATATATTAAAATTTAATTAAAAATATATTAATATATTATAATAAATTAATAATTATAATTATAATTTATAATCATTATAATAATTATAATTATAATTTATAATATATTATAATTTAATAATATATATTATATTATGTATGTTTAAATATGTCAAGCCAGTCTGTCAGACTTAAAAGCCTATTAAATGGTCTGAGATCTAATTTTTTTAGTTAAAAAGACTTTTAAAAAAGTTTTAACTTAACTTATTTAGTAAACAAACTAAATTAGGTCAAATTTCAAACAAGTCAGGTCATAAACAACCTAACTTATTTCCATCCCAAGTTAGTACTGCCGATTACCTAACAACTTGGGTTAATTCTTTCCTCCCTCCATATGCGCACCCTGTGGATCCATGTGGCTGTCAAATTGTTTCCAACTTATTAAACGTCATTCATTCACTTTGGCCATCCTCCAATTTGTTACAGCATATATATATATATATATATATATATATATATATATATATATATATATATATATATATATATATATATATATATATATTTATATATATATATATATTATTTCTCTTGTATGTAATTGCATACTAGACTTTCTTGTGAGTTTAGTTGACTTTTAAATGTCATAACTTCACTTATAACATGATTCTTTCGTATCATTAGAAGAAATGGAGATCACTTATCTTTATTTTATGTCTCTTTTTTATTTTTTATTTAAATTTCAATAAATATAAAATAAATTAAATGAGAATAAAATATGTAATTAAATTTAAAACACTTATTAAAATGTAATGGAGAGACAAAAAAGAAAATAAAAAATAAGCATAAGTGATCTTTATCCTATTAAAAGTTGTCACTTTCTTTAAATTTTGTAAATATAATGATAATTAAATAAAATTAATTTCTTTTAATAATTAAATAATAATATCATAATGTTATTAAAATTAATTATATTAAATTATAATAATACTTATTTTTATAAGACAAATATGTTAAATTAAACTATTATCTCCTTGTATACAAGTAACAGGACCGAATTAGTAGCTTGACTTGTGAGTTCATCGTACATTTATGTCTCATACTATTTCTTGAGTTATTTTGGACATCCAATGGTAGTGTAAAGCCAAGTGCTTTTTTAAAAATAGAATTATCTTCTTAATGCAGATTTTGTCAAAAAGTCGTAGTGCATTTTTGAAGAAAAATATTTTCGTGAAATTACCTTTAAAGTAAGTAAGTAAAAATATATTTATTTTTAATTTAATATAAATAGTGTCGTAATCTTATAAACAAGCTTATTTTAAAGAAGCATTTTTCCATTTTTGAGATCAAACTTTAAACACGTCTACAACCTATTCTGATATAGACCGCTATAAGTTTATTTGTTTGGTATTGAAGCAACGTGCCAAAAAATCTTACTTTGATTTAAATAAGAGAAAGAAGAAAGATGAAGAGAACTGAAGAGGGAAATGAATTCCAAAACAAACTTTCGTTTGGAAGTATTATCCTCGAGACCTCAAAAGGAAAACCCGGATCCCACTATCACTTTCTTTGCCTCCACAAAGATGCAGAATTTCAGATTGATTGATAACATCAACAGGGACAAGCCTTTGTCTTGTTGTGTATTTTAACTTATTATTAATGCTTTAACTTATTATTAATGCTCTATTAAACTACCATTATATAATTCAGCATCTTTTGACTCCTACAAAGTTCTCTAATCTATCTAACCCCACTGAAGTTTCACGTATAAGAGGTGACATAGTCAAGTACGAGCTGCAATTTGCGTTTGTCTCTTTCGCAATCTTTGCTATCTAAGGCTTCTTGCAATTTACCACCACATAAATGTAAGAGCAACAGATATATGAGTTCCAACCTAGTGGCACTTACGTGTCTCTGCAAAGTGCAAACACACATAGTAATCCTTAGCTCTATCACTGAACCAGCATGTATGCCCTTTTACAGATAGTCTTTGACTTAGGATCACTCTTTTTCATCCCCTCTTTTTCTCCCTTTCTGGAATATTAAAAAGTTCTCAGTGGTTTACAACATTGACTATGATTTGTGGCGTTAATTGTTATTATAACTGTTGAATTTTAATTCAAATATATATGTTATGTTGATTAGTATTAATTAATAATTAAAATATTATTTAAATTATTAATATATATTAATTATGAAATTATTTTTATAATATAGCATTTGGTCAGTTTATGAATATTGTATTTGAGTTTTTGTTATGAGTAATTCGTGATAGATTTGAGCTGTTCATTTAGTAGTCCGTTGAGAAGTCTCTACTCTCATCTGATAAGTTATAAACTACTTTTTCATTAGACAATTATTGGAATGTACAGAAAACTTATCAGAATTAAGGGTAGTTTCGCTTATACACGTAAATTCTCTTAATTTCTTCACTGAACAACAATAGATTATAAAATCATGTCAAGTACACATTCTTAATCTATCTCTTGAATATAATTTGTTTAATATGCTATAATCTTATATCTATAAATGATTTAAGTTTATAGAATTGAAATAAATCCATCAATTGAAATCTGAGAGAAATAGATATAGATTATGATTATTATATTTTTTTTTATAATTAAATCAAAAATTCGTATACCTAATTTATGAACCCTAATTTCGATTGAATCCTTTTTTGCTCGAATTGATCAAATTAGTTTTGGGATTTTTTCTTTGATTCATATACGCAAATATTCCTTGTATTGAATATAGTAATACTCGTTTGTTTTAATACCCGGATATTATTCCTTTCTCTGAACGTATATAGCTAGAGCTTTTCTTGGACGGACATGAAACCGGCCAAAGTGCATCGAGAGAGTATCCGTTTCATAAATCAATTGGCATTGTTGTAATAGTGATTGTACTCTTTTGTCATTTTGTGGCTGACAGCCACCACGAGATCAATTTGCTCACGAATTCAATTGTATTATTATTATTATTATTTTAATACATTATTATTTTTTATATGATAGTGGCAGGCCAATTAACATTCATGAATTGCCAATTTGCACCACGAGGCCAATGATGATCATATTGTTTATATATATATATATATATATATATTATACATGACACTGACTCTTTAGTATATGATATTCTGTGTTAATGTGTCATTGTTATGGAATTAATTTTTTAATCTATATGTGAACTGAATTTTTTAATATGAGTTTATCATATTCTATTAAATATAATTGTTGATAATTTGTATAATTGTGAGCTCACCTATCGTGAGTATAATTGTGCAAATTTTGTGACTTAAATGATTTTTTTTAATTATAATTCTTATTGCATTGATAGTAATTATACCATATCGGCGTGTTGTTATTAATATAATTTGTTATTGTACAATGTGCTGTTAGATTTATGCTTATGTCAATTATCTTTCAAGTACCCTATTGGTATTAGAAATTTTAGTGATATAAGATTTGTGTATTATATTATTATATTTCTTATTTTTATGGTTCGGGACCCTTAGGCAGGACTATGATAAGTAAGAAATTTTTCTAAAAAGACTTGTTTAGCTATGCATACGGAACCATTTAATTCTGTTGTTACATAATAACATTATGTATATTAAATGTTTCCTTTGTTGTTTTCATGCCAGCCTCTTTGCCTATGTAATTAACTTCTGTCAAGACTTTGAATGGGAATAACTTTGAGGATTGGAAAGAATCTCTGGATCTCTATTTGGCTATCACTAATATGGACATGGCTTTGAGAGAATAAGAGTCTGCTGCTCTCACTACTGAGTCCACTGCTGCTGAAAAAGCTTCTCATGAAAAATGGGAGCACTTAAACAGAGTGTGTCTTATGGTGATAAAATACACTATGGAGAAGTCAATTAGACAGAGCATTCCAGAGAGCAAGAAGGCTGCGAAATTTTTAAAATCTGTTAGTGAGAAATTCACGACTTTTGATAAAGCTCAGAAGGGGCAATATCTTTCTTTGATAGAGAAGACTAAATATGATGGTGTTAATGGAGTTTATGAGCACATCATGAAGTTAATACACTATTTTAATAAACTGAAGTCCCTCAAGGCTGATCTCGGTGAGAGTTATTTAATCTGGCAGGTTCTGGAGTCACTTCCTTCTCAATTTGATGTTCTAAAGACCTCTTATAACACTCAGAAAAATGAGTGGACAGTTGATGAAATGATTGCTACTATCTCTCAAGAAGAGGATTCTATAAGGCAAGGGAAATCACACAGTGTTTAGTTTGTTGCTTCTACTTCTGGTACTAAAATGAGAAAAATGAAGGTTACAAAGGCAAGTTTCAACGTGATAAAAAGAAAAAGGGGAAAATATCTCAACACCTAGAACCTAAGAAGAATTTCTTCAAGCCTAACAAGAATTTCTTCAAGGGAAACTGCAAGTATTACAAGAAATATGGCCATAAAGTGGATGATTGTTACATTCTCAAGAAGAAACTTGAGAAGCAAGGTACACTCCTAGCTTTAGCTTATTTTGAATCAAATGTGATTGATGTTGCTTCCAATGCTTGGTGGTTTGACTCAGGTGCATCTATTCACATTGTGAAATCTTTATAGGGGTTCACAAGCCTGAGGAAGCTAAGTAATGTTGAATCCAAGATCATTGTGGGAGATGGAGCTAGAGTATCAGTGGAAGAAATAGGAGTGGTTACTTTGTATTTACCTTCTGGACATACTTTATTGTTGAAAGATGTTGTTTATGTACCTTCCATGAGAAGGAATTTAATTTTAGTTTCAGCTTTGGATAGATGTGGCTACACTTTTAAATTTGGTAATGAAAAAGTTGTTGTTTGTTTTAATTCCGTTGCCGTTGGTTCAGGAGTTTTGTGTGATGGGCTATATATGCTGAATTTGAATGATATGTCTGTTAACTCTGTTATTAGAAGTAAGCGTAGCAGGATTGATGAGAGTTCTTCTATGTTATGGCATAGACGCTTAGGGCATATCTCTAGGCCCAGAATTGAAAGATTAATTAGGGAAAGTGTTCTTCATAACCTTGACTTCTCTGATTTCGACACTTGCGTTGATTATGCTAAAGGCAAGTTCACTGCCAAAACTAGGAATAAAGAAGCAAACAGGTGTGTTGATGTGCTACAGTTGATTCACACAGACATGTGTGGACCCATTACACCCACTGCCATGGGTGGATATAGGTATTTTATTACCTTTATAGATGACTTCTCCATATTCGGTTGGATAGATCTTCTCCAGGAAAAATCTAGTTCTTTGGATGCCTTCAGATCCTTCAAGGCTGTTGTTGAATTGAAGACAAACAAGAAGATCAAATGTGTGAGGTCTGACAGAGGAGGTGAGTATTACGGCAGATATGATGAAACTAGAAGAAATCCAGGACCGTTTGGCAGATTTCTCAAGGAATGTGGAATTGAAGCTCAATATAATATGTCTGATACTCCTGAGCATAATGGAGTTGCAGAGAGACGTAGCCGCACGCTTATGGATATGGTGACATGCACGTTGAGCCATTTGTCATTACCAGATTTTCTTTGGAGAGATGTTTTAAAGACTACTGTGTACATTCTTAATCAAGTACCCAGTAAGTCTGTACTAAAAACTCCCTATGAGCTAATGACTGGAAGGAAACCAAGTTTGAAACACTTTCATATGTGGGGTTGTAAGGCAGAAGTTACACCTTATAATCCTCAGCAGAAGAAGCTTGATCTTAAGATTGTTAGCGACTTCTTCATTAGCTACTGCGGAGGCTCCAGAGGTTGTAGATTCTATTGTCCTTCTCACTCCATGCGAGTCATCGAGTTTGACCGAATGATATTATTTGAGGATGATATGTATAGTGGGAGCCATACATCACGATCAGTCACTCTTAAAGAAGATCAGACTGTTGTTCCTATACCGACTGTTTCACTTCCTGCAGATATCATGGTTCTATTCAATCATAATGATGATCAGGTCTTTTGAGAAGAAGATGATGTAGTGGCACCACCACCTGATGAACATGAATCATATGACATTGCTGAAGTAGTCGCATTAAGATGATCTCAGAGAGTACGCAGGCCTTCTATACTAGATGACTATGTAGTGTATCTTTAGGAGCACGAGTTTGATCTTCATGATAACGACGACCCTATAACTTTTAAGGAGGCAATTTCTAGCTCTCATGCTTCTGATTGGCTAAATGCCATGCATGATGAATTGTCTTCTATGTCTCATAATACTATTTAGGATCTTGTGGAGTTATCAGTTGGTTGCAAACTCGTTGGATGCAAATGAGTTTTCAAAACTAAGCATAGTCCAGATGGTAAAGTTGAGAGGTACAAAGTTAGACTAGTAGCAAAATGCTATAGTCAAAGAGAAGGCATTGATTATAAGGAGACTTTTTCACCGATCTCTACAAAAGATGCGTTTCGAGTTGTTATGGCTTTGGTAGATCACTTTGATTTAGAACTTCACCAGATGGACGTGAAGACGACTTTTCTGAATGGAGATCTAGCTGAGGACGTCTATATGATTCATCCTGATGGTTTTTTTGAAACAGGTAAGGAGCATTTAGTTTGCAGACTTAAAAAGTCCATTTATGGACTGAAACAGGCATCCAGACAATGGTATTTAAAATTTGATCAAGTTGTCACTTCTTTTGGCTTCAAAGAAAATGCCTCAGATCAGTGCACTTATTTGAAGACTAGTAGGAGTACTTTTATAATTCTTGTTCTGTATGTCGATGATAGTCTTCTTGCTAGCAGTTGTGTTAAACTTTTGATTAAAACAAAACTGATATAGAGTAGCCACTTTGATATGAAAGACCTTGGTGATGCCTCGGTTGTTTTAGGTATCCAAATTTATCGTGATAGGTCACGTGACATTCTTCGATTGTCTCAGAGAGGATATATTGAGAAGATCATCAAACGATTTAACATGCATTCTTGCTCCCCATGTGCTGCACCCGTTCAAAAAGGTGATAAACTCTCTAAATCTCAATGTCCTCAAAATGATATAAAGATAGTTAAAATCGAAAAAGTCTCATATGCTTCTGCTGTTAGCAGTTTAATGTATGCTCAAGTTTGTACTTGTCCCAATATTGCTTTTGCTGTTAATGCTTTAGGGAGATACTTGAGCAACTCAGGTTTGAGTCATTGGAAAGCCATGAAAAAGGTCATAAGATATTTTGCAGGGAACCAAGGATTATTTATTGACCTATAAGAAGTCTGATCAACTTCAGGTCTAGGGATGGCAACGAGGCGAGGCGGGGACGGGTAGTAGCCCCCCGTCCCCCGCCCCCGCCCCTGCCTCCATATCCATGCGGGTACCCGTTTATCTTTCTCTCGCGGGTAAATGGGTACCCATGAATATCATGGTACCCAATAAATTGTAAAAAAAATTCAAAAAAATAAAATAAAAAATAAAATGAAAAAATGAAAAATAAAAAAAATATAATATTATAATTTTTTAAAATTTGTCCAACACAACTTAATCTAAAAATAATGTCAAACATCTAAAATACTTTTGATTTATATAATTTTATAATATTTTAATTTATATAATTAAGTTTTTTAATAATTTTATATAAAATATTTGCATAAATTTTTTGCGGGTACACGCGGGTACAGAGGGAACCACCCCCACCGCTGCCCCATTTATTAAACGGGGATAACACAAAACACGTATTTATATTCGCGGGGAAAATTTGATGGGTATTACCCGCCCCCGTCAAGGGTATTACCCGCGGGTACTCGCGGGGGCGGGTAAAATTGTCATCCCTATTCAGGTCATTGGTTATTCTGATTTTGATTTTGCAAGTTGCCCTGATGATCGAAAGTCTACTTCCGGCTCTATTTTTATGATGACAGGAGGAGCTATCTCTTGGAAGAGTATCAAACAGACTCTTACAGCTACTTCTAACATGAAGGCAGAGTATGTCGCTTGCTATAAGGCTACTTGTTAAGCCATGTGGCTAAAAAACTTAATCTCTGGTTTTCATATTATTGAAAGCATATCTAGGCCACTTGTAATATATTGTGATAATACTACTGCTGTGCATTTCTCTCAAAACAATAGAAGCTCTTCTCACTCAAAGCATTTTGATATTAAATATCTATTTGTTAGAGAGAAAATTCTGGAGTTTCAGACTTGAATTGAGCATCTTGCTACAGAGAACATGTTAGCAAATCCACTAACTAAAGGCTTAACTATTGGAGTTTTTTAGAATCATGTAGCTCATATAGGTGTAGTTAAGTCTTTTGATGTTTTGAGTTAGTGGAAGTCTGAAATTTCATATTTACTTATTGTCATTCTTATGAGATATGTATGAGATGACGTCACTTTTATTATCATATCTCTTATAGTATTTTCAGATGCTTGGACTATTCTTTGATTGCATATTTCTCTTAATTAATTATGTTTTTCCATATTCATTATTCTTTATGTGAAATATGAGCATTTAACATGTATGATCTATTTCCCTATCAGATACTATTTCTGCAGCGTTAAAGCTTATATTTCTAAGACTGTTGGGTGACACGTGCTTTGACCATAGTTAGTATTCTAGTGTTAATGATTCTTGTATTTTAATGATTGACTAATGCTATCCAAGTAAGAGAATTGTTGAATTTTAATTCAAATATATATGTTATGTGGATTAGCATTAATCAATAATTAAAATATTATTTAAATCATTAATATATATTAATTATGGAATTATTTTTATAATATAGCACTTGGTCAGTTTATGAACATTGTATTTGGGCTTTTGTTGTGAGTAGTCCGTGATAGGTTTAGGCTGTTTATTTAGTAGCCTGTTGAGAAATCCTTACTCTTATTTGGTAAGTTATAAACTGCTTCCTCATTAGACAATTTTTTGGGATGTACAGAAAACCTGCTAGGATTGAGGACAGTTTCTCTCACACATGCGAATTCTCTTGATTTCTTCACTGAAGAACAATGGATTATAGAATCATGTCAGGTACACATTCTTAATAATCATGTCAGGTACACATTCTTAATCTATCTCTTGAATATAATTCATTTAATATACTATAATCTTATATCTATCATTGATCTAGGTTTATAGAATTGAAATAAATCCATCAATAACTTCATCTCAAAAGGATGCGAAAAAGTTAAGCAAGATATAAGGCAAATTATGTTCTGAGAAAGTAATTATGGTGAAGCCATTACATTACATGTTCAGACATCTTTCTTAATCTAATTGTTAAGTTGAAGTATAGTAGTTTTATCCGATTGTCATGTGTTAGCGTGATTGAAATTATAATTAATTATGATTGTTTTATTGAGAATATAATTTATTTCATATATAATTGTATTTTTTTTTTGTATAGCAAACTTCTTGTATAAATAAAAGTTAACTTTCATATATACATTCATTCAGAAATATACACAAATTTATCAATTTTTGTCTCTAGACTGTTGTTGTCATCATCATTGGGAATTCACCTCCGTTCAGACACCGCTCCAGACCTCTGTTTCGACACCGCTCCAGACTGTTGTTGTCTGCTCTGTTCAGACACCACTCCAGACCTCTGTTCAGACACGGCTCTAAACCGCCGCTGTCCGTCACTCTGTCATTGTGCGCTCGTCATTGAGCGCATGCTGCCAATCACCATCTCTAAAATTTTAGTTTTTGCGTTCTCCCTTACTATAATGAAAAAATCAGACATTGCTCATTCTCTTTCAGTTGTACTCACTGCCCCCCAGATGTTGCAAATATTGTAAAGACTCAAAACACTTGATTGAGAATTGTTCCACATGCTCTTCAAGATCTGATCAGAATAGATTTCAACTTCGTCCTAGTTCTTCTAAGTCTGTTTTTGTTTCTACTACTGCTAATGTATCCCTAGTTTCCTCAGCCACACCCCAGACTGTCTTTTCTACTGATGATCTTATGTTCCTCCATAAGCATCTACTATCTAATTCTAGTAATACCTCTTCTGCCTTATCAACCACACCAGGTAATACTAGATGGTACTTTGTCTCTACTTATTGTAATCATATGACGTCCATATCTCAGTCTTTTTCATGCTTATTTGTTAATGACATTGCACATTATATACATACAGCCGATAAATCTCTTATGAATGTTAGTCATCAAGGTTCTGCCTCTCTGCCCGGTCTTAGCTTACTTAATGCATATCTTATTCCTAAATTAAACTTTAATCTCATTTCTGTTAGTCAACTGTGTGACCTTGGTTATGAAGTCACATTTTCTTCTTCTGGTTATCGTGTGTAGGATCCACGGACAAGATAAGTCATATGGATTGGATGTAAAGTCGGAAGGCTGTTTAAGCTCACCAACCTTCATGATCCTTCTGCCTCAAATCTTTGTGCAACATCCACCTCGTCCTTCATTCAACTGTAGCAACAACATCTTGCTCATAGTTCTCTAGGGAAGCTACGTCCCTTCTTATCTCAAGGGGCTCTAAGTTCGGTTAATAATGAGTCTTTTCACTGCACCTCTTATCAAACTACTAAACAACTTGCACTTTCCTTCAGCAAAAGTATTTCTATTTCTAAATCTCATTTAGACCTTGTGCATTCTGATGTTTGGGGGCCTGCCCCCACACCAACTATGGGAGGTAACCAATATTTTGTAATATTTATTTATGATTTTTCTCATTTTACTTGGATATATTTAATGAAAAATCGTTTAAAGCTTCCTCAAGTTTACATTAATTTTGCTACTATGATCAAAACTCAATTCTCAAAATTCATTAAAGTTTTTCATCGTGATAATGCTTCTGAATATCGTGATTGAAAACTTCTCAACTTTCTTGCTGAGTAAGGTACACTCTCTGAGTTTTCTTGTCCCGATACCTCTCAGTAAAATGGTCGTGCTGAAAAAAAATATTCTCATATCCTTGACTCTGTCCAAGCTATGCACATCTCTTCCTCTTATCCTGAACATGATTGGGGTCAAGCCGCTCTCACTGCTGTCTATGTCATCAACCGTCTTCCTTCCTCTGTTCTGGGTAATGTATCTCCCTTTGAACGTCTCCACCATACTTCTCCATATTACAACTATCTTAAAGTTTTTAGTTGTGCTTCTTTTGTTCTCTTTCAACTCCACGAGTATACTAAACTTGAGCCCCGAGCACATCTTTGTTGCTTTCTTGGTTATGGTACTGAACATAAAGGTTATTGCTGTTGAGATCCAATCTCTCAACGCATTCGTATCTTCCGTCATGTCATCTTCTGGGAAGACACCATGTTCTTCTCACTCTCCCAGTTCAAGTCCATCTCTTCCACTTCGACTCTTCTTTTCACTAACCCCTTTGTTGATCTCTTTCCCAGTGATTTTGATGCAAGTTCCTCCAGTGAGCTTCTAGTCACTTTCAATATTCCAGTCACTCCCGATGACGCCATTACAGAAGTAGATCCTGCACCTGTCATTGCACCTCTTTTTCCTTCTGAGTGTCCAACTAGAATAAGAACTCAACCTATATATCTTCGTGATTATCACTATTTTTCTATCATGCTTCACTTACATGAACCTCAGTCATATCAAGAAGCCTTCATAGATCCTCATTAACAGCATGCTATGCAAGAAGAGTTACAGGCTTTGAAGAATAGTAATACTTGGGACCTTGTTGATTCCTTCTGGTAAGGAACTTGTGGGATGTAAATGGGTGTTTAAGATCAAGACTCATTCTAATAACTCCATTGAGCGCTATAAGGCTCGTTTGGTTGCCAAAGTTTTCACTCAATAATATGACATTAATTATGAGGAGACTTTTGCACCAGTTGCTTGCATCACTTCAATTCGTACTCTCATTGCTGTTGCAGCAACTCAGAAATAGACTCTAAATCATATAGATATGAAAAATGTCTTTCTTAATGGTGATTTGGAAGAAGAAGTTTATATGTGTCCACCTCCTAGTTACATTTGTTCACTAAATAAGGTTTGTTGTCTTTGATGGGCTTTATATGGCCTCAAACAAGCACCTCGAGCCTGATTTGCCAAGTTTCACAACACTATCAACCAATTTGGCTTTTCTTCCAGTGCTCATAATTCTACTTTATTTACTTGTAAAACTGATAGAGATACTATTATGTTACTTCTCTATGTTGATGATATGATTATTACTGGTGATTATACTACTGATATTACTGAGCTTAAAAAGTTCGAGTCAACATTTTGAGATGAAAGATCTTGGATCTCTCAGTTACTTTCTGAGTCTTGAAGTCATTTCTTCTACTGATGACATTTTTTTGTCTCAAACTAAATATGTCTTAGATCTTATCTCTCGAGCTGGTCTCACTGACAATCGTAACAAATCAACTTCTCTAAAGCCTAATGTGAGATTCACACCTCTAGATGGTATAATGCTTAATAACCCTACGCTCTATCAGCAGTTGGTTGGCAACTTGATTTATCTTACTGTTACTCACCCAGATATTTTATATGTTGTTCATTTAGTCAGTCAATTCATGTCAGCTCCACACGCCACTCACTTTGCTGTTGTGCTCCGTATTATTTGCTATGTGAAGCAGACTTTATTTCATGGCTTCATTTTTGTGGCGACTCCTCCTTGATTTTCTGAGCCTATTCTGATGCTAATTGGGGTGGAGACTCCACTGATCATCGATCCAATATTGGTTATTATATATTTCTTGGTGATGCTCGTATTTCATGGTGAAGTAAGAAACAGAATTTAACTGCATGTTCCAATATTGAAGCAGAGTATCAGGCACTTGCTGACACCAATTTCTGAAATACTTTGATTACGTTGGTTTCTTAAAGACTTAAGTTTCTCTCAGTCTTCTTCCACTGCTCTTTACTGTGATAATATGAATGTTATTTAGACTGCTCACAATGATGTCTTTCATGAGTGCACCAAGTATATTGAGATTGATTGTCACTTCATTCGTCAACACATTCTTCGTGGTGCTCTTCATCTCATTTTCATTGGCACTATTGACCAACCAACCGATTTGTTCACTAAAGTTCATCATCCTGGTCGATTCCACATTCTAATTTCCAAACTCAAGTTGATTTCCTCTACACCGACTTGAGTTTGAGGAGAGATGTTAGCGTGATTGAGATTATGATTGATTGATTGAGATTGTAATTGATTTCGTACATAATTATATTTTATTATTTTCTTTTTTTGTATAACAATCTTTTGTATAAATAAAAGTTAACTCTCATATATATATTCATTCAAAAATATACACAAATTTATTAATCTTTGTCTCTCTGTTCCCATTTCTAACTTCATGAACCAACTCTTACCATGTGTTTGTATTCAACTTTTATTTAGAAGAATTGAGTGATAAGAATTGAACCCATGACCACTTTATTATTGAGGCTATGATATATGTCATAAATCAATTCTCCTAAAAATTTAGACTGTTAAGTGAAGATACATGAATAATTTTTGTTATATCTCCAAAAAAACACGTAATCCACATTTTTATTTAACCACTTTGGACAAAAAATTGTAGCATTTTGCCACTCATTTATTGCTTCAATCATACAATTTGCTATATTTTTATAAATTTAAGCACATTTCATATGATTATTTGTGATGTCTCACTTGTTATCTTTTTATAGAAACAAAAATTCAATTAAAGCATCATGTTTTCATGAATTGAAATGCAGGAAATTCCTTTTAACTATATAGATCAATTGTAAAAAACTTATGTGTGATTTAAACCTTATTAATTTGACCTTTTGAACTTGTCAGCAATGCAAACTGCAAAGTAATAATTTAAGCCCTAGTACATATACAAAAGCCCTAGTACATGGAGTTAATATGCATCATTTGATAAGTTTAGAGAATCAAATTATTGAGTTTTAAATGACAAGATTTTTTATAATTAATTTATAATTAGAGGGAGTTATGTACATTTTAATCTATTAAGCATTTTAAAGTATTATTACAAATGTAATATCTATCTTATAAATATTTAAAATTATTACTAATTTAATACATTATTTCAAAGTATTAGTGTGCATTTTATAAGAAAATTATTTTATCCATTTTGAATTTTTTTTTGATATATTATCCATTTTGATTTCAAAAATTGAAAGATTTGTTACAAAAAATATTATGCGTCTCCATTCAAAACCGTGCGATGCACTACGAAATGTTGCACGATTGATGATTTGGTCTGATTTTTAGTTGCTTAAATTAAACAAACACAATTGTACTATGAAAAATAAGAACTTCTTTTATAAGTTTAGTGTATTAAAGTTAGGTGTATTAAATTAATAAATTATTAATATATTATTAATTATGATTTAAATAATTATTAATTAATTATACTAATTAATTTTTAATTAATGATATATTAATATTTTATTAATTTATTACACCTAATTGGTTTATCACTAAATTCATGCAAGAATTTATTCCAAAAAAATATGCTAATTTTTTTGCCTTTTAACCAGAATCTTCTCACAAGCATCTTATGAGGCTAATCTTTCAGATATTATTCATTGATAGCCAAGAAACCCTTAGCCCTCCCAACAATTGTGTTTCGTGTAGTTTGAAGCAAATAAGAAGACCAATTTTACCATGCATGACAAATTAAATTTAGACCCCACAAAATATATTTATAATTTTCAGCCATATCAGTTACCAAGGGGAGCCTTAAATTTGATCTGCAATAAGCTATTGTTTTTATTTTAAAAGTTACACCTTAAGTATAGAATTAGCAATATAATCCCTGTTATAAATTATCCCTTATTTCTGTCAACATTTTCGGCGAAATCGCCGGCGAATTGCTGTAACTTGGGTCGGCAAGCAACCCAGCAATGCCAACTGCCACACTCTCATACTCCTTCACTCCCTATTGGCCATCGCAAGCCACTGTTTTTCGGCACCCAAAGCCGCTCTGAGATCACCATGTCCCTCTCCCTGTGCTCTGTGTATCAACCCAAGCAGAGTGTTACCACGTTTCTGCCCCTTTTCCTTAGCTTTTCCAATTTTTATTGTTATAGTTAATTGTTTGTTTCTTTGTAATAGACCTTTTTTTTTAGCTTTCCCCTAATGATAGGTGCTGGAAATAAATATTTTTGTAATAGACTTTTTTTTTCTTTTTTCGGTGACGTGTTCCTCTCAGTTTCCAACAAGAACAGAGGTCCGACAAGGGGAAGATTGGAGTTTGTTTTTCTCATCTTCCTGTCTCAATTTTGGTTTGGTTTGGTTTGGTTTGGTTAGATTGGACTTTTCTCATAATGACAAATCAAATTTGTGGACCCCACAAAATATATTTTATAATTTTCCATTACATATCAGTTACTCAAGAGGAGCAAAACCTCTCATAGCAGATCACTTAAAAGGAATACTCATGTTCCATAACTGGGCAGGGTACATCTAGATTTAGTCCTATATAAATCTAATTAATTCTCCGGTCTTGATAGTTTGGATTTTGGACCGTAATATCTAATTTGTTGAGTGTGCGTTAATTTGGACAAGAACCGATAACCGGGAAAGCAAATACGATAAAAGTAGCTTGGGTAACTTGATCAGTGTTCTCATGACAAAAAAAGAAAGGGAAACACGTTTCTGTTATTTTCATTTTCATGCCTGGTTCTAAGCAAATATCATGCATCCAGTGCACAAAAGGAACTTTCTTATTAATTGTAGCGCAAAATATATTTATAATGGGAGAAATATTGAATTGCATAGATAATAAAGAATAAATTAATTCTAGCCATACATATCTTTATTTATCACTTTATATTTATATAATTTTTTTTATTTAATTACATCTAATCTTATCTAATTTTTTGCACATTTTTATTATGATTCTATCAAATAAGTAAATGTGAGTATCTAGCTTTTTTTTTTCTAAAGAATATTGCGAATTTGCAATTGCTTTTAAAGGACAAGATGCCAAGGATGTAATAATAATAATGATGATGAGTAACTTCCATTGCATGACATATATGGATTATTCTCTTTTCATACCTAAACTACACACTTTTAAAATAAAATTTAAATTCAAAATTTCCAAGATAGAAACTAAGCTCATTCGCTAGCAAAATACATTAATGATCTACATGTATGCCTTTAGTAAAAGAAGATTAATTGGTCGTTTGAAATTAGATTAAGGGTATATTTGGTTAAATTGTGAAAATTTTAATTCTTTTAATAATCAATTATTATATAATTAATAATAATATAATCAATCTTATGATTAGATATATCAACTGAAAATTAATTTTAAAATAATTCATTTCATTTAAATTATATGAAAAGAGATATTTTTATGCATTAAATTACTAAAAAAATGTATAAATAATTAAAAAAATTATTTAATTAAGAATAAAATAATATTTATATCACAAAATTTTTAGAATAACTTATAATTTAAAATTATAAGTTTCAAACTTCAAATTTGGAAAAAAAATTATTATAATATATTAAATTTCCTACAAAAATTATTAAAAATATCCAAACATACCATAAATAGTAATTAAGCTTTTAAGAAAAAAAAACTATTAGTTTGAGAAAAAATCTCAACCAGACATACACTAAACTAATTCATATAAATAAAGAAAGAAAGGTGAAGCTCAGTCATGACTAGCATTAGTTTATAATGGAAGAATAGGATCACTATACACACAGCTAGATAAAGACAATAACAGGGCTAAAACAAGGAGGATTCGGTAGGGACAAACGACGATAATAAGCTTTCAAGTTTGACTAGAAAATGTTTCCATATTAAACAAAGCTGGTGAGGAATCTTTAAGTCTGTTGTTAACCCAATTTTTTTCTTTAATTTATTATTTAAAAAACAGTCGGTTGTGGTGGCCCTTTGGCTTTTCTGGTTTTCTCTTGAGCATTTAAAATAATGCTTTTATTTCGACATAAAATTGTTTGGGGAGATGGATTTAGAAAACCCTACATATAAATAGTTCATATAATATGATGTGCACATCCCATAAACTTAGCACTTCCTTCTACGGGCCCCCCCCCCCCCCCCCCCCACGTGAACCAGAAGGAGTTGATCCGAAGAATAATATTACGAATATTCAATATTCAGATACACGTCACTTCAAATTTATATAAATTTTATCATTTAATTATAATTAATTTTATCTTAATTTTTTATACATACTTTAATTATACCACGAGATGTGTGCATATATAATATGCACAACACCGGCTGCTTATTTTAACGTTTTCTATAAGATTGTAGCCTGTGAGGAAATGGACAGCTGAGACATGGAAGTGAAAACGAAAAGAATAGAGTATGTGAGAACTTTCGGAAAAAGGATAGACTTATTGGCTGAAAGTAACATGGGCAGAAGAGAGTCGGAGACAAAGGAAATTTTGAGAAGAATACAAACAAACATATGAAACAGGATATTATATCTTATAGAAGTAAAGAGCCAAATGTCTGAATCATAAGAATTTGAGATGATTATATATATATATTTCATGTTTTATTCTTGTAGGAAATTATTATATTAATTTATTTACACGTTAATTAGCGAAGGAAAAGTATACTTAGGCACATATTTTATCTTCAATAAAATTCACAGACATTTTACAGACTCCAAGCTTCCCATTGAATAGCATCTTCGTCCTATTATAACTTTTTCTAAATAATTTAATGAATCTATCTTGAAATTATGAAATATTTATGAGCATAAAATATATGCAAATATTTTCCGCTGCTCAATGCATATATATAATTTTCCAATTTTGCTCCCACAATGTAGATTTAGGTTAATATCCTATTGGTGATATATATTAGCTATGAAGGAAAATGTTTTTTTTTTCACTTGAAATATGATATCTGTCTAGGTACCGTGTTGCATGTGAGTGTAGTTTCTTATTTTTTTGCTCTTATATATCGTATGTGTAGTTCTAAAATTTACACCGTATTTATACGTGAATGCGTATTTTGGTATTCAAATAATGTAACTCATCAATAGATATTACACTAAGTGCTTAGTGACGGCTAAGGCGTGTAAACTTGTTTTAGTTTCTTAAAAGATAATTCCCTAGCTAGCTGGTTTAATTTCGTCCTTGTCTTCTTCCATTGCCTCTTCAGAATCAGATGAAGGAGAAAACGATGGTTATGATACTGAAGATGGGGATTATGAAAACAACAGTGACCATGAAGAGAGCCAGCATTTCCTAAACAAAGCCCTCCCTCATCATGTGCTAGTGCCTGGTGGCACTATTCTGTTTGCGCTTGCAGGTTTTCGATGCATCAACATGTTAGAATTTTTCTATAAATTCTAGTAGGCTACAATCAATTGTGACATTTTGTTTTGCTAAAAACGAGCTGATATTATGATCCATTCTATGATACTTAAGCCCACTAAAATGTGATTAATTACTAATGGGCTTTGAACACTTAATTTTGATGTGTGTGGGACGGTGTGGGCCTAACCACTAGGCCCATGGGAAGGTGCCTAAGGTTAAAAAAAAGCATTTAAGTCCCTTTCGTCACGTCTTTGGGGATGATGAATCTAAAGGTTTGTCCCATTGAAAACCTAGAATTTGATGAGTGATCTGCAAAGGAAGACTTATTTTGTTCCAAGAATACGTGCAACATTTGAAGAAGTAAATCTTGGTTCATTGAATCATGTCTTCAACAAGTAAGTTATTAAAAGTGTTTTAATTTCATATAAAATGTACCTTTCTTGGTATGTTTTTCTTACATTTGGTATCAGAGCAGGTTTTATATGTTTTAGGACCTGATTGTTAATTATGTATGGGTTTGTTTTTCAATTCATATTGCTGTATGGGTTTTTCAATTCATATTGCCGTATGAGTTTGTTTTTCAATTCATATTGCTGTATGAGTTTTTCAATTCATATTGCTGTATGGGTTTTTCAATGCCTGTATATGGTTTTGAAAAATAAAATAAATAAATGTTAAACTGGCTTTGCTGGGATTCAAACATAAGTGCATAGGGAATTATGCAAATGCACGACCACTGCACCAGATTGTGCTATTATGGTTTTGTTGCGCTAAATGTATATATAAAGGCACGTTAACGTTTTGAATGTGCGAGACTTTTCAAGATTGCTATTATTTATTTATTTATTTATTTTTTCTTCCTTTTTCTTTTTCTCCTTTCCTTTTCCTATTTTCATTTGTAAATTTATTGTTAATATATATAAATATATATATTTTTTAAGTTGGATCGTGAAATTAACATGCTTTAATAATTCTTTAACAATACTGTTTGAGTACAAAACATGTTGGGAATGCTGATATGTGATTCTCAAAAGCAGAAGATGATGATTCCTGTGCAAGAGTTTTTATGGATTGCTATGAGTCGTTACCACCAAAGTGGAGCCACTTGTATCAGTTCATGGAAGTCTCTTTGTAATTGAGGAATGCTTTTAACCATTGCATGCAATTACCGCCCAAAGGGGGTTATTGTGTGGAAGTGATTGAAAGTTGATTTGAGATGGAGTTATTGGGGAATATGTTGGGCTAAAGGGACTTGTGAGCCCAAAGGAGACAACTTTCTAAACCCAATGTATACTCATGGATTAACCCAACGAGGTTTTGGCCATGGTTATGACCTTGGTTTGTGCATTTACGCCCAAAGGAGAATGTGCCATGATATTGGCCTCATTATGACTTATTTGCATTTTGAGCTATATACTTTTTCTCTTGCCTTGTAATATGTTCTAATGCATGTTTTGACTTAACTGGTGATGATGAACTTTAATGTGAACAATTGTGACGCTTCTATTGAGATCCTGAATTGATCAAATTATGGGAAATGGAGGTAAGATTTAGAATTCTCTTTAGGAATTGATCTTGATTTAGCTTTTTGCGAAGACAAGTCTGTGATAAATGAGAATCAGTACGCCGAAAATATGAACTTTTGGCTAAGTGGGAGAGGCGCGGGTTGAGTCGATTGCTATCAAGAGACTGCGTCTCGAACATCTTTTGAGTGGTCTTCCGGAGAAAAGGACAACTAAGGGGTTCTCACCGCTCTAGGAGAGAGGTACCAAGTATCGACAACGCTGAGTCCGGATGTCTAATGAAATAGTTAACGGACATGAGATATGACAACATTGGGGCGTGATGGAATTCATTATGAAGATGGTTCACATCCAAACCAACCGAAAGCCCACCAAATTGACCTTAATGAAAAATTCATTGTTGAACATGCCCTAAAGCTGTCTACCTGCG
This sequence comes from Ormosia semicastrata, assembly GCA_029884595.1. Taxonomy (NCBI): domain Eukaryota; kingdom Viridiplantae; phylum Streptophyta; class Magnoliopsida; order Fabales; family Fabaceae; genus Ormosia; species Ormosia semicastrata. The sequence goes on from JAQQTO010000030.1 coordinate 6,420,422, forward strand.
ATTTCACACAAATTAAAGCGCCCACAATACCATTGGTGAGAAATGGATTTGTGAATGACCTCATTACCAAATGTGTTCTTTGAAGAAGAGAAACTCAAGAAAGAAAAGAGTGACATAGCCTTATTATCTATCCATGGCAAACCCACTGTGGAAGGGAAATTGGAAATATACAAAGAGTGCATCTAATGCTTCTCATAGATATCGAGGTTCGGGGAAACCGGTAAGAGTCGGCAAGATTACAATGTAGGAGGTCCTCGGCTATGACTATCTTTAAGAAGAGCATTTGGTGTTTTTGGTGTAAGGAGAAGGGCATAAGAAAGCTCTTTTGCAGTAAGTTCAAGGCTTGGTTAGAGAACAAGCATAAATCGAGGAGGTAATAACTTAGCTTTTGATGTCTTGAGTCTAATCTAGTTGATGTTTCTATGAATTCTTGGTGGCTTGATAGTGGTTCCACAACCCACATTCTTTGTGTCTTTACGGGGTTCGAGAAATCGAGGGAGCCCGGTCGAGGGAAAGCAAGCTAATGGTAGGAAATGATCTTGAAGTCTTTGTAGAGAAAGTGAGAGATCTCACCTAGTTTTAGATTCAAGTTTTGAATTGATTTTGAAGGATATTTTTTATGTACCCTTTTTAGGAGAAATTTGATTTCCGTTTCTTGTTTAGACAGACTTGGTTTCAATTTTACTTTTGGTGATAGGAAAATAAATATGATGTTGAACTCCAAAATTGTTGGTTATGGATCTTTAGTGGATGGTTTATATAAATTATCTTTGGCTTCGATAATTTTTCTTCATCTTTAGTTGTTGAGAATTCAGTTGGAAAAGTCTAAAGTTGAGGAAAAATCTATTATGTTGTGGCACAATTAGGTCACATTTCTAAGGAAAGGGTTGAGAGGTTGACAAAGACAAATATTCTACCTTCCTTGTCTTTTGATGATTTGGATCCTTGTGTGGATTGCATTAGGGGAAAGTTTACTAAGACCAAAAAGGTAGGTGCAACTAGAAGTTAGATCTCTTAGAAATTATTCATACAGACATTAGTGGGCCTGTTTCTTCTACATTTGTGGTAAGTTTTTCATTATATTCATTGATGATTTTTCCCGATATGGCTATCTTTATTTGATTAAAGAAAAATCAAGCTCTTGAGAAATTTAAAATTTTTAAAAGACTGAAGTGAAAAAGCAATTGTGAAAAATTATCAAGATTGTAAGATCATGCCGTGGTGGAGAGTATTATGGTAAATATGGTGCATCTAGTGCAACATATGGGACCATTTGCTTTATACTTAGGATGTGGAATAGTTCCACAATACACCATATGGGAGTCTGAACAAAATGGTGTAGAGAAATAACAGGGACATAAAGATATGATAGAAGCGTGATGAGTAGATGTAACTTAAAGAATAATATCGTGGGGTGAAGCCTTGAATATACCCTTTATATTTTAACAGAGTTCCCGAATTTATATGTTCCCAAAACTCCTTTTGAACTCGGACGGGAAGAAAACCTCACGAACCATCTTCGAGTCTAATTTTTTGCACATTTGAGGTCAAAATTTATAATCCTATCAAAAAGATGTGAGATCCCAAGACGAGCGTTTTTTTTTATTAGATATCCGGATCGCGCTAAAGGATACAGGTTCTTTATCCTGGTAAGGGGAGTAGAATTGCCAAGTCTATGAATGCTAAATTTCGGAGCTTGATGTACTTCCATCCTATTGTTCGACGATGTGGACCGATGTTCTTTCACCTAAGACCATTTCTTTGCCATTACTGTTCTTGTTGATAATATTCGACGATTGAGACTAGGGTCCCAATTGTTCTAGATAGAAACGAGTTCGGGGATATAGGCGGCTCGAGAATGATGATATATGATCTACATGTGTGTTGAGCTTCCACAACCCATTGAGAAGTTTAAGATCCCGAGGAGTCGTTTGGCGACTAGATTATAGGTGATGAGTTTTGGTCTATCTTGTGAGGATGCATATATATTGTTGATTAAAAAGCTATTAGGAATTCGTATCTTGTAAATCAAATGTGGAAACGTGCGATGAATGAAGAATTAATCTATTATCAATGATGTATGGGAACTTGTTAAGTTATATGAGAATTGTAAGGCAATTGGTTGTAAATGGGTTTTCAAAACAAAGAAAGATTCAAAGGGTAACGTTGAGAGATTTAAAACTAGTGGCAAAGGGTTTCACTGAGAAGGAGGGCATTTTCATCTCGAAACTTTTTCACTGTATCGACAAAGGATTCCTTTAGGATCATAATGACTCTTGTAGCTCATTTTGATTTGGAGTTGCACCAAATGGATGTGAATAATGCTTTTCGAATGGTGATTTGAGTGAGACAAGTATACATTAAAAAATCGAGGGTTTGCATATTGGTGGTAATAAGGACTTTTAAGAAGAAGAGGTCAATTTATAGTTTGAAACAAGCTTCAACCAGTGGTACTTGAAATTTGATAAAGTGGTGACTTCATATGGGGTTTGAGGAGAATAAGATTGATCAGTGTATATATCTTAAGGTCGGTGGGAGCAAATTTATCTTTCTTGTGCTATACGTGGATGATATATCTTGGCTTCTAATGATCTCGGCAGCTAGATGAGACAAAACAGATGTTGACTAGATCTTTTGACATGAAAGACCTTGGTGAGGCTTCGGTGTGTGGGGATCGAACAGAGATAGATCACATCATACACTCAAGTTATCTAGAAAAGGCCTACATCGATAGAATCTAGAGGATTCAATATGTTGTTAACCCAGTCTTTGGAGATTTATTATTTAAAAAACAGTCGGTTGTCAAAGGTGGCAGATTCAACAAGGATCAATGTCCTAAGAATGAGATTGAACAAGTAGAAATGAATAATAGACCTTTTGGTAGTGCATTTGGGTAGTCTCATGTATGCTCGGGTATGCATTTCGACATCGCTTTCATAGTTGCGTTTTGGGAGATATTTAGTCAAACCCCGGGAATGATCATTGGATAGCTACTAAGAAGGTAATGAGGTATTTAGGACCAAAGAGTATATGCTTGTATATAGGAGAGTTGACAACTTAGAGATCGTGGGGTACACAAATTCAGATCTTGGTGGGTGCCACGATGATAAGAAATCGATTACGGATACATCTTTATGATGGTCAGATACACGATCACTGGAAGAGTAAGAAACAAACTCTTGTTGCCTTTTCTACTATGCAATTAAGTTCATTGCTTGTTTTTTATACTACTCATGCCATTTGGTTGAGGAATCTTGTGACGGGACTTCATATGTGGATTCCATTGCTAGGCCACTTAGGATTTTATGACAACGTTTTCTATAAGATTGTTCTATACAAAGAACAATAAGAATTCTAATGGTTCTAAGCACTTGGAAAAGAATAGAGTATGTTAGAGATCTTGTGAAAGAAGGTTCTATAGTGGTAGAACACATTGACACAGATTCCATGTTGGTCGATCCCTTAACTAAGGGAAGCCCATTGTTGAGAAAAGACATGTTGAGAACATGGGCAACAGTGAGTTCTTTTCATGTGTTTGGTTAGTGGGAGCTTTAGTTTTATGTTATTTCCTCTTTTATGTTGTTAGATTCTTATTTTGAATTTTAGGAAATAATGTATTGATGATATTTTACATTTGATTTGATGAAATAAATGATGAGATGAATTTTATTATAACTTTTTTTTAATGTGTATATCAAATGTGAAATTGTTAGAGCTCGGTGTCGTTAAATTTATTGTCTCAAAGTTGATCACAGACGATTTGGACTCCGAGCATGATGGTTTAGTGATAAACCATGTAATTTAACGGCTTCTATGCATTTGAGAGAAATTATCTTGAAAAGAAAATACGGTATGACTATTTAATCACGTTGCACGTCATTTTCTTGCCACACTCCACATTCATGGTTAGTCGACAGAATCAGTGATATTTGTAACCATGGAAGGTGTTGCATCAATAAGAGATGCAATTACCGCCATGATTCGGTGTTACATGGCTTTTGTTGGATGGAGTTTTAATTAGGTATTGTATCTTGGGATCATATGTGTTGTGGTCACAATATGCTATTAGCTCGAGATTCGTTTTCAAAATATTTTTTTTTTTAAATTGAAAATACACAATTGATTTTACCCAAGTGGGAGAATGTTAGAATTTTTCTATAAATTCTAGTTATACAATCAATTGTGACATTTTGTTTTGCTAAAAATGGTGATATTATGATCCATTCTATGATACTTACCGCACTAAAATGTGATTAATTACTAATGGGTTTTGGACACTTAATTTTGATGTGTGTGGGAGAAAGTGTGGGCCTAAATAGACCCATAATGGGAGGTGCTAGGGTTAATAAATAGCGTTAGGTCCCCTTTGTCGTCACGTCTTTAGATTGCTCTCTAGGTTTGTCCCATTGAAAACCTAGAATTTGAAGTGAGCAAAGGAAGACTTGGCCTTTTGTTCCAAGCATACGTGCAACATACGTGCAACACAGAAGCAAATCCTGGTTCATCGAATCATGTCTTCAACAAATAAGTTATTAAATCATTGTTCTAATTTCATATAAAATGTGTCTTTCTTGGTATGTTTTTCTTACACAACAAGCCTTGATCGATGGTGGTATTCCGGGCCAACGACAACACAGACAGTCAGACACTAGCACTAAGATCCTACTATAGCTAAAAGCGGATATGTGATGCAAAAGAGAGCAAATCGCAGCAAACTGCTGCAAATAAGTGGTGGACTGAAGTAGGAAAATTTCTTATGTATTTCATATTTAATGAAATAATTTTTATTATAAAATTTAAGCTAAAATGCAAGAAACCCTCTACAATTATAGGATGACTTCAAAAAAACTTCTAGTATTTTAAAATTCAACAATTTGACTCTTTTAACTTATTAAATTGTATATATTGATCCTCTACAAGAGAGTTTTTTGCAAGTTAAAAACATAAATATAGAAATAAATATTCACAATTTGTATATATTTCGAATAAATATAAATAAGATAATTAACTTCTATTTATAGAAAAATGTTATTGTGCAGACAAAAAAAAAATATATAATTATGTATTAAATTAATTTAATTTTTACTAAATCAATTATAATCATTCTTAAAATCAATCGTAATCAATCATAATTTCAATTATAATTAATCACACTAACATTACACATATATAATAGATTAATTTTACACTAAATTATACAATTTAATAAATTTAAAAAGTGAAATTATTGAGATTTAAACAAAATGAAAAATTTCTAAAGATGACCTAATTGAAGAGAGGCCTTATATTTTAGGAATTTATTTCTGTATCTCATATTATGTTTCAATTGACTTGGTGAAGAGCCGCGTCCTTTTTTAAGTATATAAGCCTGCCTCTTGGTTGTTCGCGTTTGGACTTTGGATTCTCTTATATATGTTGAATTTGTTTCGCTGCTAGAATTTTTCCGAACATTTTTTTATTAGGTTTTCATTTTTAGTTTAGTTGTTGAGTTAAGAAAAGCAAGTGATCTTTCTTCATACACATACAGTACTGCGGATACTAATAACTAACTTATGCAATCCTGGCTTGAAATCATATAAAACAATCAGAGAATGGCACTACTTTTTAGGGTCTTCAAGGATAAACATAATTTTTTGTGTTTGCTAGACTTGTGATTTGTTTTTGAAGATCATGAGATGGTAATTTTATAATTATCAGAATGTTTGCCATTTTTAAAAAGACCACCGACCCTCGTCTAAATGCATTAATGTTCAAGCACGTTAATTATTTGTTTAATGGGTTAATTACTGATTCAGAACACTCTAAATTACTTCACCGGTACTTAATCACATGCTAGAGTTGACCCTTGAACTGTGCCTTCCTCTGTTCTAACTTTTGGAATAAAGAAGTGTAGAGAACTTTTCATACTTCATATAATCATAGATGTATGCAAAAGAATTTGTCTAAATAACTAATAGTGGTTAGTCGAAATAGAAGTGAATTGTAATTTCAATTGAACCTTACTTGTAAGATAGGGGTTCAAATTCTAAAATCATCACTTTAAGCAGTATTTTACTTAATCATTATCGTTGACCCGAAATTACATAAGAAATTACTTACTGAAAAAAAAAATGTCTAAATGATTATAGAAAAAAAAGTGCTAAGAAGTAAGAACCCAAAGCCTGTGAGTAATTTTCATTCAAGAAACCATGTCATGTCCATATATGGTCTCTCTTGAGAGAGAATCATGAATTACATTGCTAGAAGAGGCAAAGTTGAGGTACTGAGGGAGGTCATTTTGAAGAAGGTAAGATTTCTGATCTGGATCAATTTCTGGGTTTGGCATCGCTGGCTCATGCTGCATCTGGATGCAGAGTATCTCTGCTTGAGCTACAGCAAGCTGCATTTGAAGCTCAGAGACCTGGTTTTGCAGGTAGGATATGGCTCCAACACAACCGTACACCGGGTCCCGAACTCTTGCATTTGCTTCAAACACTAGACTGCTCACTGCATCTGCTCTCTGGTGAATCGGAAGTTCCTGAAGCATTGTACATGAAGTCAATAACCATTTGGAGCCAAACCCCAGAAGGATCAAAACTCAAAGATAAAAGCCAATCCAAATGGTTTCTCTTTTTTTTTTCATTTCTCTTATACAAAGGTAATATACTATTCCATTATTACCTTATTAGTGTATTAACCAAAAAAATTGTACATATTAAATTAAAACTGATGTGAAAATCTTGGTGTACATGCATTTAGAATAGTTTTTGATACCATATTAGAATAACTAGGCTAACTCCACCTTCAAAAACTAGCTCAAGAGGAAGCTCAAGTCATTTCAAGATGTACTTTACCCATGTACTTATCTCATGTGTGACTTAACATTCATCTTCAAAAGAAAGCAAACGAAGCACAGAAAAAGTACAAGATACCTGCAGCATTTTGCTAACGTTGCTAGCACCAAAAACCTTGTGAACTGTGGCGAACTTTTGGGGGTCATCAGAGGGGAAATAAGGAGCGAAGATGCAATCTTTGGCGCACCGGCGTCTAAGGAGCTTGCATGAAGCACATGGGGAATTCCCACCCATTTTGATTATGAAAACAGAGGAAACAGAGGAAGTTAATGGAACACAAAACAACAGGGCTTGATAAAATGGCGAGACAGGAAGTGTGTGTATTTATAATGGCCAACAGCGTGTGAGGCTAGCCGCCAGCTTGATGTGCAATAGTATCACTGTCAACCAGACTCAACTGCTAAAGATATTTTTTTTTAATTTGTGATTAAATTAATTAATGGCTTGGCTTCTTCTTCTAGTATGCATTTATATTTAATTGTGATATCTGCACTGTACTTTTGCCGATATTTCACACAAGGCAAGGCCTAGTGGTCCCCGTGGGCAATTTGCGGCACGTTCTCAATGGTGATTGGTCATTAGTTTTCCTACGCCAAATTTTGCATCTCATATACTATCGCAAGTTGGTTATTGCAGAAATTCAGGAGGGTCCAAAAGGGCTGAAATGTCCAGATTGTTCATAGACAAATGCTGTTAACCAGTGGCTTGAATTGTCATTAGCATATTAATAGAAGACATTAGAATTATATATGTGTGTGTGCAATATGTATTTGTTTTTTACTTTCTTTTTTTCTTTTAAATTTAAATTCCGTTGTCTCTTGTAAATGTTACATGAATTTTTTTTATTAGATCACGAGATGTTTCTCCTTATATAATAGAAAAGACAAAACTTAAATAAAATTCTTTAATTATTTGTAATATTATTTTTTAATAAAAAATCATATGTATGTATTTTTTATAGTTCATTAATAAAAATTTAAAAAAATGTTTAAATGTTTAAAAATATAATTCATGCTATATTTTTATTAAAAAATAACATTATAAACACTTAAAAGAATATTACTTAAATTTTATCCTAATGGATATCAACTTGACTATGGATACAAGGTGTTTTTAGTAAGCTTTGAATTCTTACATTTCTGGTAAATTTCGCTTACATTACCAACTTATCCACACCTCAGTGGTTATGTTATACAATTTCTACACTACAGAAGTACAGATTGTCGCCTACTCTGATGTTGGCATGATGATATATTTGACCCTAATTTTCATTTATTCATTAAATTAAGATCTCTAAAATTTTGAACTTGCTTGGATAATAGAGAGTCGTCTATAAGAGTGTAGATGATTGCGAGTGATTATTCACCAAACACAATTACATTTCTCTCGGTTCATAGCAGTTGGTGCAAATTAAAGTTGGAGCACCAAGAACTAGAAGAGGAAAACAAAATTTATCACTAAATTAAGCTGATTTGGGTCCCATGGGGAGAGAAACGGGGGGAATAAAATCAACGGTTACGTCGGCGCAGCCAAAGGTTGTGAATTGTGATAGTTAAGTTTGCTAGTATGGTTTCCACGTTGTTTGACTGTTACATAAACGAGTGTTGTAGCTTGTTTTGCATGGCTTAGTTAAGAGTACAGGCCTAGGGGTGGTAAGCACCAGGTCATTACTAAGAAATGAAGCTCAACGTGGATGTTTGTTAGACATATAATACCCATAAATTTTTTGGTGGAAAATTCTCACTCTTAAGCATATAAATCAATCTTTAACGTTAAAATTATGTGGATCATATTAAAACACACATATTTTTATTAACACAATTTTAAACATGTTTAAAATTGATCTACCTACCCAATTAAAATATGAATTTCTCACCTAAAAATTTCTTCATACAAACATTCACGTGAATGCACACATTATCATTAATCCCTCTCTCTCAATATGTATAGTTTGACTCAATGCATTTATTAGCTCTACAATCAAAGAGAAATGTCCTTTTAAACAGAAAACATATAAGGATACTCCAAAGTGCTATGTATATAAGTGACCAAACCACATGAAACTTTGGCATGAGTTATGCTATGCATGGATATATACATATAAATGAATATAGTATACATGACCCAATTAATTATATGTATGATGTGGATGAGGATAGTCTTATTTATTCACTAATATGAGTTATGTTATGAGAGAGAAAAAATAGACATTTTTTTATAGTATGACTTATTACTTATTACTCAGATTCGGATTTCATTGATGCATTGAATATAATTAATTACTTACATGCACTTGTTTAAGTAGGGCTAGCTTACTAGGCGGCGTCTGCTATCATGATAAACTTCACACCCCATCTAGCTAGTCTGTTTTGTTTAGACTCTTGATATTGCATTCTCACTTCATTTTTAATTTCATCCCGAATGAAAAGTTTCTTGCAAATGATGGGACAAATTGTGACCACTCCATTTCCATTATTTTATTATCTTATAAGCAACCATACAATGCATGTGTTTCACTTCTCAATTTTGACCTTACCTTCATTCTATCAATCGCAATGTAAGTAACTCTCAGTTGATCATAAATTTATCTACTCTAGTTAATATATATATATACACACACACACACACACACATTATAGCTAGGGTCGGTTTGTTAGAATACTTAATTAATTCATAATAAGAAAATGATGAATATGTCTTGATCTTACCCTAATGACTGCAACAGTGTCGTCAATAGTATTCGCTCCGTCTTTTTATATCTTTTTAAAAAAAATTATTTTATCTCAAATTATTTGTTATTTAAGAACATTAAAAAAATATTAATTAATTTTTTTATTTTTTTATTTTTTATTTTATTATCTTAAATAAACTCAATAACTATACATAATTCATAATTAATTATTTTATAATTTCCTATACTCTCTCTCCGACGCAAAACTAGTCAAGATGATATAAATTGAGTTTTACAATTTCCTAAACTCTCCCTCACCCATTAAGGTAGATGGACATAACACAACTTCAAGTAGTTATAATTCCATCTCCTTTCATTTCCTGAAATCTATTAATGGAGTTTTAGAATATATGAAATTTGAGAGAAATTAACAAAATATTAATAGAGTGAAAGCAACAATAATTTAGTTATATTTGATTATATTTTTTTATATTTGAGGTTATTTAATAGTATCTTTAATTTTTATATAAAAATCTTAAAAAACATATATAAAAGGACAGAGAGAGTAAATATTTTTGAATTTTTAGTATATTAAATGTGTTACTTTTTTAAGTAGTACATATTTTTTATTCTTTAACCAATGTACTCAAAGAGATTTGAATCTTCTCATGTCATTTTTATCTTATATAATTAAGTGGAGGAGAGAGAAAAATATAAAAATTATAAAAAAATTCACAAATTATAACTAAATCTTACAAATAAATATATTTATATTTATTTCTCTCGTTCACTTGATTATATGAAAAAAAAAATATAAGAAGATCAAAATTCTTACTCATAGGCATAACAAATTTCATATAGCATAACAATACTCCCTGCTTTGTACGGAAAAAACCTAGAGCAATAGTTGTTGAAAAACAAAGGAAACACAGGTACCCACCAAGATATTAATGAGATTCCTGACATGCAATTAAGTTGTAGGGATTATTATAAATGAAGCTCATTTCGATGGAGATTACTATTGAAACTTGTATGAGTTGTAGCTAGTGTGGTAGAAACCCTAAGCTCTCCTTGCATTAATTGCCTCACATGATTCAAAGTTTCCTTTTCATGCCTTTCAAAATAAAACAGCTCTCTTTTCATGGTATGACGTACGGTCTCCTATGAACGGTCCTTTGTTTTCAAAATGTTTACTGAGTTTTTCTTATAATAGGCATATTCTAATTTACGCAAAGCCAAGAGATGAAGGTAATATAGTTTAACTAAACTTTTGAGCAGTGTCTATATGTATAACTAATGGCGCTCGCTTTTTTTGTTCTAGAGATTATGATGACTGCATCCGATAATTTCAAGTTATATTCTTGCCAAAGGTTATACATGCATATATAGCTGATCAGCTAGCCCAAGTTTTTTTTTTGGGTGAGCTAAGCTAGCCCAAAGTTAAATCCATTAAATGAGACTTACCCTTTAATCAAATCCCTCCAATGCATTTGAACGTGGTCAATTAGCTTGTATCAAATCAGATTGGGCTACATTTAGAACTTCAACCCCTCGGAAGGTGAGACCATGGAAGCTGAGACTGAAAAACTTGTCGTTTGGTTTCTCCGAAATTACAAATTTTGATGACAATAAAATATGGATGAAGAAACAGACATCTCACCACGTTAGAAGGAAAAACATGAGGCCTCCAACGCGGACATTAAATGGGCATCGTGGTTATGAAGATTCATTTTCGAGATGCATGTTATTTTCTTTCAATGATAGGGTGAATGGTTTTTAACGAGTTAAGCAGTTATTTTTTATTTATTTATTTAAAATTTATCCTCAACGTTGTTAATTTCACAACTAATTAACTACTATTTCAACTTTTTTTTCTAATAATTAAGTCATTTGTTAAGGAATAAAAAATAATAAATTTCAAATAAAGAGTTTTATTAACATGTGTTATAAGGATATATGTTAAGAATTAAAAATATTATTTATTATTTATTATTAATTATTTAAAAATATTAAATATTTTTTATATTTTTAAGATAATAAATACTTATAATTTTTATTTAATATATTTTATTGTTAATTACTTAACATGTGTCATACGTTAACAAAATTTTTAAATAAAATATATTTTTCTAAAAGACACTTGTTAAGGTTTTAAAAGTAAAAAATATTAAAAGAAAAACAAAAATATTTAATACATTGGAAACATAAAGAAGCTTGACTTTTCATTTAATACTTTATATTTTTGAAACTTCAATAAGGAGGAATCTATCAATGTGTTATTAGTATCAAATTTATTTATTAAATTATTATTTTTTTAAAATTATTTATCAAAATATCATTGTATTTGCCATGTTAGACTATTTTATTAATTACTGGGCCATGTGGGATACGTCAATGAAACTGGCATATCCACGTGGGATGCGCCAATGAGACTGGCGTATCCACGTGGGATGCGCCAGGAGCATTGGCGCATCCCACGTGGATACGCCAGCCTCATTGGCGCATCCCACGTGGCCAATGCTAATGTTTAACATATCAGTATCACAAGATCGTATCTACCAAAAAATTACATCTTTTCATGCTAAAAATATTATGTAGTGTTGTCATTTGATCATATGAGCCTAGTGGATATGAAAAATAAACTGTTTTACCATCAAAACTGATATACATGCCTCTATTATTAATTATGTAAAGTCTTTACCCAATTAAATGAAAGGTCAAGTCTAGGTTTAGAAAATTGTTTCAATGAAATAATGAAACTAAACATTGCAAATTAAATCTAATTATGAGCAACCATTAGCACTGTTAGCGTATTACAATCAATCAATTTGTACAATTTGGATTGATTTTAAAAATCGAAGTTGATCACACTTTTAACGTCATGACCGGTTCATTGGCAAAAATATAATCCTATAGAACCTAACAAATTCAATTAACCTTAATAGTTCAATCGTTCTGATTCTATGAAAAATTCGACAGAATATCCCTTAAAAATTAGACGTTCTCAAAAGTATATCATCCTGTATAATGAGACATTTTATATATATATATATATATATATATATATATATATATATATATATATATATATATATATATTATAAAGTGCATTTATACATATACATACAGTCATCCTAGTCTAAGAAAATGTAATAAAAGAATAAGAAATCCATACATGAAGTACAATGGCTACATCAATGAGAAGGACCAGGATCAGAATGTGATGGTCTGTGAGTGGGATCAGAAGAAGGCCCTGACTGTAAGGGGTGAGGAGGATATGGTGGGTAACTCATATATGGTGGATATGGAAAAGACGATGTCAGGGTAAAAGTCAAAGGATATGGTGGATAAGTGTAAGCAGGTGGTGGGTATGCTGTAGATGGTGGATAACCTGGATATGGTAGGCAAGATAGAGGTGGTGGCTGAGATGGTGGATAAGTAGCAGTAGAATTGGACGGGGGCTGAGTCCTAGGCACACCCGAAGAATCAGAGTCCTCTGAAGGTTGTAATCGAGATCGAGTACTCGCTAACCCTCTCCTTCTACGGCGCGGTCTCTGCTCATCGGATATATTGGATGGTCCTAGGATGTCATCTGTAGGAGGAGCTGGACGAAGCTGAGATAAGGTAATGCGATCATGCTCCCTCACTGAAGCTAATATGTCCTCCATGGACTGTAGAAGGCTAGCCGTACTAAAGCCCGAACTAGGGTTCCTAGCTGAAGCATGGACGTTCTTCGCAATATCAGCCTAACACACAGATCTCAATTTGTCATGATCAATATAAAATACATTTAGCAAATAGTATTCCATATTGGTAAAAAAACTAACCACGGATCCAATAGAAGCACCAGTACGAGAAATCCAACGTCTAGCAATTCTTCTGTACCAGCGCATTTACTCAGAATACGCGGTGAGGGAAGCTCCCACTGGCCGTCCAGTAACACATATTTCCCTCCGACTGTCCCAGATGGTTATGTGTTATAGGTGTGTAACTCGCCAATCCTCGTCATATCGGCCGGCTAAAGTAATCGAGTGCAACTCATCAGGTTGGTGTGGTCTTCGCGGTATTGGTTGATCCAGACCAAACTGACGCATCACCCTATCTGGCTGGTGCCACTCAACAATATGAAAAAAGATGAGCGGAATCACTGCCAATATAATGTCTCTGTCAGGGACACAAAAATCTGGTAGTGAAACCACAATCTCATCCGTATAAGGTTGCCATGTTATCTGCAAAATGATGTGTTCAAAACATTAGAAAGCAAGTGAAAATAACATGCATAAATCAATGTAAAAAAATATTGACCTCATCACTCTTCAACTGATCAAAGAATCGACGATAGTACGAAAGCACCCCCATTGGGGTTTCATTCAACACCTTGTGTTTATGCCACCTATTTAAATGTCAGAGTAATATGATGTCAAAACAAGTATTGCATATAAAAAACTAATATAAACAAAAGATATTTTCAGAAACTTACTGAAATCCCAGTGGACGATGGTGACCACGATCAGCAGCATAGGCAGTCAGCAGGATAGGATCAGTATCATCTACAAGTGCAGGGACCAGGGGTGGAAATCTATGCCAAACCCAGTACTGCAACAAAATGCAAGCACCTCCAATCTCGTGCACGCTGTGGTCTGTGGCCTTGCACAGCTCTCTGTACAAGTACGCCAAGACCGCAGATCCCCAACTGTAATGCCCAGTAGCCTCAAAGTCTTCTAAGAGTGGAAGGAACACCATATGCACGTATCTACTAGAATGGTCAGGAAATAGCAATCCCCCGATCAACCGAAGTATATATGCTCGTGTACAGTGCATCACATAAGCAGCTCCATCGGCCTCAGTAAGTCGTCTACTGAATGCACTCCAAAGCCATGACATATCGATACGTCCACCCGATACGTGTGACTCAGGCGGCTGCGAACCTAACAAGTCCTCACATAGCTGCATCCAATCTCCACATGATGTACGGCCAGTAACGGCATCGCCGTCAATAGGAAGTCCTGAGATAATGGTTACGTCTTCCAATGTGATGGTGCACTCTCCAGTCGGCATATGAAACGTGTGTGTCTCGGGACGCCATCTCTCAACCAACGCCGTAATCAATGAGTGATCGATGGTGCAATATCCCATGTGGCCAACCCCGATGAAACCAGCCTGATGTAGATATGGGAGCATCCGCTCATCTGGGTCCATATGTCAGAATTTATGAGCACGTCTAACACGTAGATGACGATCAGGATGACCTTGCCATATATCTTTGTGAAACATGAAACTCCTGCAACTCCGATCTTGAAGGGTCCCTCGGGCCTGGGCGCAAGTGGAATGCCATGTCTACAACTGTAGATAGCAACAATAGATAAGTCTTCAAATAATAAGACATATTATAAAATGAATATACGTAATAAACATGAGTATATTAAACATAACAGTAGAAGGAGGAATGATATTAAACAAACATAATCAAATTTGTGTCGATTAACAAAGTAGATGGTTCGTCAAACATAATCAAATGCAAACAAACATAATCAAGCCTCAATTACACACTGATAGTCATCAAATGTTACACTAATTATGAAATTATGTCCTAATCAAGTAGATGGCTCGTCTTGGTCATTCCTCAAGGAAGTCGATCCACCACGACGACAACTACGAGAGTTATGTCCAGATTCACCACATTTTTTACATCTTTGACCCGGTCCGGGCTCACACCAATCTATCTCATTTCTAAGTCGAGTTGATTTCGGTCGACTTTTAGATCTAAGCAATTGACGATCGGGTACTAATGTAATCGCCGGAGCTGGTGGTCACCATGGTTCATCCTTAATGACTCCCCAACCAATCAATCTGATAGTTTATGATGATATTTACCATACAAATGAGTGCCGTCAATCTGAATAATGGGCTTGCAGTATTGGAATCCAACCACACATGGTTTGAATGTCCAAAAGAAGTGATGCAATACAAGTTTTGAACGGTCAACTCTATTGCGCTCGACATAATCAACAGTTTGCATCTCCACCACTGTGCCTGGCATGTCTCTTTGCATGACAAGTATCCATCTAGGCAACACCGCATAAGATTTATCCCAGTCTCCAAATACCTTCACAATGGCAATTTGTTTTGCCTTCCAAGCTTTCCGATAAGACACATCATATCCAAATTGACATCGAACCCTTTCAATAATCAGGCATACAGGTAAATCAGGTTTTTGCTTAACCATCTCCAGAATGTAAGAACATATCATAACAGAATCTAACTTCTGATGATCTTGTGACAGGGCTGGGTTGACACAAGTGTGAGGTCCATCATATTTTCTAATTTCTCATATGTTTGATTTCTTGCCTTGAATGGCCCTGAGCCTCCACATACAACCATCAGCACATCTTGGACACTTAACAATTAGCCGCTGTGTATCAGAATCTTCAACCTTGTAATTCTGATGTCTAATAATCGAATAATGTTTTAAGGCCAACTTGACAGCATCTTTAGAGGGAAATTGCAATCCAACATAAAATTCTTCATCTGGACTCCAAATACCACGAGAATCTAATTCAGGCAAATTATCAGGTGTATTCAACGCATCCCAATTGATTTCAAAAAATCGAGGGCATGGAGGCACAAATGTAGATTCAGGAGCAACTATCAATAGAGGAGCAAGTTGTTGTACATTTACATCAGGGTCAGATTGATCTTCTTCTAAGTCAGTATCTGTATCTTCACCCTCAAGCATCTCTCCTTCATCATCGCATGTGTCAGATAATGCATCTGTCATAAGCGGGTTATCAGACTCAAAATCCAACCTAAATGAGCTCCCTTCAGGCATTGTAGATGTACCAACTTCTTGAGATTGTACTAGGACAGGAGCATGTATCATAGAGAATTGAGTATTGATAGGGTACGATGATTCAACAAGATTAGAAGGACCAGCTTGTAACCCTGTTTCAGAAGGACCTGCAACATGCTCATTGTGCTCACTCGTTTCTATCTCCACATACAATTCCATGGAAGTTAAGTTAGCATGTTGATCAAAGCAATCAATCATGCAACCAACGTCTTCATCATCTTCTAATGGAAGACCTATCCATTTCAGTACATTGCTCTATTGTGGAAATCTATACACAATACTGGACACAACTTGATTTTCTTGGAGCTTAATTTTAAATGAATTCTCCTTTTCAGAAGCTCAAAAGTCGTATCACGTTGAATCATGATAGACTTAGGATGAGGACCTTCAAACATTAAACCCTCTTCACCTTCGTACATTCTCCCATTGTAGTAAATGAGAACAACAAGGTGTTTGGTCATCTTAAACTTCTGAATAATAACAACACAACATAGATGAAATCAATTAACACATTTGACAACTGAAACAAATATGTTTTATACCTAACTGATTTCAATCTCAATAAATCAACAATTTAAATCAATTCAAAATAATAAATAAAGTTACAAAACTCAACTAATAATCAAATTGTTATTTTTTGTATGAACAAATTTCAAAAACCTATTAGCTAACAAAAGAACAAATATACAGGAGATAACAATAATCAAAAATCCTATAAATAAACTACATATACAACACACAATAAATATATAAACTTAAAAATAAACACAATAATATATTTTTCAGCAAACAAAATAAATGACAGGGTAAAAATACTTACATATATGTGTGAACAGAAGTTATAGCCAAAGGAGAGTTTCAGAGAGTTTAGAGAGATAAAATTTTTAGAGAGAATGTGGAAATTTGATAAATGAAGAAACTAGCCGTGAAAGGGAGAGGGGAGGGGGGTTTATTGGAGTGTAACTTGATGCGCCAACACGCCTGGTGCATCCACGTGGGATGCGCCAACACACCAGGCGCATCCACGTGGGTTGCGCCAACATGCCTGGCGTATCCCACGTGGATGCGCCAGGCGTGTTGGCGCATCCCACGTGGATGCGCCAGGCGTGTTGGCACATCCCACGTGGATGCGCCTGACGTGTTGGCGCATCCCACGTGGCCCCTAAATAATAAAATAATCCAGCGTGGCAAAAATGATGGCATTCGGATAAATAGTTTCAAAACTATGACAATTTGGTAAATAAGTTTCTGAGAAAGGGCATTTTGATCAAAAAACCCTTCAATAAGTGCCGCCTTAAGTACATTTGCTAGAAAAACTACTAAAATAGAAAGTGAAACTTTTTAAGTTTTCAATATATTAAAGGGAAAAGACCAAAATATCCCCTTTTTAACTTTGTCTTATGTGTATTTTAATCTTTCATTTTTCAAAATGTGTTACAAGGTCTTATAACTCTCAAAATTGTGTAATCTGGTCCAAATTTGTGACGTATGTCAACCTACGAAAAATGTTATGTGAGCTTCACATGACGTTAAAATACACATATGGCCACACCATGTGCATCTCATGTTAGGGTGTTTTGGGAATAATGACATTAGTGGTCATGTGATCAAAGGCACGAGGTGTATATGAGTTGAACTATTCATGAACTATTCGAATTCAGTCAAGTTCATTTGTTTAGCTAAACAAACAAGTTCAAGCTTAAATTTAGGCTCGATTATATACATGAATCAAGTTCAAGTTTCAAAGACTTGAAATTAAAAGCTCATGAATAGTAAATAATAATAATAATTCCTACTATTTAGTAAATTATAATTCTATTTAGAGAATTGTAATTTTATATATTATTATATAGCATGCACTTACTTAACTCTAATTTTCAATGAGGTTTTTACTCTTTTTATTTTTACTTTATTTTTTAGCATAAATATGTCTATCAAATATTAAATTAATAAATTAAAAAAATACTTCACAGAGAAATTTGATAAATGAAATGAAAATAATCAAGTTATAAATGAACTAAATAAGTCAACTCAAGTTTCATATTTTTTAAACAAGTAAGACCCAAACTTTAAATTTAGCTCATTTATTTAAATGACCCAAGCTTGAGCACTATGTTTTTTTTTTTAACAAGCTAAGTTGGAGCTTCAAGTACTCCGGTTGGCTTAACGCATTTACACCTCTAAGCACTTGACCTTTATCACCCATTAACCTTAACCCTAAACTTGTATTCCCTTTCTAATCACTACCTCATAAATCCCTAAAACTTGTAACCTCTCTTCCTTGAACCCGTAACCTCTTTGCCCTAAACTCGTAATCTATGTTCTTGAAGGTTGTTATTGTGGCCATTGAAGGATGTTGTTTATGCAAAGAAGACCTCAAATTGTCTTCAGAATTTGCTTGTGTGCACAAGGTGAGTTCTTTCGAAACCCTAGATCCATTGTGCTCTTGTCTGGGGTTTTATTTTTGGTTGGATAGATTATTTGGTTTTGGTATTATTTTGGGGTAAACATAGTTGCATGTGATCCCAATGTTGTGTGTGGTCCCAAATGAATTGTCAGTGCCTTTTGTTTATCAATTTTTGCTTAACTTTGAATATGTCTTGGTTTTGGTTTACTGCTTGATTTTGGTTTTTGGTGTTGGTTGGGTGGATCAGTTGGTTTGGTTATTGATTTTGGGGTTAACATTAGTGTATATGGTCCCCATTAATGTTATGTGTCGTCCTAAATGAATATAAGTGCCTTTTATTTATCAATTTTTGCAAACCTTTGAAACTGTGTGTGGACAAAATGTGAATATGTTATTGAATTTTTCGTCACTGTGGGCTTCATGTTGTATATGGACCCCCTAGATTCAATTTGTTTTTTTGTTTGAATATTGTCCTTATGTGCTTATGTTTCCATGTATAACATGCTTGTTAGTCTTTGCATATGGGTGTCATAACAGTCCTATTACATTATGGAGGGAAGTTAAAGTTTAAATTACCTATGGGTTATGTAGTGTGTGATAGGTTGTATAACTTCAATAGTGACCTTTTGTCCACCACACATTTGAATGCCTATGTAAAAAAGTATGGGGACAGGGAGCTTAAGTATTTATGGTATAAGTTTGTGGGTTAAACTTTTAAGCATGGATTGAAAAGATACTTTGGTGATGATAATGTTAGAAAGGTCATTAAAATACTAGATAACAAACCTAACCCAACACTTGAAGTGTTTGTTGAACATGTAAGTAACTAGAGCACAAGTGCACAGCCAAATAAATCCAACCCTGTAGGCCTTAAACATCAAATTGAACCTTACCACCCACATGCAGTCGAGGTTAAATGTCACCCTGAACCTGTACCTCAAATTCAACCTCATCATGAACCTTTCCAATAGACCTTGTGATAATCACATATTTTATACATTAATAAACTCTTATTTTTAGTCATTTACACTCTTCATATACTTAATTGATTGAGCTTAGTTATGTTTTATAAGTTTGGATTTAAATTGGGCTTAATTGATTTTTTTCAGCATTATTGAGATCTTACACTGTTTCTGTATTTCGGCCATATCTTGAGTTCTATATGTCTAAGAATTATGTATCTTACCTTTCAGGAAAGATAATAGAGAGCTCTACAACTTTCATAGAGAGTTCTAGGGAAAAATCAGACATCTAGTGGAGCTAATTAGGCTTAGAAGTCAGAACACAGGTTTTGTTATTGGAACCTGAATAGTGTACAGTTATCAGGGCATAACTCGAGATGTAGGAACTACCTTGGGCTGAAATTTTGACATTTGAAATTAAGACCCAAATCTACAACTTTCATGAAGAACACAAGAGGAAATTCGGATGGCTTGGAGGTCATATTAGGCTTGCAAGTCAGAACAGATGAGTTGTAGTTAGGCCTGAATAGTGTGCAGTAATCAGGGCATATCTTAGGTTGTAGGAACTGAAATGAGCTAAAATTTTGGCATCTGAAAGTTAAAATCCAATCTACAACTTTCAGGAAGACCACTTGGTGATAATCTGACGCATGCCATGAGTTCAGTATTGAATGATTTCAGAGACAAGAATCTCTATAATTTTTCACTCATCAAACTACTATTTGGCATTTTTCATTTATCCACCTACTTATCCACTCACTCATTAATTAGTCCCTTGTCATTTTGTATCTCTCATCCTCTATAAAAGGGAGTCTTGGTTGATCATATGATAATCTTAGTTTTAGAAATCAAGATCATGCTATTGTGTTATTTATTTTTCTTGTTATAGTTTTCTATTGTTCTAAATTGAAGTTATGTTCTTCTTCTTCTTCTTTTCTCTTTCTTTCTTCTTGTCTATGAGTAATTAATTTTTATTTTATTTTGGTAATAAATTAAGATTAGATTGATTTCTTTCTTATGCTTAAATGATATATTATCAAATGGTCATTATATGTGTTGTATTTTATTTCCAATCAACTTATAAACCCTCATTGTAAAGTAGAGATCTTGATTCATTATACACAAGAGGTTGGCACAATGAATGCTTGAGCCCATTTATAAGTGGTGGTGTTAATAAATAATTAAAGGAACCATAATATAATTACGTATATAATCTTAAATGAACTTTGAATGTTGTATTTTTTGATTGGAACCTCCATTATGCGTGGATTCTAATTGAGTTATAAAAATAATTATTTTTGTCCTTAATTTACTTATCAAGAGTGGATTTCCTAACCCAAGTAAATCTTTTTTATTTGTGACCAAGTTTTATCACCTTTATTGTTGTGACAAAATATTTTTCTTACGTCAAAGAATTTTTTCTTCATCAATTTCCTGTGGATTGACCTCAGACTCCCGAGAATTTATTACTTGAAACAACCTACACTTGGATTTGCAACTTAAAATTTGCATCACCTTGCACCTCAAATTCAAACCTCACCATGAACATGTAGCTGAGTTTCAAACTCATGTTGAACACCATGCAGACCCTGAACCTCATCTTAAGACTGAACTTGAACCTACGAATGTTAGACATAAAAGGAAAGGAAATATGATGGGAAATGATAAGGACAACAGAAAGGGGAAAAAAAGCAAAAAGGGAAGGACAAGGGAAAAGATAAATCCACATGGAATAAGAGAAAAACAAATCCTATTGGTAATGAGGAGGACAGTGAGGAAGTTAACTTGAATGACTATGATTTTGAGGGTAGTGATTAGGACATTCCTGACCTGTTTTTTGAAGACCGTGCATAAGAAATTGAGAAGGAAATGAAGATTGTATGGGTTTAAATAAGATAGTGTATAGGGTTGATGAAGGAAACATTAATGTTGAGGGGCAAGTACATGGTCATGATATTGAGGAAGGAGCAAGACAATCCAACAATGCCAATGCTAATATTGAGGTTGATATTAGTCCAAATTGGGATGGGGAATACCAAAGTGACTATGAAGACAGTGACATTTTTATTACTCTTCATGGGTCTGATGAAGAAGAATGAGGTGTTAGGATGAGACAACCAAAGTTTAACTAGTATACTGACATGATGAGGAAGATTAAATTACAAGTGGGAATGAAATTCATAAACTACAATATCTTTATGGAGGCTCTTAAGCAATATGGTATTGAGAATGAAATTGATTTCTATTTTCTAAAGAATGAAGAAATCAAAACCATAGTAGAATGCAAGAGACAATGTGACAGGAAGATGCATGCTTCTAAAACTTAAAAAGTTATTTTTTAAATTAAGTCATGGTACAACACTAAACATACTGGATGTGGATGGAATAGTCAAAATTCAAAGGCCACATAAAGATGGTTATTACCAAGCTTCAAGACGTATTTGAGACCATAAGGGGAAATAGGAGAATGAACCTTTCATTAATCAAGTAGCAAGAGACTATTAGATATTTGCGTTAATATGTCAAGATTTATAGAGCTAATAAGATGCCTATGAAGAAGCTCCAAGGCAATGCAACCCAATACTCAATGGTGTGGAATTATTTTCATGTTGTATTGCAACATAACCTTAGTTCAACAATGCTAATCAAGGTGGAATCACACCATTTCTATAGGCTATATGTGTGTTTAGATGCTGCAAAGAGAGGACTTAAGTTTTGCAGGCCAATAATCTTATTGGATTGGTGCTTCTTAAAGGCTAGTTGGGTCAACTACTGGTGGCTGCAACAAAGGATGCAAATGATAATATGTTTCCCATGACATATGTTACAGTAGAGGAAAAATTGAAGGACAATTGGGGTTGGCTTTTGGATAGGTTGCTTGAAGACATTGGGCCAACCAAGGAGCATGGATAAGTCTTCATGTCTGATAAACAGAAGGCGAATGTTGATATCTGTTATTGAAAAAATCTAAATTTTTTAGAATACTTTTATGTTATTCAAGTAGGAAGGAATACAATACTTTTATAGATAAACTAGGCAACAAGTCTGCTAATGATTCTCCATAAAGTCAATAACAAACAATCCTAAAATTAAGGAAATAAAAATGGAAGAAAACATAAATAAAGAGATAAAGAAACAAACAATCTCATCTCTTTAAATAGAATAAATCAGAAAGAGAAATAAAATCCCTACAAACAGGGACAATAAAAAAGGAAATAACATAATAGTCAACACTCCCCCTCAAGCTGGGTTTCCAATGGTGAACATGCCCAACTTATCAACTTGTTTTTCAAACATCCTTCTTGCTAAAGCCTTTGTTAGAACATCAGCAACTTGATCACTTGTAGACACATAAGTTATGCATAGAATCCCATCCTCAATTTTTTCTTTGATGAAATGTCTATCTACTTCCATATGTTTTATGCGGTCATGATGGACAGGGTTGTGAGATATATTTATGGCAGCCTTGTTGTCACAGTAAATCTTTAGAGGAGGGATAGTTTTCATCTCTAATTCTTCAAAGAGAAGTTTCAGCCATAACATCTCACAAATTCTGTGAGTAACAACTCGAAATTCAGTTTTAGCATTACTTCTTACCACCATATTTTGTTTCTTGCTTCACCAGGTGACCAAGTTACCCCATACAAAGGTGCAGTACCCTGAGGTAGACCTCATGTCGTTAATAGAATTAGCCCAATCTGCATCAGTAAACCCTTCTATGCTTCTGGTCTTATTGTTGCTAAAATATAGGCCTTTACAAAGTGATCCTTTGAGATACTTAAGAATTTAAAGCACAACCTCCATGTGCTCTTCATAGAGAGCATGCATGTACTGACTAACCACACTTACAGCAAAGACTATGTCAAGTCTAGTATGGGAAAGATGCTTCCCTATTAGACGTTGATATCTTCTAGTGTCAACTAAAGTTGCATCTTTCTAGTTGCCAATCTTAATTATAGAATCCATTGGTGTGTCTACTGGTTTACACCCAAGCATCCCCGTTTCCTTTAACAGATCCAGCACATATTTTCTTTGAGTGATAGAAATTTCTTTCTTGTTTCTAGCAATCTCCATTCCAAGAAAGTGACAAAGAGATCCTAGATCTTTTATTTCAAATTCTATTGCCTGCCTATTTTTCAACCTTATCATATCCATTACATCATCTCCTGTCAAAATTAGGTCATCCACATAGACAATAAGAATAACAATCTTACCATCTTTGTGTTGATAAAAGAGGGTGTGGTCAGACTGAGCTTGCTTATACCATTATTGAAGAATTGCTTTGGTGAATCTACTGAACCAAGCTCTCGGGGACTGCTTTAACTCATAAAGAGCCTTTCTTAGTCTACAAACCATTCCATTTCTCTTTTCATTATCAAACCCAAGTGGAAGATCTATGTATACTTCCTCTTCTAAGTCTCCATTGAGAAAAAAACATTCTTTACATCAAGTTGCTGTAGATCCCAATCTAAATTGGCAACAATAGATAAAAGGAGACGGACAGTGTTGAGCTTGGCAACTGGAGCAAAAGTCTCGTTGAAATCTATGTCATATGTTTGAGTAAATCCTTTTGAAACCAGTCTCACTTTGTGCCTTTCAATAGTACCATCAAACCTGTACTTTACTGTAAATACCTATTTACATCTGACCGAAGCCTTCCCTTCAAGTTTCTATACAAGATCCTATGTTTGGTTCTTCTCAAGAGCATGTATTTCCTGAATTATAGCTTTTCTCCATTCAGGATCCCTTAAAGCCTCTTGTACATATTTTGGAATTTTTTCTTCTGATAGGCTAATGATAAAAAGCTTGTAGAAAAGGTGGGGAATGATTGTAGGAAACATAATTAGAGATGGGATGCTGAGTACAAAAGCGACTTTCTTTCCTTAATGCAATAGGTAGATCAATATCACTAACCTTAGGAGATGAAATCGGTTCTGATTCATGGCAAGGCATCAGGTCCACAATAGTTTCAATTATGCGTGATACATTTCTTTTGGAATAAACAAGTAACTGAGGCTGTTGTTAAGGATCTCCCCTTTTCAACTTAATCTCCAATTGAGAATCTCCCCCTATTTTAGAATTGGTAATATTTATGGCAGACTCTAAGTCATTTGTTTCAGGTGTAGGCTCTTTTATTTGTTCAGCTGGTGTGGGTGGATCATCCTAAATGGGTAATATAGGGCTTGGTGAAGGTTCCCAAGAAAGAACTTTGTTTCCTTTCTCCTCCTGAAGTGAATTCTTGGGGTAAAAAGGTTGATTTTCAAAAAATGTGACATCTATAGTGGTAAAATATTTGCATTTATCAGGGGGTAGCAGCAATACCCCTTTTGGGTAACTGAGTAACCAAGAAAAATATAATGTATAGCACGAGGGTCAAGCTTACTTCGGTTATGGTCATGAACATGGACAAATGACTTACAACCAAACACTTTAAGAGGTAAAGAACTTACAAGTTGAATTTAAGGGTAGTACTGGAGAAAGAGCTGTTAAGGAACCTGATGGTTGAGAACACGAGAAGGAAGCTGATTAATAAGATAGCAGGCTGTCAAAATAGAATCACCCAAAAAAAAATTAAGGAAAATTGTTAGCAAACATAGTGGAGTGAGTAACTTCCAAGAGATGTCTATTTTTACATTCAGCTACCTCATTCTGTTGAGGGGTATCAACACAAGAACTTTAGTGAATAATACTATTTTCTAAAATATACGCCTCAAGAATGGAATTGAAGTACTCTCTCCCATTATCAGTACGGACAATTTGAATTTTTTTTATTGTATTGATTGTGTACCATCAAGTGAAATTGTTTAAAAATTTGGGCAGCCTCACTATTTTCTTTCGAAAGGTAAATCCAGGTGATCCGTGTATGGTCATTAATAAGTGTGATGAACCACCGTTTGCTAGTTAGATTTGGAACCCAAGAAGGACCCCATATATCATTATGAATTAAAGTAAATAGTCTGGTTGATTTATAGGGTTAAGATGGAAACATAGCTCTATGGTGTTTGGCATCTTAACAAACATCACATTGAAATATATCTTTATTCTCAAAAAGTGAAGGAAAGTACTGTTTAAGGTAAGGAAAACTAGGATGGCCTAACCTAGAGTGCCATAACATTATTTGTTCTTTTCGAGACAGGGAAGTGGAGTAGCTACCAGTGGTCAAGGCGTGTTGATTGTCGGGGATGACTTCTTCAAAGCAATAGAGACCATTGTGTTCCTTCACACTACCAATCCTCATGCCTAAAACCATATCCTGAAAAACCCAACAAGAATGTGAGAACTCCACAGTACAAATTAGATCTCGGATTATTTTACTAATTGAAAGCATATTATAAGATAACTTGGGGACACGGAGAGCATCTTTGAGGGATATGTGAGGGCTAATATTAATGGTACCAGTTTCAGTAACTATTGCAAACGATCCATTAGGTATCTTAATTTTTTCGGTTTCTTGGACTAGGTTTATAAGAATAGAAAAAAGTTGCACAACTTGTCATATGATCTGTGGTGCCAGAATTTAACACCCAAGGTTTAATAGTTTCATATTTACCATTTAAAGCAGTAAGAAAAGTACCTTTTTGAGCCAAAAGGGAAGTACTAGAGGCTAGTTCTTGTCCCTGAGTGGGGAAATGATTCTGCTTGTTAGTTGGGTGCTGAGGATTTGTTGTACCTGCTCAAGTTGCTCTTTACTGAGAGAAATATTGAGGTTGTTACCATTTTTTGATGTTGACTCAGTGGTAACTTGCATGCCTTTAGAATCCTTCCTATTATTACGAGAATCTGGTTTTTGAAATAATTTTCAACATTTATCACAGTTGTTATTTATTTTCTGACAGAAAGCACACCAAAGGTTCCCTTTCTTCTTCTGACTCTGAGATTCTCCTAGAAAATTCTTCAATCCACGGACTAAGAAGACAGAGTTTTCAGTTGCTGGTGTTACAGTACCAAGCATAATGCGTTTGTGAGTTTCTTCTCGGTGAACCGCAACGAAGATATCATCAACACTTGGTAGGGATTTAGAGGCAAGTAGGCGTCCTCTGACCTCATCTAGATCCTTATTAAGTCCTGATAGAAAGTCATAAATTCTATCATTGTTCATAACTTTTTGATAGTGCTCAATGCAGCCTAAACACAACCAATGACCATTATTAAATAGATCTACTTCCTGCCATAATTTTGTAAGGACGTTGAAGTAGGTTGTAACATCCTTTTGGCCTTACGTGAGATTTTGAGCCTTATTTCTCAGTTCAAACAGTTAGGCTGAGTTTTGCATATCAAAATATTGCCTCTTGGCAGCCTCCCATATTTACTGAGCAGTTTTATAGTACATGAAGTTCTCACTAATCTTCTCATCCATGGAATTGATCAGCCAAGCCATCACCATTGAATTCTGGGCATCCCATATTTCGAAGGCTAGGTTTGATTCTGCCGGCTTTGTGGCAGTCCCATCAAGGTACTTATACCTACCTTTCCCTCGAATCACCATCTCAACAGAACGTGATCATGGCAGATAATTTTTTTTGTTGAGTTTATGAGTGGTAATTTGAAAGGAATAATTATCGAAGCAAGGAACCTAAATAGTACCTGCGTTAACTGCTTCTGAAGTTCCATTTGGAGTTTGTTATGTAGATTCTAAAGTTTCAGAAGTTTTATCCCCTCTAGTGCCATTCATGGCTCTCCCCCAGGGAAACAATGGAGGTTTGCCAGCCATAGGAAAAAAATGGCAGCAAGGGAACAAGATAAAAGAGAGAAATCTTAGAAAATGAGATGATGGATAATAGCAGAATTAAGTGATGGCATAGTGATCAGAACCCTATTCATGATACCATGAAGAAATCTAAAATTCCAAGAATACTTTCATGTTATTCAAGTAGGAGGGAATACAAGACTTTTTTAGAGAAACTAGGAAACATGTTTGCTAATGATTCTCCATAAAGTCAGCAACAAACAATCCTAAAATTAAGGAAATAAAAATGGAAGAAAACAGAAATAGAGAGATAAAGAAACAAATGATCTTATCTCTTTAAATAGAATGAATCAGAAAGAGAAATAAAATCCCTACAAATAGGGACAATAAAAAAAAGGAAATAATATAATAGTCAACAGTTATCATAGTAACTTTACACATTTCTATTATGAACTAAATGTTAACATAATTTTGTTGTAGGGTTTGAAAGACATACTCGAGGATATAGGAGTTGAACATTGGTTTTGTGTAAGGCATCTTTATGCCAACTTCATGCTTCAATATAAAGGACAAGTGCTCAAAGTTTTTCTTTGGAATGCTACACTAAGCATAAGTTTCATTTCCATATGTAAGAGAAGAATAAGCTAAATGACGGAACAACTAAATGGTTAAATGAGAGGGACCTAGCACTTGGTTAAGGCATGCTTTCATTCCTAGGGCCAGATCTGATTATCTGTTGAACAACATTCAAGAGTTTTTCAACTCAGCTGTAATGCCTTCTAGGGACAAACCTGTTGTAACAATGATAGAGACCATTAGAAGGATGCTGATGAAAAGATTTGCTTATAAAAAGGAAGGGATGCTAAAGTACAACCAACTCATTTGCCTAATAATTCAAGTAAAGCTAGAAAAGTCCAAGGAAGATATTGTGTTGTGCATTGCTCACATGAATGGTAATGGGAAGTTTGAAATTGATACATGGCAAGTAAGCAAGAAAGTGGTATAGATTTGGTGGCAAGGACTTGTTCCTGCAAAATATGGGATTTAATAATTATTAAACTAAGATGTTTCTCCATTGTGTTATGCATACGCTAATAAATTATTTACTTTTATGTACCCATGTGCACATGCTATGAGTGATATAATTATGCACAAAGAGATCAACTTGAGAACTACATTGATGATTACTACAAGAAGGACACATTTATGCAACATTATAGGGTTATAACAAACCTTATACCATCTGCAAATGAGTGGCATCAAATTGACAAAGACCTAATCCTTCCACTATTGGTAAGAACACCTATTGGCAAACCTAAGAAGGTAAGAAAAAGGGCTGCTAATGAGGGTCCAAAGAATCCTTACAAATTAAGTAAGGTTGGAAGCAATATAAAATATGGAAATTGTAACCAATAATGTCATAATTATCTTACATGCAAGGCACCCAGGAATCCAAATAAAAGAATTTCCAAGAAGATAAAGAAAGGAAGAAGTGGAACTGTTACAAGTGATACTACAATTGAATGCGAATGATCTTAAAACTACAAGTGCTCTAAATCCTACAGCTGCAAGTGCTCCAAATACTCCAAATCCTGCTACCGCAACTGCTCTAAATATAAGTGTTCCAATTGCTAGTGTTTCAAAAGCAAGTAGTCAAAATCTTACAAGTAATGGTGGACCCAGTATAATTGCAAGTGGGGGAGCAAATGCAAGTAAGGTAACAAGTCCAACGAGGAGTGCAAGAATCTCAATAACTCAAGGAACTGACTTACAAGACAAAATCCCAATAAATGCACATGTTGTTCAGAGGGTAACGATGAAGGTTGTCAGGGGTAGGCTAACACAGTAGATATGATGAAAACCATATATTTTTCTTTAAGGCTTCTAGTACTTCTTTAAATTAGGTTATACTACTTTTTGTTAGGTATAACTAGCCTTTGTCTTTTGGTCCTAAGGTGATGGTGATATGTAGTGTTGATTTTTTTGGCAAGTCTGGTAATTAAGCACAACGCATATGTGTGCTAATACTTTTGTCTGTAATTATTGCTCATTTAAGGCCCTTAATGGAAGTAAGTTTTCTTATATGTGATTTTGTTCTTTATATTTCACTCATTAACCATATATGTCAGCTTTTTTTTACATATGAATATGTTATTATACAAAGTTCAATTGCAAGTGCAAAACATTATTAACATAACTTATGTGTCAATATTTTCATTTTATTCTTATGCAAAGTTCCCTCAATTCATTAACCATATTTATCTATATTTCATTATGTTCTTATACAAATTTCCCTCAATTGGAAGTACAAAACACAATAAGATTAAACATAACATATTTTAAGTTAATCCAACTTCATTTCATTCCAATAATATCATTTACATACCAAGACTTAATTACACCATGACTTACATAACTTACATATCCAAGCCCCATTTACCCAATTACATACCTATTCATTAACCACCTCCATAGCTTAATCCCACTACTCCTACACAGAGCCCAACCTTACCAAAATACATAACTGAAACCACTACATCTAACCGTAAACCTATAAGCCAGTAATCAATATAAGTATGGCAAATAGCATCCCACAAAGTTTCCACACTTGAGCCCTCCGCAATTTGAAATTCTCATTTAACAAACACTTTTAAGTTACTTGTTTCTTCAACTTCTTTAGTTAATGCGTTGTTCCTCCTCTACAGTCCTTCCACTTCTTTACTTAATGTCTTATTCCTCCTCAGTAGTCTATTGATAACTTTCTAATATTTCTGGGTTGAAGGTGGATCAAACCAGTCAAAAAAGTCGTAATTATTTGTTAACCCATACTTTCCACAATTGAAGAATCTCTTACTTAGGTTCTTTTGAGTCCATAAAGTTTGTAGCATACAAGGAATTCTGCATATGCAAGTTTGTTTGCACCCCCTGAAGCTGGATGAACTCTTGAAAGACTTTGAATGATGCATTTTCTCAGCAACAGTTGGATTTTCTTTGTCGTCTTCCTCTTTGCGATAAAGGTTTAAGGTTCTAAAAATTGATGAAAATTTCATAACATTAAGGGTGAATAATGTCATTATTCCCAAAACACCCTCATATGATATACACATGGTGTGACCAATTGTGTATTTTAACATCATGTGAGGTTTAAGTAACATTTTTTGTCTAGAAACTAACGTCTATAACAAATTTCACAATTTTGGGAGTCACGGGACCTTGTGACACATTTTGAAAGTTAAAAGATTAAAGTACACATGAGGCAAAGTTGAAAGGGTTTTTTTAGGCTTTTGCTTATGTTTTTTATTTCTAATTTCTAATTTTTTATTCCTTAACCGGTGCCCTTAGGGCACTCGTTAAACAAACCCTTATTTCAAAAGAAAGCTGCAACAACTTTTTTTATAAAAAAAAAAACAATGCTAGTTACACACACTTACATTCAAATCATCTCACATTTGTATAGTTTTCACCATTTAATTACAGTTGATCACACCTTATTTTCTACATATATCTACTATGATTTTGCCACCTACAACGATGTGAGGAGATGTGACTTGTTATAGTTACATAACAAACATTTTTCTTTTTTTTTTTATGTGTGTCTGTAGGACACATGTTAAGAAATAAAAATGAGTTTTGTTAATAAGTGCTCTTAAGGTGCTGGTTAAAGAAACAAAAACAAAAAATACTAAATAAAAAAATATGTAATATATTGATAACTCAAAAAACATATAATACTTTTTTCCTTAAGTCCATTTAATAGAAGATAACAAATGCTTCTTAACCAATATGTCGTTAGCAATTTCATGTAATAGTTTTTTTAATTGTGATCAAGTGGTGTTTAGGTCAGTTTGAGCATAGTTTAACTAATCCATTTTTTTGATCTAGTCAATTATAGACCATTTACACTATGACTAAAAATTTACAAAAATATTCTTTACAATTAATTATATGATATAATTAGGATTAGAAATTGTGTACCTACTCACACGTGACATAAATGCTTCTTAACCAATATGTCAAGTACTCATTAGCAATTGAACGGTGTTACTTGCACATATGCGGATGCAAGTAACACAGATAAGTCACACTAGTATCATTTTATACTTTTGAGTATTTCATCATTCTCTCTCTTTTTTTATTTACAAAAAAAAGGTTAAAAAAAGTTGTGTAATTCTATTCTCACTTTTTCTATGAGACAATCATTTCTCTTAATAATTTCATGTAACAGTTTTTTATTTTAAATTGCAATTATGTGGTGTCAAAACTAGTTTGACACAACTTAACTAATCTACTTTTCTAATTTGGTCAAATACAAGCCATTGCTACAAAAAAAAAATGTATTTTTAGTGAGCAAAATTTAGTGACGAGTATAAACTTCGTCACTAGTTATATATTATTTGTCATCAAGTTTTATTTTGTTACTAATATTGTTCACATTTGTGACCAAGTGATGAATCATCCCAATAAGTTTAGTGATGATTTTTATAGCATTTAGTGACAATTATTGTTGTCACCAAAAACACATTTTCCTATAATCGAAACTAAGGGATTCATAAGAATAATCTTTATAACTTAGTTACAATTAATTACATAGTATAGTTAGGACTAGAACCTGTGTACTTACTCAAATATGATATCCTCATCCACCACTAAATCAATCTCTTTTGAATATAGAAATTCTAGCATGCTCCTGTAGCATCAATAAATACATGTTTGAAAAATATTTTCACCATTAATCTAAGTTGGTTTGTTTAAGATTTATGCAAATATACTTAAAATCAATGGTGAAGATCTTCTTGAAGTATACATCTATTATTGTTCTAGGAGTATGTAATAACTTGATAATTATCTTGGGACATATGTTAGTAAAATCTCTTTTTTTTCATTCTTGTTGGAAATCAATGTAATGCATATATATATATATATATATATATATATATATATATATATATATATATATATATATATATATATATATTTATATATATTATCTAGGATGTAATATTATCATAAACAGTTAAAAAAATATTGAGATAAATGATAATAAAATATTTACAAATAGTATGGGAAATATTATGAAAATAATAATAAAATATTGAGATAAATATATTAATCATCGTTTTATTTAACCCATGTCATGCTTAACTCTCTTTTTAAATAAAAAAAGTTTTGTTAATGTAAGGCACATGTTAACAAATTTTTTTTTTAAATTATGTAACATATATTTTAGTATAAATGAGAGAAGAGTGAATAATGGCTCAACTTTTATATCATCGATAACCTTTTTGTCCAATTTTAAAGCATTAATTACAAAATCATCATACAAAAAAAAGTAATGACAATAGTTAGGAGGAATTAAACAGGGAGAGAGAAACACTTTTATTAGGGGTGTCTATTAGGTTAGATTTATTCATAAATTTATAAATTTTGACTCAACTCATCTTATAAAAAGTTGGGTTAGTTTGGGCTTGTGATTGGATTTGGTTTGAAAATTTATCAACCCTAAAAAATGAGTTGGGTTGAGTTGTTAATACTTTCTCAACCTGCACATCCGAACCAACCTACCCCACATTATTATTTTTTTAAATATAGTGCAAATGACATTATTTTTCCTTACCTTTATTTTCATTTTAGGATGTTTTTCTCACAATTTTATATATAATTAATTAAGTTTAAGTGTAGATATTATTGTTAGGTTGAGAATATGACCTAAGAAAATAGATATGAGAAATTGATAAAGCATTTTACAAACCTTTGTGATGAGAAATTGATAGATCACTTGAATGATGACCCGTTTCTTGAAACAATTAACAATAAAATCAATGATTGCACAACAATTGATACATTATTTGTAATAACATTGAATTTAATTGACTTATATGATTTATTGTTTAAGACTTTTGAAACTTGTTTTGACACCTTCATTTAAGACTATGTTTATTTAGGACTTGTTATGATACCTTCATTTGAGACTTATGTTTATTTAAGACTTGTTATGTTACTTAAGTTTTTAGTTTGTTTAAGACTTGTTAAGTTTTAATTTATTTAGGACTTATGTTAGATTTTAATTAAGACTTATTATGTGTAATAAATTTTTAATTTTGTATTTTAACATTTATTTTAGTAGGTGAATTGTTTTTTTAATGTATATCAAACTTACATATTCAACTTAACCCAATTAATTCATTAACGAGTTGGGTCAAATTTGGTTAAAAAAAATCTCTTCAACCCAACTCAATTCACATACATCTTACTTTTTACACTAAAAATAATAATTATGTAAACTAAAAATTTTCAGAAGATAATTACAACTTACAAACTACTTTTTGGTTTTTCTTTTTAAAAAATAATTATCCATGAAATCAAATCTCTGTTGGGAACTCAGTTGGTGTCTCAGTCTTACATAAGAAAGGTACATGTAGTACAGAATTTAACACAAATTTTTGATACGCGAGGAGCTTGAACACTCTTTAATTAAGACAAAAAATAGAAATAATAATGATGAAGTTATTATCTTTCTTATTATCATAAAATTACTTAAAAATTTTATGATGTTAATTTAAATTTAAGCTTTGGATAATTGAAAGTCTATATCCTCTATACCATTATGTCTGCATAAAAAGCCACTTTAGATCAAAATCAAGTTGTACTCGTCTATTATTTTAGTTATGTAGACATGTACATTATACTATAATTTACTTTTAGTAATAATGATTACATACAGTTTAGGCTTGAATTATGTTAAAATCATCCTCTAAACCAATATAAAAACAAAGTCATGTGTACTTCCAATTAGTAGTTAATAAGAGATGGAAAATCCCATCATAATGTACAGTGTCACACGTATGTAATGCATTACAAATTTCTTTGTTGATGAAACACCATTCAATATTGTAAACAAAAAAAAATCAATAAGAAAATATAACATAAAATTTTAAGAGACAGCTGCCCCTCTACCCAAAAGATTCCACCAGTGGGATTAGGGATAGATTGGCTCGGATAATTCTACCAATCCGATCAATTTAAATTAAATAAATTAAATTAATTGAATTTAGTTTAGACGTGTTGATTTGATTTGGGTAAAATTTCAACTAAATGCGACTTAATTAGTTTGGTTCTCAGATTAAAAATTTTAAATTTAAGAACTAGATTGAACCAAACTATATATATATATATATATATATATATATATATATATATATATATATATATATATATATATATATATATATATATATATATTTCTAACACAATGTATCAGAGTAACAAATCAGAGTGCATAACATCCAATTTAACTAACTAATTTATATAAATATAATGACTAAACTAAGTGTAAAAGCAAAAAAAAAAAGATTAAAGAGAGTGCACCGTGATTTATTCCATGTCATAAGTCAAGAGTTTTTAAGCATTGACTACAAAATATTAACATGGTAACTTAACCTAAATTTTTTTTTATAATACATAACAAACAATAAGTTCAGAAGTATAAGAAAAAAGTTCATTCAATTTGAAAATAATATTCTAAAAATTGTATTACATGTAGGTTATTGTTATGAAGCAACTTAACACAAAAAAATTTATAATACATTACAAACAGTAAGTCTAGAAGTATATACTATAATCCATCATTAAGGTCATACAAATTAACTAATTTATGTTCTTATTTATATAGAAACTAAACATTTAGCTGAATATTCCAAAATAAACAGAGTATCATACATCAAAGGCACTAACTGAGTGTATTATTAGTAGATTAGTGTAACGTGCTGAACATATAATTTTGGAGTTTTTACTTTTGTAGTATGTTTATTGAGATAAATAGGTTTGATCTCATTTCTAGAAATTTTTTCATAAGTTTATTATTATTTTTTTACTATGGAAAGTTAATTATTTTGCTAAATTTTTGTATATAAAAAAAAGGCCAATACGACTACTAGAATCGAACTAATCCGTAAATATTCAGTTCGATTTGGTTTAGGTTTGACTATCAAAAAAATAAGAAATTTGAACTAAATCGAACTTATTGATTTTGATTTGTTCAGATTTATTTGTTTTCAAAAATTAAACTAAAATGACCCGATTACACTCCTAAGTGGGATTCATTAGAGGTGTTCATGGACTAGGTTGGATCAGGTTTAATTTGGGCCAAATCAAATCTGAAAATTTGATCGAATCAATTTTTAAGACCTAAATCGACTCAGTCATTAGAGCTGATGTAATAGTTAAGCAAAATGTACAAATTTAAAGATAATATATAGTTAAATCATAAAATTTTAATAGTATGAAACTAAAATTAAGGAATGTTTTATAATATATATGCCAAAATAAGTTATAGTAATACAAAAATATTATCATATTATGCAAAATATATTAATTTTATTCAAAAAAAATTCTAATTTCTCATTAATTTTTAAAAAAATATTATGTTTTAAAATATTATGAGACATCGGATCAAATTAAACCAACTGGAAACATCATCCAAACACAATAAAAAAAAACCACATTGAGTCAAATATTTAGACTCAAAACCGGCTGATTAGCTTGGGTCAAATCTTGAACTCCCCTACGTTGATTACAATGCCCATATCTTTCGGTTTTGAATGACTAACATACAAAACCCATTGGGCATCATTCATCATGCTAGCCCAATTAAAGTCTTGGGTTCGTTGAGCCTAGTCTGATGGAAACTGGCCTACAAAAAATATGAGTGCAGGTTCAAATCTAAAGCCTAACAGATCTGGTGGGCCATTGTCCATCCTTTTTACTTTTACTCCTACTTCTTTTTGTTTGCCGAGAGAGAATAATAACTCCATTCACACTTTCACAGCAAAAAAAAAAAAAAAGAAAGCAAGAGACTATGGCTTTTCTTTTGCTGTGTAGCCTGAAAATTTCTCTTTTTCCCTTACTTTTTCTTTTTCAAAAATTAATCGTCATAAGTAAAATTTTAGAACCATATATTTAAAATTAACTCTTATTTTTATACTCTATTAAGTGTTAGACAATGTACCAAAAAGTGTTAGACAACAAATATAAATGAGATGATCATATTCGAAATAAAATTATAGAAAAGGAGGAAAGTATGTATACAATTTTAAACAAGAACAACCTAAAACCGCCAGTTTTGAAAATGTCAAAATGAAGATTTTATTTATACTCAAAGTAGAATATAATGATTTTAGCAATTATGATTTTTTTTATTTTGGTATCTGCAATCAAGATATTTATTTACTCATGTGTCTTTTTTTTTTTTTTTTATAAACTTCTGGGCAAAAGCCCAACTCAAAACTAAAAAAACTACAAGCTGATTAAACAAACTGCCTTAGGACAACAAAAAAACAAGTGCCTCTACAGTCAGCCATATGTTTATTGTGATTAAAAATAGGAAAATATTTTTTTATAATTAAATACGTCTAATTTTTTCTCTATCAAATATCATATTTTTATGTAAAAAAAATGTCAAATCAAACTATATATGATTGTAATATTCTTAAAAAATACAATATAAATTCATAAGTAAAAAATATATATATATATTTAATGAACGAATAACAGGACCATTAAAAATAGTACTAACACATGATACGTAAATTTAAATAACAATAATCTGCCATAATCAACCATTCAAAGATAACAATGGTGTTACCTTAAAACTAAAAGAATTTTTGAGTTTTTTTTTAGTGCACGAAATTTTAGTTATTTTCATTTTATTTTTTTGGTACATGAGTTATGAGTTATTTAATAGATAGTAATTGTTTCCTTCCTTACGAATTACGATGATAAATCATAAAAGAAAGCAGAGATTCTCTTAAATAGTATCCATTCCTACACAACTGGACCAGCAGCAAAATACAAGAGAAAAGGACCACTTCAATTATAATTGGTAATTGATAATGATAAGATACTGATTTTTTTCTTTACATGCTTGAAATTAAAAAAAAATCAAATTAATCCCTAAAAAATATAGTTGATCTTATTAATTATTGAAAGATATACATTGTTTTTAAAGTCTTTAAATGTATATTTTGTCACCAAAATTAATTTTTATTCACAGAAAATAATCTTATTTGTAAGAATTAATTTAAACAATAAAATACACGTAATTTTTTAAGATTAATTTTACCATCTTTTCATAAAGTATAATACCCATTATAATTGGACCAAAGAAAATTTTAGATAATTAAAAAATAATAAAAGAAAATTCTAGATATTTTCAATCGACAACAAGGAAATTTATGAGCGTAAATGCTACCTGAAAACGTAATCTTGAGACACATTAAATTCAAAAATTATTAAATGGACGATATATATATATATATATATATATATATATATATATATATATATATATAAAATTACAAAATTTAAGTAAAAATTTTTATAATTCATTAATATTATTTTTATAAGTTTAAATATTTATAATATCTTAATATATGTCATATGTACTCAATATTTACCACTTAATAAGTTTCTCTTAAAAAATATGGAGCATAATTTTTATTAATATATTAAAAAATTTCTTAAACTAACTTCTCCTAATGTAATAAGTAGCAATGAATGATGCGTATGCATAAAAAAAAAATTAACTAGAGGAAATATTGGTATGAAACAAATTTCAATGATGACGAAGTGGACGATTTGATACGAGTAAAGGTAAAAAATAGTGATGTGTGAAAATAATGATGTGTGAAAAGATAAAACTTAAAAGTCTAATAGTGATATATGAAAAGATAAAACTTCAAATACTAATATGTGAAAATAGTGATTTGAGACATTAGTTATGTAATTGAACTTGAGCGTATTACGAACTTACTAATTGAAAGTTAATTATAGAAACTATTTAAAAAATTATTAATGAATCCTGTTCAAGTTATGTGTTAGACGTATCTAAACGTGTCTGAAACGTATCTAAGTGTATCAAGACGTATCTAAATGTATCTAAGATGTGCCTAAATTAAAAAAATAATTATTTTAATCAGATATATTATGATATATAAGATAAATATGTCATACAAATATCTCTATATATCTAATATAAATATATATCTGACACACAAACACGTCTCAACAACGTCGTATCAAGAAGCATTCACATGAAGAGCACGAGCAAGCCACGCGCCCTCGCCAACATCCAAATCTGAACCATTCCAAGTGTCAACAAATCCAACGGTTGAGTCATTCCCATTTAGTCCCTTTCTCCACATCTCTATCCTCACATCTTCACCACACACGACAACACTGAAAAAACTGTAACCGAAAACCCTTCCTTTCCTTCGTTCATTCATTCTCTGTGTTTCTCAACAACATCCTCTGTGCTTGTTCCTCTTCAAAACCTAAACCATGCTTCTGAGGGCAACTTCGTCTTTCTCTCTCCTCAACGCTAACGGCGACAACCTGGTTCCTCTGTTTTCCTTTTCACTCTCACCACCGTCGCCATCATCGTATTCGGTTTCGCCGTTGGACTGTTCTTCTTCGCTGCCCTCGATTCTTCTTCGCTACTCTCCCGCAAAAAACGGCAGCGTTTTGGTTCCCTGCGCCGCTGCTAAGGGTTCGAACAATCGTCCCTTAACCGGTGTCGTTTTTGAACCCTTTGAAGAGGTGAAGAAGGAGCTCGAACTTGTTCCCACTGTGCCACAAGCTTCCCTTGCGCGCCACAAGTACGTCGATAAATGTGAGGCTGCTGTTAACGAACAGATCAAGTGGGTTCCTCTCTTTGAATGCTTCAAAGTTCTCTCTTTTTTTTTTCCTTAATATTTTTTAGGATTTTGCTAAACAAGTGCTAAGAAACCAAGAAAACAAGGCAAATAGTAATTTTTTTTTAATTTTTAATGTATTAAATGTTTTATTTTCATCTAAAAATTTTTATTTTGACTTCTTTACCAAGTATTTTTGATGATATTTGATAGCAAAACCCAATTTTTTATGATCAAGTATTTTATTAATTTTATTGATAAGTGATAACCCATTATTGATTAGCAAAAAATTTCTGGTTAGGAAGGAGGTTAATTATTATTATTATTATTATTTGTATTTATTTGATAAACTTTTTTAAAGCGAACTTATGTGTAAAGTGAGTAAATTTTTCTTGAATTATTAGTGAGTTAATATTTCAATGAATTGTCATAAATGATCAATACATATTTACTCATTTCACCTTCTTTTTTGAGGAATTTTTATTTTTTCATTTGTATCTGTTTCTTGGTCTATGTCGTTTGATTGGCTTTTTCTAACAACGGCACTAAGGAAACAAAAGTAATTATTCAATAAAAAAGGTAAAACATTTAATATATTGAAAACTTAAAATATTTTAGTTTTTATTTAATATTTGTTATTTTTATTCCTTAATTTTAACAAAAAATAAGGAATAAAAATCCTTAATTTTTTAACAAAAATCTTTTCAACAGAAGTGTATTTTTTAACAAAAAAATCCTTAATTTTTTATTTGTTGGCTGCCTAGTTCTAATTTATGGTGAGTAATTTTTTTTTTTTTTTTGTGTTTGCAGTGTGGAGTACAATGTTTCGTACGTTTACCATGCAATGTTTGCCTACTTCGATAGGGACAATGTTGCGCTCAAGGGTCTTGCCAAGTAATGATTTGATTATCTTCGGGACATGTCGCTTGTTTTGATTTGCTTCTTCTGGAATGGTTAATGATTGTGATGATGACAGGTTTTTTAAGGAATCAAGTGAAGAGGAAAGAGAGCATGCTGAGAAATTGATGGAATATCAGGTTTTTGATGACTTATTTCAAATAAATTACAGTTTCCCATCTCTAATAGTATTTGTATCAATTAAAGATGCAAGCTTTTAATCCTGTATTCAAAAAAGTGATGTTGAATTCTTATTATATGTGTTACTGTAACTTCAGAACAAAAGGGGTGGAAAAGTGAAGCTGCAGTCTATAGTGATGCCACTTTCTGAGTTTGATCATGTTGAGAAGGGAGATGCTCTATATGGTTAGTGTGTCTGGCCTCTCTCTCTGTACTTTTTCATGTGTTCTATCACTTCTATGATTGATACGAAACTTGTCTCTTTTGTTGCATTGTTGTGCATTTATTTTAGTTGGATATATATGTTTTAGTTTCTGGGTGAAATTCATTTCTCCTCATCCGATCACTTTATGATTATGAAGATATGGTTTGAGTCTTAAATTTTTACAATTTGACAACATTTCAAGATCATGCATAACAAATATATTGCGAAATGCAGAACAATCATGGCAACTCGTCAATTGCGTGATTTCCAATTGCATCTTCTTTAGTATCATATTCCTTTGGAT
Organism: Ormosia semicastrata; assembly: GCA_029884595.1. Taxonomy (NCBI): domain Eukaryota; kingdom Viridiplantae; phylum Streptophyta; class Magnoliopsida; order Fabales; family Fabaceae; genus Ormosia; species Ormosia semicastrata. The sequence continues at coordinate 6,461,105 of JAQQTO010000030.1, forward strand.
GCTCCCTAATCTTTAGCACGATTGCCGACATGAAATATTGTATAAAATAAAATGAATTCTGATTGCATGTTACATTTATCTTGTTTATATGCATATGTTTGATTAATTCTGTTTGGCAGTACGTTATTTCTTACCCAAAAATTACTTACAAAGAATCATGTAACACATGATGTAAGCCAACCTGTCCAAAGTTTTTGCTTTGCGTGATGAACTTCTCTACTGAATTCTCCATAATTGGCACTAATCATATTTTTGTTTTTTATTGTTGCAGCAATGGAACTTGCTCTGTCATTGGAGAAGCTAACAAATGAAAAGCTTCTGAACTTGCACTATGTAAGATACGTTTGTTGGGTCTTAGTTTGGGATTTATGGCATTTGTCATATTCCATTTGTTTTTACTTCGATGTTGTTAAAAAGGAAATTCCTTTCTTTTAACATGATCCAAGATGTTTGGCAGGTTGCCTCAAAGAACAATGATGTGCAATTGGCAGATTTTGTTGAAAGCGAGTTTTTGGGTGAACAGGTATATAGTAATTTGGTATTGCAATTAAGGAAACTTTTTCTTATAGGTGACAAGTAGAAGGATTGCACATAATTATGTGTTATGCATTGCAATTTGCAAAAGACTGCAAAGAAGCTTTTGCTCATCTAAACACTGCAATTCAATTTTTTTGTTTTTTGGGGTAGGTGGAAGCCATTAAAAAAATCTCCGAGTACGTTGCTCAGCTAAGAAGAGTTGGCAAAGGACATGGTAAGAATTTCTAGTTCAGCTACATGCAACTTAGATGTTGAAATTATCTATCCTTTTCCTATGTTTTTTCAAAGAAAGAAATCATAGTCGCCCAAATTTTTTTTTTCTTAATATGTTGTTTTCTTTGATGGCATCGACTTTCAGGTGTCTGGCACTTTGATCAGATGCTGCTCCATGAGGAGGAGGGAGTTGTTGCTTGATGATTACATTTTGTCCTCTGCTCTTGTTAGTGTATCTAGTTCATCGAGGTATTTTCAGGTTTTTTGCTAGAGATGGAATTGAACTACAGTTGAGAAAATGGATGTGGAGTAATGTTGGTGATCGTTATCTTGTGGTTTATTTACTAGTTTATCTACGATTGTTGTAAATCTTTTAATTCAAGGTTTCTTCTGAATGCATCCACAAGTTATCTTGTGGAGTAATGTTAGTGATCGTTGTAAATATTTTAATTCAAGGTTTCTTCTGAATGCATCCACAAGTTAATGGACATTGCGATGAATTGACCAGATGCACGCGCACGCGCACGCGCGCACACTAATTATATTAATTGAGCTTCACACACACACTCAAGTTATATTAATTGTGCTTCACACACACACACACGCTAGTTATATTAATTGAGCTTCACACACTATCTCGCGCGCATGCTCACACACTAACACTAGTTATATTAATTAAGCTTAAATTAGTTATTTATATTAAATTTAGTTGAAAGGTGAGGTTTACAAAAGTGAATAGACATGATTTAATTATTTTGGGAGATGGTAGCGATTCCTAAAGTTAGATATCATCATATGCGTAAACAAAACTCAGACGCAAACACTAAATTGGGACATTTGGGACATGTGGTTATTTGATGCACATGATGTAATAGAAATTTCAGTTAGAAAATCTCGCATTGGGATGATTAAAAGTTGAGGGAGAAAAGCTGCCAGCGCGTTTATGGCTTTTGTGTTTATTTAGGGCTTTTGTGGTAAGACATAGGTCAACTGAGTTTTATAGGAGGAAAATTCTTTTGATTCTCTCTTTCCCTACCATCGCGGTCCAACCTTTTTGTACGTGAGTTTGGATTTGCTATGGTGAAAGCTCAACTAATATAGGCCATATATGATACAACACTTGTAAAGTGCCATGGAATTTTTTATTCCAGGGCCTCTTGAAAATCCACGTTGAAATGGCAATGAATTGTTCTTATTCTAATTCTAGATGCTCCCGTTTGACATGTGGTTGGGACAATAGGAAAATTGTTAAGGTGGGATTAAATTCTGACCCTAAATCCTATTCCTACCAGAATTGTTGTACTAGAAGTTAAGCATGTTTCGATTTTTTCCATTTTTGGTAATAATGTTTCGATTTTGTTTTTCATTATGAGTTTGTTTTTTTGTGGTGTGGACTAATTTCCCACCTCCCATTTAATATATTAGTACTAAAGATTTTGTAAAAAGTTAAGTATGTATTTAATAAAGATTTTTTTCCTTATGAAAGTCGAGGCTATCGTCTTTTATAAGTGTTTTTTAGCAAGATCGAATTGTTAACATTGCAAAAACTTTTTAATTGCCAAATTTGAGCTTATTTACCACTTAAGTCTGTTTTTTCCGTTTTATGTTCAAGACTGGGTGGGGAGGAAAAAAGATGGCCTAATAAATGACTGAATTTTTAACACCATCACAGTCTTAAATATTTAAGCCTGTGTCAATGATCTGTTAACTATGTTTTATTGTCAAATGTCAGGTGCTTTTGTGGTCCCTTTTTTCTCTACCTATATATATATATAAAGTAGGGTTATTGACACTCTAATATGAAAAAAATTTCATTCCATGTAGATGTAACACGTTAGATTTATATACATTCACAAAAAATTAGAGAGAAAGAATAATTTTTTGTAATGAATAGATTTAGTAAGATTTATTTTTTTTTCTAATTTTTTGTCTCTTGTGTGTAAATTTGATGTGTTATATCTGTGTGCATCCAAGAATATCTCCACTAATATATTTGTTAACACTCTATTTTTCAATTTTTATTATACTTTCCAACTTTACCCTTGTTTATGCTTACAAAAGTTAAAATTATTTTCTTTTACATTGTAGTTGTCTATTTACATTCTAAACTTTTATAACTAAAAAATTTAATTATATTCAAAGTTTTACAAGTGATCAGCACAGTAAACATGTATCATAGCTTAATTAGTACATGTTTTAATTATTAGTTTATGTATTATCCTACCATGAAAATAGTAAAAACACTTTGCTTAATGTGAACATTAAATAATGAATTTGATTTTAACCCATACTCAGTATAAATAATAAATAATATGCACTATTATCAAATTATATGTTGAGATATCCTTAAAGGGTGGGATTTTTATTATGCTTTTCAATTTTTTTTCCTTATTTATATTTTTCCTATGAACAAATGTTAAAATTATTTTCTTTTATATTTGTAGTTGCTTATTTACACTTTAAACTAGTTATAACTAGGGGGTCCTAGTTAGCTCAATTAGTAAAGATTTCTGTAGTTGATTGCGAAATCTTGAAATCAAATTTTGCTTATATCTCCACAACGAGCTATATTAAGCTCAATATAGTTTTCTCCAAGTGTTATGTGTGGGCCTGACCTGGGTGTGTGTAACTTCCTATAAGGATTCACTTCTCGGTTGAAATTTACAAGATTTCCATAATTACTTTTTTCCCACACAATTTTTTATTTAAACTCTTAACAATATTGGAGAATGCAGAAATGCAATTAGATTTTAGCTTTCTAAAGAAAACTCTACCTATAATACTAACAAAGCTATAAATTTATTTTAATTTTAAAAATCAAAACAAAGCATTATTGCGACCATTGCGTGTCCAGAAAGAGATGAAGTTACAGCCAGATTTGTTTCTTACTTTCACTTTAGCATAATTGACATTATTTGAAGCACAAGTGTTTTTAATTTTGCATTTCGCCTAACTTACTATTTTTGAAAAATAGCAACAATTTGATTTAATTTTGAAATCTAAGTCATGGCTTTCACCAACTGATTGAAGAAAGATAAATTGAATAAGGGTTATAAATTAGTTTTGAATATAATGCTTTAAAATTTTGGAGTGTGGAGGTTGATAAATTGAATATCTTCAATAAGGACTGAAAGATAGATAAATTGAATAAGAATTATAAATTAGTTGCAACTAGTTTAGAGTGTAAATAGGTAAATACAATATAAAAGAAAATAATTTTTACTTTTGTTCAAATGACTTTGATTTATTAAAGAGATAAATTAATGAATGTAAATCTAGGCAATAAAAGTTTTAAACAATTAAGAGTGAGTGCCAATAGACATAAAAGAATGCTAATAGCCTCACTCAAATTTTAAATATACAATAAAATTTTGAGGTTGTGTTTGGTGGACAGGATAAGGAGAACCTAATAGTATTAGTTAATACTATCAGGTCTTATTAAGTGTGTGGTAGTTTAACTTGATAGTATAGTCAAATCAAGTCAAATATTTTTATTCCACTCAAACTTGATAACAATATCCTCTCCCTTACCTCATGATAAGACCTGATAAGATATCTCTTCCCACCTTATCCCTCAACTTCAACCTTCTCAGTCCAAACTTCTCCTTTACTACCAAGAACCACATCCCCACCACTTGGAACAACTACAGTGAAGCACCATCCATGCCACCATGAAGCATCATCCTCGCCGGATCTGCAACTACCGTGCCGAATCTACACCCATTCGCGCCGTGAAGCACCATCCGCGCCACCGTGAAGCACCATTCGCGTCGGATCTGCAGCCACCGCGCCGGATCTGCAACCATCTGCAACCATTGGAGTCATGCAAATAGAGGGCCATGTGGCAATTACAAGAAACCAAGAACCACTCATCATATTCCAGTTTGGTAATTTGCGAAACTGACAGTAGGTATCTTAGAAAGATGATCCTCGCCAGCTTTGATAACAGATTCGATGTCGGAGGCGGAGAAAGTGCCGGTGCCAGCAACCTGGCAGAAGATAGCAAAGTTGTTGGTGTTGGGGCGAAAGGAGGCATTTAGAGAGGGAGAAGAAAAAGAATGTTTGGAAAATGGTGATGAGTGGAATCTGGTAGTGTTTCTTCTTGTTCGTTGGGTGCTGACGATGATCTCTAACTTGTGATGATAAGAGACAACGATTGGGTTTCCTTTTCAGATTTGAACCTAAATCAGACGAGGGTCATAGTTAAGGCCAATGGGATGAACGAGAAAGTGAAGCGCATTTGCTCATCCAGAAATGGATCGCAGATGGACCACGAGATAGAAGGGAGGAGTTTTCAACATCAACAAGAAGGAGCTAGTGGCAGCAATGGCCTTAGAGTCAATGGCAATTAAGGATGGTGCTATTTGACAACACTGTTGAATATGTAAAAGAAATTATGAGGAATTGGGTGATGCTCCGCAACCATTTTTCCCAATTTGAGGAAAAGGAAATTCTCTACCTTCAATTCTAAAGGGCAGCCATTATTCCCAATTTGGTAGATGCTCTGAGGATGAGAACTTCTCCTTTGCCATAAAATTTTTACGTTTCTTAGCTGGATGGTAAAGTTCTTTTATGGTAGAATTGGGGTGAGAAGCATAACGAGATGGTGAGAAAGATAAATGATAGTATAGTCATATAAAATAATTGCATATACTATCAAATTATTTATACTATATACATCAAATGTTTGATAATATAAAAATTTAGCAACTTATTTATACTATCAAACCTTATCTTATTATCTTATATTATCAGGTATGCTAAACGTAACCTAAAAGTGAGGAGTGTGGATAAACATATTAGAATGTCAATAGCCTCACCCTTCTTTGTATTTGAATATATGCATCACATCAAGTTTTTTTCTTCTTTTGACAAAATCATATACTATTTACTTAATGAGTCTACACATTTTTTAGGACCATAAGTATCCTTACACCCATTTGAACCCTCCATTTATTGTCTTATTTAATGTTGTTCAAATATTATTATTATCCAAAAAAATCTGTTGTCAGAAAACATAATTCAATAGAGAAAACAACCAAGGAAATTCAAGAATCCGTCACAATAGGAAAAAGAAATAATACTTATATAAACTTTATCACAAATCCTTTATAGACTTTTACGCAAGTAATGCCAGGGTCCAGCGCTCAAAATGCAGAAGTGAGATCAATAGATTATTGGACTATAGGGAACAAGTATAAATGGCCTTGCTAAACTGATATCTAATATCTCATTAACATTTGCCGTTGTTTAGCATCTATAATAAAATTGCAACTGTATGTATTTATAATAGACTTTTATAGCAGTCATATGATCGGCTCAAACTTAGCATTGCATCATAAGAACTGATTATATTGCCCTTGATCCTGTGTCTGAGAATAAATGCTTAAGCAATTGAATCAGATCCAATTGCAACATGTTGCCGCACCAACTGCTCGTAACTGTTGATTGGCTAAATCAAATCAATCTAGGTTGATATGTGCAACTATGTTTTTTCATGTGGATGAATAGAAATGCTTCAGTGATTTTGTAACACAAGGAACCAAATGAAAACTAGGTAAAGACAAAATTCCTTCAGAAAAAATAGTCGGCCAATTTGAAACAGTCACGCTAACATAAGGCACAATAAAAGCAGAAAGTATATAGCAAAATTCAAAATTTCAACTGATAAAAACTTGAGCCAAAATAAATTGGAAACCAAAATCCCTTAGCAAAACTACCAAGCACCGAAGTCTAATCATTCCATACAGATTTATGCAGTGACTGCTTGTTGAGCAGCAATCCTTTTCCTAGCCTCCTCAATGATTGATAGCTTAATACCCTTACCCTTAGGAAGGGATACCCATGGCTTTGTCCCCTTGCCAATGGTGAACACATTACTCAATCGAGTTGCAAATTCATGTCCAGTGGCATCCTGAATGTGGACTGTCTCAAAGCTTCCCTTATGCTTCTCCCTGTTCTTGATCACTCCAACACGTCCCCTGTTCCTTCCACCTGTTACCATAACTACATTCCCAACATCAAATTTGATGAATTCAACAATCTTGTTGTTCTCCAGATCCAGCTTAATAGTGTCATTAGCCCTGATGAGAGGGTCTGGGTAGCGGATAGTGCGACCATCATAGGTGTTCAGGTATGGGATACCTTTTTGCCCAAACTGCACTGACCGAACCTTGCAGAGCTTAAACTGCCATATACATACAAGGAAAATCAGTGAATCTATAACCATGAAGTGGGAAAAATTTATTCTATAATCACTGGGTCGTAACTCCAAAATTCAAACAATTAACCTCACAAATATCCTGATATTGACTTGTTTACAAGGTTCATTATCACGAAGGCTAGATTAGTGTAAGAAAGAAAAATGAAAGAATTTGAGACAATGAAAATTCACCCACAGTTTGCTATTTAAATGTAATAATGGCACACACGCACCCAAGAATATGAATTTTTTGGGGGAGCTGATGGTGGATGAAAAATATTCAAGAAACAAAAAGTACCTTTGCTTCCTCATCCCTGACTGAGTGAAGACGGAATCGGCCTTTGGTGTCATAAAGTAGGCGGAAGTTCTCATTTGTTTTAGGAATTGATACAACATCTGCAAAGAGACAGATATAAATAAATTAAAGAAAAAAAGTACTCCTCTGGTCAAACGACAATAAAAAGTATTGGGGGTGGCCAAATATAGCCAAAAAAAAGAAGAAGAAGATAACACAGGAAGAAGCCTCTGCAACTAATTTCAATTACAAAAATCTTAGCTCACAAATTTCCCTGATTACATTCATAAGCAAGCCAATGAACAATGTAAACAAATACTGGTTAACATTGAAAACATATTGTCGCAGAGAAACATATCAGTATCATCAAAGAATTCGAATCCCACTCGTTCAGTTACTATTTTACTTGCTCTACAAAATCCATATATATCATTTACAATACCCAGTAAGCTAGAGTCCAAGAGAGTTTGCTGAAGACAAGTCAGAACTCATCAAGCTTAAAAAATTACCATAGAATATTGAATTGCAACATGAAGTGTAAAATTGTTTTAATAAATGACACACAACATTCATACCCATGAAACCAGCTGGGTATGTCTTGTCTGTCCTGACTTTCCCATCAACAAGGACATGTCGCTGCATCAGAATAGCAATGACTTCACGATATGTCAGAGCATACTTCAACCGGTTTCGCAAGATGAGTATAAGTGGAAGGCATTCCCTCGATTTGTGTGGTCCAGATGAGGGCTTAGGAGCCTGTACATGAAAAACTTCACATAAGTTTCCAAAATGCAGCATTGAAGACTGGTTACGAACAAAGATGGAAAATTTCACTTACAAAAGCACCACCCAGTTTGTCAAGCATCCAATGCTTTGGGGCATTGAGCCTCTTCAAATGCTTCTTCAATCCCCTAGCCTGTTACAGTCATAAGTGTCAAAACTCAGCTTAAAAAGAGAATAAAATAATAGGATTTCAAGATCAAAGTCTAACATTAAATTCAGAATAAAGACCTGCTTCACATCATATAGATTCCTAAGCTGCCAAGAAATCTTACAGCATACACATAGAATTCAAAATCCAGCTTTTGTATAAAAAATATAATACATCTTGTGCAAAGTAAAAGCCCAAGAAGTCCCATGTACACTCTTACAGGCTTGAGTCCATATACCACAGCAGCATTCCAATTTCCTACTACCCTTAAAACGACCAGTAAAATAAAATTATGAAAATCCCAATCACTGTCACCAGATTCACCACCACCATTTCACTCAAAAACACATACAAATTTTCTACGGAAGTTGTTGGCAATCAACAAATGTCAATCACCATCATAATTGACCATGAAACCGCCTAGTAAAAACTAAGCAATCAGATAACATGGAACCTTAATCACTCTATAATTGATCGTAGATTCTAATACCTAAGCTCAAATCCGAGTCCAGATAGAGAACGTAAATCACTAGCATCCCAAAGAAGGTATTTGAGGGAATAAGTATTTTCTTGTGCATTATATACATCCATAAGAATGACATTGCAAAGCACCAAACTTTGAGACTAAATGGAACAGAAGGTGATAAAACACAAGCCATTTCATGCAGATTGAAGATAGAATTCAACTAAAAGAATAGGATCGAAATCCAATTATAACATATCGTTTTGAAAATCGTTGAAATCAGAATAAGAAGATGGTAGGATAATACGAACCATTTTGTGTTTGTTGAGCTCTGAGATCTATAAGCTCCTCCACTGCTACAGCACACTGCAAATTCGAGGACTGAGAGAGTAATCGCAGCTCTTTAAGGGAGGGTTCATAAACCCTAACATGGTGAATACCGCATATTTGCACCAGCTTGGGTAATGGGCCTTGTAAGGCCCTTTAGGCCCATGTTCTTCTTATTGAATCACTGTTACAATGGACCCAAAATAAGCATATAGATTGGATCTACACCCAAAATCGCAGCTCTCTTCATGACCAGTCGTCTTCTCTCCTGCTTGAGGTCTACCAGCTAGAATCTCGATCATTTATTTTTTATCTAATGGTTCAGTAATTTTTATATATTTTAATATTAAAAATATTTTTTAATATTAAATTAATATTTTTTAATATTAACCGTTGAATAAAAAATAAATGATCCAAATTATTTCCTCCCTCAGAAAGCAGGATCGAATGACTCAACCCATCGCACACACGATATAAAATGGAAAATAGATACTTTTAAGAGATATATTTTTAAAAGATTTGATAAAAAAAATTGTATAATAAATAATATTAGATGAAGTATAAAATGAATGTATATATTATTTGATTTAAAATATAAATATTGTATAAATATAGATACAGAGATATATTAGATTTAAAAAATTGTAAAATATGGTATATATATATATATTAATATAAAATAAATTTAAAAATATGGTTTATATATATATATAATTTTAAAATTTAAAAAAATTATAATTTATTAATATTATTATTATAAATTTATTTATAATATCTTAATATATATCATAATAATATTTATTATCTAATAAACTCTTCTACAAAAATATGAAACATAATTTTTATTAACATTTTTAAAAAATATCCTAAATTAACTTCTTATAATAGAATTAATTATATATAAATAAATGTGGATAAAAAAATTAATTAGAGAGAATATTAATGTGATGTAAGCTTTAGTGAAGATGAATTGAACAACTTAATACGAATAGAGGTAGAAAAAGCATAAATAAAAATAATGATGTGTGTAGAAAGAGTAGATAAAAATAATAGTGTATAAAAAATAAAACTTATAAATTTAATAATAACGTATGAAAATATAAAATTTAAAATAATAATATGTAAAAATAATGACAAACGATGTAAGTCATGTATGATTGAAAGCTTGAATAAATTACGAGTTTATTAATTAAATATTAATCATAAAACTTATTTTTTTTAAAAAAAAATATATTAATAAATTACATTTAAATCTTATTTTAAATATGTTTAAATATATCAAATTATATCTAAATTAAAAAATTAATCTTTTTAATTAAACATATTCACACTCGTAAAATACGTATGCATACACACATTTTTACGTGTCCAACACGGACACGTGTCCGCGTGACCGACACGCCTCAGTGTAATAAAACAATTTGGAAATTGAAGCAGGAAGCGAATTTTACAGAGAGAAGAGAATGAAGAAGGGTATTGCTTTTGTTCTGCTACTATTCCTCTCCGTGTTACGCTACTCAAACGCCGAAGAAGCCTTTGATGTTCGCAAACATCTCTCTACTGTCTCCAGGTGTCTCTTTCATTTCCTCATTACAAAATCAAATCACTGTTTTTCCTTTTCTTTTACTTTTATTTACCCTTGCTACAATTTATTTTGCAACATTTCTAATTTTGAGCCATATTGTTGTTTGATCTTTGATTCAACGAATCAAAATTTCTCGGATTAGCAGACAGAGTAAATACCGTATGTACCTGTATTGTGGCAGTGGCATATTTTTGGTTAACATGTCTTCAAACATCCTAGGATTTTTTTTGTGTAATTTTGATAAGAATTTTGTATGTATGTATTTGTGTGTGTGTGTGTATATAGTTCGTTATTGAAAAAATGGCGCAACTTGTTATGGTACTGCTTAAGTATTGACCTTATAATTTTTAACAGGCTGAGATTGATTAAATTGTCCTTGTTAATTTTCTCTGCAGATATGGTGCTGTGAAAGACATTGCTGACAATAACTTCACACCTTCTAATATTCCTGAAGGATGTGTTCCAGTCCATTTAAATCTTGTGGTAATTTTCTCAACAATGTGAGGATAATGGTTTCATTTATTATGAAGGATGTTTTCCAATACACTTCAATTCTTGTTGTCATTTTCGCAACAATTCTTGTATTCATGTTTGTTGTGCTGTTTGAACTTTGCACAAGAAATGCTGAATGAAGGGTTAATCTTTTCTAGAATGTTTAGTTTGTTATTATTATTGATAGCTTTAAACTGTCTGGCTACACTTCTTGACCTAATGGAAAAGGATGATATTGCTACTTTACGTTCCCAGGCAAGGCATGGAACTCGTTCTCCTACAAAGAAAAGGATAAGGGAGTTAGATAATTTGTCAGCTCATCTGGAAGTTCTTATACGGGATGCAGAAGAGCGAAATTCGCCTATGGAGAGAGTTCCTTCCTGGCTAAATGGATGGAAATCTCCTTGGCAAGGAAGGCTTAAGGGTGGTGAGTTAATTAGCAAAGGAGAGGAAGAATTATATGATCTCGGAATCAGGATTAGAGAAAAGTTTCCAAATTTATTTTATGAGGAATACCATCCAGACATATATCCTATAAAGGCAACTCAGGTGAGTTTATCCTCAATTTTCTTTTCTTTGTCTAGGTAGATTTCAGTGTTTTAAAATTTTTTGTTAGCTCGATTTACACCACTAATGGTCAGGTAGCATTGGATCCCAGACCCAAAGAAAAAAAAATCTTATTTCTGTTGTTTTGAGTTGATGAATGAATTCTAGGATGTAATGATGATTAGTTGCAGTGCCACTGCAACATTAACTGCAATATAAGACATGGTTTTGCTTGTTTATGTTTGGAAGCTACAAACTTATATAACTTACGTATCTCTCTTCTGTGGCAAATAGGTTCCTCGAGCATCAGCTAGTGCTGTGGCATTTGGAATGGGACTTTTCAGTGGCAATGGAAGTCTTGGACCTGGGCATCATCGAGCTTTTGCTGTTACAAGTGAAAGCCGTGCTGGCGACAAACTGCTGAGATTTTATGAATCTTGTCATAACTACAAGGTATGTTGTAGCCCTCATTGATTTCTCATGAGGACTTTTAGTGCGAATCCTTACATTTGTATCTGACGTAATTCATGTAATCGTAGACTTCATAGTTAGCCAATTTCATACGTTTTAATGTCTATTTGCAAATATGCATGTTATACATCATATAAAGTCACCCAAACCCCATGTGTCACCCTTTTTTGCCCAGCAATTATTGATCACCATGTTTCTGTATCTGCCTCTTTCAGTGATGAATTTGTTCCCGTAATGCTGGAATGTATTTTTTGTTTACAATTTTGTCCTGCCATACCATTCTGATGGAACTTAACATGTTTTAAATGAATTGGAGTTACCCCATTTGCCTCATGAAAAGGCTATCATAGGTTGAATATGAAAGTTGTTTTGTGCTTTGAAGAGGCTATCTGAGGTAAACAATAGGCAGCATACTTCTTATTGCTAAATTTTCTAGCATAAGTGTATGGTTAATTGGACAATAAATTCATGAAAAGGGGATTAATTCCGTATGATTTTTATTTTTCCGTAATGGATCTATAGAAAGAAGGAATGTTGGAATGTATGAATATTATTCCTTGAATATTTCTGTACAGAGAAGGTTACAATATATATAGACTAAAGCTATTGATTGCTATCCTAAAAATAAAGGAGAAAATCAGCCCTAATAAAAGCAAGAATAAAAAACGTATCTGTACATATCTGATATTAATGCTGATTTATTACAACACTCCCCCTCAAGCTGGTGAGTGAATATCAATCATTTCCAACTTGCAAGTAAGACTTTGAAATCGCTCTGTGGGAAGCCCCTTGGTGAAGACATCTGCTAATTGGTGCTCTGAAGGGACGTACTCTGTAGTTATAAGGCCATCATCTAATTTTTCCTTGATAAAATGGCGATCAATCTCTATATGCTTTGTCCGATCATGTTGAACCGGATTGTGAGCAATGCTGATTGCCGACTTGTTATCACAAAGTAACCTCATAAGAGCTTCACACTTTATCCCGAGATCATCGAGTATGATTCTCATCCATAACAGTTCACAAATTCCCTGTGCCATAGCTCGAAATTCAGCCTCTGCACTTGACCTTGCAACCACATTCTGTTTCTTACTTCTCCAAGTCACCAAGTTTCCTCCTAAAAACATGCAGTAACTTGAGGTAGACCGCCTGTCGACAACTGACCCGGCATAATCTGCATCTGTATAGGTTTCAATGGTTAATGTTTGTTCTTTCCGAAATAGAAGTCCTCTTCCCGGGCTTGTCTTCAAATACTGAAGAATTCTATTCACAGCTAGCATATGTCTCTCACGAGGATCATGCATGAACTGGCTAACCACACTGACAGCATAGGCTATGTCGTGTCGGTGTGAGACAAATATATCGTTTTCCCACAAGTCTCGATATTGTGTCTTATCCACCCTTGGGCTCTCCTCATTGTTTCCAATCCCGTGATTTTGTTCAATAGGTGCCCCGTGGTTTTGCAACCTAGCTTACCTGTTTCCTTAAGAAGATCCGGGACATATTTTTTGGGAAATAAAGATGCCTTATTTGAAATAGGCAACCTGTATCCCAAGGAAGTACTTGACTTCTCCAAGTCCTTCATTTCAAAGCGTGCAGTGACTAATTTTTCTTTTAGGACCTATTTCTCAACCTCATCATCACCAAAGCAATGATCATGTCATCAACATAAACCAAGAAGTGTAAGCTTGCCTTCTTTGGAATGTTTTATAAAGAGGGTATGATCTCTGCGGCTCGCCTATAACCTAAGGACACCATAGCATTGGTGAACCTCCCAAACCAAGCACGAGGAGACTGCTTGAGTCCATATAAGGCCTTCCTTAACTTGCACACCATATTCCCTCCACCGGTAGGTCCATATCCTGGTGGGATGTCCATATATACTTCCTCTTCCAAATTCCCATGGAGAAAAACATTTTTAACATCAAATTGGTGCAAGTCCCATCCAAAGTGTGCTGCCAAAGAGAGAATGATCCTGACTGTGTTCATCTTTGCTACTGGGGCAAATGTTTCCTCATAATCAATCTCATATGTCTGAGTATACCCTTTTGCAACCAGCCTTGCTTTGTACCGGTCTAGAGTACTATCAGACCGATATTTCACTGTGTAAATCCATTTGCACCAAACTATCCTTTTGTCCTTCGGCTTCTCAAAAATTTCCCAGGTCTCATTCTTGTTTAAAGCACTCATTTCTTCATGCATGGCTTGAACCCAATTCTTATCCATTAATGCTTCTTGTACTGAAGTGGGGACTCTCGTAGAATCAATTGCTGAAATAAAACTCCGATGTTGTACTGATAGGTTTTTAGTGGACACAAACTGAGATATGGGGTATTTTGCACAAGTTCTTCTGGCTTTTCTTAAGGCTATTGGCAAGTCATCAGGATTAAGTTCACAGATATCATGTAAAGAATTATTCAAAGGCTCAGAATCAGGAATGCTTACCTCTGGTTCGGGCGACTGAAGCTGCTGTTGGACCAGGTTGGGTTTTTTTCGATAATACACCTGCTTGTATCGATCTATAGGAACAGATATTGATTCTTTAGGTGTCTCTGAAGTACCAGAAGATGATGCCACATCATTTCTCAGAGGAGGGATAGATGACTCAATAGATTCAACCAGAAGAGGAACAAAATATGACTCAAGAGACTTAGCTTCTTGACCACTCTCCCCCTGAAGCTGAGGACGAAGGTGAAAAGACTCGGACTCATGAAAAGTGACATCCATGGAGACATAGACACGACGACTTGGAGGATGATAACATTTGTACCCCTTTTTGTCTGGTGCATACCCTATGAAGATACATTTGACAGCCCTAGGATCCAACTTACCACGATATTGACTATGGATATGAACAAAGGCAACATGTGACCAAAGACACGACACAGGAGATTCTTCATGGTAGGAACGGAAGGGAAGAAGGAAGTCATGACTTGCACAGGACTAAGACCATCCAAGACACGAGAGGGCAATCTGTTTATCAAGTATGCGGCAGTTAAGACAGCTTCCCCCCAATAAGACTTAGGGACAGACATTTGGAATAAAAGAGTTCTTGCAATTTCTAGGAGATGACGATTCTTTCTTTCTGCAACCCCATTTTGTTGGGGAGTATCAACACAAGTTAACTCATGTAACATACCATGTTCTTTAAGGAATTTTGTGAAATGTTGATTCACATATTCCTTGCCATTATCAGATCGTAACCGTTTTATAGATTTTCTAAACTGGGTTTGAACCATGCGATAGAAATTCAAGAATATTTGAAACACTTCAGATTTATCCTTCATAAGAAATATCCATGTGACCCTAGTGCAGTCATCAATAAATGAAACAAATCATTTTGCACCAGATATATTAGAATTAGAGGAAGGTCCCCACACATCAGAATGAATAAGATCAAAAGGTTCAATACTTTTATTATTATTTGGAGAAAAAGTTGTGCGATGGTGTTTCGCAAATTGACAAACATCACAAAGAAAAGACTCAACAGACTCATTTGTAAACAATTGCGGAAATAAAGACCTAAGAAGACTGAAAGGAAGATGACCAAGGCGTTTGTGGTGAAGCCATATCTGAGATGCAGCAGAATCGGAACTTGTCGCATGATTGGATGTGGACATCATCGGACTAGTACGACCATGAGGCCGATGTAGAACATATAACCTTCCCTGTTCCTTAGCAACCCCAATCGTCCTCCCCGTGATAAGATCCTGAAACACACAATGAGAGGGAAAGAAGGTTACTGTACAGTTTAAATCTATGGTAAGCTTATGAATAGAAATAAGGTTATTAAACAAATGAGGGACATGAAGCACATTATGTAAAGGAAGGGAAGGGTGAAGTGAAATAGTACCACATCCTAAAACAGAGACATGGGATCCACTAGCAATATGTGATGCTTACCAGATAATTTAGAGTAAGTGAAAAAATATGAGGGATGAGGGGTCATATGATCAGTAGCACCAGAGTCAATAATCCAGAGATCCTCAGATACAGTACTAGAAACATTAAAGGAAAAAGAACTTAAATTCTTACCAGTCATGGTTAGAGAACAAGTGCCAGAAGGCTTACTCATAGAGTCCAAGAGAGTGCGCAAACGATCCAACTCGGCTTTACTAAGCGCCGGAATTGCCTCCCCAGATGGTGGTGCAGAGACCTCTTCACCCTCAATAACCAAGAGACCTCTTCACCCTCAATAACCAAGTCGGACACTGTCTGATTAACTTGCCTTTGTTGACTGCCTTTAAAACCCCCAGAGCTACCAAGAACCTTATCTCTGCCATGGAGTTTAAAACAAGTGTCCTTAGTGTGACCAGACTTCTTGCAAAAAGGACACCAGCGCTCGTCACGTTTGGCGGACGACTTCCAAGAAGATGATCCAGGCCTTTCAGATGATAACCCACCAATAGGACCTTTGCCAGTGGTCAAAGCAGAACCATCACCGGAATTACCATTATTCAACATGACCGCCCGACGACTCTCTTCCCCCCTAACTGTGTAGAACACCTCGGAGAGAGAAGGAAGCTTGTCCTTACCTAAAATCTGAACCCGAATAGGATCATACTCAGAATTCAACCTAGAGAGAAACTTAAAGACCCGTCCACGCTCAATAAACTTGGTTAAAGTAGCAGAATCCTCAGTGCATTTCATCTTGAGATCTTGGTTTTGATCCAGCTCAATCCATAAACCTTTCAGAGTACCATAATAATCAGTGACAAAAAGAGATCCTTTCTTGGTATTAAAAATGGTGTTTTCTAATTCATAACACGCAGCAATATCTTGTTTCATAGAATAGGTATGACTCAAATTATCCCAAATTTCACGTGCAGAAGTAAAAAACATACAATTCTTACTGATATCAGGTGTCATAGTGTTCCATAGCCAAGTCATAATCAAAGAATCTTCATCATCCCAAATGCCAAACTGTGGGTCATCGGCCTTCAAAGGATCCCCGACAATGTGCGACAACTTCCGACGACCCTTGAGAGTGGTGCGAATAACCTGGGCCCATTGGAGATAATTCTTACCATTGAGGTGATAAGTAGAGTGTAAAACTGGAAGATCATGGGGATTCAGTGCTGCAACGGCAACCAGAGGCGTTGGAACGACAACCGGAGGCGGCGTAGTGATGGTGGAAGACTAGGTGTCTACTGTAGACATTCCGGTTGGACCCGAAAATGGTCAAAAAGTAACGGGGAGGAGCCGACGAGCAAAACGGCGGTGGTCGCGCGGTGTGGAGGGCGGCGCGTGGCTCTCACGTGCGTACAGTGCAGCGGCGAGGTGGTGGCGCGTGGCGGCGCGTGGCTGATCGGTTTGGAGTGGGCCTTTCCGTGGTGGCCGGAAACACGCCGACAAGCAGTCCGGCGGTGGTGGTGAGGCAAAAAAGGGCGGCGGCTGATGGCTGGTGGTGGTTTTACGGCAGCAATAAGGCTGCAAAGGAAGGAGGAGACAGCAGTAAGGCTGCTCAAAAAGAAAAAAAAACAAAGGCAAGCCCTAGGAACGACCTAGGCTGCTGATACCATATAGAAAGAAGGAATGTTGGAATGTATGAATATTATTCCTTGAATATTTCTGTACAGAGAAGGTTACAATATATATAGACTAAAGCTATTGATTGCTATCCTAAAAATAAGGGAGAAAAATCAGCCCTAATAAAAGCAAGAATAAAAAACGTATCTGTACATATCTGATATTAATGCTGATATATTACAACAGGATCTTTGGGACATTTTTTTAATCTTCAATGTTCTTAAAGTATCGATTGTGCTTTATTTTTTGTACCTTTTTTTTTGTTTGTTTGTACAATTTCTTGAGTTCTGGGTGCAGGATTTCAGGAAAATGCAGGAACCTGCAGTTGATAAACTTAAGGGACCTATCTTTGATGAGATTACGTCTACATTAGTCGGGCGTTATGGACTGAATTTTACAAGGCAGCTTACATCTTCTCTCTGGTTTTTGTGTAAACAGGTGATTGCATTTCTTTATTCCCAGCTCCTTTTGGTTTTCACCTTGTTCTTGTTTTCTGAGTTCACATATAATCATTTACTGATGCAATGGAGATTGATTATTTTCTTTTCTTTCTTTTCAATTGCCCAATTTGTGGTTATTTTGACAGGAAGCATCCTTATTGGATATAACTAATCAAGCGTGTAGTCTTTTCAGCCCATCTGAGGTACATTTGTAGTCATGATGTTGTGATGTGATCTGTGATCAAATGGTCAACATTTTTCTTTTTACTTGTCTGTAAATTTTTAAAAAGAGAAAAGAAAAATTATAAATGTTGAATTGGAAGGTTTTAGATAGGAAAGAGGAAAAGAGAGAAAATGAATACTCAAAATAAGAAGACTATATTAATATTAGTGTGATGATGTTGTGATACAAAAGACAAACCTAATAGTCTATTTATACTAATATTAGGATATTAATCCTAATTAATAAGGAAACAAATCAGAAAATATAATAAATAAGAAATAAATCCTAAGAGATCCTATGAGATACCCTAAAATATTTCAAGATACAATAAAGATATTTTAAGATATTTTTCAGATATTCTAACACTCCCCCTCAAGTTAAAGCTTACTAAGCTTTAAGCTTGTTACAATTACATCTTAAAGAAAATAAACCAAAAACATAATGCGCCAAACAGTGTGACAGTGGCAGGCAACTGAATCTGGGACTAAGACGGACAGGGATAGTGCATCTGGGACAAAGCTGGGGCCAGTGCATCTGGGACAAAGTCGAGGCCTGTGCATCTAGGACAAATTAGAGGCTGGTGTGAGTCAAAACTAATAAAAGTCACCATCAGAATGATCGTTGATGGAAAGAAAAGTCACCACTAGTATGATTCATTAGTGGGAAAAGAACGGCATGACAAACACCAGCATTGAAATATATGTTGAGATGAATTTATTCTCATTCTCCCCCTCAATGCTATGCTAGCATTGGAAAAGAACCAAGTAGTAGCCAAAATCATATATAACTACCACAAAAAAATGTCAAACAACCACGTGGAGGTCAAAGATGATGTAGTGAGGCAAATGAACGACGGAGGAGCCCGAAAAGAGGGTGAAACAGCCATGGATCAGTGTATAATGACCAAAAACAGAAAGCACAAGCTACCCGAAAGTCTCAATGCAAGTGAACAAGGGGATAGAGATGTCAAATGAAGGATCTAAGGGCAGATCTGTGTAAAGGAGGCGGAGACGAGTCGGGCAAGAATAGCGGCGGCCGAAGAGGCGGCTGGACAGCAGAGGCAGTAGAGATGGGAGATGAGATGTCGGAAAGATGTCGCAATAAGGGAGAAAGACCGACAAACCGAAATGGAAACACGGTTGGCCGGAAAAGATATAGAAAGAAGGTCTCAAAAGGAGAACTTGGCAATCAGAGGCGGCTAATCGGAGTTCCAGATCTTTGGGAACTCAGTAGCGAAAATGACGGGACAGGTCATGGAGGATGGTACCGCTCTGATACCATGTTGAATCGGAAGGTTTTAGATAGGAAAGAGGAAAAGAGAGAAAATGAATACTCAAAATAAGAAGACTATATTAATATTAGTGTGATGATGTTGTGATACAAAAGACAAACCTAATAGTCCTATTTATACTAATATTAGGATATTAATCCTAATTAATAAGGAAACAAATCAGAAAATATAATAAATAAGAAATAAATTCTAAGAGATCCTATGAGATTCCCTAAAATATTTCAAAATATAATAAAGATATTTTAAGATATTTTTCAGATATTCTAACAATGAAGATGTCCAAAAATGATTTAATTTTGACCTTATGATATAAGAAAGCCAAGTTTTGAATCTTTGGTGACACAAAGTTTCCTTCAAGAAGCATTTTAAACTTATGGGTGCATTTTTTTCTCAATGGTATAGCATGCTGCATGCTTATTAAAATGCTGATTTCTCTGTGTATATAGATTAATTTGCTGGAGTGGACAGATGACTTGGAGGTGTTTATTCTGAAGGGTTATGGTAAATCATTAAACTATAGAATGGGAATGCCATTACTTGAAGATGTTGTTCAATCCATGGAACAAGCTATTAAGGCTAAAGAAGGTAGTTTAGATTTTGTACTTTTAAGTGTGTACTATATATCTTTGTCTTGCATGCCGTATCCTTTTAATGAAACCTGTAATATTTATGTATGGATTAGCCTTTTTCAGGTAAATCATATGTCCAAGTTGTATTGCTCAAAAATACCTCAAGGCATGGGCTGTACATGGAAAGCTCTATGCAGCATAGTTATACAATATCATCTGACAACCACTGACTTACCTGCTTTTTATAGTTTGATCAAACACCATTATCTTTTGAGCTAAGAAATTTATCGTAATGTATTTAACTAAGAAAATCCATTATTTGTTTGTATTGTGAAAAGATGCATCTCATAAACAACTTTAAAATACTTCCTGGTTTATAAGAAAATAAGCCACATCAATTTTATACTTGTATTCGTGTTGGACATTAACTAAAACTTTGCTTTGTTATGCTAGCTTCTGACTGTACTATTTTATTTCAACATCAACGCTTTCCTAATAAAATTGGCTGAATTTTATATTCCTTGAACCATTCCTATCACAACATCAGATTACTCTTCAGCTTAATTTAATAATGGTGTTTAAATTCTATTAATTTTTTTCTTAATATTTCAATAGCATATAACTTGTGTCTCACTGTTTCAGTTTATTTCCGTGTCTTGTGTATAAAAAGTGGGTATAACTCTAATCCACACGCTGATTTTGAAATATATATATATATATATATATATATATATATATTTACCTTCTCAATGTTTATTGGTTGAAATTATAATTAATGCAAACTCAGCAAGGAGAATTATTAAATCTTTACAAATGATTGCTTCTCTTTTTGGGAGCTGTCTCTTGAATATGTGAACCTTTTCTTTGGCTCATTTCCACTTTCCTGATTGCTTGTGTAGAAAGACATCCTCCTGGCAGCTTTGAAAAGGCAAGACTTCGATTTGCACATGCAG
The DNA here is from genome assembly GCA_029884595.1 of Ormosia semicastrata. Taxonomy (NCBI): domain Eukaryota; kingdom Viridiplantae; phylum Streptophyta; class Magnoliopsida; order Fabales; family Fabaceae; genus Ormosia; species Ormosia semicastrata. Next base: position 6,482,172 of record JAQQTO010000030.1, read on the forward strand.
AAACTGTAGTTCCATTCTCATGTCTGCTTGGTTTATTTCTTGAAGGATCTGGTGAGGCTTTTATACTCTTTGCATGAAGAAATGTGAACAGAATTATGAATTTTTTTGTTTTGGCTTTACTACTAGTCATAGAGTGTGCTTATAGGTGTTCTCTTTTGACAATGTGCAGAGTTTGAAAAAATTCAGGAGGAGCAACCTTTGCAGCTCCCTCCAATGCCTCCACAGAAAAGAAAATGGCGGGGTAGCACCGTGGCCCCTTTTGCTGGTAACAACATGCTGGTCTTGTATAGTTGTCCTGCTCATGACAAATCTACAAGCAAGTACTTTGTGCAAGTGCTGCACAATGAATACCCCATTCCAATGCCAGTAAGCTTTTGCCATTCATGTGAAGATTATGTAAATAAATTTGTTTTCTTAATTTTACCGATGGTTTAGATGTGAATAGCTGAATATGGTTCTGGAGTTGTAGGATTTCACTGCTGATTGTTTAAAATCCTATATGCTATTGTGCATCAATAACATAGTTTCTCTGTGTTATTGTGTACAGGGTTGTGATGGTTCTGATTTCTGTCCATTTGAAGTATTCAAGGTATTAGTATAATCCCACTCTAAATGCTCAAGATGATCAATGTGTAATATTAATTATGGAATGTTGTTTTTTATTCTACCATTCTGATTTCTGAGTTTTCTCCGCAGGAAAAAATAGTTGCCCCTCATCAGAAGCATGACTATGATACAGTCTGTAATGCAAAGCTAGAGCAGAAGCCGACGGGCAGCAAGTCTTCTCAAATATTTCAGTGGCTCTTGTCACTTGGGAAAGGTGATAAGTTCCCCAAAGATGAATTTTAGTTTGTTTCCTGGGAAAGGAGCCTCGATTCTTACGTTCTTTTTCCTTGGTGGTACCACTTCTTAACAAATTTTCAGACATGAGCACCTATTCCCTCTAGCAGAGAACCAATTTTAGATAGATTGTGCTGCCAGTGTGGGAATGCCTTTGTTATCTTAAGCTTGCTGCTTGAGCTCTTGTGTAGCTTCTAACGCTGGAGAATTTGGAGGTGGAAAGGAGTTGAGTTCTAAATGTCATTTTTCATTTTTCCTCGGTAGCGTTACTCCCCGTACATTACTGATTTCACAGATAGTGTAGCTTGATGTGTCATATTTCGCTCAATACTCATCATGTCATCTGTACCCTTGAACTTCAGTTTTGTTCTTATGGAATAGTAGATGCTGGACTAGCCAACTTTTTTAACTTCTTGTCATGATCGCATTTCTGTTCTTTTATGTTTTCCTGTGGCTGCTGTGGATAAATGATATGATTTAACGAGACAATAAGCTTAGTTGTGAAGCATGGATCACTTGCAACAATGTTGTACGTTTCTGAAGCTGACAACTTTAATAGGAAGCAAGCCATCCATGCCTCCGTTGATTTCTTTACAGGACATAAGACCCCAACTACGAATGTCCTGGCTTTGTCATTCAAGATGCCAATTTTGTCCTTTTGGACACGAGTGAAGTTGTTCTAACAAGCAAATTCTCTCTGCTACCGGAAAATAACACTAATTACGTATTCTACTGATGTTATTTCAGTGTGCAACCAGCTGTGGGACTTGGAGCCCTCAAGTTTTCAGGGCGTATATTGCTGCATTGGTCTACGTCTCATTTGCACAAACACTTCTCTCGACTGTCTGTATATACGGGAATTAGTTAGACACATCATAGAAACAATTCAAGGCTTCGTGTATTGGTACGGTGGGGGAATCATATTCCCTTGATGGTAACCTCGAATAGTGGTGGATTATTAATAGTTAATAGCGGGCGCCTTTGATCATTTAACAAATTGAGTCAGGAAGAAATTAAGAATTGAAGCAAATATGACTTCACTCAAACCCCAGGGCTTATTAGGCGCGGCTCCTTGATGCCCCATTCCAACAATGTTTTTTAAAAACTTGGATTGATCTTACTGGACTTTCAGGTCATAATTCAATTAATTTAATCAATTAAATTTGTAGTTAATCTATAGTTAAACTGAAAAATATTTGAATTAGAAACATAGTCAATTCACAGTCTAACCAATTCAACCAGCTAGTCCGATCTAATTTTTAAAACATTTTAAAGATACTTCTTTTATCTGATTCGTGATATCTTTATATTTAAGTGTCAAGTATCTTATGAAGGTATTGTTTAAATTGCACTTACAAGAAGATATTAAAAAAGGGTAATGTTAATCTCACAAACATTTGGCTACAAATTCCTCACAAATTATGAGGTGGCAAACATTAATTGTCTGTGAACATCATTTTACTACCTCACTATCTACGAAGAATCAATCAATATAATATAATATAATATAATTAATTTAAAAATACATAGTTTAAAAAGCTATCGTGTCAATCTTAAGTGACAAGCAAAGTTTTTAATGTCATATATTTCTATAAAAAAGAAAAAAATGACAATCCAATGTTGACATGTCAGTATAAATGATCCATTCAAAAGTTAATTAATTAATAATTATAATTGACACCAATCAATTAAATTTTGATTGCAATCATATAAATTTTTTCAAAAATTCGAAACTCACATCATTTTAAATAATCATAATGTATATTGTTTATTTGAAAATGTTATCAAATAATTCTAACTGAAAGGTACCATTATAAAATTCATTTAATTATAAATCAAATAATAGTGTGCATTAATTATTTTAAATGTGAAAAAAGCATGTTATTATTAATGAAGGAATAAAATAACACACATTCATTAAATTAAAAAAGAATTAAATATGAGAAAAATACAATTTGTTCCAGATATATATATATATATATATATGCCTTTAAATGTAATGAGTAGTGTAAAAGAGATAACATTTAAACAAAAAAAAAGTATAAAAAATAGGAACTCCATGTCATTGTTCCTAATTTACGATTTACATATGCTACAATTAATTTTATAGAAAGAATTTTATTTCATCAAAATTAAAAGCACTTATTGTTTGACATGTCTGTACACATGAATGACACATATTCAAATACAAAAACCTAATAAGCTAGAATTCTAATATAAATTTCTTTAAAAAAATACTAAAAATTACATAGGCAAAGAAAGAATAAAAAACACAAATAAAATGAAAAAAAAAAGATAAAAATTGAAGTAATAGAAAATAAAAATTTACTTGAATTTTTTATTATAAGATTTCGTCATATATTTTAGTTTTGAAATTATATTTATTTAGGGTACAAGAGTTTTCCTTCCTCACAAGTGTATTTTCGGTTAAACTCTAAACTGTTTATCACTTGACTTACTCTTTTTGAGTTACATGAACATAAATTGAATTTACTTATATGTAATTTTCAATAAAGTTTTATTGAAATATTTTTTATAAAATTATTGGATTAAATTATGCATTTAAAAGAAAAAATTTTTTATTTATATTATAAATGTTTTCTTTAGGCATATAAGTTGTTTTATAATATTTATATTTAAATTATTTAATATTTATATTGGAGTGAAATATTTTTATAAAAATATTATATATTTTTAAACTAAACTTATAAATACTATTTTTATTGATTAATTAGTACATATATTTTATTTAATAAAATTACTTTTATTTAAATTATATTTTTTATCATTTAATTCGTAATTTACCGTTGCATCACAGGTATACAAAATCTAGACTATATAAAATTTGTTTGAGTAAGTAACATTTTTCACTAAGAAAACATCACTTGTCACCTTTAAAACAATGTCAACTTATTTTCTAAAATGTTTGTGAGTTGCAATTTTTTTTTTCCCAAATACAACAGCAATACTATTTGGTAAGAGAGTTTTTTATATTAAAGCAATGACAAATGCCCTAATAATCAATCATGGTCGGAGAGAGAAAAAAGTAAGGTTAAAAAGTAAAAACTTAATTGACAAAATGCAACAAAATTTTTATACTTTTTTTTTCCTTTCCCGATTCATTTTACGAAACTATTTAACATTTTTCTTCAATACAAAAATTCATTAAGTAATTATAGTTACACATACTTTTATTCAGATTTACACAATTTTTACTATTTGATTATATATAGTCCTATCTCATTTTTTATATATTTCCATTCTAATTTTGTCATGTAAGATACAAATCATTTAGCCTTTTTCAAATTCATTTTTTGGTTGTTGGAAATAGGTTGACCTCATAATTAACTACTTTTATGCAAATAACCAAAATGCATAACAAAAAGCCCGTCTAGCTCAGTCGGTAGAGCGCAAGGCTCTTAACCTTGTGGTCGTGGGTTCGAGCCCCACGGTGGGCGTTTTATAACATGCTTATTTTATTTTACAAGGACTCTCTTTAAAACGACGTCGTTTTGTGCTCTTTAATTTGCACTCTTAAAACCCTCACACCTCTCCTAAACTTTCATTTCCAATCAGAGTGAGAGAGAAAAAAAAAAGGCTGTTACTCCGAGCTAGTCATCACAGTAAGTGAGAGCAGCAACAGCAACAACAACAAAAAAAATCAGCGATGGCTCCGAACCTGGAATGTCGGATGTACGAGGCACGGTACCCAGAGGTGGACATGGCGGTAATGATACAGGTGAAGAACATCGCCGACATGGGTGCTTACGTGTCCCTTCTGGAGTACAACAACATCGAGGGCATGATTCTCTTCTCGGAGCTCTCTCGCCGTCGGATTCGGAGCGTGAGCAGTCTCATCAAAGTGGGTCGGATCGAACCCGTGATGGTGCTGAGGGTGGACAAGGAAAAGGGTTACATCGATCTCAGCAAACGTAGGGTCTCCGAAGAAGACATCCAAGCCTGCGAGGAACGCTACAACAAGAGCAAGCTCGTTCACTCCATCATGCGCCACGTCGCCGAAACCCTCAACATCGATTTAGAGGTAACCAATAGAACACTAACAGTAAACCCCAAAAAGAGGGTTTTCTTTTCTTCATTTGTGTTTTTCTATTTCTATATGAAATTGGGGGTAAGAATTAAATTAATAGAAAGGAACTCAAAAGAGGTTTTTTTTTTTTTTTAAAATAGTTCTTTTTCTTAAACGGAGAATGTAAGGATTAAGGATTGGGAAGAAAGGAAGCAAAATTTAGGGTTTTCTTTTCTACATTTGATTGGGGGTAAGAGTTTAATGAAAGGAATCCAAAAGAGCTTTTTTTTTTTTTTTATACACTTTCCCCATCCTTGTGTGGGGATTTGGGGAGAAAGGAAGGAAAATTGAATGGATGTGTTTGAATTCTGAGTTATATTGGAATGCATACCATAATTAGACAGGCGTCGATAAAAGTATCTGATCAAGTTATTGTGTTTTTCTCCTTCTATTTCTCTAGTTTGGGATTGGGGGTAAGAATTTAATAGAAGGGAACCCAAAACAGGTCTTTTTTTCCCTATGATTTCTGACTTTGAAAGCCTCATTGGTTATGCTCCAGATTAAGTCCCTCTGTGGTACTATTGGACAGACTATTGTGACTGTTTTTCTCCTTCTATTTGTAGTTTGAGGGTAAGAATTAATAGAAAGGAACCCAAAAGAGCCTTTTTTTTTTTGAAAAAAAAATTGTTCTTTTTCTTAAGCGGAGAAGCTGAGGATTAGGGATTGAGAAGAAAGGAAGGAAAATTGAGGGCTTTTGTACGTTTGTGTTTTTATCCTTCATTCCTTCTATTTTTGGGGATATGAATTAATAAAAGCAACCCGAACGAGGTGTTTTTCTTTTTTTGTTTTCACACCTTCCCCATCCTTGTGTGGGGATTTGGGAAGTAAGGAAGAAAAATTGAATGGATGTGTTTGAATTCTGAGCTTCATGGGAATGCATACCATAATAATTAGATAGGGGTTAGTAAAAGTGTTTTATGGAGTTCCTTTTTATATGAGCTCCTGTTGATGATTTTTGGCTTTGAAATCCTCATTGGTTATGCTCCATCTGAAGTCAGTCTGTGGTACTACTAGACAGGCTATTGTGACAGTTTGCAATTAGTTGTTGGTGTCTTGTTACCGGGTTTGGTTATTGACAGGGTTTGAAGGAGTTATGGGATGTGCAAATTGTGAAACCAATCTTTGGTTTCTGTTTCTTTGACTCTATTGTTTCTCTTGGCTTCTGTAAGTATAATCTTTGGTTTGCTCGTCACACATATTGACTTGTGGGAGCATCTAATCTCACCTACGAGGCTTTATTTTAAACAGCTTTGTTATAACCCTAACTTCAGATAAGCTTGATTCAATCATAATTTATAATTACGTAATTACGGCGCTAGATGTTAGTTTCTGCTACAGTTTATGGTGAACGAGGGGCATATTTTAAAGAGCTTTGATATAAACTTATAATCCTACTTCAAAATGCTGTCTTCCCTGTATAATGCTTAATACTGCACGCTTTTTTCCCTTCTAAACATGTTTGCCCATTAGTTATGTCAAGAGAAACCCTTTTTTCTATGTATGTCAGTGACTAGCACTAGAAGTCTTATTTATAATGGGGAAGAATAGTATTAGTATGTGATAGGAACCTTGATTTCTTTAAGAAAATATGGAGATTAACTCCTTACAATTGAGGTAAGCCTCTGTAATCTTTCAAAGACAAACTAAAAAAGAGAATAGAAAAAGAAAGAAAAAGTAGACACTGTAGAACTTCTTCGAGGGTATGCTTCCTCTCCGTCCAAAGGCCCTAATTCTTTACTCAAATGACTAGATGTCTTCTCCCTCCTCCACTTCTCTATTTAGTCTCTCCACTAAGTGCTTATTCATTTGCTATAACTCCCTTAATTAAATGCTAATTGCTGCTCCTCTTTTTTCTCTCAACTCCCACTAGCTGTAAATGCTCCTTGTTGCCCCCTCTTTACTCTCCGCTCCCACTAGTTATAAATGCTCCTTGCTACCCCTCATTACTCTCTCCACTCCCACTAACAACCTGACCATCCACAACTTGCCACGTGGACAAGTGGTTACAATTAGAATCCCCTTCCTTCCCTAGCTGACTCATGCTTTCCCCTCTGACTGTGTAATTGCAAGGGAAAGATTCCCTGGTTTCCTCTTACCATTCTTAAAGTACACCCTTGTCATGGGTGGGTTACCTATCAGTATGTGTGTAGTACAATTTATACAGCTATATACAGAACAAATAATAATAAAAACTAATATCTTAACAAGTTCCTTAGTTTTATCTGCCACTCCTTAGTCCATTACTTGTTTTTCATATAACATACATAATTGAATATCTTACTTTCACTAGTGCTACTATTTATTCAGTTCTGTTTGTTGAACTAAATTCAAGTGGCTTTGTGCAGGAGCTGTATATTCACATTGGATGGCCTTTATATCGCAAATATGGTCATGCTTTTGAGGTAAGCATTTCATTTTATAAGATTCTCTTAGGGTTTTCTCTGACTTATGTAATTATTACATAAACTTCATTACATGCAGGCATTCAAAATAATTGTGACAGATCCTGATTCAGTTTTAAATATTCTTACCCGTGAAGTCAAGGAAGTTGGCCCTGATGGGCAAGAGGTAAATATTGTTATCATATAAATACTTTCCACATAAATCTTGTTGATGACTAAAGGTATTTTTTATTGTCTCCCATAGGTGACCAAGGTGGTTCCTGCAGTATCAGAAGAAGTGAAGGATGCTCTAGTAATGAATATTAGAAGACGAATGACCCCTCAACCCTTGAAAATTAGGGCTGATATTGAAATGAAATGTTTTCAATTTGATGGAGTTCTTCACATTAAGGTCTTAATTGTTTCTATTCCCTCTTTTTTTATTTTGGATAAAAAGTTCCCCTTTTCTTGTCAGCATCTACTTTGTTATTTGGTGTGTTAGTAAGTCATTGCTGCTTATCTTGTCTTCTAAAGTATTCTCAGGTTTTATAATAAATTGAATGTGCAGGAGGCAATGCGGGAAGCTGAAGCTGCTGGAAATAATGACTGCCCTGTGAAAATTAAACTTGTTGCCCCCCCACTTTACGTTCTTACCACTCAGACTCTTGACAAGGTTAGTGCAACCTTCACTTTAATTTTGATATGATAATTGGCTTTTGACATGAATTTGGTGCATATTTTGCCTTTGAAGCTTTGGCTTTAAGATTATATAATTTTTGGATGTATGAATTTGCTATTAATGTTTGCATTGAAGATAGTGTTTGGGGGCGTTTTGGTTGTACAACTTTTTACCTATTATGATTGTCATATAACCTTTCTATATAAAAAAAAAAGATTGCCATATAACTATTCATCTGGTGACATCCTAAAAGGACTCACTCTTGAACATTCTCCCTTAAACACCTATTTAATTCAAGCCAATGTGGTTTTGTGAAATTATATTGCTTTGTTGTCTGTTGATTTTTAGTGGTAGGGAAATAAAAAAACTCAAGGGAGTATCTGTTTCAAACACATTCCTTTCTCTGTGTGTCTGGAAGTTACTTTACAATTATTGCTTTTCCTGCCAAATTTCTCGCTGCACCTCTCTCAATATCTCTGTTGCGGTTACTGAATATGGTATATATTATGTTTGGTCTAGTAACTCCTGTTACCTAAAAGGATAGAGTTATTTGTACAGGATCAATTTTTTTTTACCTACATGCCATGTTAATGAATCTAAAAATTATGTTTACTTGAAAAAACATTACTTCTGCTGTTATGAGCCATTCCTTCTTTATTCACGAGTCCTGTGTATGGGTACTGTGATTATACTTAACTTGGCAGAGATTGTAATTCCAATTATTAGCCATATGTTATGGGAGGACCCCTGAATAAGTCATTATACTGACCTTATAAATATTACAACTGTTAGACACTATATCGTATATGTTATCCACTATACAGGAGGAAGTTGTAGATTTGCATCAAAAAGTCCAATTGGTAATCTTGCCATTGAAAGTAATTTGTGTATTTTGTTATGGTCTGGACAGGAGCAAGGAATATTGGTTCTGAACAATGCTATTGCTTCTTGCACTGAATCAATAGAACAACACAAGGGTAAACTTGTGGTGAAGGAGGCACCTAGAGCAGTGAGTGTCAATATCCTCTATATTTGTTTCTTTTATCCTCTATAAAGTCTACCCATGTACATATTTTGTTCATCTGCCTTCGGATCCTCTCCCACCTTTTGATGTGTGTTGATGGGGAGTAGAATTCGACTATTTTTTTTTCGAGGTTTGACACTACATTGTGATTCAGGTGAGCGAACGTGATGATAAATTGCTTGCTGAGCACATGGCTAAGCTACGCCAAGAAAATGAGGAGGTCAGCACCGATGAAGACAGTGAGGAGGAAGAAGATACTGGAATGGGTGAGGTTGATGTGGAGAACAATGTTACTGGGATAACAGAGTGACAAAAAATTTGAGAGTAGAGTAAGGCATATATAGCAGGCATAGATAGCAAAGCAAGGCTTTACTAATTTTTGTCTCTGATTTAATTCTTTTCAAACTTGTTTTTAAATGCGGTTGTATTATACAAACCTAAATTACTGTATGTTGAGATGTTTTGTAACTTGCGAAGCGATTAAGGAGTTTCTGGAAAAGGGTGTTCAACCCAAACTAAGGAGTTTACAGTTACTTCAAAAACGCTTCCGTCTCTTCCTCTAGTCCACATGCTATTTATGGTTATGGTTATTGACACTCTTATTAGTTGAACACACTCTATTAACTAACACACATTTTATTACTTTTGATTTTGATTTTCTGAAATACTTATTTTACACTTATCAAAGTTCTTTTATAAATTTTCGCTTGACTATCCATCCATACTCCATAATATCTATAGAAGATGCATTCTGTTTGTGATGAGGGCTCAAATCGTCATCAACCCCGCATTCCTTCCTCTGGTATTATGATAACTGCGATAGCTAGCTTTTGATTCCCTTATCATTGAAGGTCGCAGTCATATCGAAACCATATTTTGTTGTGTTGAGGTCAGGAACCAGCTTGGAAGATGTAAAATGGGATTGGATGCAAATGCCAAGGAATCACTAGAATTAAACTATGTAGCCAGGCTCTTTTAAGGTAGCCTCCTAATCAAACGTCTGAAACTTTGATTACTCTATGACTATTCTTTAGTATGTTATACATGTGTGCACGGGTTTTTGGATGATAAACGAGTTTTAATCTTAAAATTGGCAAGAGATGCAAATTATTAATAATTTTTGAAGTTTTGCTTGATTGTAGCTCAACTGTATCTCATTTGATCTTTATTTACTATGAGAGTGTGGTTATGTGGTTGGAGTTCCATTTCCACATCCTCATTTATCATTCCTCTTTAATTTCAGTTTGGACCTCCTAAAATAATAATAGTTTAAAAAGCTTTCTATGATAAACTCTAACCGAAATAGAAACAGATTAGGTAGAATTGATTCCAATCCAAAATTATCCAATCCGACACTATTAGCTCAAGTACCGGTTTTTCATTCATTTACATTTCCATTCACTAATATTTTGATAAATCAATATTTATTACTATTTCTTCCTTTTAATAATTCAAAGAGCTATGCTATATAGTGCGATGAAGTTTTATGGAATGCATCACGAATTCAAATTGAGTTTTGTTATATCCTCCTAAAATATTTTTTTAATAATTTTTCTATTATTTAATAAAAAAATATTAAATAAAAAATTAAATGCAACAAATATCGTGAAAATATAAAAAGTATTCAATACTTTCTTCATTAATAATTAGAAAGATTATTAAGAGGATGTATTAGGAGAATTAATTATTTTCCATTCAAAATTTTCCAATATGATTAAATGAAAAAGGCAAAACGGGTGGAGAAAAAAGTGATAAAGGAACAAGTGCTCCCATTTAATGTGTCATAAAAAAATTTACAAATTTCTATACAACAACAACAACAACAACCAAGTCTTTTTCCACTAGGTGGGATCGGTTACATAGATCAAACGACGTCATTGTGCCCTATCATAAACCAAGTTTTCAGATATGTCATTCAAATCTAAATCTTTTTTAATCATTTGACCTATAGACATTTTTGGTCTTCCTCTACTTCTAACTATTGGGTTATTATCTACCTGATCTACTCTTCTTACAGGGGCTTTTAAGGGTCTTCTCCTTACATGTCCAAACCACCTAAAGCGATATTCTCTCATCTTTTTCCACAATAGGTGCTACCCCTACTTTCTATCTAATGCATTCATTCATAATCTTATCTAGTCATGTATGGCCACACATCCAACGCAACATCCTCATCTCCGCGACACTGATCTTATGCTCTTGTTGGCTTTTTATCGCCTAACATTCAGTACCATACAACATCGCGGGCCTTATAGCTATGCGGTAAAATTTACTCTTAAGCTTGAGAGGCACTTTTCTATCACAAATAACTCCTGAAGCACTCTTCCATTTCATCCATCCATTTTGAATCCTATGATTTACATCTCTCTCTATCTCTCCATCATTTTGTATGATAGATCCAAGGTACCTAAACTGTGTGACTTGTGGTATGGTATGATCTCTAATTTTCACTGCTAAACTAGCATTAACACGTCTCTTACTGAACTTACATTCCATATACTCCGTCTTATTCCTGCTTAGACGAAATTCATGTTCTTCCAAAGCTCGTCTCCATAGCTCTAGCTTACCATTTATTTCCTCTCTCGACTCTCCAATTAAGACTATATCATCTGCGAAAAGCATGCATTGTGACACCGGCTCTTGGATATGCGCAGTAAGCACATCTAAGACTAAGATAAAAAGATATGGACTCAAAGTTGACCCTTGGTGTAATCCTATAGTTATAGGAAAATCTTTAGTGACCTCACATTGTGTTCTCACACTAGTTTTAGCCCCATCATACATATCTTGGATTGCTCAAATATAGGCGATACAAATTCATTTCTTCTCCAAAGCCTTCCACTGAACCTCTCTCGGTACTCTATCGTAGGCTTTTTCCAGATCAATGAAAACCATGTATAGGTCTTTTTACCTCCTCCGATACTTCTCCATTAATATTCGTAAAAGATAGATTGCTTCTATGGTTGACCTCCCATGCATAAAACCGAATTGATTCTCTGAAATATGAGTCTCTTGTCTTAATCTCCGTTTAATTACTCTTTCTCATAACTTCATAGTATGACTTATGAGTTTAATCTCTTTGTAATTTACACAGTTTTGTACATTTCCCTTGTTCTTATAAATAGGGATTAAAGTGCTTCTCCTCCATCCATTTGACATTTTCTTAGATCTCATTATCTATTTAAACAGCTTTGTGATTCAACTTATACCTTTCTCTCCTAAGCACTTCCATACCTCAATAGGTATGTTATTCGGCCCGACCGCTTTTCCATTATCCATCCTCTTCAATGCTTCTTTTATCTTAAACTCCCGAATTCTATGATAAAAAGTTTTATTTTGGTCCTCCTCTCTAGTGTTTAGAATGTTCGAGTCCCCTAATGTCTCATGTTCCTCATTAAATAACTTGTGAAAATAACCCTTCTATCGATTCTTGATGTCTTGTTCGGTAACCAAGACTTTACCCTCTTCATCCTTAATGCATTTCACTTGATCCAAGTAAAACTAAATTAGTAGATATCAATATAAACAGTGCATATTACTTTAATTCTATTTGTTTATAAAAAAAACTTTAATGTAAAACGACTTCATTTTGGGTTTAACGTCTAATGGACATCGATCTTTTAAAGCTATTTAAAAAAAAATCAACAAAGTTAACCTATAAACACTGATGGAGAACCACACGAACTTTGTTTTCTCTGCACGCCCTTTGGGTGGCTCGAGCTCCGGCAACGAACCTCCGGATGGTGGTGGAGGTACTAATACTCATCCAGTTTCGTTCAGAGATAAAGTGATAATGAACAGAGATAAGATTCCCTCTCGTCCAAAAGTTGACTTGCTAAAGGAGAATCTGGCGAAAATAGTTTATGAAGATGACAATCCCTTGAAGCCTATGGTCCATATTGCTAATTCTGTTTTTGAAGGGTTATGTGCCCCATGGCAAGATGCTCTGATCATCAAACTGTTAGGCAAACGCATTGGTTACAATATTCTACGTGAGAAATTGAATAGAACGTGGAAGTTGAAGGTTAGTTATAATATGATTGATGTGGATAATGGGTATTTTATGATCAAGTTTGATCTGGAAGAGGATAAGCAGAAAGTTATGGAGGAAGGTCCATGGATGATCTTTGATCATTATTTGGCAGTTCAATCATGGACACTAGAGTTTGTTGCTCCCAAAGCCACCATTGATAGAACAATGGTGTGGATTCGCTTCACGGGCCTTAATCTTTTCTTCTATGATGAAAGCATCCTACTTGCTTTGGCTTCTGCGGTTGGAAAGCCAATCAAAGTAGACACCAATACTTTAGACGCTAGAAGGGGAAAGTATGCTAGGATTTGTGTGGAGATAGAGCTTAACAAGCCAGTTGTAAGGAGGGTTTGGCTCCAAGGCCATTGGTATCGAGTGGAGTATGAGGGGCTGCATAGGATATGTGCATCTTGTGGGTGTTATGGGCATCTCACCAGGGAATGTAACAGTAAGGTGGAACCAGAGATTACAAAGGATGATAATTTGATGCAGGCGACGGAGATGGAGGTTGCTCAACCGACGACGGCAACAGTGGTTCCAAACGCTGCAGCAGGCATAACGGAAGAGGTGTAATTAATTGGCATAAATGCTGGGGACCAGAATAGTAACCCATTAAAGGGCAATGATTGTGGCGTTACTAAGAAAGCTCCTAGTAGTGAAGACCCCCTTCACGGAGATTGGCTCGTGGTCAAGAAAAAAAACAGCAAGTCCAATAATGCTAATAAGAAGAAAACGGCGCCATATCAGGATATTCCCTCCTCATCAAAGTCGAACGATCCTAAAGTTAATGCTATCGGGAGTCATGCAAAAGGTCACGTGATATTTGCACCAAATATTACTAAAGGAAGTAAGGTGGGACCTACGTTGAATGCAAATCAAAATACAAACTCTCCAAAATTTATTCCAAAGAATAAAAGGCCCAGGAAGGATACAGAGCTTACAACAGAAAAACTTCTGGATAATGCTTCAAAAAGTCTAGCGGGAAAGAGTAGGAAGGATCTGATACAAGGCCAAAATGTGGATATTGGAAATAATAAATCCAATGGCAAGGGAATGGTTATTTATGATGTTAGAGGTGGAGCGAAATCTGCCATTGATCTGAAGCATGTTTCGGGCTCAAGATACGAGATGCTCATAGATGAAAATGGTGCTACTCATGATTCTCGCATGGAGGCCGTTCAACTGCAAGGAGAACAGAGTGATCAGCATGTTGACCAACCTTCCTCTTAGGTCAACGCTGGGTCGCCTTTTTTTACACCTTTATCTTTATGGAGTTGTTCAATGATTTTTCTATCTTGTCTTGGAATATTCGAGGTGCCACTAATAGGTGCACTTGGCGACATGTTAAAGATTTGGTGAGAGGATACCACCCATCTATTTTGTTTCTTTATGAGACTCATATTATTTTTTCAACTATGGAGAAAAAGTGGGAGTCTTTGGGTTATAAACCCATCTTTATTCAAGAGGTTAGGGGCCACTCAAGGGGAATTTGGACGTTGTCTTCCTCCAATGATGTGTCCTTCCAGCTGGTAAGTTCCAATTTCCAATGCATTACTTTCAGCATCAGGGAACATAATGTTATTTGGTTTTGTTTTGCTGTTTATGCATCTCCAGTACCTAACATCAGAAACTCATTATGGGATCATCTTATTAGTTTGGGAAACTCCATTAATGGGCAGTGGATGGTAGTTGGGGATATGAATGAAGTTCTTAGTCCTTCTGAAGTCATGGGAGGAAATTTTTATCAAAGAAGGGCTGAAAAATTTGCAGAAATGGTTGATGTTTGTCATTTTATGGATATGGAGACGGTGGGGTTTTTTTTTTACTTGGAGAAGGAATATGCAGAATGGCTTCCATATTAGGAAAAAGCTTGACAGATGTTTAGTGAATGCGGATTGGCAGAATCTCTTTCCTCATGCTTTGCTGGAACTTTTATCCCTTAATAATTCAGATCACAATCCTCTTCTGATTAGCTGTAACAAGTCTTGTACCTAGAAGCTCAAAACTTTTCACTTTTAGGAATCCTGGTTGATGCATCCTGAGTATGGAAAATGTGGTGAAAAATACATGGACTAAGTCTTTCGGTACAACATTATTTAAGCTTCATAATGTCAAAGAGGAGTCTGTTAAATTTAATGAAGAAGTTTTTGGGAGTATTTTTTGCCATAAAAGATTAATTGAAGCACATCTTCGTGGTGTTCATAAACAGCTTGATTATCTTTACTCATCTGATATGATTATATTGGAGAGGAATTTACAGAAACAACATGAGCAGGTTCTAGCCCAGGAGGAGATGTTATGGTTTCAGAAGTCTAGAGAAAATTGGGTTAAATTTGGTAATCGAAATACTAAATTTTTTCATACCCAAACCGTTATCAGGAGGAGAAGGAATAAGGTGTCTGGTCTTATGTTAGATGGTTGTTAGTGTTCTGATGACAAGGTGTTACAACGGGAAGCTCAGAATTTTTTCAAGAGGCTCTTCCAAAACAGTACTCATTGCAATCCTGAAGGTTTGAGGCTTAATAACATCCCCACTATACCTCAAAATTGCTTTGAAGATTTGTTAAGACATGTGTCTATACAAGAAGTGAAGACCGCTATCTTCTCCATGAGGCCTTATAAAGCTCCAAGCTCAGATGGGTTCCAGCCTATCTTCTACCAGTCTTTTTGGGATACTGTTGGATATGATGTTTGGGATTTTGTGGCTCAGGCTTTTGTTATTGGTGATTTTAATGGAGAGTTGGCTCATACTCTTGTTGTCCCTATTCCAAAGACTGACAGCCCTACCGGTCTTAAGGATTTTCGACCTATTAGCCTCTACAATTTCCTTCTGAAAACTATTTCTAAAGTTATTGTCCACAGGATTAGGCCTTATCTCAATGATTTAATTGGTCCTTGCCAGAGTAGCTTTATTCAAGGAAGAGGTACTTGTGATAATGCTTTGCTTGCCTAGGAAATTACTCATACCATGCATAAGAAAAAAGGTAAAGAGGGTCTCATTCTCTACAAAATTGATTTTGAAAAGGCGTATGATAAAGTTGATTGGGGTTTCTTACACCTCTCTCTTGCGGAGTTTGGGTTTCCTTCTAATATCATTAAGTTGATCATGAACTGCAGTACTTCCACTTCTTTGTCTTTAAAGTAGAATAATGAGATTCTTGAAAGATTTGCTCCTACTCGTGGTCTCCGTCAGGGGGACCTTTTGTCTCCATATTTATTTGTGTTATGCATGGAAAAACTTGCTATTCTGATTCAGTAGCAGGTTCAGCAGGGGAATTGGAAACCTATCAAGGCTTCTAGAAGGGGGCCAGCTATATCCCATCTGTTCTTTGCTAATGACTGTCTTCTATTTACCAAAGCAGAGGCTTCTCAAGTTCATTTGGTTGAAAAAATTCTCTCTGATTTCTGCAAAGCTTCTAGTCTTAAAATTAATGTGCAGAAGTCTTGTTTTATGACTTCCAAAAATGTTCCAAGAAGGAAAATTACTAAATTCACAAGCATTTTGGGGTATCATCATACTGTGAACATTAGTAACTACTTCGGTTTTCCTCTCTTTACTGGTAGAGTCAAGAATTCTCAGTTCTCTTCCATTTTGGAGCGCATTCAGTGAAAATTAGCTGGTTGGAAATCTAAACTCCTTAATAGAGCAAGGAGGGTTACTCTAGCTAAATCTATTTTGAATGCTATTCCTATTTATGTATGCAAAATATGTGGCTCCCTGAGGGGGTTTGTGATGCTATTAATAAGACCATGCGTGCTTTTATTTGGGGTGGTAGATCTTCTCATTGGGTTGACTGGAATACTGTCATTAAACCAAAGAGCAAAGGTAGACTGGGAATTTGTACTTCTCGAGAGGCAAATATTGCTATGTTGGGGAAATATATTTGGTCTTTACTTCAGTCTTCTGAAAAGCTTTGGGTCCAAGCAATGGAGGCTAAATATCTAAAGAATTTTTCTATTTTCTCTTCGAGGAAATATCATAGCCCTTCATATGCTTGGTATTCTATTACGAAGGCAGCACCTTACCTTCAAGATGGATTTCGTTATAGAGTGGGAGCTGGGAATTTATCTCTTTGGTATGATAAGTGGTCAAGTGCAGGACTTATGTGTAATAAGGTCGATTATGTGCACATACAGGATGTTAACTTAACTATTATCGACTTGTATCAAAATGGGAGGTGGCATTGGAATTTGTTAGCAACACCAGTAACAGCTGAAGTTAAGGACTTCATTGGGAGTCTTATGCTTGATGAGCACCTTAATGATGTAGTGATTTGGGATGCTTCTTTAGATGGGATTTATTAAGCCAAAACTGCCTACGGTTGGTTAACTAGAGCTCGTTCAACCCTTAGTGCTATGGATGTTAATGCAAGTTGGGTGTGGTCTCTCCAAATATTAGAAAATATCAAACACTTTCTCTGGCTCTTGGATCACAAGAGCATCCCCACTAACATTTTTCGTTGTCAAAGACATTTGTCTTCTGATTTTTCTTGTTTCAGGTGCTGTGCGGCTCAAGAAACTATTGATCATTTGTTGCGAGATTGCTATAAAGCTTCGCAAGTGTGGAATATGCTTAACTGGGGGCATGTACTCCATGACTCTCATCAGGATATTTTAGAATGGATCAGAACTAACTGTAGAGGGACGAACGAGATTACCTTTACTGCTGCCTACTGGTTTATTTGGAAGGCAAGGAACATGGAGGTATTCCAAGATGTCGTGTGGAGCAGTCATTCAGTAGCTGCTCAAATCCATGGTCTTATCCAAATTATTTCTAATGATGCTGCAGGTACCAGACAATGACAAACCCATCAAGTGTGCTGGTCTTAGCCTCCTCAACATGCTTTCAAGTTGAATGCAGATGGCAGTTCCTTAGGCAACCCGAGAAAATCTGGGTTTAGGGGAGTAATCCGTGACTCAAATGCTAACTGGGTTATTGGTTATTCTGGCTACTATGGAGTTACTAGAAACTTAGGTGCTGAGTTACATGTTATTTGGCAAGGTCTTAATTTGGCTCAGAGGAATGGTTTCATTCACATCATTTGTGAATCGGACTCAACTACAGCTTTGGAACTGATTGCTAATGGATCTAGTCCTTCTCATCCCCAGGCAGTCCTGTTGCATAAGATTAAGCTTCTTTTAGTTAATATGGTTGTCGAGTTTCAACATACTCTAAGGAAGGGCAACGCTGTAGCTAACAAGCTTGCGAAAAAAGGTGCTGGAATGACAAATGCTTTGGAGATTTTCACCTCTTGCCCTTCAAATGTGTCTTCTTTTTTGTTTGCAGATTCCATAGGCACTGTCTTCATCAGACAGTAGGCTTTAGTCCTTTTTGTTCTTTCAGTTTTCTTTGTTTTAATTTCTGACGCATAAAAAAAAAAATCCTACTTTTTTTGGTATTTCAATCTTGTGATTTTTGGGTCACTTTGCGCACAACTTAACTAATTCACTTCCCTATTCTGATCAAGGCAGACTATATACGTTGAGACTTAGGAATTTTATAAGAATATTCATTACAGCTAGTCCCAAGAGATTGACAAAGGTGAGGTTCTAATTCAAAATCATATGTCTATTCACATATCATATCTTCGTGTATTACTAGGCCAACCTCTTGTGTTAATCTAATTATGATAAGTGAGTTGGTTTGGATTGACAAAATATTTTATTTTATTACAATGACAACATAAAGGTTTAAACTTATTATTTCCTAGACAAGTTTGGTTGGACTAGTTTTTAGTATATATTTCATCAATTGCAATTGCTTGGGCCAGGAAAAAGTGGTGGTTATATAAATTTTCTCAATGAAACAATTTCAGGATTCGAACTATTTACATTACAAGGAAGATTCATCTCAAGTAATAGTTTACTTCGACAGTAATTAATTACTATTTGGTATATGTAAAGATTTTTAATTCTATTGATCTAAAAAAACAGTGTAAATTTATTATGTTCTCATTTAATTATACTATAGAATTAGTTAAATTTATTTTTTTTTTATTTTGATAGATATCTCTACACCTTTTGAGCATGAGATTAATCAAATTTAAAATAATGAGACTATCAATTTCAATAATTCGTTTATTCAATCTCTAAGTTAAATTTAATTATGATAAAATAGTATGAAAAGTTAAATTATGACATACCAATATTGTAAAACATAAAATCAAAGTTATAATAAAAATTTGTCTATCCTTGAACCCCAAAAAAAAAAAAATTGTCTATCTTTGCAACAATAACCATTTTTTCATTGTCAGACTCAGGACCCTTGATCCAAAACTTGTTTAGAGCCGTGTTATTTGGATAAATAAAGTGCAAAACAAATTCTTTACAAAAGTTAAATTAATGGATAAAATTGTTTCATTCATCGTTTCACCTACCATTTAAAAAAATTTGGGCCATTGATTCCCTCTCCTTAGAAGGTTCTGTATCCGTGTTCTGCATCTATCTTTTTCCAATTGTTTAAGGCTTTAAGCATTAATATGCCGACATATTGCCAGAATAGTAGAATGGAACCTGTCAAATACACATTGTAATGTGTCAGTTTGGTGGCTCCCTTTAGGGTATCGTTTGTGAAGTCAGGATCTTGGTCTTCGCCTTTTGCAAACTGAGAAGAATGACACACAACAAAGGACATGTCACTATTGTACCTTCCTCTTCCGGCGCTGTTACTCTTCTTTGATCTCTGTCCTCAGTTTCCAGATTCATCAGTTTAGCAAAGAAGAACAAAGATGGCATGCCAGAAAATCTCAGTGTTACTGTCACCGCATCTCTTGGAAAGTGTGAGATCCCAAGATTGAATTCAGAAAGAAAAAGGTACGTTCTTTAGGACCCAAAGGACAACCCCACGTTGAAGACATTGCAGAAATGCAAACCCCATCTATTAAGTGATTCACAACAACAACAACCTTTGATCTTGTTTTGCTTCTTCCTCATAAAAGCCAAGCCTTTCACTACATCACAAGATTTTTATTTTATTTTTTTAAAGTTGGATCTTAAAGAACTTGGCAACTAGTGTTATATCAAGAATGACAATTTCAGTTGGAACCCTCTTCAAAGAAAGGAAATACCCTTTCATTTTCACCCTCTTGGTCTTGCTCATTTGTGTTATGATCCTCCTCTACACCAACACCAACACCACCACTACCACCTCCACCTTTGACCCAATTGGTTTCTACCCTGATGTCAAAGTGCAACCACTTCTCAACCCTGCTCCTGCACTCCCAGATTCTTCCACAAGTCTGAAAGAGAAAGATCAAGAGCTGCCCCGAAACCTGACCAAGATCACAGCCCCCAAACACCAGGGATTGCCCCTGAAGGAGGAGGCTTTTGGTAATGTTTCTGTGAAAATCGATTGGAAGCTATGCAAGGGTGTGATGGCGGTTGATTATATACCTTGTTTAGATAATTTTAAGGCGATTAAGGCTCTGAAATCTAGGAGGCATATGGAGCACAGGGAAAGGCATTGTCCTGATTCTAGTCCCCGCTGTTTGCTGCCCCTTCCAAAAGGGTATAAAGTACCGGTTCAGTGGCCTAAGAGCAGGGACATGGTGAGATTGATACTTCGGTAAGAAAACTTATGGCTTTTAATAGTTTGATTGCATATGATTTTAAATAACGCTGAATGCACATCTCCAAGGTGCACATCACCTCACGTCACAGTGAGTTGACAGAACCAAAGTGTAGGTATACAGAAAACGATATAGGACCAATTGTAATCAGATGATAAAACTGTGATAGATGTGAGGTAATGTGTGTATTAATGTGTGTAGGTAGCATTATTCTATGGTTTTGGTCTGTAAAGAAAATGTTTGATGCGTTGATTGTATGTTAAGGCTGTTTCAAACTTTCAATCTCTTGATATTGGTCAAAGATGGTAGTAGCCTTTTGTTTTTCTTGCAAATTTTAAGAAAATTCTGTTCTGTGTATCAAATTTGCATTTTATCAACTTATCTGCTATTGAAAGAAACTGTGCTATCTGTTTCTGGTGCCACTTTGTAATTTCAGTTTACATTTTTCATAACTTCCCTTGTGAAATGTACTTCTGGTTCTGGTTTTCAGATTTGGTATGATAATGTCCCTCATCCAAAGCTTGTTGAATACAAGAAGGAGCAGAACTGGGTGGTGAAGTCGGGCGAATATCTTGTCTTTCCAGGAGGTGGTACTCAATTCAAAGAAGGAGTTAACCATTATATTAAGTTCATAGAGGAGGTATACCATCATGTGGCTTCTTATAATATGCCTAAAGTATGATATGTGCATTATTTTTTTCTCCATGTTGGACTGTTATAGAAATAGAGAAACTGTAATCAACTCTTGAATAAGGACAAAAAAAATTGGGAGGAGAGAGACAGGGAGTCTTGAGAACCCAGACATTTGAATCTAGGCCACCACAAACTATGAACAAGTTTATCTTGCTTGGCCTACAGATTGATATTTGTCAACAAGGCATAAAGCTCTGAGCTCAGAATTGGCCATACTAGGAAGTATCTATAAAAATTAATGAAATTTGTTCTCTTTCGTTTTTATGAGTTGCAAGCAATGTTTCATTTGTATTTATGCATGATTTAGTTAGTACCTTACACATGTTCTGCTGATATAACTAGATTTTGATGTAGTTCTTGAATGCTTAATATGTTTTGTGGTTTTCTGAATGTCTTCTGTTTTATGCCAGACACTACCTGCAATTGAATGGGGAAAGAATATCAGGGTTGTTCTAGATGTTGGTTGTGGTGTTGCTAGCTTTGGTGGTTATCTTCTGGACAAAAATGTTATTACTATGTCATTTGCACCAAAGGATGAACATGAAGCCCAGATACAGTTTGCTTTGGAGCGAGGAATTCCTGCAACTCTTTCTGTCATTGGAACACAAAAGTTGACATTTCCTGACAATGGATTTGATTTGATCCATTGCGCACGTTGCAGGGTTCATTGGGATGCAGATGGTACTTCTTGTCTAGTGACTTATGTCCATATCAGAACAGCCTTCTATAATTGCCTTCCTTTAATCCTTGACAAAAGTGTTAATTCACTAATCTGGTTCATGACTTTAGGTGGGAAACCATTATTTGAGCTCAATAGGATTCTTAGACCTGGCGGTTTCTTTGCATGGTCTGCGACACCAGTTTATCGTGATGATGAAAGAGATCAGAAAGTATGGAATGGTTTGTCTCTCATTCCCCACCTTCATGCATATGCCTCTGTTTGTCATTTTGTCTCCTCTCTCTAATGTTAAATTTTTTTATTTTCCTCAAACATGGGAGTTTATGATTTCCTGAAGGATGTTAGAAAACATGCAAATTGTTCTAACAATGGATGCTGTTGTCTTCTGCAGCCATGGTGACTGTAACGAAAGCAATGTGCTGGACTGTTGTGGCTAAGACTCTTGATTCATCTGGAATTGGGCTTGTTATATACCAGAAGCCTACCTCATCTTCCTGCTATGAGAAACGTAAAGAGAACAATCCTCCTTTATGTGAAAGCAACAATAGGAAAAATAGCTCATGGTATTTTGCCATACTTTTTTGCTTGTATTTCTTTGACATTTATATTTCCACCAAATTATAGTTTCTCTGCAATGCCAACATGAAAGGAAAGTAATTGCGAAATTTTTTTGCTGTTGTTTGTGTTGATGTTTTGGCTTTTTATTATGTATGACAGAATGCAGTCCACTGAACATTTTGCATCAATTCTTAGCGCATATTGTTCAAAAAGAGGCGATAGAAAATGTTCATTGACCATTGCAACATGCAAGCAATGCTTAACATATTATTACGGCTGTTACTTTAATTTCTATCTCTGCTGATCTTCTTTGTACGATTATGTCTAGGTATACCAGACTCAGTAGTTGCCTTATTCCTCTTCCAGTTGATGGTATAGGGAACCTGCAGACCTGGCCCATGCGTTGGCCCCAGAGGCTTACCAGGAAACCTCCTAGCTTATCTACTGAATCAGATTCTGGCGAGATGTTCTACAAGGACAGCAAACGCTGGTCTGAACTAGTCTCAGATGTTTATGTGGATGGTCTTTCTATAAACTGGTCAAGTGTTCGAAATGTTATGGACATGAATGCCGGTTATGCAGGGTAAAGTATATTTAGTTAGAGATTAGTTTTTTTGTTATTTCTTGCTCTTCTTCCCTTTAAATTCTTTAGTAAAATATGGCTTTCACTTTGAGGGTCTTGCTAGATCCATATGCGTGATCTCTCCTGCAGACCCATGTATAGCTTTATTAATGCCACTTTTCTCTGACATTTACATTATCTGCCATTACATCAACAAAAATTGGCTGGTTATCCTCCAAGTTTTCTTTGAACTGATACCAAGTACGATAATTTCAGATTTGCTGCAGCGCTCATTGATCTACCAGTCTGGGTGATGAATGTAGTGCCCATTGATATGCCAGATACTCTTTCTATTATATTTGACAGAGGACTAATAGGAATGTATCATGATTGGTGCGAGTCCTTTAATACCTACCCTCGCACATATGATCTTGTTCATTCTAGCTTTCTCTTCAAAAATCTTGAGCAAAGGTATGTTTATCAAGGAAATTAATGCTTATAACTTATATGTTATGTCCTTTCTCATCATATTATTCTAGAACTTATATGGTATTGGTTAAAGATATGTTGCAATCTTTGTCAGATGTGACATTGTAGATGTGGTTGTGGAGATAGATCGCATACTGAGACCAGAAGGGTATCTCCTGGTTCAGGACTCCATGGAAATAATTAACAAGCTCGGACCAATCTTGCGTTCACTTCATTGGTCAGTAACATTGTATCAAAATCAGTTTCTTGTTGGTAGGAAGAGTTTCTGGCGTCCAAGGCCATAGAAACTGAATGATGAATAATAGGGTTGCTCATCATATCCTATTCTTCAATCTCCCACGTTTTATTTTATTCTAATACTGATATAATATCAAAATATTACAGAATCAAGTTTGAGGAAGGTAAATTTTTTTTTGACATCCAATCCTGTCTGAGTGTGAATTCTGTAGACGAGACAATTATTTATACTAACTACAGAGAAGGTTGTTATACCTTTTTTCTTATTATTTTTATTTGTATTATGCCAGAATCTTGTGTTCAGTATGAGTAGTTGTGATTCTCTGTAATCTGCTGTTATGCTCTTTTCAACATCTGAAGAATTTGCCTAAATTTGCCTAATATCTATTGTGTCTCAGGAAATATTTTAAGAACTCGTGTTTCCTAGTTCACAGAGCTTTTGAACTGATAAATATTACACTTTTTCCTCCCCAACGTGTTTTTTGAGATGATAATCAATTCTTCAAACTTAAACGCGTGGTTTGTATTACTGGAACTCAAGGCTTCGAAGTTCGAACAGCTGAAATTTTTTTAGAAGAAAAAGCTATTCATGAACTACTTAGCAATATAGTTTTTCAAGTTTCAATTTTCTCAAGAAAAATGCAAAAACGAAGCTTTTGTGTAAGAGATTGGGGAAACCAAAAAAGAATATTGTTCCACTAACGGATTCACTCTCATTAAGGGAAAAGATGATTGCACAAAAAATCTTGGTACAGAAACGTAACAGTAAAAGGAGTGGCTCTTATTTGTGTTGGCTGCATGTGAAATGTTGGATGAAAGATTTTTCATCCATTGATTTAAACTTGAAGTTCTTGTACTAAAGAAGTGTGTAATCCTCTCGTGTTAAAGCTCATTAGTGAGAAAGTTGTTAGTGAGTAATATTTATACATACATTTACGTATATATTATTTTACATTTGTTCATATTTTATTATATTTTACTATATGATTATAGTACAATTGTGATTTTTCTACTATATTTTTCTCTCACATCATTAGTTGTAAAATGATTTTAAGTTATATATTCGTTTTCAATGCCACTTCTTACATTATTCTTTATATTATTAATTATATCATTTTCTTTCTATCATTTTCTCTCACTCAATTAAAATTATTAAAAAATGAGGTAAAAAATGACGTGAGATAAAAAGTTATGTAAGATAATCATTTTTCTTTAACTAATGTATTACAAGTATTTTTGTTGGTGAATAATGTTACTAACTCACACTTATACACACATCACTTCATCTCTGTATTAGTCTCACCTTATTTTTTACACACTTACACTTCAATTTTGCTATCTATACCTGATGTGATTGGATGTGCACTCAAGAGATGTGCATGAAGCATTCTTTGTTATTGGTTAGGTGGACCCTGGGTGACTGTGAGGTTGAAGAGTCCTCATGGATTCGGCAAGTCTCATAGCACTGGGAGATTTGATGCACTCTTTAGTATTCAGGTAGCTCATTGTTTACTTCATTCCTCCCCCTCAGCGCGCATGTTGCTGCTTTGTGTTTGGCGGGTAGAGTAGGAAAGACTATTTGAATCTTACAAGCATTGTTAGAAATTAATAATGTAAATTTTTTTAGGAATTTATTATTACAATAAGGCATTTAAGGTTCACCTTGAAGTATGCATACATGAACCTAGTTATACATGAACTAAGGCATACATGAATGTAGAGACATTCATGAACTTAGGAATTAGATATTTTTATTATATTAATCTTGTAATTTCTTATGCATTGTAACTCATTTCTAATCCTCTACAAAAAGAAGTAGATAGATGTATAAGGCCTATGACCAAGAAAGACAAGAACATAATAAAATTATAAATTCTTTCAATACCCCCTTATCCACCTTACTTCTGATAAACAGTGGTTTCAGAGCTTGCATGCTCATTTGATCCCATCCCTAACTAAGATCCTTTGGCTTTATCTCCAAGTTCTATCACCCTTTTTCAATACATATCAAGCCAAGTCTCCATTTTTGATGGTGAACACTATGACTATTGGAGTAGCCAAATGAAGACCTTATTCATTTCTCAAGACCTATGTGATGTTGTAGAAGAAGGCTATCAAGAGCAGTAAGTATTGACCTTGACAAGAAATCAATTGAAGGCATACACAAAGAGACCATGAAGAAAAATGTAAGTGCTCTTCGTTTCATACAATAAGGAGTGAGCAAGAGGATTTATCCAAGAACATTTGATGTTCTGTTCACAAAATATGCTTAGGAGAATGAAGGAGAATGAAAAGGTAAAATATTTGTTCTCTAGAGTGGTTGAAATTGTCAATAAAATTAAAAGTTATGGAGATTCTACTCAAAAGAAAAAGATTGTAGAGAAAATCATTAGAAGTTTGTCACAAAAATTTGATCATATTGTTGCTGCAATAGAAATAGCCAAAGGTCTTTCTCAATTTACTATGTATGAACTAATGGGTAATCTTAAAGCCTATAAGAAATGAATGACCAAATTTGAAGATAAACCAATTAAGCAAGCATTTCAAATAAAGATGAATTTTTTAGAAAAGAAGAGGCAAAATAATAATAGCTTAATTTTATATAATTTTTTCTATAAAAAGTTAGCATTACTATAACTCAATATAATTAATTTTAATGGTTTTATGATATTATTATTTAATTATTAAGAGAAACTAATTTTATTTAATTATTATTATAATTATAAGATTTAAAGAAAGTGACAATTTTTAATAATGTGAAAAAATCATAATGCAATTGGAGCCACAACATCTAAAAGTCCAAAAGCTAGCTTATCTTTTGGAATATATAAGTCCATTATTGCGAAAGAAGTGTATCGATTAATCCTGTAATTTTAATATAAAAAAAGAAAGAAAGGAACGGACCTAACCTAATTAAGGAAGTAGCAATATATATATAAGGCTGTGGCGGTGGAAAAGAAAGGGAGAAAATATATAAATTGAAAAGTAGGGGGAGATAAAAAAAATAAAAACATAGATTGGAAGTGGCACGAGACGTGAGGATAAACAGAAGAGAATGCACAACAGAGAAGAGAAAGAGGAGAATGCACAACGCAGTGCAGCACAGAGTAGATTTTATAATTTTTTTCTTTCTGTGTTTGATACTCTTATCATGAATAATTAATTTTATTTTTAAAATTAAAATGAAATCTTAATATTTGTTTCAAATTATTTAACTTTGTTTAAATTATTTTTTTATTTTATAATTACATAATGTTGATGATTATAGATCTTTAATTGTTATTCAATTTTATTTTTATTAATTGTCTTATAATCAATTAGTAAATTTAAATTGATATATTTTAGTTACATGCTTAATTCTTGTAGTCTTAGGTGTGAGTTATACAATAATATTCATTACTTTTGATATTTAAGGATTAGATAGTTCATTTTATATTAAATAATTTATGTCATAATTTGAATAAACCATGTTATTTTAGATGAATTATGTCATTAATTAGATTTCAATAATCTTTAACAGCAATCAAAGTTTGTAGCCGTAGACACTCCATAGAACAAGATTAATTTTCATTCAAATTTAATTCATCTTTATATGATTAATGGTGGATTCGAGATCCTATAATTATTCTTTGATTGAACTTACATTTTAATTTAAGTCATTTTATTTAAATTTATTATTTAATTTTAAGTTGAGTATATTACGTAATT
This sequence comes from Ormosia semicastrata, assembly GCA_029884595.1. Lineage (NCBI taxonomy): Eukaryota > Viridiplantae > Streptophyta > Magnoliopsida > Fabales > Fabaceae > Ormosia > Ormosia semicastrata. The sequence goes on from JAQQTO010000030.1 coordinate 6,509,707, forward strand.
TAAATTCTTAGATTAATCAAATAAAATAAAAATTTCTTTTCTTTTTCTTTCTTTCTTTAAATTAATTTAGGTAGATATTATATTTTAGTTAATCCTATCACTTCTTATGGGTACGACACCCCTATATTTGTTGAATATTACATAAATTTTGTGCACTTACAAATAAAGGATAATTTTATTACTTGAAAATTCTCTACTATAAAATTACCAATATCCACAACGGAGAGGAGGAAGGTCAAATCAATATAAACCAAGAAATAATGACAAGACCATTCCTCGATGCTCAATTTACAAGAAAGACAATCATAACAACAACGGTCGCGCTATATGTCCACCAAATATACATCCAACTTTTATCCACTGTATCTTCCGTACGTATATTTGTCTCTTTTCATTTTCGACTTATCTGTATTTTGTTTTCCCTCCTTTCTTCCCTCTATTTCTCATTTCTTTCTTTCTTTCATCTCTGTTACATCTCCTCTCCCCGTGATATTGTCTCACTCACTAGGGCACCCACCCACAAGTATTTTAATTATTGTTCTCGTGTCCTCATTCTCTTTCCCCCATTTTCGGCATCACTCACTCTCTTCCGTCACTCGACTTTCACACGCACACGTGGGTTCGAGTTTTGTGGATTTTCTACAATTTCGGTAAGTATCCTCTACTTTTCTCCCATAATATTTCGTGTTTTCTCGAGATGGACACTTGCAATTTCGTGAAATGTTGCGTATTATGCTCTCTGTTTGGTGAGTTGTATTTTTTGTTGGGTACAAATCCATGAAATCTATTTTTGTTGGTTGTGTGTTGATTAGATAGGTAAATAGGAGAATGCTTGTTGGTTCATTCGTTGGTTTATTTGGTATATTTTGTTTCGTTAGGAGGATTTAAAATGGTTCATATAGCGAGAAATAGTTGGTCTATTGACATGGTTTGTGGTTTGTGGTGAATCTAAAATTAAGCGGTTAATATGCTTGGAATAAGTAGTTAATCTTCACACGTTTTCGGTGAATCCAACAATGACTTTCCAACGGTGGGGGTAATTACTTACAAATGAACTACTAGTGGAGTGGAGTTGGGATGGGTTTGGGTGGTTCATATAGCACAAATAGTTAGTCCATTGACATGGTTTGTGGTTTGTGGTGAATCTAAGGCAAAGCTGGTTAATATGTTTAGAATAAGTGGTTAATCTTCACACGTTTCAAAGTGAGTCCAACAATGACTTTCTAACAAATGGGGGTAATTACTTACAAATGAACTACTAGTGGAGTGGAGTTGGGATGGGTTATAGATGGTTCATATAGCGAGAAATAGTTGGTCCATTGAGCATCATTAATTTCTTACCTAAGCGTTGCTATAGAGGTAAAACATATCCTGTTTTAGAAGAGAAAGAGTAATGGCATGTTTTGAATCTTTGTTTTTATACACTTTAAAATTGCCACTTAGCCATTTGAGACTTATTTGAGCGAGACGTGAAAGAAGATTAACATGACTACCATTGTACGCGATTTTGTTAACTAGATGATTTCGAGGCTATCTTTTTAAGCTTTATTTCATCTCATAAAAGGTTAAGTGTGGCTTTTATAGAAGAGACCCATTCGAATGGGTCTCTATCCTCATTATCTATTGTCATTTGTATGTTTATTTTTCACTGCCATTTCTTAACTTTCATAATAAAATCTAGATGTTGGTGAAATACAAAATATGCTTGTAACATGACAGTAGATACTTGATAACTTACAGTGTGTGTGTAGCAACCCAAAACTGAAGTTGATGGAGGGTTCAAATAATCTCAATATAGCCGAGGCTGTTGATAATGTAGAAGAAGCATGTGAAAATGACTTCATTATGAGTGATGCGTTGGATGGCGAGTTTGAAAGTTATGAACCAAAACGAGGGATGTTGTTTGCATCAGAAGATGATGTTAAGGAATTTTATAGGAAATATGCTTACCAAAAGGGGTTTGGTATTGTAAATAGAACTTCAAAAAAGGAGATGATGGTAAGGTAAATTACATTATGCTAGCTTGTTCAAGACAGGGAAAACATGTGTCAACAATACCAAATACTTTGAAGACACTTCCAACTAGATGGACAAATTGTGAAGCAAAAATTATAAGTCAAGAAGATGGGAGATGGATGATGGTTTATCAAGACAACTATACTTGAACACTCTCATGAACTTAGCCCAACAAAGGCGAGAATGTTGAGAGTTAACAAGAATCTTAGCATGCACGTGAAGAGAACAATCCAAGTGAATGATGATGTAGGGGTGAGAATATATAACGGTTCGGTCTCTTGCTTATGAGGTGGGAGGTTACGAGAACTTATCATTTAATGAGCAAGATGCTAGAAATTATGTCAACAAGGAAAGACGTGCAATTGGCAAGGAAGGTGATGGGAAGGCTTTGAAGAATTATTTTATAAGAATGCAAGAGGAGAATAGTAATTTTTTCTACGATATAGACGTTGATGATGATTTTCATGTGCAAAATGTATTTTGGTGAAATCATTGATGCTAGAAGTAGAGCCACCTATGAGTCATTTGGAGATGTTGTGACTTTTGACACAACATATTTGACAAATAAATATGATATGCCATTTCTTGCTTTTGTCGGTGTGAATCATCACGGCCAATCAGTTTTGCTTGGATGTGGTCTAATTTCAATGAATACACGGAGTCATTTGTGTGGCTATTTAAATCATGGCTTCGTTGCATGTCGGGTAAGGCACCTGATGGTATTGTCACGGACCGGTGCAGGCCATGCAAAATGCTATTGAGATAGTCTTTCCAACTACTCGACATAGGTGGTGTCTATGGCATATAATGAAAAAATTTCGAGAAGTTGAAAGGTTGCATTGAATATAACAATATAAAGAATGCAATTAAAGTAGTCATTTACGATACCCTAACAAAGTGGAAGATTTTGAAGAAAAATGGTCGCATTCATCAAAGAATTTGAGCTAGAAGATAACAATTGGTTGAGTGGTTTGTACATGGAGAGGCATAGATGGGTGCCAATTTTCTTGAAGAAGTATTTTTGGGCAAGGATGTCAACAACACAACGCAGTGAGAGCATACATGCTTTCTTTGACGGATATATCAACTCAAAAACAAGCCTCCAACAATTTGTGAAGCAGTATGATAATGCTCTAAGAAGCAAGGAGAAAAGGAATTTGAGGCAGATTTCAAGTCAATGGACTCCACCATTCAATGTGGGTCAAACTCACCTATTGAAAGACAGTTTCAATTCGAGTATACCCATGCAAAGTTCGTTGAGGTCCAAGCTGAATTCAGAGGAAGAATGTACTGTTTTGCGTCCATTAAGTGTGTGGAGGGAATAGTTTGTACTTACCATGTGAGGGCGGATATGGTAGTTGGAGGGATAGCAAAGAATGCTATTTTTGAGGTGGTATTTTATCGTGACAATCACGATGTTAGTTGCAATTGCTTGTTGTTTGAGTTTAGGGGAATTATGTGTAGACATTCACTTTGTGTTCTTGGTAATGAGATGGTTCAAGAAGTGTCGTCAAAGTATATTCTACGTAGATGGAGCAAAAACATTAGATGGAGACATGCATACATAAAGAAGTTACGATGTGACCTTGTTGAAGCCACAAATGCAAAGGTTTGATAAATTATGCAAGCATTTCTATGAGGTGGTGAAGTTGCTTTGCAGAGTTTGAGGATCTCACAGAAGATCTCCATAGGGGATTATGTGAATATAAAAGCAAGATGCAATTGATGACCGCATCTATTAGAACAACATGCAATGGTGATGACCGTCAAAGGAAGTTAAGCTGTGGGCATTGAAAGCGCTAACATCGGCATTCGTAGTCCATTACATGTACCTCGTAAAGGACGGCCACCAAGCAATAGAAAAATGTCGAAAGTTGATCGAGTATTTTCTAATTTGAGAAAAAGGAAGCACCACCGTCGTCAAACTTTGACAATTGATGTATGCATATATGATTTTGCTAATTATAATTGTATGGGATGTTTTGGTTGTGTATATGTTTTATTTAGACCGATTAGCGCCCCTTTTATTTGTGCATTAAGTTATTTTATTATGAACATGTAAGAGTGCAATGTTGGAAGCTCGAGTCGGATGGATGGAAATAAGTCTGCGCATAGAGTCATCTATAGAAGTGAACAATTTGTGGAGAATGCCGTGATGATTGTATTGTGGTGTGTCTATACACCAAAACTATTTGTCATGTGTAATCATTGTTGAAATGTTTGTTAAGTTTTAAGCTACTTACATTTGAATTGTCATCTGTTTTAATGAAAGGATGTTTGGTATATTGTTGCTTAATTGTCATATGTGTGACGGTAGCTATTGGGTTTCGCAACTATCACACAACTCATCTGGTTTTTTATCATTATTAGAAGGAATTGATCATGATGTCGTCAAAGGCCACAAGCATGTCCAACATATCTTGAACAAGTTCATTGTAATTATTGAAATTGACATTTTTATATGTTTTTTTCCAGGGTTGTCATTGTCAAATGTCATACACCAATTTTACGGTTAGTGGTAATGCGAGGCCAATTTGAAGGTACTCAGGTGGGAATCGGTGACATAGTACAAGTCTAGATTTGTATAAATTATATCGGGTAACTTCATGTATATGCTTCAAATTAGCACTAATCTCATCTCTTGTTATTTTGCAAGTTGATTTCCTTTTTTTGGTATATAGGATAATTTACATGGTCAAAGTGTTGACAAATACCTAGGAGCAAATTGGTGAATCTCATGCTCACTTGTGATGCATATATGATTTTGCCTACAAGTAATTTTGTGGCAATCATGAAAATAGATCTTAGTGGATCATCGGGAACCCACTTAGATAGTTTTTTTGTTCTTTTAAGTGGATTGTTTTACGTGCTATAGTTATTTATGATTCACATGTAATGTGTATAGAATACATGTAATTACACGTAGAGGGGGGGGGAAATTTTGGACATATGTAATGTTGTTTTTACCATGTTGCGGGTAGATTTGCGAGAAAACCATGGAAAAATGGGTGAAACTCATGTATTTGGCGAGTTCAAATATAAGTGGTTAATAAACTACGCATAAGTGGTTAATATGAACAAATTTCCAAGTGAAGGTGGGAAGCTGGTTAGACACGAATCACTGGTGGAGTGGACTAGTGTAATGTTGTTTTTGCCATGTTGGAGGTAGATTTGCAGAAAACCATTGAAAAATGGGTGATATTCATGTATTTGGTGAGTTCAAATATAAGTGGTTAATACACTATGAATAAGTGGTTAATAAGAACAAGTATCTGGTTAATATGAACAAATTTCCAACTGAAGGTGGGAAACTGGTTAGACACGAATCACTGGTGGAGTGAACTAGTGTAATGTTGTTTTTGCCATGTTGGAGGTAGATTTGCAAAAAACCATTGAAAAATGGGTGAAACTCATGTATTTGGTGAGTTCAAAAATAAGTGATTAATACACTATGAATAAGTGGTTAATAAGAACAAGTATCTGGTTAATATGAACAAATGTCCAACTGAAGGTGGGAAACTGGTTAGACACGAATCACTAGTGCAGTGGACTAGTGTAATGTTATTTTTGCCATGTTGGAGTTAGATTTGCAGAAAACCATTGAAAAAAAGGGTGAATCTCATGTATTTGGTGAGTTAAAAAATAAGTAGTTAATACAATATGAATAAGTGGTTAATATGAACGAAGTTTACGGTTAATCATTGGATTAGTTCCCAATAATGGGGGAGACTATTTAGGAATGAAGTACTAGCGTAAGTTTACACTTGTAATGTTGTTTTGAACACATTGGGTGTATATTATCAAAAAATCATGGACAAAGCACAAATCTCAAAGGCATCTATCCAATTATCATCAAAGCGCTATCTATACAAAAAGTGGCTTATATAAGATACAATTCCAAATCGGTGGATAATCGTACATAGGGCAAGCTAAATAGTGTAGAATAAAATTTACAAATCAAGACAACAACTCCATGGCATTTACGAGCTCTCAAAACTTCTTCTCTGTGCACTCGTTCTTTAGATGCAAGACCCACCACATAATAAGTCACGTCGCATTTATGTGACTTCTCCCTACACCAAGTATAGTACGAATAAATAAAAATTCTAACATAATGTAATTGTTGAATCAAAAAACAAAATAATTAATTTGCTCACCACTTCCCATTCGGGCATAGTCTTGTCCCCAAACATCTTGTGTCCATCCCACAGCCTCCATGTACTTGATAACGTAAATGCCACAATCATCCCTATTTCAATGACATACAAGCACAAGGGAATAAATTAAACATATATGCCTCAACATAACAATTAATATTTGTTGAGAAATGCAAACCGTACTCACGAGTTGCATTGTGAAGGGCAAGTCAACCTCCACTAGGTCTAAATGATTATCATTCGTCCAGGTTGGACTAAGTATCTGCAACAATTCTTCAAACCGGTGCTTCTACAAATTCAAAGTACAATTCAAAGTCAAATCATACGGCACAACTAATACACTATCAATACAATGACATTAGAGGAGTGTGATACGAAGTCGGAACGTCCAAAGTACCTAGCTTTTTCGGTGTCAATATGATTGCCCATTGAATCCAACACATACAACTTTTTAAATTTCGGATGCAACACATAACACCACCAATGGCCGTCAAACACGATTGGAGCGAATATCTACATGAAAAAAATGCGTACAAGTTCATTAAATGTGTTCCTTGTAATATGTCATGAATGCATGAAACTTGAACAAAGTAATGGAAATCCATTTTAACTGATAAAACTCTGAAATTTTATGAGTACATAGATCTTTCTCATATCTTTCCAATTCCACAAACCTTGCCTCATTTGGATAAATGTAGCCAAAGTTATGCAACATTTTACAGAGGCCAAAACAGAGCATTCTCTGTTTTACTCATTTCTGACCTAACTTTAAATTAAATCTGGGAACAAACTACATGTGGGAAAATTCTGAAATTTTTACCACATGAAGCCACATGTCTTAGTTTTCAAATGGCACCGGTTTCATGTCCATACGACATCGGAGCAAGAAATTATGCAATCTGGTTTACTGACTGCCAGAATACATTTTTCTGCAGAATCTGCCGTGGATTCAAACAGAAACTGGTATTGATTGGCTTGCTCCAAAATTCTAAAATTTTTACCACATGAAGCCTTATGTCTTAGCTTTCAAATGGCTCTAGAATCAGGTCATTCCGATATCGGTAGCTCGAGTTATGCAGCAAACATCGCTGACTGCTCACTGGATTCTGCAGAATTCTGCAGAATCCGAAAATGGTTCCTTTGAAACAATTCTCAATTTCAATCATTCAAGATCATTTTCTATGTGATTTTAAGTTCCTAACTAGTTCATTAACACTTAGGAAACATTAATCACTAACTTAAGAACCATATACAACCCTAACATGATTTTCTAGGGTATTACATAATATGCTTACATAAAGTATTTCTATTCCTCAAATGGCTTTTTATGTTACATAGTTATTTGATAATGTAGACATATGATAGTGATGTGCATTATAGTTGGAACATAAAGTCTTACGTGGTATTAAGAAAATAAATCACTAGACACAATGATACTAGATAAATGATGGGTTTAACCCCAGATGTTGCCCAATAAAGTGTATGTAGCCAAACACATGTAATTTTTGACACATAATGATTAAAAGTTACCAAGTTGCTACTGAGTGATGTCATATCCCACTTCAGCGTGAGGCATGAAGTCGTTGATACTTCGCCAGGGCCTGTGGCGAACTGATTTGAAACGCTCCAGTCCACTTTTCACCAAATCCTAAATTTTTTTAAATAACCAACAATAAGTTAAGGTTGACATTGTCAATATGCATATAGTGCTAAGTTAATTGAGCATGTTGTTGTTACCATGAACGTGGGACAAAACATGTGACGAGTCACTATTCGTGATCGATCAATTTCATCTCCCACAAAAACCCTTGTAGCCAACATAATAACCGAAAGAGTGAATTAAGAAAGGTCCTTATATGTGAATCGACACAATTAAGTACGTGTGATATATATAATCTTAATTATGAGTTGAATGTCATTCGATCTTACCATATTACATGACCCACCCCTTGGTTTCATGCAAGAGGCGTCGCAATGGTAAGGAGCGATCGTATAGTTTGACCACCATTACACCACAACTCAAAACAAAATGTTTAAATACAATCACAAAACAAATTGCACGATGCTAAAATTACATAAGATGCAAATGACAAATGTTAGACCAAGTAAAATCGGTCTTAAACGTATCAAGCATGTCATGATGGTAATTCAAAAATTTACGTGGAATTGTGGTCCTCTTTTTTAAGCACTCGGTGCAATAAGTAAAAAGTTGGGCACGCAGATTCGTTTTCTTACGCTTATTCTTCTGCAGTTTAGTGTAAGGAGTTCGGGTGCTTTTCCCAAGCACACGGTTCTGGTGAGCCTTAACCCGGAGTGCAAATGTTGGAGTCGGGGTTCTTTTGATTGGGTTCATGTGTGTACCAGGGGTATTTTGGTGCTCTGGAGGGATGGCATGTGCAAGGGCGGATGTCGATCACTGGCCTTACCACCTTCACCGAATCCGTAGAAAGGAGTGCTCGCTACATCCAATGATTGAGTACCTTGGTCGGGTTCTGACCGCCTAAAAGACAACGTGAAGGTGGAGGCACCGATTGATGTAACAATTGTTGTTTGTGTGCTCATTTCCGTTTCGCAAGTAAATCCGTTTCTTCACCGCACATTATAAGCAACCACCGAGAAACGTCCTCCATATCAAATAGCCTCGGACGCCGATGCCCAACACTTAACAACTGCACAGTGCTATTGCTTCCCTAACTATGTCAATCTGGTTCTCTTCGCTCGATGCAACCAAATCTTCAGTTACCTACATGTCAGTAACCACCAGATACGTAGTTAAGTAGTATGGTGAAAATGGACTACTATGGTTAAATAACATAAATTTTTGAAATACAAAATCATTTTGATACAAATGTCACAGCAATACAAACATTGTTTAAAAGTTGCAGGCTACCTTGTTTTTTTCGAACGTTGTTCGCACTTTCTCCTCCCTCGCCCTAAACACGCGCCAGTTCAAGAAACGTGGGAAGCATTGAGCACTTATCACAGTTGATGTGGGGCATAACGACAGGTGTTCAAAAGCCCAAACCTTGAAGAAAATCATATGTACGGTATCAGAATGATGCAACAGGAAAATAACAAAAACAAAACTACCACATTGCATGAAACAATTATAACAACCAGGAAATAATAAAACATGTACCTGAAGAAGTGCAACACATCCCGTTAAATGGACTTGCAGATATTTTTACCCTCGTGCACTGCACGTGCTACTCGTGTCAAGTCATCCACCAAAATATCGTACACTGCCAACCCCCAGCTATACTTATCGAGGGAGTCCAAATCATCTAACAGGTGTGCGAAGACGGAATGCACGTTGACACTTGTAACGGGAAAGTAGAACTCGCGAAAGCAAGCAGGATGTAAAGTCGACAAAAATTATCGACTTCATTGACCCCTACATGGTGATACAACTCACCCAAATTGTGCCAATGGTTATATCGCCCCCCCTTAAATAAGGACAAAGTTCGCCCACTCCATCGTCACGTGGGGTTGTTCTTTCCCAAGAATCCGCAATCCAAGTGTCAAGCACACGTCTAACGGACCTGAAAGGGATAACCCTACCTCGACTCGAAATCCCCATCTCTTTCAATCCATCTAGACGCTAACTCCCACAACAAGACACAATTGATTTCTAAATTTTTAGGCATACATAGTAGTGATTTGAATGGGGTAGACTCGACGCGGGACTTCTGCACATCCGTCAAAGTGCTATTCGCGTCAAGCAACAACCGTGGTGTGCAAACATGCCTCACTCGCACTTTCTGCATTATGAGAACATATTAGTCAACATATGCGCATAGCCAAACACGTATAAAGATTTAACCAAGTTGGTTACCTGATTGATCTTTGGACAAATCACGCCTCCGTGTTGCCCGTGAGTGTCCATGTAAGTATTCTGCATATCTGAGAAGATAAAGAATGAATTTTCACCCGATTCAAAGACGATTAAAAGCACAAATGAATAATCAATCGTATTGGTCACAACTCATAGACATGCACCAACTTCATCATTTTGAACCAATTGTGTCATTTAAAATTCCTTAAGCCTAAGGAACAACAAATTAAAAACTTATATAAATCATTTAAATGCGAACACACTATTTGCATCGATATAGGAAATTATAGATGAGGAAGATGAGAAGTTACAAAGTCTCAAGCAGGAATGGGAGATGTCATACATTTACCTGTTGTTCTACACCTTGAAAGAATTAAATGAATACAATTCAAGCGGTGGGTATATTGTTAATGAGCTATGGAACTTCAAGGAAAAAGAAAAGTTACATTGAAAGAGGTTATCATTTATATTGTGGATCATATCTCTTTTTCATTCAACCAAATACACACTACTACCATAGTATATCAACACCGAGTCTAACAAAAAAACCACATACATCATTATCTCTATGTTCAATTCACTCCATTCAAATAGGCATTTTCTCAAATCGATTATAAGCACACACACTTATTTGCATTTCACAAGTCTCAAATTTAAGAACAACAAAGTGGTTATTACAAACTAACACCAAGCTAGATTTCTATAATAATATCGAATTCTTTAGTAGTTTCTAGTCTAATTGATCGAGTTCTAACAAGTTTCGCCCACCCCTTTAGAAATTTTTTGGATTAACCGAGAAACTTGTTCATATTAACCACTTATTCATAATGTATTAACCACCTAATTTTGAACTCAACAAATCCATGAGATACACCACTTTTTGTATGATTTTCTACTAATCTGCTCACATATTGTTAAAAACAACATTACAGTGATTCGTTTCTAACTAGTTTTCTCCTACCATTTGGAATTTTTTAGATTAACCGAGAAACTTGTTCATATTAACTTGAGTTATTCATAGTGTATTAAACACTTAATTTTGAACTCACCAAATTCATGAGATTCACCACTTTTTCCATGATTTTCTACCAATCTACTCCCAACTTAGTAAAAACAATGTTCCAAATGTCCACTTCACTACTGATTCATTTCTAACTAGTTTCCCCCCACTATTTGAAATTTTTTTGGGATTAACCAGAAACTTGTTCATATTAACTAGTTATTCATAGTGTATTAACCACTTAATTTTGAACTCACCAAATCCATGAGATTCACCCCTTTTTTCATAGTTTTCTGCCAATCTACTCCTACTTAGTAAAAACATTATTTCACACGTCCACTCCACTATTAATTGGTTTGTAACTAGATTCCCCTCCACTCTTTGAAACTTTTTTTGGATTAACCGAGAAACATGTTCATATTAACCCCTTATTTGTAGTGTATTAACCATTTATGGACAAGATTATTTCTCAAAGACATTCGAGTTAATCAATAATAATAATCAAACAAATAAATCCCCCAACATTCCTTTATGACTTGAATTAATCACAAACCAAAAAATTCCCCAACTCCTCATCCATTTATTGTCAATTTCAAAGCTAATAAGCATACTATCTACCATTAATCACACATCAAATTCCAACCCATGAAATAAAAAAGGTCACAACATTAATATATAAAAATACCGCTAAAGGTTATGCCAAACAATACATTAGAAACACATTTTTAAATGCATACTTGAAAAAGAAAATACCATCAACTTCACAGTCATTACTAAAACTTATACATCAACTTCACAGTCATTACTAAAATACCATCATCTACAAATACCATCAACTTCACAGTCATTACTAAAAATAAAATACAATTATGCAGGCATATTGATCAATGACATCACTTACTTCAAAAGCACATAATCTAGACTCAACTTACAAACCACCAATGACCCTTGTAAAGAACATACCACAACTTATACATTTTCATATTACGAACAAGAAACAAGACAATTTGTAATCAAGTTCAAAAATTTAGTTCACTTAACGAAGAGGAGCATACAAGAACCAAGAGTGGCAAGACAATGAAACTCAACACAGACATTTTGTCAAGCAAATTGTTCCAATTCTAGTACAAACAAGACCATCAAATTCATTTAGAAGCAAATCATATTGTCATGGATCTTGAACCAAAATTATTGTGCCTCATATTTAAAATAAAAAAATGGAGACATAGCAGAACTTAAACACAAAACATCAAAGATTTAGATTCATTCAGATTGCACTCAACCTCTATCATTTGCAATCAAACACCCACAAAAATAATGTGTATTAGCCATTCAAAAGATAAAAAAAAATATATATAATGCGAGAAGATATGCAAACATACCAAAACATGTTGGAAACCTTCAAACTCAAAATAACAAAGTAAAGGCATGTGCTTCATAATTTATGGGTTATCAAGTTGATCAAAACAATATATAAAACATAACGGCAAATATAACGATACATAAATCGTGGAATAACAATAAATCTCATGCATCTTGTTATTAAACCTCAAGAGAAGAACAAACTAAACTCAGAGCCCATATTCTGAACATTCATAATCATGTTGTCCGAGGCTAGAAATTAACTCAAGATTCAGGTAGTACCAAGAATTCCAAATTCAAAAGTATCATTGAGGAAGTCATACTCAAATTAACCAGCACTAAATCAAATTAACAACTGCACTTATTAAATCAATCAACACTACTTTATAATATCAATACCAAAGGGTTATAGCAATTAGAAAATATAATCAGTGGGTATCATATGAGTATCTTGGAAGATCATAATATGGATCGTATGGTAGGAAAAGAAAAGTTCTGCCATTGAGTATATCATAAAACATAAATCAAGTTTATGTAGAAAAAAAAAAGCATATGAAAGAAGAAACTTACAATCTAGCACAGTTTGCTAACAAACCAAATGACCTTGGTAGATCTCCTGTGAAATTATTATATGAAAGGTCCCCGAAGAAAGGAAAGCATTCTTTATGAGGTTCTATACAATGAAATTTGAACAAAACAGTCAAAGCATCCGCATTTTTATTGTATAACTTTCTCACAACTCAACCATTAATTATATTTTAAAACAATCTCAAAGCATAGTTTTCACCATGCCCTTAAAATCAAATTGAAAGGTAGTCCTTTAATATGCATTTCCGAATGAAAGAAAAAAGTTCATTCACATATCTCAACCAAACTCCCATCCCTACACAATTTCCAAGATGCATCAATCTCGGTTTCAAGGTTTTGCCTTGTGTAAACCAAAAAATGAAAGGAAGTATAAATCATGCAAGTGCCCTAGTGAATAAGTTTGATAACTAATCACAATAAAAGTCGAGCTTTAAGCTACGGACTCCACCGAAACAAAAAGGATTAGAAGAACAATCCATAGTCCACAATACAACACATTTAGGTAGTCTCAATTCACCCCTTTAAATCCACATTTCAGTTCTTCTAAAAATAAAAAAATAAAAAAGAATAAAATGCAATGGAGGCTTCTCCTTACATGACCTCCTTCAAATCCTAAGTTCGAAAATGTCGAGAACAAAATTCCATCCATTTGTCGGTTTAACAAAAAATTTCAGTATCACATACGAAAAAGAAAATCATCGGATGATGATCTAAACTCGATTTGTACAACATTTTGAGAAACAAAAACTCAAAAACATAAAAGAAAAGATTTTTCAAACTCGGTTCAATATCCATCATTAATTTTTCAAAAGAAAATATTTTTAAGAATAAAAAGATGAAGTAAACCATAGTCATGAGTTATAAGAGATGAAATAAGAAGAAAATGAGAGGGCTTTTATCTCCTCTTACCTTGAGAAGGCGTGGTTGACTAGAGTGAGAAAGTAGAATAAGGTTGATGAAGAAATGAAGAGTCTTACTTCCAAGTTAGTGAGGTTGGAACCTAGATATTTTGTAGTCTTTAAAATCGATAAAGAAATCAAGAAATGAGATGAGAGGGAGACGAGGGAGACGGGGGAGCCGAGATTGAGAAGGGGAGACAAGGGGGACGAGATTCAGAGGGGAGAGGAGGGAGACGAGATTGAGAGGGAGAGACCAGATTGAGAGGAATTGAGAGTGAAATGGAAAAGAAAAAACCAAATGAGAAGCGGGAAATGAAATGGAAAATGTTGGAGGCATACAGATGACTCAGCAAATATACATACGGTGAATATACGTTGGACGTATTTCGTTGGACGTAAACCGTTTTCCTAACAACAACCAATCTTGGTTTAAACCTTGCACCAATATTAAAGACTCAAACCACAAGGTGATAGATTGTCCAAAAAAGGAGAAGAACAAAGCCAATTTCATCGAAAATATAGAAGACACTTTGAGACCTTATTCTACATATGTAGCTCATTAAAACAAAAACAAAACAAAACAAAAAGAGCAAGGACTATGGTATGTTAATAGTGGTTGCAATAGCCACATGACTGGATTCAAGGAGCATTTTGTTTCCTTAGAAGAGAAGTTCAAGACCAAGGTGGAGCTTGGAGATGGAAATATCATGACTTTTGAAGGAAAAGAAGATATTATTGTTCACATTAGGCCAAGTAATTGAAAACTTATCCAATATGTTCTTTATGTTCCTTCTTTGTCTCATATTTTGTTAAGTGTTGGATAGCTCAATCAAAAAGGATGAAGTAAAATTTAACAACAAAGGATGCACAATTATATATAGTCAAGAAGCAGAATCAATTGGTGACTGTCATTCTAATGGCCTCTGACAAAGTTTTTCCTATGGCAATGTCACCATTAAGTTCAAAATAAAGTTCTAAAGAAAAGTCATATCCTCAAATAAAGACAAGATTTATGCAAGACATTAATCTAACTTGTCTTTTTGCTACTTTTCCATGTGAAATACACATATTTGAGAAATTTTCTAAAGAAATCCTGAAGAATGAGAATTTGAAAAAGATTATATATATATATGACATATCTGTGAGATAAATTTTTATTGTGAGAAAAGTTAATATTGATCATACAATCATACATGTAGAAAGTCACTTAAAAAGTAGCAAAAAGACACATAGAAAGTTACTTAAAGATATTGTGACCACTTAAAAAAATCACATACATTTATATTCTAATTTTTATCATTCATATAAGATTTAATGATCAAGATTTATTTATTTTCATTTTTTACAATAAATATCTCTCTCTCTCTCTCTCTCTCTCTCTCTCTCTCTCTCTCTCTCTCTCTCTCTCTCTCTCTCTCTCTCTCTCTCTCTCTCTCTCTCTCTCTCTCTCTATATATATATATATATATATATATATATATATATATATATATCCAAGAGAGGTCATCAACCCAAAGAACAAGGCCGAATATCAAGTTGCAGATATTTTTCTAAGACCAATTTCTTTAGACAAATTTTCTTTGTTTCCAAAGCAAGCTTAGAGTTTATGAATTTTTTACATTAAGGGAGGATTTTAAAAATTAGTAATGCAGAAATTTTTAGGAATTTATGATTGTAACAAGGTATTCAAGGCTCACTTTAAAGTATACATACTTGAACTTCGTAATACATGAACCTAAACATACATGAAAGTAAATATTCATGAACTTAGGAATTAGATATGTTTTTAATTAATTTTGTAATTTCTTATACATTGTAATTCATCTCCAGTCTTCTATAAATGGAGACAAATGTATGAGGCCTTATTTTAAAAATGAGAAGAACATAATAAGATTAGAAATTATCTCCAGGAGAATTGCGTTACCCACCGACCATACTTCTGTTATCCAACAAGCACCATTTTACTCTGGCTTTTGAAATTTGAAGAACTAAGCATTCTCTGTGTTATTCTGAACGTGTTTTACTCTCACCAGTTTCTCGCTCGAAAGGCTCCACTCGGTCAAATATGGTAATGCTACTAAATTCCCTCCTAATTTATGATTCATGTTCTCGTTTTGCTTCTGTTTTTCCTGTGGTAGTGGTTTAGACGTCTTCGTCACAGAGTTTGAAATTTGAACTCAAACTCTTTGTGATCATCAATATGCTTTTCATGAACTCCTCCTTTCTCTGATTTGAAATTCCATGTCTCTGTTTCTTCAAAGTATATAGATCATTGTTTAATTTGCAAATGCTTGTTATGGACCATGATTATGTGTTTCAATTTCCTTGAATTTCTATGTGTCTGTAAAGGATGGCTGCGACTATGCACGCAAAAAAAAAAAAAACAAAAAAAAACTAAAGAAAGCTAGACACGCTCAATATCATCAAGATCTGGGATAATTTAGTTGTTGCTTATTTGCATTTTTCTCCTTCCTCTTCTTACGTTTCTTTTTCGTTTGTTTACATACAACAAAGAAATTTTGAATCCATCGGTTCCTATGGTTCTCGGACTCTCTCGAACTCTCGTGGGTAACACTAACACACTAACACTCGCTCTCTCCTTTATCTTCCCTAAGTTAACTATAGTTTTTGTCTCCATTTTGAATTACTCCGGATTTTCTCATAAATATTTTTTTTCATATTATTTTTTACACTATTTCTCATATTATTAATATTAACATTTACATGTCAATATTTTCTTTCACTTAATCATAATTATTAAAAAGTAATATAAAAAATAATGTAAGAGAAAAAATAATGTCAAATCATTATTTTTTACTTGATAATAGCTATGGCTAATGGTTATTCATTGTGTTTGTATCAGGAGTAGCAATTGTGCATGAGAGAAAAGTGAAGCTCGTAAGTCAGGAAAAGTTTAACATGTTCATAAGAAAGTTAGGAGCTGCTCCAAGCAATCATAGTCATTGATTATGAATTAAAGTTTATCAACGGTCCAAAATGATTATATGGTAATTGCAAAACTCAATGCATCAACTGAGTTTATTATTATTTACACAGAAATCATCATTTATTTTTCTTTTATTTATCACTTATTACTTTTCACATGTATTAATTCATAATCTAGTTACTTATGATCTAGTGACTTATGATTAGTGTCAAATGATGATTTAAGTTTATTATGAGTGTGTTTGGAATGCAAAAAAATAGGAAATGATTTCATTTGTAAATCAAACTTAATTAAATTTGGTGTTTGAAATGTTAAAAAATAAGAAATGATTTGATTTTTAAAATCCTATGAATTTCATTCTTTTTGTTTTTTAAATTCTATCAAATTTGATAGGATTTGTTAGGATTTAATTTGATTTGAAATAAATATACTATTTTACCCTTAATAATTATCTCTAACAACTTCTCATAATGGTTAAAATGTAAAATAATAAAATTAAATCAAATCAATTCTCATTTTAATGAATTCCAAACACAAAATTTGATTTCTAAATCAAATCAAATCAAATCAAATCAATTCATTTCTCATTTTTATTCATTCCAAACACACTCTATGTGGTGATTTAAGTTCAAGTTATTCATCACCATTACTTACACAGAAATCGTCATTTATTTTTTCTTTGTTCACCACTTATTAGCTTTCACATATATTAATTCACGATATGGTGATCTATGATTAATACCAAATGATGATTTAAATTTATTATGTAGTGATTTAAGTTTAAGTTATTCATCACCATTATTTATACATAAAGCACCATTTATTTTCCCCTTCTTCACTATTTAATCAAGGGTTTTAACACATTATCAAAACAAAACAAAAAAAAGAAATCAAGTCAATCAAAACTTACTTGCTATTACATGTCAATTCTTGAGAGCATAGTTGCTCCAAGAAATTTTATGAGTACATTAAACATCTCCCCTAAGTTAAAGGTTGAATCCTTGTTTTCTATGATTCAACAAAGCGATAAATCATAGAAGTTCTCTTTCTCTTTCGTTAAGCGCTTTGTCTTCAATGCTCCCAAATATGGTGGGTGCATGGATGCTCACAAAATTTTTAACCATTAATTAATGCATTAAAAAATTAAAGAAAGGAGTATAGATAGCTCTTAAATTTTGACCCTTTTACAAATCATTATTACAAATTTTAAAATGTTATCAATTAGTTTGTAAACTTTAATTGATATCTTGATAGATCCTTTTTATTTAATTTAGATATGCTAATTCACTAACGATAATACTACATAATAATATTATATAGTATTAACATTAATTTTGAATTATTTATTAATTTATTTATTAAAATTTAATTTTAAATATATTTTATTCCTTACAAGAAAAATAAAATAAAATATTTTAAAACAAAATTTGTCTTTATTTATTTTATAATAATAAAATGTATTTATAATCAAATTTTAATAATTAAATTAATAAACATGAAATCCAAAATTAATGTTAATTGGATAAGACGTTATTATACATGGGATTTTTCGTCTTTAGTGAATTAATATATCCAAATTAAATAAAAGGATCTATTGAGACATTAATTAAAATTTAAAGATTAATTAAAAAATTAGTTGATAGTGATTTGCAAAAAAAAATCAAAACTCAATTAAGTTACTTACTCTTTTTCCAAAAAATTAAAAGATAGAGATGTTTTACCTACAAATGCTCTTCATAGTTGAATGAATAAATTACCATAAAAATTTTTACATTACAAATTTAGTCCACCAATTAAAGAATTTTATTTTAATGATATTTGGAAAAACACACCCATGCCACCTCCCACCCCTCTCCTCGTCTCCCCACCCCCCACCCAAACCAAGCAATGGCACCGCCACCCCATGCCCTCCCCTACCACCCACCCGACCACTTCCACCCTAACCATCACCCTCACCAACCCCACACCCCATACCCCTTTTGATGGTCCCCCGGTTGTTGAGACATGATTGATTCTTTCTTAAAGAGATAGAACTTAACTCCAACTCTGGTTGGAGGGAGTCCCTCCAACCTTTATCTAATATGTTGTCACGTGTTCATTATCCATTTAATCTATTATCATGTGTTAATTAACTTAATTACATAAGATTAAAAGTAACATATAGCAGCAGATTAAATGAGTAATAGACACGTGACAACAGATTATATAAGAGTTTGAGGGACTCCCTCCAACTAAGGTTAGAGTCAAGTTCTGTACCCTGGCCACTCCCTTCCTCTTCCCATCTAATTTGTTTTGTTTTTCCTAGATCTATTTTACTACTTTCAGGATTTAGCTTTATATAGGTTATCATAGTCCTCTTGGTTGATTTCACCACAACTTGTAATTCGCTGGTTAGGGCTGCTGGAGGGTGTTTCGATTAATGAATCATTGTTCCGGTGATGCATTAGATCGAGCAAAGCTTGTAGTTGCTGGAAAAAATGGTGCATCGCCATAAGCTATAGAACTGTGCTTAAATATAGGTTCCTACTGTGGCTACAATAATGCTTGTAGTTGTTGAAAAAAATGGTACTTCGTTGGAAAAAGATGAAGCTTAGCCAGAGCTAAAATACTATAAGAGTAAATTGAAATGAGTAAAAACCTAAGGGTTTAAATATAAAGTTCAAAAATAAGGAATTGACCTATGATTATAGGTCAAATTTATGTGAGCATGATGCTCCATAGCTAAAGGAAGCATTGTAGAAGACTCCTTCTAGTGTGCAACAATTTGGATTTTGGAACAGCATTTCTGAATTTTAACCAATGGTGTGCTCTTTTTTTTTCCTTCACTTTTCTCTTTCTTCTCACATATGGCAACGACGTTACTCGTCTTTAGTTTAACCAACAAGAAATATAGAAATCAACACAATTACTTGTTATCCTTCATGGTTTATGCACAGCTTGGTCTCTAGGCATTACAAGATTGATTTGTGAATCTGATTCTATTGAAGTTGTTAGGCTTGCTTCCTTGGACAGTTCTAATATAGTTTGTTTCCACAAGTATGGAAGAATTGTTGCATACATCCGTTCTTTCTTAAAGAACCAACGATCGGAAGCCTCTATTCATCATGTTCTTAGAGAAGGGAACCAATGTACTGATGCTCTAGCAAAAAAGGAAAGGAGGATCTACTGCGTTTCAGACTCTGTCAACTCTCCTCTCGTCTACCACAATTCACTTCCAAAAAAAAATGAGGGTTCACTCTTTCTAACCAACAAAAAAAATCACTTTAGTTTATAACATGATTTTAAATTACGGTCCATAATTGTAATTGTGACCGTAATATCACGATTTTTGTAATCTCCACAATCATAATTACAATCATATCAATCACATTTTTCTACAATTCTTTGTAATTACGGTAAAAATAATATAATCGTAATTGCTACTATAATCACAATTTAAAATCATGGTTTAAACAGTATTTGAAGCTCAAAAGTTCAAAATCTCGTAACATAACCACACTCGTGCATTGAAAAATATAAAATAAGAATAATAAATATTTTTAGCAAAAAAATAGTAATATTATTTATACTTACTTGTATTCACATATTAAATAACAATTTAATCGTACATAATTTGATATTAATTTAACTTTTACATATGCATTAGAACAATTTTGAAAAGGACATTTTTTTAATAGGTAAACGGGGCAAAGGCCCAATTGGAAAGGATCTTTCTCTTATAATGCCTTTCATTGCAACTTTTCCAAGTCACTAAGTATTTCCTTTCAATAAACACCAAAAAATAAAATATTTCTTTTCAATATTATGAAGTCATCATTACAATTGATTTTTATTCCATTTGTGTTAAACTTAAATAGCTTAAGTCAATCAATTTTACCATTTTCACTGCTGAGATCCAATGTTATCCAAGATATTCAACAAATAAAAAGTATTTTCTTTAGGCAACAAGAGTAAAAAGATATAAAAAAAATGTTATTAATTTTCCATTTTTTGATTTTTTTTCATAATTAATGTTATTAATTACTCATTTAATGATTTAAAAAATATAAAATATACCAAAATATAAATACGCGGCGTGGTCTGAGCTAACCTTCCTACACAGATCGCTCCAGATTTTTTAATTTACGATGTTGTTTTTCTAGCACCGCCATTTGTTGTTGCACTAAGCCTAGGAGGTGGTTTATGGACATATCAGATTGAATCGTGCCATCTGGATAGGACACACGATCATTAACTTCTTCATTCCTGGGTCCTAGGTGTTGGTGCACTGGGATTCTAGGCCCATGACCATTAGAATTGACTCCAAGCATACGGAGACCAAGTTGATCCCTCACAAAGGTCCTGCGCAATGGGTGAGGGCTTTCATTAGAAAGTGAGGTTTCATGCCCATCGCGTATGACTCTAGTGTTGGGCTCCTGGTTCCTCGAGGTAGAGGTTTCAGCAACTGGTGGATTTTAGGCCGCATGGTTGTCGTGTGGTGGTGTGACAGGATGAAGGGGATGGTACGCTACTGGACCTCGCTTTTGGCCTGCAGGGGCTTGCGCAACATCTCCTCTCCTTGAGTTTTGTCTCGTGTTTACCATGGTTGAGTGGGAATAGGAATTTAAGGTTTCTCATAGACAACGCCAATGTTCAGTAATGAATATTGAGATGTACCTAAGAAGGCATGTACTGGTGTTTTCCTCATTGAGCAACAATAGAGCATGTTGAAACGAGGGTGGTTGGTACCTGCCAAGGCACTCCAACACTCAAGTAGGTTGTGCACAATTAGAACTTAAGATAAAGAGCAATAATTATCTATTAAAGGTGATAAAGCCTGATATTTATAGAGTGTAATTAGGAAACATGTTCCCTTAATTGTAACAGGAAATCCCTATAAAATAAGAACATTGATAGTGCAGTTATGAATAGTCAAAGGCGGTTATGGGCGTTATTATTTTGTAAGATTGTGATTGGCAGTTACGGATAATTTAGAATTTATCTACTCTGTAAATCTCGCGATTGTATAGCTACTGCCCAAATATCGTGATTCGACATATATTGTGCCGAGGTCTCAATAGTCTCAAGCAAACTCCTACTGGGATGTTGATATATTCCAGTTGGATGCGTGTTGGGTTAACCCATAGAACCAGGTCCTGGATCACGGTTCAGAACAGTTGAATTGCTTAGAAATAATGTTGGTGAATTGATTATTGGATTCAATGGTCTGGTGGGGAACACTAAGATTCTGCATGCAGAATTATTCGCTATCCTTCATGGTTTACACAGAGCTTGGTCTCTTGGCATT
This sequence comes from Ormosia semicastrata, assembly GCA_029884595.1. NCBI lineage: Eukaryota > Viridiplantae > Streptophyta > Magnoliopsida > Fabales > Fabaceae > Ormosia > Ormosia semicastrata. Next base: position 6,531,798 of record JAQQTO010000030.1, read on the forward strand.
ACAAGATTGATTTGTGAATTTGATTCTATTGAAGTTGTTAGGCTTGCTTCCTTGGACAGTTCTGATTTAGTTTGTTTTCACAAGTATGGAGGAATTGTTGTAGACATCCAAGCCTCTATTCATCATGTTCTTAGAGAAGGGAACCAATGTATTGATGCTCTAGTAAAAAAGGAAAGAGAAGGAGGATCTGTTGCGTTTCAGACTCTGTCAACTCCTCCCATCGACCTCAATTCACTTCCAAAAAAAAAGAGGGTTCACTCTTTTTAACCAACAAAAAAATACTTTAGTTTGGACAGTTGAAAATTGCCTAATATAACAACACTTGTGCATTAAAAAATATAAAATAATAATAAAAAATCTTTTTAATAGAAAAATAATAATAATATTTATACTTACTTATATTCACATATTAAATAACATTTTAATCGTACATAATTTGATATTAATTTAACTTTTACATATGCATTACAACAATTTTGAAAAGGACATTTTTTTAATAAGTAAACGGGGCAAAAGCCCAGTTGGAAAGGATCTTTCTCATGTAACGCCTTTTATTGCAACTTTTCTAAGTCACTAAATATTTCCTTTCAGTAAACACCAAAAAATAAAATATTTCTTTTCAATATTACGAAGTCATCATTAAAATTGATTTTTATTCCATTTGTGTTAAACTTAAATAGCTTAAGTCAATTAGTTTTACCATTTTCTTTGCTGAGACAAATCCAATGTTATCCAAGATATTCAACAAATAAAAAGTATTTTCTTTAGGCAACAAGAGTAAAAAGATTAAAAAAAAAATGTTATTAATTTTCCATTTTTTATTTTTTTCATAATTAATGTTATTAATTACTCATTTAATGATTTAAAAAATATAAAAGATAACAAAATATAAATACATTCATTTTTTGATCTGAAATATAAATACATTAATTAATTATTAAAAGATTTAAAGAAAATGATTAAATTACTACACACAAGATCTCTTTAGCATGCCCACAGGATGGAGAGAAACCTTGCACTGTTCGAAGTGCTCATAGCCTCAAACCAGCACAATGACCACCTCACTCGTGAGTCCGTTTAGGAAGCCCATAAGATAGGATGATGAATGAAGTTACTTGAACACATGACAGTAATGCACAAAAGGATATACACTGAGAGTGAGTAAATTTAAATCCAAAAAATTTCACTATAAAAATCGGGGCAATAAGAGTTGCAAGTATTTGAATCCAAAAAGGTTGTTGGGAAAAAAACAAACAAATAAAAACCCAGGTGCTGTAGTAGGCAGGTATTTGAAATCTGCCGAATAGTGATGATGACCATTGTCATAAATGCCTATTTTCCATTTATGAATATGAGTCCATTCTTTTATATTTTCCCCCTTTTTCCTGTAGTTACAATAAGTAAGTTCTACAGTACCACCATTCACCAAAACCTCTATTCTTTCTTTACCTCTCACAACCATAATCACAAACATACCTTTACACCTTCACACCACTCATGTGGCCACCATGGAGGCGTGTTCGAACCACTACACCACCACCACCACCATCACCATCGGTACTATCTCGATCCAATTCCAACTGCTTCTCTTGCTCTTCCTTCAAAGACATCCACACCCTTCTCCAACCCGAACCTGAATCCCCCAAATCTCCCTCCTTATTCCGTCGATTCCATATCTGCCCCTCACTCCTCCGCTCCTTTGGCAGCACCCGCACCCGCACTGTACCTTCGTCGTACTCTGTTATCTTCCCACCCTACTCTGACCGCAGCGCAATCGTCCTATACTACACCAGCCTCCGTGTGGTTCGCCGCACCTTCGAGGACTGTCGTGCCGTCCGATCTATCCTCCGAGGCTTCGCCGTCGCGATCGACGAACGCGATGTCTCCCTCGATGATCGGTTCCTCGATGAGCTGCGTGGGATCATCGGTCGCTGGAACGTCACGCTGCCGAGCGTTTTTATCGGCGGTAACTACATCGGCGGCGCCGATGACGTTAGGAGGCTTTACGATAGCGGCGAATTGCAGGACTTGATCGAACGGTTGCCGAGGTCGCAGCAAAATTCTTGTGATGTCTGTGGAGGGCTGAGATTCGTTGTGTGTGATGAGTGCGATGGAAGCCATAAGGTGTTCACAGAGAAGAGCGGGTTCAGGAGTTGTTCATCCTGCAATGCCAACGGTTTGATCAAGTGTCCTGCATGTTTTTTCGTGCTCCCGCGACACACCAAATAATTACCTTTAGGGTCAGTTTGTTATGATTATAAAATGTGTGATGAAAACTTTATGGATGAGTTTTCATATAATTTTATTAATAAAACTGATCCATGAATTTTTCATCTCTAATTTTAATTTCATGCACCATTTGTGTATATTCTTCTTCATTCTCAAGATCAATTCTCACAGGTTGCACAGAATAAAATAATGGGAAATTGACATTCTGTTAATAAAATAAAAAACTTTAATTTAATGATAGGCACCTTTTTTTAAGAGTACTTTCATATCCTTTTCAGTGTAAGATTAATGCTTTCGGAGATAATATGGCATCTCCATTTCCCTTACTAGTGCCCCCAATCCTTGTGGATAATGGTAGGCAACTTTGATTCAGGGAAATAGTCTGGTTCTCGGTTTTCTTTTTATATAAATATTTGAAAATTTATTATAAAATATAGATATATAGAGACAAAAATTCGAAATACACTAGCAACAACCTAATATGATTGTTTTGGATAAGCAGGCATATAAAATTAAATGTTTCACATGGAATCATATTCCGAATAGCAGACACTGCTCCTATGATCTTTTTGTGGGAGGTTCCATAAGCAGGGGAACGTACTTTAAATTATGTACGGTAGATGATGCCAAATTTTCCTCCCAATAATCAATCTCACAACTCCTATTGCAACTTTTGCAAGGTAATTTGGGAATTTTGTTTTTGGTCACTAGAACACTATTGGGCCGGACCCATAAACAAAGTCCTTGGAAGTAGGAATTGCATACATTGGACTTTCTTTTGCGCTGGTCCAATCCTTTATTTCCTTACCGTTGGAGCAAGTTTTTGTTTGTATTGGCCCAGTTCTATTATAGCACAAATTATGTTTTATTGGCTCAATTGTCATTTTTATTTTTCCGCCAAAGATAATAGGATTCATTATTTAAAATGAGAAAAAAAAATAAACAAAGTTCCAAGATAAACATAACGAAAGGCTTCCCAATATCACTTTCAATATGCATGGAAGGATGACAAAACCCACAAACCAACATAAATACAATTGGTACCAAGTTATGGCACCTCATAGCAAGAGGACTCTTTTCTTTGAAGTTGGAACCACTGAGGCTTCCAGGATTATAACGTGTGTCAGTTGATGCTCTAATATTTGCACCTATTTAGCTACTGGAACCTTCTCTTTGACCTTCTTCCTAGAACGTCCCATCTTCTTTGCAGTACCACTTTCTGCTAAAAAGATGAGAGAATCTGGAGGGAGGTTGTCTAGATGATCAGAGGCTTTGTCTCCAGGTCCACCACTGTCCACCTGGGACACTAGGTCTTCTGTTTTCGGTGGGATTTTGCTGATCAATGACCTGTGCACCTACAATAGGAGGATTGTTTGCCCACAATGAAGGGTTATCCTGATCTTGATAACCTACAGCTTGTTGTACCTGAGTTTCTGGAACAAGGGTTGGCTTAGGCAAAACCCCTGAGGAGGATTGAGGCTCAGCCATTGGAGTTCCCATCATTGATAGAGAGGATTTAATTGTCATTTAGCTTTTAGGGAATATTAAAAAATAGTTGACATAAAGGAATGTGAGAAATAACAAGAATTTATATATTTTAATGTTAATCAAAATCTCAACATATAAAGAATGAAGCCAATAGCTTCACAAATTCAGATTGTCATCACATAGCTAATAGCTGACAGAAGGACTGTGACCCTTTTGAAATTTGGCATGCTTGTATGGCATAGTAAAGGAAACAAATGCTTGGTCTAGCAAAAACTAGGAAAATTCTATAATGCTCACTTTGAGCATCGATGCTTACTAAAAGTGACTGATGATACCCGATTATTATTTTTTAATGCATATTATATTGTATTTTTCAAAAATTGCATTTTGGTCTCCCAAGTGTTCTAAAAATTACATTTTAGTCATGCTCTACTTTCCACCAAGGAAATGGGAGCCCGCGACTGAGACTGGCAGAAACATGTCTAGGCGGCTTCGCAAAATAAGGTTCTCTAGTGATGCTGGTCTGTTCGGCTGAGACTATTTCAATGGCCTGAGACTAGTTTGATGGCCTAAGGACGGTGGTGAGGTTGGTGTCCCCCTGATTTGGGGTTTTGAGATTTTGGTGAAGGAAGCCTTTTGGGTGTTCTATGTTGGTGAAGAAGGAGCATGGTGGGGCAGGGAAGATGTTTTAGGTTCTGAACAGGACCTAGGTCGGTATAGTTCGATAGGTAAGAAAAGGGAGTCGTTGGAGATCTACAAGCAAGGCAACAATAAGGTCAAGGGCACTTAGGTAAGTCAGTAGAATGATCGAAAAGTATCGTCGGTACAAGTGTTTGGGTAAAAATGGAACATGGCTAGCTTAGACTGCCAAGTCGACTTATATAGAAGTCCAAGGACTAGCTTCTTGGATGCTTTCCGATCAGGTCATTTAGGGCCTTGATTGTCAGGCAACGTTATGCCCAATTTTTATGGTGCGAGGTCGTTACCGAGTAATGGTCATGATCGCGCCGATTGGGAGGTGTTGATCTGGCAATTGATGATTTAAATCTAAGCATGCCTATCCTTATACTATCACCATTTTGAACTATTGTTCTTATTTTTGTATGTTAAATAGGTTGAGGGGGTATCATCTGTGATAATACTCAATTTTCTGGCTGTCTGACTAGAATTTCTTCATGAGTCAACCTTTTTGTTGTTAAGATTGATGATCTTTGGAGATTAGCCTCCATAATTATTGTTTCATGCCTAGGTGATTGTCTTAATTCCTTAAAGTTTTGATCTTCAATTGACACTTTGTAATGAACTCGATATATTATTGACATATGAGTAACTCCTTCCTAAAATACATCACCTAAGATTTTTACATTTAATTCTAAGGCCTTTTTAGTCATGGAACTGTTAAGTTCCATTGTATAATTTGGGTAACAATTAAATAATACTAGGTCATCATACAAGTTAGAATCCAGTATAGCAATTATTGAGTCATTTAAATTTTTTAATCTCTTATCCCTTAACAAGACTAAAACGGGATTATTAATCCCTAACTTGTGATGACCTTTTGCTGTTACCTAGATTAATCCTAGGTGCATAAATCTATATCCATTTCTTGTATGATGATCTATTAGATTATCTGGGAGCAAGTTTATTAACTTATAGGGTTCCTTTCGATTATAAGTAGCTTCAAAGGTTTGAACAAATTCTTTAGGTCTAAACGAGAAAATACTAGACCTATAGATCTCCTTAGGCTGAACAAGAGGTATTGACCTATTTTGGAGTGGGTTTTCTAAATTTGCTATGGTCACTTCATTATTTTGAATTTGGTCTTGATCTACTTCTTTTAAGTTTGAGGATGTAAATTGAAATTATGTTGAAGCTAAACTAGGAGCCTTACTCCGATGGGAGAGCTCGCTTAAAATTTTGAGTATCCTAGACATAGTTGAGGAATTTACTTATTAGGACCACCAACCCTACATGCGGGACCACCTAAATGCCTTATCTGGCAACACCCCAACTGACCAATGCACGGATTATCGGCTAATGTTGCTAAGTATCTTCTCCTTCCCAAGTTTTGGGTTCTTAGAACCTCTTACGAGACTTTAATACCAGAACGACAAGATTAAGGCATAGCTCAACAATAATTTTTATTCTTCGTCTATATATGGAGATTGCTAACCTCCACATGAATGCGTGGAGGTTAGAAACCTCTACATTTTATTTTGGACAATAAAACCAAAATATCTTTTTATGAAATAACTTAGTCTTAAGAGCATGCTAGTAACTTTGCATTATCAAATTTAATGAAGAAAAAGAATAATAACATATACTTTAATGAAGAAAGAGAGTAATAAAATTTTATTTTAATAAAGAAAGATAATACTTAATTCTAAATTTAATGAAGAGAGAGAATAAGACTTTATTGTCAACTTTACTAATTAAATTTTAATTATTGAAAATGATATTAAAATGTTTTAAAATAATTAATACATGTATTAAAATAATTCCATTAAAAAATTTGTTAAATAATTAATATTTTTTATTTATTTATTAAAAAGTAACGTAATTTCTTTAGAATGATAAATAATTAATAATTAATATATACAATTTTATTCATTTAAAAACATTTTACTCACATAACCTTTTAATTACATGAAATGAATGAAATACATATACAAATTTAGTTATTTTATAAAAAATTATGTAATTACATAATTTATATTTTTATAAATAATTAAAAATATTATTTTTATGTTATTACGTAATTATGTATTTTAATTTTACAAAATAATTAAATTTGTTATTTTTTTCATATTTTCTGTTTTTATATAATTATATAAGTCAAATTCTTTCTCATCATTAAAGTATATGTTATTATTTTCTTTCTTCATTAAATTTGATAATACAAAGTTACTAGCATACTATGAGATTAAATTATTTCATAAAAAGATACTTTAGTTTTATTATCTAAAACAAAATATGAAAGTTGTTAACTTTCACATGAGATACACACACATAAGGTATCATAAGTGCTATTGTTCTCCTGTTAAAATATGACATATGCATTATATTTTCCATCTCATTAACATTTCTTCACCTTGTTATACTTGACATTGTCAAGTCTTTCACTCTCAATTTTTTGTTGTCAACCGTGAAGCTTGAAGCGAAACCTGCAATTAAATGAGACAGCAAAATCGTGAAACCTGTAGCGTGCAAAGCACTGCCCTCAATGATTATTTTGGTATAAACGAAAATCTCCCAAGATACTGTAGGCTCTTCCTATTTGACAGGACTTCAAGAACTGTAAGAAATTTTAAATTACGTAACCCAGTAGAGAAAACGAATAGAAGTGAAAATCTAAAGAAGAGGAAGTTTCCAAAAAATAAAACTTAATAAAAGGATGGTATTTATGAAAAACAGATTTTGGTCGTTGGAATATGACCGTTGGAATATGCTCATTGGAATATGACCGTTGGAATATGTCCATTAGAATATGACTATTGAAATATGATCGTTGGAATATACCAGGTCAAAACTCGGATAAGACTAAATCATTTTTAAATCTCTTCAAAGACTTACTTCCAACCAATGTGACATATTTATTCTTTTGAAATAAAACATTTTTCACAATAATTTCCCACATATTTCAAAAGAATATTAAATAAAGTCAATAATTTAAAAATAGAATCTGGGTTACATCATGAGTACAAACGTTTCGAATCTGGTGTCTTCTGAACTATGAACCAGACCTAGATAAATAGGATTTTAACTTACAATGTAATTAGTGAAGTTTAAACTTTTATGAACCAAAACATTTTTCGTGTAAATTAGAATCTCACTTGATCACATTTGCACCCTCATTTATCTTTTGTTGTTAACGCAGTTTTGCACTTTTCGGCCATGCGCGTGCCTGGTTGTTTCATCAGTGCTCTAGAGACTATGTCATTATCTCATAGGAGCGGCCTCACTTCACACTCATATAGGTGATTTCATCAAGTGTATACTGCACTTTATACACCACCCGTAAGTGATATGAAATTCATTAAAAGCATTTAGCTTATCCTCACAATAAATGCAATTTAGCACTTCTCATGCTTCTCACACCATACGAAGGGACAAACAAAGTGCTAGCAGAACTAACAAGTGACTTGTTATTACCCATATGAACTTTTTTCATGGGATCTCCACTCATAAAAGTTGGGTTACCATCACTGTCTATTTCAAATTGGCTTAAGTCTCATTCCCCTCGATGTGGTATTTATTAATTTTTTACACAAAGATTTTGTCAGAGGATTGACCAAATTTTCTTATGACTTCACATAATTAATAGATTTAATTCCATCTTTTAGCATATGCTTCACAAAATTGTGACGTATACATATATGTCACTATTTCATTATACACATTTTGTTTGCTCTAACTATTTACCATTTTGGCAATCACAGACTCTGAAGAATTTATATCTTCAGGTTTCTTCCATAAAGGAATATCTGCTAAGAGATTTCTTAGTCAATCAGCCTCAGATCCTACTAAGTTAATAAACTCAACCTCTATTGTGGATCTGGCTATACAGGTCTACTTGGATGACTTCCAAGCGACATCACCTCCATTGAGGTTAAAAATAAACTCACTTGTGAATTTAGTCTCATTTGAATTAATGATTTATTTAGCATTATGATCATCATGTCCACATCTCAAATTCAACACCATGGCTCTTAATCCATAGTTTCATCAATCTCAATTAATCTCATAGTGTAATACGGACATGAAATTCATTCATGCAAGCATTATCAAGTACTTGATCATGTGCATCTTGATCATGGTTAAAAAAATATTCATAGGCATATCAAAAACATGAACATCTTGCATGGTTATTATACTCTATATATATATAATTATGCATTTCACTCAAAGACAACAAGGGTATATAAGATACAATGTAAGACATTATATGAAGCACTCAATGCTCCATTTTAATTTTCAAACTCTACATAAACCATTATAAGGATTATGTGTGTATTTACTCAATTAATTTATAACACATGTAAAATCAAGTGCATAAATACTACTAATATTTGAGTATATTCATATTGTGATGCACTACTACTAGATCTCAGACTATCATATCATATTTTAGACTCAGTAACATTTTAACTCGTTATACACTCCAAGTCTAACAATAGAATATAAAAAATTATTTCACACAATTAGAAGCATCACATTGTCTCTTCCTTGGTTCAGATAAACGAATTTTAATTAGACACCCCCATACTTTAAGATATTCTAGTTTAGGTAGTCATTTCACCCAAATTTCACAAATTAAACAAAAAATGGTACTAAAATTTAACATTTAAGCTAAGAAGCACAAAACTTTTAGAATCATCAAATCCGTATATTACAAGTCTAGTAATGAATAATTTGATACAAGACTTAACCATATATTAAGGTTGCACATGTCATATAATTCTAATGAAGAAAGACCAAACATAAAATCAACAAATTAACTAGCAAGCAAACAATGCATCAGTATGGTCATAAATAAGCTTGGCATTTTTTCAAGCAGTTTGTGTGCAATCAAAACAGAACATCAGATAATCAAATCCATGTGAACTAAACACCCAGTTTCAAAACTCACTTTTGTCATCAAAATGGTTTACAAATTTTAAGACTCAAACCTCATAACTCAAAAAAAAATTATTTAGAACCAAGAACCAAAAACACAAAAGTGCATAATTCATAACTCAAAATTTAAACCAATCTCGTTCATCGTTTTACTCAAAATCAATAATAAGACTTATATTATAACTCAGAATCAAGTAAATCCATAACAAAACTCATAAGAAGCCAAAACTTATTACTCAGACCCAAAAGTGATGCTCGTACCTGGTGGCTGGACTACGACAGCGTCCAGTGGAGCAGCGGCGACTTCAGTCTCTTCTCACTATCCACATCGAGTTCTCTATTTCCCTCTTTCTTACTCTGTGAGATTTTAGCCATTCAAAGGTTCTCATCACCTCTTCAAACCACGTCCTTGCAACGGCTGTGCCACCAACCGAGTCCAACCTAGTTCCACCACCACGCACCACGTTTCGGCAGTCCATGCACCCCAACTGTAACCCGTGCAGCACCACCTGAGTCCTTCACCTCCACCGTGGACCTGAACCCAGATTTGCTCCACCATCTCGTCTCTGTCACAGCCTCTATCACGTAGATCCGCTACAAGCCACTGCTAACGAAACCACCGCTGCAACCCAAAATCAATGACCCGCTCACCAGTTTACGTGCACAGATCCGATCCGCACCATATCACTATCTCGCCGTGCGCCAGTCACCATCACGTCGCATCGTGCACCTCTGTGCCGCCTCCACCATGAGCTTCTCTTTCCCTTTCCACTATGTTACCCATTTCCTCATAAAAATCTCACATTTAAAATAAGTTATATCAATATCACGGAGATTGTAGGAAAAATAACAAAAAATAAATGGACGGGTAAAATTAAATATTGCATAGATAGTATTGACGTGCAATAATAATCATTGAGATTGTTGTCAACCGTGAAGCCTGAAGCGAAACCTGTAATTAAATGAGACAGCAAAACCGTGAAACCTGTAGCGTGCAAAGCACTACCCTCAAGGATTATTTCAGTATAAATGAAAATCTCCCAGGGTACTGCAGCCTCTTCCTATTTGACAGGGCTTCAAGAACTGTAAGAAATTTTAAATTACGTAACCCAGTAGAGAAAGAGAATAGAAGTGGAAATCTAAAGAAGAGGAAGTTCCCAAAAAACAAAACTTAATAAAAGGATGGTATTTATAGAAAACAGATTTTGGTTGTTGAAATATGACCGTTGGAATATGTCCGTTGGAATATGATCATTGGAATATACTAGGTCAAAACTCGGATAAGACTAAATCATTTTTAAATCTCTTCAAAGACTTACTTTCAACCAATATGGCGTATTTATTCTTTTGAAATAAAGCATTTTTCACAACATTTTTTCCCCTAACTTGCTTCCTTTTCCCCCACAAATAGCTCAACACCTCTCACCACCAAACAGCCTTCAACTCCATCTACCTCACCTGGCCACCACAGTCCCATTTACAACATCTTACACACCACTCTAACCTTGTACAAACAAAGTCCTCCAACACAAATGGTTTCGGATCTCACCACTCACCTTTTGTATCGGCCCAAGAACCCAGCAGAAACAACAACCTTAACACCTAAATTGCACTGGCAGAGCACTAGATGAAACCTACACCTCCATTACTAGATACGACCCCCTTGCTTGAGACCCATCCTTACCACGTGTTCCATCGGAGTCGTCACCAGAATCAATAGAGCCACAAAAATAGACAAAACTCAAATCGCCTGCAACAACCATCAGCCCAAGAACTCCCACCAACTATCAAACGAGTTCATCTCCCATCGTCAACTACCACCACGAATTTTTTCGATGCAGCCTCCACCATTTTCTCCCTAAGAATGGATCTATCGCATCCTTTCACAAGGTTAGGTTTGGGGTCAACCTCGTCAGCACTGTGCATGGCGAAAGGGTTGTCGTGGAGAACGGAGAGAGGGATGCCAGTACGATCATGCGGTGAAGTCGGTGTTGAGACTCAGGACCTTGCCGCTTTCACAAATCAAGAAATAGGGGAGGTAAGGCCCTATTAAGATACTGGTGGAATATGACTTGACGATGTCAAGCCGGGTTTTAAATTGCGGTCGGGTTACGAATTTTGTGATTGTGAATTTTGCGAGAGTTGGGATGTGGATTGCGGTCATTGCGGCGTGAATTTTTCACAACTTAACACAAATTAGGTTAAATTATCTATTTTATTGTACAATGTATCATAACTAATAATTTATAATTTTTTTCATTAATAAGAGATATCCAAAAGCAATAAATTAATAATCAATATTAAAATATAAATAAATTAGTAATTACTCATATATTCAACAAAGTTTATACATAAAGTGATTATATAAACAAATATAAATAAATATGTGTTTGTAAAATTTAAAAAAAATTAATGATAAATTATATAATTAAAACTGAAATATTATAACATATACTTTAAACTAATTCTTAAAATTTGTTAACTAACAAGTTAATTGAAAGTAAATTTTAATTTACAATACAAAATTTTTCTCTCACTCTTAATTTTTTATTTTAAATCTTTAATTTTCTTTCCATTATCCCAAATTTCCCTCTCCTATCCAATTTTTTTCCTATTCCCTCTAATTTTCCTTTTCCCTCACATTTTTTCCCATTTCCCCTAAATTTTCCGTCTCTCTCCTTCGTTTCTCACCTCACTCCTCTATTTCTCACCCCCTCACCCCTCTAAATCTCCATGCTCTCTTTCTCGTTCCCTCACTCCCTCACTCCTCCAATTTCCCATTTCCTATTCCCTCAGTCATCTTCTCTGTTTCAAGCTCACCTATGGCCTTCCTTTCCTTTCCCATTTCCTCACTCCTCTGTTTCGAGCTCACCCACGGACTTCCTCCCCTTTCTCGTTCCCTCACTCCTCTGTTTCGAGCTCATCGCCCACCACACAGGCACGGCTGCACAACCGCACAGCACTCACAGATAGTAAACCCACTCCACGACACACATAGCAGAAGCAACACCCACTAGCCACCCTCAGCCCCTCACCATCTCACACCCATAGCAACACCCACCCACCCACAACAACACCCATACACAAATTAGCCATGGATTGAGTTGCTTACCTGAGGTTGCAGCTGCAAATGAATGAAGAACACAACATGCCTTCCACTCCTCCACCACAGATCTGAACCAACCTGATCTGGAGAGCACAAAACAGGGACGAACGCAGCAGAGGATGCCTTGGAGATGCGACGACAAGAGCTTCAAAAGAGCAACAAGATGGGTCTCTCAAGAGGTTAGGCCGTTAAGGTTGATTTGGTATGTGTTGATATGTGATTTTTGGGCTTTTATACTGAGAAAAAGTGAAATTTTTTTGAATGATGTTGTTTTGTGGCTGAAATGCCGTTACGGCATGTCCGTCGCGGCCGCAACGCCGATGCGTCGCGACCGTTGTCTGTGATTTCCATCTTCCCCCGTGTCACGGGCTGAAATGGGAATGGGGTTGGCCGCGACCGTTTTGTCGCGGTCGTTGCTAACAAAATGGAATGAGATTTGAAACCTTGATATCAAGTATAACATGGTAATGAAATGTTAATAAGATAAAAAAAACCCACATGTTATATTATAACAGGAGAGTGGTACCATAAGCACTTATGGTACTATACCTAAATTTTGTCCCTAAATTTATTGAGTTAATTAACAAATCGAATCTCAAATTGTTCACATACTGATTCGATTTATTTCCAGCCCTACTAAAAATAAACCAAACACTATGTTAAATGCTATGCTTTCTCTAACACGCTTAAGAAGTTGCACCGGGAAGCCTTTAACTTTACAAAATTCAATTGCCAATAATAACTTTGCAATCATATTTCCATTGTCATTAATTTTTTAAACTACAACCCTCACATTAAAATAAGTGGAGAACCCGAAAAAAAATTGTTATAAAACGCTTGAGTATTTATAAGGTTGAGCTATAATTTAGCTTTTCAGCCAAGCATGTGTAGGCTACACTTAATTTTAGAGGAAAGTGCTTGTTTCACAACACTTAATCTCACATCTCTAACATTAAGGAATAAGTGATAGAATCACAATATATGTGTATAAAAAATAAGGTAAAATTTATTATAATTAAATGATAAAAATTATATAAATATAAAATGATATGTGTATAATGTGTCTTAACATTTAAATTCAAGTTCATGTTATTTTTTGGGATGACCAATAAGGAACTAAGGTGTTTATGCACTCGAGCTGAAGGTAGCACCACCCAAACAAAAAAAGACAACAAATATATTGCACGGGTACCTGAAAAACAACAAGGTCAATGCATCTTCTTTTATTTCCTATGATGAAGTCTGATGTTGATAATCAAAAGGGTAGCCAGCATTAGCAACTAGTCATTAAGTTTAGTTCTACTTCCACCTAATATGCTAAACATGAAAAATGAAAGATATGATTCAATTTAAGCTTTACTTTTTCTTTCTGCTCTCAAGCTTTGCTTTACTGAGTACTAATTCAATGTTCTTAGGCTTGCGTCTAAACAAAGGAACATAACGTAATCGTGCTAGTTGTGATATAAATAATTTCAGGGCCGCTCAATTTGTTGATACTGTTCTTGACTTCTACAACTGAGGCTAATAAAACATAGGCTTTTGGTTTTTTTCTGTGATTTATGGCTTTATTTGACACAATCGTTGAAGTTTCATGTAACCAAATGGGACCAGCTCATCTAAGTCATAATTGTCCTTTTTGTTGAATGACTATATTTTGTTTATATATATAATCCAGAAGCAACCAATCGCAGATACCAGTTCCCTCATTTTTTTTCAGTAAGAATACTTGGTAGTTGGTGGGAGAAAAATGAGAACTATGAAAACTAATATATTTGGAGACAATAATATATGTTTAAATCGATCTCTCATGTTCAATTTTCTATTTTCATTTCTTCAACTTTTAGCTTTACCAACATACTTAAATATGAAATCATAGAATAAAAAAGATATATCCACAGACTCTCCGTGTAAAGAAACCTCTCACAGAGTAGAATATGTGGTTGAAAGTTTTTATGATGTGTGTTAAGTAATGATTGAAATTTTTTTGGAAAAAATCAACATACACTTTTTTTAAGAAGTATATATATTATTGATACTTTTTTTAAGAATATTAAATTTAATAAAATATAAAAAAATAAGTATAATAAATAGTATTTAAAAATATATAAAATATATATATATACTATTAATATATAATAAAAATATTATAACTAAATTTTTTTAACCATCATTTGAATGTTTGTGTGATTTATGTGAGAAGAAGTTTTGTATAATAATTAACATAACTTATTAAAGAAAATAAAAATAAATGGGTATTTGGATACAATAGAGATTTAGATACATCTCTCATCATCATAACTTATATTTTTTCATCTTCTCATTTTAACTGCTAAAGTATACCATAGATATTCATATTAGCTTCACATAAAATCTTATACAATTCTCGCAAGGTTATGATTGTTATTACTATTATTATTTATCTACTATTTCAAGTAAAAATCCTCCACACTGTATAATAGATGTAAAATATACTTATCTTTTGAGTTTATTTATTAGAATTTTTTAATTTATATATATTAGTTTTTATTTATTTTATTTTTTAATTTATTTTTGAATAATTATATCTTCATCTAAGATTATTTGAATTTTTATGATAAATCCTCAAATTTTGTGTAAAAATAAGAAATTCTTAAATATAAATATTTAAAAGATTTGAATATTTTGATAGTAGAATTATACTATTTATTTATGACATTGAGTAAATTTTAAGCTCAATGAATTAAATGTATTTTTTATTGTGTTTTGTAGGAATTTAAGGAAGAATCAAGTTAGATTCTTAATTGGAGTGCAAATAATCTCTATTTGATGACCAAGTATTGATAACTACGTTTAATGATTATTTGGACCTTATCTCGAGTTTCTTAATTTAAATAATATTTGTTTTTCTTAATTTATATGGATTCAACAAAAATGTTATAGGAAACTGTGTTTAATTGTCATTGATTAAGATTAGATTTATATATGTTATTGATTTGGTGTTTTTTGATGTTGAAAAGCTAAGGAAAATCCTACAAACAAGGTCAAATATGAAGATCGATTGAGTTTCGCCATCCGGAGGGTGAGAAAAAGCCAAATTAGACATTTCGGTGGTAAAACTTGTCAATTTTTCTATAAAAAAGGAAAAAAAAGTTTAACAAAATAGCTCGTTTTTAGTTCAGAAAATACATAAAAAAAATAAAGTTTTGAGAGTCTCAAAGACAGTGAGGGGACGAGCCTTAGGAGAGGAGGATGTGGGTGTCATGGAGCGCATATGAGAGTTGAAAATTGAATAAGCCTATAAATAGATTTTATGCGTTTTTCTCTCGGTTCTGGCCATTTTTAGCCATTTCCATTTTCTGTTCTTTATAGTTTCTTATGTTTTAGTTAGTTTTAGGTTAGATAGTTTGACTAGATCTTCATTTCTGGTGGATTGGAGGCAAAGATCAAAGGATTGAAGGAGGATTCAAGTTTCAGAGACAAATCAATGAGCTTCTTTTCTTTTTAATTTTGTTTCTCTTCCTTATCTGTTGTATAGCTAAGCTTTGTTTAGGAATACTTTGAATCCTTTTATTTATATTAATGATGTGTTCTTCTCTAAGTTTGTGTGAATGTTTAATTACTGTTCAATCATTATCTGTGTTTAATGCTTGTGGTTGGCTGATCACTAATTGCATGATCTTAATATTGGCAAATGAACTAGACATAGGGATATGTTGATATGGATATAGTATGGTTGATGCATGTTCGGCGAGTTCAATTGGCTTAGATGAGTTGATTCATTAATAGGATAGAAATATATCTATTAGCCATGTATAGTGTGTGATTGAGAATAGATCGTTCATGAGTGAAAATTGAGCTGGCTCTCAAGGAAACTTAGTGAGTTGGACAATTGAAACTAGGGTTGATTGACCTAGACATAGGCTTTTGACTACATCAGATTCTCAAACTAACCTAATCAATGTATTTATGTTTAGGAGGGGGATTGCATGTTGTTGGTAGATGTAGGGGATGAAGGATGATTTCCTGAAACCTAACCACTTTTATGTTTATTGGTTTTGTAGATTATGTTTAGTTAGTTTATTGCTTTCTTATTTTTCATGTCCTTGACTAGAATGGATTAAGCTATTGGTTGGTATTTAGCTTTATATCGTAATATCCTCGTGGGAATGAACTTTTACTCTGTATCTGTATTACTTGAACGATCCGTGCACTTGCGGTAGCAATCAAGTTTTTGGCGCCATCTGTGCGTTTAATGCAAGGATCTCAAGGAGTTTCTTAATTTGAGTATAATATTTGTTTCCTAATTTATATGAATTCAACAAAAAGGAATAGGAAACAAGAGATTTGGTCAAAGATTAATTACGAGATCAGATTGATGCGTTGTTTGCGACATTGAAAAGCTAACAGAAAATCCTATAAATTATCTGTTAAGATCGAGGGCATATTCTGCCATCTGGAGGGTGAGAAAAATTGTGCAAATAAAATACTAAAAGTTGTCAATTTTTCTATAAAAAAAAAAAAAGAAAAAACGAGTTTAACAAAATAACTCTCTTTTGGTTCAGAAAATACATAAAAAAATAAAGTTTTGAGAGTCTCAAAGACAGTGAGGGGATGAGCCTTAAGAGATGAGGATGGTAGATGGAGAATGGAGTTGAAAATTGAATAACCATTAACTTTGGTTTCATTATAAATTTATCATGATGAATTCTCTTTCATCTTTCTAAATCTTCTTCTCTTTTGTCACGTTGGCTAAATTCATGTGTTGTTAGGGTAAAGATGTAACTTAATTCAATCGGATGTATTAAGATTGAATTTTAATTAATTTTGTTTCTATTCAATTTGAGTGCTTATTATGGTTACTTAACATGAATTAGACTTCATAAATTGATCTAGTGCTGGACTGTGTAGAATCGAAAGGTTTCATATGACTTAGACCATAAATAATAAGTGTCATGATTTATAATCATCTAGAAATAGAAGTTATATGTTGTGTGAGAGAATTGTGATATTTTCTATGAGAATCCATAGAATGAAGGTCATGTTTTTAAAAGTTGAGGTTTAGATCAAGGAATTGACTAGACTTTGATAATTAAAGAGAATTAACTCACCAAGGAATTGAGTTTTAATTAATTAAGGGATTCTCCTCATCAATTGAATGACTAGAAATTAATTATAATGAAGATCATAAAGCTACTCTGTTGTCTATGATAGATTATTGAATTAAGTGAAGTCAGATCTCTAATATTTTACTTTCGTGCATTGTTATGTGTTTTTATCTTTTATAATTTTGTGTCTTCAATTATCTTGAATCACAATTATTGGTTGCCTAAATAGTATTAATATTAAAAAAGTGGTATTTGGTAAACTAATTCCTCATGAAAATGATATCTTGCTCATCATTTATTACTTTTATAATTTTGTAAATTATAATTGATAAATTTTTAATTATTATATTAATATAGGTTTTTAAGTAATAAATTTTTTAATAAAAGTCGATCCAAGGAAATTGATGAAGATTAATTATGGTAAGGTAAATATTTTGTTGCTAAAAAAAATTATTTACTTGGGTAAAAAGATTCACTCTTGGTAAATAAAGTAAAAGTAAGATTAATTTTTTTATAACTCAAAGAATCCTCACAATATAGAGGTTCCAATCAAAAAATACAACGTTAAAAGTCCATTAAAATAATATACATAGTTTATTATTTGATTATTTTAATTATTACTACGACTTGTGAATGGGTTAAAGCATTCACTTCAAAATCTTGTCTACAATAAATCAAAACTCCTCTTTACAAGGATGGAGTATTCCCGTCTGTCACCCGAGATTTTAAATTATCGAATCAAAATATAATTATTTATAATAATTACTAAAAAGATAAATCATTAAAAGCACAATATTAGAATAAATCTAACCTTATTTTATTATAATGTTATTTGAAAGGAGTTGAAACTTATTATATATAATGAAAGAAAAGAGAAAAGGAAATAAAAGAAAAGTGAAGGAGATTTAGAGAGGAGGGCCCCTCCTTTTGGAAATAAGCCCTAGGCTCCTCTTGTTTAACCTCCTTATTAATTCTTCAATTGTTTTATATAGGCAATTTTGGCCACTATAGCTACAGTAATCTACAAGGTGTGCTAAGTGGTGCTACCCGTGGCTAATAATAAGAAGGATGATTGCTACTCGTGACCTACGGTGATAAGTGCTACAAAAGAGAAGTTAACGACAAACTTTTCAATAATTGAGTAAATGCACATCTGTGTGTCCAGTTTTCTTCATTTTTTAGAAAGGTTGTTTTCATGAAAGTTGTAGGCCTGGATATTTGCTTTAAATTGACTTTGGTTTCAGTCCAAAATCATTCCTAGAACTCAAGATATGGTCCAATTACTGCAGAGTGTTTAGACCCGGTTTCAGCTCCTCTATTTTGACTTTAAAGCCCAATATCACCTCCAAGGAGTCCGATTCTGGAAAAGTGTTCAACATCAAAGTTGCAGGGAATTGTTTAAGGTTTCCTACAAGACCAAAATCACATCAATTAGATATTTGTAACTCAAATTATAGCTAGTTTACTAAACACGTCTAAAGAGATAATTAAGGCTAATTTATGCAATAATTTGTTTAATTGTCCAATTCGGCTCAAAATCATAAAATGTGTCAAAACTAACTTAATTAAGCCTAATTAAACCTTAAGAAGTCTAGTGAGAGGATTACAAAATGTATAAAATACAGTGTTATCAAATTTCCCCACACTTAACTTTTGCACTCCTAGGTAAAACACAAAAGACAAAAACCAATGAATAAAGAAAAACAACACAAACTCAAAAATACTAAAAACTCTAAAGGATTCAATGACTTAAGAAGAGCAACTAGACATTCAAGGATCAAAACATTTATGAGGTAATATTTCTTCGCATCTCAAACTAACAAACAAGGAAATTTCAGTTGAAAAGAATGAATCAAGAATGATAGATCCTTATAGAATTCACTCTCAATCTCTCAAGTGTTTAAAAAGGGTTAGTATTTCACTCTATTCAACTCATGAATAATTGCACTACCATAAACTTGCTTATCTTCTACTTCTCTGCCACTAAAAAATAACATATATACACAAATCATGAGGACTTTATTCAAGGTTATAATGGGGTTAAGGTAAAGGAGGAAGTAATATAGATAAGACAAATTAAATACCAAAGAGAATAAAAGAGCACTATATTACAGTTAGAATAGAGAAGATGTTTAAGAACATTTAGTCTAACTTTCCCAAGATTTTTTTAATTCCTTCTCTATTTGTTTCTTTCTCATAAAGGGCAATGACCAATATTTGACTAATGTTTTGTTAAAGATCAATTGGTAGGTTGAATTCATTGTTAGGCTTGAACATTCTCATTCTATTCCTGTTATTTCCAATCATCCACCCTCATTCTAGGTATGAATATATCACATGGTGCATTCTTTTGATTGTAGCAATAACTCTTCTCTTTTTTATAGAATCGTTTTTTCCTTTTTTTTTTTTCTTTTTTATATAACCAATCTTACACATCCCCACACTTGTTCAAGAACTCATCAAATAACAAAGTCAATACTCTCTTATTCCCTAAGGTTGGTTAGAACATGGTTATTCATTTAAGGCACGTAATGAGTTAGAAACAAAGGATGGTCAAATAAGCTCAAAGGGGTTAAGCAAAGGAAAATATGTAAGGTTAGCTATTTGGTCAAAGTAGTTAATTCAAGAAAATTTGCCTCAATCATGTTTATGTATGCATGTGAAAATATAGCCTCAAAAAGAATCAAAACAAGTTCTAGAGTAACAATTCCATGAGTGAAAAAAATCACACAAGAAAGAAGAGAATGATACAGATATTCAATTCATTCATTTATAGGCTCAAAATCTCACAAGGCATATATCCATCATTCTCAATCCACAAAAATTTTAACATTCATAACCAAGCATGTGATGTTTAAGAAAGAAGACAATTTACTCAATCATGCAAATTTCCTTAAATTCATTTGCTACTTCTACACAAACAAGGTATCTACCCCAATCTAGATGCGTCTCAAGAGTAAAATTATCTCTACAGTAAAATTTATTCCTTACTCTGTCATCCTTAACTGATTTAGGTTAGAAAATTGCTAACAAACATATAAATACAACAAACATAAACACACTTTCAAATTTTTTTAAGCATTTTTTTATACACAACTCTACACACGACAAACATAAACACACTTACTAATTTTTTATTTTTTTATTTTTTTTACACAACTAGTCACACAACTATCTTTCCCCCCAATCAAATCACAACATTATCCTCAATGTTAAAAAAATAGAAATGAAAAAAATAGAAGATAGTATCTGTCACCGCAATTACTGAAAAAAGAAACCTCACACAAATATAAATAGAAGATTGAAATTATTTGGATGGAGGTCAATGGTTTCATTTGAATTAGTGCCATCAACATTTCCTTGGACCATTTCAAGTTTTTTTTTTTTAAATCTATACAAGAAAATATATACATGTATTGTGATTGTGCTCACATCTTACCCGATTTTACGTCCAAGGACTTAAACCTTGTATATGAGTCAGGATGGCTTGAATCTAATTTTCTTATAAAGGACCCTTTTTAATTGATTACAAGACTTTTTAATATATATATATATATATATTTACAAGGCAACCTCATGATAAAAAAATATATTAAAAAAGTAGGATTGGTATAAACCTGGGCGCATAAAAAATATTAAAAAGAAAAAAAATATTAAAAAGTATTTGTATAAACCTACCATTAAATATTAATTTTTTCAAGTGTTTTTTACCAAAGAAAAATTAAAAATGGTGTGGTAGAAACCAACCACCAAATAAGACTTAAAAAATGTGGTAGAAACAAACCACAAAAATAAATAAATAAATAAATAAAATATAAAAAATAAAATACAAAAAGTAAATTACAAAAAGTAAAAGGAAGTTTACCATTTGTTAGTATGACAAAAAATAAAATAAATAAAAGGGAGAGATCACACCCATAGAGTTAGGATGTACAAAAAGTATCAATATTTTGAAGCTATTAAGATGACAAAAAAAAAAAAAAAAAGTTGAGAGAGATTTGCTTTGCAAATTAGGATGTACAAAAAGTAAAAGGAGTCCATTCTCTTTCTTAGTATCCTCTTGGTTAAGAAAAAAGATGGAACATGTTTCTTTATGCGTTGATGTACAAAAAACATAAAAAGGAGAGTTTCTTAAAGTGAAATTAAAAAGGAGAATTACCCCATTGTTAATATGCTACAAAAGAAATAAAAAGAGCCGGTTGGTTTAAAAAGGGATTACTTGCAATTGTTATATGTACAAAAAAATAAAAAGGAAGAGGTTCTACACACAAAAACGCATTACAAAAAGTAAAAAGAAGACCATTATAATATGTCAAGAGTGAAAAGTAAAAGAGCGCCATCGTCTTTTCAAGCCAAAATAAAAGGTTTAACTTTTTTTAATTATTTTTATTTTATTTTATTATTTTATTATATGTATACATTTTTGTTTTTTTTTTTATTTTTTAATTTTTTACGGTCCACATATGATGAGCACTTTTTGCAATTTTGGAGAGTGACAACCTTGTCGGGTATTATTAATTTTTTTTTTTTATTGTGGGACCTTTATTTTTTGTTTTTAGTTATTTTTTGGTTTTTTTTTGTCGCGGGTGTGATCACCTTCTCTCTTTTTTTTTTTTTTTTTTTTTTTTTATTTTTGTTTTTTTAAATATATAAGGTTTTTTTTTACTTTTTACTTTTTTACTTTTTACTATTCATACTATTCACACATCTTTTTTTAATATTATTATTATTTTTTATATTATTATTATAATTTTTTTTACTTTTTTACTATTTATACTATTCATATATTATTTACCCTATTCATACTATTCACACTATTCTCCCAAAAATTTTATTTATTTTACTATTCATACTATTTACATTACTATTCACACGCTGTTCACACACTATTCACTTTTACTATGTACAAAAATATTTACATTGAGAAATTTATTGGAAATAAGAATCCCGATTAGCTTTTGAGGCCCAAAAAACTTGAAGTAGACACTTTTTAATCAAGTATTTGCAAACCCAAGTGCGGGTTTACCAAGTAATAAATTTTCGGTGAGTCTAGAAAGTCGATGCCCAGGTGTGGGAATTGATGAAGATTAATTATGGTAAGGTAAATATTTTATTGCTATGGTAAAAAAAATTATTTACTTGGGTAAAAGATTCACTCTTGGTAAATAAAGTAAAAGTAAGATTAATTCCTTTTATAACTCAATTAGAATCCTCATGCAACATGAGGTTTCTAATCAAAATCAACGTTAAAAGTCATTAAAATAATGGCGTAGTTATCTTATGATTCCCAATTATTACTACCAACTTGTAAATGAGTTAAAAC
The DNA here is from genome assembly GCA_029884595.1 of Ormosia semicastrata. NCBI lineage: Eukaryota > Viridiplantae > Streptophyta > Magnoliopsida > Fabales > Fabaceae > Ormosia > Ormosia semicastrata. The sequence continues at coordinate 6,554,644 of JAQQTO010000030.1, forward strand.
ATTCACTATGCCAAAATCTTATTTAATAAATCAAGAATGTCTTTACTGAGGATGGAGTATTCAAAAACTTGAACAACTTTTTAATTGTTATTGCTTGGCGGTGATTATGCAAGTAATAAATATGATTATTCGATCCTGAGGGAATTGTTGAAAATTAAGGTGAAGTAAATATTTTGTTGGTCTATGGTAAAAATTATTTACTTGGGTAAAAAGATCCACTCTTGGTAAATAAAATAAAAGTAAGATTAATTCTTTTATAACTCAATTAGAATCCTCATGCATGAAAGTTCCAATCGAAAATACAAGTTAAAAGTCTATTAAAATAATATACATAATTATATTATGTTTCCTTTAATCATTATTAATATCATCACTCATAAATGGGATCAAGCATTCATCAATGCGCCAATATTTTGTCTACAACAAATCAAGATCTCCACTTTATAATGAGAGTTTCTAACACCAACATCAGTAAATGGGTTAAAGCATTCATTGTGTCAATCTCTTCTACAATAAATCAAGAACTCCTATTTACAAGGATGAAGGTCGCACCCGAGATTTTAAGGGCTATCAATCAAAATATAACACGTATAATATTAAAAAGATATTTCATTAAACTCCCACCAGGTGGAATAAATCACCTTATTTTATTATCAAGAACTTGGCATTTTGAGTTGGGAGAAAATTTTACATATAGACTAAAAGAAAGAAAAAGAGAAAATGAAAGAAAAGAAAAGTTTGGAGCCCAGGGAGAGAAAGGAATTCTCCTCTCCTAAAAATAAGCAAGGACACCTTTGGACTTTTGTGCCCCTCCTTATTCAATTCTTTAGTCCTTTATATAGGCAAATTTGGGAAGATTTATCTTCTGGACTTCTAGTGGGATTACCATAATCTATAGTGTCACAGTGGTGCTACGTGACCATTCTAGATGGTGGTGGACGTTATTGTCTACAGGGGATACACTTGGGACAAACTTTCTAATAATCAAATTACATCTGTGTGTCTAGTTTTCTTCATTTTTGAGAGAATTGATCTTCATGAAACATAGTAAGCCTAGATATTTGCTTTAAATTAACTTTGGATGCCAAAATCATTTAATTCAAGATATGGTCCAATTCTTTAGAGTGTTTGTCGGTTTCAACTCTCTATTTTGACTTTAAAGAATATCACCTCAAACTCGATTGGAAAACCAAATCTAAGTTGTGAGAATTGTTTAAGCTTTCCTACAAGACCAAAATCACATCAATCAGATATTTGTAACTCAAATTATAACTAATTTACTAAACACTTCTAAAGAGATAATTAAAGCTAATTTATGCAATAATTTGTTTAATTGTCCAATTCAGCTCAAAATCATAAAATGTGTCAAAATCAACTTAATTAAGCCTAATTGAACCTTAAAAAGTCTAATAAAAGGATTACAAAATGTATAAAATACAGTGTTATCACCAATATCACAACACTGTAGTTTTAATATATATGTGGAGAAAATAATTCATTATTTTTTAGATTACATAAAGATTAGAAAAATGATCATCATACATCATTTTTTCTCTTATATTACTATTTATATATTTTTTTAAAGATTATGATTAAATAAGAAAAAATAATAAAAAATAATATAATTAATAGTATGAAAAAACATATAAAAAGTGATGTAAAAAAAAAATCATAACTCTAAATGTTATTGTATTAAGACAATTTGATGACGTAAGTAGGAGGGGGTAGAGGGAATGGAGATGCCACCTAACCTGTTGACGTATCATTATAAATTTATAATAAGTAATAAATAATCTGCCCAGTTTTATATCTGGTTGATGCTCTAATACCAACCGGAATAAATGCATTTCGTCATAACATTAATGATTGAAGAAGAGATGACAGTCGTTACTTACAGACTTCATAAAAAAGCTGCTAGTGCTGGCACTGACTAAACGAAGTCATTTAATTAGAGCTAAAATCATTTTCAAATTAATATGGCGTAGAAAACTACAAAATGTAAATTTGTATCACTCTCAAGCATGTTTAGATTAGATTAGTAGTAGGGTTGAAATAAGTTAGGTTGATTGTTAAGGATTTATGTCTTGATTTAATTGAGGTTTGGTCTAATTTGTTTTTAAATAAATTAGATTAATAATTTTAAAAGTTTGTTTAATTAAAAATGTTAAGTCATCAATTATTTAATACGTCTTTTTAAGTTTAAGAGATCAATTTGGATTATTTAATAATATATAATATAATATATATTATTATAATAATTATAAATTATAATTATTAATTTATTATAATATATTAATATATATTTTAATTAAATTTTAATAAAAGTTAATAACTAAAATAAGTTAATAAGTTAAAATTGAAATAACATATTTATTAATATATTTAATGTAATATATTTATTAGAATAAAAATAATAAGTTAATATTTATTCTTTACTTTTATAAATGTTTACTATTTTCTTGTTTTAATTTTTAGTCGATGTGAGACTTAAAGATATATCAAGTTATAAAATTATTAGAGGCATATAGTTGCAAAACATGAAGATAAAACCTATATTATTTATATCTCACATGGGACCATGAATTACAGCAATATCCCACAATATTAAATTATATCTCTTCTGTAAATGTAATGTTATTTGAAAGGACTTCGACCCTGATTCTACTAATGGAAAAGTTGATTATGGATATATAAAACAAGTGGATTCATTTAGTAATTTTTATTTCTAGATTTCTTGTTTATATATTTGTTAATAATACATGTAAGGTTATTATTTTAATTTCCTTATGGTTAAATCATGCAGTCATGTTGTCTCTAATTGCAGGAACCTAACGAAAAGTTACCAAAATTATTGGACTATGTTTCATGTCTAACTCATTGAGTTGTTTGTGGAATTCTTAAGGTAATATGCTAACCTCACCGATTATTGATATTATGATATTATCTTTCTTGTCAATTCATTATAGAACATGCAGTTATTATCATAATGCTAATTTATCATAACTCTGGTCTTTCTTGCATTTATGTTGCAATTAGAGGAATGTAGGTTTGATCTTCATATTTTGCAATTATATATCTCTAATAATTTTGCAATTTAGAATATTTCTAAGTCATACATCAACCAAAGCCTAGAGTAAGAAAATGGTGAGTATTTATAAAATTAGAATGTGAGTGTTAAGTTATAATAAAGATATATTGGCCTTAAGTAGGTCCATTGACTTATCTGAAGGTTTAAACATATTAATTTATGTAAAGGCATATTAACCTATTTAAAGGTAGACATGTTAGCTTATGTAAAGGTCTATTGACTTATTTAAAGAAATGTCTGTTAGTTTATTTAAAGATCTTATTGCAAAGTAGGCCTTTAAATAAGTTTTTAAGTCAAGTCAAATATTAAAAATTGATCTATTACAGACTCACAGACTAGACTGAGGTCTTATAATTGAGATACAAATCAAGTCTATTTAAAGCAAAGTATGATCTGATCTGATTTGTTTCCACTTCTAATTAGTAGCATGTTATGGAGGTTAAATAATAAATATTTCAAGTTTAGGGCTCATATAACTTAAGTTGACATGTCATTTTGATGTCTTCTTTTCTTGGTCCATTATTATTTATGATGTTCCCTTGTTGCCTAATTGTCTATGAAACATATGACTTTGGTTGATCAATGTGAATTTGTGATTATAATCTTCCTCTTTTGCTAGTAACGTAGTTAATGGTGAAAGTGGGCTGGATACCAATACCAACAGAGGGTCATTTCTAATTCTCTACCAACCCATAAACTTTTTTCTTTCGATTTATAACGTACTTTCGCTTATCTAACAATGCAGACTAAAACATAAAAGTTCCTATGTAAATTAGAACAAAAATTAACAAAAATACCTTTTGGAACATTAAAATAAGATTATGAGTCCAACCTTTTGAGTATATAATGTAAAACGAGAAACTATTTTATACACTGATACAGTTTTTTCAATGTATATATCCAAATAAAAAAAATTCAAATCAATCAGTAATTAACTTCTAGATGTTTAGACCAATATTTGCTTTCTTATAGTCATTTTCGATTTATGTTATGCCTAAATGTCATTGTAAGACTACGAATAAATATAGAAACTAAGATTCTCCACAAGAAACTAACTTTAATATAATGCATTTGTTTTAAAATATTTTATTAGTTATCGATAAAATTGTCCACTTCTAGACAATTATTTTATTCCTCGAGAAAAGAAAAAACAATTAGTTTATGAAAAAAGAGAAGGAAATAAAGGAAAGAAAGAAATTTAGCACTGTCTTCGCCCATGGATTTTGACGACATATTTCAGAAATGAGAGGTGAATGGCCCCTATGTTAAAGAGTATGTATGAAAGGCTATTTATGGTTTTGGTGAAAGAGTTTATATGCAAATCAATGTGGAGGAAATGGCGTCATCATGAAAGCAAAATGCCACCTACTACGTACGAGGTTGTTCATATGTCAACAACTATGTAGTTTCACTTCATTAACAATTCAAGTCGACCTTCTTTATCCTTAACCAAGTTATGAAATCATCATTCTTTCCAAAATTCAACTATCCCATTCATCATCAGCACCTAGCTATTCTTCAAACAAAGTAGTGCCTGCGAGACATTTGTGTGCGTCTTATGAAAATTTATGCAAAAAGTAAGACCAATCAATGTTTTCTATTAAATTAGCAAATTCAAAACCTTTTTTTATTTTATAAAAAAAGGTGTACCCTCATCATCAATAGAAATGAATGAAGGACACGAACTTAAGATGATTCATTTGACAAGCAGCTTTTATTTACTTTTTTAATTTTTAACAGTTGATATTTTAAGATGATCGAGCATATGACGGAGGTGATGAGAAACTGCAAACATTTTTTTTAACGCAGAAATTACAGATATATGATTGAATTTGAGTGTGAAACTAGGAAAAGGAGCAAAAACAATGTGCATAAAAATATTATATTCCAAGAGCTAGAAGGCTGTTTCAAAGGCTCAAAGTCAGGAATTTCATGTGCATCTGTTTTCATTTGAAAATTATAATTAAGTCGGCGCTTATCTTCCGATTTACGTAATCATAAACTGCATGATTGATTTAATCTTCAAACTGTATTATTGAATTAATTATGGAATTGAACTTGGCACTCTTGAATCTCGGATCCCCAATTTGTTTGATTATTTTACTGCCAAATCTTATATTGATGTTAAATAAATCTTTGTGGAACTCATCTTAAATGATTTTTTTATATTAAAAGAAGAAAAGTCGCGTATTAATCTTTGCAGTTTATAAGACATGATAGACAAATAAGAAACTACTTTACTATATAAATGCCACCTGAGGTGGGAGGGATTCGATCTTCATGTACTTTTCTGTATGTAATACAATTTACTGTTAAATATTATAATGGTTTGTCGTTGTCTTTTTATAAAATCCGTGCTAAAAGACCTTTTTTTATTAAAACAAAAATAAAAAGGAATAGTATATATTCACCCAAGAAAAAGGAATCGTATATAAATCTTCGGGGATTAACCCACCTCCAAATGGGCTTTTACGAGTTTTGTTTAATGAAATTTTCAATTGTTTTTTTAATCTCCCCCAGCATCACTTGGGGCTTTGAATGCATGACTTTACTTTGATATTATTTGTTAGATTGAACATTTATCAATCGGTCAAAAATTATAGCGGATGACAATGATATAATTTTTTTTAAAGAAATTTCAGAATTACATTTAATTTAAAAGGCTGCACCCATTATGAATATTATAGACTAAACTATTAAGCATATTGATTTTTTTTTTAACATAGCATATCGAATCTTATGAGAGACTTAAAATCAACATTGTTAAATTCATTTTTCACAATTAGCTGAATAAATCTGAACTTAAAATTTTATATTGTTTTTTATATTCAGTGCCATCTTAAGTGACAAATTATTAAGGTTACAGGTCATACAACAAGTCACTTTCTTTTCATTTTTCCTTTGAGTTTCTCATTCCTAAAGGCTAAAGATGCATTTGAAGTCCATTACTTTTAATTTCATTACAAAATGGTCATGACTTTTTTAGGGTAAATAAATTTGGTGTTAATAAAAAATATATATAGTTTAAAAAATTTTCTCTCTTTTTTATATATCTTTGTAATTTTTTAGTGTAAAACTAATTTTTTCCGGAATAATGAGACTGCCTTCTCAGTAGGACATTTTAAACAAGTTCTACTATATATATATATATTGTCTTACTATGCATATGATGATGATGACACCTAACAACAACCTCTGCGAAGAATTAAAAAGGAAAAAAAAATATAAGGACTCGTGCAAATAAACACTATTCAAATATCAAGTGGTCGGCAAATTAGAAAATGGCTCATACAAAAATCCAAAGAAAAAAAAATACTTAATTAATTATTTGATGAACACAATAACATTTAGTTTATAAGAAACTCAATAAATTATTAAGAGTGTAACTTGCAGGAAACTGCGGCAGGCCTCAACTGAAATCCAAAGCCATAAAAATCGGCCATGGAGGCTTTTACCAAGTCTTACGTGGGAGACAGAGACATGCTTTCACCTTTTGGCAAAGTCAAGTCACCGGCGCATTATAGGCTTCAAAACTCACCATTTCGTCTCATCTCATCTACAAAAACGAGATATCCTTAGCTACATAGAATGTAAGAAAATTCTCTTACACTTTATTATTGTATATACTAGTATTTTGTACTTATATAATGCATAGAATAATTAGAGAAAATTTAAAATAAATAACTTATTTATATAATTTTAATTAATTTTAATTTTAATTAATTTTAATTTTTTAATTTTTTATAATTTTTTAATTTTATATTATTTTATATCATTTATTATATCTTTATTTATTTGATTTTTTTTTAATTTTCTTATTCAAATTTTAATTTGTATTTTTTACTTAATTAAATTTTTATCACTATAAATTCTTTTCATTAAGGTATTAGTTCATATTTTTCATAAAAAATTGATTGTTATAATTTTTAATATTTAATGGTATTAAATTTAATCTAAGAATATAAATCTTGTTGTCGACATATTTTTATATTACTATTCTTACTCCTATTATATTGATCCTTTATTTTTCTACAATTAATTTATATTACTATACAATTTTATTGCTTAATTAATATTTTTAGATAGTACAATCAGAATTAATTTCTTAATGTTATACTAAAATGATCCATAATATAAAAATTATATTATCATTATAGTCATTTTAGTATATTATTACATAAAAAGATTTATAGATAGAACACAAATAGAATTATATTAAAAAAATTTTCCTTAACTTTGCATCTCTCTTTTAAAAGTATACCCCTATAAGTCTTAATGCAAAAAAAATTATCTTCTTTTTATAATTATTATTGAATACTATTAAATATTAAATATCTAAAAAAATTATGTTATTTTCATATAAAATTATATTACAAATTAAATTTTTAGTTTTTTACTTTCATTGTCAAAGTTACATCAAACGAATTATTAATGTCAAATTCTATTCAAAAAATATTTCTTAAGTCGATAGATATTCTAGTAATAAAAAAAAATATATATATATATATATATATATATATGCCAAAATTTACAATAGTTTATGTCAATATTATTAAATGATACTCATTTCATTCTAATTCATTAACACTCTCTAACCTATACATTTAGTTTATGCAATTTAAATAGGCAAAATAAAAATAACACATTAATTAAATTAACCATTTGACATTTGGCTTCTTAGGTTTTTGACTTTTTTAATTCATTTTCTTGGTAATTTTTGTTCTTTTTTTCTCTTTGTAATTTTTTTTATTTTTTATTTCTTTTTATATATGTAACAATTTTTTTTGCATATGTCAATATTTTTTTAAGTTGTTACACCAAATGACACATGATAAAAAATTAAGTAATATATTTGTCACATGTCAAAGTTTAATACATTTACTAATTGACTTAAATGAATTATGACATGAATTTTAAGTCATGTATTTTTTTATATATTTATAATTATTATTAATTATATTGATTAATTGATTATATATATTGATTGATTGATTGATTGATTATATTGATATATATGTGACAATTTTTTTACACATGTCAATATTTTTTTTTAAGTTTTGCATTAGATGATACATAGTAAAAAATTAGGTAATATATTTATCACATATCAAAAATTTAATGCATTTACTAATTGATTTAGATAATACATGATAAAATTTTAAGTCATATATATATATATATATATATATATATTTATTTATTTATTATATTGATATCTTGTGAACTGCCTTATACTTCTAATAATAAATTATTTAAAAAATATAAATATTCTTAAAAAATAAAAAACAACTTAGCAATTTGTTTTTAAGAGCATGACATGTTTTCACATTCTTCAAGTGTAAGACTAATTCCCATTTAGGTGTAGAATTATGCTCATGGATCTTATAGCCTTCCTAATTATTTCAAAAGGAAGGTTAATAATTCTCTTAATTATTTAAAAGAAAACTAAAATGGCTTTTTTATTTAATATATTATAGAATGTCAAAAATAACTTTCTATATTTTTAATTTAAATAATTATAAAAAATATTATTAGGCTTATATTTTAAAGAATAATTAACATTTATCTTTAGTCATTTCTTTTTCCTTTAAATCATTAAGAAAATATTGAACTGGTTATTTTAATAAAAATGTTTAATATTTTTTAAATATTTTAATGATGATTTATTATCGTCATCACCCTCGATCCTTTTTATTAGAATCTTTAGAAAAAATATATTCATTTTTATTTATCACTTTATAAAATTAATGGATTATTAATTAATTTTTAACTTTACTTTTGGTATTAATAAATGAAAGAGAAGATTAATAGAAGATAATATATCACAGACAAAAATTTTAGATACTTCTAGAGTAAGATATTTTTTTTTACTCTGTACCATTAAATGTATGATACATCAATTTTGTGAATTATTAATGTCTCTCACTTTTACTATATTTTTAATATCATAATTGATTTATTATATATTTAATAATGCAAAACAAGAGAAATCTCTTATTCTAAAAACACATAAGAATATCTCTATTTTACTTATTTTAATAAAGGGTAATTCAGTAAAATAAAATTATTTGTATTTATAATTGAGACTATTTAATGATTTTATTAATCTTTGTACAACAACATAAAAATATTGATTAAAAAAGGAACGAATGGAGTAAATTGTTATAAAATTTTGTTAATGAATGTCTTAAAAATACTGATGAAGGAACATTTAATAGTTGCTATTAATTGCTTTTAATTATTTAAAGAAGTAAATATTAAATATTTTTTATATTTTTAATTTAATATTTTCTTCTTATATTTCCTTGACTATAATCTTAAGGTGCTTGTTAGAAAAATTTATTGAGTAAATGGTTAAATTAATCTATAAAATATATAGTGTCAATCATATTAGTTTTTAAATGATATAAATTATTTCTTAAGTTCTTTAATGTATATTTCATTATTCAAATTAGTACCTGAAAGTCAATTTATTAATTTAAATAGCAAAGTGTACATTCTGAAATCTTAAGAGTAAATTTTATCATTTAATAATTAATATAACTAATATTATATTTTTTAAAGACTAATTTAATTATTTATTCAAATTATATCATTAAAATAATTTATTTTTTTAAATAATTATTAAATGATGTGTTATGTTAGACACGCAACAATAATAAAATAAGAAGGTTTTCTTACAGCCATGCACCTAGTTAATTCTCCTACGAACACAGCCCATTTATTGGTGTCATTTTTTTTCCTTGACGCCACATGGCTTCTGTTCTACTTCTACCTTCGTAGTCAGCACTGCACCTCTGCTAATTATTTCTCCTGCTGAGAAGTATTTAATTTTTATATAAGTTGTATGAATTCAATTAATTAGTAAATAATATATTATTTTTTAAGTATAAAATAATTATATAATATAAATTATTAAATATTAATTAATTTAATTTATACAACAAGATAAATAAATTCTACTTAAATATTTTTCTCGCTATAAACTCTACTGTTTTACTCAGCTTAGTTGGAGGCAGCTTGGAAGCCTAGACCCAATCCACACTCTGGACTCTCTTTCAAATAATAATAATAATAATAATAATTAACAATTAATATAAAAGAAATTTGGTATTTTGAGCTTACGCGTTTTGAAATCTTTTTGTTGGGTCCAAACTCGTTTGCTTGTTGTCAGAAGACTCAGAACATGGTTTTGAGATCACCCATTTTGTCCAATTGACAACGTTTTATCAACTTGCCTTTTTTTTTTGTTGATACTTTTGAAGACTGATTCATTGGGATTCAATTAAACTCTGTTCAAGTTCGTTTCTTTTAACAAAAACTCAATCTGGGTTGTGCTTTGTATTTTTGCCCGAGTTGACACGTTGATACACAACAAGCATGAGCAAGAACTGGGAATTCAGCCGCTTCAGGGATCATAGAGGAGTTTTGTACCTTCTAGCGTTGTATTTGTTGTTTCAGAGCTTTGGTTTGTGCTGCTCTTTGAATGAAGAAGGTATGGAATTTTGTAGTTTGTGGAATCTTGTATTCTCATGTGGTTAATTGTGGGGAAAAAGAAAAAGAAAAAAAGCTGAGAAATGGGTTTTATCTATGTGCAGGTAAAGTACTTTTGAAGTTGAAGCAGAGAATAGTTAGTGACCCTTTTGGTGCTTTGTCAAATTGGGTTGATGATGAAGTTGCAGTTGATCCGTGTAATTGGCTCGGAGTTGAGTGCTCAGATGAAAGAGTGGTGGTCTTGTAAGTGGTGATTTTGTGATCTGTTTATCAGAAACTGATTACATGTAATTCTCTGTTCCATTTAATTTATGGGCAGAGGCAGAATATGAATATATGTAATAGATTTTTGTTTTTTTGTTTTTTGGTCAGAAACTGAATATATGAAATTCGCTGTTCAAGTTTCAATTTTTATACTTTGTTTTATCTGTATTTTTGACAAAAATGTTTGCTCAATCATATGTTGAGATTTTGCTCCAGAAACCTATCATGGTATTTTATTATATTATCTCTACAATTGAAATGTGCCTTGGTCTTGAATCAACTGATCAAATGACTAGTGTTTGTATTGATGGTTAGATGGTAGCATGCCACATGTTGTTTCGTTTGGAACTTGTGGAATTGTTAATCATGAGAAATTATTTTGTTGTCCAGGAATTTGAAAGACCTTTGTCTTGGAGGAAATCTGGCACCTGAGCTTGCGAACCTTGTTCATATAAAGTCCATGTAAGCAATTGCTTGTTACTTAGTTGCCTTGTGTATTTCAGTACCTTAATAATTTCAAATATTTTCTACTGTCTTGTAACATTGTGACGAATATGTTGCAGTATTTTGCGGAACAATTCTTTTTATGGGGTCATCCCTGAAGGAATTGCACACTTGAAAGAATTGGAGGTTTTGGATTTGGGCTACAACAACTTTAGTGGACCTCTACCTACAGATCTTGGGAGTAATATTTCACTAACAATCCTGTAGGATAATACTCTTTGGACTGTTCAATTTTAATGTTTTAAACTTCTTTCGCTACTATGTAATCAGTTTCTTCTTATTGCAGTTTGTTGGACAACAATGATGATCTTGATGGTTTCTCTCCTGAAATTAATGAATTGAAGATGCTTTCTGAACGTCAAGTAGATGAAAACCAACTAATTAGTACAGATAAAATGCCAGCTTGTAAAGGAAGATCCATCACACGGTATGTCATTAAGTATTTGAATGGTGATTCTCTCTAGTCTAGAGTTATAAGCCATGAATTTGTGTCCATATTATTCTATCATATCATAATCTTAACTCTTTTATTATTCTTGTTTGAAGGCATGTTGGTCGAAATAAAAAAGCTCTTCGGAGCCTGCTGCAAACTCATAACCGTGAACATCAAGATATTCATAATCGTGCAGCTGATTTTCCTGTTACCCCTGCTCCATCCCCAGATCCTCTTTCAGCTGCACCACCACTAGTGCCTAAGCCAGCTTCCCCTGATCGAAATGATTCTGGTTCTCCTCCTCCCCTGCCTACGCCAGCCTCTGCAACACAATCAAAAAGTACCTCATCAAAGAGCCATCTAGTTGTTATTTTGGCTGGAGTTATAGGTGGTGCTGTATTTCTTCTTATTTCAAGCATTGGCATATATCTCTGTAAAACCAACAAGGTATCTACTGTAAAACCTTGGGCCACGGGATTAAGCGGACAGCTTCAGAAGGCATTTGTGACAGGTAAATCTAAGCAATTCTCCTCTTCGATTTACTTTCTCCATCTACTTTTATCTGTCTCTTTAGAAACAAAAGAATAAAGATACTCTTACACTTCTTTTTATAGATGTATTATTGTTTACACTATTTTTAAAAGATGTGATTGAGTGAGAGAAAGTGATAAAAAAAAAGTATATATAATGAATGATATTAGATGAGATGTGAAAAGGAATATATGCACTGTTTGATATAAGAATATAATAATTAAAAACAAAATTGTCATATTTTATCTGTCATTTTAGAAAAGCAATAACTCATTAATTACTCCTTCCGTTCTTTTTTATCTGTCTTTTGTTGCATAATAATTAAGAAAGTCATTAAATTGCCTCGATTATGAGCAAAAGTTAGAAAACAAAAGTTAGAATTTCAGTATTTGACTGAATTACCCTCTATTGAAATTCTCAAGATACTATTATCACTCTATTAATATTCTCTGTGCTAATTAATACCAGGGGTAAAGTTAGAAAAAAAGTAATTAATAATTCATTGATTTTCTAAAATAAATAAAAATGAAAAAACAAAATTTCCAAAAAACAGATGAAAAAGAACGGAAGGAACACTTACTTTTTTCTAACTTTACCCTTGGTATTAATAAGTGAGAGAAAATATTAATAAAGTGATAATAATATTTTGAGTATTTCAATAAAGGATAATTCAATTAAATGAAATTATTTTTCTTATAATCGAGGCTATTTAATGACTTTCTTAATTCTTGTGCAACCACCTTAAAAGACAAATAAAAAAGGACAGAGGGAGTAATGAAGTAAAGCAATGGCTGAAAACAGTAGAAAATTTACATGTGCACACTGCTTCAGGATTCCTGAAACATGAGAAAGAGATAAGAGAAACTTATTTTCATTCGGTCCTTGGTCATCCATTTGATCTGGCTTGAATGATTGTACTACCATGACTTTGAACTATATTCCTTATGTTTCACATGTAAGATTTCTGTCTTTGTACATGCATGACATAGTTTTACATTTTCAGGTGTGCCAAAGCTAAAGAGATCAGAGCTTGAAGCAGCATGTGAAGATTTTAGTAATGTAATCGGTACTTCACCCATTGGTACAGTGTACAAAGGGACTTTATCTAGCGGTGTCGAAATAGCTTTGGCCTCTATTTCAGTGACAGCATCCAAGAATTGGTCAAAGACTGCAGAAGCCCAATTTAGGAAGAAGGTATCATTACAAAAACAAAAAACAAAATTATTAGTAGATTTTCAATTTAAGGTGTTCAATTGTAATTAACTTTTTAAGCAATTATGGTTTCAGATAGATACATTATCAAAAGTGAACCACAAGAATTTTGTAAATCTTCTTGGATATTGTGAAGAAGACGAGCCTTTCACCAGAATGGTGGTTTTTGAATATGCCCCAAATGGAACACTCTTTGAGCATTTGCACAGTGAGTACCTATCATTTTGATGTTATTATTACATAGAAAGTAAATTGATGATTAAGCCCCTATTTCTTGTCGACAACTTTCAATTTGTTGGTTTTACATACTTTCAATTTCTGGTCAACAAATTTTCCACCAGTTGATAAATTCAGTTTATTGAAGCTTGTGCTACTACTCTGATGTTACCCTGTAGCCATTCAGATTAGGACTAATTTACTATCAGTCTGAGTTTTGCTGTAGCATCATTTCTGATCATTGAATACTGGCAAACATTTTGATACATTTGATTAATATCATGAGACAGACATAAATAGATAAGGACACATGGGTTTGGCCACCCATTAAGGCATGATTTATTTGGCTAAATGTAGATATTAGATAATAAAGATGCTTTTGTCTTCAACCTCTTTAGGTTTTGCTATAGCATGTCAGTACAGTTTAGAACTTAAGGGCATGTAGGAGAGCCAAAAAAACTGCAGATGTTAACCATTTTATAATGCTCATCATGTCCCAACCTCTTTATTTTACAAGGAGTGATTGGGGACACTATTGGGGTAGTTAAACCAAAGATAGCTTGCTGGATTAATAGCTCTACAATTATTTGAATAATATTTGTGAGAGAAATTGAGGTTACAATATATTTGAACTTGTAAGTTATATGCTCTCTCTCTCTTTCTTTCTCTGTGTGTGTGTTTCCTTTTCTCTTTCAGAAGCAAGAATAGTTGCTTTAAAGGTCTTTTTTGGCATCCTTTTGGTGTTTAAGTTGGAAACTGGCTGATGTATTTGATCTTGTTGGGAATTCCAGTAAAAGAAGCTGAGCACTTGGATTGGGGTACAAGACTTAGAGTTGCCATGGGCATGGCTTACTGCCTGCAACATATGCACCAGTTGGACCCTCCTTTGGCACATAGCAACCTGAATTCTTCAGCTGTCCAACTCACTGATGATTATGCTGCCAAAATCTCAGATTTGAGTTTCTTGAATGAGATAGCTTCAGCTGAGATAAAAGCTGATGCTAGAAAACACATTGACATGACATTAGCAAGTAATGTGTACAGCTTTGGTGTTATATTATTTGAGATGGTAACAGGCAGGCTCCCTTATTCAGTGGATAATGGCTCACTTGAAGACTGGGGTTCACATTATTTACAAGGGGACCAGCCTCTCAAAGAAATGGTGGATCCAACTCTAGCTTCTTTCCATGAGGAACAGCTGGAACAAGTTGCTGCTTTGATTAAATCTTGTGTCCAGCATGATCCACAGCAGAGACCAACAATGAAAGAAATTAGTGTCAGACTGAGAGAGATAACAAAAATAACACCTGAAGCAGCTGTTCCAAAACTTTCTCCACTTTGGTGGGCAGAGATTGAGATTTCTTCTGTGGATGCAAGCTGAAACCGGCAAATCAGATTGTAAGTTTGGAGTTTTTACCATCCTCGTCCTTTTTCCATCGGTGAAGGCACAAAAAAGTACTCAACTGTAGATTGATACATCTTGTATCTATTGTAGGAGAGTGCCAAATCACATGTACATAAGGGAGATAAAAGAAAATGTAATTTTTTTTTTCTGGGTGCTTTGTTTAATTATGGTTTATGGAATTGCACTAACAAAAAAGGTATCATTTTAATTTCATTTGTTTAGTCAGTTTATTTGGTGAATTAAATATATTTTTAATTATATTCCTTACTACTATTATCCCTCTCTCCCTTCCAAATGTGCATCTTCCACATTTTTTCTGAGCAACGAAGTGTCCAATAGTCATAGTCCTGCTCACGTTTATTGGTTAAAACTGTTAGGAAGCATGAGAACCTTTCATTTGCACTTATTGAAAGCTATATGTGGAAAATAGAGGATAAGGGCTGCGGTGTGGGAAAGTTGAAGTTTAGTAATATTCATCGATAAGGTCAAAGTCTTCTAGAGGACTTGTTAATTATTAAGTATAAACTATGAACAAGGTTTTGTTAGCAAATGGCATCTACAAACTGCCAAGCTGTACCCTCCAAATATAATGGACAGCAGAAAATTTCCACGCCAATATGGCTGTTGTTTTCCATAATATAAATATGATGGGGGCACTTGTTGCATGCGGCAATTACTTTTGCCATACGACAGTTACTAATTGAAGATGACATCTTTGACCCAAACTCTTTCATTGTGCCCATCAATCTAGAAAAATCAAAGTAATTCAAAAGTTTGGTGTATTTTAGGATACAATTGATGGTGTCAATATCAATCGTAATTTTAATTAAATTCATGTTAACATGTTAAACATAAATAAGTAATTCAATTAATAAATGGTTGAAGATGGGGGTGACATACTTACGAATACTTGGATGATCAAGTCACTCTTATAGTAAAATGAGAATAAGAGTGTAGGTAGAAAAATTAAAATACTTAAGGTTCTCTTTAATGTAGTATTTAAAGAGGATGGAGTTTTAAGGCGTAATATTCGATTATGTGCATGTCATTAGACTTGGGCCAAATATGGACATAGGTCCATTGCTCTTCAACTCAATAGTTGATTAGTTGAGCATATTGAGTTCCAAAATATATGAGTTGCAATATCTAATTAATATTTACTAATTAATAATTTAATTATACCTGATTTTATTGTTGTGGTGGCCAACATTAGATTAAGATAGACTAGAAACCCCAACCCAATAAAGACATAAAAATATAGAAACTATATTAACTGTTTCTAGTTTTTACTTTGTTAAATATTTATGTTTAAGTGGTTAAAGCAGACTCAAGTTTAGTTCGTTAGACATTAATTTGAAAATACAAATTGCATATTTGATTCCACCAATTTGCTAGCGCTGTTGTACATAACAAAACTAAAATTTTACAAAAGTCATCTGCATAGAGTATGGAACTATGGATCCGAACTCCCCTCTAATGCCTCTATCGAGAAGAGAGAGAAGAAAGGTTATCAATTAAGTCTGAGCCCCGTATTACCAATGAGCTATCAGCTATATATATCAATCTATCAAATGTCTCTTCAATTGGTAAGCTCTAGTCTCTGAACTCTTTCCAATCCCTTCACCCCTCCAGGAAATGGCTGGCAGGCACTTCAGTATCCTTTCTCTCCTGTTTCTCCTGGTGGCCTTCCCTTACACACAAGCTAGTGAAGATGTTCCAAATACAACAGAGAAGAAAATAGAGGTGGTGGTGGAAGCTACGGTCTACTGTCAGAGCTGTGAGCACTTTGGAACCTGGTCTTTGATTGGAGCCAAACCCATTCCTTCAGCGGTTCAGCCAAAGTAAGTGTTACCTGCATAAACCATAAAGGTCAAGTTAGCTACTGTAAGGTCTTTGAGACAGACAAAAGTGGTTACCTATATGCACCACTCGAAGGGTTCAAGATGGAGCATTATATACTTGATCATCCCCTCCACTCTTGTTATGTGAAACCTGTTTGGTCTCCTCTTGAAAGTTGCAGCCTTCTCTCAAATGTCAATTATGGTCTAGATGGGGCTTCACTTCGTTATGAGAACAAGAGATTGCATGGAAGCAAATACGAGGCTGTCATATATGCTGCTGGCCCCTTAGCTTTCCATCCCTCTGATTGCTCACAGACTCACTACTAATGTCTCAAAGTCTCAAACAATTACCCTTTACCAAGCATTGAGATTCGCTTGATCAGAATTTTTTTTTGTTGTTGCTGCCTATGATTTGTGTCTAGTATTCAATTTGAAATTGGTTCCTTTTTGGTATTTTTCTGAAATAAACTAAGTGCGTTTGTTTTTGCTTAATTTATAAGTAAAGTACTTTTTTATTAAAAAAATAACTTTTCAGACAAGCACAATTATTTAATTAAAATTTTGAAAACAATCAAAATCTAAAAAATTATGAAAATCAATTTCTACTTTTAATCGAAAGCTCAAATGAATGGCTAATTAAAAAATCAATTTTAAGAGAAATGCAATAGCAGAGAAAGAAAATAAAAAGATTTTTTTGCAATTTTACTGTGGGTAATTTAATCTTCTTTTGTGGGTTTTTGACTGTCCTAGCTTCAAGTTTCATAAGCACTGAAAGTTTGTACAAGTCAGAAAATTTGTTAGAAAAAGGACAACAGAAACCTCAAATTTGAGTACCTCATACAAAATCAAAGACAATTCTGCTTACAAATTAGAATCAAGCATTCAGCAATCACCTTGTTCCTAAAAATTCAATGGCATATTAAACATCTTGTTTATGTCGTCCATGGCTTCCTTTGTAAGGATTGTTGGCTCAAATAAATCAGATTCCTTTGACTTTCCTGGCAATTTTGGTAGTGGTGGACCTTGTTGATGTTCTAAGTCATCATCAACAAGGATTGAAAACCCACCAAATTCCTTTCCACTATTGCTCTCGGGGGCTTTCTCCTGCTTCCTTGATCTTCTTCTCCTAACAAAATCTATTGACTTCCCAAACATATTATTTATGTCATCCATAGCTTCCTTCATGTTGATTGTGGGATCTACTAAGCCATGGTGGCAAACATTCTCCACCTCTGGCTCATCCAAAATTGTGGAGCCAACAAATCTGCAAACGACTGTATCCTCTCTTAACTTTGAATTACGGGAGCTTTCTGCATCCTTAACACTAGATTTTTCAGAAGGAAGGTCCTTGGGTCGGGGGAAAACAAAGCCATTTAGTTGTGAAGCTGATGGAGTAGAATCTTCAGATAAATTCACATTTACGTCACTGGTCTCAGAATGTTCTTCATCATCAATATATATCTGGAGTGGCTCTCGGTGAGGTTGGCCAGCCTCAGTTCTCTGCTGCAGAGATAAGGAACCAGATGGCTTGATTCCATTATCCAAGTTTTCATCATCAAAAACTTCAAACCCATTCTGTGTGCTACGATCTTCCTTTGAATGGTTTTTATGTGATTTCCTAGCTGGAACAGTATCTAATGGCTCCCGGAACATGCTATTAATGGCATTCATGGCCTCCTTCATATTTATTGTAGGATCCACCAGTCCATGATGGCATGCATTTTCTGCTTCAGACTTTCCAACAATGGCAGTGTCAACAAACTTGACTACAACTGCATCATCACCACAAAATCTCTTGCCCTCATCCTTTTTAGTGTTTACATGTCTATCATTAGCTAAACCTTTAGTTACAGAATTCGCAATTTGGGGTCCCATATGCACACCCTCAACACTGCATGGTCCCTTGCTTCCCTCAGTCTTATTTTCAAGAGGAGGGATGCTCTTTGTAGACAGAGACCTCCTGGCAGCTCTTACTTCCTGATGCTGTAGGAGATTCTACTAAGTTAGCTAACTGAATATCAATAACAACAACAAAGAGATGCCTAAAACAACACAGAAGAACAAATAAAGGAAAAGGTGGTCACTACCTGCTTTCTCTTGTTATTCTTTCGCTCCATGCGTTGAAGAAATTGTTCATATGATTTCTGCAATTCATCCACAGGCTCTGCAAGGCTGTTAAACAGTAGAGGCAGCAAGATAAACATGACTATTGAAAATTTTGGGAAAAAGGGGTATCTCATACCAATTAAAGTGTACTAAATAGTAGTTATTTGCTGTGCCAATCTGCTAAATTGAAAATAAGAGAAAGAAAAATTTATTGAAAAAATGATGCATGCGCCAAGTTTCAAGCACAATCTAATGGCAATTTGATGTGAGTTTTCTGTCCCCATCATCTACTATTAATAATCCTTGCCCCCTTTTGGGGGTTTTGGCGGGAAACATGCACAACCGGGTAGATTGGTTTGCAATGGGATCTTCTCCATTAATTTCAAGGGGGAAGTGACTAGTTTCACTGAAAACAAGCATCTAACACTTGAATAAATTGAATGAGATGCCTGATCCAGTCAAAAGTGAGAATGTTTAAGCTTTATTGTTCAAAATAAGTAAGTGTCCATCTTCTTAATATTTGGGAGGGAAAAATTAGAATAGAGTTGTTTTGACTTGGCACTTGGCAGCCATCAAGGAACCATGTTAATATTTGTTTGTGCAAAAGTTGGTTGTTCATTGCTAATTTATATCACCTCATCACTCATGTGCTCAACACAACAGTCACAAGATGGTGATTACCAGCAGAGAACTCAACTTACTTCTTCACTCCCAGATGGTACATTTTCTCTGCCTCATCATACCTCTTGCTCTTCTCATAATAAAGAGCATATGCTTGGTAGTACTGACAACGTTTTGTCCCAATATGATTAACCTCCATGGTTCTCAAAAGTGCTCTTGGATCATCCACATAATCCATCTACGAATAAGAATAAAAATAAATAAAATCACTAACCATTTCATTATTATCTCTTCGTTTCAACTTAATTTCAAAAGTTACAATGTGCATCGCACTTCCTAAATCCAACATACATAATTAACACCAAAAAAATAAACTTTAACCATCATTTCCCCAACCCCATTTCTGAAAATTATTAAAAAAAAATGAAAATGGGAAAAGGGTGTTTAGGGTTACCAAGTGGAGCCAAACGCGAATGTAGCGCATGTCGTTTCTATAACGTCGATCGAGCTCGAAGGTGTGGGCGCATTTCTGCAAGAAGGGAGGTAGGTTTTCCTTGAGGGTTTGAGGAGGAAGAGTGTCCTTCATCTTTCGGATCCCTCTGCAACGTTGCAAATGAGTGAGTACAGAAACGTGAACCGGAGAGAGAGAGAGAGAGAGAGAGAGAGAGGGAAAGGGAGAATTGAAGGGGGTACCGTACCGGAGCCAAGGAAGAAGAGGGTCTTTGCCCGTGTAATTGTTGATGTCTGAGATTAAGGAAGATAAGAGTTCATCGTGGTTCGCCATTTCGGAATTGAATCTGCGGCAGCGGTGGCGGTAGCGGTGGTGGTTGCGGTTGTGTCACTCTGACTCAGTGGACCTGATTTGAATTTAAGTCTGGGCGGCTAGGCAATGCTCTTGATCTTGATTGTTGGAATTGAGATATACTTTTTTTTTTGTTAAACTGGTTGTTGGTGAAGGTGATCGGGCTGGCCCAATTTCAGCTCCAAAGTGATCGGGCCTACTTAGGTGGCCTGATATTTATCCCCAAGGGCCAAGGTGATGATCAATAGAGACAGGATAATTATGACAAAAAAAAAACAGGATAATTAATTTTATTTATATTTTGAGGGGATAAAGTTTACCATAGTCCACGGGCAAAGTGTTTTAGTGGCAATTCCATTTCACGATTAAGTAGTCTTTTTAAGAAGAAAAATGTTTATCATAGATCACTTTTATTTACATTAATTTTTATATTACTTGATGTTATTATCAAATCTAACCGTTATTATCATATTTTATTAAGTTAATTACTATTTAATGTTAATGTATTTTAAAATAAGTTAAAGAGTTTATTTCTCAAGAAAAAGTTCATTTGAGGGCTTTAAATGAGTTACTACTTAATCTGAAAATAATTACTATATTATATTAAGGTACAATAAAAAGATTTAAAGTTTTTACAAA
This sequence comes from Ormosia semicastrata, assembly GCA_029884595.1. Lineage (NCBI taxonomy): Eukaryota > Viridiplantae > Streptophyta > Magnoliopsida > Fabales > Fabaceae > Ormosia > Ormosia semicastrata. Next base: position 6,575,800 of record JAQQTO010000030.1, read on the forward strand.
GTTAATGAAAAAGCAATTTTTAGATGTTCATTTGATAAATTTGAATCAGTTATTATCGACTTAAAAATTAATTACTATTTAATATTCAGTTAATTACTAGTAGACATTAAAATATTTACAAAATAAGTGAAATGTTTTATATTTTAGAATAAAGTTTATTTGGAGTTTGAATAAGTTATTACTTAACGTAAAAGTAATTATCATCTTATATTAAGCTACTTGCTACTAAGCTTTAAGGTTATTATAAAATAAATGAAAAAATTGTTTTTGAAATAAACTCATTGTGAAGATTTGAATGGTTACTATCTAATTTAAACGTAATTACTATATTATATTAAGTTACTTACTGCTAGACTTTAAGAATTTTACAAAGTAAACAAAAGTGGTATTAACAAAAGTGGTGTTCAAAAATCAGAGTTAGTATTTTAAATTTGATGTTACTTGAGTTAAGGTTATTGGACACAACTTAAATTTTTGTTTGTTTTCCAGAGTATCCTTCTATCTAATAAATAAGAGACTAATCTCCTAGATTACGATTAGACCAAGGACCCCTACCAACAGTATTTGTTCCGTACACATGAATCTCGTGATTAAACTCAAAATCACATACTTAAGGGACCCGAGTCTCTTTTACTCGAATTAACACATGTTAATAACTCAAACTTTTTATTATTATTATGTGATAATAATAATATATGATCGAATAACAATGAAAAAAGAATATTAATAATATTGAATTAAAATTTTAAAATTAAATTCATTCAATATGAATGAAAATTGGATAGTTTAGAATATAGTGATTATGATAATTAATTATTAATTAATAATGTATCAATAATGTATTTAAATTTATATTGAACTTAATTGCACGGTTTACATCCAAGTATAAAGTATTTCTATATTTTAAATGCTATCCAATGCAACCGCTAAATTTAGCCTAAGATTAAAGTATACTAGAAGCCTTACTAAAGACGCAATAATAATACTTATAGACTACTTGTCAATGAAGATGGGTTGGCAATGATAACTGAACCTAAGCCTTTCATGTAAAATTTCTGAAGTTTGCTTCTCAACAAACCTAATGTTAATTCCAGATTTTAAAAAAAATAATATTAATTATCCACTAGGTCACTTGTTTCCTTTTCTTTACCTGAGTAATAACATCTCTTATTGTATAAAAATAAAGGAAAAAATGTGCAAAGTCACTCTAAACTTTGTCTATTACAAATAGTTACCATCAACTTTAAAATTATCTCAATTAATCTTTAAACTTCTACTAATATTTCAATAGATCATTTTATTAAAGGAGTGTTAACTCCTTAATGATAAACTAATATTGGTTGTCCATCTTCATTGAATCTCAGCTCATCGTTAATTTATTTTAAAAAACTTATTTTATCGATGTTGGCATTTGAGTTATCGTCACTGCTGAGAGATTGAATGATGTCTTTTATTTTCATGAACTTTTTTTGCTATGCTAAAATAGGGTAATGATTCACTTAAAAATTCATATAATTAGATAAAATGAGTTTTTATAAAATAAATTAATGAAGGAATAAGATTTAATGAAGATGGACGTGTACGATTAGTTTGTCATTAGGGAGTTAACACCTCAAAAGACCTATTAAAACATTAGTGAAAGTTTAGGAGCCAATTGAGATAATTTTAAAATTGAGAGTGGCTATTTATAACTAGCATAAAGTTTAAGGTGTTTTTATGTACTTTTTTTTAAATTAAGAATTTGTTAACAATTACCTTAAATTGGTTAAAGAAATAAAAATAGAGAATTTTAAATAAAAAATAATCAATATTAAAAAATAATTTTAATTTTTTAACTAATTTTTTAATAATTTTATTAATTATAAAATGAAAAATAATTGAATGATTTATCATATGCATGTATTGTATGCTAAAGTTACATATGTTATATGCATAAGCATATACAACAAAACTTACAAAGGCATGATGATTATGGTGGTGTCTAATATACACCATCCAAATTAAAGTATATGATGCACCTTACATCTCAGGCCATTGATTTAAACATAAAAAAAAAATCAATGACTTAAATCAAACACAAAAAACCTGCTAAGTAGGTTAGGAGAAATTGTAATTAGTGATGCCACCACCACCACCACCACCCTTCCTCCCTCACCTCTATATCCAAACCTAGCCTCCACTGGCAAACGCCCCACCTCGGGCCACCACCAGCCCTAGCCGCGCAGATACACACTGTCTCTGTTCGTGGGTGGCGCTGGTGTTGGGTGCATAACGTAAGACAACGTGACATAATGGGGGAATGACTTGTCGGCGATGGAGGAGTTGGGCAAGGCGACAAAAGGAGCAGATCTGGGTCTCAGGTATTAGTTCTGCGCGGCGGCACGTCTCACAATTCTGGGCGAAGGTGACCTTGGGCTTGCAGGTTCTAGTTTATGGCTGTGGTTTGAGACCGTGCACAGGGGTTGATATCGTTCGAATTGATCCACCACTGACGCAGCGGCGAGGTGAAGGGTCTCTGTTCGTGGGTAGCGCTAGTGTTGGGCGCGCAACACAAGACAACATGACGCAGTGGGGGTACGACTTGTCGACAATGGAGGAGTTAGGGGGCGACGATGGTCGTGGATGGTGGCTGCGATGTTTCTCCTTGTTTCGTTGGTGTCTCGTCGGAGTTTATGGGTGGCTTGCTGGCATCGATTTTGCTACGGAAGCCATGACTTGCTAATTGCATCCCTTGTATTTCCCCGCCCTGGAGTCGATGGCAGAATAACTGCTTTGGGCGGTGGCTCTGGGCGGTGGTTGTGACTCTGTTCAGTTTGTGTAACACCCTTGTGGGGATATCATATTTATGAATGCAATAAAATAAATGAAAATAAAATTCTTACCCAAGTTGTAAAACATTTGTTACTTAAATAATATTTGTGATAATTTTTTTTCCTTTTATATTGATAACATTAAATAAAATAACACAGAACACAAAATTAAACAAAGTATAATCACACCGTAATATACATATGATTCTTCTTTAATACACACATAATTTACAACTACAAGTATTTGATAAAGCAGTAAAGAGTTGACACAAAACTAAGACATAGTATTGCCCAAGTGCATCTCGTAAGATTTCTAACCCTCCGATGGATCATCCTCAGAAAGACCATCGAAAAGTTGACATCTTGGAGATCTCACAGCACTACGAACACGAGTCCGGACTGTTGACTCACTACTGAGCTCACTAGGTGCATGGAATACTCCCTGCCAGTAACGCCTAAGAGTCAGAGGTAACTCTAAATGTAAATATAACATAGTAGTGAATATGACATCTCCATCATACTCTCTACATAGGGACACAGTCAAACGTCCCACATATACAACTGTCCCTCTATCCACTCGCATACGCCAGGCTTCAGAACTTCTGTGAAACTCAAGTCTCACAAACCCGAAAAATCCCGACAATGCCATGATCTCAAGATCAGTCTTGATGATAAGGATGATCTACCGGCTCGTCCTCCTCGTATAGCTCGCCCGACTGTCTCTCGTCCGGATACTCTATTTCACGAGGCTGATCCTCTTCTTTCTCAAACTCTTCACGAAAATAACATAATAATATCGAGAAAACATATAGAGAGGTGAGATAATCTACATCACTACCCGCACGGTAATAAAGAAAACGACAGTACAAAAACAATTATCACAACAGTACATACTAATATATCATGCATAATTTTTAACAAAGTAATACATATCATTATATCACATGCATTATTGGAAAGCAATAGATCATACATTTTATCACAGATTATGGTAAGTAGTAAAATGCAAATAATGCATGAACACACACCGACTCGTTCCTACTCCATGGAGCTAAACACGGATATCTGAGAGAATGATCCGAATAGAAACTAATAATACTTTATGGCTGGCCAACCAAACTATTGCACTGTCAAACATCGTGTCTATAGTCCACAGTCCAAACATCGTGTAGTAGTACACAGTTAATACACCGTGCACTACAGGCATAGTACGTAATAGTCTCCTCAAGATCCCGATTAAGAATAGTGCTTGCCAAGATCATTAGTGTGTTGCCCATTACCACGGCCCAGAGGAGCAACCCACTGTCCCCATGTGAAATTCTCCACACACTAATGCCTTCAAGTTTATAAATGAACCACACTACGCTTATCACACCAAAACACAGTGTAATTTGCCTCATCAATCAATCGCCAATTATCAATCAAATTGACATAACACTCTAAGCATGATCTAAAATTATAAAAATACCCTTATTATCCAAATTTTACCATAATTACTAAATTATCCTTAGTCACAAAATACCAAAGTATAGTACGTCCCACCTGACAGTACTACATCACAACATGTTCGGGTCCACCCCTTTGACTTGACAACAAAACTCACTATATCGTTCAATCGCGTAGGAATTTTATCGCGTTTTCACAATCTCGTCGTTTTCACAAATGTTTTTAAATCGCATAAATATATTTTGACATTTTTAAACATCACGTAATGTTTTTAAATCATTTTCTCAATCGCGTAAGATTTTTAATTCGTTTTCTTAACCGAATAGTTTAAAATCATTATTTTAAATATGTGTAAAACTATATCAAGTATTTTTAAAATACGTAGAGTATTTTCATTGTGTTATAAATATAATATGGAATCTTTTCATTTTATACGTCTGATTTTAGTGAATTTCGGCAGCATTTTGCCTATAAAATCAGTATAAGGTATTTTTGATGTTTTCCACTAAATATAGTTCATTTTATTTTTACCCAATAATTACGCTTTGAAATTTGCTAACGCGCTTCAAAATTCATAAAATGAGCTTTACGTTAGTATTTTTCAAGCGTTTGATTTAGTTCTTACTCAAACTAAATTATGCTAATTTAGAATTCTAGGACTGAATTTATTCCTTTTTGTTTTCTCAAAGATTCATTGGAATCAATTTATTTTGTAAATCCATTACCTAACCTATCTTAGAAAATAAAATGGCATGTTGGCCAAAATCGAAAATAAAATGGCATTCAATTATACACTAAATGGCATGTTGGCCAAAATTAAATCAAAATTATTATTGAAATTTATTATTTTACCTAGATTCATTAACTCATTGATTTAGAAAATGGTTGAGAACATTTTGGTTCTCTGTTTGATGTAAGGTCGTGAGCCTCATTCTGTGTTCTTTGGAACACTCATGTAAATCGTTACATGTTATTCACATCCTACTTTAATAAATATACAATTATAAACACATACATATATAAACACATATAATATACATACAATTTATTTTAAAGCTATATATAGACATGCATAGCAAAAATAAATCACAAATAGGAAAGCATTTAAAACAATCACAAAAATAATAAAAACCATAAACAATCAAACAAATGAATCCTTATGGATTCGGTACACACAAACAAATCCATTTTCCCATCACCACTTAGGGTTGATGAGATTAAATCTCCCTCTTACCTCTTGAAGACAATTAATCGGTTAGTTTCCTCCTTTCTTTGAAATTTCGTGTAACTCCCAAACAAATCCCTAAAATGCTTTAACAATTAGTAAAAACACATACAAGGTTCAATATTGAAAAACCATAGAACAATCATGGTTAGAAAAATTAGAAATCCAAATTTAAACCATAGAATCAATATTTACCCTTAAGAAAGTAAGCAAAAAGTTTGATTTTGGACTAGATGGAGTAGGTTTTTGGCAAAACTTTGTGAATGAAAAATGTTTAGAATATGATTTGGGTTTAAGAAAAGCTAAGAGGTAAAATTATAGAAGATTGGTGGTGTGGGTTGGGTGCTTGGCCGAATAGAGAGAGAGAAAAAGAAGAAAAGTTCACTTGGTGTTCTTGGTGTTTTTGGAGAGAAAATGAATAGCTTAATTGTGATAAGTGTAAAAATGAAAGTGAAAAGTGTAAAATTAGGGGGCTGCTGCCTTGAGTGAGTTTTGGGTGAGGTTGAGTGTTTAATTTTGCTAGGTAAATATCTAATAGTGTTCACATTAGTTAAGCACATGGCTTATGTCATTGGATGGTTCAAGAACCATGTAGAACTTGACCACTTAGCCTCCTTGGCTGCTGCCTAAAACCGTGTGGCTCCTTGGATTTTAAGGTCTTAATTGCTTTCAATTTACACCTAATTACATACTAATTAATTAGATAATTAGTTAGGTTAATTATCCTATTAACACTTAATCAATATTCTAATCATATAACTAATTAGTTTAATATATTTTAGCATATATTATAACCTTTAAACAATATTAGGATATCTAATTAATATTTAGATTATAACTAATTAAGAACTAAGCTAGTTCACTTAGTTTGCTAATTAGATAATTAGATTAACCAAGTTAGGATTAATTAGCTACTAACCAAATTCAAGCCACTATATTTGACTTAATCTTAACCATTGGTTTCATCTTTAATTCCTAGCCCTAAATGTAATCTAAGCTAGATATTGATTAGTCATAAATCTTAAATTCTAATCTCACCATTGATTTGATCAACGGTTGAAATCAAAGGCTTCCTAACTAAGTCTTCATCCAACAGTCCAAATTAAAGTCTACGCTCCTTTCTTTGACCTATTCTTATTGGTTCAAAAAGTCAAGCCACTTTTGTTGACTTGCTTTCATTGACTAGAATTTGTCCAGTCAGAATCGTTGACTGCTTTTCCTAAACGTGGGTCCCACAGACTTTTAAAGATCCGTGTTAATTTTGAAGCAGATTTCTACTATTTTTGAGACATGAGATCTTGTAATATAAAATAATATTATAATAATATAAAATTATTTTATTACACGAGTTAAATCCTAAAAATTACAAGATTAATATATATATCATTCAGAATTGGGTTTAGTAAGATCCCTCAGCTCCAATTAATTAAAATAATATTTTTTCGGTCAAAAAATTATTATTTCCCTGACTTGGAGCAAATCACACACAACAATCAAATACACTCACAAAACAGTCAAATTTAATTTACTGCTCACAGAATTCACAAAACAGTACATTTCAGGATAATATAGTAATTATTCCAAAAGTTAGGGTGTTACAGTTTGCAAGGGTGGTTTTTGGGTTAAAAATGGTGGTGTTCATAGAGGTTTGATCCAAGGGTGGTGGTGGTGGTGGTGGGATGGTGGTAGAGTGTGTAAAAAAAACATAAATTCAAAAAAAAAACTTGCTATTGCAAGTAAAATCATAAGGTGTATCATGCACCCGAATATAGTAGGGTGCATGATAACATCTGTCTGATGATTATACCAACCATCTTCAACCAAGTAAAATGTGATGCGAAGCGTATAACATAAAATACTATTTTTTATTGCAGATAGATAATATTTGAGTTAATTAGTGTGCGCTTTAACTTATTTATCTCTTTAATTTAGTCAAAAATTAATCATCTATGACAAGACTACGAGATTTACAAAGATAATCATTATGGTTTGAGTCTAAAAAATTATTTATAATTAGAATTCGAATATATAACCGTGTATCTACTCACACGTTATATGTTCCTCTTTCGCTTGAAAATTACATGGTCATAATATACTATAACTCTAGGGATTGGCCTATATTTAAAAAGATTAATTTTTGTTCAGTTTAATAAAAAATTTATTTATTTTACATAAAAAAGTTGTTTTCTTTTTATTTTCAGTTTATATTCTTTTAACTTAATTACAAAATAAAGAAAATATTAAATGATTTATCCGATTTATCATATGTATATCATGTATATGCTAAAGTTACAAATGCTATACGCAGATAAAGGTGACAAAACGGGCCAACTCGTCCCGTCCGTCCCGTCCTGCCTTCAACCCACCAAAATATGGGACAGGATGAGTTGACCCATTTTGAAAAATAGGTTGGAAGAGCTAATCCACCTTGTTTTAGGATGAGTTGACGGGTTAGCGGGTCAATCTGTCTAACCTACCTAAAAAATAAAAAAAATTATAAAAAACAAAAAAATCTATAAATTTTTTTAAAAAATAGAAAAATAATAATTTATAGAGACTAAAAAATAAAAAAAATAAAAAAAATTAGTATCATACCCATAAAAATACCACAAACACAAATAAAAAAACTCATTTATAACACTTAAAAAAAAACTCAACCCAACGGGCTAACTCGCCCTCACCCCGCTTAACCCGCAGGTTATGTAGGGGGGTTATACGGATTAAAAAATAAAAGTAGATTAAAATCTTGAACTCAATTCGCTAAAAAATAACAAGTTGACAAGTTAACCTAACAAATTGAATCCGTTTTGCTACCTCTATACGCAGAGCATCCATCTCTAAACTATACATCCCACAGGTGGTCCAAGTTACTGTTCATTTTACTATTCTTGCTACACGCGTCAATTGCTCTTGCGTTTTCCACTGGGGTCTTTGGCACGTGTGAGTGTTGGGTTATCCATATTACATTTTCAAATTTCAAATGCTAAAATATTTCTCTTCATTTTCCCCTCCCTTTTGCTGTTCCTCTCCATCTAAGTTCATCGGTAACGAGTCTGGCCTCAGCCATCTCGGGCATGTGGTGGTGTCGACGGTGCTGTGAGGCACCCGAAGTCATTGACACTTCAACAACCATTTGGGTGCCACAAAGGTTTCTAGATTTTGATTTTGGGTTCTCAATTTTATTCTTCTATATATATAAATCCATTTGCTTTTGTTTTTTCAAATTTCATGATTTAATCCATTTGTTACCTCACGCAGCAGAGACAATAGAACGGAGAGGAAGAAGAACGAATTACTGTGACAGCTCACAGCTTAGAACTTTCGAGAAATGTTTGGAAATGGAAATAGGAAGGAGGAGCAGTACGACACTTCTGATGGCGACTCTGAAGGCCATGCACCTCCCAAAAAATAATCCTAGAAGGATTTCGATGACTCCGACTCCATTGTCATCTGCAAGGTCCCTCTTAAAATCATTATCTACAAGAGTTTTTCCTTTTATTAAATGTGCTGATTTTATATTTTATTTTCATTTTTTGTAGATATTGAAGAACATGAGGTTGTAGGTGAGGAATTAGCATAGGAAGATTGTGGTCAATGTTCGGGAATTTTACGTTAAAGATAGGAAGCAAATGCTTAGCAAAAGAGGTTTGCCAAATTGTTCTCCAAATTTTTATAAATCCCTTATTGAATCGATGATTTGATTTTGTGACATTTTGGTGAACCGAGGAGGGACTAATTTTGGGCATCTTTCTTTTGATTGTCAAAGATATGCAATTGTTGATTTATGCAAGCTTAAGGTATTCTAATTTTAGTAAAAAGTATTAAACAAGAACTTACACTTCTGGGTTAAGAATGGAGAAGCAAAAAAGGTCATTTAGGGTTTTTATTTTATTTTAAATGAAAAAGAATTCTACATGTTATGCGGAAAACTTTTTAGCAATTCTTATAAATCAACTGAAAACGTCAAATTTCCCATTAAGTTTTATTCCAATGTTTGGGGACAAAAATTGATTAATTTATGTGTGATACCCGCTGTTCCGAGAATTGTTCATGTGTATAGTGTCTGGGTTTTAGTTATTTCTTTTGTCTATTTGTCTATTTCTAACGAGAGATGTGAATCTGTCAGAAGGTAAAGCTAGCGTTCATGCTAGCTTAGCATTCTCTGAGAAAATAAAAAATTAAGCTGTTGCTCCATTTTTTATCACCATCCAGGTTGTGTCCGGTACAACACACTTTGGCTATATAGTTTTATCCAAAGTATTTTTAATTAAATAAATCCAATTCAATAGAATAACATCTCTAATATAATAGTGTTTTCTTTTTACCTTATTATATTGTTACAAATCAGATAGTAAATGAAATTTAGCAAGACATGTTGATGCTTTTAGTTATTTTTTTAATTATTTTATTTGAAGGTTGTTCAATTACCTTAGTAATTCTATTACACGAACTGCTTAAACTTTTTTAGTTAATGGAATGTATATTGATGTAGGTAGCAAATAATACAATTCTCATTGCTTGCCCAATATGTTCTACAAAGCTTGAGATGACTACTAATCTAATGGGAGGTTTGTGAACATTAGGAAATAAAGAGCTGTAAAATATTCTATCATTATCAGTCATTGAGTCCCTCCTCATTGGGATATTTTGTGAAACCATGGTTTTGATTTTAAAAGATGATTTTGCCATCATCTTCCTTGACAGTATAGTGATACAAAAGGGAATTTCTAATTTAGCATTCCTTCTTAATATAAGCACATGTATAATTTCATTCAATTTTTTAATGTTTTAGTAATATGATATGAACCTTAAGAGAACCACACCACAAAAGCTAGCCATTGTGGTTGGAGAGCCCAAGGCCATATAAACCTCACACCGGAATCCTATACTTCCGATGTGGGACTCAAATCTCATACCTTGCAATTAGATTCTAACATTCCACCAGGCTCCGCAGCCCCGGTGCCCACGCGGGCTGACTGTGTACTAGCCCTCTGACTAGTCCCTGGCGAACACTACAATACCGACGTCACCACCTGCGCTGCTCATTTGTAGCTGAGAGGCATGGTGAAAGGCTCTGATACCAGTTGATAGAGACTAAAAATTATAGGTAGATTTATATATTGTAGACTACCTCCTGTACCCAGAGGTAGACCTCTGTAATTACAGAATTTCTGAAGAAAGTTGGTAGAAACAGAAAATAAAAGATAACAATAGGAGCCCTGCAGAAAATAGAGACGTCCCACCCCTTTTTCAATTCCTTCCCAAAACCACTCAATTACCCTTTACTCTGCTCCCTCCCCATTTATAACCCACCTTCTAGTGGTGTACCATTATCATTTACATTCATTTCTGGCTGTTACGAAACCCCCTTACTAATCTTTATTTATTCCTTTATTTATTGTTGAATGTTATCAACCTTTCTATTTACCTACTGGTGGTGAATCTTCATTTATTCTTGACAGCTGCTTCTGCATTTATTCTTGGCTATTATGTATTTATTCCCAGCTCATTCCCCTTCTTTCCACCTCTCCTTTTATAAACATGGGTTAAAGGCCCATCATAACACAATGAAGTTTTACAACACAATTTTGAGGTTATAGCTTCTAAACTGAATAAAATTACTTGAGAAGTGAAGATCTACTGTGAGTTTTCAATCCATCCTTACATAGCCTAATTCAATTAGTAACAAAGGCTATTTCAAAGTAACTAGAATTTAGATCCTTTTATTTAACGATCATGGTAGCAACAAAATATGAACACAATAGACAAATGCACCCATGCTTCTCCATAAATGAGTTATTATTTTATTTTTTCAAATTTGCTCTATTTTAGAACCTCATGATTATATGGCACTGGTGGGGTTTAGAAACAGAAGGTTAATGGTCTTCCATATTTCATTGCTCGGCATTTTAAGCATGTTCCAATTGACTAGAAATTAATAATTGCATAAGCACTTATAATAATAATCTCTACAAGTCTGCAATTTTTACATCAAGGAATAACTGAGGCTTAATATTTTGAGTAAATAACGTTGACTATTTTGATTTTTCATTAGCAATGAAACCTTTCTAGATTGGAATTTTATTTAATTTCATCTTGTTTCCTCGCATTTCTATTTGTTTACTTTTTACTCTTAGTCATTCTTTTGAGTTGCTTGATGAAAGTTATACTATCTAGAAAACTGGTCTCAATTTATTGTGCCCACCATGCTAAATGTCATTATATTTTATACTACTAATTATATAAGTTCATACTGCTTGCAATTAAATTCTGGCATAACATATTATATGTTGATGATATCTGCAGGTAAAACCCCCAACACTTTCTCTAATTGGTGCCCAAGATCTCAGCATTCCAATTTTGACTAGACTGCAAGTATTTTGACTCACTAAATATATGAGCTTTAACAAATAATTAGAGACTATTATTTGATTGCCTTATAAACTAGAATTGTATGATAGAGAAAATCATATTGTTTAAATTGCATTATCGTGGTAATCATTATCTTTGTACCTCTGATGAATTGTCAATATATCCTATTTTTACGGTTCAATTCCTTAATTTTTATATTCTTTTTATTTATTTTTAATGAATTTTGTTTGTTAGTTTTGTTATATTTTTAGTTTTGTTTAATTGTGTTTTTATTAAGTGTTTTATGTATTTTTGTCAGGTAATTGTACAAAAAGAAGAAATTCCTGAAGATAAATATGTGAAGGATTCTTATCCTATTCTTAGATGCTAATTAGAGTTCTAATTGGATACAAAATCTTAGATTGGAGATTGGATAAGGATTCTCAAAGAGATTTGATTTGGAGCAAAATTCGGATTCCCATACTATCCTGACCATTCCTCATTAATTAAGTCATATCTTGAGATACAGAGATCAGATCGACGCGCCGTTTATGGTGTTGGAAAGCTAACAGAAAATCCTACAACTTTTCTGTTGAGATAAAGGGCAAAATCGGCCATCTAAAGGGTGAGAAAAATCATGCAAGTGAGATACGAAAATCTGTCAGCTTTTCTATAAAAGGGGGAAAACGAGTTTAGCAAGAGAACTTTCTTTGATTGAGAACATTGCACAGAAAATCCCTAATCCTGAGAGAGTTTTTTTGCGGTAGTAGACCTTGGAGGGCGATTTCAAAGGAGGATTCTTGAAGGCTTGAAGATCTTAATCTCCATTAAAGGGGTTTTGATTTCTCTTTCTTTTTAGATTCCCTTTTCTTTGGGTTTTCTTTCCACGAGTTTGTATTCTGATATGGGTTTGTTTATATTGAACATGAGTAGCTAAACTCATAGCTAGGGCTATGGGGGATCTTGTTTTTCTAATTATTTGGGTTTGATTTCTAATTTGATTATGGTGATTTCTTTTTGGGTTTTTCATATTGCTTGTATTCTTGTCAGAATTTGATCACTTTTGGCATGTATTAATTCATTGTTCGACCGGTGACCATCTGCATTCAATGAGTGAATTTATATGGTAAGCCTAGGATTAAATTGATGAATGACCAAACATCGATTTATCCTACTAATGGAATTGACGGTATGTTAGTTCATCTCTTGAATTGAAATTTAATGCATTCTTGATTAATTCAACTAAATGACCAAATAGGTGAATTAAATTAGGAATAAAATATTGTTTCATCCATGACCATTGGGATTCAATAGCAAATAAGAGAATATTGGCAAAAGAATTACCTTAATCATAATTGAAAGAAAATCTGAATAATTGGATTCAAGTGAACCTTGCGTCCTAGTCTCTTTCTCATTGATTATCTTTTTCTTGTTTGATTGTTCACTGCTTTTCTTTATTTGTTTATTTTGATTTTAACTTAAATTTCTTAATACACTTTCGATTGTCTGAATAACAAAGGGATTTTGCGAATCTAGCAATTACCAATTATTTCTCATGGGATCGATAACTGGGACTCAAGTTCTATATTACTTGGCGATAATGTATTTTACGCTCATCAACCTCTAATTGATCCATGTTCATTTTAGTCTTTGTTAACAGACCCCAAGAAGTTCCTCACTTGACAACCTAACACCTATATGACTATATATAGCTTTTTTTTTATCCATGGCTTTTTGCAGAGGACCAACCTACAAGAACGTGCGAAACTGTGATAGTGTTGACAACCCCATTGAACTGCTTCAATCTGTCTATGCATTTTCTTCTTTATTGATTGTTTGTGAGTGCCCAATATTATATGATTGTGGTCACAAGGCCTATGTTCTCTTACAATAGTTCTCTTTGAAATCAATATGAGATCTGCGTCAATTGTCAAAGACAAAGTTTAAGTTGAATCAGTTGCCTCCTTTTGTCTTTTCCTACATTTATGCTCAGGCTATTATTCTGAAGTGCGTTGAACTGTGTTAATCATAGTTAACTTTAAATGTTGTGTGTTGATGTCCTAAGCATGTTATATTTTTTGTTTGTAGTCACTTTATTTCTATGAAAATATGTTCATTTATTTTCATGATTGATGCACTACCAACGCGCCTTTTCTAGCTAACCTTACATTTAATTTTTCTTATATTATTAGTTCAAGGAGTTAGTTAAAGCTTATGAAGTTTTAAGTGATCCTAAGAAGAGAGAACTATATGACCACTAATGTGAAGATGTCCTTAAAAAGGGGGTGGGGGAGGAGATGGCCCATTTCATAATCAATTTGATATATTCAATCATTTTTTGGTAGAGCGGGCTTTGATGATGAGAAATTATCTTTTTTAAGAATTATGTTCTGCCAAAAATGTATATGGTATATACTTCACTGGACTTATATACATCTGATTCTTTCACATAACATCTCCAATGTCTTATGCTTTTTCGTTTTAGGATAGGATAAGTGTGTTTATTTATGGCAGCCATATAGATATATTTTCCCCTCTTGAAAGAGTACATTGTATTAGGATAGGATATATTGTCTTATGCTCAATTTGATTCTTACTTTAGGGTGAGGTGTATGACTGATGACAAAACTCTATTGACATTATTTCTGCTTGATGGTTCTAATATCACTCCTAAGTAGGTTACTAATGCATTTCTTATGTTTTACTTAGTAATTAACAGTTGTTACATGTAGATCAGGTTGATACTAATTGCTAGATTTATTTGTGTGATACATATTGTTAATTTGTAGTTTTTCTAATAATCTTAGTATAAAAAACTACTATTAAAATATAAGGATCATAGAATTCATGATTCCCACAAATAAGAAAGTATGAAGACACTAACCTTTATCTATGAGATCCCAATCTCACTTTCTATTCCTTTGCCTTTCTTTACTCTAGTCCTTTGCTAGGAACATGACATTGAGTTTTACACAAAAATTGTTTCATAAATACTTCTAACTTCCATCAAGTTAGCAGTTACTATAATTGCAAAACTGCATTTTCCCTTTTACTCAATAAGAGTTTAGTCCATTAACTTAATCTAATTACTTATTAAATTAATAAGATAAGTCACATGTCTGTGAACACCCAATTTTGTCCGTGGCGTTTTGTAAATAAAAAAAAAGATAAAAAATAATAATCTTTCAACCCATTGGCCCATTAACCCATTAACCCGTAACCCGTAACCCATAAACCAACCCGTTAACCCATAACCCGTTAACCCACAACCCATTTTATCCTCACACTTAAACTCATCACTTATCCTAAACCAACCTTTCCTAAACTAACCATTACTCATCCTACCACAAACTTATCCTAAACCAACCTATCTAAACTAACTCAAAGTCCTACCACAAACTTATCCTAACATAAACCCATCCTATCTCAAACCCATCCTAAACAAACTTATCCTAAACCTCCCATCACTTATCCTAAACAAACTCCTAATCACATTCTAACTCAATAATCCTCTCCTATAAAACACCTAACCCAGTTGCAGAACCTATACTAAAAACTTTGATCCTTCCCGGAGACTTGACCCACATATTACAATTATCACGAGTCAATTTACTCATTACTCTGCCAAAATTCTCTCATCACCATCTTCCAATTCCATAGCAAATTAACGTCACCATCCTCATCACTTTTCACCATCTTCAAACCACCGTGCGGTCAACCTCCACACTTTCTCACCATCAAAACCATCAAACCAATCCCTTGTAACCACCATCTTCACTAACCCACCTCCCACAACCACTCCTCCATAAGAATCGTAACCCAGATCAGTGTGTGCCCCCACCAAAACAGAGCCCACCGTCATCCTCACTCACACCTAAACCGGACCGCGTCCTTGTCGTGTGAGCCCAATAACCATACCCAAGACCCAGAGATCCACTAGATTGCCGGCCAAACCAGCTACGTCTGTTGCAACCCGCCGACCGCACCTCGTCGGATTCCAGCCAGCACCAGATGGCGCGACCCCGGCCACTATCTGCGTCACACCGCGACCCATTTAGATCATGACCCACCGCAAACCGAGCGTCGTCTTCTCCGTGGGTCTCCGTACCCGCTGCCGTCTCCCCAGCCGCTCAATCTTTGCATGGTACATATCTGCCTTTGCTCACCGCCGGTCGCCGTGTGCTCCATTTGAGCTCCCTGTTGGTCTCTGCATCAAAGAAGGAGAAGAAAGAGGCTAAAATAACCCCTCCCTTTTGCCTCTATTTCGTAAGCTGCTTCCCATTTTTTTTTTTTGAATTTCAAATTATGCTTTTGGGAGGTGGGCTTCTGATTGTTTGGGCCCAAGCAAAAAAAAAAAGAAGAAGAAAAAGCCTAAAAAAAGATGATAAAATTAAGAAACCAATTAAATATTTTTTAAAAAAAATAAAAATAAAAAGGGGTTATCGAGTTTGAGTTGCTAACCCTTGTATTTTGTAAACATCGAGAGTTTTGACTTGATGGTTTACATTATTATTATTATTATTTAAATTGTATTTAAATTATTATCTTGTTTTCAATTTTTAAGTTAAATCGCTAATTGATAATTTTTAGTAAAAGTTTTGTAACAAACTTGATAATCAGTGGGTGACGTCTCTAGCGCGACGCGAGCTTCACCTATTTAATTCTTAATTTGAATAACTGAGCCGCGATGACTTGTTAATTCAAATTTTTAAATTTTTTTTAATAAAATCAACCAACCCACAATTATTTTCTAAAGAACTACGTGACTTTGAATTCCTCATTGCACTTGAGGATACGTAGGAGCGGGACTCATATTCCGTCAAGCCAAAAATTAAATTTTCATAATTTATTTGTTTATTTCATATTTTTTACAAAATAGGTAAAACAAATATTTTCAAGGATTATTAAGAATTTGCATAATTAATTTAAATGTCTTAGGACGGGTGTGTTAGAAGTCTTTGTGGGATTAAGTTTTGCTTCCTTCCCTACACATAACCGACTCCCGAATTTAATCTGGTTTCAAAGATTATTTTTCTTGGGTTTTCTAATTTTTCCTAATAAAAAATAAAATTGGTGGCGACTCCTAATTAAATATATTTTAGTTTAAGTTGCTATTTCACTGCGATTAATTCAGTCGCGACACCATCATATGAGACATTTAATCCAACACATATAGGAAATGCTTACTCATCCATTTCCAAAAATCTTAGATATAAACACTAATATTTCTGCTAAGGATACTGTATTTGGAAAGGTAGCTTGTTTTTCTTGAGTTATCATTGGTTTAATATTTTGTCTGATATGTGTTTTTGTTTAATTTATACATTCTTCTTTTTGTAGTCTTTGCTGAATGAGTTTAATGAGCTTGAGTTGTGTCTTGGCCAGTCAGTTGGTGAATGCTTTGGTGCAAAGTTGACTCTTGCAAATAGGAGTTTCAATGGAAGTCCTAATAGTGCAAGTGGTGATCCTTCTTCGATTGTTTTCAAGGTAGTGAAAATTGAGAAAGATTGATATGTGCGGGATGAATTTTTTTTTAATGGTGTTTAGCGTTGTGTTGCACTTAATGCATAAGAGGTTTTGTTCTGGTCAAGTTTGATAATATAAGATTGGAGTAACTTGTCAGTTACAATGTAAGGACGTGATTTGTTGATACTTGAAGATTCATCATTTCCACAACCTATTCAATATTTTACTTTTCCTAATGATGGCCAATAAAAGTTTTTAAAATAAGAATTGTACTTGAACAAATGTGTTTACATTGTATTTGTTGGATTTTTTTATTTATAATGCGTGATAAGTATTGGTTTAGATTAGATGGTGGAAGTCAATGTGTAATGGTACTGAAAAGATTGTGGAGCTAAAAGTTTTGCCGACATTAGATATTCATTTCTTTGTTATTTTTGTGGTTTTATCCATGATTATATAACGATATGGATTACTCTCCTAAAATGCAGCACGTTTAAATGTTAATGTTCTAACTGAATAGCAAAACGAATGAAGTTTATAATAATAGAACTTTAGAAGTTGAATATATATGTTGTTTAGTGTGGCTGATTGTGTTTGTTATGACAAGACAGTTTTGTATTTATGTGTGATTTGTACACTGCAATTTACTTGACATGTGTTTACTGACTGTTGAAATTTTTTTTTAAAAAAAATATTGAAAAACATAGTTGAATTCAAGTTGCTCATCTAGTCTTTAATTAAGTAGTTGATTGACTTAGATTGTGGTGTACAAATCACACATAAATACAAAACTAATTAAGTATACAACAAAACTTACAAAAGTATGATGACTATACCAATCATCTTCAACCAAGTATACTTGATTTTTACACGGATAACCATGTTAGTATACAACAAAACGTACAAAAGTATGATGATTATACCAATCATCTTCAATCAAGTATACATTGATGTGTAGCGTATAACATAATTAACATTAGGGGTGTTAGTGAGTTGGGTGAATTTTGTAGTACTTTTTAATTCTATTAGTTCATTAGAGCAGTGAGTTAAGTTGGGTTAGGTTAATTTTTTTTTAACTCAACCTAACTTGATTCGTTCAAAAGTAAGTTGGGTTGGATTGGATCGAACTCTTAGTCTAACATATACAACAATAATCAAGTTTTTTTTTTCATTAGGTAGAGTCGTCTACATAGATTAAACGATGTCATTGTGTCATATCATTAACAAAGTCTTTATAAATGTCATATAAATCTAATTTTTTTTAATTGTTTCACCTATAGTCTTTCTTAGTCTCTCTCTACTTCTAGCTATTGAGCTATCATTCATCTGATTTACTCTTCTTACAGAAACTTCTAAGGGTCTTCTCCTTACATGTCCAAACGACCTAATGCGAGATTCTTTCATCTTTTCCAGAATAGGTGCTACCTCTACTTTCTCTCCAGTGCATTCATTCCTAATCATATATTATCTTGTATGACCACACATCCAGCGTAATATCCTCATCTCAGCGACACTGATCTTATGCTCTTATTGGTTTTTTATCGCCTAACATTTAGTACTATACAACATCGCGAGTTTTACGGCTGTGCGGTAAAATTTACCCTTAAACTTGAGAAACATATTTTTATCACAAATAACTTCTGAAACACTCATCTATTTCATCTATCAAGCTTAAATCTTATGATTTACATCTACCTTTATCTCTTCGTCATTTTGTACGATATATCTAAGATACTTAAAATGTGTGACATATATTTTAAAAAAATTTTTTAAAAAAAGTCAATATAAAATCAAAAATTCATTATAAATAATATGTCTTATATAAATATAATAAGTCATATATTAATTCACATAACTAATCTTACACAAATATAATATATTTCAAATAAACTAAATACACATAAGTGCATAACAAATTAATAAATTTTACTAATTTAAGTGTGGAATAACTAAATTAAGTTAATAATCTCAATATTTATAAATAATAAATTATTCTAATCAATTAAAGTTAATGTTATCACACATATTATTTATATTGACATAATTATTAATTTGACTTTTATTTTTTTAAGATGCTGTAATTTTTAAAATAAGAAATTAAAATTTGAATTTTTTATTTAAAAAAGTTGAGATTTTAAGAATGAGTGGATAAAATAGTGATGGATGAGAATAAATATACTATTTATGTGTGATCATTTTTATTTTTTGTTAGAATTCAAAATAGAACTACATCATTTCATTATATGAACCTTTTATGTCAGTAATCATTTAATCACAATTAAAAATTATAACTAAATGATTTTTTAATCGCAATGAAATAATTTTTTTTATTTAATAAAAAATATGAATAGGTTAGATATTTCGAAATCCATTTCCTAACTCACATACAATAAGTCACAGAAATTTTTAACCCGATCCAACGCAGGAGAAAAAGCAAAACCATCATGTCAATTGCCTTGTGTGTTGCTTTCAGTCATTACTCTTCTCCAAAGGCTCCAACCAAGCAACCAAACTGCCTCTGATTCTGATCAATGGAAAACTCCGAAGAAGGAAACGAAGTTCCAAACCCTAACAATGCCAATGCCCACCAAACTCAACACTCCCCCAATGGCGACCCCGAAGAAGACGACGACAACGACTACATCGACGAAGAACAAGAAGACGACGAGGAAGAAGAAGACGACGACGACGACGTCGTCCTTTCCCATGAACCGAATCAGCGAAACCCCCAATCCCCATTGTCGAAGTTGCGCGAGCAGCATTTCAAGCTCGAAACCCTGTCGCGGCGATTGTCGTCGGAACTGGTTCCCATCCGAGTCCACGACGTGCTGATAAACGGCAACACGAAGACCAAGGATTGGGTGATCGAGGCCGAGCTCAAAGGGATCGCGAACGCCACCACCTTGCAGGAGTTGCTTCGCGCATCGGAAATCGCCCTCGCGAGGCTTCAGAGCCTTGGGATTTTCGATTCCAGTAAGGTTCGCCTCGAGGCGGGGCCGCCGGAGTTGCCGAACACCGCCAATGTCATCGTCGATGTCGTCGAGGCTGCTAACAAAGTCTCCGGTGAATTTGGCGTTTACACGAAACCCTCGGTACAATCTTATTCTCAGTGTTTTAGAATAATGGGCCTAACTCTACCCCACGAGGGAGGGTTGCCCAAGTCATTATAAGTGTTACTTTGCCCATATACTTAATGGATGTGAGACTTTAACACAGTTCTTATTCATATGTGGTATAGGTTGCAGTTTTTGGGATTATAGATTCGTTAAGAGTGAGAGATGTTAGTATTATTTGAGGCATTATAAGGAAATCTGTAATGTTGTAGACATTTTAGGGATGAACAAAAATACAAAATGATATATGTTAATATATGCAATAGTAGAACTTATTGTAGTCAGTAATGGTATATATGAGAATGCTTTTCTTCTTAGGTCTGACTGAGGTCGAGCATTTCATTTCAGATGCTTATTGTAGTGCAAAAACTTCTCTTTGAGATAGTTATTATTATGGCAACAATAATAATTTAAGTGGCTATATTGCTATAAAATGTTTGCATTTAGAGGAAGTGGAACTGTGGCAGGTTAACAGAAAATAGGGGTTGGCCCAATATGGTCATCCTTGGATTGGGAAGCTTTTAGCTTTACCGGTATTGGCTTTGCAGTAAAAGTCTCACTTCCTGTTAATTTTGTGGACAAGAAATCATGGTTCTGGTCTCACTTGGAGGTAGGGTAGCTACTAACAGAACAGATGCTTTTTTTTTTTCTTATCTCCACCTGTTTCTTCCACAAACTCTTGGTTCGGTTAAATTGTTGAGAAAGCACCTACTGTTCCTGCCCTTGCGAGGTTAATGTCATCTATTAGGATGAGCTTTGACAGTTTGACTATTCTCTGAGGAGACATATATTGACCTGCTTTTTGCCAGATTATAGAATTAAGGGTTTAAGGGAAACAGATTTTGTGCTTGATGGCCTCTTAATAAGAGAGCTTTCATACAGTTGCAGCAAAACAAGCTAATATGTACCTTCGCTTTACTTCTTGCCTGTTGGTATTATGCTTAGATATGAGCAGGAGTTATTTTGGATGTTATTACGTTTTTCCAATTGCAGACTATTTGGTTGCAAAGAAACATTTGAAAGGGTGTACTTTATAATGGAAAGTAGGAAGAGACTCCAAAGTACTTTATTTACTTGAAGCTCACTAGTCCACTTTGATTTTTCTTTCCATGAGTGAAGTCTATATTAGCTTTGTCCCTTTTTGGAATGATTATCTCTATTTCTAATGGGTTCCTTCTGCTACTTGTGTTACTTTACTTACCTTGGGATATTTTAATGAAATTGTACATGTAAGAAAAAAAAAGAAAATCAAGATACAATGTATGTGCCATTTATATGTTGTTAATTTGTTGGGATTTTTGAAATGTATCAAGTTGAGACAAAGATATGACTTGTTGCCTATTGATCAAATGTGAAGGTATGGTAGTATATGCATGACTGTGTTTTGTGGTAGATAAGAATTTTCAGCTATAATCTTTTCCTTGTGATGTATTAGAACATTTTTGTTTCAGACCTTGTTTTTGTTGAAGCTGTGTATTTATCTGCTGGGTCTTTATTGGTCTTAATCAGCTAATATCTATTTTTTTTTCTCATTTTGGAAATGTTGCAATGCTTTTGTAGACTAGTTCTTGGACTGCTGAAGGTACTCTTAAGTACAAAAACTTGTTAGGTTATGGTGATCTATGGGATGCTTCTGTAGCCTATGGTGCCAACCAAGCAACAGAGGTGAGTGTAGGGGTGTATGCCCCTCGACTTAAGGGATTGTTAACTCCTCTTGTAGGACGACTATCCATGCTTTCCCAAGATTGGCAAGAGTTTTCTTCGTACAAAGAGCAATTGTTGGGCATGTCTCTTGGCTTAATCTCAACAAAGCACCATGACTTAGTATACACTCTTGGATGGCGTACCTTAACAGATCCATTACAAATGTCATCCAGGTCTATAAGGAGGCAGCTTGGGCATGGTTTATTGTCGTCTTTGAAGTATACATTTAAAGTTGACAGGAGAAACTCACCAATTAGGCCTACAAAAGGATATGCTTTTCTTTCTACCACTCACTTTGGCGGCCTTACACCAGATCATCGGAGCGTGCGGTTTCTGCGTCAGGTGCAATATAATCCTTTTCTTGTCCTTTGAGTTATCCGCTGCAATGCAATTGTTTGTGTCATGAATAAAACGTAATAACCCTTCTGTTAAGTGATAGCAGTGTAATAATTATTGAAATAATTGTGTGTGTGGTATAATTTCCAAATTGATGCAGACCGGAAATTTTAAAATGAATTAATTAAATTAAGGAGTAGGAAATTAGGGTTAAAACTTTATATTTTTTGGGTATGGGCAGAGTCCATCTCCTTGGATTGAGATGGAAAGTTCAGAAACTGTTCCCATAGATGAGAATCTGTAGTAACATTCTTCTTTTTCTATCCGTGCTGTCATCATTCAGTTTCAATTTTGTTGGTTGTAGAGAGTAAGAGGTACTTGTTTCACCTGGGGCTGTGGCCTTTTTATGTATTTGCTTGAGGAGGATGCTCATATGTTGAACAATCTATTTGGTTATTCCCGCTGTCTGAAAAATCTTGGCACTGGAGCATGATTGGTTGCTTATGGCCTTATACTTCTTTAATGGGTATATCTTGGGTAATTTATAATTCATATTTTATGAACTTTTTTTTGGTTTCCCAGAGTATTCCTTCACCAGATAGGTGAGAGACTAATCTCTCAGAGTATGGTTAGGCGCCTAAGCGAGACCCTTCCTAACGGTGTTATTTCTATACACATGAATCCTGGGATCGATCCCAGGATCACATGCTTAAGGGACCCTAGTCCTTTCCAATCGGACAAACATATGTTGGTATTCATATTTTATGAACTTGATTGTATATAATATAATATAATTTTGTCACAACCTGCTCTGAAAATATTTTTTATTATGGTAATTGTTGGGGATGGGGACATTATATATATATATATTAAAAAAATGTTGGGGATGGGGCCATCCTGTCTTTAAGGTATGTTCAGTAACATATATGTATAACTAGTTGTTGCTGTAATAACCCTCACGCATCTTAATAATTCTTTTATTTTCTTTGCTCTTTTTTAAATATGTTTTTTCTTGACTAACTCTTATAACTCTTTGAATGCAGGAGTTTGATGTTCGATATGCTGTCCCCTTTGGGTTTTATAATACAGCACTGAACCTTGGGATTTCTGCTGGTGCTGTTTTTCCATGGGGGCATGGTTTCATGAACAAGCCATCTCCCCTTCCTGAAAGGTTTTATTTGGGTGGTGATTTCTCTCCAGTTTGCACCCTAGGAGGGCCAATGACATTGTGGGGATTTAAAACTAGGGGATTAGGTCCTACTGAGCCACGAAGGCAAAGCAGAGATGGAATTATTGATGACAATGATGATTCCTCTAGATGGGACTTCATTGGAGGAGATCTTGCTGTTACTGCTTTTGCAGACCTCTCTTTTGATCTTCCGATTAGGTGGTTGAGAGAACATGGAATACATGGGCATGTTTTTGCTGGTGCTGGGAATACTGCTAAATTAACTCAGAATGAATATAAGCACTTCTCTCCTCGGAAGTTCTTAGAATCCTTTCGAACATCAGTGGGATGTGGATTTGTTATTCCTACTAGACTTTTCCGCCTAGAGGTTAGCTTCTGTTTCAATTTCTTTATACTTAATTAAGCAGTAGGTCAAACTAACCCAAACTTTGGGAGGTGGGAGAGGTGGAATAATTGAAGTGAAATGTTAATGATGGAGTTTGGGGTAGTCTTATTTCTCTTATTTGGATGTTAGATAGTCATAGTATGAAGGGAAGGAAAGGAAGTTATAGAACGTTTTAAACTAGAAAACTTGTTGCTTTGTAATTTTCCTTTCTTTTATTTTCCTTGAGATTTGGTTATGAACTGAGCCCTTAATATTTGCTCATAATATTATCTGCACCAAAATCTGATCCAAGGTTTGAATATGTTGTGAAGCACCTGAATATATAAATATATAGTGCTTTTTGAATTATGTAGTAATGCAATTTAGGAATGCAACCTGTCGTGGTAGCAAGTTTGGCATTGTTTCTCAGAAGTCAGAAGTATTCATCTCTTTTCTGATGTGCCCCTCCCCTGACCTCCCTCCTAATTTGGTATATACTTGTTATGTATCAAGACTTTCTATGATTTCTTCACTGACATACTTCTCATTGTTTCAGGGTAACTGCTACTACATACTCAGGCAGGATGAGCATGATCGTGGGAAAACTGGATTTAGGTTCAGCTTCTCAGCTCCTTCATAGAGGCTTAGTTCACAACTGAGATTCTTTTACTTTTTATGTTGTTCTCAAGCATTAAACATTTTTACTGTCTGTCACTGGATGGAGAGTACTGTATTTTCATTTCCTTGTCGTTTTAAATCCAGACTGAAAATCAAGAAAGGTCACTGTTTCAGCATTGGGAAAGTTTTTTAGGCATTCGTTTTTTTGACTAGACATTACCCCTTGGGGTCATAATATATAACCCGATGCTCATTGCATGGTAAAGGTGTATGAAACTCGAAATTCATGCACTTGTGTTGGGACTCAAACTTTGCTTGTTCAGCTTAAATTGCAAATAACTCCCTAACATTTTGATAGAAATCGGATCAGAAAATGCAACAGAAACAGAGAATTTACTGATATTCAATAGGAAATTAAGAGAAACAAATTGATAGTCCAGGCATTCGAGATGCATGGTTCTCTCCCAACTTCCTTACTGACTACTTTCCTACCTCCCCTCTTCTCTCTCTCATCCTTATATCAATAAGGATCTACAAGGATCCTAACCGAATTCCCTCTCCCTCCACTACACTGCCAAGCTGGCAGTTAGTTAGCAGTGGTTACAACATGTCCCATGCCCACTTGGGCCTCTGAGTTCCTACGGCCCACATCCCTTTTCCTCACGTATACTTTAGTAATAGGAGGCTTACTAACAATACTTCCTCCCAAAGCTTTCACCTTGTTCTCAAGGTGAAATTCAGGAAAGTGTTTCTGAATGGTTATCATGGATTCCCATGAACTCTCAAAGTCCTGGAAGGTCTTGCCACTTGATGAGGAATTCCTTCCAGGGTTAGTTCTTTGGTTCAGGGTTGCCAAAGGTTGGGTACTGTAGTTCCCTGAATCTTCAGAAAAAATGAAAAGTGGACGTTGGTTGACTTAGTGTAGGTGAAATGGACTTCTTTAGTAGGGAGACATGAAATACTTGGGTGAATCCGGCTTCCATCGGCAATTTCGGTTTGTAAGAAACCGAACCAACTTTCTCTAAAATCTCAAATGGGCCATAGTATCTTTCCTCGAGTTTTTCGTTAACCCTCCTAGCTAGGGACTTCAAACGATAGGGATGAATTTTAAGGTAAACAAAGTCTCCAAGTTTGGTAGCATACATCCCTTCTATGTTTATCGGCTGTACTTTCATCCTGTTCCGAGCTCGCATGCATTGTGCTTTAATTCATTCAACATCGATTTCGTTAAAGAGATTATTGACTTCTTCAAAAAAGAGATGCATCCGTAGTTCCTCTAAACAAAGTAGGTGGGTCTCGCCATAGAGGGCCTTGAAAGGAGAAACTTTAGTGGCACTTTGTTATAATTGGTATTATATCAATATTACGTATAAATTCAACCATTTGGGCCCTTTGTTTAGGCTTGGTGCCGGTGAGGCATCTTAGATAAGTCTCAAGGCGGCGGTTCACTATTTTCGTCTTCTGACCGTGGATGATAAGCGAATCGAACCTTAGTTTGGTCACGATTGCTTGAAGAGTTCGGTCCAAAAATGATGATAAAAACTCTATCTCTATCTCGACACCACGAAGTTGGAAATCCATGTAACCTTACAATTTCCTTGGTAAATACCTCAGCCACTTCCTTTGCAGTGTAGGGGTGACACAAGGCAATGAAGTGGGCATATTTAGTGAGTCTATCAACTATCACCATGATGGTGTCAACCCTTGAGCCTTTGGTAAACCCCCAATAAAGTCCATTGAAATTTCGGACGACGTGTTGGAATCAGTGGTCGAAACCCTGCAGGGGCTAGGGCTTGGTATTTGTTGTTGCAAGTATCATGGATGACACATGGTTTTGGACATCCTTTTTCATTCCTTGTACAACAATCCGAAAATCTTTTGTAGGTTCTAAAGAATCCTGAGTGTCCTCCTGTTGAAGAATCGTGAAATTCTCTAAGGATGATAGGAATTTTCGAGGATGATCTAGGCAACACCAACCTTCCTTTGTAGAGTAATTTACCTCCTTGAGTCTGGTAGCCTGGGTGGGAATCAGTTTGCTTACTAGATCCTATAAAATGCCCTTGAGTTTTGCATTTGTCTGCAACTCTTCCACCAAATTCTCTAATTCAGTCAGCTGCACAGTAGATATGGCAGAGAACAACATACGCCTTGATAAAGCATCTATCAACTCTATTTTCTTTCCCGGTTTGTAGTGTACCTCGAAATCAAATCCTATCGCTTTGATGTCCACTTCTTTCTCTTCTCCCATCGGGTCTTTGTTCATTTAGGAACTTCAAACTCCTTTGATCTATTTTTATCACAAAATGCCTTCCCATCAAGTAGTGTCGCCACTTGTCAGGACAAAGAAACACTATAGCCATTAACTCCTTCTCATACACCGATTTGCTTTGAGCTCTAAGTCCTTGACCGATAAAAGCTATTGGTTTTTCTTCTTGCATCAAGTCATGCCCCAATCCCTCTCCCCGAAGCATCTGTCTCAACAGTGAAGGTTTTCTCAAAATCAGGAATGGCTAAAACGGGTAATGAGGTCATGGCATTCTTCAAGGCCTCAAAAGCTCCATGAGCCTCTTCTCCTCAAGCAAAGCTCTCCTTCTTAAGTTGTTGAGTCAAGGGTCTGGCTATTTTGCCGTAATCCCTGACAAACTTCCTATAGTAACCTGTCAAACCCAGAAATCCTCTCAAACTTTTCACATCCACTGGTGTTGGCCAATTAACCATGGCCTCTATTTTTCGAGGATCACCTTACTCCCGTTTCGAAATCGGGTGGCCTAAATATCGAATGTCTTTGGCCAAAGCCGACTTCTTCTTGTTGATAAATAACTTGTTCTCCCTTAGTAAATGAAGGACCATCCTCAAGTGCATAAGATGCGTCTGCTGATCTTTACTGTAGATCGTATGTCGTCAAAGAACACAAGTGCAAACTTTCTTAGGAAGGGTCTCAGGACCTCATTCATGAGTGCTTGAAATGTCGAGGGTGCATTGGACAAGCCAAAAGGCATTACAAGGAACTCATAGTGCCCCTCATGAGTCCTAAAAACTGTCTTTGGTATGTCTGTTTCCCTTACTCTAATCTGGTGATAACAAGATTTCAAATCCAATTTAGAAAATATCACAGCCCCTCCTAGTTCATCCAAGAGCTCATCTATGTTGGAATGGGAAACTTATCGTAGTAGGGTTACCTTATTTAATGCTCGTAATCCACGAGAATCTCCACCCTCCATCTTTTTTTTGACCAATATGTGGAATATTTGATGCTTGGTCGTATAATTCGGTGATAACATCTCATCCACTATCTTTTCTATTTCATTTTTTGGTAATGAGGGTACTTATAGGGCCTAATATTTGGTATCGAGCACCTTTCTTAAGGAGTATTGTATGGTCTTGTCTTCGGTCATGGGGTAGACCATGAGGTTCTTGAAAGAGACCTTCAAATCATGCAACACGCTTCTATTTCCGTGTCAAATAATTTTTAGTATTGTTGTCATCAATTTGTACTCAATGTAGAATCCCTTTCCTCATCTTGCGGGGCCTTGTATATAGTTTTTAACGATGCGGCAGATTTAGATAAAAAGGCTCTCCCTTCAAGATTACCTCCTTTCCTGCCATCTCCATTTTCAGAGTTAAATCCTTAAAATTTGCCTTAATTTCTCCCAATCCCTCCACCAATATGACCAAAACAAGTGGCCCTACCTAATTCAAACAAAAAGAAATCGATTAACTTGGATCTCCCGCAGTAAATTTTACACCCTTGCAAACCCCTTTAGCGATCTTATGACCATCTCCCACCTCCACTAGGTATGTTGGTGTGTATGCATGTGTAGTATGTCTAACTCCTCAACCACCCCTTGGCTATAAAGTTGTTAGAAGCCCCACAATCTATAAGCACAACCACCCTTTTCTCTCCTATTTTAAAAATTAATTTCAAAGACTTTTTGGACGTCATGCCCATCATGCTATAGGCTGACAAGTGCAATGCTTTCTCCTCTGCTTGTTCTTCTCATCATATAGTACTTCCCCTTGAATTTCTTCTACTTCTTCCTCATTTTCAACCACCATCAAATGAAATTGCTTGAATTTACATATATGTTCAGGACTAAACTTTTCATCACACCTAAAACAAGGCCCTTCTTCATTTTCTCATGCAATCGGCGTTAGAGGACCTCTCTATAGCCTCCCCTCCTCATCAGTTTGCTTGAATTATCATGAGTTTAGTTTCTATTGTGGACTTGTTGGTGTAATTGGCCTGGAGAGAGCTTGTAGTTCGTAGAGCTTCCCTTTCCTAAATTTCGGTGATTGGTATTGGAGAGCCCCAATCCCATAGTAGTGGATTTTACAAGTGGACTCATTCGGACTAAGCCCCGACTCTAGCTTCCCACTTGGGCCTACCTTGACAAACAGCCCAATTCTTCTCTTCAATCGGTTGGGCTTGATCCATCAAGTCGATAATGAATCAAACCCGTAAAGTTTCATTCGCCCTTATCTCCTCCCTTAACCCATTCATCCATATTCCTTTCAATATTTCTTCGTCAGTCTGCCGGAGGGACCTGAAACCATCTCAAATTGCTCCCGAAACTCACTAACAGATCCAACTTGATGTATTCCCAAAAGCATTTCATAGGGGTTTTGAGCCATCGTCGGCTGGAACCTCCGAATGACTGCTCCTCGGAACGTTGACCAAGTTGCCTCCGAGGTCCTCGATTCCCACCACTGAAACCAGTTCAGTGCTCGACCTTCTAGCGCCACCATGACGGCTTGTAGCCTCTCCTTTTCCCCCATTCCATTCACGATAAAGTAACGTTCAACCCGATTGACCCAGCCGTAGGCGTCGTCGCCGTCAAACACCGGAATCTCCATCTTCCTCCACCGTTCGTCAGTTTCAACTCGAGTTCGTCGATTGTTTATGGAGGGACTTCCCCCATCTCCTTCTCCTTCCCATTCATCTCTGGGTCGTCCTTCTGACTCGTCCCTCTTTCGCCTCTCACTGTTGCTGCGAGGTAAGTCACGGATCAATCGTAACAGCTCTTCTTGAACCTCTTCACTCTTCTTCATCCTCGTATCCTGGGTTTCCTTCCACCTCTCAAACCCCTTCTCCATGGCTTCCAGTCTCGCCTCCATTCTCGTGCTCACCATTCACAGCTCCCAAGATCGGGAGCTTTGATACCACTTGATAGAAATCAGATCAGAAAATGCAACAGAAACAGAGAATTTACGATATTCAATAGGAAATTAAGAGAAACAAATTGATAGTCCAGGCATTCGAGAGGCCTGGTTCTCTCCCAACTTCCTTACTGACTACTTTCCTCCCTCCCCTCTTCTCTCTCTCATCCTTATATCAATAAGGATCTACAAGGATCCTAACCGAATTCCCTCTCCCTCCACTACACTGCCAAGCTGGCAGTTAGTTAGCAGTGGTTACAACATGTCCCATGCCCACTTGGGCCTCTGAGTTCCTACGGCCCACATCCCTTTTCCTCACGTATACTTTAGTAATAGGAGGCTTACTAACACATTTATTTAGAGATTATCCTTGTGGAAATTTCCGCGTATTATCTTCCTTCCAAATTGTAAAACAGCAAATTGGCTTTGTGCTAGTGTACTTGTAACTTATTGATCAGTGGTTCCTGAAGCTTTTTGTAAGTATTCAGGGGTTAAAATTTGATTTGTTGTCAATATTTTTAGACTATCAATAAATATATCTGGGCCACGTACCAAAGGCATCAGCAAGCTCTGGATAACTTTGATTAATGTAACTTATGAAGGTCTACTCAAACCCGAGCAGGCTCCGCAGGATCTTACCTAGTAACCAGATTCCAAAAGGATGCAGATGAGGTAATATCTTTCAGTAGTTCTTGTTGTCCTTGTTGAAAATGGGTAATTATACCTGAAGCACAGAAAATGCTGAAAAGGAAGACGTTGGGTTCTCCCTAGATTTGAATATGTCCCCGAAATTTGCATCAGATGACAATAAACACGAAAGGGCTTTTGAGGGTAATGAATTGGAGATCAATTGCTTGTCTCTTTTTCTTTCCTCGGCTTCAGCCAGGTTAAAGCAGGGAGATATCCTGGGAGCCAGGAAGTGGAACCAGGAGTGGCTTGGATCTCACGCTCTTGAATGGAGATACTCTTGAATGCATACAAACTTATTACGTCACATTTATATACAAGAGATAAAAAGTTAAAAAGAAAAGACAAATGAGTTTTACTAAATTCACTCATTACAAAAAATTATTTTTTCTCTCTAATTTTTTATTTTTATATATAAATCTCCACTTCTGGTGAATTTTTCACTTACGTTGAAGAATATCTCTTCTGAATGAGACAACTCTAGCGAAGACCTTGAGTTCACTTTGTTCTAGAGATGCAAAGTATGATCATCAATTGGTTCTAGTATGTTATTTTTGTATTGCTGTCATGCCTTAACACAGTTGGACCTTGTAACAACAGCCAATATAATTAAGGGAAAAAAGATTGATGCTCAGACTTATGGATCTTCACAAAATACGAAATCAGTGGTCGAAAGTTTTTGGGATTGTGTATGAAATGATGGATAAAAATTTTCATCCTTTGATTTAACGTCTTTTGAGATTTATGTGAAATTATTTTCTGTGCAACTATTAATCAAAGCATATAGGATGTCATGAACTTGAGGTCGTTATTTGAGTTTGATGGGGCTATTTACCAGATAGTTCTGATTGTTTGTTGGTAACCCAAGAACAAACCAATTGTTGGTATCTATGCTACTTTCAAGTCTCTAAACAGCTTTGTTGGGTTCATGACGTCATCAAGCGTTTGTAGGAAATACTCCAAAGTTAGTACAGGTTCATCTACCTCGTGAAAAACTTATTAATTTTTCTCTTTTATAAGATAGAACTCCATTTAACCATGGAAGGGCATAAGGAAGAACCAAGTGAACAGAGATAAGATATAACTGGATAGTGCATTTATGTACTATATGAAACAAACTCAATTTGTGGGGAGCGAGAGAAGTGAAAAATGGGCAGTGAATAAATCTCCATCTCTTATTACCATTACTAGAACAGCAAATGTATTACAAAGGTCTTAGATCTGTGATGGCCAGAAAATTAAAAAAAGAAAAACGTTGACAACATAAATAACTAAATATGTTAATTATTTAGGTTATTGACTGACCTAGGGGAAAACATGTATATAATAATCTATTATTATCATAATAATTCAACTAGTAACGTATGGAAGCACAGTTTGACGAGCATTTTCAGCAAGAAACCAGTATCCTGTTTGTGTAGGATGCACAGCATCCCAAAACAGATACTTAGATGCATCCGGGCAAGTTGTATCAAGCTCATTGCACACAGGACCCATCTCCAAGAGCCCTGTCCCACAGCACCCTAGAAGTGTTTGTTGAAAACCTTCAGAAATTTATAATCAAAATCAAGACATTGTTATATATTATTTATGAATAAACCGAATTGCTAACATTAAAGCTAGAAACCACTGAAAATGAAAATTCAGTGAAATCATATATTACCATATTTGGCTGAATTTTGGACCATATCCATAATGGGCTTGTAGATATCAAAATAGCCAACCTTGGCACCCTCTAGTTTGGCGCATAGTGACTGAATATGGGACTGAAGCTTGGTGTTGTAGGCTTCACAATCTGTGTTTTGTTGGACGTTACACATGCGCTGGAACCAGTATTGGGTGGGTAAGATGCTGTTTACGGTAACTTGCAGTGGCAGACAGCCAATAGGGGGAAGACCTGCCACCATAATGCGGCGTGCTCCTGCTCCGTAGAGTCTCTGCAACCACCATCAATCAAATGCCATGTCTAGTAAGCAAACTTCATGTACACTAACGTACGGTGAAATCTAATATTTTAGTGAAAATGATATTTTCACACCATCTTTTGCACACCACTTCCAATCATCATCGTGTAAATAACTGGTGAAAAAAGTGTATTATGTATTAATCTTAGTCGATTACATGGTTTACGATTTTAAATTGCAAATTTTGTGATCTCTACAATTATATTACGATTGCAATTACGGCACATTTTTTTGATAAATGCAATCATAATTACAATTTAAAATTATGACCTAGTTATTTGCACACTGATCATTAAAATAAAAGAGGTGCCCAAAAAACAATGTGTGAATAGCAAACTGAAAATTAGGCGGACTTGGTTTTCATATTTTAATAAACAACAGTCTATAAAATAACAGATTTGATATTGGCATACCAAAATTTATATACTACTTTTACATTAGTGATTAGTGTATAAATAAGATTAAAGATATTAATCGATTATCAATATTAATAATTAATATTTCTGATCATCACATAATACACGTGATTTACATTTATTTATATACTAATCAATAATATAAAAGTGATATACAAATTTTTGTTGTTCAAAATATCTTTTTCGATAAAATAATATTCGTAGTAATATAATAATTGTTGATCAATGGTACTAACTATCATTATTTTATTTCATGACTCGTGAAACTCCTTTAAATT
Organism: Ormosia semicastrata; assembly: GCA_029884595.1. NCBI lineage: Eukaryota > Viridiplantae > Streptophyta > Magnoliopsida > Fabales > Fabaceae > Ormosia > Ormosia semicastrata. Next base: position 6,608,924 of record JAQQTO010000030.1, read on the forward strand.
GAAACCAATTATATTTGATAAATCTAAGTTGCTGCTGATTGGTGGCAATATCATATATGACATTGACTAAATTTGGAACCTAAAGATACTTCCATTTGAATTAGTAAGTTGTTTTTTTTCTTCTTAAGTTGAATTAGTAAGTAGTTAAGTATATGATAATAACATATTTTCATATTTCACCATCTAATCGTGGAATCAATTAATGTTTAGGGATACTCTAGCCAAAGACAAAAACAAGATTAATTTGCATGTGGTAAATTTAAATCACAATAATAACTGGAATTTTTTTAAATAAAAAAAACTATATGCAGTTTAAGTTAAGAAGAGGTAAGAGTATAGGCTCTAATGTGAAAACACATTAAATTAAGGGAAGATATATATTTTATGTAACATAAAATATGAGTAATGATATTGCACATTAAAATTTTTATATTATTTTTATATTACTTTCTTTTTAAGTAATAAAACCAAAAAAAAAAAAATACACATTTAACACACACTCTCTCTATCTTTATTTTTTTAAACAAGTATGATGTAAAATTGATGTAGAATAAGAATATTTAATATGTGAATAGCATTACTCATAAAATACAAACCTGAACGAAAGACAGAAGAATTTGGTGCAGAAAATCTTGGTAACGTGAAAAATTACCAAACTGAGTCACCCTCGTTTGTAAGAAATATGCATTGTACAAGATGTCATTAGTCCCAGTACTAATGACAAATAAGGCGTTCTCGATTATATTTCTAGCCTTTTCTTTTCCAACTGATTTCCTTAACCTCTGCAAAACCTCCTCAAACAACTCAAATTGCGTGGCCAAGTCCAAAACTCCTGTCAGGGCCGTTGTCTGGTTATCCAAGCCAGAACCCCCAGAACCAAAAGTAACCCCGGTGAGCAAATCTTGGTCAGTCACTATTGGGTTTAGATAAGCAGGCAATAGTTCCTTAAGGCCTAGAATGTGGACAAGGTAGTCTGTTGTTAGCTTCCCATTTGAGAACCTCCCAGTTGGGTCGTGGTGTGGAATAAGGTCACGACCATAGGGCAAGTGGTCACCCCTGAAGGGAGTGTTGAAGCGGTTGTTGTTGCCAGCGTCCATGGTGGAGTCACCGAAGGCAAAGACAGCAGACACATTGTAAGAAGCGGAAGTTGAGGTTGGAAGAGAAAGGAAGAAGGCAAAATAGAGGAGTAGGAGGAAGGAGGTGGCTGTTATGGAAGTCATAGCTATGTGGTGTAGCCGTGTAGGTTTTTGCTTGAATAAAACGGTATACTACTTCATATATATATATATATATATAGTTTGGGAAATGTGAAACAATTTATTTTTTGGTTAGAAAAATAAGATGGTTACTCTTATGGAGTACGAACACATTATTTTTGAGGCATGTTGTATTTTTGAGGCATGTTGACATACATCAAGGATATGTATCATGTAATAAAAGTAAACATAAAATTAAAAATAGTTTGAATGGTTAACGAAGCATTCGAATGTCTGACCATTATAATAATACTATATTTGTTAATGAGTCTTGGGTGTGTCCAAATATGTCCAATTAAAAAGATTATTATTATTTGCTTGAATATGTCTTGGACACGTTTGGACACCACTCATTAATAGTTTTTTTTTTAAATTAGTTTTCATGACTAATGTCCAATTAAAAAGCCGGTAACTTACCTAAATCTAATTACATGACTGACGTTTCAAGTCACTATTTTCACATATCAGTATTTTAAGTTTTATTTTTTCACATGCCACTATTAGACTTTTAAGTTTTATCTTTTCACACACTATTATATTCATATGCTTCTTCTACCTCTACACATACCAAGTCATCCACTTCGTCGTCACCAAAACTTGTCTCACATCACTATTCTCTCTAATTAATTTTTTTAGATGCACATGTAGTTGTTCATAGTAAGTTTTAATATAAGAAGTTGATTTAGAAAATGTTTTAGAAAATATTAATAGAAATTATGCTCTATATTTCTTGGGGGGCTTATTAGGTAGAAATATTGACATATATGATATATATTAAGATATTGTAAATCTTCAATTTATAGAAATGATATTAATGAATTATGAATTTTTTCTTAAATTTTGCAAATATATATACATAAACAAGTTCTTTAATTTACTTTGATATTAATTTATATATATATGTCGTGTCCGTGTCTTATAATATTTTGAGTTTAGTGTATCTCTGTATCCGTGTCTATGTTTCATGAGCTACTCCATTTCAGTTCAGGACAACCTCCAAAATTCAATGAGTGCTTACAAAAAATTTTGCTTGAAAAATATGATATACTATATATGTGCTAGCTTCAAATATAAGTTTTTAAAAAGATATTTGCACATTAATTAACATCCTCCATTACCACATAATACATGATGTTTTATAAATTATTTGCAGGATCACTGATGTAAAAATGGTATGGAAAAAGCAAAACTATATAATTTGGGAAATCTAGAAAGATTCATATAACCTTTTGCCATATAGTAGGTTTGTTGTGGATTCATATCTTGTTTAAGAAATCCCAGAAAGTTGTCCATTTTGATTGGGAATTGATGATGTTTCTCAGCTAGCAATTGGCCTCTAACGTGCTTGCATGTTACAGAATCCTCACTTCGCAAGTCAAGGATTTTTTTTTTTAAGACCCCCGCTTTTATGCCTTAGCGTATTTTATGAAATTAATTTCTCACCTATTAATTAAACAATAATATTTAAAGAAATAAAAAAATAAGAAGATTAATTTTACTTTTAACGAGGCACAAAAAATAACTATAGTTTTCAGTTTCTATTAAAAGCTTTTTATTTGAAAAAAAATGCTAATTTGTTTTTTAACTAAAGATAATATTTAAATAACAAATGACTTTTATACTTATGAAAAAGGGGCTATAGAGTAATCATCTAAATGTGACGTTGGATAGTCATTTAATTTGTTAGAGGATTTAACAAATTTTAGGTCTATATGCCTCAGTACTGCCTGTATGGACGAGTGTGTAGGATATTATTACTTCTTTGAACTTCTCTCTAATGTTGTAAATGGTCCTAAGATCCCATATATCAACTCATACATATCTCTCAAAAAAACATGCTGTAATGGCAGCTATAATAAAATGCAAGAACAGCAATAAAAACAAAGCAATTACTGAATAACTAGGAGGAGTTTTATTCACCAAGTACCACAAAAATAGTACAAGTATATAAGAACAGAAGAGGTCAGAGACAGAGAGAGATATAGAAAATGAGAGGTACATCAGAGAAAGGAGAGGCAGAAAGGTATCAAAGAGAGAGAGGGGAGTCTAACGTCACAATTCTCAACAATCCCTCAACTCAATCCTTCACACTATATGCACCTTAGCTAACTGCAGGTACTCCCTCAATAGGCGGTTAGGCATCTTTGCTCTCATGCTCCTCCTTAGGTTTCCTCCCTTGCCATCCGGGTGAATTGCCATTTGTTCCTCAGTTAACAACCTCATCCACGGTAGCATGATTACTTGGCTTGTTCCGACATACTCTGCCCAGCTCAACTCATAGTTACTAGAAACGTTATATGAGTACGGATACATGATTTGTTACTTCTTACAATTATATTACAAGACTTTCTTTATGACAAATTTGGTAATCAATATATGATACGGCGAATTCGGTATATTAAGTTGTTAAGTGAATCCAATAACTATGTTCTCATCTTATGACATTCATTTCCAATTATTTATATCATATATCATTCGCATTTATGACATATGTACTGGATAATTTTGCCTTTTTTAATCTTATAATGATTTTTCACATTCTTTAGATGTGAGACTAATTCTTATTTAGTATATTGAAACTAATAATTTGGCTTAGCATTTAACTACTTTCATATCACATAATTAATAAATCATCACCACTGTTATAGTATTGTGCATGGAGTCACTTTACCATCTGAAAATTAGCCCTCTCTATAAGCCTTCCTTCCCACCATAATTCTTCATTTTCCTCGTCACTATAGTGCTTTAAAATGAGATACAATGATAGAGACTATTCTTCTACCAAAGGCTACACTAGTGCTTCTATCTGCACTTCTTTCTTTGGTTTTCTCTCTTATTCTTCTTTTATGTGCTTATATGTGTCTTCATCTTCAAGTCCTTCTGCGGCTTTATTACCTTAAAGTGGTGATACAAGTCTGTCCCTACTTCAGGTTCATCTTCAGATGTTACTACAGGTTCATCTTCAACTTCTCCTTGGTCTCCTTCTACAACTTTAGGTGTTGCATTATTGATTTGAGTTGAGAATTCATCGTACAACTTAAAAATGTAAAATCTCCCTGCTCCTCTTCAATAATCTTTAGTATTGAATTTGAGATGATGATTCGTACGTGTTAATATATAAGAAATAGATATTTGAGAGTTGAGAGGGATGAGTTTAATTAAGAGGGTGTCATTGTTCGATACCAATAGAAGTAGAACAATAATTACTTCGTGTGATAATGCCATTTCGTTTCTCACATGCTATCGCAAACTTGGGTTTTCATTGGTGAAACTTACGATCTTGGGGGATTCTAGCATGCTAACAAATCATTGGGAGTATTCATACTCACAAAATTGTGACTTATTATAGTATTTTTTAAAAAAAAATCTTATTATTATGTGTATAAATATTATTAATTAAAATTTATAAGATTTTTTATATGTACATTATTTATGACAAAAAAAGAATTGATCTCATTTATTATATGTGAGTTTGGGTGTATGTAAATATTATTAATTAAAATTTGTATGTATATGAGGACCAAAGTTGCAACCTGTAAGTTGGAGGTTGTAAATCTCACTTATTTAACTTTTTTTATTATTATATCAACGATGATTAGGTGATTGAAATTTTTTTTGAGCACCGAAGTGTGAGCATCGATGACAAATTTGCTCCAGCATTTCAAATCTGTGCATAAGCATATTATAAAGCCTGTGGGTAAAAGATATTTCCGTATCTAGCTTAAATTGGTTCTGATATTAGAAAGGCCTTCCATGTGATTATTTAGTCCAACTTTATAGTTGAAGATTATTTATTTATTTATTTTAGAAAAGTGTTGAAGATTTTAAATTGTAAGAGATTACATTATAAGTTCAATCCTCGTATTTAAGTTTATGTATTTTTTTGTAAGATTTTTTTTAAAAAAAATACACACATCTTTACCGATAAAGCCAACTTGTTTTTAATTACTAAAAGTAAATACTTAAAACATTTAACACAATCACTAATCAATAAATATTTGATCATTAATCAAGTTACCAATATCTTAAAAAATGAGTAATAAAATAACCTTTTAATGATACTCTTTAAAGTTAATCAATTAAGATGGCAAAAGAATAAATATAAAATGAGTTTAAATAATTTAAAAATCAAATAATACACTTAATCTATATTGAAAACTAAATTAGTAGTAATACCACTCTATTCTCTTAAATTCATACCAAATCAGTTATATATATATATGTGTATTGGGATTACTTTCAGAAATATAAAATAAAATGATTATGATTCTATGTTATTAGACGTTTTTATTGTGAAATAAAATTAGTGGATTTTATAATTTAATATAGTGAGTCTTTGGATAATATAATTTTTGTTTATCTCTTTTTAATAAGTTGATCTTAGGATAAGAAAATATCCTTATTCAAAATGAAAAGAATAAAGAGCGTATATAATATATTAGAAAGTGTTAAATATAACCCTTGCCCTAATTGTAGATGAATATGTGATGAGTATGTGCCTAAATTATGATTACGTGTTTGAAATTTACTTATATCAAATTTTTTGGGGCTGTCTCATACTCTTTATAAGTCTTTGACCAAATTAAAAAAAAATGAATTAATAAGTTTTCTGAAAAAAGACAATAATTAAAAAAAGAAAGTGTGAAATACGAGCAGCCAATTCCGAAAGGAAACAGTGGATAGAGTCAACTTGTGAGTACGCCCCTCCACACCACATGCAAATGATGGACGGTTGTTAACGAAAACTCCCTCCTTCTCCTCCTTCTCTCTCTCTCAAATCAACCCCCTCATTTTTTTGGTATATGCTAATATGCTTCTCGCATCTTCTCCTGATACCCTATAACTTCTAGAATTCTCCTCCTTCCTTCTTCTTATTTCTCATTTCTCCATTTTCCATCTTCATCAAGGTTTCAATTCAGAGCCTCCAATTTCAATTCAACCACAAATTATGGTTCACCCCACTTGTCTCCTTCACCACAACAATCGCTTCCTCTTCTCCTTTCATTCCAACGCTTCCCATTCTCACTCACACTCACACTCACACTCACACTCTCTCTCCTTCTCAAAATCTCTATCATCTCCCTCTCTCTCTGCACCTTCTCCTCTATCCTCATCGTCGTTATGTTGCCGCGTCGCGCGCGTCTCCGCCGAGGCTTTGGAGTTGTCACCGCCGCCACCAGGCTTCAACTTCCGCCGCGAAATCGCCAGGCTCACCGCTCTCCGGGACAAGCTCGCCGGCTGTGACACTCTCAAGGAGAAGCTCAGAGTCATCGACGCCGACTCCAGAGTGAGGCGATTTTTCGGTTCCCGCCAAAACCGGAATGCAGGGTTTTCTAGGGTTTTGGCCACGCTTGAATTGGACTCCGAGGACTTGTTCTTGCTCAAGTGCTTGGTCGCCTCGGGGCAAGAGCACGTGCTGTGTTTAGGCGAAACTGGATTGGATTCGGCTGCGAGCTCCATGAAGAGGGTGCTTTATGCTTTGGCGGATATGATCGAGAATTTGGATTCCTATAACGGTAATGGTGGTGCCGGTGTGGGATTTGGGAACAAGATGGTAATGGCTTTGGAGGATGAAGAAATTCGGGACTTGAACAAGTTGTTAGAAACTTTGGGAGAAACTGAGCGCTTCTATGATTGCATTGGAGGAATTATTGGGTCAGTTCTTCACTTCCTAGTGTCTTATTTATTTTTTTTTAAAGAAAAAAATTGGTAAAAAAAATTATATTTACCTATGATAGGAAGCATTGATGCGACACAGGACACGGATACTACAGTACACCAACACGGGGACACGATACATTTTGAAAATTATAAGACACGACACATTTATAGTAAAGATATAAAATTAATATATGATTAACAATTTAACATAAAAACATAAATCTTAAAGATATATTTAACATATTAACACAAATCCTAACACCAGCACGTGTGTTTAAAATACAAGCATTACTACATAGTCATTCCAAGCATAAATGTTAAAGACAAAATTAAAACAGAGACATTACTGTATCGAAAATTAGCATGAATTCATTGTAGTGTAGACACTACATATCTCACCTGCATTAGTATAATAACTAAAAAAATAATGTTAAAAATTTGTACTATGGAGACTAGAAGTATCCGATAGGTAACCCAGGAGTATTCGACACGACACAAGTCTGACACCGGTACGTCAACTATTTGGAAGTGTCCGTGCTTCCTTGTGTGATTCTCTGAATTCAGTTGCCAGAGTTGAATGTCTATTTTTTAATCCTGAACTTTCATCATTCAGACAGTATATGATGTTTCAGGAAGAAGTTATAAAAGTTCTTTTATCTTTTTGCTTTTGCTTGTTGTAAACCAGGTTTAATAGGTGCAAATGTAGTTTAGGAATAAGCAATCAATATGCATCTATTCATTTGGTTGATCAAATTATACACTGCAGATATCAGATAAAAATGCTGGAACTTCTTGTCCAAAAACTGTTTGAGAGGCAGAATATAAACTGGTCTCAGCACATGCATGGAGTGAAAGAATGCCAAATTTTGGGAATTGATGCACCTAAAGGGCTTGACCTTTCTGAAAATACAGAGTATGCATCTCAAGCAGCTCTATGGGGTGTAGAGGTTAGTATAATTACATCACCTGGTTCATAATTTGCATTTGTCTAGAGGTGCTTCATACATATCTGGAATAATAAGATCTTATCCTTCTAGGGTTTGCCAGACCTAGGTGAAATTTATCCTTTGGGAGGCTCTGCAGACAGGCTTGGTTTAGTTGATCCTAACACAGGTGAATGCCTTCCTGCCGCAATGCTACTGTATTGTGGAAGGACTTTGTTGGAAGGTCTTGTAAGAGATCTTCAGGTATTAGATCTCCAATTATCAAACACAGAATCATACTTCCTGTGTTCATTGCTTCATAATAAAAATAAGACAAGATTAATTGTTTATGATGGGCGCTAAAATATCTGATTCTGCTGTTTCACATTGCAAGGCTAGAGAATTCTTGTACTTCAAGTTATATGGGAAACAATGTATTACTCCTGTCGCTATAATGACAAGTTCTGCAAAAAACAACCACAAACACATCACTTCTCTGTGTAAAAGACTTTCATGGTTTGGAAGAGGTCGATCAACTTTCCAACTTTTTGAACAGGTTTTATATAAAACTATGCCGTTGCTTCTCAGAAGGAATAGTCGTATTTTGACAATCTCTAAATATCTAATTTGTAAATTGGCAGCCTCTTGTTCCAGTTGTTGGTGCAGAAGATGGGCAGTGGTTGGTCACCAAACCATTCAGTCCCTTGAGCAAGCCTGGTGGTCATGGTGTCATATGGAAACTTGCTCATGACAAAGGCATCTTCAAATGGTTTTATTGTCAAGGACGAAAAGGTGCAACTGTGCGCCAAGTCAGGTTTGATATCTCAAGTGTTTATTTTTTTATGGGAAATGTTCATCTCACCGCAAAAATAAGATACACTACTTTTTACACTATTTTTCGTGGTTGATCATGTGTATTGGTTGGTTAACGGGAATAATGTAAAAAGTGGTTAGTTAACAAGATACCCATTAACCAATTTATATACATGATTAATCATGAATTTGTATTTTATTAACCAGTGTAAAAAGTGGTGTAAAAAAATGATGTGAGAAAATTGAGGTTGTTTTTTTATAGTTTTCTAGTAGAGAAACTTGTTTTTACAGGTCAGTAATACTGGTGAGTAGTTACCTTGCAGTAATGTTGTGGCAGCTACAGACTTAACCCTCCTGGCCTTAGCAGGGATTGGTTTACGTCAAGGAAAGGTAGGATTAAGTTGTTTTAATTGATCATGTCATTCTTTTCTGTCACTATGTTGACAAGGGATGAGAAAATGTCATAATAAATGGGTAAATAATGTCTTATCATCTGTAATTATAATTCCTTATCTTTTATAAAATTCCTTATCTATAAGATTTGGGTATGATAGGACCCTCGGGTCCAACTTTGATACTGAGTAGGAATTGGATCAGGTGCTGGACTTGAATCCAAAGAAGCCCATCATTTGGAGAGTATATTCTAGAAGAAAGCAAGTGGGTCCAAGAGAGAGTTAGTTAGTAACATGGCATGTGGTTACCGCATGAGAAAAGGGGGGGAATTCTATTAGCATTCTGTTAGCACCAGGAATTAATAGGATTGTATGGGGAGTGAGGGATTCATTCATGCATTTTTGGTATCAAGACAGTTAGGAGAGTATCTCTCTATGTAGGAGCCATAGGCTCTGGTAACCTATTCCTTCCTTGTAAGTGCTCTAGCAGCTCCTCTTTACATTGAATAATACTACTTGACTGGAATTCTTTCCGGGGTTTCTATCATTGGTCCAACTTGCCGGATTCGTCGAGGGAGAGCCAGCGTTGCTGGACTTGTCCATGCCACCTAAGATGACTGAGAGAGTGGAAGCGTTGGAGGCACGACTTACTAGTTTGGAGGCTGACTTTGGGGATATCCAATTGGCCTTCAGAGCGACGTTCTTGGAATTGAAGCAGTCTCTACTTCAGGAGGTTAGTAGGTTGATGGAGAAGAAATCGGATGTGTCGCACGACGACTCTTCTTTGTTTGGGGAAGCATCCCCGCGTCGGAAAGATAACTTGGAGGAGTATCGGATGTCGGTGAAGAAGGTGGAATTACCGATGTTTGACGGGTTTGACCCGGTGGGGTGGATCACACGAGCCAAAGCATACTTTGAAGTGCAGAGTACCTCTGAGGAGGTAAAGATCAAACTGGCTCGTCTAATTATGGAGGGTCAAACAATCTATTGGTTCAATCTGTTGAGGGCGACGCAGCATGATCTCACGTGGGAGAAGTTGAAGCGTGCATTGATCGAGCGATATGGGGGACGGAAGTTTGACAACCCATTCGAGGAGCTCTCTGATCTCAAGCAGATAGGGACGGTGGATGAGTACATTGAGGAATTCGAGCTCATTTCGTCTCAGGTGGAGTGACTCTCGGAGGAACAATATATTGGCTATTTCATGGGCGGGCTATGCTCGGAGATTCGGCGGCGGGTGAGGCCGTTCAACTCATACTCGCGTTGCCAAATGATGAAATTGGCTCGCGATATTGAGGCGGAGCTCGGCGACGTCAGTGAAAAGACAAAGGCCTTTCCTCCATGCTTGTGCAATTGGCAACAAAACAATTTTTCTAGAGGATCGCAAGGCCATTCGACCCACAAGGATGTTGACACTGGGAAGGCTCGTGCAACCTCTTTGGAGGGAAGGCTCTATGGTGCAACCTCTTTGGAGGGGATCGCGCCACATAGGGAGGCCTCCGAACTCATGGATAGAAAGGTGAAGGGCTTGTGTTTTCGATGTGGGGAGAAATTCCATCCTCTCCATCAATACCCAGAGAAATAGTTCCGGTTGATGGTGTTGGGTGATGATGAAACACTAAATGAGGAAGGGGAGATAGTGGCGATTGAGGTGGATGACGAAGAGGAGGACGACGGGACCTTGGAATGCAAGGCCATGGGACTTTTTGGATTTACCGAGCCTACGATATCCGAAATCAAAACCATGTGATTGGAGGGTAAGCTACAGGGGGTGTCCGTTCTGATCTTGGTGGATAGTGGGGCAAGCCATAATTTCATATCTCCCCAAGTAACGGCAGCGTTAGGGATGAAAGTGTCTTCAACCCGGGTGCTGGGTATCCGATTAAGAGATGGACACAGGGTGACCACAACAGGAAAGTGCTCAGAAATCACAATTTAGCTAGGGAATATTACAATAACAGTTGATGCTTATGTGTTGGATTTGGGTGGCTTTGATATGATTCTTGGGGTGGCGTGGCTGCAAATGTTGGGGAAGGTGGTGATGGATTGGAAGGATATGACCATGAATTTTTAGTTGGCAGGAAGGACGGTGGAGTTACGAGGACAGTCACCTGAGATGGCCTTGTCAAGGAAAAGTTGGTAATACCCATTAGAATCGGCCTCATTTCACAATTTATTGGAGGGGGTTAGAAGGGAGAAGAGTGGTTTGTTGTGGTCTACGAACATTGAAGCTGTTACAGAGAGTGACTAGGTGCTTTCCCCATAGCAGCAAGCTGAACTTCAGCAGCTGTTAACTTGGTTCTCTGATGTTTTTAAGGAGATTACAGGCCTTCCTCCAAGACGGGACATAACACACTCGATTGTGTTACAGCAAGGAGCTGGTCCTGTAAGCGTTCGACCGTATAGGTACCCCCATCATCATAAGGATGAGATTGAGAGACAGTTGCAGGATATGCTAGAGCAAGGGATTATTAAACACAGTTCCGGTGCTTTTTCCAGCCCGGTGATCTTGGTGAAGAAGAAAGGCGGATCTTGGCGTTTATGTGTTGACTATAGGGCACTAAACAAGGTGACAGTGCCTGATAAATATCCCATTCTAGTGGTGGATGAGCTTCTAGATGAACTACATGGAGCATGTTATTTTTCCAAACTGGACCTCAAGTCGGGTTATCATCAAATCAGAGCTAAGGAGGAAGATGTTCGAAAGACATTGTTCCAGACCCACGAAGGACATTATGAGTTCTTGGTCATGCCATTCGGGTTGACCAATGCTCCAGCGACCTTCCAAGCCACCATGAATCAGATCTTTAAGCCTTATCTCCGAAGATTTGTGCTTGTTTTTTTTTTATGACATCTTAGTATACAATATTGATTGGGTAACTCACCTGGCCCATCTCTCTCGGGTTCTTGAGGTACTGCAGCACACCCACTTTGTGGCCAATAAAAAAAAGTGTAGTTTTGGCAGCCGCCAAGTGGAATATCTGGGCCATATAATTTCGGGGCAAGGAGTGGCAATAGACCCGACGAAGGTCAAGAGTGTCCTTGAATGGCCTATCCCTCACAATCTCAAAGGAGTGAGGGGTTTCTTGGGGCTCACGGGGTACTATTGGAAGTTTATTTCTGGATATGGCAAGATTGCAAAGCCTCTAACAGAGTTGACTAAGAAAGAAGGCTTCTATTGGGGACTCGAGGCACTTAAGGCATTCGAGGAACTAAAAAGGGCAGTGACCACCTCTCTCGTGTTGACACTACCAAACTTCTCTCAGCCTTTTGAGATAGGGTGTGATGCTTCTGGTAGAGGAGTTGGGGCGGTATTAGTGCAACAAGTTAAGCCAATAGCTTATTTTAGCAAGGCACTTTCCAAAAACAATCTTGCTAAATCTGCCTACGAAAAGGAGTTGATGGCTTTGGTGTTAGCTGTCCAACATTGGCGTCACTACTTGTTAGGGAGGAATTTCTTGGTATATTCTGACCAAAAAAGCTTACGTCATCTACTGCAGCAGAGGATCACCACCTCAGACCAGCAATGCTGGATAGCTAAGCTCTTGGGGTATCACTTTGATGTAATTTACAAATCGGGGCCTGAAAATAAAGCTGCGGATGCACTGTCGAGAATGTATGAGGAAGGGGAATTAAGGGTGTATGTCTCTTCTCCTATATGGTTACAAGATCAGGATGTACAAAGAGAAGTGCAAAATGAGCCCATCTTGAAACAAATCATTTCAGATCTTATACAAGATTCCAAATCTAGACCTGGGTTCTGTTGGAAGCAGGGCATTTTATTCTACAAGAACAAACTTGTCATCTCCTCCAAATCAGCATACATACCCTTGCTCTTGGAGGAATTCCATTCATCACCAATGGGGGGTCATTCCGGGTATCTGAGAACTTATCGAAGGATTGCTGGGAATTTGTACTGGTTGAGAATGAAAAAGACTATTCAGGAGTTTGTTAGAACTTGTGATGTGTGTCAAAGACAGAAATACACGGCCTCCTCTCCCTCTGGTTTACTGCAGCCATTGCCGATTCCCAATCAAATTTGGGAGGACATCTCTTTGGACTTTATTACAGGTCTACCGAAATCAAAGGGGTTTGAGGCAATACTAGTTGTGGTAGATCGACTTTCTAAGTATGGGCATTTCATCACTTTGAAGCATCCTTACACAGCCCAGAGGATTGCAGAGGTTTTTGCTAAGGGGGTAGTGCACTTGCATGGGGTTCCTCAAACCATTATCAGTGATAGAGACCCTTTTTTTATTAGTCTCTTTTGGAAAGAGTTGTTCCGCTTACGAGGTACTGCGCTCAAAATGAGTTCTTCATATCACCCGGAAGCGGACGGGCAGATCGAGGTTGTTAATAGGTGCTTGGAGGCATACCTGAGATGTTTTGCATCAGAGCAGCCTAGGAACTGGTCTTATTGGGTACCTTGGGCTGAATTGTGGTATAATACCACTTTTCATGTATCAACAGGGACCACCCCATTTGAGGTTGTGTATGGGAGGAAGCCACCAACATTGGTGCAGTTTTTGCAAGGAGAAACTAAGGTTGAGGCAGTAGCATTAGACTTGCTAGACCGAGATGAGGCCTTGAAACAACTAAAATATCATCTGACCAAGGCTCAGGAGCAGATGAAGAAATACATAGATAACAAGAGAAAGGATCAAACATTCTCAGTTAGAGAATGGGTTTTCCTCAAACTCAGACCCCATAGGCAGCAATCAGTGGCAAAAAGGATCAACCAAAAATTAGCTCCTAGGTATTTTGGACCCTTCCCAATTCTGGAAAAGATGGGAACAGTATCCTACAAGCTTAAGTTGCCAAATTCTTCGAGAATTCACCCAGTGTTTCATGCTTCTCAACTTAAAAAGGCAATTGGTAATTATTCAGCTGAAACTTCTTTACCCGAAGGCATGGAGGTGGAGTTGAATGAGAATGAAGAGCCAGAGAGTGTGCTTGCTAGCAGGGAGATTAATGAGGCTGGGAGAACAACCAAACAGTGGCTGGTCAAGTGGCGGGGCAGAGCAGTTGAAGATACTACTTGGGAAGATGACTTTGTTCTCAAAAGCCAATTTCTTCACTTCAGCCTTGAGGACAAGGCTGCTCTTCCAGGAGGGGGCAGTGATAGGACCCTCGGGTCCAAGTCTGATACTGAGCAGGAATTGGATCAGGTGCTGGACCTGAATCCAAAGAAGCCCATCATTTGGAGAGTATATTCTAGAAGAAAGAAAGTGGGTCCAAGAGAGAGTTAGTTAGTGACATGGCATGTGGTTACCGCATGAGAAAAGGGGGGGGGGGAATTCTGTTAGCATCCAGAATTAATAGGATTTTATGGGGAGTGAGGGATTCATTCATGCATTTTTGGTATCAAGACAGTTAGGAGAGTATCTCTCTGTGTAGGAGCCATAGGCTCTGGTAACCTATTCCTTCCTTGTAAGAGCTCTAGCAGCTCCTCTTTACATTGAATAATAACTTGACCGGAATTCTTTCCGGGGTTTCTATCAGGGTATATCAACAAATGACAGATATTTGCAACTTTGTTGAGTGATATACCCTGAAAAAACTATGGCACAGTCAATCTGTTTGTCCTTTAAATGAACTGTTTGCATGTGGCATTATCCATACTTAATAGTTTCTCATGCCTGACGAACATTTTTAAGGGGGAAAAAGATGCAAACTTCTGTAATATTTATTGAACAAAACAGTCTGAAATCACAAGTTGAATAAGATTGACTGCACTTCTTAACTGTGCATGTTTAACAGAAACTGGGGTTCGCATCCTGTAAGCAGAACTCAGGTGCTACAGAAGGAATTAATGTGCTGATGGAGAAAAAAAATCTTGATGGGAACTGGGAATATGGTGTGTCTTGCGTTGAATACACTGAGTTTGACAAGTTTGGAATTACTGATGGACCTCTTGCTCCAAATGGGTACATGATTTTCCTGTACTTGATATATTTCAATATTTCATCTATCTCATAAAATGTGATTTGAACATTCATCATCTAGACTAACTTAATATGTTCAAATTTGATTTCCAGATTCTGTGATATATTGTGCAGCTTCAAATTATTTGCAATGCTTAAGCTATAGCACCTTTCTAGTGAGACGCCATTACAAATGAATAACTGTGATGATTAAGAATGCAATGTCCCCAAACTCGTGTTTATATTGAGAATGGCATACTTATAAACCTGCATCCACAGGAACAGTTTACAGGCTCAAGAGCAGTAGAAACGTATATTTCATGTTAAAATGAATGCATTTGACATCATAGGATTCTTTTCTTCAGGAGATTATCTTAACAGTTACACAGTCATATGTAGTCATGCACCAGAGATAGGGCAGGGTAATTATTAGCAATTGGATTAAAAAAATCCCAACCCCCCCCCCCTCCCCCCAAGAAATATGACATGCCAAGTTGGAGCCTTAGTTTGTGTTCTTCTAATCTTATTTGTTGAAAATCCAGACTTGTTTTTGTTTGTTCAGTTGCAGTGACAGTTGATGTGATGGTGTAGGTTTCAATTTATTCTATCAGACATCTTTATTCTGTCTGTCTTTTAGGCTTTCTAATCTGGAATCAACAACCCACATATGAACTTTATTTTCTGTGATCAAGTTTGCAGGCAGATTTTCCAGCCAATACAAACATCTTATATGTCGATTTACCTTCTGCGGAGCTAGTTGGATCAAGTAAGAATGAAAATAGTTTACCAGGAATGGTGCTAAATACAAAAAAACCAATAGTTTATGTAGATCAGCTTGGAAGACGGCATAGGTATGTGTTTTCTCTATGAACTTGTCAACGTGATTTTATTAATTTTCTTTGTTTTATTGATTAAATTGGCTTCTATTGAAGCATTTATATTTTCTCTAAATCAAAATTTTAAAGTAGGGATACATGTTCAATCGCAGCACTAACTACTGAAGTACTACACAATCTCTAGAATTTAGAAGGCACCAATTTATATAGATGTATCTATCAATTTTGAGAGAATCAGAAAATTCTGATTTTTGGATAAATGACAAACACAAGTTGAATTGATGGGACTTGGAAGAGAAAGAATATTTCTGAATATTATTTCTTGATAGCAACTATATAGGTTGATACACATTATATAGGCTAATGACACTAATTACTTACCTAAAATAGAGCTAAATTATAAGAAATAAATCTGTCCTAATAAAAGAATAAATTTGTACAATTAAATCTAAATCTGTACAATAAAGTCCAACACTTCTCCTCAAACTGGTGAATGGATATCTATCATTCCTAGCTTGCTAGTAGGATCTTGAAAGTGCTCCGTAGATAGTCCCTTAGTTAATATATCTGCCAATTGATGTCTCGAAGGAACGTATGCTGTGGCTATGAGTCCATTATCCAATTTCTCCTTGATAAAGTGCTGGTCTATCTCAATGTGCTTTGTCCTGTCATGTTGAACCAGATTATGCGCAATGCTAATGGCTGATTTGTTGTCACAAAATAGTTTTATAGGTGCTTCATACTTTATTCTCAGGTCATTTAGTATGATCTTCATCCATAGCAACTCACAAACTCCTTGTGCCATAGCTCGAAACTCAACTTCTGCACTCGACTGTGCCACTACGTTCTGTTTCTTACTTCTCCATGTTACTAGATTTCCACCTAGAAATATACAATAACCTGATGTTGACCTCCTGTCACTAACCGAACCTGCATAGTCAGCATCCGTGTACACTTCCATGGATAGGTTTCCCCCTTTTTTAAATGGTAGTCCTCTTCCAGGTGTGATTTTAAGATATTGTAGAATTTGATCCATGGCTCGCCCGTGTTTCTCCCTCGGATCATGCATGAATTGGCTAACAATACTGACAGCATACGCTAGATCAGGTCTTGTATGTGCCAGGTATATCAATTTTCCAACTAGCCTCTGATATTGAGATCTATCTACCTTGGGACTCTCTTCATCATTTCTCATTTTGTGATTCTGCTCAATTGGTAAACCAGTTGATTTACACCTAAGTTTTTCGGTCTCTTTGAGAAGATCTAGGACATATTTCCTTTGAGAAATGAAGATACCTTGCTTGGAGTAGGCAACTTCAATCCCAAGGAAGTACTTTAGTCTTCCAAGATCTTTCATTTCGAACTCAACAGCTAATTTCTCCTTTAGGAGTTGCTTCTCAACTAGGTCATCACCTGATATAATGATGTCATCAACATATACAAGCAAAACTGTGAGTTTACCTTCTTGTGAATATTTAAAAAAGAGGGTATGATTGTCTTGACTTTGTCTGTAACCCAGGGACACCATTGTTTTTGTGAATCTTCCAAACCAAGCACGAGGAGACTGCTTCAACCCGTATAACGCCTTCTTTAACTTGCACACCTTGTTCCTTCCATTAGTGGAATCATATCCAGGGGAAATTTCCATATAAACTTTCTCCTCTAAGTCTCTATGGAGAAAGACATTTTTAATATCAAACTGGTGTAATTCCCACCCAAAGTGGGCAGCAAGGGAGAGTAAGATACTTACAGTATTCATCTTGGCTACTGGCGCAAATGTCTCCTCATAGTCAATTCCATAAGTCTAAGTATATCCTTTTGTCACCAACTTTGCTTTATACCGGTCTAGTGTACCATCAGACCGATATTTCAAAGTATATATCCATCTGCACCCAACTGGCCTTTTGTCACCTGACCTCTCAACAATCTCCCATGTTCCATTTCTTTCCAATGCACTTATCTCCTCATTCATGGCTTAAATCCAGTTCTTATCCTTCAATGCTTCTTGTATTGATGTTGGGATTTTGATAGAATCTATGGCTGAAATGAAACTCCGGTGCTGCAGGAAAAGATGTTTAGAAGAGGCAAATTGAGAAATAAGGTACTTGGGATTGGGACAATTTCTTTTCCCTTTCCTCAATGCAATGGGTAAGTCATCTAAGTCAGGTTCATAATTATTCAAAGACATGTTATCAGGATCAGAAACAATATTATCTGGGTCAGGTTCAAAAATAAGAAGTTCACAATTATTTAAAGACATGTTATCAGGTTCAGAAATAGTATTTTCTAGGTCAAGTTCAAAAATAGGAAGTTCAGAGACATGAAAACTTGTATCTTTAGTACTTACCATTGGTTCGGACGCCTGAAGTTGTTGTTGGGCTGGTTTGGGTTTCCCTCTCCTCTGATACACCTATTTTGGTGTGCTAGCCTTGGCCTTGATGTTAGCTAGTTCAGGTGGGGTGCCAGAAGAAGATGCTAATTCCTGTGTAGGGTTAGATGGTAAAGGAAGGAAGGACCCTGGCGAGAAGAACTCAACCTCAGCTTCCTGAGTGTTCTCCTCTTGAAGCTGAGGACGAGTAAAGAAGGACTCATTTTCATGAAAAGTGACATCCAGGGAGACGAAAAAACGACGACTTGAAGGATGATAGCATTTGTACCCCTTCTTGTCAGGAGCATATCCTAGAAAAACACATTTGACAGCACAGGGATCAAGTTTGCTGCGATGTTGGCAATGTACATGGACAAAAGCCACACAACCAAAGACATGAGACTGTAGACTTTGCATAATAGGAACAGATGGAAAGTGAGAGGTCATGAGTTGGACAAGACTTACATTACCTAGGACATGAGATGTTAATCGATTGATTAAATATGTAGCAGTTAAAAAAGCTTCCACCCAGTATGAGCTAGGAACAGACATTTGGAATAGTAAAGCTCTGGTGATTTCAAGTAAATTACAATTTTTTTTTTTTGCAACACCATTTTACTGAGGAGTATCAACACACATAAGTTCATGCACAGTACCATGTTCTTTAATAAATGTAGAGAAATTTTGGTTGACATGCTCCATAGCATTATCAGAACGCAAATGCTTAATGGACTTTCCAAATTGGGTCTGAACCATGCGGTAAAATTGAACAAACAATTGAAACACCTCTGATTTGTCTTTCATTAGAAAAAGCCGAGTTACGCGAGTACAATCATCAATGAAGGAAACAAACCATTTAGTGCCAAAAATGTTGGAAATAGATGCAGGACCCCAAACATCAGAGTGGATAAGTGCAAAAGGCTCAACACTTTTATTAGAACTAGGCGAAAAAGTTATACGATGGTGTTTGGCAAACTCACAAACATCACATTGAAAAGACTCAATAGATTCTTTTAAAAATAAGGACGGAGACATGGACTTAAGTAAAGAAAAAGGAGGATGTCCTATACGCTTGTGTTGTAGCCAAATTTGAGAAAAGAGAGACTCAGAACTGGATTGATGACAGGAAGATAGCAACTTCTGATCAGGACCTAGCTGGCTTATTAAGGAAATAGTACAACCCTCCCTGTTCCTTAGCAACTCCAATCGTCCTCCTTGTGGCAAGATTCTGAAAGACACAATGAGAATGAAAAAAGGTTACAGCACAATTATTGTCTTTAGTAAACTTATGAATGAAAATAAGATTATAAGAAAGTTTAGAAACATGGAGCACATTGTATAAGTGTAGAGAGGGCTGGAGTTTAATAGTACCAAAACTCGCAATTGAGGTGTGAGAGCCATCAGCTATGGTTATATGATGCTTACTAGAAGAGGGTTGATAAGATAATAGAGGTGGTGAATAAAAGGTCATATGGTCAGTTGCACTAGAGTCTATAATCCATAAATTCTTAGTAACAGAAGCATTAAACGATTGAAAACAAAAATTCTTACCAGTCTGGTCCTCTGACATACACATGTTTCCAACCTGTTTGTCGTTCCTTTTTTTTTTAGTTCTTTTTTTCGTTCTTTTTTTTTGAACTTGAAAGACTTGTCTGTTATGAAACAAAAGAAACAAGAGAAAAAGAAACAAAAAAAAACTAAAAAAAATAATAGAGAAATCAACAAGGTGAAAATTAGGAAAATGATACACCAGAGTGAGACGGCAGTAGAGTGGGAAGGACGGTGGTGCTACGGGTCTATGATGGTGGTGCGACGGCACTGCTATGGGGCTGTGATGGTGGCGCGACGACGTTGCTACGAGTTTGTGATGGAGGCGCGATGGCGTTGCTACGCGTTTGTGATGGTGGCGTGACAACGCTCGTGTGGATTTGAGCAACAGTGCTGCTTGCGAGGTGGAACTAATGTGCTAATCTTAGCATGTGGTGGGTCGCCAGTGGCTCATGCGGTGGTGAGGAACGACAGGGGCAACGACAGTTCTAGTGGTGACGAGTTTGGGTGAACAGTGCTCGTGGCAGAACAGAGAATGACTGTTTGGACTGAAACAGTGCGTGAACGATTTGATCCGGTTCTGATTGAATCCCAACAATGAAGGCTGGCTCTAAACCCAATAATGAAGGCTGGTCTAATAAACAATGAAGGTTGATTGTAGCGGAAACAAGAGGCTCCCAGATCGGGATCTCTGATACCAACTTGGAAGAGAAAGAATATTTCTGAATATTATTTCTTGATAGAAACTATACAGGTTGATACACATTATATAAGCTAATGACACTAATTACTTGCCTAAAATAGAGTTAAATTACGGAAAATAAATCTGTTCTAATAAAATAATAAATCTATACAATTAAATCTAAATATGTGCAATAAAGTCCAACAATGGGTTTCCTTTCATGGCTTAAAAATAAAATTGACCCCCACTTTCTTCCGTGATTAAAATACTATCCTGTTCATTACTTATTGGTGTTGGTCAGGGTAGATTTACAGTTTCTTTAACTTTTTTCTTTATAGCACATAGCTTCTCTAAGTTACCTTTTCCTGTAAATGAAATGTTATCACTCTGGTTATATTGCTGATTATTGCATTTTATTGATCCCTTTTTTTATTGTGATTTACTAGTGTCTCTGGTGGCAGACTAGAGTGCACGATGCAAAATATAGCAGACAATTATTCCAATACATATTCATCTAGGTGTTATAATGGTGTGGAAGGTATATCATATATGTATCTGTTTGATCTGACAAATCGTATTCCTTTCCCTTTCACGTTTAATTGAGCTTAACAACATCCTTATATATTTGTGAGCAGATAAGCTAGATACGTTCATTGTATATAATGAACGAAGAAGGGTTACCTCATCTGCTAAGAAAAAAAGAAGACATGGAGAGAAGTCTTTACACCAGGTTTGATTTTCTGATCATGTATGAAGTATCTATTTTATGTCTAGATTATCGATACTTGTGAGCTTCCATTGGGTTGATACCATTTCAAGCTCCATATGGACCTTTTACTCTTATATCTAGTCCTTGCAGCTTGTTATTCTGGGGTTTGCACTTAATATTTACCAGTGTTGAAAACGTGTAAATATCTTTTATATATCTTTTGTATTTATGTAGTTTCCTTGTATAGGCTAATCAGATCATAACCCTAATCCTTGTATTTATTATTATAGCTCATATATACTCTCCATCGTGTAGTTGAAGCACGCGGTTTCCTCATATGTCTCTCTTCTCTTTCTCTCTTTTAACATGGTATCTAGAGCCTAAAGAGCGGCAACCCAGTGCGACACCGGTGGGTCCACGCCCTCCGGTGGACCGTGTTCCCTTCCGGTTTACCTTTCTCTCGTGCCGTGACGTCTTTCGGCGCCGCACTTTCTCTAGACCACATGC
Organism: Ormosia semicastrata; assembly: GCA_029884595.1. Lineage (NCBI taxonomy): Eukaryota > Viridiplantae > Streptophyta > Magnoliopsida > Fabales > Fabaceae > Ormosia > Ormosia semicastrata. The sequence goes on from JAQQTO010000030.1 coordinate 6,630,543, forward strand.
CTCCCTATTTGAAGCCCCAACGCGCCCTCACGCGCCCGCACGCGCCGATTGCCCGCGCGCGGCTTTTTACGGCGCGTCCGGCCGCCCCTCCCGCCGCCGTTCCTCTCGTTTGACTCGTCTCGGCTTCCTCGCCTGCCCTCAGATCCGTATTTTCTTGAGTTGGAGTTTTTTCGGGTATCTTGTATTTTCCTTTTTGCCCCTTATCTTCGACCTATGGCAAGTTCTAGATGGTTCTAAAGATCATCCCAAGGTGAGACCTGTTTTCCACAAGTTACCTCCATACCCCTCTCTCTGTCGATAAATTCAATTATGATACATGGGCTTCGGACATCAAGTTATGGCTTGAAAGTCAAGGCTATGAAGACCACCTCACCATAGACCTTACCTCTATAAGCTGCGGAGGAACAAACCCGGTGGAAGAAAATTGATAAACGGTTGTGCGTTGTAATCAAGTCCACCATTCACTCCTCTCTCAAGCGAGATCTTCCGTGCGCAGACCACTTGTGCGTCATTTGGGACCAAGCCAAGGTTCTTTACACTCATGACACTGCGATTATATGGGGTTTGCCACAACCTCATGAGTCTTATTGAAATGTCCATTACTTGGGTAAGGTTCATGGTGCTCTGCATGATTTCAATGAGTTGCTACCTCCTGCTTTGCTACCCTGCGCAAGAACTCGAGCAACGTAGCACCTTTTTCATGCTCATGGCCTTGTATGGGTTACCTCAGGAATATTATGCGAATCGTGATCGATTTTGGGTTCGCCTCATGTTTCCCACTCTATCCTCGGCTTGATCCTCTTTGCTTCGGGTCCCAACGAAGCAACCCTTTCTGTTCTCGCTCCGCCCCTTGATATCGCCCTCGTCTACGGTGCCAATCGTGGTCGTTCTCGTCCCGGCACCTCGGGTGCAGACCTCGTCCGAAGTGTGCATTCTGTAACGGGTTGGGTTACCGAGGATCGTTGTTGGACCAAAATGGCCGTCCTCCACGGTGCCCATATTATTGTCCCACGATTTACACGAGTCCTCTGCTCCACAGACCCCGTATATAGATTTTCTCGAAATGGTTTGAGCAACAACAGCTTCTACCTCTACCGCACCGTTGCACACACCGGTAATACGTTTGCTTGTCTCTCTCAATCCCCACCATTAGGTCCTTGGGTACTTGACTCGGTGCTTCCCGACCATATCTCTCGGTAATAAACGTCTTTCTCCAAATTCTCTAACTCGGCTATTTACCTATAATTACTTTAGCAAATGGTTCCCAAACACAACCCGAAGGGTTGTCCATCCCCTCCCTTCTCTCGTCTGTTGATTACGTTCTTTATGTTCCTGGTTGTCCTTTTAATTTACTTTCTATTAGTCGTTTGACCGTTCTTTAGATTGTCGCATTAGTTTCACTAAAGACTCTGTCATTTTGCGGGACCTAGGAGTTCGGGACGGATGATTGGCCGGATGTGAGTCTAATGGCAATAACTCTCGCCACCTCTCGTGTGTGCTCGTTATCGATTCCCCTCTTACCATCCATGCTCGGTTGGGTCATCTAGTCTTGCCAAGCTACAAACATATGGTGCCAACCTTTTCTAAGTTATCTACTTTACCTTGTGAGTCGTGTCAACTAGGGAAACACACACGTGGTCGTTCCCGATCGAGTGTGTCGTCGAGCCGCGTCTCCTTTTGCTTTAGTTCATTCGATATTTGGGGTCCTAGTCGTATTGCCTCTACTTTTGGGTCAAAATACTTTGTTACTTTCATAGATGACTATTCTCGATGTACTTGGTTATTTTTAATGAAGAATAGATCAGAGTTGTTTTCAATTTTTCAGACTTTTTATAATGAAATAAAAACTCAGTTTGGTGTTCCGATTCGTATTTTGCGTAGTGACAATGCCCGTGAATTTTTGTCTCACAATTTTCAAACTTTTATGGCATCTCATGGCATTCTTCACCAAACATCCTGTGCTTATACCCTCAACAAAATGGGGTTCTTTGATCGCAAAAATAGACATCTTATAGAAACAACTCGGACCCTTTTATACCATGGTCATGTTCCTTTCGTTTTTGGGGCGATGCGGTTCTCACGCTTGCTATTTGATTAATCGCATGCCCTCTTTCTTACGTTCTTGATAACCGGGTCCCCCATTCTCGTTTTGTTCCCCCACCTACCCCTCCACTCTCTTCCGCCTCGTGTCTTCGGGTCGACATGTTTTGTCCATAATATCACTCCCGGTCTTGACAAACTGTCTGCCCGCTCCATCAAATGTGTTTTTCTTGGTTACCATCGGTCTCTGAAAAGGGTTATCGGTGTTTTCACCCACTCTTAAGCGTTATCTAGTCTCGCCGATGTCACATTCTTCGAGTCCTGTTCCTTTCTTTGAGTCTCGACCTGCCTCCTCCACCCATCACCGAGGTCCTTCCTATTTTTCCTCCTCTTGTCCCTGTTGACCCTGCTCCATCACCACCTTCTCCTATTAGTGCCCCGGTCCCTACTACTGGCATTCTCCAGGTTTATAGTCGTCGGCCCACGCCCACCACCACTAACATCATCACCATCCGCGATTGTAGAGATTACTTGAAGCTCCTTTGGCCTCTCATCCCAAGGCACCACCTCCTTTACCGGCCTCCCTTTGCCTCCCTGCGTCCGACCTTCCTATTGCTCTTCGAAAAGGTATTAGATCCACTCGTAACCCTTCTCCTCACTATGTTAATCTCGTTACCATCGCCTTTCTTTATTGCATTATGCTTGCCTTTCCACTTTGTCTTCTGTGTCTATTCCTAAATCTCTAGGTGAAGCATTATCTCATCCTGGATGGCGACAAGCAATGATTGATGAAATGTGTGCACTTCAGAGCAGTGGTACTTGGGCACTTGTTCCTCTTCCTCCTGGGAAATCTGTTGTCTTAGGTGGATTTATACGGTCAAGGTTGGTCCTGATGGCACTCTTGATCGCCTAAAGGCTCGTTTGGTGACAAAGGGGTATACCCAGATATTTGGTTTGGATTATGGCGACACTTTCTCCCCAGTGGCGAAGATGGCTTTTGTTCGCCTTTTTCTGTCTATGGCTGCTATTCGCCATTGGTCCCTTCATCAGCTGGATATCAAGAATGCTTTTCTTCATGGTGATCTGGAAGAAGAAGTCTACATGGAGCAACCTCCAGGGTTTGTTGCTCAGGGGGAGTCTTCTGGCCTCGTATGTCGTCTACACAAGTCCCTGTATGGTCTCAAACAATCTCCCCGGGCTTGGTTTGGTCGATTCAGTACTGTTGTGCAGCAGTTTGGTATGACTCGTAGTGAGGCTGACCACTCTGTCTTCTATCGCCATACAGTCCGAGGCTGTATCTATTTGATTGTGTATGTGGACGACATTGTTATCACCGGCAGTGATCACCAAGGTATAACTCAGATAAAACAGCATCTCTGTCATCACTTTCAGACCAAAGATCTTGGCAAACTTCGTTATTTCTTGGGAATTGAAGTGGCACAATCCAAGGATGGTATAGTAATCTCACAAAGAAAGTATGCTATGGACATTCTTGAGGAAACAGGACTACTAAATGCAAAGCCGGTTGACACCCCTATGGATCCCAATGTTAGACTTTTACCGGATCAGGGGGAGCCATTTTCAGACCAAGGAAGATATAGACGATTAGTTGGAAAACTTAACTATCTTACTGTTACCCGTCCAGATATCTCCTTTGGTGAGTGTGGTGAGCCAATTTCTAAACTCACCTTGTGAAGGGCATTGGGATGCAAAGTGATTCGTATTCTCGGATATATTAAGGGAGCTCCAGAAAAGGCCTTGTCTATGAAGACAAAGGACACACTCAGATTGTAGGGTACTCGGATCTTGATTGGGCGGGTTCTCCTATTGATAGGAGATCAACTGGTTATTGTGTATCCATTGGGGGTAATCGATTTCTGGAAAAGTAAAAACAAAATGTAGTTGCAAGATCAAGTCTTAGAAGAAGGAATATCGAGCCATGGCCTCACTACTTGCGAACTCATTTGGTTAAAACAGCTTCTTAAAGAACTTCAATTTGGAAACGTTATGCAAATGACTCTTATTTGTGATAATCAAGTCTGCCTTGCATATCGCCCAATCCAAGATTTCATGAGAGGACCAAACACATTGAGATAGATGTTGTCATTTTATCGAGAAAAGATTTTGTCTGGAGACATCACCACTAGCTTCGTCAATTCAAATGATCAACTGGCAAGATGTTTTCACTAAGTCTTTGAGAGGTCCTCGAATAAACTATATTTGTAACAAGCTTGGTACATATGACTTATATGCTCCAGCTTGAGGGGGAGTGTTGAAAACGTGTAAATATCTTTTATATATCTTTTGTATTTATGTAGTTTCCTTGTATAGGCTAATCAGATCATAACCCTAATCCTTGTATTTATTATTATAGCTCTATATATACAGCTCTCCGTCGTGTAGTTGAAGCACGCGGTTTCCTCATATGTCTCTCTTCTCTTTCTCTCTTTTAACAACCAGGATACTTGGGTAGTGATCACATAGCAGTTAATACCATCTGAGTATCCTACAGCTGTGTTCAAGAACAACAGTGGAAGTAGGATAATCACACTAGATGTTATTTGAAGCATTAGGATTATTTTTAAGTTCCTGAAACAGTTTAAATTGAACTAATGCTGCCAAGACCAAACCTGTAATTTATGTCTTGGACTTGTCAATGTCTCAATGATAGTTGCTCTTAAATATCTATTATGTTTTGCATTTATATGCAGACACCTGATGGCTCTCTGTTGGATATCTTACGAAATGCCCATGATCTTCTTTCACGATGTGATATAAGACTTCCTGAGGTATTTATGTATGCTGTTGGACTTTATTGTACAAATTTATTTTCTTTATTGTACAGATTTATTCCCTGATTTCCGTTATTAGGGCATATTTGATTCTTGTATTAGGATAGATTTATTTCCTATAATTTAGCTCTATTTTAGGCAAGTCATTATTGTCAGAAGCTTATATAATGTAGATCATACATGTACAATTGTTATCAAGCAATAACATTCAGCTCTTTCAAGTTGGAATCAGAGCTCCCGATCTGGGAGCCTCTGTTGTTTCCGCCGCAATCAACCTTCATTGTTGATCGGATCAGCCTTCATTGCTGGGTTTAGAGTCAGCCTTCATCGCTGGGATTCTAGCAGCCTTCATTGCTACCTTCAATCAGAACCGAACTAGAACCGGATCAAATCGTCTGAGCACATTGTTTCTTCCCAAACAGACACTGTTCCACCGTCTGCGACCATCACCACCGTTTGTGAGCATCACCGTTTGTGACAGATTCACGAACTTCACCTCACATATCCGTTGTCGCGCCGAGCAGCACCATCATCCTCACCGTCGTGCCGCCGCATCGTAGTCACCGGCGACCCGCGAGTCTCACCGGCGGCCTACCGTCACCCTAATAGCTTGGTGTGTTGTCGTTTTGTTTTTCACCTTTTTGTTTCTTTGGTTTTTTCGTTTTTTTTCTTTGTTTCTTTTATTTTAGACATAAGAATCGGACCAGCCTTTCAAGTAGAAAAAAAGGAAAAAGAAAAACAAGGAAAAAAAAGAAACAGGTTGGAAACATGAGTATGTCAGATGACCATACTGCCAAAGCCATCTCACAGCTCAATGCGGCACTGCCTTCACCTTTGAATCCTAATGATCTCCCAGTCTTGCACCTCACCTATCGCCTTAATGGAAAAAATTACTTGTGATGGGCCTAAGTCATTCATACTACTCTTGAGATTAGCAGAAACTGTATGTTCCTTCCTTCCTCCCGTGAAGTTTGAGACAATCTTTGCCAAACCTTCTCAATGAAACAGGATATCGCCACTTGCTATGAGTTGAAGACTAAAATCTTTGCTACCAAACAGGGGGCACTCTCAGTTACTGATTATTATGGAACCCTTAATGGCCTGTGGATTGAGTTGGATCAATACCAGAATCTCAAAATGGAGTGCAACAAGAATGCTTCCACATTGACTAGTTTTGTGGAAAGGGATCGGATCTTTAAGTTCCTCTTTGGTCTAAATTCTAAATATGACCTTATTTGGGTTCAGATTCTGGGCAAGGAGACACTGCCATCACTGTTTGAGGTATTCTACACTGTTCGGGGAGAGGAAAGTCGAAGGGCTGTCATGCTTGATGATAAGCCCACTGGTGGATCAGCCTTGGCTACGAGTAAGACAACTAAACCAGCCTTTTCTTTTTCCTTCTCTAGGCCCAACCGAGAGGGTTGTTGGTGTACTTATTGTAAGAAATCTGGTCATACTAAGGAGAATTGCTTCAAACTCCATGGGAAGGACTAAGGTCTTAACCATACAGGAGGGTTCAAGAGTATGCAGCAAAGTCAGGCAAATATGACCACTTCGGATTCTATGCCTTCCGGTAAAGACTCAAATGTGAGTGATGAAGTTCCAGCCCTTAGTAAAAATGAGCTGGAGCGCTTGTGGACTCTCATTGACTATCTCAATAAGTCTTTTGGCTCCTGATCTCTGACCATGACTAGTAAGAATTTTTGTTTTCAATCCTTTAATGCTTTTGGTACTAAGAATTTATGGATTATGAACTCTGGTGCAATTGATCATATGACTTTTTATTCACCACCTCTGTTATCTTATCAACCTTCTTCTAGTAAGCATCATATAACCGTAGTTGATGGCTCTCACACCTCAGTTACTAGTTCTGGTACTATTAAACTCCAACCCTCTCTACACTTAAACAATGTGCCTCATGTTCCCATGCTTTCCAATAATCTTATTTCCATTCATAAGCTTACTAAAGACAATAATTGTTCTGTAACCTTTTTTTCTTTTTCATTGTGTCTTGTCATGGGTAGGACGATTGGAGTTGCTAAGTGTTGAATTGGAAGGTTTTAGGTAGGAAAGAAGAAAAGAGAGAAAATGAATACCCAAAATAAGAAGACTATATTGATATTGCTGTGATGATGTTGTGATACAAAAAACAAACTCAATAGTCCTATTTATACTAATATTAGGATATTAATCCTAATTAATAAGGAAACAAATCAGAAAATATAATAAATAGGAAATAAATCCTAAGAAATCCTATGAAATACCCTAAAATATTTCAAGATACAATAAAGATATTTTAAGATATTTTTCAGATATTCTAACACTCCCCCTCAAGCTAAAGTTTACTAAGCTTTAAGCTTGTTACAATTACATCTTAAAGAAAACAAACTAAAAACATAATGCGCTAAACAGGTGCACGGTGGAAAGGCAGTGTGCGAACCGAACGGGATGGAGACAAGGCCAATGCATCTGGGACTAAGACGGACAGGGCCAGTGCATCTGGGGCAAAGCTGGGCGCTGGTGTGAGTCAAAACCAATAAAAGTCACGATCGGAATGATCGTCGATGGGAATAAAAATCACCACTAGCATGATTCATCTGTGTGAGAGAAGTCACCACTGGAATAATCGTCGATGGGAAGAGAAGTCACCACTAGTATGATTCATTAGTGGGAAAAAAATGACATGACAAACATCGGCATTAAAGTATATGTTGAGATGATGTGGTGAGGTAAACGAACGGCGGAGGAGCCTGGAAAGAGGGTGAAACAGCCATGGATCAGTGTATAATGACCAAAAACAGAAAGTACAAGGTACCTGAAAGTCTCAACGCAAGTGAACAAGGGGATAGAGATGTCAAATGAAGGATCTGAGGACAGATCTGTGTAGAGGAGGCAGAGACGAGTCAGGAAAGAATAGCGGCGGCGGAAGAGGCGGCTGGACAGCGGATGCAGCGGAGATGGAAGATGAGATGCCGGAAAGACGTCGCAGTAAGGGAGAAAGGCCGACAAACTGAAATGGAAACACGGTTGGCCGAAAAAGATATAGAAAGAGGGTCTCGAAAGGAGAACTCGGCAACCAGAGGCGGCTAATCGGAGTTCCAAATCTTTGGGAACTCAGCAGCGAAAGTGACGGGACAGCTCATGGAGGATGGTACCGCTCTGATACCATGTTGAATTGGAAGGTTTTAGGTAGGAAAAAAGAAAACAGAGAAAATGAATACTCAAAATAAGAGGACTATATTGATATTGCTATGATGATGTTGTGATACAAAAAACAAACTCAATAGTCCTATTTATACTAATATTAAGATATTAATCCTAATTAATAAGGAAACAAATCAGAAAATATAATAAATAGGAAATAAATCCTAAGAGAGGAGCTATGTGATACTCTAAAATATTTCAAGATATAATAAAGATATTTTAAGATATTTTTCAGATATTCTAACACTAAGGAACAGGGAGGGAGGGTTGTACTATCTCCTTAATATGCCAGCTAATGATGGTCCTGATAAGAAGTTGTTACTTTCTTGTCATCAGTCCTGTTTTGAGTCTCTTACTTCTCAAATTTGGCTATAACACAAGCATTTGGGACATCCTCTATTTTCTTTGCTTAAGTCTATGTTTCTATCTTTATTTTTAAAAGAATCTATTGAGTTTTTTCATTATGATATTTGTGAGTTTGCCAAACACCATGGTGTAACTTTTTCACCTATTAATAAAAGTGTTGAGCCTTTTGCACTTATCCACTCTGATTTTTGGAGTCCTGCATCTATTTCTAACATTCCTGGCACTAAATGGTTTGTTTCTTTCATTGATGACTGTACTCGAGTAACTTGATTTTTACTAATGAAAGACAAATCAGATGTGTTTCGATTGTTTGTTTAGTTTTACTGCATGATTCAGACCCAATTTGGAAAGTCCATTAAGCGATTGCATTCTGATAATGGTAAGGAGTATGTCAACTAAAAGTTCTCTACATTTATTAAAAGCCATGATATTGTGCATGAACTTACATGTGATGATACTCCTCAGCAAAATAGTGTTGCAGAAAGAAAAAATTGTCGTTTACTTGAAATCACTAGAGCTTTACTATTTCAAATGTCTGTTCCTAGCTCATACTGGGGGGAAGCTGTTTTAATTGCTGCATATTTAATTAATCGGTTACCATCTCGTGTCTTGGGTAATGTAAGTCCAGTCCAACTTATGACCTCTCACTTTCCATCAGTTCCTACTATGCAGAGTCTACAGTCTCTTGTTTTTTGTTGTGTGGCTTTCGTCCATGTACATTGCCAACATCGCAGTAAACTTGATCCTTGTGCTGTTAAATGTATATTTTTGAGTTATGCTCCTGACAAAAAGGGATACAAATGCTATCACCCTATCACCCTTCAAGTCGTCGTTTTTTTGTCTCCATGGATGTCACTTTTCATGAAATGAGTCATTCTTTACTCGTCCTCAACTTCAGGGGGAGAACACTTAGGAAGTTGAAGTTGAGTCCTTCTCTTCTGGGTCCTTCCTTTACCATCTAACTATACACAGGAATTGACATCTTCTGGCACCCAACTTGAACTAGCTAAAGTCAAAGCCAATGCTAACACACCAAAATTGGTGTATCTGAGGAGAAGGAAACCCAAATTGGCCCAACAACAACTTCAGGTGTCCGAACCAATGGTAAGTACTAAATATACAAGTTCTCCTGTCTCTGAACTTCCTATTTTTGAACCTGATCTAGATAATATTGTTTCTGAACCTGATAACATGTCTTTGACCAATTGTGAACCTAACCTAGATGACTTACCCATCGCATTAAGGAAGGGAAAAGGTATTATCCCAATCCCAAGTATCCTATTTCCCAATTTGTCTCTTCTAAACATCTTTCCCTGCAGCACCAGAGTTTCATTTTAGTTATAGATTCTATCAAAATCCCAACATCAGTACAAGAAACATTGAAGGATAAGAATTAGATTCAAGCCATGAATGAGGAGATGGGTGCGTTGGAAAAGAATGGAACATGGGAGATTGTTAAGAGACCAGGTGACAAAAGGCCAGTAGGGTGCAGATAGATATATACTAAAGATACAAGTTCTCCTATTTCTGAACTTCTTATTTTTGAACCTGATCCAGATAATACTGTTTCTGAACCTGATAACATGTCTTTGAACAATTGTGAACCTGACCTAGATGACTTATCCATCGCATTAAGGAAGGGAAAATGTATTATCCCAATCCCAAGTATCCTATTTCTCAATTTGTCTCTTCTAAACATCTTTTTCTGCAGCACCAGAGTTTCATTTTAATTATAGATTCTATCAAAATCCCAACATCAGTACAAGAAACATTGAAGGATAAGAATTGAATTCAAGCCATGAATGAGGAGATGGGTGCATTGGAAAAGAATGGAACATGGGAGATAGTTAAGAGACCAGGTGACAAAAGGCCAGTAGGGTGCAGATGGATATATACTTTAAAATATCGGTCTGATGGTACACTAGACCGATATAAAGCAAGATTGGTGGCACAAGGATACACTTAAACTTATGGAATTGACTATGAGGAGACATTTGCTCCAGTAGCCAAGATGAACACTGTAAGAATCTTACTCTCCCTTGTTGTTCACTTTGGGTGGGAATTACACCATGTTGATGTTAAAAATGCCTTTCTTCATGGCGACTTAGAGGAGGAAGTTTATATGAAAATCCCCCTAGATACGATTCCACTAGTCGAAGGAACAAGGTGTGTAGGTTAAAGAAGGCTTTATACGGGTTGAAGTAGTCTTCTCGTGCTTGGTTTGGAAGATTCACAAAAATAATGGTGTCTTTGGGATACAGACAAAGTCAAGGTGATCATACTCTCATTTTTAAACATTTACAAGAAGGTAAACTCACAGTCATGCTTGTGTATGTTGATGACATCATTATATAAAGAGATGATCTAGTTGAGAAGCAACTCCTAAAAAAGAAATTAGCTGCTGAGTTTGAAATGAAAGATCTTGGAAAGCTTAAGTAATTCTTTGGAATTGAAGTTGCCTACTCCAAGTAAGGTATCTTCATTTCTTAGAAAATATGTCCTAGATCTGCTCAAAGAAACCGGAAAGCTTGGGTGTAAGGCTATCAGTGTACCTATTGAACAGAATCACAAAATGAGAAGTGATGAAGAGAGCCCTAAGGTAGATAGAGCTCAATACCATAGACTAGTAGGGAAACTAATATACTTGTCACATACTAGACCAGATTTAGCATATGCTGTTAGTGTTGTTAGCCAATTCATGCATAATTCGTGGGAGAGACACAGGCAAGTTGTTGATCGAATTCTATAGTATCTTAAAACCATGCCTGGAAAAGGATTACTATTTAGAAAGAGGGAAAACCTATCAATGGAAGTATACACCAATGTTGACTATGCAAGTTCAGTTACTGACAGGAGGTCAACATCAGGCTATTGTATGTTATTGGGTGAAAATCTGATAATATGGAAAAGTAAGAAACAAAATGTAGTGGCACGATCAAGTGCAAAAGTTGAATTTCGAGCTATGGCCCAAGGAGTTTGTGAGTTGCTATGGATGACCTGAAACTAAAGCATGAAGCGCTTATGAAACTGTCTTGTGACAACAAATCAACCATTAGCATTGCGCATAATCCGGTTCAACATGACAGGACAAAACACATTAAGATAGACCGACATTTTATCCATGAGAAATTGGATAGTAGACTCATAACCACAGCATACATTCCTTTAGGATATCAATTGGCAGATGTATTAACTAAGGGACTACCCACAGAGTGCTTTCAGGATCTTACTGACAAGATGGGAATGATAGATATCCATTCACTAGCTTCAGGGGGAGTGTTGGACTTTATTGTAAAAATTTATTTTTTTTATTGTACAGATTTATTCCTTGATTTCCGTTATTAGGACATATTTAATTCTTGTATTATGACAGATTTATTTTCTGTAATTTAGCTCTATTTTAAATAAGTCTTTATTGTAATAAGTCTATATAATGTAGATCATACCTGTACAGTTGTTATCAAGCAATAACATTCAGCTCTTTCAAGTTATACTATTGTGTGGTTTATGCATAAATTGATTCATTTTGGTTTGGTTGGGTACAATTCCATATTATAGTATGCTATTGCTAAACTTTTTTAACTCCAAGTTTATTTGATAATGCATGCAAGTTTGTAAAAGGTGGATAATTATCTTTTCTATCTACACAGTTATTTTATATTATGTTTGCTCTCTGCTGCAGATCAAAGCGAATGAGAACTATGTCGGTTTGGGACCACCATTTCTCATCCTTCTGCATCCTGCTCTTGGTCCTCTGTGGGAAATCACTAGACAAAAGGTAACACTATATTATGTTATTTTTCAATTGTCATTTATCAACAATTTTTTCATTTTCACACTATTTTTTTGTATAAATATAAAAATTATGGAAGTTTAATTTGAGTTCTATCAATAAATGGGTTACGTGGTTTTAAACATGTTGATTTCAAGTTTTACCCATAAATGGGTCAAATAAAGTATTCATGACCTGTTTATTAAACGAGCTTTGTGACACATTTGCCCTGTTAATGGAATTGTATTTGACATGATTAATTAAATAGGTCGTGTTTGTCTCCACCCATATAGTGTTGTAACACATGACATGACGTGAACATAACCTTTTAACACAAAATTCCCTCGCTAATATTTGGATGTAGTCCTTTCTTTAATACTATTTGCTTAAAACATGACAGTTCTATGGCTTTACGAGAGTGAATTGTGCTGATCATCATTTATAGAAGCAAAGAATTCCAATTATTTTGTTATTCTTTCTTGTGATCAGTTTTATGGTGGTTCCATATCAGAAGGCTCTGAGTTACAAATAGAGGTTGCAGAGTTCTTTTGGAGGAATGTTCAGGTTCTTACTTCTCAAATCGATTTTGTTAACTTATATGGCACGGAGTAGCTAAGATAGTGGGCTGATATTTGTCCCTTTATTCCAGCTCAATGGAAGCCTGATCATAATAGCTGAAAATGTTATGGGCTCAATGAAGATTAATGAGAGCGGTGAACCCATACTACATTATGGGCAAAGGTACTATGCTGCCTGTATCAATAAGAACTACCCTGAGTCCCTGATCCTGTATCCCCCTGATCTTGCCTCTTGATCCAAGCCTCAGGGCATAAAATTATTTTAGATTGCAAGCATCAAACATTTTTATGCACATTTATCTTGCTAGGTGTGGAAGATGTAAATTGCAGAATGTCAAAGTGTTGAACAAGGGAATTGATTGGACTTATGGTGGAAACATATACTGGAAACATGATGTGCAGCGGTCTGAGGTATTGCAGATCATACTGCATGGAAATGCTGAGTTTGAGGCTACCGATGTTGTCTTACAGGTTAAGTTTAAATTTGGATTTTAGTTTCTCTCTCGCTCTCTCTCTCTAAAAAGTTAGTTACAAGTCTTGCATACAATACCACCTACTCAGCGGGTTTGAGCTTAAGATATCTCATATCTCCCTACACGTAAGAAAGAGTTGCCATTGGGCCCAAACCAATTGGCCAGTTGATATGAGATATGGATGCATGGTAAGATGGCCACAACGTCCTGGTATTGCTTAGCACAATACATAGGATTTATTCCCTTCATGGACAACCACACCAAGTTGTTGTTCCAAAACATTATTATCTTTAGGTCATGGAACACTTTTTAGGTTCCTTTCATGTTCTTCAAAACTTATTAGGTTGCAGTTTGTTAACCATCAAACTGACCCAGTAGTCATTTGTAATAAAATCTTGAAAAGCAGCAGAGTCCATAACAAATACGTTAATCACTTTTTTAGTTATGTATCCCAAAACATAAATAAAATTACTCTTTTGGTTAATTCTTGGGGATACTTCATACATATAAACTAACAACTAACGAGCCTATTTTTGCTGTTCTTATACTGATACAGGGAAATCATGTATTTGAAGTTCCAGATGGGTACAAGCTGAAGATCATGCCAGGAAACCCAGGTCTCTTCTCTTCAACTTCAGAACTTTCTTTGGCTTAGCTGTTTTAATCACCTAAGTTAGTATATATTAAGTTGTTATCAATGATTATTAGAGAATGTTAATCCTCTTGTAATTCTTAGTCAAATAGTTTTTGTTCTGTCCAGTCCTAGAATGTTGCACAAGGAAAAAGAGATTTTGATCTGAAGAATTTATATCACAAATACTTAAAATTAACCACTCCCCAACCCCCAACGGGGTCATATTTTTTAGACAGAAAATACTAATTTAAGTTCATGAATCACGGTTTGGATCAATTCAGGTTTAGCAATCCAGTTAGATCCGATTGATCAGAGTATGATGGACAGTGGAAGCTGGCACTGGAATTACAAGTTAGAAGGTTCTCACATTCAGCTAGAATTAGTAGAATCATAGACTACTAACCACTTCAGATGCCTCCTTACGTGAATCATGGTTCACTGCTGGTATTGGAGCTCACCTTAATAATTTTGATTACCAAGTGGCAGGTTGAACAGAAGTTAAACCTTCACTACTCTTAGTTTTTTTTGACTTTTATTGTAATAATTGATAATCTTGTAAAATCTGTCTCTTCCCTCTCTTTTCTTCGAGTTTTCCTTTTCCCTATCTTTTTCTTTTTGGGGATGATCTCCATGTAACTAGCATTGTAAAACTCACAGGAATTCAAGCAATGAATATGGATCTATTTCATTAATTGCATACCTATTTTGTAACTATAAAGATATGCTTTCCTTTTGTTAGATATAAAGTCATTCACGATTCTTCACCTAACAGCTTAAAGTTTTGGGATAGTTGGTGATTAACATGGTTTCAGACTTTCTATGACCGAATGGTCAGAAGTTGGATCCTTATCAACCCTTTCTTCTAAATAGAAGTTGAATTTCAGCAGTAAAGTGGATTTGTGCATTATCTACGCATTAAGTCCAAAGAGTTCTTACGTAAGAGGGTGTGTTAGATATAAAACTATTTATGATGTTTAAGCTTTTGGGATAATTGTGAAACATTTGAATTAGATCAAGCAAATATCCAGTAGCTGAGAGCACTGCTATCAGTAAAAGCATCCGCTGTTATTACTTTATTTTTTGCCCATTTCTTATTCTGCCACTGCTTTTTGCCCATAGTACAGAGACAAATTTAAGGGAGGCAAGCATGAGCCTTTGTTTCCTCTTTTCTCATCATTTTTTTAGGTACCAATAATTTAACTTATTTATTGAAAGATAAAGAGATAATTACAGTAACTTTTTTATAAAGTTAATACTTAATACATTACACTCTTATTTAAAATTTATATTTACATCCCTAATATATAATTAAAAATTATACTTATATCTTTAATTTTATATATTATTATTACATTTTCTAACATTTTTTTATATGCAAAATTATATACTTCTCTTATTTTATTTATAACTATTACATAAAGTCTTATTGAAAATACAAAATAAGGGAGGTATGAGTAATTTTTCAAATAAAAAAAGTTTCAATATTATACACATTAACCTTAAAGGAGGTCATTATAATTATACTAAATATAAAAATGATGAAGTTAAAAGAATTTATACTTGATATGTATTTGACATGTGATTTATGATTATTTTATATACATTAATATTATAATTTTAACTCATTTTTTATTAATTTTTAATCTTTGTATAATAAATCTACTAGCTCCTTTCACTTTTAGCTTCACTCTCTTCCTTTTTTTAAAGTATATATATATAACTTTATTTTGTTTATGAATCATGATGTAAAAAATATCTATTCTTGTGATACATTTAATATCTAATATATATATTACTTTTTTCACTTTATTCATAAATTTTCTTATATAATGAAAAGAAAATACTCTTATAAAGTGAGCAAATAAGAGTATATTTATCCTTAATTTAAAATAATACATTTTGATCTTAACTCATTAAATAATTTAAAGGTAAATATATTTTTATTTTTTAACTTTAATTTTTTTCTATATTTAATAATATTATTCATAATTTTTGACTTATTCACTGAATATTTTCTACATCCATCCCAGTTAGGATAACTTTAAGTTCATGGGCTAGAATTTGTTTGAGAAAGTATCTATTGCTACTCTTATTTCAATAATTTTTTATTAAATGACTTTTGATTTTATTTTGATCAATGACTTAAAATAACTCATTTAATAAAAAATTAATAAAATAAGAGTGGCAATAAACATAAAAAAAGTGGCAAGAGACACTCCAATCTGATTATTATAATTTTTAAATGTCTACAAATTACAACTTACAACTTAAAAAACAGTGAAGATAGCAGGTAATACTGGAGTTGGGAATTACTCCCACCCCAGCTTCCTCTACAATCAAGGTAGAGGAGTGTATAATCACATGGGAAGAATTGTAATTTCTTTGTAAACCAAAAAATAAAAAGAATTGTAATTTTAGAATTCTTGGCAAAAACAATTTTAAGATTAAGAACAATCGGTGGTCATTCACTTGGTAATGAATGGGTGTTATTCCATTCTGAATGGAGTAAGAGAATATTTACCGAAAACTAATGAACACTATATTTTAAAATGAAAAAGTAGTTAATCAAGTTGATATTTGACCTTAATAACTATTTTCTCTTTTTGTGATATTTTCCCGATTTCTTTTGTAGATTTGAGCACTAGTGCTTTCTTTCTTTCCCTTTTTAGTGAATTTGAAGTGCCGGAACTCCATTTTGATTTGCGAACTTCACTGGCTGGTTGTACAACTCTATCTGTAAATGCCCTGAAGATGAAAGCAGAATCACAGGAAAAAAGGGGAGTTCCCTTTTAGAAAGAACAAAACAGGTTGAATTTGTTATGCACTCCCATGCTCTTCAATTTATCAACTGCATCACGTAAACCACAAACCCCAAAGAAAGCTTAAAATTGTAAAAGCAATATAGAGATAGAGATCATCAGTAAATGGAGTCTGAAATCTAGACATTGCTGCTAATTGATCCACCTTCTTAATTGCAGTTTCTTTAAAATTCTAGTATGCATTTTGTTAATTGATAATTAACTCTTCCTGGGATCATTTCCTAATCAGCAATTATTGGACAAAGCTCCAAGCTTTAGACGTCAAATTGCAACAACAAAAGAACTCCATTTTTCATGTATACCATTCACAAAAATATATAGCTCTGCATCTATAATGCCATGACATTACACTGTTGGAACCAGAATAAATTCCTTAGATGAAAACAATTATCTATAATCTAGAAAATAATTATGTTGATCATTAAGAAATTATGCAGAAGCGTACTTGAATTCATAATGACCAACAACTCTTCAGAGTTGTGCGGTTTGGTCTTCCAGATCTATACGTATTCCTTGAGAAAACCCTTTAACTTTCCCTCTGCTTCTTTCTGTTGATGGGATGTCAGAAAAGATGAGAATGATACGTGTGACCCGGAGACCATTACCTATTTTATAGACAACCCTAGGGTTATTTATTGGTGTTTCTATTTTAGCCTATGGCAAAAATAGAATTACCATTTAGTTTCTACACATTAAAGGCTCATATCCTATTAGATACATTAAAGCCCAAATAATTCAAATCTTATCAGATCACTTTTAATTGGACTCAACATTAAGTGACAGCCCACAATACATAATTATTTACATATAAGGCTAATGTTGGATTAAGGATCCAATAATCTCTCACTTGAACTATATGTGTAACCTTATAATTATATATTGCAAAATTAATCATATGAGCTCAATGTTATTATCATTACCGAAAGTATCTATAACCAATCCAGTCCATCAATCGTACCAACATAGGATCAAAGTCGTCTTTGCTACAATTATCGTAACTCAACCCATCAATGGTCACATATGCTGATACAAATGAATGTGATGTGATCTTAACATGCCTAATTCCAATTGGTCCTCTTTAAACCTTAGTGAGATCAAAGCATAACAAAATTAGAGTGTTAATACACAAAAACTTTATTTCTGCAGAAAATATTCTTAAATCATATATAAACAAAAAAAAGTCTATATCATAAAAGTATTTAAAAGTTACAAACTCCCACTAAAATTGAATATCACTTAATGACATAACACCCATATGAGTAGTGTGCTCATGAAACATTTTGGGTAGTAACCCTTTAATAAGCGGGTCCACAACCATGGAGTTTGTTCTGATATGCTCTATAGACAACTTTCTACTCTAAACTCTTTCTTTAACAACAAGGAACTTGATGTCTATGTGCTTCGACTTTGTCGAGCTCCTATTGTTGTTGAAAAATAGAACTGCTGATTTATTGTCACAAAATAACTTGAGTGGTATAATCCTGGATTACTCAAGTATCTGCTCAACATCCCTGTAATGTACGCAATATCAGGATGCATACAAACTTGAGCATACATCAGACTCCCTACTGCTGATGCATAGGGAATCTTCTGCATTTCCTTTTCTTCAAAGTCATTCTTAGGACATTGATTGAGACTAAACTTGTCTTCCTTAGTCACAGGGGTATCACCTAGTTTACACACTTACATGCCATATCTCTTGAGAACCTTTTCAATATAGTTTTTTGTGACAATCCAAGAATACCCCGAGAACGATCTCGGTGTATCTGTATGCCTAATACAAAAGATGCATTACCAAGGTCTTTCATCTCAAAATTCTTAGCTAGAAATCTCTTGGTTTCATGCAATAATTCTATATCATTGCTAGCAAGCAAAATGTCATCAACATATAAAACTAGAAAAATATACTTGCTCCCACAGAACTTATGATATATACAGTCATCCACCAAATTCACCTCAAAACCAAATGAGATGATTACTTGATGAAACTTGAAATACCATTGTTGAGATGCTTGCTTGAGCCTATAGATGGATTTCTTAAGTTTGTAAACCATATGCTTTGAGTCTTTCGAAACAAAGTTTTCTGGTTGCACCATATAGATTGTCTCATCAATGTCACCATTGAGAAACGCCGTCTTTACATCCATCTGATGTAACTCAAGATCGAAATGCGCCACCAATGCCATTATAGTCCTGAAAGAGTCCTTCGAAAATACCGGAGAGAAAGTCTCTTTATAGTCAATGCATTCTTTCTGTGTAAATCCCTTTGCGACAAGACGAGCCTTATATCTTTCAACATCGCCTTTTGAATCCCTCTTGATCTTAAATATCCATTTGCAATCAATGGATTTTGCACCTTCAGGCAATGGGACAAGATCCCAAACGTCATTGTCCTTCATGGACCTAATCTCTTCATTCATGGCATCAATCCACTTTTGAGAGTTAGAACTTTCTATGGCTTGACGGAAGTTGATCGGATCATCTTCCATCACTCCAATGTCAACCTCATGTTCTTGGAGAAATACAATGTAATCATCTGATATTGCACTTCTCTTTTCTCTCATGGATCTCCTTAATGACATAGGTTCTTGAGGTGGAAGAGTTTGTTTTTCTGGAATAATTTCTTGCATGGGAGGTTCGACATTGTCTTGATCTATTGTCTTCAATAGGGTCAGGAAGAGGTTCCTGAACAATGTTAATAACACTTATGGGAATATCAACATATTCCTCTTCAAAGACAATGTCCTTAACTATATCTCTCCTGGCAAACTCAACATCCTCAAAGAACCGGGCATTTCCCGATTCAAAAATTAACTTAGTTGTGGGATCATAAAACTTGTAACCCTTGGACCTTTCAAAGTATCTAATAAAATAGCAACTGACCGTCCTTGAGTCCAATTTCTTTTCATTTGGCCTATAAGGCCTTGCTTCAGTTGGACAACCCCAAACATGTAAGTGCTTTAAACTAGGCTTTTTGCCTATCCAAAGTTCGTAAGGGATTTTTGTAGTTGCTTTAGTTGGAACTTTATTGAGGATATATGCTGCAATTTTAAGTGCTTCTCCCTAGAGTGATTCTGGTAAGGTAGAATGACTAATCATACTTCTTACCATGTCTTTAAGCGTCCTGTTTCGTCTTTCAGCAACACCATTCATAGTGGGCGAGCTTGGCATAGTGTACTATGGGATGATACCGCATTCCTCTAGAAATTTAGCAAAAGGTTCTGGACGTTGTTCACCTGAGCCGTCATATCTGCCATAGTACTCATCACCACGGTCAGACCTGACGCTTTTGATTCTTTTGTTGAGTTGGTTCTCAACTTCAGCCTTATAACTTTTTAGCACATCCAATGACTTTGCCTTTTCATTATTGAGATAAATGTAGCCATATCTTGAAAAATTGTCTATGAACGTTATATAATATTGTAGACCATTCCAAGTAGCCGTAGGGAATGGCCCACAAATATCTGTATGTATAAGTTCTAACACGTCCAAAGTCCTATTGGCCTTAAATTTCCTTTTATTGTTTTGTTTGCCCTTAATACAATTGATACAAATATCAAAATCTGTAAAATCTAAGGGTTCTAGAATTTTGTTTGACACAAGTCTCTCTATTCTCCGTTTGGAGATGTGACCTAATCTTTTATGCCATAACGCAGCTGAATTCTCATCGGTTAATTTCCTCTTTATGCCTCGTGTACTTAATTGTAGAGATTCATTAAACGAAGCAATCGTATCAAGCGAATAAAGATTATCGTAACTTGACAAAGAACCAGAATCAACCAATTTTGAATCATGAAATAAACTAAATTTTCCATTCCCAAATGAACAAGAATAACCAAATTTGTCCAAAGCAGAAATCAAAATCAAATTTCGTCTAAAAGATAGTACAATAAATGTTTCATCAATATCCAAATAAAATCCAGTCTTTAACAATAATCTAAATTTTCCAATTGGCTTAACTTGAACCGTCTTGTCGTCACCTACATAAATGTATCTTTCACCATCACTTGGTTTTCGGCAATTCAGGCAACCCTGCGTAGACACACTGATGTGAGTTGTGGCACCAGAATCTATCCACCATGTGTGTTTAGGCACCGAAGTTAAATTAACCTCAGAACAAACCAAATTAAGAAGCATACCTTTCTTAATACGCCATGCGTGATAGTTACTGCAATGCTTCTTCACATGCCCTTCAGCTCCACAAAAGAAACAACCACTACCTCTTGATTCATTTGGTTTCTTTTGTTGTTTCTTTTGAGGCGCCGTATCTGCAGCTTCCTTATCCATCTTCCTCTTTAGTCCCTTGCCCTTATACTTTGAGGTAGAGGCAAAATGAGCACTTTCTATCTTGTCTTGCTTCAACCTTTCTTCTTCCTGAACACAATGTGAGATGAGCTCATTCAGAGACCAAGTCTCTTTCTGACAATTATAGCTCACCTTAAACTAGCCAAATTGTGTCGGAAGAGATATCAGAACCAGATGGACCAGCAAGTCCTCAGAGAGTTCTAGCTTAAGTGCTTTCAGCTTTGAAACAATATGAGACATCTCCATGATGTACTCCCTGATGTTGCCCTTACCTATATACTTCATTGAAATTAGTTTTGCCAATAGCATACCTATTTCAGCCTTTTCGTTCTTGACAAACCTCTTTTCAATATCTGCAAGGAACTCCTTAATTGTAGTTATCTTTTCAGATATTGTGTCCCTGAATGCTTCTGGAATGGCCTTCTTCATGATCATCACACTCATGCGATTTGACCTCTCCCACCTTTCCATCTCCCTCTTATCTTCAGAGGTACTCTGATCCGTAAGAGGTGGGGGAGAGTCAACCCTTAACGCAAGGTCGATGTCCATTACTCCAAGAACTATCAAGATATATTCTTTTCAAGACTTGAAGTTTGAGCCATTCAGCATAGGAACAGAGTTAATGTTGGCAGTAATACTCGCAGGATCATTCATAGCTGAATAGAGAACAATAAACAAACAAAACTTGCTCAGATAAGTCTCAAAATCAAAGTAATACTAAATTCAAATAAGGTAAACCCCATCTCAAGATACCGTGAATCCATTAACATTTTATCTTTGGACAAAATATTAACTTTTCAGTGATACCTTGGCGTAGTAATCAAACATTGATAATAAGAACATGTCAAACAATAAATCTTCCTTTGGACCAATTCATTATTCACATGTAAAACTGAATAATTATCACGTATTTATCACTACAAATGCACTTGTAATTTTGTAAAATACTCACCTTCCTTTGGGCCGATCAATATCTACATAAATTACAAGCACACAACCTTTTATATTTTAAAAATAAATTAATCTCCATAAAAGAGGTCACTTTGGTGACATGTTGTTTCAATTAATTTATCCAAAAATATATATAAACTTTTCCAATATTTGAATTTAGGATGGCTAAAATATACTCAAAATAAACATATAACACTTGTAATTTTTCAAAAACAATACATACAATTTAATAAAATCAATCTATGTTTGTACGTGTGATTTCTAGAATAATATATACATACAATCAATACCAGATTATTGCCTTTATTGGTTCCTGATCATACTATAGCTTTAAAGTAATTTTAATATTCCTTTTAATATAATAATAATTGTTCATTATAAACCCATATATAATAAAGGAGCTGTAACACGTTTGACTAAGGAATATACATTGCTACAAGCGCATACATATTCGAAACTGGATTCATGATTGATATATATGCGCAAATTAAATTTACAATGATACACATAAATCAAAAAGAATCAATTATGCAAGTAGGCAAAAGACGCTGAAAATAGTGTGGTGCTCTGATTTCTAATCCAAATCCAAATAATATAGATCGAAAAACTCGCAAATATACAATTGGAAAACACGCAAATATCCAGAAAACCACCGCTTAATACAATTTTAAATCATATAAATCATAACTAGATTCATAAAGAAAAAAAAAAGAATTTCTTAATGATCAAACATAACCTTCTTTAATACCAATTGTTGGAACCGGAATAAACCCCTTAGATGAAAACGATCATCTATAACCTAGAAAATAATCATGTTGATCATTAGGAAATTATGCGGAAGCGTACCTGAATTCATAATGACTAATAACTCTTCAGAGTCATGCGGTTTGGTCTTCCAGATCTACACGTATTCCCTGAGAGAACCCTTTAGCTTTCCCTCTACTTCTTTCTGATGATTGGATGTCAGGAAAGATGAGAACGATACGTGTGACCCGGGGACCATCACCTATTTTGTAGACAATCCTAGGGTTATCTATTGGCGTTTCTATTTTAGTCTATTGCAAAAATAGAATTACCCTTTAGTCTCTACACATTAAAGGCTCATATCTTATTAGATACATTAAAGCACAAATAATCTAAACCTTATCAGATCACTTTTAATTGGGCTCAACCTTAAATGACAGCCCACAATACATAATTATTCACATATAAGGCCAATGTTGGATTAAGGATCCAACATACACAACCTGCTATTGCTATCAAACAGAATGATGAGGTTGTGAGCAGCACCTATTGAGCAGGCGAAGCAATGCATCAGCCTTTCTTCGAGCTCTTAAAGAACCATGAGCAGCCAAGCTTTGAAGAGAAGGAATACTCCTTGGATTTGCCAAGAGACGCCTTGCTACAAGCTCACCTTCTTCTTTGCACAACCCTAGTAGAAGAGTTATTGAATTTTCCTTCCCTTTTGCTGATCCAAATCTCAGAAGATCAATAAGAAGAGACACCAATGCTCTACTGTTCCTTATCTCATCTAGCCCTTGAGAGCAACCAAGAAGCAAAGCAAGCACAGACAAGGCATCATCTGTTATGCCAGCCTTATCATCCATCAGCAAGTCAATGAGCAAAGGCACTGCCCCAGCATTAACAATGCTTGCCTTGTTATGATTGTAAACTGCAAGATTGAAAAGTGCAGTAGCAGCATCTCTTTTTCCAATAGGAGTGCCTTCTTTCAGGAGTCTAACTAAGGCAGGTATGGCCCTTGGATGAGCTCCAATTGTTACTTTACTATCATCTACCATAGACAAGCTGAAGATTGCTGCTGCTGCATTTTCTCTTGCCTCCATGGTCTTCCCTGATTCCAGTACGTCTACTATATTTTTGACTGCTCCAGCTGCCATTATCAAAATCTTGTTGTTATCAAAGATAGAGAGGTTAAACAAGGCTGTCACTGCATGTTCCTGGATTCTTGGATCATGGGAACCTAATAGTGTCACTAGAAATGGGATAGCACCAGCCTCAGCTATAATTCTTCGATTATCCATGCCAGATTTTGCAAGTAACCGAAGTTTATATGCAGCTTTCCTTTGGTTGTCAGCTGAGCCAGTTGCCAATTTTCCAACCAGAAATTCTGCTGTCATTTTGACGACATCTGTAGATGCTTTGTTATGATCAATAGCATTCTCATTCAAGTTCTTCTTGCTGCTGTCTCCCTCTGAAAGGGATGAAGTAGGCTTATTCACCGGGACCTTGTTTTCATAGCACCACTGCTGGACAAGACTCTTCAATGCGTAGTTGGGTATTAGAGCAGTGTGAGTTAACCTTTGCCCACTTTTGGGGCAAGTGTGATGCCCAGAGTTTATCCATTGTGCAATGGAACTTCGATCATAAGTGTGTCCAGATGATACAATCACAGGGTCTCTCATTAACTCAAGTGAAATTGGGCAACGATATTCGTCAGGAATATTAAGTGTCATGGACTTAGAAGATGATGAACTATCATGGATTTTAATATATAGAAATTCAGATAGTG
The DNA here is from genome assembly GCA_029884595.1 of Ormosia semicastrata. Taxonomy (NCBI): domain Eukaryota; kingdom Viridiplantae; phylum Streptophyta; class Magnoliopsida; order Fabales; family Fabaceae; genus Ormosia; species Ormosia semicastrata. The sequence goes on from JAQQTO010000030.1 coordinate 6,655,007, forward strand.
GCTTACAGTCTCCTTCATCTCTTTTATTTTCTCCATCTCTGAATATCATGGATTTGGAATATGAAACCAGAGATAAGAGATTGTTTATATTGGAGACCACCATTAGTCCTCCTGTGCCTGCCTGATTCTGAGCTTCAGCCTCTAGCTTGGATATTTCTCTATCATAATCTGATGGGGTTCTCAAACCAATGCTGCTTAATATCTCTTCCACTTTCCCAAAATCAATAAAGCCCTTGATCTTCTTGTTTTGCAAACTGTTGTTGGCCATTACTTGTAGAAGCTGGTCTCTTCGTTGAAGATCTGGAGTATCAATGAACAACTCAACCCTCTTTAACTGCTTGTGAAAAAGCTCCACTTGTTCCCTTATATCTGTTGCTATGTTAAGCAAATGAAGAGGCAGGATACCAAGGGTCCTTCCCATCTCCTTTGCCAGCACATAAAATTGGTTGGAGATGAACTCTAACTGTATGAGACCCCAAAGATAGCTGCCATCCTTGCACTCTTGGATCAATAGCTTCACTTTTGTAATCAAAGAGAAGAGCTCAGTGAAACACAGGATTGAAGAAGGAGGAAGTGGGGTATCTGTTACTTGAATCTCTTCAAACAAAGAAGAAAGAAGCTTGATCCTCCTTATTATGGATGAAACATTCCTTGCATGTACAAAGGGAAACTTCTCCATTGAGCCAACTTCATTGGATATGTTAATCAACGAATCTAGCAAATAACTAGTTGATAAAAAGCTAGAGGAGGTTATGATAGTGGAATCATCCATTGTGGTTCTCACATTATGGGCAAGTTTTTGTTCATTCTTATGGTTGACAAGATTAGCTTTCTGCAAGGAATTGGACTATTCTAAGATCTTCTGTATGCCATTTTATTATTAAAATAGCGTAAACTAATTGTCAAGACTAGCTGTTAAATTAAATGCACGGGCTCTTGACCCTTTCTATTTGTGCAGTTGGAGCTAAAGACAAGAAGTATATTGGAGAAGGGAGGATTTCTGAGTTGCTGCCATTTGGAGGATTTTCCTGGCTTGCTAGATTTGTTATATTCCGCTGCCAGTTTTTTATTCAAAAATGTTATGGCTAATTAATGAGCCTTGTCAAACCCTATTTTCAGCTTCTTCTTTACTTGTAGATAGTTATGTCCACATTTTGATTAGTTTTTTCAGCGCAACTTGATATTTGATAATATATGTACAGTCCAACAGCACCCCTAAGACCCTAACAAGATGTGTACCATTTCACTTTCCTCATTTGTCATTTTAGGAAAATTGTGCATTATTTATAGATTATGACTCCTGGAAACCTAAAACGGCTGATTCTAAATCTTCCTGCCTTCATGCTACCAATTTTAGTATCATATTTCTGGCTTCTTAGCCGTTTCTGTAGGTTCCTTTGCAGCCTCCAAGATACGCTGTTTGAATTCCTTAATATTCTCGAGTTGACATACAATTTTTAATTGCACATTTGAATTCCAAAATATGTGTCATGCTCCAGTTCACAAAGTTCCCCTCATATTTTTACACCATATTAGATGCCAAAAGCCACAAAATGGTCATAACAAATTAGCAGTCCTTTTCCCCAAGGATTTAACCTTCGGGGCTAATAGATGTACAGTTTCTTGTTAAGCTAGTAACAACCATAGAAGACTCAAACGGTCAATCTACACTTGGGCAAATTAAAGTGGCTCTGTTAAGCATTATAAGGAATTCTTGGTTTTAAAAAGATTTAAGGACACTTTAACTTCTAGCCATTGAAGCTAATGTGCTTAGCTTACATTTCAATGTTCAATCACATATACATTACATAAATGTGTATGAGCGTGACAAAGATAGGCAAATATTATTCTAGGCAACAAAGATCGCATCACTTCACAATGTTTTAAAATCTGCTTGTCTCCTTGTCCGGGGAGAACACTTCCAATGGTCAGTATCACCCTTCAGAACCTTCCAAGTAATACAATATGTATGCAGGAATATAATTTCACATATGGAAAGCCTGCTGTAATGTTCTTCTCAGATAATATGTTTGAGGTTTCTGGTAAATGACACAAATGCTTCCTATGTAATTGTGACGACGAGACAATAAAGTAACCTCTCAACTTTGTCCGTTGACTCAAACTTTCTGGTCTTCCACTCCTTGGCCTCTAAGCCACTTGTCGATTTATTGTGCATTCCCAAAATTTTATGTAGGTATACATAGATTCTTCACAACTCTTTTGGTCAAATTAAAGACAAATAAATAAATAATAATAATAACCAAAGAAAAGAAGAAGAAAAAAAATCCTTTAGTTCTCAGTCCCAAAACCTATGAAGCATAGACACTGACACTGACATGAGATACGATATGGATACTAAACACATCAAAATAAAAAAATTATAAGACACAGATATGTTATATATATATATATATATATAAAAGCTTCAAGAATTATAAGACACAGATATGTTTTATATATATATATATATATATATATATATATATATATATAATATAAAAAGCTTCAAGAATTATAAGACACGGATACGTTTTATATATATATATATATAAGCTTCAAGATTTTACAATATCTTGACATATATCATGTGTCATTCTTTGTTACTTGGTAAGCTCCTCACAAAAAATATGGAGCATCAATTCTATTGATAATTGATCCCACCTTTTTGGGGAGGGTAGATGTACGCACCCTTACCCCCGCAAGCGGAGAGGCTGTTTCCAAGATTTGAACCCATGACTTCCAGGTCACAAGGCAGCAACCTTACCGTTGTGCCAAGGCTCACCCTCAACGTTAATTCTATTGATATTTTCCAAAAATTCTTCAAAACCAATTTGTTCTAGTTGAACTAGCCATATACAAGTACATGTACAACAACAAAAATCAACTAAAGAGAATATCTAAAGATTAAATTCATTTTACTTTCCACCATTGACACGATGGTGACACGATGACTTAGTCGCAGATGGAGGTAGATAGGTAGATAGCTAGATGGAAATGGTGGTCTCATAGTGAAAAATATCGTGGTTTAATTAGGATAAGTGGTACTAATAATTGAGTAATTGGACTTGAGTAATAGGTAATTAATAAATGGGTATATCACTATTTTTTTTACTTTCTTATTTTAAATGGTAATTAATTTTTTAAAAAAAATTTAATTATGTCTTGCGATGTTCTCGACGTGTCAGAATAATTTTTTTAATTAAAACTTACTTTAATATATATACACACACGTGTCATATGTATGTTATTATATATTTAATATAAATACGTATCAGACACACAAATATGAGACCAAAATAATGTATCCGTGATTCATAGCCCAAGACCCTTTTGATCAATGCAAGCTAAGGCATCAACCTCATCAGGCCATTTCAACCTTCCTTGCATTCAGACATCATACAGGTTCTGTTCCATAAAAAGCCCACATAGTAATCCAAAGCCCACTTTGGTAAATGCAATAGTCGTCATTGTCATAAGTGACTTGGGCTTCAAGGGCTCAATCCAAAGACAGCCAGAGAAAAAGTAGTGACGCAAAGTATTATGATGATGTACACCTTTAGGGCCCGGCCCTCTTTACTTTTGTAAGCATGGTTTTTTCGAGAAGCAGACCAAAAAAAAAAGTAGTATTAAATATATAATTTTCACTCATTTGCCATAATCTTTCAATCGGACGGATTTAGGGAGTGGCAAGCAGGGTTCTTGCCCCTCATGATTTGAAAAACTTTGATAAGCTTATGTATATAAATGGTTATAATAGTAACTTCAGAATTTGAATGCTTATGCTCGATTCATACAAATAAGATTATTCTACAAAATTAATTTATTTTCTTGCCCCTCTTGATTTGAAAAACTTTGATAAACTTATGTATATAAATGGTTATAATAGTAAATTTTGAATTTGAATGCTTATGCCCTGTCCATACAAATAAGATTATTCTACAAAATTAATTAATTTTATTGCATTATCTTTTATTAGAAAAGGTTAATGCCTAAGGGTGGTAATATTTATTGTTATGTTTTAACTATGATTAAAGGGAAAAACATATGTCAAAGAAATACTTCACTTTAATTTTAATTTTTTGGCCCCCTCATACCTTTAATTCTAGATTCGTCTTCATTATCGATTTTAATTAAGGGCATGCTATAATGCTATAATACGGCACGTGTCAAAAGCAATGTACCTCAGAAAACAAAAAATTAAAATTATGAACATGCACAATTTTTTGTACTTAAGGTTTTTGTGTGAATGGTGAAAAGCCTCGATTCATTTATATGCTTGAGTATTCAATTGCAAACTTCTTTCGATTATTTTATAATATGAGATGGCGAAATTTAATTAAATAACAAGTAAAGAAACTCTCATTATTGTTATTATTATTATTTTACTATTAAAAAATTAGATTTAGGTTAAAAAATAAAAAAATATAAATTAAAAATATTACTAAAAGATGTGATATGATAAAAATAAATAAATTTAATAATCTTATTTATATTAATAATAAATTCTTAATCTTAACTAAATAAAAAATATATTATAAAATCAAAAATAATTTTAAAAATTACTTCATTAATTAGATGACTAATTAATTTCATAATATATTCTAACATTCCCAACATTCCCCCATTGTTTGTTTTAATGGAAAGAAAAAATTAAAGGCGCATTAAACTAGTGGACTCTTCCCTCTTTCGTGTTGGAGGCTGCATTATCATCTTCTATATCCCTTTTCAATCTTCCACTAAGCGTTTGAGGTGACATTTACTCATTTACTCTCCCTTTTTATAATGACCATTACCACACCAATCAAAAGTTTGAAAACTTAACTTCATCATTTTCTTTTTTCTCTCTTTCTAAAAGGGCAAGTTACACTTACATTGCGTGTCTGATAAAATTAAAAATCCGAGGATTTTTTCGCCCCTTTTCTCCCAAAAATGTCACGTTTCCATCTCCCAAAAAAAACTGTTTTTATTTCTTTATTCTAATTTTTTTGTGGTTGTAATGTCATTTTTGCTTATTGTCACATTCATATAAATTCTTCAATCACTCAAGTCTACATTTCCACCCAACGGTAATATAGAAAGCAGATCCCAATTGAGGTGTGCAATATGTTAAAGATAGAAAGTCGTTATAAGTATCAAGCCCTCTTCATCAAGTGATGAATATTTTACTGATTAATGTTCGATTTTTCACATTTTAAGCAAATATTTTGGTGAGTGGTAGCTGGCTAAAGATAAAATGTCAATTTTTAATATACCATCAATGTCTGGCGCATTAAAAATATGGATTTTGTCAATGTGTGCCACATGTTAATGATTAAAATTAATATTTATTATTTATTATTAATTAATTTAAAAAATATTAAATATTTTTAAAATTTTAAGATAGTAAATATTTGTATTTTTATTTAAAATTTTTTATTTTTTATTTCTTAACATATACCCTTAAATTGCACGTTAACAAAACTTTAAAAATATATATATATATTTTGTATAATTTTCACTTATCAATATAAGTTTTTGAATCTATAAATTCTTTGATTTTGGGAAGATTATAAGATATTGTCATAAGGACTATTGATACTCACAGATAAATAATAATGTGACATAAAATATGATTAATTTATTTGAATAAATAATTATTACATCTTATGGTTAATGATATGTAAATAACTGACTAATTCAAGTTGATATTTTATTAGTTCGGTTTCTGTATCATATACCCTAAAGCACGGTAGTGTTCCCTTAATTTAGGATCGAAGTCTGGTTTGTCTGGTTTGCCAAGAATGGAAATTAATTATGAGCACCTGACTTTGGTATCACTCTAAAAGAAGTACTGTTCCAAAGCTTAAAATGATAGATGTAAGCTTTAAAATGAATATTTTATACTAAATGTACGTGATGAAAGCGCACTAATAACTGATTATTCTTAAATCACACAACCCAAATAAAACTTTTTTCTTTGTGGGGAACACGAAAGTCAGAGTACGGAAGTTTAAACAAGTCTTCGAAATGGATTATAACTGGCCATTAAAAACGTTTAACATTAACCTTGAGAATATAGAGGTGTTTAACAAACTGAAGTGGCCCCATGATAATAAGTTGAATTGATACTTAAATCAAAGCTAATTAGAGCTAGGGATTGGTCTAGGAGTGGATGTGCATATGATATTTAAGTAGGTATAAGGTCAAAGATTCAAATTATAATTATGCCAATTATTTAAGTTCATTACATAAGAAATATTTATGTAAATCATTTAATCTTAATGTAGATAAACTATCTTCCACTAAATCAGAATGGTGAATTAGTCAATGTGCCTAATCTGTCCAGACCACCTCTGAGGGCAATAAAAAACACAAACAAAAAAATTAACATAAAAAACCAAATCCCGCCACACGCCCACACCCTGTTTTTCTTCTTTCAGAAATAAAAGGGAAACTCATTTTACATTACTTTACATGTCTGGTAGATGTTTTGATATGCACTGATTTTGTTTCCATATATATGTTTCACCTTAAATTTCCAATTCAGCTGTTAGAAATTAACTAGAATGATAAAAAAGGGGGGGAATTAACAACTGAAAAAACTAAATATCTAATGATAGAAAGCACAAATCATCATACACAATTACTTGATTTTGGCTCCACTTATGCTGTACTGCCTAACTACATCTGAAGTACTCATCCTGATCCTATCAATTTCCTTCTTGTGCCCATACCTTTCTCTGCCAAGGGATAATTTTTATTTTTATTTAGAATATTGCTTTCCTTCAGTCAATCAAAATGTCCCATCTTTATTCATGAACTATCATGTCTGACTTGAAAACTACCAATACATACCACCCATTGTCCGCATGAATCAATTATTTGGACCTACCTTTGCACTCCCAATTTGAATGAAAGATATAAACAAGAAATTCAAGACTACCCAGAAAAACTAAAATTTACATATGAAAAAAGCCAATAGAAAATGAAGTAAAAAGACAGCACTGGCCCATGCAGGTCCCAAACCTATTGCTGCCTTTGCGTTACTAGCACCATGATCTAACCAGCTGAGCTAATAGGCGATGACACGTAATTGCTCTCAAAATAGACCCTTGGGAAAGGGATATGCATGCTATTCATATAAAAATTTTAAAATAAAATTTAAGCATAATAATCTTAAATATTTAAATTCTATAAAATATTAATTTTTAAATAGCTAAGAGAGGAAAATACCTACATAAAGGACCATATATTTATCAGCACAAAGGATCGAGGATAGACTATAGAGCAAAATAGGAAAGTGAATGTAAATGAAAGCCATGAAGGGCTATGAGCCCCGTTCAAGCTCTTCTTGTGCAGCTTGCAAGTTATTGAAAAGAAGGTGCATACCCAATTGTATTTTTGCACCTTACTTTCGCTCTGATGAGTGCAAGAAATTTGCCAAGGTCCACAAGGTATTTGGAGCCAGCAATGTGAGCAAGATCCTCATTGAAGTGCCAGAAGAGCAGAGAGAAGATACAGTGAATTCTCTGGCATATGAGGCAGAGGCAAGGCTTAGAGACCCAGTCTATGGATGCATTGGTGCCATAGCCTTATTGCAAAGGAAGATGGTGGAGCTTCAACAGGACCTTGCCATTGCTAAGGATCGTTTAGCTCGTTGTGCTGCCGCTGCTGCTGCTACTACTGCTACCACACCTTCTGCTGATATGTTGCATGCTCCCCATGTTAGCTTGCCCCCCTTCCCTGACTTTTTCACTTGCAGTGATTTCAATGATAGCTTCTGCCACAGCTCTTCATCTCAATTATTGAGCCGACATGAAACGGTGGATGATTTCAATCAAATCCCATATATATTTTAATGTTTATGTTATGTTATGGTCACCCTTTGAATGTAATTGGTCTGAATCTTCTGATCAATCAAAAGCAGCTACTTTGTTGTATATGGTAATAAATAAGAATTCCAGGATTGAAATGGTCTGAATAGAAAACTGTCAAAGTCTCAATAAACATGTACGATTGTGTGTTAAATTTCATAGTTCCTATACTATTATAGGAGCTAGGAACTGCTGGAAAATGATGGGTATCTTGGCCTTTTTAGTTTCACTTTTGTAATAGCAATAGGATTTTCATTATTGGTGCTTTCTCTTGCCTAACTTTGCAAGGTGACCATGAAATTCTGCTTCAAAACTCATGTTCTAATCCAATGTTTTAAAAACTAAATTAGAGATTGAACCGACGAAAATTTCATGTCATGGTTCGATTGGTTTAATCGATTAAAATTATGGTTAAACCGTAATTAAATTATGGTTGAATTAAATAGTATTTAAAACGAAAATATAGTCAATTTACAATCTGGCCAATTCAATCGGTCGATCCGATTTAATTTTTAAAACATTGTTCTAATCTCTTTTCTACAGATTCCGATTATCTAAAACTAGTTTTGTTCGGTTTGATTTTAATAAAGACACGACCATCCACACCTTGAGAGCATGAAAAAGAAAAAGGAAAAATGGTCTCCAACTGTGAATTCAGATCACCTTTTAGTCTTGACGGATTGGTGATAGAGACGAGTGCAGCATGAGCATTCATTGCCATTACCTACAAGTGTGAGACACCATTCAGCACAAAGAAAGCAACACTACTAGTTGATTCTTGCTTATCTTTGAAAGATTGCTACCCAATACAGTGGGCCCAACCGTACTGTTTTAATGCAACATGGAGCACCCATTATGATTTTCTTCACCGAGTAACGAACCCCACCAATGGCCCTTGAGCTTTATCATAATGGGAATCCAAAGAGTAACGCCAAGACCGAAAGTTTTTTAGTTCCTTTGCGGTGTTATATATGTACATCTCAAATGGTAAGAAGATATGGCCCAAAAGAAAATGCCTACCGTTCAAACTGCACGAATTATCGTACACCCCAAAGTTGTGTCACATACTTCCAAACGCACCGCAAAGCAAATCTGAAATAACTCTTATATTTTTACATTAAATAATATATATATCTCTTTTCATATTTTATCTAATATTATTTATTATATATATTTTTTTTATTATTTTTTTTCATTTTATCACATCTTTTGAAAAGAGTGTGAGTAATACTTATACCCTTTTTTAAAGGTATAAGATGATAATTTTCCAATCTGAACTGGTTTCATTGATATCACATGGCCAAGGCTGTTGGTGTTGGTTTAACAATTTCTGAATACATCTGATAATGCTTGAATACATAAACATGCTACCAACATGAAGTCTCGTGACTTAAAAAGAGCATAACCACATGCCCATGTTGTTCTTCATGCAACATTGTAACTAAGTTGTCAAATGAAAACGAATTTGGTCATCCAGCTTAAGGTAGCTAGAAGCCTAGAATGCTTTCGGCTTCTAATGTGATGGCCTTTAACATATTTGATTTAAGTTAAGGTTAAACGAATGTTTTGTTACATATATAGGTTACACTAATTTTCAATTTAGTCATTGTAATTTTTTTCTTTTCAAATCAATTTTTACACTTATAAAAATTTTCAAAATAATTCATGTCATTAATTTTCGTTCTAACACCGTTAATTTAATCCCTACAAAATATTTGACAAAGTAAAAAAGAACATCTAAAAGAGTTCCAATTGGACCAAAAAAAAAGCTTACTCAGAAGAAATAAATATCTACTAGAATGAAGCAGTACTTATTAGGCAAAAGAGTATCTACTTAGAAGAAATAAACACTTACTAAAATAGAGGATCACGTATTTTACATTTTATAGATAAAATGAACATCTAAAGAGATACTTATTGGATAAAGAAACACTTACTTTAATAGTCAATTGATGGTGTTATAATGGTGTTATAACAAAAGTTAATAGTAAGAACTATTTTAAAAACATTTAGTATAATGACTGATTTGAAAAAAAAAATAAGGAAAGAATTAAAAATGAATGTAAAGTATTAAGTATAGGGCTAAAATGCGAAGAAGCCCCTCTAACTTTGGGGTCATTTAAAAAAAATCCTGTATTTTCAAAGTCTCTAACTGGACACCTTAAACTCCCTAAATAGTGTAACTTAAGCCTTCTGTTAGTATCCCGTTAGTTTTACTAACGGAAATAGTATCACGTGCACTCATGTGATATTTCTTCCACTAACTTCAGCCAATCTGCAATACAGAGCACCCCTTGCAGTTCACCAAATCTCAACCAAATTAGGGTTATCCCTAAATATCACTTCGTCTCAAAGTCTTGTTGGTTGGGCTTCTTGTTGTCTTCATCATCTAATTCTAGTGAGAGCCAACTTTAAGCATAGTCTGCATTACTATTGATGCACAGGTCATTGACGTCGACGGCAACAAGTAAGGTGAAGAAGGCTGCGAGGTTGAAAGGACTAAAGGTTCTATATAAGATTTCTCCTTGGAGCAGCACTGGACATGCTACTATTGACAAATTGGATGTGTAAGTCTTTGCATACTTTGTGAAATTTGTGTTTCTTTTTATCATGCTTCTCATTCTCATTCAATTTTGTACTATGTATTTGGGTGATTGGATCTCTGTGACTTTCTAAGTTTCTGTAGATGCATTCTTTAAATTTGCTCACTGAATTGCTGCGTGCATATGTTTGAACTATTGGATCTCTGTGACTTTCTAGGGAGCACCCAACTATTTTAAGGTCTCATGGTGGTATAGTACAAAATTAAAAATTCTTGCCATTAATTTCACAGTTCATTTCTAATTGTAAGGCACTGGGTTTAATCAACTATAAGAAAAGAATGACTAATGTATTGGTCCAAAAGTTGTGGAATAAAGCTAAGTCTACAAAATTGTTTTTTATTTTTTTTTTGGGGTTTCTTCATGATCAATATATGTAATGGTTGCTACTGTCTTGAAGATTTGGTGTGATTTTGATTGTGTCAACTCAAATTTGTTTGTAGATAAATTGCCTCATTGTCTTGAAGAATAAATAGCCATTTTCCCTTATCAAATTGGATTGTGCTTTAAATTTTAGCCTTGTTAGTTTATACTAATATTAGTTATGTCAACATGGAAGCATAAAACAACATGCAATCTAAAAAGTATAGGCTTATTAATCAGTTGTAGGACATACTAGTGTTGCTAACATTATTGAGTTCACCCTTTTCCTCTATAATATTTTGATGCATTTACAAATTTGGTAGACTAGTATGCGGTGCCATAAGAAAATCTAACAATGTTGTTTCATGTCATGTGCCTAGCACCCTAGCTGAGGTAGATTCTTTTGCCTTAAACTAATCTATGTTGGTATTCTTGTATTCTTAGAATTCTAAGTATTATTTGCTATATTTTACAGGAATTATGAGTATCATATGCTCTATTTCACAAGGAAAAATCATTGATGACATTATGGAAGTTCTGCAGAGGATTCCTATTCACCGGAGAACAATCTCTGCCACCAAATCATGCTAAATAAATGAGAAGACTAGAATTTGTCAAAGAAGACTGGGTGTCAAGTTCAATTAGTTTCCTAGATTTTGTCTTTTTTACCCTAATTGTAATGTTCTTTCTTTTTTTTTGTGGTTGAATAGAGGAGGTTGAATAGAGGTTATAATGCTTTATTTAGATAGGAATGAATGTCAATACTTGTATATCTATAACAACGTAAATATTGGAACAATGTACAAATATCCTTTGAAATAAGATTGAATTTTAGTTCTTCATAGTTCAGTACCTTTCTATGCATTTTTTCCTATGATTTGGGGGCACGCTCGAGGAAAATGTAGAATAGTAAAAAAGAAAGTATAAATTCCATGCTATAAGAATGTTTCAGGTTCAGTGACAAAAGAAATCAAAATAGAACATCTTAGACAATCTGGTATTATGAGTGTGTTTGGGAAAGTTAAAAAAAATAGATTATATTGATAATCGATTATATGTATAATCGATTATTGTAAAAATTGATTATAATTAAAATCTGTTTTTGTTTGGGTATGTTTGCTGAAAAGTGGTTTTAAGATGATCTATTTCGTTTGGATGATGTGAAAAAAATTATTTTTACATAGTCAATTACAAAAAAAAGTATAAAGTTATTTTGTTTATAATATTTGGCAAAGAGTCATTGGGGTCATTATGGGAAATGCTTCTCTCATTAAAATATAGTTAAAAAAATCTATCTAAAAATAATTTTTTTTTATGAAAACAGTCCATACTATGAGCTTGTGCTAAAATAGTTTTTTATGAAAATACAAGCTTTTTTACAAATTAATCTAGATACCCAAACATAACTGATTTTTTATAAAATAACTTTTTTTCAAAAAAAAGCTGAATGGGAAAGAATTAATCTTTCCCAAACAAACTCTATGTGGTACATGAAAAAACTTTGAAAATTTTACTGCTAAATGTCCTATCTCTTAGCTTTAAAATGCTACAAATGGCATGAAATTTGAGCTTCTAAAAATGAATTTATGCAACTAAACATAAGGCCTGTCAGGAAACCGAATTATGTAGAAAATGGTCTTGTTTAAGGAATGAACAACGATTTCTATGTAAGGGATAAAATTATGAGATTTTTATTGCAAGAACTGTATCTAAGTTTTCATATGCAACAAATGGCAAGTGATTTAGGCTTCTAGAAATGAAGTTATGTAACTAAACATAAAGGCTGTCAGGAAACTGAATTTTGTAGAAAATGGTATTGTTTGAGGAAGCAACAAGGATTTCTATGTAAGTGATAAAATTATGAAATTTTTACTGCAAAAAGGTATGTATTTAAGCTTTCATAATTAACAAATGGAATGGGTTTTGAGCTTTTGTAGCCCAGGTTATGCAACTAAACATAAGGACTATCTAGAAATTAAATTCTGTGAAAAATGGTCATGTTTGAGGAAGGGATTGAGATTTCTATGTAAGTGATAAAATTCTAAAATTTTCACTGCAAGAAGCTCTATATCTAAGCTTTCATATGCAACAAACGAAAAGTGATTTAGGCTTCTAAAAATGAATTTATGTAACCAAACATAAAGGCTGTCAAGAATCGAATTTTAGCATAAAATGGTCTTGTTTGAGGAAGGAACAGGGATTTCTATATATGTGATAAAATTATGAGATTTTTACTGCAAGAAGGTATGTATCTAAGCTTTCATAATTAATAAATGGAATATGTTTTGAACTTTTGTAGCCCAAGTTATGCAACTAAATATAAGGGCTGTCTAGAAACTAAATTCTATAGAAAATGGTCATGTTTGAGGAAGGGACTGAGATTTCTATGCAAGTGATAAAATTCTTAAATTTTCACTGCAAGAAGCTCTGTATCTAAGACTAATACTACATGACTAAACTGAGTAGCATAAAAACTACATAATTTTGAACTTTTGGGCAAAGCTCCTGATAACAAAACCAAAATTACATCCCTAAACCAATATTAACAGCATACAAAACCAATACTAGCAACATACAAAAATGTATTACACCCAAAACTGAGTTACATAATAGCAAGTGGACAAGAAGCCCTTTTTGCATGCATCTAGACTTACATGAAACCTCTAAAACAATGAAGCTTCAAGTTTTAAGAGTATTATGCTTCCAGGATTATACTGTCTAATGGCAGCACAGTAGTTCCATAACTTTGGAAGCTATTCAACATGATTCCCTTCAATTAACTCTAAAGAAAATTTCTTAGCTCTGTAAGCTTGATACTTGGAGACCTTTATACTTCAATTTTTTTCCACTTGGTTTGCAAATGCTATTGGCTTCCAATCATGTTGGTCTCTTATGGAATCTATGTATTTATTTGACAACCACCTTGCATTGACCTTAGTATTTTCTCTTGTTCATCGTCAATTGTGCTCAGGATGGTAAAATGACTTAATCTGGAAAGCATCTCCATTGAGTCTTTGATGCATGTATCCTCCAACCACAATTTTTTTTTACACTTAAATGTGATTCTAGTATACTCATTCCTAATATAGTCAAAATCTATATCATTCTCAATTACATACTATTTTAGTGCCTCCTTGTACACTCTAAAATTAGCAAACCTTAATCCAACTACCAAGTTGATTTTTTTTTTTTTTTGCATATCTATTTTTTCATTGAACTTAGGGAACCTTGGTATTTGAGCTTCTTCATCAAAACCATCAAGACTTATTAACTCATCACTGTCTTGATAATCTAAAAGGCATTCACCATCCCATTTCTCAGCATCTTCAACAGGTTGATTGCTTACAGGTTGTTGAGTACTTAGTTTTGTTTTCCTTGTATTCTTTCCAACTTTCTTACTATATTTCTTCCTTTAAGCCATAGATTTTCTCTTCATTCCTCTAGTACTATCTTGGGTCATAGTTTCAAGTAGTGTAATTTCCCATGTATCATTTTGGGTTTGCTAAGAGTCATCATAAGTCTGTTGAGTCTGTCCAACCTCTTCATGGGTTTGTCCAACATGTCCACAAATCTGCCCATCATCTCCATGTGTTTGCCCACCTTCCTCTTCATTCAGTCAGGTCTTAGCCTCATCAACAACAACTTTAAGAGCAATTTTTTCACAGAATGAGTATGGATTTTCCATATCACTGTCTGAAAAATCACATCCAACCAAGATTAAATTTGTCTCTTCCTCTTCAGCTTCTTCTTCCTCCTCCTCTTAGTCTTTTGCCTCCTCATATGAATATTCCTCATGAACATTAGCTTGATGGGGTGATGGAAGTGAAGAAACTATTGGGTCAAGCACCTCCACATTTGTCTCCACCATATGGTCAACATATAATTACAGCAAAGATACTTCCTTTCTTTCAAATCTCTCAATTATTCTTACTACATGTGCATCAATATCAAACAATTTAAGTTCCTGTATCCCCTCATCTTCAAACTTATACCAAACTTTGAAATCATTCTTATAATCATTCTTATACCCCTTACTCTTCCCATGTTGCACAAAATGGGGTACAAATATAAGGTCTATGTCAAAGTCCTCATATAAGTAACTTTCCCCTTCTTTATAATGCATTACTGGTGTATTTATAATGTTCCCCCCAATGTAAAAGTCTATGTTGATCTTCATAGTCCCCATTTCGGTATCCTGCAAAAATAAGAAATTGACATCATTGAAGGAGTGGACCACACACTAACACAAAAGAGAAATACACAGATTCTTGTATAGGACCACACACTAACACATATGTTTACAACAGAGCAAAAGAAAAAAATTGTACACTTCCCTAAAGATTCTCCTTGTTCCATTGATACAACACCAACCAAAATAAATGGACCTACACCCTTCATCTATCACCCCACATTCACGTAAACCATGTTCATGAAAATAACAAAAAACTATAAGCAATAGAGAGAACAAAATGGCTTACCTTGTGGCCTTCGTCCAATTCCCACAAGTACTAAAATCAAACACTTATGTTAATTGGCGTTATATGAGGGGGGGTTTCCCTAATAAATCGTAGTGTCTAAGAGCATATAAGCCCTAATGTGTGAGATGAGGTGGCTATTAATTGGTGAGATTAGGTGAACTTGGTTGAGGTTAATATAAAATAAATCACGTATTACATATTAGGTGAGGTTTTTGGTTGAGATTTGGTGAACTGCAAGGGGTGCTCCGTATTGCAGATTGGGTGAGGTTAGTGGAAGAAATATCACGTGAGTGCACGTGATACTATTTCCTTTAGTGAAACTAACGGGACTCTAACAAAAGGCTTAAGTTACACTATTTAGGGAGTTTAAGGTGTCTAGTTAGAGACTTTGAAAATACAAGGAGGTTTTTTGAAATGACCCCAAAGTTGGAGGGGGTTCTTCGCATTTTAGCCAAAGTATAGAAACCAAAACTTTAATTTAACCTTAAGTTAATTACAAATGTTTGATTAATAAGACTTAAAATCACCATTACTTTTCTAAACAAGCTTCATCTATCATCATGAACACAGGTGAATATACAAACACTGAAAGGGAACAATTGGTAGTGATACAAAATATCTCAGTACCGCCAAATTCCAATAAAATATGTGAATCCTCAACTGATCAAAAATCAGAAAAGAGAAAAGAACTGAAAGGAGAAGCATGGAACAAAAGAAATATATGGATATATTGTACAAGGCTACAGGCACAATAGCTTCAAGATCTGAGAATTTGTCAATTTGAAACAAATCAAACTATGACCAAATTGTCAGGGAAGACATTCTTTGTAGAGTCAGATCCAAGTTTGGCTTTCACGAAGTGTAAAGATGCCCAAACTACGCCATATTTATGACACTGGTAAAGTTCATCGAATTTCAGATTATGTCTTTTTCCTTGTTTCAAGATAAGCACAAGTCTTATGAGAAAGATATTTAACAGGAGCAATTTTAGCAATGTATTACAAGACAAATGAAGTTAGACCTGAATCACTGATGCCTTGAGGAGAATTTAAATTGAGATTCATAGAGGCAGCTCAAGTTTGGGAAGACAGTTTGGTGCACAAAATCGTGGTTGAGCTCAAAGCTTGCCATATTAGATAATTGTTTGTATATAAATGTTCAGGAACAAGGTACATGAGTCAATGGCAACCTGATGCACCATTTACTTGAGCTCAGATATGACATAACAAGGTCTAGTCCAAAGAAGTGGAGAACACAGTCAGAAATTGATAAGAGAATGACCAATAGAAAATATTAAACTCTCAAGAAGTGATTTTCCCTTCAAACAAAAGGACATAAAATCCAAAAAAAATAAAAAGAATTAAGGCAGAGAATTATGCAGGACCTTGATATCATGAATATCACCATTATATACTGGCCCGCTCAACAAAAACCAGCCAAATTTTTAAAGAAAGGATAATGCTAGAGACACAACTTTTAGAGAAACAAAAAAACACAACATATGTACTGTGCCGTTATATTGTAAGTAAGTGGATCTGTGCAAAAATATGGTGTTGACGTGACCCAGTACAGTAAATATAATGCTGCAGTCATAGCAGTAGCATTTCCAAAGGTAACCAACATAACATTTGCACATTACTTTACCACTGAAAGATAACAATTAAGTACAGAATATATGAAGCTCTACCATAAACTATCTCAGATATCATCTCCTTACTAAACCAAATAAGTAGACACAGAAAAAATAGGAGCATGATCACCAACTTTGGCATAATAAGTTAGTAACTAAGGCAGTAAGTAAAAAAAATCCCTGATACGGGTATTTGAGAAATATGCTCTACAACCAGATTCCCCCCTACCAAGACAACTACCTCTGAAATTTAATTTCATAAACTGCGTAGCTACAACAACTGATAATTGAGAAACAAAGACAATATCACACAAAACCTACATAGATTTGATAGACATGAGTCTGAAGTCCAACCATTATAGAAGACATATTAAAACATAACAGGCCAATACCAAGATTAGCTTGCCATGTTCCGTAACTCCTCAACTTTATAAACAAAGCAAAACTTACTCTGAGGCACATCTTTACCAGAGACCAGACTAACGTGTGAAAGTGAGAAAAATAATTAGCATCACCCCCCAATTAAAAATGCAATTAATTTAGCGATTAAAAAAGAAAATAGCAATTCTCTTCTCAAAAGCGTAAAGGTAGCTCCCATAAGAAGGAATAGGGGGTTGAAAAAGCTCACAACAGCTTAAAAATGCAAGTGCACAGCATTGAGTTTAAATATACTTATATTCAGGAGAAGAAAAGCCCTTTCAAAACCTCGAGTATAAGAAGTAAAATTACGTCAACCTTTTCATATCCATCAACTCTTATAATTTTTCATTGCAATGTCACTCAATTATTTTCATGAAAAGTTAAAAGAAAAAACAGAAATACTTCACCATATTCATAAATCACAAGTGTATAGCCAGGAAACTTATTCCATTGTTAAGGTATTTATGAAATAAGATAACAAGAATGAATTGGGCCAAAAAACTTTTGGCCTTTTCCCAAATGCTTCTGATGACCATCTACAGCTTTAATTCTGTATCATTGAACTGCAACACTATATTTTTTTGATTGCTCCCTCAATGGTTCAGTTCCAATTATGTTGGATTAGATGCCTATATTATTTTTTTGAGTAAATGTCAAAATTAGTCCTGAAAGATATAACGCCAGTCATATTATTCCCTGAATGATAGAAATTACTTCCGAAGTGCCTGAATGTGCATTTCATACATTCAGGAACTAATTTGAACAATGAAATGTAAATTTAGGAAACTCATAAGTAATTTCCATTATTCATGAAGTAATATGACCGACGTTGTATTTTTTTGGGACTAATTTGAACATTTTTTTCCAATAAATGGAGACAAAGCCAACGCTTCGAATAAATATTGGACTATCACTTCCTAAAAATTCTGATAACCTTGAGAACAAAGGAAGCAACAATTTAGTGAAATATATACAAATATGTACAGATGTACATGCTACAGTATGCTACATAGAGAGAGGGAAAAAAAAATCTTTGAAGTAACCAGAGGAGGGGGCATACTTGGGGGCGCTTCATTCTCTGAAGCTCCAATTGAGTATCCATGAACATATTCATTATGTGAAATTCGAGATCGTTGGTGAACTTCAATCTCCGCCTCTCCAACTCCATCATCTGTTGCTGCTTCGATCTCTCCATTCTCTCATAAATTCCCTGAACGCTGCTTCCTCACCGAACTCTCCGAAGACCCACCCGAATAGAGAACCGGGTCGGGCTTCGTCTCCGAGATTTGACGTTTACCGTTATGTAACGGTGGTGGGCTCCGTAAACGACTCTACGCTAGATGTCGTTTATGATGGTACGCGTGAAAGAAAGACACATCACACACCAAACAGAAAATGGAATGCTATATTATATATCATGGATATTAGCCTCAGTTTGGTTCGTGAGAAAATGAGAGGAAAGAAAACATGGGAAGAGAAAATGGGTAGATTTGGGTATTTTCTCTCGTTTGGATGACGAGAGAAAAGGGAAGAGACGGAAAAAAATGGTAGTGGGACCCGCGTGAAAGTTAATGGAGAGATCAAATGCTGATAGTGTATAATTACAATTTTGCTCGTCTTCTTTTCCACCAAGTCACCAACGAAGAACTCACCAACGATCACAGGCAGTTATATAATCCTATCGGCAGAGCTTTCAACTAACAAGTTCATATCAGAAGTTGAGTTCCGTAAATAAAATTGATTTTCCAATGCAAATTAATCATCTTGGTGTAGATCAATACAACCCCTTTTGAACATATCCTTCAATTATTGAAATCAGATCTAGTAATCAGAAGAGGAAAGCTTGTATTTTTTACCCTAAAATCTGTAAAGAGTCGCAAGCATAGAAATGGTGCCACTGCTTTTGTTGCCATTCTTTTCACATTAGAAAAGGGGATGAGTTGGTGAATGTGTAATGGGTGGGATGGATGGATTGATTTAAAAAAAAAATACATAAGGTTGGGGTGAGGGATGGGCGTGGGGAGATCTTTCTTTTGGTACAAAGAGATAATTTTATATTAAAAAGTGAGATTTAAGTGGTTTATATATATTATAATATTTTAAATTCAATTTATATGTTAAAAATATAGATTTTTATAATAAAAATTTTATAATTATAAATAACTCCTTTTATTTAATAAATAAGTTCAAATAAAATTTTATAATTTAGATGTTAATAAGGTATGTTTTGTAATTAATATTTTATTTATTATAAAATCATTTATTTATGTAATTAATAAAAAATATTCAGAAATTAAGTAAAAAAATAATATGTATTTACATTTCATTACAATAAAGACATATAAGTCATTTTATATAATTATAATTTTTTCTCATTTTTTTATTTAACTCTCACTTTTTTCTATTCATTTTTTCTTCATCCAAACAAATGGTTTTTGAGAAAGTAAACTTTTCATTAGTGAGCATTTTTTTTTTTTTTTTTTATTTTCTCTCTTCATCTAAATAAAGATTAAAATGATAATCGTATTAATATATAATATTTATTATATAAATTTTTTTATATTTTTAAATATTTTTTATTTATTGACCAAATAATTTTATAAATATTTATAAATATTTTTTATTTATTTTTAAAAATTTTATCATATTAATATATCAATATCATGTTTATTTGAATCCTGTATTTAAATACATATTTCATATGAATGGAGGGAGCCAGCCTTCTGTGTAATCGGACAGAGGATAATACTGTAATTGTACCACTGTCTTTTTGTGCAACTTTTGGCATTTTTGGAGAGTCACAAAAGAAAAGGCAAAAGCCCGAATGGTGTGTATTTGTCATCTTCCAATGTGAGCTATCCTTTTCTGATTTTTTGTGTTTTTTGTGTTTTTTGTGTTTTTTTGTTTTTTTGTTTTTTTGTCTACCAATGTGAGCTATCTCAAATGGATCTCAAATGTAAATTGGGCCTCGGCTCTTGAACGCAAACTTCAAAATAGGCTAATGTTTCACTAGACTACATTTTGTTTGGAGTTTGAACCAAATAAAAGAAGTCATTCATATGATGATATGCCCTGTGGTTTCTGATTCTCATACTCTGTATACAATAGATGTATTTACATGCATATCACATTAATTTTTATCATTTAATTATAACTAAATTCATTTCATTTTTTACATACTTATATTCTATTTTTACTACATAAACAAATATAACATTTTTTCATCTTAATACACACACAAATATCGAATATGGATAATAATACACACCCAAATGTTGAAGAAATATAAATTTGCATAATTTTTATATAATTACAATAATGATTTTTTTCTAAGCTCACGTATAATTCAAGAAGTATATATATTAATCATAATTTTTATCTAACAAAATTGTTTTGAATATTATCTACTAATTATGTATTTTACACGAAAATTAGAAATTGCTATAATTTAAATTTTTTTACATTATAAAATGCATCTTAAGTCTTAAAGCTTGCTGGGAAAAAAAATAAGATACACTTCTTTAAGAGATTACGGGCATACATTAATTATTTTTATGTTTATACTTTCTTTTGTCCATTGTTTTTTTTTAACAGAGATAGATAATATTCATTACTTAAAATGAAAGAAAAAAACATAATTTCAAAGGTATCAAGAGATTGGAGACTTCTCAAGATCACTTATAACAAGCTTCAAAGTATAACTAATACAAAAAAATTCAATCAAAACACAACACCTATGGAGCTTCATAGCAAACTCATTTTTCATCAATATCCATGTCCTTTTCTTGGATGCTGGAGTCTCTCTAACTTCTTGGACTAATACTTTAATAAGCTGGTTGTCCACATAGAGAAAGTGATCATGTGCAGCTTGGGCGTACTCTCTATAAGAGGTTCCCCCTTGGATTGGATTGTTCCTCTCCATAGGTTATCTCACCTGCTTTAACATGAACATCATTCTAAGTTGAATTGTTAATGATGATTATCAGGTCATTCTCACTTAGCTCTTTAAGTGCTTGAGGTGGGCCAAATTCTTCGCTTTTGATCAATATGTTTTATACTTTCATCCTTCGTGTTTTTGCATGAAGCTTATACCAATTGAATTAACTCAATATGATTCCACATTAAAAAAAAAAACGCGATATGATGCTGAGTATTTATCACACTACATTTCATGTTAAGAAAATGCAAAAACAATGCTTAGAAAATTACGGGAGAAGCGCAAAATTTTTCAGCAAGAAATCAACTGAGAACAAAAGCAATTCGCTTCAAAAACATAACTTTTAAAAAAATTACATTATGCTACCTTTTTATTGATTTCATTTTGTTGGTAGACATTTATTTTAGTTTGATATTATTTTATTTGAAGAATCCTTCCTAACCTTATCTTAAAGCACCGAAAGGATCATTTAGTGTAACATCACATGGAATTGAAGAAAAACATCAACATAAAAAAAATATAAGAGAGGAGGGAGAATAATTATCGAAACACCTAATGCATTCTTTTCGTACCCATTAGGCCATTATATTTATTGTAATAATAATATATTATAGTCATTGTGCAGTTATACAGTCAATTATACTAGACATGATCACATACAAAAGTCAAATGCTGAGCATCGAGTATATATAAGATTGTCTCAGCCGAAAAAATGTAGTTTATTATAGACATAGTGAAATCAAATGCCGCTGCTTATTATAATTACTTCAAAATATGCATTTTTAATCAAGCCACCAGTACTCTTGGTCTGCACACCCCGCTTCTCAATGGGCAGAAGTTGATGGTGTGCATGCATCAAGTTCTTTAAAAAGATTACGAATATGCGACTAAATTTAAAAGTTCGGTATCATACGTCATGCATATCTTGTTGAAAAACAAAACAGACACAATCTACTTTATTAAGGAAAAAATTTGTAAATGACTTTTCATGTTTATGATATGAATAATAAATAAAGAACGATTGTTGACAGACATCAGCATTATACTAACAAGTCTACAATTAAAATAAAACATTTCATATTAGAAATTGAAAAATGCCAAAATGATAGCTTCATACCAAGCACCCGACCATATTCCTCTACTAATGATTCCAAAACAAACATATTACATAAAAAACTAATCGTACATACATTTTTAAAACCGAATTCATATTAGGGAAAAGGAAAATGATTTTTTCAACACTTGTTATATGACATCTCGGATACCATATGTCAATGTAAATGTAGGTGAGTATTGATGTGCATATACCGCATTTCAAAGTAAAATAGATGTATTTTATGCTAATGTGAAAGGAGTGTTAGTTAGATGTCATATTAAAAGTGGTCAAATAATGAAATTAAAGGAAAAAACATAGTCGTCTCTTCTCTTTTCGCCTTCTCTTTTTTTTTTTTTTATCTTTGGTTTTTTATGGATTTTTTTGGAATAATAGGACTGTCATCTTTCTCCTCTGAGTGCAGTTCATACCATATCTTTCTTTATACTTTTGTATCTATTTTTTCAATAATTTGTTCAAATATGCTAAATTTGAGTTTTTTTAATCAAGATTAGCCACATTTAGAGCATGTTTGGGAACGATTTTTTCGTCCCCCAACAGCTTTTTTATATCCTTTTAAGCTGTTACTTAATACTTCAACATGTTTGGCATTTATTGAAAAAAATCCAACAGCTTTTTTCGCTTTTTTCTTGAGAAAAAAGTTGTTGGACGAGAATCAATTTTTTGAGCATTTTATAAAAAAGTTGTTAGGATTATTCTCAACAGTAATATGTAAATACAATTTTGTCTTTAATTAAATAACTTTTTTAATCAATCAAATAATTTTTTTAATTATTCTATACCTAGTTTAGTAATTTAATACATAAAATCGATTCTTTTTTATACCATCCAAACGAAACAGATTAGCTTAAAATTACTTTTCAGCTAACATATCCAAACATAAATTTTTTTTTTATAATCGATTATAACAAAAAAATTATACAATAATCGATTATTGAAATAATCTAATTTTCACAATGATTATCCCAAACACGTGAAACTTAGAGTGTATTTAAAATATAAAAAATGATAAATGATTTGATTTATAAATAAAATATTATGTTTGAAATGTAAAAAAAAAAGAAATAATTTGATTTCTTAAATCCCATGGTTCATTTATTTTGATTTAGAAATTCCATCAAATTTGATATGATTTTATTTTATTTAAAATAAATAGATTATTTTACTCTTAATGACAACTTCTAACTATCTCTCATAAGAGAAAAAATATAAAATAATCAAATCAAATCATTTTTCATTTTAATAAGTTCTAAATACAAAATTTAATTTTTAAATCAATTCAAATCACTTTTTTTAATAAATTCTAAACACAATATTTAATTTTTAAATTAAATCAAATCAATTCAAATTAAATTAAATCAAATCATTTTCAATTTTAATTGATTTCAAACACTATCTTAAGATATATTTTGTCTTTTTGTTTGTCTATTTTTAGATGTTTTTTATTTTCCTAGCTTAGATAGTTTCTATAAGTTCCTTTGTGAGTCCTTCCCATTTTCACGTTCTTGCAAATAAAAGAGATACTTAAATCCACTTTATGACGGGATATTTAAACCATAAATACAATATCCAACCTGCAACATTGTTTGTATTGGTCTCCATTAGGAAAAATACTTGGTCATCAAAAGCCTTCGAGCGAGGGCTAGAGCTTGCTTCTAGATTTTAGTTTAAAGTGTATGTTATACTTATTTCTTCTTTCACTAAATATGATATTTTTTTTGTTCAATTTATAAGTAACACTAGGTTTTTATTAATGTAACAATTCATTTTTCTCATAAAAAAATCTTACATACGTTTTTTGAAAAAACTCTAATAAAGTGAACTTATTTTATAAACAAGAAAAATGATTCACTCTTAATTTAATATTAAGTATATTGAGATCTTAATCTACTAAAATTTAATGATAAATATATTTTTATTAACTCACTTTAAAAAGAAGTTCACTTTAAAAGAATATTATCTTACATTTTTTATATTAATTAGATGAGGTATCCATGGGTGTATGTAATTTTGTTGATTTGATGAAATGATAATGTTACGGTTTTTTAAATTTTGAAGACCGTATGAAAGCTTATTTAAAAATTTAATATAAAAATTTAGTAATAATGAGTGTAAAACTTGAGATTTGTAGTTAACTTAGAATTCATCTTGGATTCAAATTCCATCTCTATATATATAGATTAACTTCAATCCACTTCTCAATCTTTCAAGTTTTTTTTCCCACATAGGTCTCATATTAAGTATGTTCAAATTTAGCTAAAGTAAGCAAGATTCGTAGGTGTTTGGAGGAAGGATCTTGTAGCTGCATGAAAGTGTCATACCAATAACAAAATTTAGGGACCAGTTTGAGATAGCGTTAAGTGGAAATGGGATAAAATTCATTTCAATTGGAATTTGGATCACCCATTTACAAATCAGTGCTGTTATTTGCACGCTTATATTACACTGGTCAATGATGTGTTAAACTTTAAATAAAAACATATACTTATTGGTTAATGGTTTTTAATAGGTCATTAACTTTTAACTAATAATATACATTATTAATTCATTTTAATAGATTATTAACTGTTAAAATAATGTTGTAAAATTTTTTCTGTCCAAAAATTAAAAAGTACTAATTGGTGCTTTGGCCCAAGAACTGGAAAACATTACTAGTGGGTAGGAAATAAAAATTCTACAAAAATAAAAAAAAAGTAAAAAATAATTACAGAAGTCAACGTACGACGAAATCAAAAGAGATTGGCTCATAAATGCGATTCCCTGAGGAAACGGTGGTACTTGTCAACGGCGGCGGCGGGGACAGCCACTGCCACCTTCACACTCTCCCTCTCATCCCTCACCGGCAAAAACAAACAGTACCTATCGTAGCATATGGGCCCCACATGCACCGGTTTTCCTATTCCCATTCCAAACTCAACCCTCTCCAACCCCAGCCTCGACCACTGCGACACTATCAGCACCCCAACCGAGTCAGGACTCGCTCCTCCTCTCGACTCGGACACCAACTCACTCACCCTCCTGACGTGCTCGCTGTCCACCCTTTCCTTCGCCCGTTTCACCAGACCCGACCCGTAACCGATCCCTCTTTCCGCCAGCTCCCTCGCGCTGCTCTGAGCACACCCCAACACAAACGCGTTCCCGTAGTAACCCTCGGGTAAACCCGGTTTGACCCGGTTCCTCACGTTCACGCTGAACAACAGCTTCAGCGTTTGGTTCGGTGGAAACCCCAACGCTCTCGCCCAGCTTCTCCACACGTGTGCCACGAGCACCTCGAACGACGTGAACGACGACTCGCTGAGTTGACTCGAGCACCGAGCAATGCTCTTTAACTCGTTGAGGCGTCTCTTGTCGAAGACAATGGAGGTTGGTTTTAACCCGTTCGTGACCCGGTTCATGAACCCGCAAAGATCGGGGACCCGGTTGAACTCGGGTAAGATCAACGGGTTAGTCCGATTGGGCTTCATGGTTATAGGTGGTGGATTGAGGAGATGGCGATCCCAAACGGGTTTAGGTTTAGGATCGGCGCGTTTTCCAGAAGCTAAATCGGCGAAGTAGTTTAAAAACTCGGCGCTGCCGATGCCGTCGCAGATGCAATGGTTGATTCCGACGCCGACCGCAACGGCGCCGTCGCGGAGCCAAGTGAGCTGTACCACGAGCGGCGGCGATCCTTTGAGGACGTCAGGGACTTGGAGGGACAAGAGCGTCCTCCATTGCGTAACCGTTTTTGGGGCTCTTTCGAAGTCGGCGACGGCATAACGATCGGAGGAGGCTTCGATGAAGACGGCGCCCTGGGCTCGACACAGCACCTCAAGGCCCAGCCCGTCGGGCCTGGGCCTGACCCTCCCGGCGAAGGGGTAGTAAGGAACCAGAGCTTTGGCTAATGCAACTTTCAAACGAATCGTTGTAGAAGCCCGGTCCAGGCCCGGCCCGGGCTTGTAGACCAGGAGGTACTCTATGGTGAAACGAAGAAAGAGTTGGGAGTCAATTGCTGAGAGTGCGAGGACACCAGTTGGGGTGGGCTCAGAAGGTGTCACCACCACAGCTTCTTTCACACGCACTGAGCTTCCCATGTGATCAATAGTATTTGGTGCTATGATAACTTTCTCGGGCTTTTGGCTAAGATCAAGTGTAATATTTGATGCTATATATGATATGATGAATTTGAAAGGAAATAAAAAAAAAAGGAGGAACAACTTTTGCAACGTTGTTAGGTTGATTTGTTTGTGTTGGCGTTTGAAGATGGAGGGAGCTTTAAGGAGGGTGTGGTACATACACAGAAGAGTTAAGAGATTGGGGTGTTAGTGGCCAGTGGGAGTGCATGTGGGAGGGTGGTATTTGTAAGGGGGACCCCGTGGTGTGTTGTGTGCAATCTTTTTTGCGTGTCTAACTGTGAAAGATTTGTGCCAAGATTCTCCGGGCATCGCTTTATGCAATGAAATGAATATCAAAAACAAAAATAGTAAAAACAGCTGTGCTGGCTTTGCTTTCTGTCTGTTGGGGAAACTCATCTCCACCTCAAAAATCAATCTCCACGTAACCAAATTCCTCTGAAAACCTGCTTCGTGTTTTTTTCCCTTTTTTGTGTTTGTGACAAGCTGATCGACGTGGGTGGTTAATTCATTTCTGACATCTGTCTGTCTAGGTCTTGTCTCTAGAAAACGTTGTAAATACTCCTATAACGTTGAGGAGTATGAATGTTTTTAAAATGATAACTATTGATTTATATACTTTAATGATTAATGAGTTATATTAAAGACTAATAATTTACATAACATGTTAGTTTTATCAAAATTTTAGAATTAACTAAAAATAAAAATAATCTTTTCATTATTATTAATTTGTGGTTGAACATGGAGAAGTGAAAAGCAATAACAATAACATTAGAAGGAAAGTTGACACTATGGAAATCATGGAAGGGAAGCAACATAACATCAACTCTCAATCATCGCAGCACAACAAAGGTAACATTAGTTGATTTCTATTGAAATGAAGAAACTTCATCAATCAAAAAATTAGAAAATGAAAGAAATATTTGGTTTCACACAAAATACAAATTACTTGGAAAGGCTTCAAAGCAAATTGCACGAAGATTTGAAGCTCCTTGCAGCAACCCCAAGTGAAGACAAAGATTAGAAATTGAACAAAAATAAAAGAAAGAACGGTGAAGCTTTTCAACAAATCCTCGAACTAGAGTCACTACTCATTGTCTCTACTACAACAATTGCCACCTAGACCCTCATCAACCAACCACCTCCATAGCCTTCACGAATTACCACCCTTGCCTACGCTCATGAATTGCCACCACCACTCAGACCGACGTGCCAGCCACCATCCCCAAATCCTCACAAACCACCGCACCTCAACTCCAAAGAAAAAGAAGATTTGAAATTTGAAAAAACAAAAAAAAGAAAGAAATGTTGAAGTTTTCAAATGACCAAATAAAAATAATAATTAACAAATTTAAGATCAAATTTATATTTACACAAAACTTACACTTAAAAAAAATATATATTGAGTTAACGATTTTTATTGATTACAATGGATAAATTCGTTAGAGCATCACTATTTAAAAATATTTCAAGTGCATAATAAACGTGTCGGCATCTCTATACCTAGTAGAATTATAGTGGAAAAACATTTAATTTCAAAAGGTGAAAAACATTGCCTTTTAGTGTTAAGCATATGTGTTGTATATATATATATGTGGCATGTTATAGTTGCATGGATCCACATGATTGGGAACAACTTGGGGTGTGGTGTGGGGTCTGTAAAATATTCTACTAATTACATGTAAAAATTGCTATAGTGAAGTGTTTGCCTTGTAAAAGGGCCAAAATGACGACTAGGTGACTACTGACTAGCTATATCTTGGGTTATACCCCACTAAGTTGAATGTATGTGATATCTTGGATTCTTCTTTTGTATATTTAAGAATAAGAAAATGGATTCTTTAATATCCATTCATTTATACCTTGATGGTGTTAACTATTTAATGTTTTTTTGTCCTTTCAGCATCTTATGTTCAATCATAAATGTATAGAATTTCTTCTCTACAATAGAAATGGTGTGAGACGTTGATGTAGGTAATTAAGAAAAGTGTGGAGCTAAAACCAATCAATCATTTGAAAGGAACTAGGAAGTGGATGATGTGTTATTATCTTCATGAGAAATTCTTTGTTACATATAATTATATCATGTTATTTTTTATACATATTTATAAAAAATTAAAAAAAATAATTTTTTATGATAAATAAATTTAAAAGAATTTTTTTTTTTAATTTTTTATGAATATATATAAAAATAAAATGGTACAATTATGTATAAACAAAAATCTCTCTATCTTCACATCAGTCATATCTACTAAAATTTCTACAATTTAGACGCATGTCTTTAGAATATTAACATTATAGGAAATGTTAGATCCCTCCAATTTTAAAATCTCCACAATATTAACATATCGTTGTCGATAATAAATTTTTTATAAACTTTTTATTTTTGTTACTTAATCAAGAATTAATAATTTTGTGTTAAATAATATTTAATTATAATATTTTGAACACATAATTTTTTGAGTTTTATTTATTTCTATCTTATTTGGATCACTATTTTTTCTTAATATATGTACCCAAAAAAAAAAAGAAAAAAATAGGAATATGCTTTTAATAAAGAATCATGATTTGAAAGATATGTTTTTAATAAGAAATCATGATTTGATATTCTTAAAAATAGGGATATGCTTTTAATAAGAAATCATGATTTCATTTTCTTAAAAAATAATTAAATGATATTTTTTAGTGAGAAATCATGATTTGATAGTTTTGAAAAATAATGGATATACTTTTAATAAAAAATCATGATTTGATTTTCTTAAAAAATAATTGATGGATATGCTTTTAATAAGAAATCATGATTTGATATTCTTGAAAATTAGGAATATGCTTTTAATAAGAAATCATGATTTGATTTTCTTAAAAATTAATTAAAATATATGGTTTTAATGAGAAATCATGATTTGATATTTTTTAAAAATAAAGAATATGTTTTTAATAAGAAATCATGATTTGATTTTCTTAAAAAATAATTGAAGGACGTACTTTTAGTGAGGAATCGTGATTTAATATTCTTTAAAAAAATTCAAGATTTAAAAGGAAAAACTCGAAATAAAATATTTTGATGGTTCAATAAAAAAGGAAAATGGAGAATGGTTTTAAATGAGAGATCATGATTTGATTTTTTTTAAAATAAATCATGGGATAATTTAAAAAGCTAATTTTTTTGAGATTTTTGTGATCAATTAATGTGTTGATATTTATATGGGACTTAAGGTTTAATAATCGCCTATAAATAGAGCATTCACTCATTCACAATAAAAATTACACACAATTACATACATGAAGTGAGCTTGTCACGTGAAGAGTTAGAGTTAAAGGTGAAGATTAGTAGAAGGTAAGAGGTGTGTGCGGGTTAACTAAATAGAAGTCATTGATTTCTTTTATTGTCAACAAATACGTTCTCTTACCAAACATTATTCAAGCTTGTGTTGAATTAGATGTTGATTAAGTTAATTTTATGTGCTACGGTATTCCAGTAATATGTTATAATTATCATGTTAAATGTATTTTGATATTTGCTTAGTTTTAATATAATTATGACGTGACTTTAGATTCTTGATAATTAAATTGAGTTTGAATTAATAAGATAAAGTTTATTCTTATTTTTCTATCAATTCGAGCTACATGACATGTTTATGTATTGTTGGTGTATATTTTAATTGACTATCAAATGGTGCACTAAAAATTTAACGAGTTATGACAATTTGTTGATCTGAAAAATTTGAAATTTTCTTAAAGTGTTGTTTGAATTACAACCGTTTACGAGTGATGTCTCAAGCGTGGCGCCGAATTTCACCTTTCAAGAATTAATTAAATTAATTGAATCATGACGACTTGTTAATTCAAATTCAAAGTTAATTTTCATAATTTTTTTTTATTTTATAAATAATTACAATATTTTTTAAAAGGAGTAAAATAAATATATATGATATTATTAAAATTTACACAACTAATTTAAAATATCATTCTTAAAATAAGATAATATAGATACTAACACATTCTCTATTTATAATTAACTCTTAAATTTAAATTCATTTTTCAAAAGATTAATTTTTTTAATTAATTTTTTTTAATAATTTTTAAATTTAAATAAACATTAGTGATGACTATTTTGTTTTCAAAATCTCATTTTCAGTCGTCCTTTGTGATGCCGTTTGTGACTCGTGTATAAGTTTTTTAATCTTTTACTGTCTTATCCATTATTACTTGACAATATCAGCTTACCAAACTCTTCCTAATTTAAACCACCAATGTTTTCAGTTCACGCCCCAAAAGGGGGAAAAATCATTAATGTTTATACTTGAACTTCTCGTTTTCATTTATGTTAAGCACCTTCTTTTTTTACTAGTGTTTGTCATTGAGTAGATTTTCAAATACAGAGAGAGAGAGAGAGAGAGAGAGAGATAATTGTTAAAATATGTTAATATGTGTAGCTTTTTCAGCATCAAGTATAAAGAAAGACTAAAATTTATGTCATGTTTCACTTAATCACCTTTGGTCCAAGCTAGGAGGTCGCAAATGATATAAAATCTTACAAAGCAAACTCTAGTAGTAGGATGCCACCGTAAGATACGTTATAAGTAACTCACATAAACATTATATGCACAATGAAATACGACAACGCTAAGATGAATATTTTCGGGAAAGAAATCGATATTATACATTTTGTAACTTTATTCGACGTGAGCAAATCTCAAACTCAAGAATATATAGGCCACTGAGGGAATATATACAGTCACAAGTCGAAGCATATAATATCCGAATTAAAGGAATATTATCGTCCTAGTCAAATTTCTTGCTTGAGCTTCACAATTCATGTGTTGGGCAAAAATGTATCATGGGATTTTTTTAAAAAAAAAAGAAAAAAGCTAAATATCTAAAATAAAAGAAATTGAAATATGTTATAAAGCAAGCGAAAATATTAATTGCTCAATGAAAATTTTGTGAAAAATATTAAATTTTAATTCGCTGATCATATTTGGAACTAAATGGAAAACTAAAGAAGCAAAAGAGATGAGATCAAGAGGGACAATAGGTTGATGCCTACATAAGCAAATATTTAGTCTTAATTATAGAGTGATACTGTTGTCGGTTTGTAAGGAATATTGTCGCCCGGATTTGTGGCAGGTATAAAGAAACTGGTATCCTAGTCTAGTCTCCAAAATTTTGGAATGGCTTGCAGAGGGTGTGTCTTTTAATGGTTAATGACTTCATGCAAATAATATATATAGAAGCAAGAAAGCAACGTCAACTTGCACTGTTTTTTTTTTCTTTTTTTTAAATTACTCGTTCTTATTCCAAATCTGCAGATATGGACTACATCTCCCGTCACCAAAATTATAATTAATGCAAAGCACTTGTATATGAAATTTTCCAAGCAAAAGTTATTAGTTTTGATTTATTAACAAATATAACTTTTTGTTACCAGTTGGTAGGTAGTATGAATGTTTGCAATTCAGTTTATATCGATTTAAAAAAAATTAATTCATTCAAATAATGCGATTTATATTAGTTTGAATTGAATTAGTTTATTTTAGATTTTGAAAATTAATCCAATTTAAACTAATTTTAATTGATTTAAATCAAATTGGTTTAATCAATTTTTGGTTAATAATTTTAAATCTAGGATTTTGTAAACTTGAAGCACCATTAAAAAAATAAGAAACAATAAGAAATATAAAATATAAATAGCTCATTTTAACATATATAAAATAATATTTGATTGAGAGTAGCATATAAAATAAAAGAAATATATGAGAAATTAAAGTTAATATAAGTAAAAGTATAAATTTAAAGATAAAAACTTATATTATATAATTGTTAGTGTGAAAAAAGTAAAAAGTTAGTTTTGCCTATGAAACAAAGTTAAATTTCACACTTTCACTATTGTTCTAATATATAATATGAGCTTCACTTTATAAAGCTTCCAAAATGGAAAAGTTACCTTTGGATGTAGGTTTTTGAGATACTAAAGCAAGCCCTCAACAATGAATTTCAAATAAACAAGTTAAACAATGTGAAAAACATTACTTTTCATTAAAGAAGTAGAATCTAACAAGTTACAAGTGAGAAAATTGAAATACAATGAAAAAAACTTATGTTCCGAAATATAAAGCAAAGAAAAATGTATAAAGTAAAGATAAAAGTTGTAAAAAAAATGTTGTAAAGGTTTTGGAAATGTAAAGAAATGCAATAAATGACTAAAAATGTAAAGGAAAATTGTAACATACTAGAAAATAAAAGATAAATTGTATGAAAATAGATGATTTTTTGTGTGATTGATTGAGGGTCCTATCTTCAATGTCTTAGAGGTTTATTTATAAAATTGGAGTTGTGAAAACTACAACTTCAATGCACCTTCATGCCTCAACTTCCATCTTCCTTAATTTTAGGAGTATGATTTCTAGCCATTTAATCACTCAATGCAATCCTAGATCGTGGGGCATCTCCATGACATGTTTTATCCAGCTTCAATAAAGAAAATTACCAAAAACATCATTTTCTACATGTTTAAATGTTGACAACAACCACCTAATCTTAAATTCCTATTTTTTAGGTATCATTATCTCTACCTTCCTCATCCACGATTTTGACTTAGTCAACTGGTCTTTAGCCTAGCTTCAGACAATAAAACATACTATTTTTGTCGCTTCAATTCCATTAAGCTACCTATCTCGTTGGGCCTAACTAGCCCATGACCTTATCTCCTAGTTGTCAATTCGAAAGCTCAACCCATTATTTTTAGGCTACCAACAATAATATTAATCAAATTGAAGTAGGTTATATTGATTTTGAAAATTAAAATAAAAAATTGATCTAATCCAATTAATTTTCAAAAAATTAAACCAAAAAACATCAAATTTATTTAGGTTAAATTGAATTTTTGTTGTTTTGGTTTGAATTAAATTTAAACACCCCTAATTAGTAGTATATTTACATAATAATTTTAAAGTGTAGTGTTAAATTATTTACAAGTTCTCTCTTCTAAAATGGTAAGACAAATATGAAACAATTAAACAACTTTTGAACCGAGGTTAATTCTTACATATTTCTTCAAGCCTTTAAAGGATACATGCTAGTAGCTTACTAGACAACTACATTATATATATTTGAAAATATTATAGCACTAATTTCTTTTTGGCCAACATTATTTTCTTACCATCCCTCTCACGGCATTAGGTAAGGTGATCCCATTTTGTCTTATTTTTTTGTTCTTTGTATTGAAAGGCGTGCTCATCTATTGAGAAGGTTAAAGTAGAAAGTAATTGGAAACACATCTCCTTAGGGCGAGGTGGAACAAAACTGTCACATCTTTTCTTTGTCGATGACTTAATTCTAATAGTAGAGGCATCAATGACCCGAGTGGACTCATCAAAGAAGTGTTGGACTCTTTTTGCACTAGCTAGCTCTTGTCAAAAATTGTGTCTTGCTAAATCTAGAGTTTACTTTTCGAGAAACATGGGTCATATTAAGGCAACCGAGCTTAGAAATCATCTTGGTATTCCTATGACTTCTAACTTGGGTAAGTACTTCGGTGTACCGATAGTTCATCATCGTACGTGTGTCCAAGGATGACTATAACTTTTTTGTGGACAAAGTTAAGAAACATCTTGCACCTTGGAAGGTTAATTAGCTAGCTATACCTTATAGGTAGAATAACATTGACTCAGTCAATAATAATGAACCTATCAGGCTATGTCATGCAAACTGCTAAGATTCTAGTGGGTGTGTGTGAGGATATTGAGAAAATTTTTTGAAACTTTATATAGGGAAATCTAGTTGATAAAAGGAAATGTCACCTTATTGCTTGGGATGACATTTGTCTACCTAAAGATCGTGAGGGTCTAGGCCTTAGGTCCTTACATACTCTTAATGATGCCTATATCAAGAAGTTAGCATAGGGAATGGTGAGAAATCCAGAAGCACTTTAGGTGCAAGTTTTAAGAGCTAAATACAAGTGTGGCACACAAGCTCTTCTTAAGATGCATACTCAGTCTGATTGCTCTATCACCTAGCTTGGAATTATTGAAAACTGGGAACAGGTGAAAGAGAATAAGTTGTTGATTCTTAGAGATGGTCTACTACAACTCGGTTCTAGCATGATGCTTAGGTCCCAAACACTAGGCCTCTTAAAAATGTGACACTGGTTGGGATCCCATATTGGGCAGAAAATTATATTGTGGTATTTTACTGTCAGGAGAGTAGTTGGAATTGGGAGCTAATTTCCTAATACCTGTCTAAGGATATTTGTAGGAGAATAGCAGGTGTTAAACCACCTTCCCTAGTTGTTGGTCGAGATATTCCAACTTGGAAACCATCTACTGATGGGGCTTTGAGCCTTAGTTTAGCGTATAAGGTCCTTACAGAGCATGAGCAAGCAACCTCTTCCATATCATGCTTTAAAAAAGCATGGTCCTAGTTGGGATCGTAGAGAATCAGGACTTTCTTATGGTAATTAGTGTATGAGGAGTAGAAAAGAGGGGAATGACGACTAATGATCTCTATTCTCGCTGTGGACAATATATAGAATCCATTATGCACCTTCTTTATGACTGTGAGTATTCGTCGAAATTGTGGCATCAACTTATCAAATCTTATGTCTAGAGTTCCTTTTTCAACATGAGATTATATGGTTGATTGTGAATCTGAGGGAAGATTAGGGGAATGAGGCTAGATACGCTTGGAATATTTGCAATTACTATATTGTTGCTTTGGAAGGATCACAACGAATAGGTGTTTTCTTATACCATGTAGCCTACCTTTGAGCTGGCACACCGTGTTCTCAGTTATACTTTAGTGGTCATAGAGAGCTATGTTGATAGTCCATTATTTGTTGATAGGATGAACCACTTGATTGAGAGGCTTATAACTTGGTCCTCCCATCCAGATGCCTTTTATAAGCTTGATGTGGATCGATCTGTGTGTCAAGAATCTATGCAAGTGACAATATATGGTGGTTTAGTGAGAGATGATGTTGGGACATTCGTTAGGGGTTTCTATTGTAATTTAGGCATCTGTTCGACTGTCAAAGTAGAACTATGGGGCTTGTATCTGTTGGGGGAATACCGCATACCCCTTTCAATCTTTTGATTCCATTTGTTGGGGGAATACCACATCCCTTCAACCTCTTTTGAAATATCACATCCCCTTTTACAAAAACATGTAATAAATATTAGTAATTGGAGAAAGCATCACACAAATCACGCACAAGATTTAACGTGGTTCGGATAATATACCTACATCCACGGATGAGAAAAGTCAAATCTACTATCAAAACAAATTTAGCCTGCAGGCCTTACAAGATAATCTCTCTCAAACTCTTATTCTTACTCTCATGACTCTATCAATTTCCAAATACAAGTATTTATAACTCATCCTTCCTAGTTTCCTATTGTAAATAAATCTCTCACAAATCTTATTCATATCTCACAAATTTCTAACATATTTTTCAAATCTTTTAACAAGTCTTTAACATATCTTGACATATCTTTGCCATCTCACAAATCTTATTCATATCTCACAAATCTTTAACATATCTTTCAAATCTTTTAACAAATTTTTAACATATCTTGACATATCTTTGCATATCTTCACAAATAGGAAACTAGCGATAACAATCTTTAATGGAATTTGGGCCAAACCCAACAATCTCCACCTTGATACAAATTCCATCATCATCTCTAACAAAACAATCCTTAAATCTTCAAACTTTCAAATCTATTATTATCAATGGAACACGCCGCTTGACCTCCATGCTAAGAAGACTTTCGACAACACCTGTCGCCATTCATAACGCTCAATCTTTCAAATCTTCAAATCAAATCTTCGTGCTTGTACCGTCGTTATATGGAACACGCCGCTTGACCTCAATATCAAGAAGACTTTCGACACATCTGCCATATTTTCCGCCATCATAACGAGACACGCCACCTGATCTCCATTGTCAGGAAAACTTTCGACACAAGGGTCCAAAGGAACCATACCATCACCTAGCAATCCTCAAACCATTGGCTCTGATACCACTTGTTGGGGGAATACCACATCCCCCTTTCAATCTTTTGATTCCACTTGTTAGGGGAATACCACATCCCTTCAATCTCTTTTGAAATATCACATCCCCTTTTACACAAACATGCAATAAATATTAGTAATTGAGAAAAGCATCACACAAATCACGCACAAGATTTAACGTGGTTTGGCTAATATGCCTACATCCATGGATGAGAAAAGTCAAATTTACTATCAAAATAAATTTAGTCTGAAGGTCTTATAAGATAATCTCTCTCAAACTCTCGTTCTTACTCTCATGACTCTACCAATTCCCAAATACAAGTATTTATAACCTATCATTCCTAGTTTCCTATTATAAATAAATATCTCACAAATCTTATTCATATCTCACAAATCTCTAACATATTTTTCAAATCTTTTAACAAGTCTTTAACATATCTTGGCATATTTTTGTCCTCTCACAAATCTTATTTATATCTCACAAATCTTTAACATATCTTTCAAATCTTTTAACAAATCTTTAACATATCTTAACATATCTTTGCATATCTTCACAAATAGGAAACTAGTAATAACAATCTTTAATGGAATTTGGGTCAAACCCAACAATATCATGGCCTTAGACTTGCATAGCAGCTAAGAGTTCGAAAGATGATAATCAACATGGATTCTGTGATAGTTGTGAACCTTGTTCTTAACAGCTACTCAACTTCTCACCATTGTGCTTCACTTATTCAGGATGTCAAGTTATTGCTATAGGATGACTGAGTGGTAATTATGGCTCATGCAGTTAGGGAAAGTAATATGTGTGCAGATTTTCTTGCTAAACTTGGTCACTAATTAGGTCTTTTTTCATGTACTACTGTTGAAGATCCCTATCAAGATTTAATCTTCTTGCTTTGGCAAAATATAGGTGTTACTCACCTATGTATATTTTCTAAATTTTAATTATTTTGGACTGTTAGTCCTGTTTATTATTTTTAAAAAAAATATTTCATATCACAAAATAGGGGTGTTCATGATTTAGTTTGGTTCAGTTTTTAGAAAAAAAAATTATTCGAACTAAATGAATCAGTTTTCCTATGTTAAGGAACTAATTGATATGATTTTAGTTAGAAAACTAAACAAGACCAAATCAATTTTAATTGCTTTGGATTATGAAGGACGGACACATCATTTTTTAGGCGTGTTCGCGTGTCAGACATATGTCCGTATCAGACATATGAGGACACTCGTACGACACACGTGTCTTGCATGTCTGGAATGTGTCCAATTAAATTTTTTTTTTTCAGTTTGGACACGTCTCGGACACGCTTGGACACGTCTTGGACACGCTAGGACATGACTTGGACACGACACATTAATATTTTTTTAAAAAAATATTAGTTTCCATGACTAACGTTTAATTAGTAAGCTCGTAACATATCTAAGCTCAATCACATGACTGACGTGTCAAGCCACTATTTTCACATACTAATATTTTAAGTTTTATATTTTCACATGCCATTATTAGACTTTAAATTTTATCTTTTCACACACCACTATTTTCATTTGCTCCTTCTACCTCTGCTTGTACTAAGTCGTTCACTTCATCGTCATCGAAGTTTACCTCACACCAATGTTCCATTTAGTTAATTTATTTTTGAATGCACATGTACTTGTACATGATTAGTTCTATTAAGAGAAGTTAGTTTATGAGATTTTCTAGAAAATGTTAATAGAAATTATGTTTCATATTTTTTAGAGGGGTTTACTAGGTAGTAAATATTAACACATATGACATATATTAAGATATTATAAATTTTTAAATTTATAGAAATGATATTAATAAATTATGAATATTTTTTCTTAAATTTTGTAATTATATATATAAAAATCAAGTTTTTAATTTACTTTAATATATATATATATATATCATATATGCAAGGTTCTTATAATTTTTTGAATTTAATATATCTCTATATTTATATCCGTATCATGTCCTATATCTATATTCGTATCTGTACTTCATAATTTTGGGCTGATTCGATTCAGTAGGTTTCTAGTCAAAGAGTCTTTTCTTAAATAAACTCAAACATAATTTCACCTTTTTTTTTAATTCCATCGTCCAATTACCAATAAATTGGCCTAATCTTAATAAAAGCATCATCAACAGTCAACAAAGTTTCATAAAATAACAATAAGACAAAATCTAAAAATATATAATTACATAAAAAAAGTCTAATAATATATAACAATGTAAATTATCGAAAAGACATATAATTACGTAAATTCAGTTTAGTTTGGTTTTATAAATGAAAATTGAAAAATAAACCAAATCGATCATTTTTATTAAAAATAAAATAAAATTGAAATTAAGGTTTTATTAATTTTTTATTTTTTCAATTTAGATAAGTTTAGTTCGATTATGAACTGCCCTATCACAAAACTTGCTTATCAGGTTATAACAATTTTTTTCATTTTTATTACAGATATTTTAGCTTTATATATTTCGTTTCCCTACTCTATAAATCTCGTTATCTCTTGATTGCTTTTTAAGGCTACCCAAATAAAAAAATAATCCTCTCCCAATCACAATCACAACGGAGAATCATATTTTGCCACATGCCGCATGACTAGCAGATAAAAAAGGGCGCTATATTGTTAGGAGCACATACCAATGGTTGAAGGCAACTAATGCTTTCTCAGGATGCTCAATCTTTAACTTTCAGTCACCATGATCCGTGGAGCTGATTCTGGAAATACATATGCCACTGGATAAGAATTTGCATGGAGACTTGTAAAGTAACACTTGTAACCTGTGTTGGATGGATATGGGTTCAACTATTGTATGTAAATTCATATTCATTCTTAATGTCACAATTCGAAACCAACGAAATATTGCAATTCATTTTTTCCTCCCATCCTTGAAATTCCTGCTCCCCCCCCCCCCCCCCTCACTTGAAATTCCCCTCCTAGCATAGCTTTAAAAATATGGTAGCTGAACTTTTTTATATAGGGAAATGTTAATCTCACATAATGTTATGTGAGACTCGATCATTTAATTATTCAAATAATAGATGATGAGCTATTAATGATAGGAAAGAAAAATGGAGAGAGAAAAAGAGAAAGAAAAATAAATAGTGATAACAAGAATTATATGAGTTATGTAAAAAAAAATAGTTTTATTTAAGACTAGCATTATTCTTTAGTTCATATAAAAATAATATTATTCTTTAGTATATTTATAAAAAAATATTTATAAATGTCTAAAAGTATGATAGCTGCTGTTATATAATACATATATATCTGATACTGATACACAATACGATAGGATTACACCACCAATTTTAAAGTATTGGTGGATCATACCTTCCAACATTATTGTGGTCTTCAGTAAGACAGCTTTTTTGGGATTGTGGTTGGGCAAAATAGTTTCTAGTTATTTCAGGGAACCTTGGCATATTGGGACTGTATTTTGAATTTAAAGTTTAAAAATATTTAAAAAATAGAGACTAAATAAATCTATCCCTATTTTATATATGATAAAACTTAGGTAAAGTTCTTTAGGTGTTTGTTGTACTGTTCTCTAATAAAAATATGATATGTGTATATTTTTTTACAATTCATTAATGAAAACTTAAAAAATAATAATTAAGTGACTAAAACTTAAGACACATGTTATATTTTTATTAGAAAATAAGACATGTGTCATATTTTTATTAGAAAACAGCACCACAAGCACTTAAAGAACTTCACTTAAGTTTTATCCTTTTAAATTGAAATATTTTTTATTGTACTCTCTTTTTCTTTAAGAGTAAGACATTTTCTTATCATACTCTCTTTCTATCATAAACACATGCATCTAAATTTGACTGCCATGCATTTTTTTTTTACAATGATTTTCCTTGTATGTTTGTTCTATTTATTTATTATCACAATTCTTATTTATTTTCCTTATTATGTACAAATCAACTTTGCTTAGTCAATTTCTAAATTGTTTAATCAATCCTAACTTAATCAAATCTCAAATTTTTGTGGATAAGATCCATCATATATTGGTTATAGTCAGGGGCGGCACGTAATGCATTTGATGGGAGGCTTTGGCCTCCCCCAAGCCATGATTTCAAGGCACTCTAGCTGCGGCACTGGTTATTGCAAGTGTCACACCAAATTTTAAGCTTCAAAACAATTAATGAGATGGTCTATTGTAATATTTTCATTTCTTTGGCTACTAAAAGTCATAATCATATGGTACAAAAAAAAAAGTCATGATAATCATCTTTGAATTCTAAATCAGAATTATATATATATATATATTATGTACTCTATTTCTTATTATACACTTGGCATCGCAAGTTGAGAAAAGAAAATAAAGAGAGTTTATTGTAATCCTTTTTACTCATATAAAGTACTAGTTATTTTGATAACGTTTAGGCCAATAGGAAGAATTGTCATTATTTCTTTTATTTTTCTTATTTTTGAAAAAAAATATTAATTACATGTATATTATGCTAAAAAAATTTGTGAACTTCAAAATTTTTAATGAAATATAATTTAAAAATATTAAAATTTATATAAAATAAATTCTTGCATAGCGCGTGCTCCTTACTAGTTTTAAAAAATGATCAATGGATTGACTCATATCTATTATACAATTGTGTTTTCTTTTGTCCAAGTTTATTTTGTTGGGATGTAAATATTGTGGCTGTTATGTGATGATAAAAAACCTTCTAGTAATGCTTTCACATTGTTCATTAAATTTATGGATAGTTATTTTGTGTTACCAGTTCACTCTAATTGAAGGAGTTTACTGTACATAATGGGTCGCACAACAAAGAAATATGATAATTTATTATTAATTAATTGTCAAATTGAAATAATTATTTATTTTATATAATTTTAATTACAAATTAATTACTAATTATTTCAATTGATTTAATCACTTATAAAAAATTGATACAACTAATTATTTTTCCAACTCAATCAACTAATATTTTATGTTATATTACTTAAAAATACCAAACCTTTTAAAAGTAACATAACATCCCATATTCTTTTTTAGTTTTTCAAAATATTTTTACATTTTTTTAATATAAGACTAATCTTTCAAGTATGAAATGATACGATTAAACTCTCTTTATTAGTAACATAACTCAAACTTTTATCTTTTTTTTTTTTTGATAGCATACTTCGCTTATAACTACACTCACCGATATTGAATCTCATATCAACATATATAGTCCTAATATTCCAGTGCAGCCCCAGGCCCATTTACTCTTCCCTGCGTGATACCATGACCCCACCGTAGATGCCGTTGTCAAATCCTCAACCTATCACCGCCAAATTTAATATCGTGCAGATTCTCTCCAGCATGGTCCTCCCTCATCCACGTACAAGAAAGAATATGACCTGTGCAGTGAGATAGAGATACATATGGCTCCTAGTTTTTTAAGCATATAAAGGGCTGTACACTATGTACAAGGCTGAGAGCTACACAATAGGAAAAGAGAATTTCTGTGTGTAGCTATTAGTGAATTATAGGTCAAGCTATAGTACTGTCCAAATTAAGATTAAGATGTGAAAAAGTTTGAATTAAAGTGTTGTTTAAGATAAGGGCTTAGCACAAAAGTGAATAAGTGATCAAAATGATGTGCATGGATATGCATGTTAAGATTGATAAATTGCTTGCACTCTTGCATTTTGATTCCTCCTTCCTCTAGCTGTCTCCTTTTGTCCTGCATGCCCATCACGTCTTTTCACAAAAGAAAGCAAAACCAATTTCTGGACAAGATAGATGGACGCTCAAAATTACATTATCTGCATAAAGAAAAAGGTTACACTAATTAATCGTCTTTGTTCCCATTTATAAGAAGGAATCTATCTATATATAATTGCGACTGCATGCGCATATGAACGTTTTTGTTGTCAAGATTATATATAATTGTCAAAAACCAATTCTCTGAAAAGTTTAAACACAATTTCTTCGCACAAGAGTGATTTGATCTTAAAACAAGGAAAAAAATTATAATACTATGTTAAATATTAATTCTCTTAAAAATTTATAAACTATTAGGCGAAGGTTCATAAATAATTTTATATCTGATATAATATATAACTTTTATAATTAGTTGGGCACAAGGGGAGCGTGAATATAGGGCAGGAAACGGTGATATTACTACACATATACTACAACATGAGATGATGAACAGAAAGAGATTAGCAAAGCGATAGTTTTGACACTTTAACATTCAGGTTATGACAATTTCAGGTTTCATTTCCCTGTGATATGTTGGGATCACAAGACAAAGTAAGGCCGTTTATAACGAGAAGAAAATACTGGAACTAGAAGGTATGCAATATTATCAAGTTACAATGGTCATTTCTTTTCATATATATACTTAAGTATTGACTCAATTTTCGGGCATATCTCTTTATGATCTTCTTTAGCACCTGAACTTTTGCTTTCCTCTTTTTGTTGCATATAATCAAAAAGTTTGAACGACATGTTTGAATTTTCACTAATTTCATCCTTTATATATTTAAATAATGAATTTGTTATCGATACGAGTTATGCAATGGTAAGCAAGTTGCAATTCCAAGAAGATAGAAGTTCAAAGTCCTAAAAGAGGTAATTTTTTTAAGGTTTCTTGTTCATTATAATATTCAATAATTAGTCTCGTAACAATGTCTGTGAAAATATGTGACATTGATTTCACAAAATTAAAAGAGCCTTTTAGATTAAAAGAAATTCTTATACAATAAATTCTTACATAGAGTTAGTACATTTAAATTGGGTGTACTAAACAATCACATTATTAATTAATAATTATTATAATTAATTATTAATTAACTATCATAATTAATAACAATTAATAATGTGATTGGTCCAACTTATGTGGACCAGATTTATGCAAGAACTTTTCTTCTTATACATAGTGGAGGAAGAATTTTTCCATCTCCACACCATTCATACGATGCAAATTCACTCAGCTTTTAGTGGATCTTCATGTTTCAATTTATCTAATTAAATCAGGGTTGAATCGGCATCACATGAATGGTGTGGAAGAAATTCCTCCTGATGTTTCTCTTAAGTTAAACAAAGATTGAATACTGCATGAGTGTATCGAGCAGAAATCCTTTCAGACGAATCTCGAACACTGGCTTGGATTTTGCTTTTTGGATAAAACACAGGCTTTCACGAACTACTTTGTTTTTCAAATTCCTTTACTCTTTTTTACAGCATTTCTTTTTCCTTCTTTTCTCCTTTCCATATTCAGCTAAGAACTGTCTTCTTACTCGTGTCGTATGACACCAAACGGTCAAAACCAATCCAAGAAAAAAGATTTTGTGCAGATTGTGTCATGTGCTTATTAATCAATTTTCCTTTATGCACTATGCTTGATGCTGTTAGTTTAATAACGCAATGGTTCATTGTTCTTAGACTCATCTAGCTAGGTAATCTACCTAGAATATTAATACTCTCATGGCCAGCTCTACTAGCTGCCTACCCTTAGCTTTTCAGTTGTTCTCTGCGAAAAAATAGACCCTTAACCTCTGCTTATTTGGCACCCTTTTATAAGAACTTATAATTATTTTAGTTATCAATCATTGTATTTTGAAACAATTTAATTTTAAGAATTTTGTTGACTTCAGGTTTTATTTTTAATTGTAATATTATATATCATGATATTGCAAAAACAAAACTTGAAATAGTCCTTAATTTCTATCACCTACGAATAATTAATATCTATTTATAAACCATTTCGTTTGAAATAATTGCTTTTCCATTTC
Organism: Ormosia semicastrata; assembly: GCA_029884595.1. Taxonomy (NCBI): domain Eukaryota; kingdom Viridiplantae; phylum Streptophyta; class Magnoliopsida; order Fabales; family Fabaceae; genus Ormosia; species Ormosia semicastrata. Next base: position 6,699,298 of record JAQQTO010000030.1, read on the forward strand.
CAAACTCTTCCAATTTTGAGCATTAAATATGTCGGTATAAGAAAAAAGGAAAAAATGATAGACGTACACTATTTTTTTCACACCATTTTATATTGGTAAATGATGTGCAAATAACTGTGAACAACGTATATTATATAGTGAAAGAGACTAATAATTGATTATCACATGTCATTTATTAGTGTAAAAATGATTTAGGAAATTTGATATATACATGTCATTGTTGAAAAAGAAAATCAAAACACCAACACGGATTTTTCCTTCTTTCATGAAATATTTTTCTTTTGTATTGTGTATTTTTTTATATTGTATATTGTGCGGTTTAAATAAGTATACTACATGTTATCCCGTGTAGGTAGCTTACTATTGGTAAGAGTTGAAAATATATAACAAAATTAGCCAAGTTCAATCTCCGCAAATACCTTTCATTCCAATTTTCTTTTCCTTATCTCCCAACCCTCTCTCATGCCTCATTAGGGATCTATCTAGAGCCTCACTAGGGGACTCTTTTGTCAGACCCACAAAGTGAGTCTTAGGCCTACCAAAAAAAAATATATGCTACATGTTAGGTATTATCAAATTTTTATATAAAAAATATTGACCTTTGGGTTAGTGATGGGGAAGAAGGTTGGTAGGATAAATAAGGGGTGTTAATTAGTGTTAGCATGGCTGATTTGGGCTAGCATGATGCAAGCTGGATTATATTGGTTCAAATTTAATTTATGTTCGTAAATTATTAGATCAGTCCAATTCTATGCCGGTTACGAGTATTTGAGCCGACTCTCTAGCCTAGATTTTCTTACTTATTATTGGAGTTTGAAAATATTAATTTTAAAAAATTCATTCGATTAATTTGTGTTGAAAGACTTAAATTAACTTGTATTGAAGTATTTCAAACTGATTGTTAAAATGAATAAATGTTTTAAAATGACATTTTAGTAAATTAAGAAAAAACTTAATAATTTTATCATACTATCAATTGACTTTAATATTTTTTAGGCTTGTAAGTCAGCCTACATTAGGACAAGTCAAATCAAGTCAAAATATATTTGAGTGTCAATTTTATTGACTCAACTCATTTATTTTGTCAGATTATTCAAGCTATTTTATCATGCTCTACCTATTTTGTCACTTTTAAAACTCTTCAACTCTCAAAACTTTTTCTTTAAAATTTGTAAATCATTTATGTAACTTTTATATTTAATCTCTTTTTTTTTCTTTTTGGGTCTATATAACATTTATATTTATATAATTTTTTAAACATTTATATAAATTTATATTTAAATATAATTTTATATTTAATCTCTTAAAAAAACGTAAAAATAAGTTATATGGGCCCTTATTAAAGTACATCAAATCAAATGAACAAATAACGCTGTGTTTATGCTCAGTAAATTGGGTTTACCAAATTGAGAATACAGAAAGCACATTCAAGGAAAAAGAAATGGGCCATTTATCGCCTATATGCTGGGCTATAGGTTTCTTCCTCACCGAAATGGCCCATTTATCACTTCAAATTTTTGGGTATCACTTAAAGTCATTATTAATTAATGGACTCCCTTATTTATGTCCACTTTTTACCTTTAAAAAATTCAAAAAAAAACATTAACTATATTTTCCTCCTCATTATACGCTATTTTGCTGCTTCTTCTTGAAATAACTCTTTTTCCACCATCTTCAATTTAACAAACAAAGCCTATTGAATGTGCATTACATTGTTTTAAATCCAATATATTGTGAAAATACCATTGTTTTCCATATACAGAATTTCAAGAAGTTAAACAAACGTGAGTTTAATGTAATATTAGCCAAACCACTAAAGTGCCATGACAATAATCTTATAGGAGGAAATTAAGGCACACAAAGAGTGCAAGCAATAGCAACAGTGATTGGAAGTAAAGAATTGCTTAATTACCTCCAACCTTACAAAACCAAGCCGATCGATGCTTTCAGCCCAAAGTGAAGGATACAGTACAAGACAGCAGATTGCAAAAGGATATTAGAAATTCGTATAACCATATTTTAAATTGGTCATTGTACAAATATTTGATACCTTTTGTGTGAAATATTTTAATACTTTTAGATAATATTCGTTTATAGATTTTTAATTATTTTTAAATTTTATATATATACTTAAGTAATTGAATCAATTTTTGGGCATATCTTGTTACGGACCGTGATCCGGATCTCGCTCCATGGGATCAAAATTGGACTCCTCCTAGCTGGTGTAGAGGAAGACTCACGACGTACTCCGGACCATGGACTATGGCCCTCAAGCGGTGTCGGGACATGACATCGTGGTTGATAGATTCACACAGAGAATGAATCCCTAAATATCCGTAACTGTTAATCATCAACTTACGATATTATAGTATTATAGATATCTTTGATGGCTAGACACTTTCCATATCTTAATCCCAGATTTACAGGGACGTATCCTATAATAATGGAAAGATGATCCTTATCAGGATACTAATCCTAAACTACCTGCATTCAGTAAGGATCCTATTAGGATTCTATACACGCTCTATAAATACATGGTTGAGCCATCCTAAGAAGGTAACTCTAAACTCAATCTGAAAAACCTTCTTGTGCACTGCCTGACTTGAGCGTTGGAGTCCCTTTGCAGGTACCCACCCCCCTGTGCTACACGCTCAGCTGCTGCTCAAAGGAGAAATCATCGTTACGTGTCTATCTCAGGTACTCTCTGAACCCGATTCAGAACATATCTATTTTATGATCTTTAGCTCCTTAACTTTTGCTTTCCTCTTTTTGTTGCATATAATCAAAAAGTTTGAACGCATGTTTGAATTTTAGCTAGTTTCATCCCTTTTATATTTAAAGAATGAATTTGTTACCAATAAGAGTTGGATGCAATGATAAGTAAGTTGTAATTTTTGGAAGAAGACAAAAGTTCAAGTCTTATAAGACAAGGATTTGTTTGGATAGCGAAATTAGAATTGAAATATAAAATTTTAATTTCTATCACAATTTTTTTAGAATTAAAATTTGTTCAAAATCTTAAATTTTATATTTAAAGTTGTTAAAGAATTAAGATAAGAATTTATAATTCTTAAATTCTATGTTTGAAGTTGTTATAGTAATATTTGTGAGAATACTTAATCTTGGTCTCACAAAATAATAAAGGCCTTTTAGGTTAAAAGAAACTCTTATACAATAAATTCTTTCATAAACTTGATCAATATATTTAAGTTAGGTATATTAAATCAATTATATTAGTAATTGTTATTAATTATGTTGACCTAATGCATCTAACTTATGTGCACTAAATTTATGCAAGAACTTTTCCTCTTATACATAGTGGAGGAAGAATTTTTCTATCTCCACACCATTCATATGATGCAAACTCACTCAGCTTTTAGTGGATCTTCATGTTTCAATTTATCTAATTAAATCAGGGTTGAATTGGTATCACATGAATGGTGTGGAAGAAATTCCTCCTGATGTTTCTTTTAAGTTAAACAAAGATTGAATACTGCATGAGTATTGTATCGAGCAGAAATCCTTTAAGACGAATTTCGTACACTGGTTGGATTTTGCTTTTTGGATAAAACACAAGCTTTCAAGAACTACTTCTTTTACAAATTCCTTTACTCTTTTTTACAGCATTTCTTCTTCCTTCTTTCCTCCTTTTCATATTCAGCTAAGAACTGCCTTTCTTACTCGTGTCGTATATGACAACCAAACGGTCAAAACTAATCCAAGAAAAAAGATTTTGTTTAGATTGTGTCATGTTCTTACTAATCAATTTTCCTTTATACACTATGCTTGATGCCTTTAGTTTAATAACGCAATGGTTAATTGATCTTAGACTCATCTAGCTAGGTAATCTACCTAGAATATTAATACTCTCATGGCCAGCTCTACTACCTGCCTACCCTTAGCTCTTCAGTTGTCCTCTGCGGAAAAATAGACCATTAACCTCTGCTTAATTGGTGCCCTTTTATAAGAACGTATTTTAGTTATCAATCATTGTAACTTGAAACAATTTTTAAGAATCTTATTGACTTCAGGTTTTTTTTAATTGTAATATTATATTTCATGATATTGCAAAAACAAAACTTGAAATAGTCCTTGTTTCGGATATTGACCGAAACCCAAGGTAGTCAGAAGGAGATCCACTGAAGTTCCCTGAACGGAATGTCAATGGAGTCAGCTCTCAAGTCAACCGATCAGTTTGAAGAATTAGTCAATATAATAAAAGGCTAAGAGAATTGGAACATACTCGGCCTGGACAACCGAGCTGGCTTATATAAGAACTGTCTCTCGGATTCCTACTGTTTAAGGTCATTTGAATCTCTAACCGGTGTAGTCTACATTATGGTTATGCTTGGTCTTAATGATATGGAATCGATTCTGAACGTTGGTCATCAAGTCAAGATCCGATGACCGCTAACGGTCATTGGTTTTTGACTTGATGACAGCGGTCCATAATTTGAAATATCGGGCTTTGGTCGGTCGGGTATGGGGACCCGAATACTACCCAGCATTAGATCGGCCCACTCGGCCAGGGACATAGGTGCTCCGATGACAATTGGGTCAGTACGGTCCACAGCCTCCTAACTCGGTCAATCTTTAGATTCGACCGAGCTTATTTATTTGGTCGAATAAGAGTTCAGCCTACACGGTTTTCAACTGGGTATGTAAGCGTCCGGACAATAATTGGGCCAGTACGGTCCACAACCCCCCAGCTCGGTCAATCTTTAGATTCGACCAAGCTTACTTGTTTGATCGGATGAGGATGGATCCAAAACACCGTAAATTTTCCTTCTAACCAGGCGCTTCGTTATCTGTGTACGAAATTTAAATATGACTTGCCACGTGTCATGCTTTTATTCATTAGACGTCAGTTATGTCACTTCACCATTAATTACACCTGACTCCATCAAGACCTTTAAACATTACGGTTCTTCACCTTCCACCGTTAGATACATCCAACCGTCCTACTTGAAACTTGTTATTTTTCTTGATCTTTCGATTAGCGGCTTTATCGTTTAAAAACTGCCAAACTATACTTCATTTACTCATTTATTTCACTTCTTCATTTCTTCTTCTTGACCTTTCCTCTCCTCATTTTCTGCGTGCTGCCGGTGAACCTCCCCATTCATTTTAATCCATACAGTTTCCTTATTTTGTGCAAGCGAAAACTTCTATTTTTCTTCACACAGCCTTTCCTTCTACGCACATTCCAGGTAACCTCTAGAATACAATCTTAAATTTCCTTTTGTTTTGGTATCCATTTTTAAAGGAGAATGGGCCGTAACTAGGATTTGTGTTTTATTCACCTTCTTCTCCAAACCAAATAGGTTAGTACAGTATTAAACTTCAACTTTAGTATAAGGTTATTGTCGAGAAATCCCTCTAATTAGCTATCCAGGTTCATACCTTGGAAAAATCTCAAAAGAAATCCTATAGATACATTAATCTTATCCACCAAACCAGGATGTCCGACCATCCGAAAAATACATCGGCAGGAGAAGAGTCGATGCCGAGCTACGACTGGGTTCACCCAGCGGTTAGCAGATTCCCTTCGATTTATAATACGGTTAAGAGCATTAACGTGCTCCGACAACGTGTCTTGCTTAGCCGGGATGGTGATGAAGGTCGGTTTATATGCCTTTCGTGCCGAAACGATGAGTTTGTATTCATGTCATTGTATGGCGATGATCAAGTCGGTTGGGTGTACATGTACAAAACTTTTTTTAACTGTCTAAATTTAAGCTACCTTTTACTGACTTCCAGTGCTCAGTACTCGGTCGTTTGAATGTCGCACCGACCCAACTTCATCCCAATAGTTGGGCCTTTGTAAAGGCTTTCGATGTTTTGATGAATTTCCTTGATAAAATTCCTAGCACAGAAGTTTTCTTTTTCTTCTTTCAGTGTAAAGGAGTTAGTAAGGAAGGTTGGGTTTCACTCAACAGCCATCCCCATAAAAAACTTTTCTCGGCTTTCGACTCATCATATAAGAACTTCAAAAGTAAATTTTTTCGAGTTAAGACCCATCATGGCGACATACCCTTCTATGCCGACCAACTTGGGATAGAAAGATTCCCTCTTTATTGGAGAACAGAACCGAAATCCATACTGAGTATTGAATACCAAAGCCTTTCGCTATCTGACCGAGACTTGGTCTATTTCTTGGAAGATTGTTCTGTTCTGGACATTAGTGTGTTTGTCAAGTTTGGGGATTATCCAGACAAAATTGTAAATTTAATGAGTAAGTTTAAATCCAATGTTTACTGACTCATCTTTTAACATAAACTGACTTTTAACCTTTTTGTTCCGTTTTTCAGAATCGATGGCACCTCAGATGTCAGTTCGGCAGTTGAAGAAGTTCGTGAAAAAGAAAGAACTACCAACTGATATGGTCGAGGCAAACAAAACAGCTTCTGATGTCGAGAAGACTGAAGCCCCAATTCATGTTGATTCCTCCAAGACCCAATCAGAATCATTGGTCTGAAAGAGAAGTCGGGAAGAAGGCGATGAAGCGACTAAAGTTTCGAAGGTTCCTGTTACAAGACGCCGAACACTAGGTGAGGGCTCTTCCTCTAAGAATCAGGAAACACGAAGTGCGTTTGAGGCACTGAATGGCTTCGATGCTAATGCAGATGGCCCTTCGCTTTGGGCTTCTTTTCCCTTTGAGTTGTTCTTGGAAACACAGATCTCGCTGCCGGATGATAAGGAGAGACATGATAAGGTTAGTGGGATCAGCCTTTGCCGATGGACTGAAGTTCAACTCCTTAGAGCCACAAGTGTGATCAAATCGGTAGAACATGACCTGGAAGATTTGAAAAAGAAGTTATCTTCTTTCAATTCACTATACCGATCGGAACTTGAAAAAACTCAGCGAGCTCATCAGGAAGAAGTCTCAAACCTAAAGAAAGAAAATGAAGTACTAAGGCAAAAAACCTTGCGTATCGACGATCTTAAGACATCTCTTGTTTCATTAGACAATAAAAAGAAAGAGGTCAATGAAGAACTTTTGATTTTGAAGAAGGCAAAAGAGGATGCCGAGAGACAAACAATGGAGGCTAACCGAGTCCTGATAGAAGCTTTAAAATCAAGGGATACTCTTAAGATCGAACTGACAAGCTTAAAAGAGGAGGCGGTCGAGCGGAGGATCGCCGATTTTGAGTCTGGTCTTGGGCAGGCAAAACTTCTTAACCCCGACGGAGTATTTGACGATCGGTTAGGCGAGCTTGGTCAATTCAAGATTGTAAGGGACGGCCGAATTATTGATCCACCAGAAGATGAAGATGAATGAATAACTTTAAGTTTACTTATGTGCTTTGTTTTTTTGTTCGAGCCGAAAATTATTGTAGTCTTGTTTCCTGTAAAGAACATTTCGCCCTTTAATGTAATTTCACTATGTTTGGAAATATTTGGTGTTCATTATTTGTCCATGTTTTCCTTTGGAAATATTTGGTGTTCATTATTTACCCATGTTTTCCAAGGGAGATTTTCGGTCGGTCTGAATTACCGACTTCGACTTCGACCAAAGTCGATGCATCGACCGGTATCTTCCATCAGCTTTGGCTGGCATCGACATTGGTCGGCATCGGCTGAAAAGCAGGAATCTTCCATCAGCTTTGGCTGGCATCGACATTGGTCGGCATCGACTGAAAAGCTGGAATCTTCCATCAGCTTTGGCTGGCATAGACTTTGGTCGGCATCGGCTGAAAAGCGGAATCTTCCATCAGCTTTGGCTGACATCGACTTTGGTCGGCATCGGCTGAAAAGCCAGAATGAATATGTTTAATAAAAATACTTTAAAAGACAGTAATATTTTGATTAAGTAAAATAGGTCATAAGATGTGCCTCGTTAAAACCTTCCAGGCAAAACCCAGTGGAAAAAATCCTGGTAAGGAAAAAGAGTACAACATCCTTAGTACAAGAGATTTTAACTAAAAAACTTCCTTAAAGAGGCCGAGTTCCAAGACCTAGGAAGAACTTTTTCGATGAGTTCCTCGATCCTGTAAGCTCCTCCTCCAACAACTTCTACAATTCGAAAAAGGCCCTTCCCAGTTAGCCGACATCTTCCCCTCACCTTGTGGTCTTCTGCAATCTTCCACCTTGCGCAAAACTAAGTCTCCCTGCTGAAAACTCCTCGATTTGACCTTGCGATTGTACTTCATTGCACCTTTGCTTTGACTGCTTCTTCGAGAATGTGGGCGACTTCCCTCTCTTCTTCCAGTAGATCAAGGTCAGTTTTCCTATGCTCATCATTCGCTTCTTCAGAAAATGCTATCCTTCTGAAGCTCGGCTCACCGACTTCAACCGGGATCATAGCGCCAGCTCCATATATGAGTCGGAACGGTGTTTCTTGGGTCGAGGATTGAGGTGTAGTATGATATGCCCACAAAACATGGTGTAATTCTTCTGGCCAGAGCCCCTTAGCACGATCTAGCCTTTTCTTGAGTCCTATCAAAATGATTTTGTTTGCAGCTTCGGCCAAACCATTAGTCTGCGGGTGCTCCACCGATGTAAAAACTTGCTTAATTCCATTCTTATAACAAAATTCTTGAAATTTCTTGTCAGTGAACTGTGTTCCATTATCAGACACAATAATAAATGGTAAACTAAACTGACATATAATATTTTTCTATACAAACCTTTTTACCTTTTTCTGATGTTATGCTGGAGAGCAGCTCAGCCTCGATCCACTTCGTAAAGTAGTCGATTGCCACCACAATGTACTTCATTTGCCCTGCTGCGATTGGTAAAGGTCCCAGCAAATCAATTCCCCATCTACAGAACGGCCATGGAGTATCAAGGTTATGAAGTTCCTTTGGTGGAGCCTTGTGCAGACTTGAAAACTTTTGGCATTTTTCACATTTCTGAACGTACTTCAAGTAATCATACTTCATAGTAGGCCAATATAATCCAGCACATAAAACCTTTCCGGCCAAAGAACGTCCTCCAATATGACTGTCACAAACACCTTCATGAACTTCTCCCATTACCGACATAATCTGATTTCGCTCAATGCATTTTAGTAAAGGCAAAGTGAATCCCCTTTTAAATAAATCTTCACCGATCAAGACATAATAACTGGCCAATTTTTTGAGCTTTTGAGCCTTTGATTCATCGGTCGGTAAGTCACCATTTTGCAGATATCTAATGATCGGGGCCATCCAAGAATCTGGGTTGGTGTTTACGACAAAAGATTCTTTAACATTAATGTTCAGATTTTCTATCACCTCCTGAATGACCGATCTATTATTCCCGGCTCTTTTAGTACTGGCTAGCTTGGATAATAAGTCGGCACGTGCATTCTGGTCTCTTGGAATGTGTAAAATTTCAAACTCTGCAAATTTTTTGACAATATTCTATACCTTCAATAAATATTTTGTTAGCTGAGCATCTTTAGTTTGAAATTCGCCCCTGACCTATCCAGTCATCAGCTGGGAGTCTGATTTTGCAATCAGTCGGGTTGCTCCCATCTCAGCAGCAAAGGAAAGCCCAGCTAGGAGGGCTTCATACTCTGCCTGATTATTACTGGTTCGGAAGTTGAACTTTAATGATTGCTTGATCAGAATTTCATTAGGCCCTTCTAATATAATTCCTGCCCCGCTTCCTTTCACATTCGAGGCTCCATCAACAAACAGATACCAGAGGTCATTATTTGGATCATGAGAAGAAGGTAAAGATAGTTCAACCAGGAAATCAGATAATACCTGTTCCATGATTGGCCCTCTGGGTTGATATTGGATATCAAATTCTGACAGCTTGACCGACCAAGAGAACATGCTACCTGCTAACTCTGGTTTTCTTAGAACTTGTTTAATAGGTTAGTCAGTCATGACAATTATTCGATGGCTTTGGAAATATTGTCGAAGACGCCTTGCTGTCACCACGAGGGCCAATGCCATTTTTTCTATCCTTTGATATCTGACTTCCAGTCCTTGCAGCACTCGACTCACAAAGTAGACTGGACGCTGATCTTTTCTGTCTTCGTTAATCAATACCGAACTCAAAGCTTTGTCAGAGACAGATATATAAAACAATAAAGAGTCACCTTGTTCGGGTCTAGTTAGGATTGGCGGTGTGGTTAAGAAGTGCTTCAATTCTGCAAACGCCTTTTCGTACTCCTCGGTCCATTGAAAAATAGTCGGTTTCTTTAGGCACTGAAAAAATAGAAGAGCTCGGTCGGCTGATTTCGACAAAAACCTTGACAAAGCAGCGATTCTCCCCATTAGTCTCTGGACTTCCTTGATTGATGTAGGGCTCCTCATGTCCATTATAGCTCTACATTTGTCCGGATTGGCCTCAATCCCTCTATTGGTTAGGAGGAATCTGAGGAATTTCCCTCCTTGAACACCAAACAAGCGTTTCTCTGGATTCAATTTCATGTTGTACCTTCTTAATTGGGCAAAGATTTCTAGGAGATCTGAACAATGGTTGCCGCTGGCCGACGTCTTGACCACCATATCATCAACATATACCTCGATGTTTCTTCCGATTTGGTCCTTGAATATTTTGTTCATAAGCCTCTGATAGGTCGCCCCGGCATTTTTCAGACCAAAAGCCATAACCCGGTAACAATAATTCCCGAACTCGGTGATAAAGGCAGTTTTCTCCTCGTCTTCCCGATGCATCTTGATCTAGTTATATCCCGAGTAGGCATCCATGAAGCTAAGGAATTGATAACCGGACGCACCGTCGACCAACCGGTCTATGCTAGGTAGAGGGTAGGAGTCCTTTGGACAAGCTTTGTTCAAGTCGATAAAATCCGTGCATATCCTCCACTTCCCTGTCGACTTCTTGACCATGACAACGTTAGCCAACCACGTGGTATACTCAACTTCCCTTATGAAACCAGCCTCCAACAGCTTTTTGGTCTCCTGAGCGGCAGCCTCCTGCCTTTCGGCTCCGAGCTTCCGCTTTTTCTGAGCAACAAGCTTTATTTTTTGATTTACTGAGAGTTTATGAGTAATTACCTCTGGGTCAATTCCTGGTAAGTCAGCTACGGTCCAAGCGAACACATCAGAATTTTCTTTCAACAGTTTTTCCAACTTATTCTTGATATCGACTGGAAGATTGGAACCGATGCGAGTTACCTGATTCGGTTTCGGGCCCAGGGATATAACCTGCAAATCTTCTATTGGCTGAGGTCGATCCTGCTCATCACTCCTCGGGTTTAACTCCGCCATATTGATGTGCAAGGGTTTGCCTGACGTTTCAACTCAGTCGGCCACCTCCTTTTGTTTTGGCTTTAGACTTTCGTTATAATATATTCTTGCCTCTCTTTGATCTGCGTGAACCACACCTATCTCGTTTTTGGAAATGGGAAACTTCATCGTTAAATGCGGGGTTGATACCACCGCTCCCAAAGAATTAAGAGAAGGTCTCCCAAGAATAATATTGTATGGAGTATGAGAATCAATAACCAGATATTTAACAAGAATCGTTTTCAAGAGTGTACCTGTTCCGAGAGTCGTTCGGAGTTCAATATACCCTTTTACATTTACCTGTTCTCCTGAGAAACTGACCAGACACCCATCAAAAGGATTTAACTCAGTTTCTGGAATTTGTAATCTACGGAGAGTCAACAAATAAAGTATATCTGCCGAGCTGCCCTGGTTGACCAAGACCCTCCTAATCTGGAAATTTTCGGTGATGATGGAGATCACCATTGGGTCGTCCAAGTTTTCATCGAGACCCGCAAAATCTTTACTGGAAAAAGAGATCACCGGGCTCTCTTCACATTGCATCGGAGAAGAATGACTTACAGACATGACAACTCGGAGGTGTCTTTTCCGAGATGAATTCGAACTCCCTCATCCAGCGAATCCTCCAGCTATGGTGTCGATCACTCCTCTAATCACATGATCCTGGGGGTCCGAAACAGCAATGACAGTCTTGCTCTTTTCTCTCGAGTTCGGGCTCCTTGGTCTGGATTGATTTCCGTCTCTTGTCTCTTTTGCCTCTCTACTACGGCTTCTACGCCGATATATGTACTTCTCGAGATGACTTTCTCGAATGAGTTGCTCGATTCTATTTTTCAATGTAATGCAATCCTCTGTTGAGTGTCTGTATACCTTATGAAACTCACATCTTTTGGTCTTATCAACATTTGTCGGGATCCTTTGTTTTCCTGCATTCATTGGAATTTGAATCAAGCCAGTGCTATATATTTCTCATAAAATCTGATCCCGAGGAGTGTTCAAAGGGGTATATTTGTCAAAGACAGATCAAACTCTTCCGAACGTCTCCCTCGAACCTCGATTGAACCTTTTTGATTGGTCGTTATTGCGTGTTGTGGTTCTGCCCCTTTGGTTGGATTGCCCCCTTGAAATTTTTCAAATGAAACCGGGCGAATGGAGATGTATGGGCTGCTCCTATTTCCTGTCGTTTCCAGATCAAAAAATTATCGCTCCATCTGCTTTCTTGCAAGGGCTATCTCTTCCATGTTTATGTATCTTGTAGATCTACCTCGCAGATCATCAAGGTCCAAAGGGGGTTTTCTAGTCAAGGAATTTGCAAACGGTCCCGGACGTAATCCTGCCATGATTGCATGCAAGGATACAGCCGGGTTTAGATCTTTAATCTGAACTGCTTCCTCCTCGAATCTCCGCATAAATTCTTTAAGGGATTCATCTCTTCCCTGTCTTAAGTTGATCAGACTTGCCGAAGTCTTCCAATGTGTCCTGCTGGTAGAAAAATGGTTAAGGAATTTAATGGACAATTCAGAAAAGTCATAGATTGAACCTGCTTCGAAGCTTGAAAACCAAAGTAAGGCCGACTTCTTCAATGTTGTCGAGAAAGCCCTGCACTTAATCGGATCCGACCCGCCATTCAAAAGCATCATGGAATTAAACATTGTAAGGTGCTCCTGCGGATCGGTCGTTCCATCGTACAATTCCATCGCCGGAAGTCGGAAGCCTTCCGGGAGTTTGATTGACATTATAAAATCCGAAAATGGATTATCAGCAGCCGGAAGAGGGTGATTCTTATGGTTTGTCTGCAAACGAACTTCAAGGTCGGTTACTCTTGGCTGGCTTGAGCGTTGATGAAATTCTCTCGCCACGTCCTCATTAAGTAACCCTTCAATCTCCCTCTCTGGTTCTACTCTATGTTATTCTCTGTTGTTCATCTGATCAATCTGGTCAATCCGGCTGTTAATGTCCCTTATTGCTTGCATAAGCATCTCCATTGGACCGGGCTGAAGATCACCCGAATTCTCGCCATTGACAGCATGGTTCTCATTGGTGGCCATAACTAATCAAAAAAGTGAACTTTTCGGACAACGAAGTTGGTTGCTTGTGAGGTAGGAAAAGTTTTACTTAGCCCCACGGTGGGCGTCAAATATTCCGGATACTGACCGAAACCCAAGGTAGTCAGAAGGAGATCCACTGAAGTTCCCTGAACGGAATGTTAATGGAGTCAGCTCTCAGGTCAACCGATCAGTTTGAAGAATTAGTTAATATAATAAAAGGCTAAGAGAATTGGAACATACCCGGCCTGGACAACCGAGTTGGCTTATATAAGAACTGTCCCTCGGATTCCTACTGTTTAAGGTTATTTGAATCTCTAACCGGTGTGATTTACATTATGGTTATGCTTGGTCTTAATGATATGGAATCGATTCTGAACGTTGGTCATCAAGTCAAGATCCGATGACCGCTAATGGTTATCGGTTTTTGACTTGATGACAGCGGTCCATAATTTGAAATATCGGGCTTTGGTCGGTCGGGTATGGGGACTCGAATACTACCCAGCATTAGATCGGCCCACTCGGCCAGGGACATAGGTGCCTCGATGACAATTGGGTCAGTACGGTCCACAGCCCCCCAGCTCGGTCAATCTTTAGATTCGACCGAGCTTATTTATTTGGTCGGATAAGAGTTCAGCCTACACAATTTTTAACTGGGTATGTAAGCGTCTGGACAATAATTGGGCCAATACGGTCTAGTCATTAATTTCTATCACTTACGAATAATATCTATTTATAAATCATTTCATTTGAAATAATTGCTTTTCCATTTACAAACTCTCCAAATTTTGAGCATTTAATGTGTCAGTATAAAAAAATGATGGAATGTACACCATTTTTTTCACATCATTTTATATTATTGAATAACGTGTAAATAACTATTAAACGCGTGTACTATATAGTTCAAGAAACTAATAATCAATTATCACATGTCATTTTTAATAGTGTAAAAATGGTGTAGGAAATTTGGTATAAACATGTTATTGTTGAAAAAGAAAATCAAAACAACATCACCGATGTTTCCTTCTTTCATGCAATATTTTAACTTCTATATTGTGTATTTTTTTTATACCATATTTCACGGTTTAAATAAGTATACTACATGTTAGGAATTATCAAAATTTTATATAAAAAATATTGACCTTTGGATTAGTGATGAGCAAGGGCAGGTAGGATCAAGAAGGGGTGTTAAATTTGTGATAGCATGACCCATTCTGGTCAACTTATTGCATGCCAGATTAGATTGGTTCAAATTTAATTTATGTTAGTAAATTATTGGATCAGCCCAATCTTATGGGGTCGTGGGTTTTTCGTTTTGATGCTTTGGCTTGGATTTTTTTTTCTTTAATTAATATATTATTAGAGTCTGAAATATTAATTTTAAATAATTTATTCGATTAACTTATATTGAAAGACTTAAATTAACTTGTATTGAATTATTTCAAACTGATTATTAAAATGAATGAATATTTTAAAATAATATTTTAGTATATTTAACAAATAAACTTAATAATTTTGCAATAAATTGATTTTAATATTTTTTGAGCTTGTAGCCCACGTTAGGATAAGTCAAGTCAAGTTAAAATATATTTGGGTATCAATTTTATTGGCTCAACCTATTTATTTTGTTAAATTATTTAAATTATTTCATCATATTCAATTTATTTTGACACTTTTAAAGCTTTTCAACCCTCAAAACTTTATCTTTAAAATTTTAAAAACATTTATATAACTTTAAATTTAACCTCTTTTTTTATCTATATAAATTTTATATACAATTTTTATTTATATAAATTTTTATTTTTTTTAAAACATTTATATAACTTTATATTTAATGTTAAAAAAAACGTAAAAATTAGTTATTTGGGCCCTTATTAACGAACATCAAATGAACAAATAACGGTGTCTTTATGATCAGTAAATTGGGCTTACCAATTTGAGAATAGAGAAAACACATTCAAGGAAAAAGAATTGGCCCATTTATCGCATATATGCTGGGCTATACGCGTCTTCCTCACCGAAATGGCCCATTTATCGCTTCAAATTTGTGGGTATCATTTTAAGTCATTATTAATTAATGGACTCCTTTATTTATGTCCACTTTTTACTTTGTAAAAATTCAAAAATTTTATTCAACTATATTTTCCTCCTCATTATACCCTATTTTGCTTCTTCCTGGAATAACTCTTTTGCCACCATCTTCAATTTATCAAACAAAGCCCATTGAATGTGCATGACATTGTTTTAAATCCACTATATTGTGAAAGGAAAAATTTTTTTAAAGTAAATTTGTTTTTAAAGTGAGTAAATAAGAGTCTATCTACTCTTGATTTTATCTAAAGTGTATTATGATCTTTACTCATTAAAATGTAATAATAAATGTATTCTTACTTGTTCACTTTAGAGACAAATTCATTTTAAAAGTGTCTTATCTATTATGAAAATGACATGGCTTTTCATATACAAAATTTTAAGAAGTTGAACAAACGTGAGTTTAATGTAATATTAGCCAAATCACGACGAATGTTAATATATACTCTCATAAGTTATGGTGCAACATACACTTTGAAATATGATCATTAATATAATATTAAATAAGATCAATGACACAGATGAATTACCAGGAACTGGATCAACGAATTGATGATGTAAAACTAGTAAATTACTGTAATTTATAGAAAAGTCCTTTCTTCTATTGGGAATAATCTGTGAGCATTGAATTCCAGTGTGATGACCAGCCTTAAAGAACAATAAACATAAGAAAATTTGCTTCTAAAATACGTCCCAGTCTCACCATCAGATTTTGCAGGGATCTATGGACATTCTTAGCGAGTTCATAGTGGCCCATGAGCACCAAAATAAACTCACCAATTTAGTATCACACCATTCCAGTAAGTTGGTAAATAGGGGTTAGCCAAGCTTTTTTTCTTTCTACTAAAAAAATATTTCCATAGAAACCAAAGTCATCCAAGACAACATAGGTCCAAAATTACAAAATTATGAATGAAGTCATGGAATTCTTCAATCCAAATACAGTGTTCAACCAAGGGGATAGAAGATCAGGGTCTAGACTTTGTTGATAATGCTTATTGTTAATAAAGCTTTTAGAGTTTAGTACCAGAAACTAGCAGCTTCAGCTAGCTTTGGGTCTATATCGCTAAGTAGGGGACAAGTTGTAGCAGCGACCGCTATCCCCTAATCCCGAATGACCACCCTACACCATCGCGTAGATGTTGAGCTTGGGATTGCATGGAGAGATCTACACTCCTGGGCCATTTTGAACTCCCTGGCAAAGCACAATAGCAGATCGACAGAGGCGAGCAAGAGTGAATGAGTGATCAGAGATCAATTTCAACGGGAGTTGTGTTGCTAAATTGACAAGTATACTAAGTCGCATACGTAATAAAGTGATGTGTTAAGAGTATCGTTTTACAGAGATTGTTTTAATTTTGCATTAAATACTAACCAATCACTCCTTAATCTTTTTTCAAGCAATACAATAATTGGAAAACCAAATTAACAAAGAGAGAAAGACAAATAATAAATAAAAATAAATAAACAAATACTAAGAAAAGATTGAGTAAGCAAAGAATTAAGGGTCTAAAAGTTCATTATCCCTTACTACTTCATTTGAATCCAGACAGCCTCCATTACAAAATATCAATGAATTAATATTATTAATCAAAGCACTCAATTATTTATAAGTTTATCCCTAGATCAAATAAACATGCTTCACTTTCCAAAAACCATATTCCTATGTGAATTAGTCCAAAATCCACTCATTAAGACCAAAACTTAAACAATGACTATACATAGCTAATAAGTATATTCCTATCTTAGTAGCAAATCACTTCACCCACACAATTAGATGAAAATGAGCATGCATTATCCAAATCCAATGTCACTTCCCCATTCCTATTTTCTTAAGGTTTCCACATCAAACACTTGGTGGTCAATCAAATGAAAGCATTAAGAAAAGAGATGGATAAACAAAACTATTTCATTAATAAAGACCAAGAAGAATTACAAGAGATCCAAATTATATAGCAAGTTCAGATGGAACCTTAGAAGAGGATTAGAAACTCACCATATTCAAATTCACACACACTAGATCAAGAAACATGAGTATAAGCAAGAAAATCAAGTGAGAAGGGGAAGAATGAACTAGATTGTGATCTTGAAGTACTTTGATCTTTAACCTACTCTTGATCTCCTCTAAATCTCAAGTTTATCTCTCTAAAAATACTCCCAAAATTTAGAACTTCTCTTTCTAAAACTAAGAAAAACTAAAAAAAATGACAAAAGACCTAACATAAATTGGAAAAATGCTATTTAAGTGAACAGAGACGTGTTCCATGCCTAGGCTTGGTCCTATTTGGCACAACAATTGAAAAACTTGAGAGCTCCACGCTTAGGCTTAAATCCTAATATTTTCACCTTGCTTCTATACTTCTTTTGACCCTACAAACCTAAGAATTAGACTTTGAGCTCTTCAATAAAATTGTAGGAATTTATCTTAAATTTTCAATGTTACCAGAATTATCCCAAAATAAGGTCTTTAACTCTAGTTATGATAAAAATAATATCTTAGTGTTAAGATGTCAATTTACCAATTTGATCCAAATTTACATTAAAATTTACATAGTCAACCCGATGGAATCAAGGAAAATGGTCAACATGAAAGTTCTTATTTTTCCAATGACTCTAATCTTATTCCATTTGAAAGTATACATCTTTAAATTCACTTCATTTAGTCTAACAAAGTTAGTATAACACCAAACATAACTTTCATATCTTCTTAGCTTGGATAGATTCCTTTTATTTTGGGCACACACATTTGAGTAATGAACCTACATTTTAAGATCAAAATGCACCCCAATAATATTCCAATCATAAATGGTATACAACTAATCCAATTTAACTTCAAATTAAATTTATTCAACACTAAAGTACATAGAAATCAACATATTTAAATAAACTCACAAGTTTTGTCAATTTCTAAAGAAATTAAAGATTTAACATATATTTAAGCACAAAAATAGAACATAATAACTCATTTTTATAGAGTTATTATGCTGACAGGAAGTGAGGGAGTTTTGGCAACTTAAGCTCTGGCAGCTAGAGCATCTTCTCAAGGAACTGGTTGAACTGTTGCCAGCGAGAAGCGAAGGGGCTCTGGCTGGGTGAGCTCTCACTATGGGGATCTGTGATGGTAGTACTGATTTTGTTAGATGAATATGAGTAAACTGTAAAAGGGACAAAATTGACATTTGTTAGAGTTTGGAATTACTTTTAAAATAACAGTAAATCAGTAAAAATGAGGCCAAACTTTTAATTGAGGGTAAATTCCGCTGTGCATCATGCACCATATATAAGCCATGAAGGTGTATATTAGAAGCCACCAAACCACTAAAGTGCCATGACAATAATCTTATACAAGGAAATTGAGGCACACAAAAGGGTGCAAGCAATAGTACCAATGAAACCAAGCCGATCAATGCTTTCAGCCCAAAGTGGAGGACACTGTACAAGACAGCAAAAGGCATAAGGTTTTCTTAATTATTGATACTTTAAAATAATTGTTATAACGGTATTTGATATATATTATATTTAATATTTTAATATTTTTATTTAATATTTTTTTTTTTTTTTAATTTTTAATGTATCAATATATCTATATTATGTTAGATTTATATCTCATATTTATATCCGTTCATTCTACATTCCACTCTCCATCGTTGACAGCATCTTTTCAGAGAACGTGTGGAACTTATCTTTATATTTATTTTTAAAATGTTTTAATTGATTTAGAATAAGCATACCTAAGCAGATTTTATCGTCACAAACTGATTATAAAATGTACTTATTTGAAGCATCCAAAAAAAGTTATACTAAAATTAAGGTATTATCTCATAGGCGCTTGTGTGATATTTTATAAAAAAATTATGAGAATTTATTTGTGCGAATATCATTTTAAATTAATTTGTATTAAGTGGCTGCTACTGGTAGCTAGTGCTGGGGGCCGAGGCTGTAGATGAGTTCCAAGGAAAGGGGCTGCTGCACTGACAAATCCACATGCAAACTGTTCCAAACAATATCAACCTTTTTGTGGCTCTTATTGCATCTTCTTCTCCTTCTGTGAAATGCTTCCTTCCCACACATGTACAGCTTTCTTCTACTCTCAGTTACTGCATCGCGTTGCTGATCATCAACAATTTTTTTAATTTTTTAGTGCTGTGTAGCGCAGTCTTCGCTCATAAAACATTTTCAGCATTGTATAATTTAATAAATAAAATAAATAGCTACTACGTACTAAAATTAAATAAATAAATAAATAATTACTAGTATTTTATATGTAACAAACAAATATATTAATTGATAAATTTTTTTTAGTTTAATTGATAAATCTTTAATAATACAAATATATCATCCTATTTATAGTAGAGGTGACTCACCTGATAAATAAATTTAAATTCAACAGTTGAGGAGTTTTTATAATGTGAGGTGTTTAAATCAGTAAAAAATTATTCATAAAAAGGGACAATTTACTATCTAAACTAAAATTAATTTTACACTAAAAAAATATCTTATAACTCAAAAGAAAAAAAAAAACACATACGATAAACCTTTTTACTTAGAATTTGTTATAAAAGCTGGAGAGCACATGCGATCGAACTTTCAACTTTTCTTGCCACTCCACTTTTTAGTTTTTTCTCAGCATCCTGTCATTGGTTTTCCTACATTCTTTGGCACGTGGCAGATTCTCGTCCGCATGCAAAAGCCACGTATGCCAATATACAAAAGGAAAGATATTAATTAGATGATAAATAAGTTGAGTTATTTATAAATCATTTAAGTTTAATTTGTTAACTATTTGATTAAATTTATTTATTTAATTAAATAGATAAAATCAAATTTTAATTTATATTTGATTATATAAATGAGTTAAATTTAAATTTTATAAATTTGACATTAAAAATTTTAGAATAACACGAATATATAAATAGAAAATATTATCATAATTAATAAAAAAGTGTAATATTGTTAAAGTTAGTTTATCTTAATAAATATTGTCAATGTACTCTATATTTGTAAATAAAAGAAGAAGACTATTTTATTATAAAAACATGTAGAATATTTTTAAGTATTAAAATTTATTTCAAAATATATTTTTGTAATGGTAGAAGATTATAAATTTTTTTTTTATTTTATGTAATGAATTATGAAAAAAATTATTTTCATTTTTAATTCTTTTACTATAAAGATGAATTAAATGAGTCAACTCTAAACTTTTATATTTTTAAAAAATTAAACTCAAGTTTTAATTTTAATTTATTTAAATAAACAAGTCAAACTTAAATAATTTATTTTTTTCATAAATTAAACTTAAATTTTAAATACTTAACTTGACTCGAGTTCATTTAGATACCTAAGTATCAATATCCCTATTAGAAGATAATTGGCAGATAAATAATTTTCACAACTGGTACAAAAGAGTTTCAGGAAAGAAGGGCACTAGGATTTGATTAGTGGTGATAGATTTGGATAGTTTATAGGAAATAATAAATTCAGATCTTATTGTCATTATTTTAAAAAAATAAGAGTTTCTGAAAAGAAATATTAAATTTATTTAATTGATACTGAGCCAGAAAAGTGAGCCAACAAAATACATCATAATTCACAAACAGTATCATGAATGAGGTCATGGTTATCTAACTTGGGGAAAAAAAATTTATTCTTCACAATCCAAAAAAAAACACTGTAAAACAACTTCTTGTCTAGCTAGTGGTCCATTATTATGCTGCATGTATAATCTTAAATGCATTTTAGTGGTCCACAAATAAAAACGTTGACAAGGAAAAGTATATAAATATACCCTATTCTTAGCAAGTTGAAGCAAGATTGCATAAAATTTCAAATTATATAGTTCTTCAGATAAAGCCTTAAGTATATAACCAGATCAAATTTACACTCGCAAGAGAAAATAGTAAACATGGTTGGATTTAATTTAAATGTATTGTTAAGATAAAAAAAAAGTATATTATAAATCAGGGGCTCATTACTTCAAGTTACTATGTGTAGCCTCACAAATTTTAAGCAATGGAAGTAAAGAAAACACACAAGTATAAAAAAAAATTAATAAAAAATATATTAATATCAAATAATAAAAAATCAACTTATAATTGTTCTTTAGATATTGAATAATTTGTTTATTATTAATACTATCACATATTTCTAACTTTTTGTATATATGAATAATCATATTAGATAAATTTTAAATTCTTTTATTATAGATTTGTTTATTTACTTATCATATGAGAGTAAAATTACAAATATAAAATGATAAAAATAACAAATAGTTATCATGCATAATAGAAGAATTTTAACTAACTTTTTGTTGATTCAAGTAATTTAATACTTATTATCCTTAACTAAAATTTTGAGTTTAAATATTATAAATAAATAAAATCAATATTAATTTTTTTACACTTTTATAATTTAATCTAGCTCAATTCGAGATCAATTATATAACTTTCAAATATTAAAAGGTTTACACCAACAAAATACACGCATGTCCTCACTCATTTCCAAGTAAGTCATACCTATCAACATCAAGATCCCAAGATAAGAAATCAAGCAAACCAAAATATCCAACTATACGTAGCCTTAAATTCAGATTCAACGACTCCCCGAAACTACTAGAGGAACAAGAATAAATTAACACAGATAAGAAGCCGAGCAAAGAAATCAAAATTTGAGAAATGAAACGATCATTGCTAAGGGAATTTTCATATTTCTCATCCCCAACAACTACCGTTGCAAACTTAATTTGTTTAATCAGCAGTAACAGACACAGTCCTAGTAAACTTATAATCACATGTCCACATCAATCTCCTGGATTCAAGATCATAATGTCCAATCAATTTTAAAATCTAACTATAATAATGTGACAGCCACCCAGGCCAAAATAAAGATATCAAAGTTGATGATTGATGAGTGTAAGACCAAACCTAGTAACTTACATTGCCCTTTGAGTCTCAAGCAGAATTGAAGAGTCACTGTATATGTAGAGCATAAAGATAGCGAGATTCGTTTTCACAGAACAATTTAATCAGTGACTCAAAAATCAAGATTCGTACTATTTAACTCATCAACAAAATGAAGAAATAGAACTTAATAACTTACCAACTCACTCTATTTCAAAATAATTATCGTTTAAAAATTAAATTTTATTTCATTTCACCTATTATTTTAAAAAATTAAGAAGACATTAATTATTTTTTAACTTTTGTTGGCACACATTAAAAAATTAAAATAACATTTATTCATCCAAAGTTATTTTAAAAAGAAATCATTAAATGTTTTTTTTATTTTTAATATATTAAATGCTTATATTTTTATTTAATAATTTTTATTTTTTATGGGACATACTAAGAAAAGTTGAGCGTGAGAAGACTTGATAATTTTATAAAATAAAGTTATTTTAGACCTTAATTAAATAAAAAAGTGTTTGTTAAGTCTAAAATTATCTTTAATTCATAAGAAATTGTGTGTATTTTTCTACACTTTAATCATTCCCGATTAATAGCCAATTTCACTATGTTTAAGTACATTTCATGAAATTAATTGATTCATTTTGACATTTTATTCCAAGACTCAAGGAATAATGTGAATTTGTAGGTTTTAATGAGATGATGAGGACTTGAGAAAGGATATATGAAGAAAGAAAAGGGGAATCAAGCATGAACGAGCCAAAGGAAAGCATTTGGAAAACAAGAATCAAGCATTGGTGTGATTACATTGATGTAAGATTTTTTATTTTGGTGCAACTATTCTCACGCATGTGCTTGGGAACTGCACATAGAGGTGTGGTGGATGTATTAGGACATCACCTTATGGCAGAGAATTCTACTTCATTGCTTGAGAATTCTATGTAAAGGCGTGGAACCATGTTATTTCATAGCCACCATTTAGCCAAAGGACCACATATATATGTAGAAATCTACGTAATTGCGTGGAAGCAAAATCACAAATGCACCAAAAGAAGGCTGAGAAGCCTACATCTATATGTTGGACTTCTACATATGCACATAGGAGCTCAAATGCAAGATGACCAAATAGCAGAAAATCCTATGTATGTACGTAGGAATTCTACATATGTGCATGGAAATGCACAAAGACTAGAGGCTTCCAAGCATATGCATGGAAATCCAACATCTATATATGGATGGAATTCAACAAATGATTGCATAGAAATAGAGAATTCCACGTTTGTACATGGGTTTTCTACATAGATGTGTGACTTCACGTAACTTTCATGTTAGTAAATTTTAAATAGATAGGCTAAGACAATATTTGTACTTTTTCACACTTCTAGATCTAGTTTCTCTCTCTTCTTCTCGTTCTTTATTATTTTCAACCATTTTTGGAGAGTTTGGAGCTTCAACCTAAGGATTCAAGTGACGATTATCATCATCATCATGGATCTATGGGTTTACTCTTTCTCTCTTTCGTTTTTCTCTTTATTTTCTTCCATGAGTAGATAAATCTCTTTATGCTATGGAGGGATGTAACTTGACCCAAACTTGATGTAATTGGATTTTGATGTTAATCTATGTTTGTTTCTTCTTAATTGAGCATCAATCTTTGTACCTAATGCTTCTATGACTTGATCACTCATAGATTGATTTGTTGGGTATTGGGTGTGTAAGATTCTAACATAAAACTAATTGGTATTAAGTGGAGTAACACAATAGATATATAAACCGCACCCAAAATATTGAGGTAGACGATGTGAGACTCTTAACACCCCCTCCACATATGCCTAGACAACATAGACGAGCCTATCGAAGTAGGGGAAGAAATGACGAGCCTAGCGAAGTAAGCGAGAAACAAACAAGCCTAGCAAAGTAGGCGGAGATGAGATTTTATCTCTGATACCATATGAGATTCCAACCTAAAACCAATTGGCATTAAGTGGAGTGACTCAACAAATATATAAACCGCACTCAAAATATTGAAGCAGGCGATGTGAGACTCTTAACACCCCCCTCCACTGATGCCTGGACAATACAGGCGAGTCTATCGAAGTAGGCGAAGAAACAAATGAGCCTAGCGAAGTAGGCAGGAAACAAACAAGCCTAGTGAAGTAGGCGGTGATGGGATCTTGACTCTGATACCATGTGAGATTCTAACCTAAAACCAATTGACATTAAGTGGAGTGACCCAACAGATATATAAACTGCACCCGAAATATTGAGACAGGTGATGTGAGACTCTTAGCAGGGTGGATTGGGAAATCCCTCTTTATTACTTGTTTCTTGTGATTGTTGCTATGATCTAACAAGATCTAAGAATGAGTTTTGTTGATTGTATGGTTTTCTTGAGGTTCCTACGCTTTATCCCTCTAATTGCATGAATTAACTAAGGAATTAGTAATTTGGATAGTTAGAGGAGGGTTATCTCATCAAGGAATTAAGTTTTAACTAATTAAGTGTTTTTTTATCAATTAAGAGTTTCGAACTAGTTTGACACATGTTCAATGAAATCAAGTAAAAGTTAAGTGAAGTCAGTCGCTTACACTTTTATCATCTTGATTTTCACTACACTTTTTGCCTTCTTAAAACTCCAAAAAAATTGTTCTTTACTTATTTTATGATTAATTTTCATACAATTTATACGTTTTTTTTCTTCAAATTGGTAATTTAAATAGTAACTCAACTTACAAATTTGATAATTGACAACATAATCCTCGTGGACGATACTCTTTCACTTTCTTTATTACTTTTACGACTTAATATACTTGTCAACATTGCAACAACGCTTGAACATTTACGCTCACAACCTTTTTTTTTCTTTTAATCTTTCAATTATAAGGCACACATTCCCTTACTTTTTGTTGCATTCAACTGTGAGAAAGCTTGAGCATAGCATATATTTTTTTTATTCCTTAACAGTCTTAAAGATACACGTTAACAAAATTTTTATTTTTTTCTAACGTTATCCACTAAATAAAATGAGAGAGCACATTAATAGAAGAAGATAGTAATTTTGTCAAATATAAATAATTTTTCCTAAAATTGAAAGTATTTAATAACTTTTTTAACATATGTGCAAAAATCTTAGACAACAGAAATTATCAAACAGAAGGAATACCTAATTGGAGCTATAATTGAGCATAGGAATCCAAACGTCCCCTTTATTAGAAGTGCGATCTGCTAGCTCAAAGAACTTTTGTGCAAATTATCAACGGTTATGATGTGTATCGCCTACCCAGAGCCAGCTCTCCTATAAACGCAAGTGGCTACAGCACTAGGACCATTCCTCCCGTTAAAGCTTCAAGCACTAACTGTGAAGATTATCTCTTCTTTTCTTCTATTTTCTCACCACCCAAACAGGATCTGACCATATATTTTCTCGTTATATAAGTCCTTGAAGAAGAGAAAACAATATTCTACAACATAAGGGATTCCCTCGAAACAGGTTGAAAAGTAGAAAAAAAAAAACCTCACATGGGAAATGTGCACGATATTGAGTTATTTTGTTGGCAAATAAAAAATGAAGTCATTTTATGGCAATCGCTTAACGGATGCAAATAGAAACATATAAATAGCAGCGGTTTTAAAATACTCCTTTCTTTGTAATAATGTCATATATGATTACGTGCTAGTGTGGGGAATAAACTTAGGATTTTGCTAACAAGTATTCTAAAGATATTTGTTAAGGATGTTAAAATAAAAAATTAAATAAAAATAAAGTTTTTTTATTAATTTTTAATATATTGAATATTTTATTTTCATTTAAAACTTTATATTTTGACTTTCTTAATATGTGTCTTTATTAACAAAACCCATAAACTTATTTGATAATCAATCCAATGATCTTATACATTGCACCAAGCATCCAAGATGGATGATTAGGAACTTATGGTTATGGATATATACTTTCATAAATATTGAAAAGTTAATTGGTGAATTGAATCTATGATGTTTACTAACCATAATTAAGCTAGCTCATACCAATTAAGTTTTTTTTTCTAATTTCCGAATTACTTATTGAATTGAAAGAGGCTAGGAAAATGCCCAGCATAGTCAAGGTTCGAACAGTGGCTGGCTATCTTCCAACCAGAACATGTCTGGTTATTACAATTTTACAAGCAAATTTTGTAAGTGCATGAGATACCCTATTGACATCTCTTTTAAAATGCATGATGTGTGTTTGGATTAGTTTATTTTGTGTTTAAAATAGTTTATAATAAAAAAACTCTTTCAAAAGAGAGAATTTTTTAAAAAAATGATTATTGCTCAAAATTTAAGTGTTACAGCGGAAGATACAATTAAGTCTTAATTATATACATCTGAACATATATGAACTCATTCATATTAATTAATACTTAATAGAATTATATATTTTATGCAAAAAGCACAGTACTACCCGTGTTGAATAGCATGTTCATACTAAGGTGTTAGTTTCATTAATCGGTTTTAGTTACTAGGATAATTTAGGATTTAGTCTAACTCATGAAATTTCTTTACACTAAGGTCTAATCATGTAATTATTAAAGCAACTTGAGTTATTGCAACTATTGCTTAGAAAATTAATTTTTTTAATGATATATCAAATTATTAATACATTATTAAATAATAATAAAAAGGTGAAAAGGGTATTTGGGTTTCTTATCTTAATTTCATTTTTTTAAATTTGATTCCATAATTTTTATTTGATAAATTTAGTCTCTTTAGTTCAGAATCGTCAATTAATGTAGTCTTTCGTAACAATTTTGTCACCCTACTAATAGAAGTGATGACATGTTACTAATTGGTGATGGTCACGTCATCACCACATCATTTCTACATCATCATTGTTAGTGTCACGTTATCACTTCCATTAGCTTGGGTGATAGAATCGTTACATAAAATCACATTGATTGACGATTCTGAACTTAAGGGTAAGGTGTTCCCTAAATTGGACCAACCCAACAAACTTGAAAAAATGAACTAAAGTTATTAAATTGGTTAGGGTGATCAGGTAAAACCTGATCAAACTGATTAATAATGGTCCGATTCTCACTTAGGTTCCATGATTTGGAACCCGCGACTTGACCACCCTACCCATAGACTCGATTACTTAATTTTTAATTATTATTTTTTTACATTTTAAAACACTGCATTTTGCTCTATATGGTATTTCATTCAAACTTTCCCCCATTTTTATCCATTCGATTACATTCCTCACCCATTGTCCATTGATTCCTCTTCTCTAGTGACGAGTTGCTGAGAACCTCATTGGTGATGAGTTGCTCATCTCAGTCCTTCACCGGCTCACCCAAAATGCTGCAATACTCCCCTCACGCTCGAATGACTTACTACCCTTCACCCCGAAAGGAGAGGCCATCGATAACGATGGAGAGACGTTTCTCACCAATGACGAGTTTCTAATGATAACCAGCAAGCTCACCTGAACAAGTTCCTCACCCAAAACATTGCGCCACTCTTGATTTGCCCTTCACTCCTGAACTAGACCAAGTTGCTAGCCCTCACTACCTCACCCCCGAGAGCACATAGCAAGGCAAAAAAAAATTTACTTAAACAACCCGATCACTCAAATGAATCAATCCGTTGTTGTTTGGTTTGATTTAATTTAAGTTTAGCCAACAAAAATCTTAAAAATTAAACCAATTAATTTTTATCAGTTTAGATTTTTTATACTCTTAAAATCAAACCAAACGATCTCGTGTACATTCCTATTTAAAGAGAATAATTAAAAAACAAAATCACAAACAAAATTAAAAAAAATAAAGATAAGAAAAAAAACATTTTTTCCAAATATAAAAGACTTTACACTTATGGTGATTAAATTTAGAGTGATTAATTTATCCCAAAATGGCACCACTCTTCTCAAGAAAGTTAAACCTGACTAAAAAGGTCAAAAGGATAGAAAATCAATAATGAAACCGAGTAATGATTCCAAATTCCCAAACCAATGTGCATTTGTGCTGGTCTGTTTCTTCAGTGCACAGCAATCCCTTTAATTCTCTCTCTACTATACCACCGCCCTATTCCACCATTGATAGAGATAAGAATGAAACAACTTCACCACACCAAACCAGAGCCCCTCTCTTTGGACTAATCAACATTAACACTGAACGAGGTAGCAGCAGCAGCAGCAGCTAGTGGTCTCCATCTTTCTCCTCAGTCCCAACCCAACTAAGCCCCCCCTTTTAAAGCTCACCTCAATGGACCACTCCTCATCATCCTCCCCACCTTCTCACCCACCCCAAGGAACCAAATCCACCGAAACAACCACCGAAACAACCTCCACTCCTTGTGAAACATCTAACACTTCCAACACCAACAACCGCAAATGTAAAGGCAAAGGTGGTCCTGACAACAGCAAATTCAGATACCGTGGTGTGAGGCAGAGAAGTTGGGGCAAGTGGGTGGCCGAGATCCGAGAACCACGCAAGCGAACCCGCAAGTGGCTTGGAACCTTTGCCACAGCTGAAGACGCCGCCAGAGCCTACGACCGCGCCGCCATCATCCTCTACGGTTCTAGGGCTCAACTCAACCTCCAACCATCAGGTTCTTCTTCACAATCTTCCTCATCTCGTGCCTCTTCCACTTCTTCTTCTTCTACTCAAACCCTTCGACCCTTGCTTCCTCGCCCCTCCTCTTTTGCCTTCACTTTCTCCTCCACCAATAATAATTCTCATCTCCCTGCGCCGCTTAATAACGCCGCCGCCACATCGGGGTTCCTGCCATACGGGGTTTACCCTAGCGGCGGCGGCAATAATAATAACAATTATAATATCCCACCGGTTCTGTGCCCTATTAATAATAACCACACAGTATCTCATGCTCATTCTCATTCTCAACAAGTGGTGCAAGTGCAACAACAACAACAACAACAACAGTTTCAATCTTTAGAATCTGATGGGAGTGTTGGTGTAGCAGGTGGGGTTATTGCTCATACTGGATCTAATAGAGCAACCTCCTACCAGAACAACAGCACTAGTTATCATCATACTATGTCCGTTCAACATCAGCAGCACCAGAATTGCATGTACGATGAGATGAACTCTTTGGTGGGCTCGGTTGGGTCAAGCTTGTCTTCTTCGTTGACTTTATCTGCACCGGTGGCTCCGGATTCTCAGTTTGGTGTTGGACTCGGATCTCCGTCGTCTATGTGGCCATTGTCAGCTGAGGAGGATGAGTATCCACCTAGTTTATGGGATTATAATGATCCGTTCTTCTTTGATTTTTAAAGAAGTGTCACATGCAAACAAGGTTGGTTGATTAACTAGCTTCTACTAAGTTATGACACACTGCTTTGGACGCAATTGATCTAAGTCTAATAGTCTGCAAGGAGAAGATCATATATATAATATATATAGAGAGAGAGAGAGTATTAATATGAATAATGAGGCATTGGATTTGAGAGAAAGTTGCCTGGGAGCCATATCCATCTAGGGTTTCTGAGGCTGATGGAAGCTCAATTGTGACAGCCAGAACTTGAAGAAAGGTTCGCTAAAAAAAATTCATTTCTGTTTCTGTTATGAATTTTGTTATATCTTCTTAATACACTATTTTAATAATTTTTCTACTATTAAATAAAGAAAGTATTAAATGAAAAGGTAATTGTAGTTAATATTTTAAAAAAATAAAAAACATTTAATGCTTATTTTATTTAGAAGTTAAAAAGATTATTAAAAGGATATATGAGGATTTATAATTATTCTGTGTTATACATTATGTTTCAAATGTTCTTCCAAAATTTACATACGAGGTTGTAATTTTAGAATTGGGAATATGTTTTTGATATTTCATGTTTTTACTTATTCCTATAATTGAGAATTTATTTAACTTTTTTTTTTCACTTCGCGTTAACGTAAGTAAATTAATTATCCCATATAAAATTGTTTAATTTGAAAGAAGTAAAGTTTGTTAAGATTTATTCGAATAATAATCTCAAATGTAAATAACATAAGAGTTAATTAATGTACTAGAAAGAAAAAATTTAGGCTGTTTTTGTATGTTTTATGTGAGTGAATTTATATAGTGTATAATTGAATGGAAAAGGAATGTAATAAAGTTTTTATACTATTGTTTAGATGTGTAATAGTGAAATGGAGAAAATATACTATTTCTTAATTTTTTTTTCCACCCTTTGCAATCAATCCAAACAAGGCCTGACTAAAAAGAAAGAGGTATTGTGTATCATTTCTTAAATCAAATGCATATATATATATGTGGTTTGAAACTTGTTCATAGTATGGAAGAAGATGGAATGGGATTACTTGCAATGTTGGGGAAAGATTAATTACCTTACTGAAGTCTATTTGTTGTCATTTAAGTTTACTTTGTAGTTAATCATGATTAATTAGTTTGTAATTTAGATATTTTGTAGGTTATTACAATTGACCTGAAGATTGAACGTTTATTGTTTGGGCACACAGCATTAAAATTTATTAATTGAACTCTAAGGTAAATGATACGTAATAGTGAAGAAGCTAAAATATAATTAGTTGAATAACTTTGAAATTTAAGTCAAATAGGGCTTCTCTCTCTCGAAGAATGTTGTTAAGAAAAAAATCCTGGTAAAATATTTGAAGAGTTAATATACACCTGATACTTTTCATATATTGAGAATTAAGATCTTTATTGTCTTGTTATTTGTTATTTAGGGTAATTACTAATTAGACGATGAATGTTGGAAGTTTTATGGTTATTTTAGGGAGTAATGTTATTTTAAACTGAGTTCTGGTTAAATTTTATACATGGCAGAATTTATGTTCTTTAAAATATAATTTAAAATTATAAATATCTATATATTATGAAGTTTAATGATGAATATGTTGTTATGTATAAAATTCATTGTAAACCTGAGTCTATAATAATATTACTTTAATTTTAGGAAGATTAAAATTATCGGTAAATGCCTAAATGGAGTTGAACTTTGGATAGGGTGTCCTTTCACATGATAAGAGGGAGCTATATACAAAAAACTTCAAAGAAATATATCCCTCTCAAAATTTGTGGAACTTTATCTATGATACTTGTATTTATCTCTTTCTTCACATAACTTTATTATATAAAAAACATTCACATGAGATGATGTATTTCCAGTTGAACATTCAGATATTGATTCATGTGACTTGTAAGCAGGTGTGACCCTCAAGTAGTGGGATTTAATGAAAACAAAACTTTTTAAAACTCTAACTTTGATGGGATGATGGAGCTGTGACCCTTGAGCTAGCCAAAAGGGCTTAATTTTCATTTACTTTGCCTTCTTAACAGCGTTTTTATCAGTTGGGTCGTGTTAGCATCAAAGATCTGTCACTTATTAGAATGACAAATTCTTTATTAATTCACCACTTTTTTTCAGGTGAAGAAATGTCTAACTGTTTGTCGTATAATTAACTGTTCTTATTTTGACCTTTTTCTTTATGCATAATTACTAAAATTTCCTGCAAAAGTAAAATTTCTTCACGCATCATTATTACCAAAACTCCCCGTACCAATTAACCACAAGCACAGAACTGAGAAGAACTCTCAATAAGAAGTATTACATGCACAATGGTTTACAATGTTTTCTGCCGTGCGTGGGTGGTCGGATGATATGAATTTAATAAATTGTAGTTAATATTAATTAGTTAAGTAGTTTGTTAGTTAAGCAAATAGTTATCATTGTATAAATAGGTGAATTGTAACATTGTAATGGTATAATTGAAAATGAATATAATTTGATGAATTTTTCTCTCGCTCGAAGAAAGATACTAGGAGTTTGGGTTAACTATCATATTTCAGAGATGAAGTAGTGAGCAACGGCAGCTATAGTTGGCTTGCTTGTTCTCGCTGCCTGTCAACCTCACTCAATCGCGAGGCATTGTACGCTGTGGTTTTATCGTTGAAGTCGAGATGAAGATTTGTTTTTATCTGCCTGTTGAAGGCTGAGAATTCTACAAAGAACAATGGAGAGGTGGGAGAGCCAGTAGCACAGTGAGGAGTCTGAAGTTTTTCCTCTTCCTCTGTTGCATGATTTCCCTTTGCTTGCCTTTTCAAATGTTTGCGCTACCATTTTTGATGAATCTACGGAAAAGAAAACTTGGAAAGAGTGAGCCAGTGAGGTCAATTTCACCGATGACATTTTATTATAAAACCTGTGGGTTTTTAAAAAGAAAAAAGAAAAAAGAAAAAGACACGCTCATAGAACAAATATCACAAACAGATTTTGAGGTGGTTAAAAATTGTTTTCATAATAAGTTAATAACTACTTTAAAGAAATAGTTCTATTATTTCAACAATTAGAATATAACTCAAATAATATCTGACTCACATCTATATAATACACTCATATAGTACATATCATTACACAGTCACACTCGCAGAGAAGTAGGTGTCCTTCCAAATGCTGTATCCTGGATGTACACACTACATTTTCGTTTAAGAAAATAATAGACGCATAGATGACCAGAGAAATTTATGATAATCAAGCTCAATTGGCTCTCTTGTTAGATCACTCTCTAAAAAAAAGGAAAAAGAAGTTGATAAAAGATAATATGACTCATGAGAGAAGGAGCCGTGCCCAAAATAAAAAGAGGATATTGTGGGCCTTAGCATATTTTGGTCTAGTTTTTCTTTTGGGTCATAGTTGTTTTTGAGTCATTGCCATATTGTGCAACTAATGGCAACGTGTCTCCCAAATCAAGTTGTATGACGGCTTTTTTATGTCAATATCGCTATCATGTTTTAGGGGATAGCTAAGTTAGCCTAACTTTCATTGAAATTGGGCTCTGAATGGGCCCATATCCTTGTTGGAAAGTTAGACTCACAGTCATTGCCACCCTTTACCTTTTCAGAAGTCCTTCAAAATATCCCTATATTATTAGAAACCAACCAAAAAACAAAAGCCAAGACAAACTTGCCTTGCCAAGTTCGGACTCAGGTATGAAGCTTCAAGCCATCAGACCAAAAAAAAAAAAAAGGCATCAGCGCCCCAAACTCTAGACCCACACCCTAATAAAGTTTTGATATTTGTTTCATTTGTTTCTATCTATCCATTAACACTTCAAAATTATTCTGATCTCTAATACAAGACACAAATACAGGTCAATAAATTAATATGTCATTTTGCTGCATATTATTATTCGCACGCATGTTCTGTCTACGTCGCATTTTTTTATGCACACTAGACATTTGGTGGAAATGAGTTGAATTAATTGTTGAGTTCATGTTAAACTCGATTTTAAATTTACTTAGTTCACTATTCAATTCAAGCTGAATGTGAAATCATTACCATAACTTACTTGATTTTAGGTTGAGCACTTGAGCTCGTGAGCTACTCAACTTGGTTTATGAGCTAACATACATAAGTTGAGATGTCTAAATGAAAATTTTCTTGTATGTATACATATTTAACTTAAACAAAGACACAATTTTTACGTGGGACTTACAATGTAAACGTAAGTCTCACATGATTAATTGTGCATGTATGTGTGCAAGTATATCTTGTCTAAATGACCCATAATTTCTAATTTTATATAAAAATATAAAGATATAGTATCAGCATTGTTAATGTAAGTATATATGTATAGATATAATTTTATATTTTAAATTTAATCTACTGTTAGTATAAATGATATATGATTTATTAATAATAAAAGAATTTTATACTTAATGAGATTTTCTTGCTCTAACACCAATGTGTTTTACACGTGCAGGACACGTGACACATACAAACCTTAAGTTAGATTTTCTCTTTTGATGAAAAAAATTTAGAGTAAGAAGATGTTTTTTTTTTAATTCTAAAATTAGGACAAATTACTAATTTTGTCAAGGATTTAAAGTGTCAATAGATAATTTTTAGTTTTAAATTTAAGTTATGCAATTACCACAGGTATAAGATCAATTAGATAAGCTAACTCCATCATTACCTTAAGCTCATTTGGAATGCCGTATTAAGCTTAGCTGAATAAATTAATACAATACATTATAATTTTATTTAGTGCGAATACTACATTGTATAAATTTATCCATCAAACATCTCTTATACATTAAAATAATAGATAATCTAAGAAGACCTTAAAACATGAGATTAGACTTAATTGTATTTTAAATGCATAAGCTCATGTAAATCCTTTTACCATTATAACCTAAACATCGCGATGCCCCCAACACTACTCTTCTCCTCTTGCCATCAACGATCTTATCTCCAATAGTTGCCATTGTTGCCGCCGCCAACGGTATGCCATCACTAACAACAATGCTCCATCTCTCTCAATCTATCTCCCCCATTGCCATGTTAATTCATGTGCATTAGTTGAATGTTTTATGAGAAATAAGATTTCTTTTATTCTTTTCTCTATCTTTTATCTTTTTTTTCTTTTGATGTGATTTTATTATATGAGCAATTATTCCTAATCCTCTCGTCCATGGTTCGTTTCTTCATTGAAGAACCGTCTTGGCGAATTCTTATATTTTTATATTTTTTTATTTATTGCCTTTCCTGGTATAGGCATAGGTTTGGTTAAGATTGATAGAATCAAATTTATTTCCTACAAATAATGTTAAATCCATGGTGAACCTATTTCCAGGGTCCAAATTCAAGAAAATTCATCAACCTCCTGGAACTTTTATTTTTATAAAAAATCTTCATGATTTTGTGGCTAGCGATCTTTCTCTTCTTCAACATCTTAATTTGGTCCATCTTTCTGATTTTCTGAATAGTTGGTCCTAGTTCTTAGATAAGTTCAATTCTTTTATCCATATGAAAAACTCTCTTTAAAAGAAAATTAAAAGAAAAAACAATTTAATATCTTGCTTCTGTGTAGAAGATTGCCAAATGGAAAGTGGAAAGAAAACATAGCAGAAGAGGTTACTAGGGAAGAATCCAATACCAACAAAGGTGCATTTTACGAAAGCTTCTTCAACAGTAAGAATCAAAACTACTCCTAGGCCTTATCCTAATAAGGCTTATGCACTCTTGCTTTATGTTACAGTTTGAAAACCCACTTAATATTCTCCCCATATCATTTCTTTTTTGTATTCAAATGTTGGAGTTTGCAGATATAGGATTCTCCTACATTTGCTCAAGTTGTTGTAACTTGTAACTGCACAAATGAATTGAATCTATATACTTATTAGATTTTTGTTAATTTTTGTGTGCATATCTAAGTTTTTTTTTCTTTTGAATGTACTTAGTGGTTATGAGGGTTTTTTTTTTTCTAAGTCTAGTTGGGGACTTCTATTTCTCCAATAGCATAGATGAATGTAGTATATCTTTAAGTAAATGATACTCTTATCAAAAATGTTAATTTTTATCCTATTTAGTGATATATAGTGCATCACCAAACACATAATAATATTATCTTATACGATATAAAATCTTATATTATGTCACATCAAACATTGCATAATATTAAAATTTTATTAATCTTTATACTCTCAAATCTTATATTATCAAGTATTATATTATCAAATATTATCTTATTTGTGTATCAAACGAGCCTAAGTTTAATTACCTAACGTGAAGGGGAGAGGGTAAGCTAAAACGGTTTTGCAGGCATCTGAATCCGAGCTCATGTTTTAAATAATTAACGTACATAAATACTAAATAAGAGTATAGCTTAATGACCAAATCATAATGGACCGAAATCAGTTTCAGCATGTGCAAAAGTTATCTCAAATCCCTTTGTTTTTATAATTATAATAAGAGTTTTGCTAACAACACTTGTTAAGGTATAAAAAATAAAAAAATTTAGATGAAAAGCATTAGAAATTAAAAAAAAATTTACTTCCTCAATTAAAATTTCCTATTTTGATGACCATAAAACTCTTATAATAATTAATAGCAAAAGTGGTAAAAGCGTCAATTTTGGACTGCGGCAACGGTAGGTAATTGATAAATCTGCCAACAATTATTTATTGACTTGGTAAATCTAAAGAAAATGGGAATGGTAAGCATTTCCACTGTCCAATTAAATGGCTGCGTTAATAGAAAATTTAAATGGGTAACGTGAAATGTGATAAGAATTTGAACATTCTAATGAGTAAGTTGGACAGAGTTGAAGATTTTGTTTGTGGTTAAGTAATTCTCAACAATGTTATTCACATGTGTATGTTTATACTTACATCACCTTATATCTCTACAATTTTTAGTATCAATTATATCTGAATGCATTATATTTTCTGCATATCTATACTATAATTTTGTCAAGTAATCAGATATAATATGTCTCTAGCATTTTTTCAATTAGTTATTAACTGTTTAATGTACCAATTTTTTTTTTTTTTACGTGTGGAATGTGCCTGGTAGTTCACCGCATTTTTCAATTAGTTATTAACAGTTTAATGTGCCATTTTATTTTTTCACGTGTGGAATGTGCCAGGTAGTTCACTGGTTGTGAATCAGCGGCTCTGGCATGCATTTTTCCGTTCGCCCGAGAATGGTTGTGAGTGATCAAGAGCGGTGGTTTTTTCTATAACACAAGGATAGTGGCACTGGTATACCTATAATAGATATTCTATCGTTCAAGTTACACTATATATAAGATGAATAGTATAACTTCGTCTAATATTTATAGGAGTCTAATAGTTAAGAGGTATCATAATAAGAGAGGAAATCATATTTGAAATAGGTATTAATAGATAATAACTATTATTAATGGAGCTTCTTATAGATGAGGAGTTTGTTAGAGAAATTATCTCTCAATCTGTTGAGAGCTGTTGCTGCTTTAGATTGCGTATATTGTGAGTCGTGATCTGTCCCGAATAAGTTGGTTTACTCCTTGTTGAGCTATCTCATAATCTAATCCAGAATTATATATATATATAATTTCTTTGTATCCTTGTTTATTAAAGGATATCGATACCCTGTTAACTTAGTATAATATTATTTGTTAATTTTATAAATTTTTTTATTAATCTGCTAACTTGATATAATATTATTAGTTAGTTTTATAAAATTATTTATTAATAATAATTTGTAATTTGATATATCAGTTCATATATATATTTTTGATTGTGTGACTTATTTTCATTTATCTTCGTAAGTTAAATAACATAATCAATAAAGATTCTAATAATAAGAAGTGTAGAATAGAATGTTAAAATTTTAAAAATTAAAATTTGTAATATTAAAATTAAAAGTCAAACTAAAAATTAAAGAAAATAAAAATAAAAATTAACTAGAATAAAAATTTATCTTATAAATAAATACAAATGACACATTTTGATTAAAAGCGTATTAATATCTTTTAAAAAATAAGAGTATAAGAGAAAAGCCATATATATATATAGAGAGAGAGAGAGGACTCATTCCACATATGGGTTCAAGTTGAAATAAAATTTACCTTAAGTAAAACGTGTTATTCTTTAATTTTCAAAGAAGAAGCATATGGGACCATTCCAAACTGCCAGTTATGACTATATTTGGCCAAGCAATCGGCAGCTCTGTTTGCTTCCCCGTACACGTGCCCTACTAAACCTCCTCTGTTTTCTCCCACTAAGGAAACACTACAGGTGTGTTTTATTTTCATGACTTGATCATTCATAAAATTTGTTCGGTATTGGGTGAATTAGAAAATTCCTCTTTATTACTAGCTTTTTATAATTGTTATTATGATCTAATAAGATTTAGGAATTAGTTTTGTTGATTGTATTGTTTTCTTAAGATTTTTACGTTTTATCCCTCTAATTGATGAATCTGCCAACAATTATTTATTGATTTGGTAAATCTAAAGAAAATGGGGATGGCAAGAATTTCCATTGTCCAATTAAATGGCAGCGTTAATAGAAAACTTAAACGGGTAGCGTGAAATGTTATAAGAATTTGACCATTCTAATGAGTAATTTGGACAAAGTTGAAGATTTTGTTTGTTGCCACGTAATTTTTGATAATGTTACTTACACATATTTATACTTATATCATCTTATATCTTTATATTTTTCACCATAAATTATATCAAGATTTATATTTTTTTTATATATTTACACTATAATTCTATTACATAAACAAATATAATATGTCTCTAACATTTTTCAATTAGTTATTAACAGTTTAAATGTACCAATTATTATTTTTTATTTTTACATGTGGAATGCGCAAGGCAGTTCATTGGTTGTGAATCAGCGGCTCTGGCACGCATTTTTCGGTATAACGTAACATATAATAGGACCATTTATCTATATATATAGTATATTTAGTGAAATGAATTTTATTATTGTAAGAGAGTAAAATGGATAAATATTAATTATATAATTATATATAAATGATTAAAATTAAAAATTATTTAAAAATTATATAATCATTTAAAAAAGTTAAATATATTTATATTTTATTATTAATTATTTATATAAAATTTAATAATCAAAATATTATATATATTCTCATATATTATAATAAATATTTTCTTTAAGAATGTTTAAATACGTTATTTTGTAGCATAGTATATATATATATATATATATATATATATATATATATATATATATATATATATATATAATATAAACAAGTATTAGATGTTTACCTAAGAATGTTTATGAGCGGCGTAGAGCAATGGTTATTTTGTAGCATAGTAGCAGTGATGATAGTGTTGAGTGTTGTGTACCTACTATAATTACTCTAATGCTTAAGGTAGATTGTGTTCAAAATGAATTGTACTTAGAAGTTCAGATTTATATCACATGACTTTTTAACTTTTAATCCTAATAATCCATATATAGTTCTATGATCAAGACTTTTATCATTTTATAATCTCATCATTTTATAATAAAAAATTTCTCACTAATATTATATATATATATATATATATATATATAATTTCTTCGTAGCCTTGTTTATTAAAGGTAATTTTGTCTAATATTTATAAGAGTGTAATGCTTAAGAGATAATATAATAATTGAGAAAATTGTGTTTAAAATAAGTATTAATGAATAATAACTACCATTGATATTGCTTCCTATAAATGGGGGATTTGTTAGAGAAATTATCTCCCAATCTATTGAGAGATGTTGCTGCTCTAGATTGCACGTATCGTGAGCCGTGATCCAACCTGTATAAATTGAGTTGTTCCTTGTTAGGCTATCTCCGAATTTGGTCTAGAATATGTGTGTGTGTATATATATATATAGTATATCTAGTAATTTTTTAGATAAATGTTTTTTAAATTATAAAGATTTATATTTTTTTTTTATATTTACACTATAATTTTATATGTCTCTTTTTTGAAATGAATGAATGAATTTTTATCATGAGATCTTATATAAATGATCAAAATTAAAATATAAATATATGTAATATTTTTAAATAATCACATGACCTTTAAGTAATTATATAATTTTTAATCATTTAAAAAGTTAAACTATCATGTATAAGATTTAATAATTATATATTAAGATTTACTAAACTCTTATCCTCTCATAGTACATGTAAAAACTCATCTCACAGATTTATATTTTAGTGATTTTATCTAATAAAAGTCACTATATATATAGATATATGAAACGCATTTGGTAGAGAAATATTTATTATATGAGATAGAGATGTATATAATCTTAATCAAGATGTTTTTTGTAAAAATAAAAATATGTAATTTTTTTTATATGATCACATGACCTTTAAGTAACTTTTAATCCTAATAATAAAAACTCATCACAATAAAAATATATATATATAGATATATGATCAAAATTTATTTCTTAATCTCATGTAATTTTTTTTATGATCACTTCATGACCTTTAAGTAATAAAAAAAATTTTCTCATTTTATAATAATATATATATATATATTCTTCGTAGCCTTGTTTATTAAAGGATACCAATACCTTACTAACTTGATATAATATTATTAGTTAATTTTATAAATTTCTTTATTATTATGCTAACTCGATATAATATTATTAGTTAGTTTTATAAAATTCTTTATTGATAATAACATGTAATTTGATATATCGGTTCATATATATATTTTTGATCATGTGACTTATTCTCATTTCGCCTCGTAAGTTAAGTAGCATAATCAATGATGATTCCAATAATAAGAATTGTATAATAGAATGTTAAAATTTTAAAAGTTAAAATTTGTAATATTAAAATTCAAAGTCAAGCTTAAAATTAAAGAAAATAAAAATAAAAATCAACTAGAATAAAAATTTATCTAATAAATAAATACAAATAGTATATTTTGATTGAAAGTGTATTAATACCTTTAAAAAAAAGAGTATAAGAGAAAAGCCATATATATATATAGGACTTTATTCCACATATGGGTTCAAGTTATTCTTAAGTAAAACGTGTTATTTTTTAATTTTCAATGAAGAAACATATTGGACCATTCCAAACTGCTAGTTATGACTCTATTTGGCCAAGCAATCGGCAGCTCTGTTAGCTTCCCTGTACGCGTCCTCTGTTTTGTCCTTCTAAAGAAACACTACATGTGTGTTTTACTATTAATTTTTTTTTTAAAAAGATATTCTTACATTATTTATTGTGATACATCTTTTATTATATTCTTTTTAAAAAATTATGATTAAGTAAGAGAATATAATAAAAAAGTGATATAATTAATGATATAAAAAATTATAAAAAATAATATGAGAAAAAATAATAAAAAAAAATAATTGTTCTTTTTTTTTTTTTTATCTCACTACATGTGGGTTTGTTATACAATACATAATTTTAATTCCTATCTGTCTATACTATATATTAAAAGCAAGCTCGTGCAATGAAAGCCTTTTAAAAAATAATTTTTCAGTTACGCATTATTGACTCTTCAAACTCCTATCCAATAATAGATACTTAAATTTTTACAAGTCCCCAACTTAGACATAATACTTTGTCCATTAATAAATATATTTACTCACACAAATTCTGGTATATAAATTTTGACAGAATATCTTATGCAAGATAATCATAATAAAAAAGAAATCACAGTTCCAATTTAAACCACAATTATAATAAAAAAATAATGTACAAAAATTTTAAAGAGAAAAAAAGTTTCTTCTAATAATAAGTACTCTGTCTGTTATAACTTTAATTTTTAAAATATTAACTAAAAATATAAAAAATACAAATCAAAACTCATACTAGTTCTTAATTGTTTAAATTAAAATTTTTAGAACGTGAGTTAAGAATCGAAAAAGATTTTATTTAATTACTTTAACTTATATTAAAGTTATTCTTATCTTCAGCAATCTAATCTAAATCGTATACCAAAGGGATCCTTACTGGTCGAGTATACAATGAACGTATAAAGATACTAATAATATATTCAGGATGTCTCCTACGAAAAGAACACGTTGATGTCGGTGACCCGCTTCATCATCGCCTATGACAACGTTGAAATCCACTGCCCGCAATTAACAGTTATTACCTTTATCTTCTAAAATTGAATTTCAAAAGAATTTTCTTTTTTTTTTTAAACAATCTTAACAAATATTATTGTCCACGCGCCGAGGTGGCGAGTATGCCTAATAACCGAACTTAACTATAAATAACGTTGGACCCCTCGTTTCTGTTTCTCACTTCGCACTTGCACTAACTAATCAAAGCACAGCAAATAGAGTCACTAAATACTCTTTTGCTTATACACCACAATCGTCGTATCAATTCATTTCACTGCAACAACTACTACTGAATCAAATCACCATGTCGAGCCAAGAAACTCGTATATTGAACTGGCACTACACAGAGCTAGATAACAAGGACCACGAGATTGGAGGCAGGACCCTCCTCTTCATCCTCCTCATATTTGCCATTATCCTCATCATCTTCATTATCTTCCTCTACTCTCGCTGGGTCTGCCGCTACCACGGCATCCTCCCCACCATCTCGGCAGTCCAAGCACACCACGCGCCGCCACTGCCGCCGCAGGGACTTGACCCTGATTCCATCAAGAAACTGCCCATCATCCTGCACCAGGCGCCTCTGGACCCTAACGGTGGCGCGTGGGAGGAAACGGAGTGTTGCATCTGTTTGGGACAGTTCATAGACGGTGAGAAGTTGAAGGTTTTGCCAGGCTGTGGCCACTGTTTCCATTGCGATTGTGTTGATAAGTGGCTCACTCATCACTCTAATTGCCCACTGTGCAGATCTTCTCTCAAGGTTGAATCTTCCTTCCCAAAGATTTTGATTCAAGAACCACCCATTAGAATTGACATCCAGTGCTAAGTTCTAAGCTCCCTCCTTTTCTTGATTTTTCTTTTTTGGTCTTAATCTTATTTTACAATATTAATAAAAATCATAACTTTTCGTAATTTATTTTCAGTGATGCAAATGTAAATCCTTGTTAAAAAAAAGAAAAGAAATGAACTTGTTAGTCCTAAGAGATATCAGCTACTCATATACTCATGTACAATTTTCTTACCACATTTTTTTTTGTGGGTTTGAGATGATTTGAAAATATTGTTTATGTAATCGTTAGACAATTGCACATGACATAGGTGCAAAGAAAGTTGGGGTTATCTGTGATAATATTAAATTTCAGTTATGTTCCCACGTTGGATGATGGAAGACCGGGGTTCAAAAGGGTCATATAATTTTCCCCCTAATCCACTTATTTGATTAAAGTCTTGAAACATGTTGCTCTTCTGAGTCAGCTATGGCTGGGTCTACTAGGATACGTGGTCCTGCTTCTCATGTTATGTAAGTGGATATGAGAAGATTTTTTTAATTGAGATTGGGACCCCAAAAAGATGAATCAAGATGCTTCTCTAGTGCTCTTGTTAAGAAGATGCTTTCTTTGCTATGAGTGTGAACGCCGGCGTTGTGGCATCGCCGCCACAGGTACAGCCCAACCCGCTTTCTCAGTTTCTCTCCAATTTTTGTTTGACATACTTTAGTATAATAATAATATGGAGTTTTCCATATCAAAATTAAAGTTCATAATTTTTATTTTGAACTTTTATGTCTAATCATTTGAGGAGCTATGCCGACTACTAAAATTACGCCCACCCCGCATGCTTTTATCCTTCCTTATCTGTTGCTTTCTTACACTTAATTCTGTTGGGAAGCAATTAAACCTGGCCATCATATGGATAATGTCCTGCACGATGTTTCTTTGGATTAGCCAGTAGCATAGCATTCATTGCGGAAACTTACCCCTGGATATTGGTGATGGACGATACGGTGCACTGTAATAAATTGAATGATTGATTAATGACATGTCTATCTAAATTTAAGTTATGGTACCTGCTTCGTGTGATATAGTTCCGTGAAGCAAGTCAATTGTTCCGCTACATGTCTTGTTTCGAATATATTCCATCTT
Organism: Ormosia semicastrata; assembly: GCA_029884595.1. Taxonomy (NCBI): domain Eukaryota; kingdom Viridiplantae; phylum Streptophyta; class Magnoliopsida; order Fabales; family Fabaceae; genus Ormosia; species Ormosia semicastrata. Next base: position 6,742,797 of record JAQQTO010000030.1, read on the forward strand.
AAAGTTAATACTAAACCAGAATATGAAAAAGCATTTGACTTGGCCCTATGTTCAATTGACAATAAACCGAAAGTATATAAGGCATTTGTCCAATTGAATCAAGAAAAAAGCCCCTCCCCCACCGTCCCCCTCTCGCGGATACCTTTTTGTACTCGAGGATATTAAATTATATTATCTTCTTTCTTTAATAATATTATATAATAGTATTAGGATCATAATAAAAAAAACCATGAAAATGACCGTTTTTCTTATTATTAAGTTTATTGACAATTATTTAATTTTTTTTGGGTACATGACATTTATCTATCTAATCATCTAAGGAAAAGAATTTAATCTTTCTCTCTATAATCATACTTCACCATTATTCTTTTATTAATATGATTATAAATCATGGTTAATAAACGACACAAATATAAAAATGGTGCGGGAACGAGCATTTTTCCCTTTTCATGTGGTCGGTGAACCGAACATGGTACGTCAAAATACAATTGTACACAAATGTAACTATACTAACTAACTATAATAATTAAAAGAGTTGAACTTTTGGTGTGCATCTTGTCTTAATGGATTGGAGAACCATCTCTTGACATCAACATTACATTTACAACCATGTATTGAACTATAAGCTGTGTTGGCGGGTATGCTGTCATTTCTTTCTTAAATTCAAAAATGGAATACTATTAACTAAGGATATATATGGGCCAGTCAAAGGATTCTACAAATTTCCTTGAGGAATAACCGACAAGCATGATTACTGGCCAAGAAGAGAATTCGAACACGTGCACTTGGAAAATAAATAGCCTTATTTGAAACTTTTGAACCAATTGAGTGTTGTAAATAGTGTAGCGACCGAAATCGCGGATAGCAATTTAATAAATTGTTACGAGTCATCACTAATTTTATTTAGAATAAAAAAATAATTTTTTTTTTTAAAATAATCTTTAAAATTAGATTGAATTCAAAAGTCAATTATGTATAAAAAAAAGTAAAAATTTAATCTTACAACGCTCTTAATACACCTGTCCTAAGAAGGTACCTTAAGTTAATTATATAAATTCTTAATAATCCTTGAAAATATTTATTTTATCTTTTTTTGTAAATAAAATAAAATAAACAAATCAATTATGAAAATTTAATTTTTGACTTGACAGAATACGGATTCCGCTCTTACGTATCCTTGGGTGCAATGAAGAACTCAAAGTCACGTAATTCTCTAGAAAATATTGTGGGTTGGTTGATTTTAATTAAAAATTTACTTTATGAAAATTTAAATTAACAAGTCGTCACGACTCTGTTAATCAAATTAAGGATTGAATAGGTGAAGCTCGCGTTACGCTATAGACGTCACCCATTGATTATCAAATTTGTTTAAAAAAATTATTTAAAATTATCTAGAAAAGAAAAAAATTGGTCGATTTTATTTTTATTTAAAGAGAAAATTTAATTATATTTTTAGAAACTTGAATTAACGAGTCGTCGCGACTCTATTAATCAAATTAAGGATTGAATAGGTGAAGTTCACGTCACGCTAGAGACGTCACCTACTGATTATCAAATTTGTTAGAAAAATTTTATTATATTTTTTTTATCAATTAGAGATTTAACTTATAAAAATTTGAAAATAAGATAATAATTTAACTAATAATAATAATAATAATAATAATAATAACAATAATGTAAATCATCAAGCTGTCGCAACTCAGATGATTACAAAAATTAACAAAAGTTAGCAAGCTGTCGCAACTCAGATAACCCATTTTTATTTTTTCTAAAAAAAATCTTTTAATTATTTCTTTTATTTCAATCCTTTTTAACTTTATTTTCATTTAAAAATAATAATTTGGACCCATTAAGTTAAGCCCAATTCTTTTAAGAAGAAAAAAAAAACTCAAAATAAGAAGAATGAAACATAAGCTTACGGTTTAAAAGTTCTGTTACTTGTATATTTATGGAGAAAGGCTCAACAATGGCTGCTCCAACGACACGGAGGAGCGCAAACTGACTAGGTTCAGCCAGCACCGGCGCTGCGGTGTGGAGATCCGACCGGTTTCGACGGGTTGCGAGATTTCGCGAGGTAGGAACATGCGGCGGAGAGCGTAGAACGGAGGCGCAGTGGTGCGTCTCGTCTGGTTGGGATATGGATCTGGCTTGCAGGTTGTGCGGCACGCGTCGACGGGTGCGGGCCTAGTCCGCGCGGCGCGGGTGGAGCGCAAGGGAGGACGAGTCGGAACGGATGCGATGCGGAGCGGCAATTCAATGGTTTGATAGAGACGAGGTGATCCGTCTCTGTTCCATCGTAGATGGGTTTGCGGGTTCAGGACGCTGTTCAGAGCGGGTCACGCGGTTGGGTGGTTGGGAGCAATGCACGACGGTGGTCTTGGGGTTTTTGGTTGGGTGGTTATGGAGTTTGTGAGGTAAGGGGTACGTTGATAAGGAAGGGTCAAAACGAAAGTGAAGAACAGGGATGTGTCTGTATGAAAGGAATAAAATTGGGTGACTATGTTGAGACGTGTGGGTTGATGTTGTTGATGGGTTTGTCTGTGTTTTCACGGTGAGGAGGTTGCGTTTGATGGTAGGGTACGATTCTTTGAAGGTTGGAGCAAGATGGTTGAAGGGGGATGATGATGGCTACGTAAGTGGCACAAATATGGCTTTAGGTGAAGTTTATGTGTATCAAGGTGAAAAGTGACTTCGGTTCTCGATCTATTTTTACGTGTATGGGTTATGTGGTTTTATAGTAGGGGTTTAGGTTGAAGAGTTTGAGTTGAAGTATGATTAGAATTTGTTTAGGATGATAAGTTGTGATTGGTTTAGGATAAGTGATGAAGTCTATTGAGGATGAGTTATAGTTGGTTTAGGATATATTTACTTAGGATGAGTTTAAGTGTTAGGATAACTGATGGAGTTTGTTTAGGATAAGTGCTAACATATGGGTTGTGGGTTAATGAGTTGGATCATGAGTTATAGGTTAATGAGTTAGTTTATGGGTTAATGGGATAATGGGTTGGATAGTGAGCCACTAAATGAAAGATGAGTCTTTTTTTTCTTTTTTTTTTCTTTTCTTTTTTACAAAATGCCCCGGACAAAATTGGGCGTTCACAGTTGGCCCTCTTTACTTGTTTCTTACTAGATAAAAAGAATAACTGTAGTTTTTCATTTTATCACTGTAAGGAACGAGTAAAGACATGAACTCGAATTTTGTTCGGGAGTGAAAAGAAACAAAACAATGCAAAGAGCGATGCGCTCAATGGCAGAAACTTAAATGACAGGGAGCCGATGTGCTCAAACGTAAAAGATAAGAGCTAATGCGCTAAAAAGCAAAAGACAGGAGCCGACTCGCTCAAAACTAAATGCCAAGAAATTAAAATGCATGGAGCTGATGCGCTAAGAAAAATGACGGGAATTTAAAATGCATGGTGCTGATGTGCTCAAAAAAATTAAAAGACCATGGGCAACTGTGTCCTGAAATTTAAATGACAATGGGCAACTGAGTCTCAAAATTTAAATGACAATGGACAACTAGGTCCTGAAATTTAAAAGACAATGGGCAACTGAGTCCTGAAATTCAAAAGAAAATGGGCAACCGAGTCCCGAAATTTAAATAATAATGAGCAACTGAGTCCCGAAATTCAAATGACAATGAGCAACTGTGGCCCAAAAGACAAATTTTAAAGACAATGGGCATCTTGACCTAAAAAGATCTTATTTTTCTTTTATTATTTTTTTCTCTTTTTCCCTCTTATTTTTTTTCTCTCTCTTTTCTTTTCTTTTTCTTTTTTTTCCATTTTTTTATTTTTTTCTTATTTCTCTCTCTCTTTTTCTCTCTTTCCTTTTTTCTAAATTAAAAAAATCATTTGAACCAAGGACGACTTTGGAAAGCTTTGACTAATCAAACTATTGTTCATATTCTTTTGCCTCAATCCTACTTACTCATCATTTCTCTCCTCCTGCTTACCCTTGCTTGGCTAAGTCCTTGAGAAAAAAATTTATTCTAGTATTTAACTTTATCCCTCATCCAATTGATTCCCTGAAACCGCTTGATTACTCAATCATTATCTCTATTGCTACTTCCTTCAACATATCTTCTCTTTAATCCTTCAAAAATTTGCCCCAGTATGACCAATTGAACAAAATTGCCCCAGTTTGGTGAACTTTTCAAGGGGCTTCAGGCCATCTTCCTATTTATTTACCCCAGCTTTTGTTTAAAGCGCCCTTTCAGGGCTCTTTTCCTTTTTGCTCGAATACCTCTTATTCTTAGATTATCTCTTGAGATATCATTTTTCCCTTTAATTGGGACTTTTAAGTTCTTTTTGATCTGAATTGTTCATTAGGGGATTTCCATTAGATGGTCAAATCATAATGTTGTATTCATGTTTACCTTATCTGAAGCATTACGTAACAGATAGACATGGATTCAAAAGTACAACAGAATAGGAATTGACTAAGTGAACAACTTCCATATTGGCCTTGGAAGATTGACAACACAAAAGGGTACATATGGAATAAGACACAAACGATATTATGGGATTCAAAGAAGAGTTTACCTTGATATGGATTGGTTTGATCCTCATGAAAACCATCTTTAGTTGCTCACTAGACATTATGACTAAAGATTTTCTTCTACTGAACATCTACATCAAGTCAAATCGAATTAAAGAGAAATTTGCCCCAGTTTAAGATTGAATAGAATAAGGCTAATACTCATCCTAGTGACCCAAAAATTTACCCCAGTGTAAGTCAAATTGAATCAAGAAAAAGAAAAATTACCCCAGTTTAGAGTCAAATCGAGCAGGTAGACACTTGTCCTAGTGTAAGGCCCAAATTGAACTAAAGAGAAATTTGCCCCAGTTTAGGACTAAATTGAATAGAACAGGAACTCGTCCTAGTGACCAAAAGATTTGCCTCAATGTAGGTTAAATGGAACTAGGGAAAAGAATGCCTCAGTGTAGGGCTAGCTCGAACATGATAGAAATTTGCCTTGGTGTAAGTCTCTTTTTTCTCTTTTTCTTTTATTTTTTTTACTTTTTTTAAAAGAGCAATGAACTAGATATTTTGATGAGCGTAACCTTTGTCTCAAAATTAATGTTAACGAAAATGACAACAACCTTTCATTGATCAGAATGGACTTTTCGAGGCTTTTAACGTGGCCAATGTTAGGGGTTATGAAAGGAAAGATATAAGACTCAAACAAGTGTTAAGACTCAAACAAGTGTTTAAGGGTTGAATAAGACCAAGGATCATTGATCAAAATTGAACTTCGTCAACTGCTTTTGCACTTTCAAATACACATTTCTTTTATTGTTCTCTATTTCTTCCATATTTCATTTTATTTTCTTTTTTCTTTCTTTCCCTTCTCTCTTTTTTGTTTTGTTTTTTTTTCTCTTCTTTTTTAGTTTTTTTTATCATTTTTTTTACTCCTTACCCCTTTCACCTTTTCTTCCTCTTCCATTATGCTTCAAAATAGGCATCATGACAATCAACCTTTGCTTTGTGCTATCCCCTAGTGTAGGGGTGATCCTTATCCAAGGTTTATTGAAGAAATTCTCAAGCTCAAAAGGGGTAACAAAGGATAAAGATGATGAAATTTTGTAAAGATAGAGAAAAATGACCAATCTTCATTTTCAAATCATGATTGTTTTTTTTTTAAACTTTACTTTTGAGACAAGAAGATAGCGCACACCAAGTGATTACTTCTTTGCTCCATTTTTCTTTTTTTGATTTTTTTTTCTTTTTTCTTTTTGCTCTTTTTTTGTGTGCAAAAAACACTTGTAGACACAAACTTTATTGACATATACTAAACTGAGAATTACCAAGAATTGGTGTTCAATGAGATCCAAATACAAGGAAAACACTTCGAAGAAACGAAAACGAATAAATGTCAAGAAAGACAACGTGATAAAAATGAAAGGAAACAAGATATCCATGCAATTTCATTACACTAACGCTTCAAGAAAGTTATCATAAGTTCAAAACCCAAATGATTTTATTGATCGAACAAGCATAGGGCTGATACAATTAAACCATCGTTTCATGGTAACTACTTGATAAACAAATCAGAATACCAGTCGCTTAGAAATTCCCCAATGTTGGAGGAATCTAAGTTATTGTTTATGAACCACCACTAAGTTGAACTTTCTGAGGTTTCCTTGATCAACTATTCTAAGCATTTACCTCATTCCTTCCACCATGATTAGGAATTGGGTTGTTGACAATATCGGGCTCAGCCTCCTCTTGGATATCAAGTTTCCCATAAGCATTTAACTTTCTCACTGTTGTCTTAAAAGCTTCACAGTTTTCAATGGAATGCCCAGAAACATCCATGTGAAATTTATAAGTCAAATTTGGGTTATGTCAACTTGGGAATGGTGACTCCATGGGGCACATAGGACTCCCCAAAATTAAATGGACATCATAGAGCCTTTGGAATAACTCTGCATTCGAAATGGACAATCTTGGGAAAGGAGGTAGGCCTTGGGGATGAAAACGACCTTGATTTTGAAAGTTTGGCCGAGGTTGTGGGTAATTTTATGGAGGTGCAGATGGATATTGGTTATAGGTTGGGCGGGTTGGTATATATGGTTGAGTGGTGTGGGAACATTGTTGATTTGGAATTGTGGGGTTGGAGTAATGTTTGTGGGTGGCACAACTTGATAGGGAGATATAGGTGTTTGGTTTGAACAATAGGGGTTAGGGTTATATGGTGCTTGATGTCTTGAGTTTTGTGGGAAATGTCGAGGTCTGAAGTTCTGTTGGTGTTGGACATAACTCACTTCGAGTTCTTTCATCCTTGGCTGGAATCCCTTCTTAAGAGAAGTATCCTCTATATTGCTCATTGGAAACTTCCTGGCTTTGGCCAAAGTCTCAATCCTTTCTCCCGTGGTGATCAAGTCAGCAAAATCTTTGTAAGCTGCCCCAACCATCGCCCTAATAAAAGGACTTCCCAGGGTTCCCAAGAAATATGAACACATTTCGGACAGAGTCAACGGGGGTTGAACTTGAGTTGCCAAAACTCTCCATCTTTGCGTATATTGCTTGAAAGGTTCCTCTCTTCCTTTCTGCATTGAGCTTAACTGTTCTCGGGTTGGGGCTGTATCCAGATTAAACCGATATTGTCCCATAAACAAATTCGCCCAGTCATCTCAAGAGGAGATTTTCGAAAGGTCCTGTTGGATACACCACTCTAAAGCAGGTCCAATCAAACTTTCTTGAAAGAAGTTGACAAGGAATTTCCAGTCCTTAGACCAAATGGACATTTTGGTAATGTAAGTTTTTAGATAGAAAAAGGGGTTGGTGCTCTCATCATACTTGACGAATTCTGGGATTTTAAAATCCTTGGGAATGATGATGTTAGCAGTAGGGCACAATTCTTCTATTCCAAGGGGACCGTAGGTGCTAGGACCCTTGATCGCCTTGATTTGATCATCCATCTTTTCCATTCACTCTTCTTTCATCTTATCATTCTGAACAGTTGTGTGCCCAGTACTGGCAGAAAATCCAGTTGGCATCGGAATGGACATATGTGGTGGTTCCCACACGAACTCGGTGTTACCATGGACCTCATTTCGAGTACCTTCCAGAATGATATCATTCTCCAATAGGAATCACTACTGATGCAGTGTTTGAGGTTCCTCCCATAGAAGGTATCTCAATAGTGACCCCGGGGTTTGTCCTCATGGAAGTGATATTCAGTGGGTGAGAATGTGCCCTGGTTACTCCTGTACCTCCAGTTGCTCCCATTAGGGTGAGGGTCTCCCTCATGGCTAACAATATTTCCTCCATTCTTCTTTGAGATTCTGTCATCTCATTCATCCTACCTTTCACTCCATCCACTTCTAAACTTAGGTTCCTGCCTTCGTTTTCAGCTATCATCGCTGCAAGCAACTTTGTTCGAGCCCTTGTGTTGTGAACACAGGTTTGATTGGTGTCCTCTTTCCTTGGTCACGCAATGGTTCTTTGAAAACGGTGACATCATACAAAGAATGAGATGAAATGAATGAGATTACTGTCATGCATAAGATGAAATGAAAACATTTTTTTAAAATGCATGGAATGCATGATTTATTTTTTTATATTATTATTATTTTTAGAATGCTAAAGATGCCATGAAAATGCATGATTTTTTTATAAGAATGCATGATTTATTTTTTTTATTTTTATTTTTTAAATGCCAAGGATGCCATGAAAATGCATGATTTTTTATTTTTTAAGAATGCTAGGAATAACATAAAAAAGCAAGATAATGTATTTTTTAAGTTTTTTTTAATGCAAGAATGGATGGTATGAGGAAAGAAGAAGTACGCTCCCTTTATGTCCTATTGAGATTGCCTTAAACTTGGAACTCTCTATCCTAAAGATCTAAGAGTCCTTCTGATCCGTGAGAACTTTCATTGGGTAACTTTTCTATTCTAAAGGTCTCTAGAGCCAAGTCTCATTTCAGAATCTTGACCACAAAAAATAAGTAAACCACTAGGTGTGGAACATTCGCGAAAAAGGCACACTCTAGATAAGATTATCGTGATAACTAAACAAGATGTACATCCAAAATGACCACCATTACGCAACCTCTACCTAACCTAGGCTTCACTCAGACCCGGGTATAGGGCCTCACTCGGATGTGTGTGATAAATGTGAAGGTGCGGTGGGTGTAGGAAGCATACAAATATTTACAATTCTAAAGACTACCCATATCCTGCAAAATAAAGCAAATACAAAACAAACTCTAAAAGTTTTCTACCCTAAGGTTTACATAATGAAGACAATTAACAAAAAAAAATCAAATAAAAAAAGGTAAAACAAACATATAAAGATTACCAAAAATTTTGCATAACCAACTTGTATAGGCTGAACTCTCAAGCATCCCCAGTGAAGTCGCCATCTGTCGCGACCAAAAAATCGCGGTGGGATAGTAACTTAATAAATTGTTAGGAGTCGCCACCAATTTTATTTAGAATAGGAAAATTGGAAAATCTTTTTAGAAAATAGTCTTTGGAACCAAATTGAATTCGGAAGTCGGTTATGTGTAGGGAAGAGTGTAAACTTAATCTCACAGCACTCCTAACACACCCGTCCTAAGACGGTACATTAAGTTAATTATGCAAATTCTTAATAATCCTTGAAAATATTTGTTTTATCCTTTTTTGTAAAAAAATAAAATAAACAAATCAATTATAAAAATTTAATTTTTGGCTTGACAGAATAGGGATTCTATTCCTACGTATTCTCGGGTGCAATGAGGAACTCAAATTCACGTAATTCTCTAGAAAATATTGTGGGTTGGTTGATTTTAATTAAAAATTTACTTTATGAAAATTTGAATTAACAAGTCGTCACGACTCTGTTAATCAAATTAAGGATTGAATAGGTGAAACTCGCGTCACGCTAGAAACGTCACCCACTGATTATCAAATTTGTTTAAAAAAATTTATTTAAAATTATCTAGAAAAGAAAAAAAATTAGTCAATTTTATTTTTATTTAAAGAGAAAATTTAATTATATTTTTAGAAACTTGAATTAACGAGTCGTCGCAACTCTATTAATCAAATTAAGGATTGAATAGGTGAAACTCGCGTCATGCTAGAGACGTCACCCATTGATTATCAAATTTGTTAGAAAATTGTATTATTTTTTTTTTATCAATTAGAGATTTAACTTATAAAAATTTGAAAACAAGATAATAATTTAACTAATAATAATAATAATAATAATAATAATAACAATAACAATAACAATAATGTAAATTATCAAGCTGTCGCAATTCAAATGATTACAAAAATTAATAAGGGTTAGCAAGCTGTCGCAACTCAGATAATCTATTTTTATTTTTTCTAAAAAAAATATTTTAATTATTTCTTTTATTTCAATCCTTTTTAACTTTATTTTTGTTTTTTTTAAATAATTTGGGCCCATTATGTTAAGCCCAACTCTCTTAAGAAAAAAAAAACTCAAAATAGGAAGAAGGAAACATAAGCTTACAGTTTAAAAGCTCTATTACTTGTATATTTATGGAGAAAGACTCAATAATGGCTACTCCAACGACACGGAGGAGCGTGGATCGACCAGGTTCAGCTGGTGCCGGTGCTGCGGTGTGGAGATTAGATCGGTTTCGATGGGTTGCGAGATTTCGCGAGGTGGGAACGTGCGGTGGAGAGCGTAGAACGGAGGCGCAATGGTGCGTCTCGTTTGGTTGGGATCTAGATCTGGCTTGCAGGTTGTGCGGCGCGCGTCGACGGGTGCGGGCCTGGTCTGTGCAGCGCAGGTGGAGCGCGAGGGAGGATGGGTCGGAACGGATGCGATGTGGAGTAGCGGCTCAATCGGTTTGACAGAGACGAAGTGATCCGTCTCTGTTCCGTCGTAGATGGGTTTGCGGGTTCAGCGACACTATTCAGAGCAGGTCACGCAGTTGGTTGGTTGGGAGCGGTGCACGACGGTGGTCTTGGGGTTTTTGGTTGGGTGGTTATGGAGTTTGTGAGGTAAGGGGTACATTGATGAGGAAGGGTCAAAACGAAAGTGAAGGGCAGGGATGTGTCTGTATGAATGGAATAAAATTGGGTGACTATGTTGAGATGTGTGGGTTGATGTTGTTGATGGGTTTGTCTGTGTTTTCACGGTGAGGAGGTTGCGTTTGATGGTAGGGTACAGTTGCTGAAGGTTGGAGCAAGATGGTTGAAGGGGGATGATGATGGCTACGTAAGTGGCACAAATATGGCTTTAGGCTGAAGTTTATGTGTATCAAGGCTGAAAAGTGACTTCGGTTCTCAGTCTATTTTCTGTGTATGGGTTATGTGGTTTTATAGGAGGGGTTTAGGTTGAAGAGTTTGAGTTGAAGTGTGATTAGAATTTGTTTAGGATGATAAGTTGTGATTGGTTTAGGATAAGTGATGAAGTCTATTGAGGATGAGTTATGGTTGATTTAGGATATGTTTGCTTAGGATGAGTTTAAGTGTTAGGATAACTAATGGATTTATTTAGGATAAGTCTTGACATATGGGTTGTGGGTTAATGGGTTAGATCATGGTTATGGGTTAATGGGTTGGATCATGGGTTATGGGTTAATGGGTTAGTTTATGGGTTAATGGGCTAATGGGTTGGATAGTGAGCCACTAAATGAAAGATGAGTCTTTTTTTTTTCTTCCTTTTTTTTTTACAAAATGCCCCGAACAAAATTGGGCATTCACAAATAGTAGTAGTTTAGAAGTTTTTATTGCATGACTACATGCATAGTTTGGTATAAGTGGTAATGGTACTTTTTTTGGTGGATTTATGAACATGATTTTTTATAGATAATTACCTCATATAATGACATGATTTTTTATAGATGACTTTCTCATGTAAAAGCATGTCTTCTCATAAAAGTATATTTTAATTAAGACATATCTCTTTAACAGTGCTTTTTGATTGTCCATAAATAGCACATACCCCATTCTCACATTATTATTCATTCCAAAAACTTTAAAATTAGAGGTTAAAGAGTTATTTAATATTGCTAATTGTAGAATTTATAAAGTTTCATTGTATCTAATGTTTTCAGAACCTGACCGATCATGGAACCAATAAAGAGAAGTTCAAGGTTTTGAGATTCAATTGTGATTGAACCAACGTTTCATAAATATATATATACATATACTTCTATACTTAAATATGTTTTTTGCCGCTCTAAATATATTAGTTTTTTATTTTGGTCCCTAAAAATTTTTGTATAACAATTTGTGTCATTATAATTTTAAAAGTAGGTAAATTTGGCATTTATTCTTATTTCAAAAGTAAGTGAAATTGACTTAATTCAATTTAATTATATTAAATTTTTCTAAGCCCTTAAAAGGAGGGAATATTTAATATGAAGAGAATTGAATTGAGCCAATTTCATTTACTTTTGAAATGAAGACAATGACGAATTTCATTCACTTTTGAAATTATAATAATACAATTTGTAACAAAAAATTTAGTGACCAAAACCAAAAAAATGATTTATTTAAAGGGACCAAAAACATATTTAAGCCTACATATATATTATATGAATATATAACAATATGTAAGAAAAATATAATATACATATGTTAATTGTATAAATAATACTAAATAAAATATTAAAATGTATTACTAACATAATTAAATTCATTTACCATGTAAATAAATATTAAACTAAAAATATCAGACTAATACTAGTATTATTTTCTAATTTGTACTAGTCTCACATTGAATAAGTAAAAAGGTAAGAGATGAATGGTTCGTTTGGATGAACTTTTAAAATAAGATCATTTTTTATATGATCTTTTTTTAAAAGGTATTTTAAAAAAGTAAAAAGCTATTTTTATGTTTGGATGCAATATTAGAGAAGTATTTTTTTAATGTTTAACAACATTTTTATGTTATAAAAAAGGTCTTTTTGAGAAACACCAAAATCCATCTTAATAAAAAAAAAAACATAATTTGTGATTTTTCTAGTCTTTTTTCTTTCTTTCTTTTTTTTTAAAAAAAAGTTCATCCAAATATGCTAAAAAAAAGAGCAAAAGTACATATTTTTTTTAAAAAAGATTTTTTTATTTGAAAAAAATTCCAAACGAGCTCGAAGCTTCTCATTATAAATTAAAGTCAAACTCTTATTATATTATAAGCTCTTATTTGTTCCATATTAGACAAATTAATAGGAGAAAAATTAATGTTTTAAAAAAGTTTTAAATATTTTTTTAAAAGGACCAGTTCAACCGTGTGAACTATGATTGACTTAAACAGATTGATAGGTTCATGATTGATTTTTTCTTTTTTTATCAGTTTTTAAAAATTTGGTTCTTGAGGGTTGATTGGATTATCTGGAGGATCGGTTCTTGGTATTTTTGGTCTATCTGGAAGGTCTAATCCGGTTTTGAAAACTATGATTATATCTTGCAGTGTTATTGCTTGAACTGTTAATAAACTTTGTGTTGGGACAAATAATTCTCTAAAAAAAGCAATTTATCATGTCTCATAGTCTTAGGGCAAATAACTTTGTTTTTGTTTACCCATCTATATTTTCCCCAACATTGAGCCAATCCACAATGCTATCATTTCTTATACCTGGGTGAGATACTCCTTTACCCTAACATTCCAAATTTTTATATTTGATATGATTGTTATAAAAGACTTAAAATCTTCAAATAGAATCCAATATTGTATAGATTTTAATCTCTCTGGCATCTAAAGTCCTAAAAAATGAAAGAACCTTTAGCATATTCTAACATTTTAAACATAAGTTGTCCAGGATCCTATAACTATATATGTTCCGTCCTGACTCTGAGACCTAGGTTTGAGGATTAGGGAGGACTCACTGTAGACCTATAAAGAGGTGTCGGCGGAGGCTACCTGGGACTTAGGCAAACAAGGCAAAGGCAAGGTCAAAAAGATAGGTTAGCAAGGTTTAGTGTCTAGGGTAACAAGTGGAACATGCCCCTCTGTTGATACATGGAAGGGTTCTTATAGGTCTCTAGTTTTATCCTAAGCCTTTATTATGACGAGGAAATCAAGGGATTTCCTTGAATGATTTTAAGGGAATTGCCCAGCGTGTATATGACATGATCCCTATAACGTCTCGTGACCATTTGGGATCATGGTGGACTCTTCAATAAGACCTTGGTTTAATATGGTCTTATGGTGATGTTTCTTGCTTAAAAACTCGACCCAACTTGGACGGTCTCGAGTGCCTAACCAACTCAGACTAAGCTTTCCATAAAATGGGTACTTCTTGAACCAGTACAGTCCACAACCCATTAACTTGGCCATCAGTGATGATGGGCTGAGCTTAAAGCAGGCCTCATCCCTATTAGGTCAATATGGTCCACAACCCTCCCCCACCACCGCCACCTTGTGGGTCCCTTTTTGTTTTGTTCATTCAGTTGTGGGATATTAAAAAATTTTCATTTTGTTTCCAATAGTGGACATTAACTTCCCTCAACCAAGACGGTCCTGATCTCATAAATCAGAGTGGCCACTACTAGGTACTACCACTACCATGATACTGATAATGCAGTAATAGCAAGTTACTTCTAATTACTAAGAAACAACTCTCATTTCTAATTGATCTCTATGGCCAGTAAAAGGAAAAATAAACACCTATGTACTTCAATATTTGCCTCTTATTTATGTAAAAAAAAGGTTTGTACAACTGAATAGTTAGATAAAATTAAGGGTGTAAATTGCCCTAATTCAACTTGACAAATATGGAAAATTGAACTAAACCAATTGAATTAGTTTAGTTCGGTTGATTGGGTCTAATCGAATAAGAACTGATTAAAACCTATCTTGAGTTATTCAATTCTCGGGTTTGAAACCTGAGACTTAATCATCCTGACCCTAACTAAGTCTTTAAAAAAATGTTGTCATATTATTGCTTGTGACTCAAATGGTATACACATTACATAACTTCATTCTTTTCTCTTATTTTCAAATTTCCATTTTCGATCCCACCCTTCTCTAACCCTAGCACCGCCGCTATTGTAGTGCCCTAGCCGCTGCACACCTTTACTCCGGCAACGTTCCTCCGACCTCACCCTCACCCTCACGCCCTTTCCCTCACCCTTGCACGGTCGCACCTCACCCTCACTTTCACATTTTCTCTGTTCACGCCTGCACGGTCATTCCACTACCAACATCCAACGCTGCTACTTCTCCGGCGAGCCATCGCGATGGTCGTTCTTCTTCCTCACTGGCAATGTTCCTCCAACTCGAGTTCGAACAGCTCCTGCTTCGAAGTTTGAACAGTTTAAGCTCAAGGCGAACCTTAAAACGTTCCTATCTTCTTGACGTGAGTCCATTGCCGACGGCGAGGTGACCAATGACAAAGGTGAGGAAAGCCGATTTTTATTCATTTTTTGGCTTTAGAAAATTGATTTTGAACAACTATATTAGCAGGGCATGTAAAGAAAAAAGAGAGAGAGAGCACAACTCGACCACCCAAACCGAGCCAACCCGTTTGTGTTCAATTTGGTTTGGTTCAGGTTTGGTCATAAAAAATGTAAAAATCAAACTAATTGATTTTGATTGTTTGAAATTTTTTTCTTGCCTAAACTTGAACCAAACTGACTCGTTACACCCCTAGATAAAGTTATATATGAATATTTAGAAAACTTTTTTGGAACCCATACTTGTTGATCTTTCTCGACCTTATAGTCCTTATAATAGAATTTTGGCATTATGAAATAGTTTAGACATGTAAGGAGAAGACCCTTAGAAGCCCCTGTAAGAAGAGTAGATCAAGTGGAGAATAGCCCAATAGCTAAAGATAGAGGAAGATCAAGAAAAACTATAAGTGAAACTATTAAAAAATATTTAGATTTGAATGATATTTTTGAAGACTTGGTTTATGATAGGATACAATGGCGTCTTTTGATTCATGTAGCCGATCCCACCTAGTGAGAAAAAACTTGGTTGTTAGTTGGGTTGGTTTGTTATATCCTAAAAAAATGGGGATAAAAAAACTAACGGACCAGGTTTTTTTTCTTTTTTGACGATATAGCCTTTTTTTACTGGACAATTTGACATAAATGCGTAATAGATTAATTAAAATTAATTTATTATTAGAAATCTATATTATTAATTTTTTCTTGAACTGAATTCTAGATTATTAGTTATGTTTACTAAAAATAATTTTTTTATTCTAACATATGTATTATTTTGTACAGTTTAAATATTTTAATGAATTTAATTTTAATGCGCAATTAGTGTAACAAAACTATCTATAGAGATAAATATTTATTTTTATAATGATGTATGTTTCTAATTTGTGGATATATATATACTTTTTATTATTAAATAATTCGTTTCTTATCACATAAATTAGTCAATATGCTTGATACACATCTAATAGAAGCACATCACCTCACATAAGTAGAGGTGGTAGAATCAAAGTATAGGTGCAGAAAATAAGGTGGGACCTACTTTATTCAAATAATGAAAACTATATAAATGTGAGAAAATATATGTGTAAACGTGTGTGAGTAGCATTACTAAAAAATAATAATCATATTAATGCTTACATCATTCATATAAAGTTTGTTAAATGATAAATTATAAATGATATAAACTTTTTCTTTTACGTACCTAATGATAGAAAACTAATTAATTGTCTCGTGCATTGCACGGGTCAAAAACATTAGTGTTAGGGTAAAGGAATATCTCACACTATTATAAGAAATGATAACATCGTGGATTGGCTCAATTTTGGGAAAAATTATCGATGGGTAAACAAAAATAGAGTTATTTGTCCCAAGACTTCGAGACATGATAACACACTTTTTTTAGAAAGTTATTTGTCACAACACAAAGTTTACTAACGGGTTCAAGTAATAACACTGTCAGGATACAACTATAGTTTTTAGAAATGGATTGGGTCGAAAAAACTGAGAACTAATCTTCTAGCCTATCCATCAACCCTTAAAAATTGAATTTCCAAAAATCGATTAAAAAAAATAATCATCAGTCATGAAACAATCAACCCATTTGAATCGATCACAGTTCACACGATTGAACCAGTCCTTTTTTTTATTTTTCATTTTCAAGACACTGATTATTCTCCTCTTAATTTGTCCAATGTAAGACAAATAGGATCTTGTAATGAAAAATGAGTTTGACTTCAATTTATAATGAGAAACTTTATTTCTTATCCTTTTTCATATTCAATGTAGCACTAGTATAGGTTAGAAAATCATGTTAGTATTAGTATAATACTTTTAGTTTAATATTTATTTACTTGATAAATGAATTTAATTATGCTAAAAATACATTTCAATATTTTCTTTAGTATTATTTACATTATATATATATATATATTATTTTCTTACATATTGTTATATATTTATATAATATATACATATATATATATATAAAACTTCAATTTGACCCTGATTCAACTTTGGTTGAACCTCAAAATCTTGAACTTCTTTTTTTACAGATTCAATGACCAGTTCATTTATGAAAACATTGGATATAGTGAAACATTATGAGTTTTGCAATTAATTAGTAATATTGAATAACTTCCTAACCTCTAATTTTGAAGTTTTTGGAATGAATAATAACTTGTGAATGGGGTGTGTGCAATTTATGAACAATCAAGAAACATCACCAAAGAGATATATCTTAATTAAAATATACTTGTATGAGAAGGCATATTTTTACAAGAGAAAATTATCTATGAAAAATCATGTATTTACAAAAGATAATTATCCATAAAAAATCATGTTCATAAATCCACCAAAAAAGTACCTTTGATCACGTATACCAAACCATGCATTCCTTAAATTATGCAATAGAAACTTGTAAACTACTACTATTTACAACACTTAATTGGTTCAAAAGTTTCACAGAAGGCTATTTATTCCCCAAATGCTCGTGTTCGAATGTCTTCTTGGCCAGTAATCATGCTTGGCGGTTATTCCTCAAGGAAATCCCATTGTTCAAGGGTTATGGGTGAGTAGAATCCTTTTAGTGGTCCTATATATCCTTAGTATTCCATTTGTGAATTTTTCTTTTTTTTTTTTTTAATGACAGCATACCAGCCAACAGAGCTTATAGTTCAAGACATGGCCGTAATATCAGGAGATGATTCTCCAATCCATTAAGACAACATGCATACCAAAATTTCAATTCCTTTTACTATTATAGTTGGTGAATATAGTTACATTTGTTTGCGATTGTATTTTAGTATGTTCTGTTCGCCAACCACACATGAAAGAGGAAAAACGCACGTTCCCGCACAGATTCTTTATTGATCCATTTCGGGTGGCAGACTAAAACTAAAGGGTTCATATTTTTTGCTTATATTATATTCCTACGGCATAAAAAACATGAAAAAAACATGAAAGTTGTCGTAGCTTGAAATCTTAAATAGCACGCGGGAACTTATATCTTTTGCATCACATAATTTGGGAATTTAGAGATACTTGTGTTAGGGGTGTTGTTTCTTAACCATGATTTAATAAATCATATTAATAAAAGAATAATGGTGAACTATGATTATAGAGAGAAAAATTTAATTCTTTTCGTTAGATGATTAGATAGATAAGTATCATGTAACCCAAATAAATTAAATAATTGTCAATAAACTTAATGATAAGAAAAACAGTCATTTTCATGGTTTTTTTTATTGTGATCCTAATATTATTATAAAAATATTATTAAAGAAAGACGATAATATAATTCAATATCCTCAAAATATTTTTTTTCTTGAAGAAAAATCTCTTTTTGGAAGACAAATTTTTCCCCTGAAAAATGAAAAAAAAAACTAACTTCACTCTTCGACTATTCTTTGTGATAGAGACACTGCAACACGATAACAGGTTAATAACCAATCCCCAAAATGTTGTACCAATAAACTGAGCAGTTGTAGCACCATTACTACAACATTTGTCACATTCAGCATTTATATGTAATTGTTGGGTTTCTATCTTCCCTTGATAACAATTGTTAGTCATGAAATTCTATTTCAAGAGGACCTTAATACAAATTACTGAATGCATACTCAAATGAAGATTCTATATTCTAAATTTATCAGTTAAAAATAAGCTTGAGCTTGAACAAATTCACCCAAAGTAATTTATTATATTAGAAACAAAAAATGAGTCACAATGAGCATAGAACAAACATAGAGTAGTAGTGATTAATTAATAAATAGGAATTAAGAACGAAAAAGTAGCTACTCGCAAAAAAAAGAGCAGCAATGTTTCCTCTGACTTTCGAGCAAGAAAAAGAGTAGCACTAGCAATCAACTGTAGGACAGCAAGATCAAAATTAATTAAATCACAACTTGGCTATAGAGATGCAACTTCAAAGAACAAATATCACATGCCATTGCACATTTTGTTAAGATAAAATAGGCAAGTAATAGCACACGTCATCTATAGCATATCTACAATACAATTTTTTGTGCATTTCTAAAATTATGACAAATTTCAAGAATGTTGTGGTTTTTAGTGCAACATTTTGTAAGAAAATAAAGTAGGAAGTCAGAGCTATAAGACAATTACATTAAACTTACTAATCTATCATGGCAAATATCAAATCCATCTCATTATTTGTATCATAAATATAGAGTTGAGCAAATTTAGGCTTCTCGACTTCATTAGAAAGCAAAGAACTAATTCTATGACAATTTTGGCCACTAAGAATGAATTGTGGAGGTCCATATTCATCATTCAAAGCAATCTCCACTTTACCACCGATTGAAGTGAAAAAAAACATGTTATTAAATTCCATAATATTTTGAACAAAATGAGAACTTCAAGCATCAACACTATTTATCAAATTCCATAACAATTCAGGAGGCTTCTTCAGCAATGAAAATTGAACTTTTTCTTTCATACAACATATAGAAAAATTTGGATTGGACGACCTATTTGTTTTCTCATAACATTCTTCATACCACATCAAAACACCATGTTTTGGACAATAATAATTACAGTCTCCAAAATCCAAACAGTTTACAAATAAAATGAAGAATAAAGTCAATTATTACCTATTTAACAAACACTGGAAAAAATTTGACGAAAAAACAAAATTTACTTTGTTGCTCACTTTCTTCATATAATACGTGATCTCATAATATATTTAACTTAGGGATTAAACTATCAAAGTCATGATTATGAGTAACGAACACAGGTTGAAGACTGCCCAACGCTGTGATTTTAATAAACAATAAATAAATAAGATATTGATCAATAACATAAAATTTAACATGATAAAAAAAGGAGATAAATTACCTTAATCATCATCACAGTATATAGTAAAGACTCTCTTCCATCTCCATTCTTATCATTTGTCTCATTCTACGTAATTTCCCCAACTTGGACAACTTTGAAATACAGACTTGGCACTATGACTGGAAGAAATTGGATCAGTGACAATTGAAACCGGGGTCATAGTACCTAAAAACAGGGCAAAACTAATGAGAGTTTTTTTTTACAAAACTTAGGTCTATTTTTTTATATTTATTACATATATTTTATCAATTAAATTATAATATGTGTGCATTTTTATAACAAAAAAATAAGAAAGAGAACATTAATATATAAAAGAAAGAACATTAATATATATATATGTCATAATTTAATTGATAAAATAGATGTAATAGATATAAGAAAATAGACTTAAATTTTATCCTTTCTTTTTATTATGCCTTGAAGCATTAATGACAGCGTTAACTAATGACTATAGTTGACACTGTATTATTAAATATATTATTAGATATTATTATTAAGTTTGCCTTTGAAAAATAATTTTAAAAGTTAAAAAAAAAGAGAAAATGAATTAAGAAGATCATAATAATTAAACAGATAACTCAACTTTGCTCAAAGTCATTTTTTAATTTGAAGCCGAAAAATTATATGGACCATTAAGCTTAATTCTTTGATACCTGGCCCAACTTTCATTTTATCAAATTTCTATTTAATTTAAAAGTAGTAAAAGCAAATGAAGTAGGTATCCGCGTCCCTTAATGCAATGACAAGTGAGTATCCAAGGCCTTGAAGCAATGACAAGGTATCTCAAGGCGTCCAAAAACAATGACAATGGATATCTCAAGGCCCTTAAGGAGCAATGACAAGGTATCCGTGTCCCAAAATAATGACAATGGGTATCTCGCGCCCCAAAAACAATGACGGTGGTATCAGGTGTCCCAAAATAATAACAAAGGTATCTCATGCAGCGTGCCATGAGCATTTTGATCAAAAGGTATCTCAAGGCTTTTCTCCTTTTCTTTTTTTTCTTTTTCTCTTTTTTTTTCTTTCTTTTTTCTTTCTTTTCTTTCTTTTTTTGTCTTTCTTTTCTTTTCTTTTTTAAATGTACAAGATAATATATACATGTTGTTGTGATCGGCTCAATCGGTTTTACGTTTAAAAGACAATGGGCAACGTTCTTTTGTGTCGAAAAAAAAGTACCCAAAAAATGTAAAAAAAAAAAATTAAAAAATTTATCCAAAGAAAAAAGTAAAAAAAAAAAAAGGCAGCTTGTCACCAAATGATTGAAAAATATCCTATCCTAACCATTTTGTGGGGCTGGCACCAAGAATATTCTTATCCTTGAAACGTGATTAAGGTAGAGAAAAGGGGAGGCTCTCTTGAGTGAAAGAAAGAGTAGCTTGAGAAAGTGGAGAGTGAGAGTAAGAGGTGAGAATTCTCCCAAGAGTGAGGCAAAGGAATGAAAGCCAAAGCAGAGAAGGGAAGCTTTGAAGATGAGAGAAGAAAAGTGTTACAGCTGAGTTGGTACTTGGTAAGGTTTCTAATGCTGTATTTATTGAGTGCTCGCGAAGTTGTTAGTTATGGCTGCTGATTTCTATGTTTGTTGTGGATGACATGTATGCAATATTGATCAAAGTGATGTTGTATGTAATTTATAATTACGCAAGGCTACCTCCATTCTTCTGTGTGTGTTAAGGAGGGCGTTACGTCTTATTTTTTTAGAGTGAGGCAGTAAGGAAGAATAGAGACAGAGGTAGGTCTAGGTCCGCTTGGGCTGGACCCCAACTCCTACCCCAAACAACTTGGCCCTTAACGGCTAAACAGATTGGGAGCCAATCTTACCCCCACCAAATCCCCCTTTATAAGAACAACCTTAAATGGTAATTATGACCATAACAACCCATCAATGCTCAATTCAAAATAGGATTCCACTCCTATCCAATTTAATCACTAAGCAATCTCTTTTTAAAAAATAGGTTAAGTCACTCAGGCAATTATCTGGACATTAAACATTCATCTCCTAGTACATAACTTGACTTGAGCATCAGAGTGTTTTTTACAGGTACACCACTCTCTACTACCCTGTAGTTGCTGTAGTGCCAAGGAGGAAATCACCACTTCTAACCCATCAGAGACCTTTTCATATTTGCAATCCGTGAGCCATTTTCGGTGACTTCGGTACAATGTGTCATTCAAAAAAGCTTGCCAGTTTGTTTAAGCTCTTTTTGAGTCTCATTTTGCCCTCGATGGGTATTCTTCAAACTGATGTACCCATGATGCATATCATGGAAACTAAAGTTGACCTACTCATTATGAACATTAAGCCAGTTTTGAAATCACCACTAAACCCATCCAGACCTTTTCATTTGAACTCATTATGAACATTGGCGTCATCTGTGAAAAACCATAAACTCCTACTCCCACCACCATGGTTAACACCAGACAATAATGTGCCTCAACTTCACAGAACTAGCCAGCTACCAATTAACGTTGCACATTAGCCTCACGTGACCAATCGACTGCCTACCAAGAATCTAGACAGGATGGAGAGGAAGCCTCCCTCTCTCCAATGAGAACCCTGCTCCTCCCCCGTAGCGAATTCTGAATAGGCAATGGCTCGTTTCGCACGAGGCTTTACCCAGGAATACGGAACCCCAAATCCTAGAGATGAGGACGACAACCTTTCCCATCAAGAAGAGTCCGTCCACTAGGAGTTATCACGTTGTGAGATGGCGAATTTAATTCATCGTCAAGATGAACATTTGCAAGAACAAGGCTGACATCTAGTAGAGTTGGAAAAATCAATCCACGTGGAACGAGAAGATGAGAACCAGATTGCACGAAGGGAATGTGATTAGCACAGGGAACCAATGCAAGACAGGAACTGTGATGCTAAAAATTCAAGGGTAACAAAATTTGAAAGGCAGGGAAATCTCGCTTAGTACAGTCAACCTTTCTCAGATGAACTAATAACTTTTGAGATTTTGAGGCAATTCAAGTACCCAACGGACATCGAGGTGTATGACGATTTGACGGATCCATAGGAACACTTGGATGCCTATGTTTCAGCTATGATGTTTGTAGGAGGTGATGACCCTCTCATGTGCCAGACATTCCCCCTTTCTCTCAAAAAGGCTGCCTTGAGATGGTTCACCACCCTCCCTTCGAGATCCGTGATCGATTGGGATGGCTTGTCCTCATGATTTCTGCTACATTTCACCACAATTAAAGTGTGGCCGAAGTTTATTTCATGTCTTACAAGAGTCGTCAAAATGGGTCAAGCCTGATGGGCCGGCCCGAATAGCCCTATAAAATGACGGGCTTGGCTAACAAAATACTGGCCCGAAATTAAAAATAGCTTAAATTAGCTCGGCCCAGCCAGATAACATTATATAGGGGTGGGTTGGGCTAACAAAATACCAGCCCGAAACTCATATAGCCCAATTTGGCTTTGCCCGAATTGGCTCGGCCTATTTTGACAGCTATATGTCTTACCCAGGTCAAGCAAGGAAAAAATGAGTCCCTCCAAGATTACATAACAAGATTTAACAAGGAATCTTTGAATATCAAGGATGGGCTAAAGATTGGCCCTACACAACATTAGGGACTAGCTTTGACAAGGGTCATTATTCCACTCCCTTATAAAGAGAGAAGCCCTCACAATGGATGAATTCAGAGAAATGGCCCAAAAGTATATTAACGTGGAAGACATTATCAAATCGAGGAAAAACTTAGAGAAAAGTAAGGATATGTGGCCAAAGCTAACCCAAGCCCCTTCACAACCACAAAACTCCAATTCGCCACCAAAGGGGAGGTATCTAGACTACACACCTCTCAACACTCCCCATTCTCAAATCTATTAGGAAGTAATGAATACTAAGTTCTTGAATGTTCCCAATCCTCTCTCATTAAAAAAACATGCTTAGAAGGATAAGTCCAAGCGCTATGAATTCCATAACAACTATAAGTACAACCCGGAGGACTATGTCTGCCTCCAAGATGCTATTAAGTCTCTTATCTGATATGGCCGTTTGGGATATTATGTTCTCCAAACTCGGAACGAGAACCAACGAGGATTCCAGAACTACAGATAGAGAAGTTATAGCTTGAGAAAAAGTCCTCCCCCTTACCAAAGAATGAGATCTCCAGCAAGGACTAAATGCTAGAGGGAAAATTCACCTCAGGATAACAAGAAAACCTTAAATCGTAGAGCATCCTGAGATCAGTCCCCCCCAGAATGATGACCATCATCACACCAAAATCACTCAAACATTAAACATAATATTGGGTGGATTTGAGGGAGGTGGAGAATCAAGCAATGCAAGGAAGAAAGCCCTACGTGTTGTCTTCAGCGTGGCCTCCCATCCGATCTCTAAGGCGAGATCTGGAATGCGGAAGCCCCCTCTAATTTCCTTTTTCGATAAGGATTACAAAAATTTGATGCCAGAGTATGATGATCCATTGGTAATTTCTAGAGTTATCACTAATGCCTAAGTCTGCCGTATTTTTGTTGATCAAGGAAGTTCAATGAACATTGTGTTTATGGATTTCTACAAAAAGTTAGAACTATCCAGCAAAGACATGACCCCATACACCGATAAATTAATTGGCTTTATAGGAGATAAAATCATCCCGGTGACATACGTGGAAACCAATTTAACTCTTGGTAAAAAACCCCACTTTAAAACAATCAAGGTCAAATTCTTGGTAGTTGATTGGCTCTCTACCTACAACATGATATTGGGCCGCATTTTCGCTGAACGCCTTTGGTGTTGTAATCTCAACCACTCATTTGGCCATGAAGTTTCTGAATAAGGATAATGAAATTGTCATGGTCAAGGGAAACCAGGCTACGGCTCAGAGATGCTACAATGATAGTCTGTAGATAGCAAAGGGCACAAAGTAAATAGAACAACGCAAGCTCGGGTTAGCCACTATGGACCTCCCTAATGTCTTATTGATCAAGATAGATGCGCGTAAAGAGATATGTGACATTCGCCCCTAACCATAAAGAGAGCTTGTCCCCCTCAAACTTGGAAACAAGCTAGATCAAGTTACCAAGATTGGAGGACAGTTGAACCCGGAAGAAGGAGCTCAACTAATCGCGTTCCTTGATAAAAATAAGGACCTTTTTTTGCATGGACTTCGGCTGACATGCCGGAATTAGTCCCTGACTTTATCTCTCACTAACTTTCAATCAAATTGGATACTAAACCAGGGTTATATAGAAAATGGAAAGTTGGACCAGAGAAGCAGGAAATCATTAAAAAATAAGTGAAAATGCTCCTAGATGTCGACTTCATTAGGGAAGTCTCTTATACTACTTGGCTCTCCAACGAAGTCCCGGTGAGAAAAGCAAACGAGAAGTGGTGTACGTGTGTTGATTACACAAACTTAAACAAAGCATGCCTAAGGACCCTTACCCGCTTATCTCATTCATGGATGTTTACTCTGACTACAATCAAATCCTATGCACCTCAATGATGAGGACAAGATCACATTCATAACAGAGAGGGCAAGTGTTGTTATCAAATTATGCCCTTTGGGCTGAAGAAAGTTAGCGCAATCTACTAACGGATGATTAACAAAGTTTTTGATGAGTAAATTAGTAGGATGTTGAAGATTTACATTGATGACATGATCATTAAGACAATGAAGTCCAACAGCCATATCCAGGACCTCAAGGAAGTATTCCAACAATTCTGGAAGCACAACATGAGATTGAAACCTGAAAAGTGTGCTTTCAGAGTACAAGCCGAAAAATTTCTAGGTTTTATGTTGACAAACAGCAGCATTGAAGCCAACTCGAAAAAATGCTAGTCGGTTCTTAACATGCGTAACCTGCAATCCTTGAAGGAAGTCCAATAGCTCACTGGTACAGGTGGAAACAGGCTAGACCAAGTTAGGCTTTACCTTAAATAGGCTTGACCTGTATCCCAATTATAAGGCCTGAGCCTATCTTGTGAGCCTGAAATAGGCTGATTTTTAAGGTCTGGTCTCACCTTTTTAAATTCCTGACCTGACTTGAAGGCCTACTTTGCAATAAAGCCTTTAAATAAGCTAATAGACCTACCTTTAAATAGGCCAGCGAGCCTTTACATAGGCTAACAGACCTACTTTTTAAATAGGCTCATAGGCTTTTACATAAGCTAACAAGCCTAAGCATTGAAATAGGCTAATATATAACTTAACACTCACCCCTACTTTTATAGATACTTACCACTTTCTTGCTATAATTTTTGGTCGATGTGAGACTTGAAGATATACTAAGTTGTCAATTTCTAGTCTATGTGGACCAACATCAAGCTCCTATACTTCAATCACATTAGTAATCCTTATCTTTTTTATTAAGAAGTAAGATATATATATTGATAATTTCATAGAAGGCTACATAAATAAGTGCAAAATTAAAAAAACATGATCTAAAACCCACAGAATTATGCAACCATAACTTAATTAGGACTACGATGTCAATCCTTCACAAGAACACAACATCACAACACATCAAAAAGGACATTCCTATTACGAATCTTATTTATTTGTTGTGAAGAATGAACGAGGGAAAGTATATATAATGAAGAAGAATATAGGTTCCAATGAACATTAGTACTTGAGCTTTTATTCTCTAGAGTTATCTATTTCTTCCATGATTCGATCAAGACAAAAACCAAGACTTGGTGTAGTTCTATATCATGTCAACCTGGCTAGCACATTTTTTCTTAGTGACCCTTGCTTCAACATCATTATATAGTGAACTTCCGTACTTTGAGCTGGAATTTTCAAGCTTATCACCGTGACCCCATATTGTATAAGCTTCTTCACCATAAGCAGCCTCATCACCAATCTCCATATCCTCTTCTAACATCCTTAGAGGAACTGGAATTCGAATGAAGAGGCTTATCAAAGTTGTGCTTATAACATTGTGCAAAATAACAAACAAAATTCAAAGGAACTGGATTCCTATTTGCCTGAACCCAGTCTTGACCATTCGCATTTGGAGGCCATAAAATAGGCCAATATATTGATTATATCCACCAAAAAACAAATTGTTCAGCTTTGGCTTGGCAAAGAGCCCTTTGAGGACTCCTCCAAGGGTTCCTGCAATAGCAAGAATGTGGAAGACTGTCATAGTATCGTCCACCTTTTGGAGTAGCTTTGATCTCTTATGGATTACCATCATAGTAAACTAAGGAATTGAGCTAGAGAAAAGTCCCACTATAAGGGAAAATCTTATATGGCTAGATGTTGAAGGAACTGGGTAGTGGTTTATGAGAGGAAGAGGAAACAAGGATACTGATTCAGAGGAAGGGGTGTTGAGTTGACAACTTGATATATCTCCAAGTCATACATCGACCAAAGACTAGAGTAAAAAAATGATGAATATCTATAAAAGTAGGGGGTAAGTGTTAAGTTATAATATAATTTTAATATACTATTTCCATTCTAACTTACTAACTTAGGTTTTAGTTATTAACTTTTATTAAAATTTAATTAAAAGTTATATTAATATTATAATAAATTAATAATTATAATTATTATAATAATATATATTATATTATATATAGTTAAATAGGCCGAGATAACCTGTCATGCCTAAAAGGCCTATTAGATAGCCTGATGCTTGACTTTTTTAGTTAAACGTGCTTTTAGAAAAGTCTTGACCTAACTTGTTTAGTAAACAGGTCAGGCTTCAAGCAAGTCAGGTCATAGGCTCCTGATAGGAGGCCTAACCTATTTCTACCCCTACTCACTGGGTGGATAGGCCTTAACTCGATTCTTAGCAAAAGTTGCTCACAAGTATCTCCCCCATTTTAAACTCCTTAAAAAGGGAAAAGACTTTAAATTGTCATCAGAGTGCGAGGCCGCATTCCTTGACCTGAAGAATATATTGGCCTCACCCTTATCCTGACAAAGCCGGACTATAGTGAAACACTCTATGTTTATCTGTCTGTCAACAATGAAGCTGTCATTTTCGTCTTGATCAGGGAAACCACAGAAAGGCCAAAGTTGGTTCATTACATGAGTAAAGTCTTGCAGGGGCCCGAGTTTGCTATAAAAGAATTGAGAAGATAGCCCTGACACTCCTTATAGTGGTCTGATGACTAAGATAGCACTTTCAGTGCCACCCTATTGTTGTAAGGGCGAATTAGCCCATTCGACAAGTGTTGCACAAGTTAGACCTACCCGAAAGAATGATTGCCTGGTCCGTAGAACTTTCTGAATTTGGGATTGTATATAAACCTCGTTAAGCTATCAAAGCTTAGGCCCTATCAGATTTCATTGCAGAGTTGACATAGGAACCCGACCATCCTAAGGGAAACTCTTAGACAATTTATGTTGATGGATCCTCGAACCCCAAAGGGAGCGACGCTGGGGTCATTCTGGAAAACGGTGAAGGAATCACCATTAAGCATTCTCTTAGATTCGAGTTTCCAACCTCAAATAATCAGGAGAAATACGAGGCTTGTATTGGAGGCATCACAATGGCAAAAGACATGGGGGCATCCGAGATTACCTTGTGTAGTGACTTGCAGTTGGTGACATCCTAGATCTGGGGTGATAATAAAGCCAAAGATCCCTTTCTACAAAAGTGCTTAGTCAAAGTGAATAGTCTCTTGGAAAATTTCACAAGTGCTAAAGTCAAATATATTTTAAGAGAATAGAACTCACGTGTTAACATCCGTTCCAAACTCGCAAGCACCAAAAGCCCCGACAATAATCATTTTATCATCCAAGAGACTTTTTTAGCCCCTAGCATCACAGATAGCGAAATCCTTATGCTAGTTGACAAGCAAGGAGATTAGATTAGCCCAATTGCTGCCTACTTTTGAGATAGGATCCTTATTGAGGATCCAAAAGAAGCACAGAAGTTGATACGAATTGTGGCTAGATATACACTGTATGATAACTAGCTTTATCGTTGTAGGTTTTTGTCCCCCTTTTCTCAAGTTTTTTGGACCCAAGGAAGCAAAATATGTCTTGGTCGAGATCCACTAAGGAAGTTGCGAGCATCATATTGGTGGAAAAACCTTAGCTCGGAAGGCCCTACGCGCCGATTATTATTGGCCTAATAGGGATGCTAATTCCATAGAACATGTGCAGAAGTGTGATAAGTGTCAATGATTTTTAGACCTCTACTCCATTTTACCAGAAGAACTTACAATGATGTCAATTCTTTGGCCATTCTACCAATGAGGGATGGATATCCTGGGTCCATTTTTGCAGGTTTCGGGATAGTTGAAGTACTTCGTGGTAGTTATTGACTACTTCACTAAGTGGATAGAAGCAGAGCCGCTCCCTACAATCACCTCATCCAGGGTGTAGAAGTTCACTTATAGAAACATCATCAATAAGTTTGAAGTTCCAAAGTCAATTGTAACAGACAATGACACCCAATTCACTAATAAGGGTTTCCAAGACCTTCTCTTTGGACTGCACATCAAGCAACACTTTACCGTAGTAGAACACCAAAAAATGAACGAACAAGCTGAAGCCAGTAACCAGGTTATTCTCCAAGGTATCAAGAAATGGTTAGATAAGGCAAAGGGAAGATAGGCAGAACAACTCGATCATGTCATCTGGGCTTCAACTTGTTCAAGTTAACGTATGGGAGTGAGGAGGTGATCCCAGTAGAGATTAGAGAACCAAGTTGGTGAAGACAACACTTCTCAAAAGACACTAACTCGGAGCTCATCCGTCAGAATCTAGACCTGTTGGAAGAACAACACCGCATTGCACATATCTGTGGTGCGGTAGTCAAACAAAGAATAGCAGGCCGTTATAACACCAAAGTGATTCCATGAAAGTTTGTACCTGGTGATCTCATTTTGTATAGAGTGAATATTAGAGGCAAAAACACATCTCAACTAAAGTTAGCACCAAATTGGGAGGGTCTACACCGAATCACGAGTAAGATGGATACTGGTGTTTATACTTTGAAAACCCTCACTAACAAACGGATCAAGAGCTATTAGAATGCATATAAACTTAAGAAATATTATAGCTAGACTTAATTTCAAATTCAAGTCATGTTAAATTCCTATTTTCTCCACAAATATGTACTTACGCTGGTTTTCGGTTTTGCTTAATAAAAGCTCAAGAATTATCTACCAGTTTACTTTGATTTCATTTAAAGTTATAATGCAATCCATGAGGTCGAACACTGCCTTGACGAGATTCGAGGGATACATGTCCTGATATGGTTTAGCTATTGCGATGCCACTCACCTAAGGTAAAGCGGGAAACCCTTAAGCCACCTTTCGCTGCCTTGCTACGAGTTACGGCTTTTCACCCTTACCTTATCAAACCTAACCTTAACCCACAAGGATGATTAACACCTTGTCGAGGTTAAGTGTAATTAAACGGCAGCCTGAAGTATGGTATTCGTAATTGCCGAGATCCTATATACAAGAACCCCTTCCGAGGCCTGCCTATAAGCCATAACTAAACATACGATGAGAATTTTACTAACTGTTAGGAAAATTTTCTAAGTATTGGGAAAATTGTCATCGTGTTAGAAATATGGAAAGTATGGTTAATATCTGATATAGGATGGTTTGGAGCTTCACCATAGGGGCAACATAGATTTTATTGTCAGATATAGGATGGTTAAGTGGACTTGAACTTCAAGGTGGAGGAATCTACTAACCAAATTACATTATTTGATGAAAGCATTGTTGTTTTGTCGAGAGTGATAATAATTGAAATTTACAATAATTAAACAATAGAGAATTTTCAAGAATGGCATTGAATTACCTCTTTCAAAGACTGTTGGAAGAATACTTTGTCTTTTAGACAAAGACAGCACTACTGCATTGGTAGAAAAGTTTTGGGTTTAATTCATCAATCCAATCAACTTAACAAAACTAATCAACATATATATAAGGAATAAATACTAACCATTCTCTATTGGTAAGAAAGGAGATCTAAATGAAGAAGATGGATTTCTAACATCAGAATTGCTACTTGTTGGAGACTTTAGATTCGCTACACTTCCAGTGAATATCTCTGCATTAGAACCAAACATCAACGAAAGAAATAGAATTCTCAATCATAAATGATCTTGAAAGTTCCTTCGAATATTTACCTAGATTTTCTTTGTTTGTTCTTTGCCTTTTATTTCTAACAATTCTTCTCCTATTCTCCCTTGCAATCTTCAAATCAATATCATTGGTGTCATCCATATTTGGCATTGTAGAACGCTCATTTGCATGCACTAAACAAACTGACACAAAAACATAGAATGATAAGTTCAAGAGTAAATCGGTTTCCTTTGTATGAAGCTATTCCAGGAGTTCAAAAATAACAAAACAGTATTAAAACATGTACAAAACCAACGCCAAATTACATTATTGAATATAAAAAACTTTTAAAAAAAATCACAATATAGGAGACTACATCACAGCTTACTGCCACAATTTGAACCTACCTAACACACATGATTAAGACTGCATTAGATGAGGCATGGTAGCTCATGTTAAATGAAATGGTATAGTAGGTCACATTCTTATCGACTACATACACTTCGTTTTCACATGGTAGCTAATGTTTTCATAGTTCATTGCCGCTGAGGCTTCAGCCCAACGGTATCGAACTCAAGCCGCCACCAAAGGTGGGGCAGTTCCCCACATATATACCCTCTTGAAAAATTCAGTTGGCAAAAGGTAGATGCTCACATATTTACAGTAAAAAAGAAAAAGAAAAAAGAGTAATCACCATTTTGGTCCCAAAAAACTTTATTGACTTCACATTAGTCCTTGAATTTTTTAAATTCAACACGAAGTCCTTGGAACATTAATCTGAAAAGCAAGTTAACTTTTGACTTGTTTTCATAGTTCACATTTAAGTGTGTTCAAGCGGTCCCAAAGACAAATAACTTTTGACTTGTTTCCATTTGCAATTGACACTTTCCAACAATGCATATCATTAATTATAATATGGTATTTGGCAAGGATTGCCATGCGTGTTGCCATATGTATAAATTAACTTTTCAATTCAGATTATACCTTTATAACAGATTTCTTTTGCTTTAGATAGTGCCCTGACATTTTACAGCGCATCTCTTATTTGTTTTCAGTGGTCAACAGTTGCATTAACTATCACTTTTATTTTGAATCCCCACTCTTTTTTTTTATATAAAATGGTTTTTTTTTATAAAATGGTTAATGAAGCTTCCAATCAAACTTTGGTTTAAAAAAATTCAGTAACTTTGGCTAAATGAAAATGAAAAAATTAACCAAGAGCTAGTT
Source organism: Ormosia semicastrata (assembly GCA_029884595.1). Taxonomy (NCBI): domain Eukaryota; kingdom Viridiplantae; phylum Streptophyta; class Magnoliopsida; order Fabales; family Fabaceae; genus Ormosia; species Ormosia semicastrata. Next base: position 6,774,742 of record JAQQTO010000030.1, read on the forward strand.
TTGGAGATTCTATCTAGAACGCAAAATCAGAGACTCTCACCTAATATGAGAGTTCACCATAGCCTAGTGCCATGTTTTTGAGATAGAAATAGGCTACATCATTACAGTTTGCATCAAGGGTAAGAAATACTATTGCAAGTGATTTTTTTATTTAAACTCAACTCATTATCAAAATGATTTATCAAAGACTGTTAAAATACACAAAGACTAATAAAACAATATAGCTCAAGCAATAAAGGAAAACTAAGAAGAAGAAAAAAAAACCAAGTTCTAATGCTCCAAATCTTCAATCATGTCAAGTTTTCATTTTCATCAATCAAATAAAAGAAACTTGTTTCCATAGATTTAAGTGTGTCCACTTATGGTTGAGAACTAATTCATCATACCTAGTGCAAATGCTATCAAACCAGAACTTACTTATTGTTTGTATATAAATTAACTTCTTGGGCAAGAGGTGAGCAAACCCACTTTCACTGGAACCTACTATACTGAAACCCCAGGGGCTTCAAATTCTCACTAAATGAAAGACCTGCTAACCATCCACCATCCATTCCACACGCTGCAATCCCACCCAAAACATTGTCATCACATTTTTGTAACTCCAGTTCTTGCAACATGGAATGCTCTTCAGCCATACTCAACAAACCCAGGAGAAGCAATTGAAATAAAAGAGAGGGGAAGTGAGAGATGGGTTGTCAACAAAAAAATAAATAAATAAAAGCCTTTTCATATAAGTCTGGAACACGCATGTGATGATGCATCAGGCTGCTTCTCCCACAGGCTTAGTCATATAGCCTCCTCATGTGACCAAAGTGTGCCAAAAAATAAGGCAATGCACAAGAAAGCAACACGTGGAATAAATAGGAATAGCACAGTGGAAATTTTTTTCCCCAAATGTATCAGGCATGGATTCAAATAGTATCCAATGTCGTAGAGATTTCAATATCTAAGGTCCCAAAAAATGAAAGAACGGTTAGCATATTCTAACATTCTAAACATAAGGTGTCCAAATCCTATAACTGTATCCAATTAAGATGTAGAGGTGACAAACGGGTCAATCCACCCCGTCTCACCCTGCCCTACCCTACCCCGTCTTTAACCCGTCAAAATATAGGGTAGAGTAGGTTAATCTATTTTGAAAAATAGGTTAGAAGAGTAAACTCATTTCGTTTTAAGATAAGTTGACGAGTTGACTAGTTTAAAAGAGAAAATGAAAAAATGAAAAAAGATAAGTGAGTTAGCGGATCAACCTGTCTAATCCACTTAAAATATAAAAAATGTATAAAAAATAAAAAATTCATAAAAATTTTAAAAAATAAAAAACTATAATTTATAAAGATTAAAAAATAAAAAAATAAAATAAAAAAATAAAATTATATCATACCTATAAAAATATTATAAATACAAATAAAAAAATTTATTTATAATATTTTTAAAAAAAAATTCAACTCAACAGACTATTCTTTTCTCGCCAAGCATAACTCATGGAGTTATGCAGGACGAATTATGCGAGTTGAAAAATAAAAATGAGTTAAAATTTTGAACTCAACTCACAAAAAAATAATAAATTAACGAGTTAACCCAATAAATTGTACCTATTTTGCCACCTTTATTAAGATGTAGTTAATGTGTGTATTGTATTCAACTGGAATTTTTTCTTTTCTTTTTTTTAACCTTGTATTCAATTGGAATTTGAATACTCCCTTTGTACTTAAAAACATGACGTGATGCAGTGTGTATTGTTACGAGAGAGAAAAATGTAAATTTTTTTTTTCTAGATCTGTACTTGTGTGATGAACGGTAAATTTATTTTAATAAAAAATAAATTTTGATTGGTGTTAATCTATAATACTTATATGAAATAAAAGATCAAGAAATAGAGAATAAACTAATTAAATAATTGAACATTAAAATGTGACTATAGTTATAGTTTTGATACTGGTTTTGGCAAATGAATATAATCATTATTTACCACATCACTATTTAAACCTTTTTTTTTATGTATAAAAACACATGCATAAAAAAGTGTCCTTTGTCATTTCAACTAAAAGTGGACTAATTAATTTCTTGTAATAAAAAAATCAAGTTAAAGTAAATAAAATTAGTCTAAAAAATCATAGAATTTATTCTAGTTTATATATCGCAATTGTCAACCTAAATAAAATTGAAGAGACAACGATAGAAGTAAAATTTAAACAGACAATCAATATGGAAGCATATCAAAATATAAAACCACTTACTTCTTAAATCTTATAATATCATGAAGCCATCAAATATCTCAAAATATCTTTAAAAGAGAAAATTTTATACAGAGATAAGTTCCAGAAAATTTTATACATCTTTTTCTCTTAGAAATATATTAGAAAAAAGTGAAATTTCTAATACATTTAAGAATCAACCCAAGGCAAGTATTGGGCTATATGAACAAAAGCCTAATGGGCCAGGCCATCCTTATCCTTATTTGTTTTCTAACTTGGATTGATGCTTAAAGCCCGATACTTGTTTTATTTGTTAGGGTTTCTTTCTTGTTGGCTATATAAATTACTGAAACCTAATTTGCCCGTCTTCCCAATCTCTGTTAATTCTGCGCAGCCTTCTCTTTATTTGGGACGACTAAGGTTGGGTTCGGTTCGGTTCGGTTCGGTTCGTGAGCACCATGAGGGCCAAGGTAAGCTCCTATGTTGTTTTCATTTATCCCCTATGTTGTTGTGGCTGTAGGGCTTTTGGTTTGATTGGGAGTGTGGTTTGTGCAGTGGAAGAAGAAGCGTATGAGGAGGCTGAAGAGGAAGCGCCGAAAGATGAGGCAGAGATCCAAGTAGTGCGAGTGCGTCTTCCCCAACAATAATCTCTCCTAGTTTACTTTTGTTTTCTTATTATTGCCTCGTTTTTGTTTTCTTATGGAATTCCCAGTAAGAGAGTAGTGCTGGTCTCTCATTTTTATTTATTTATATTTTATGTTATGATACTTTTTTATTGGTCTCTTTCGGGACCTTATCTTAGCTCAAAAAATGTTGTTCTTGCTGCCTATTAACAAGCTTTAACATTATATCTTAGCATATCTTATAATTTTTAAACTTTGCCGAATCCACGTATTGATATCATATCTTATCCATGGCTCGTATCAGTATTCATGCTTCTAAGCAAATAATCACTTGCAATCCAAATGACCCCAAATTCTATTGTTCTCAAATTGGATATTCTTGTGGTACTGGAATTTTGATGCGTCTAGGCTAAGATCTGGAAGTTTGGTCCTTGAGGTTTACATATATTTATCGGTTTTCCCTTTTGGAGACAATTTTGATTGCAGCATTGCTATTTTCATGCATTGATTTGAAAATATTTTTGAGTTGTGAGCTGTGAATCTTGCTTGTTAGAAGCCTGAACTTTCATTAATCTTTTTATATTGTTTCTCTGATACCTTGACCTTCATTCATCAATCAAAGGATGAAACCCTTAAGATTGAGTACTTGATGTTTACTGTTCAGACTGGCCACATGCTGAAGCTAGGAAAAAGGGTTGGCGTTTTCCAATCTGTTAGTCCAAACCCGAGCCTATTTTCTACCTGGTTTTACTGATTCTAGATTTGATATGTCCAAATTGTTTTTGGTATAAAATCATCTCTGTTAAATGAAATTTCATGCTATTTTTTGCTGATAAAACGGGGTCAGAGACCCTGGAAATATCATTCTATTAATTTTTTTTTAATATATATGTTTGAGTAGGATCATCTTTAGTAAGCTCAATGAAAAGGATAATGATGTAAATACCGATAGAGACATTTGTCCATACTTCAAGTTAATGCAATTATGGGCAATATCATTACTTAAATACATTATCGAATAGTGTTGATAATGGATGGAATGCTTGTTTGGTAAGATTTCTGGTTATATGAAATCTCTGGCAGCGGTTCTTAACACCTTGAACAGTATGTACAATCACAATTGTGAATGTGAGGAGCGAAAATGGGGTTCCTTATTGGGATTGCTCTTCCTTTACCTATCTGCTGTTTCTGAACCACCTATAAAAACAAGTTTTAGGTATAAGATGTGTAATGGCCATAAAAGAAAAAAGCCTATTTTATTTATCTATTATTGGTTTTTTTTTAAGATAACTAAACGATCAGAGCTGATTGAAATGTTCTCTCATGGTTCCGCAATCGTGGTATAATGGTCTTTGGCAGTACAATTGAGAGAGGTTAATTGTGGTTTCATTTACAATGAAAATCTATCTAATTAAACATGCAACGCAGTTCGCGAGCAATGCAATTTGACATTCAAATGAATGTGAGTTAATGATTTGCCATGAAACTCTGAAGTCTAAACTACGACCTTTCTTTCTTTTTAATTCTTTTTAAGTTCACAGATCACAGCTAACGACAGTAAATAAATGTTGAGAGATAATCCAAATAATGATTCATCCAAAAAAAAATTGTTACTGTTCTTGACTAATATCTTAAAATTCGGCTCCAATAGGAGCAGACTGCGTTATTTGGTCTAATGTCTATCTTAGATCACTGCAGTCCAAACGGCTTATCAGCTCACCTTATAGAAAATTATCATATCTCAACTAAATCTCCTCTTAATAAGGATAATTTGAATCAAGTTCCCTCATAATTACCTGAGTTTCTAATGACAGTAAAATTTTATCTCTAAAATATTACTTCCTTATTAAGTAAGCGCATGCTATAAATAGAGTTTAGCTGCAGCATTTAGTCTCATATACTCTTCTCTCATAATACAAATTCTAGCGTTAGTGGCTGCCATATAAGGAGGAGCAACTGGGTTAGTTCTCCGACCTTCCTCGTTCAAAACAGTTACAGAACAATCACAGTTTGCTTTCTAACATATAGTGTCATCTAGGATTCAAAATTTTGGATTAAGATCCTTTGCAGTTATAAAAACAACTGCAGAGGCTGCAATTCCTAGTCTAATCTAATGGCTGACACTTATAGAGTTATGCTTTTTATCAATATTTTGTCATACTACAAAATAATTTTGATGGCTAAGGTTTCCTTGCAGTTCATTAGTGTAAGTGATCCGTTTCCCAAAATCTCACATAGCACTCCCCAATCATCTATGAACCTTATATATTAAAAACTCAGCAAAAATTAAATGGAAGAGAAATTTGTTTGATGAATGGAAGTGGGTATGTTTTCACTTTGGGAATTCTCAACACGCAAGTTCTGAGGAGAAGTCTGTCTTGAATAGGCAAGTTGTGAATGTAATTCCGAACCTCATCTGCTATCATTCTCCACATCATCCTCACCAATCATGTCTCTTCCACCGCTTTCCCCTTTCCATCATTCCCTCCAGCTTCAACCTCATCTTCTCCAGTGTGCTCCTCATCCTTCTCTTTCCCCACTTAGAGTTTGTTTGAGAAAGTTAGAAAAAATAGATTATGCTAATAATCGATTATTGTAAAAATTAATTATAATCAGAATTTGTTTTTGTTTAAGTATATTTGCTGAAAAGTGATTTTAAAAAATCCGCCGCTTGAACAGTTAGAGGAGGGGATCGCATGGCCTTGCCGGTGCCAGCCGCTTCTTTGCCTTCAAGATCGGGTTGGGCTCCGACGAGGCCAATGCGGATGGAAACTCCGGTGCACAGTGGGGCTGGGCTGTTGTACCCCCGGAGGCTACAGGACTTGCCAGTGTTGATGAGGGACCAGTTGCGGGGGTTGTGATGCTCCACCATCTTGGTGAGAGTGGCGTCCTCTTGGGGGGCTCCAGGACCCCATCACACCGATCATGGCATCTACTTGTTTGTGAAAATGCCAGAAAAGCGTTGGTATGTGTATGTGTATGCCTTTGGTATTCATTCATTTATTATTGCGAATGAAGAAGATTAAGTAATCCTCATTGAAGAGGAGAGTTGTAATAGGTATGAACCATAAAACCGCTCATGTACATAACCACTTCTTCTAGGGGTGAAGGTGTGTGAGAGATAGATGGAACAATGCAGCAAATTATTCAAAAATTATAACTTCCCATCCTTCTTAATTGATTCAATTAACCACTTTTCTTAAAAACTCTATTGCAGCTCACAAGGGTTGGGCGTAGTGTTAGGTGAACTCCGCTGCTTGGAGAAGACAATCACTATTTGTCTCAAGAGATTATTCTCACACCTAAAAAAATGACAATACCTTTTTAAGAAAAAAACCTCTAATATTGGACATCTTTTTTAAATCTTTTAATTTAAAGGTTTTAGAATTGAATTGGGATCAGTAGGATGTCCAAGACTGTGTGGCAGTTAGGAAGGAGTGTCCAGCGACTAGCATGTAACAATCTCGTTATTCTACTAATTTTTTTACTTTAATTTTTTTTAACTCACTCACAAATGTATTCTATATCTCACAGAAATGTTACAATCACATACAACTTGATTTGACATTCATCTCATACAAATATACAGTAGACATACTTTCATCATATTTTAGGTAGACGAGAATCATTTCCCAATATGTAAATATCTGTCTTTGAATTTGATCTTATTTATTTTGAGTTGTTATTGTCATAATCCTGATGTGTCCAGGCAGGATAACTAATTGATGCAAGCCAAAATCAACATGGCATATGAAAGATGAAGCTGTAAGGACCATCTGTTATTTATGTGTATGGTGATTTATGGTTGGGGTGAGTAAATGGAAGAAGCAAAGAGATGTTTTGTAATTGCAAGTTGTTGTTGCAGTTTCACATGCAGATAGTACAGACCATAGAGATGATCAGATGAATAAATTAATACCTCGGGATCGACCTTAGTTACTGTAATGTGCTTGATGTTATAAGATTTGATTCTTGTCCCGTCTTGTTTTAGTTTTACTTGAGTGGACGTGCCAATATTTGCTGAATCCATTCATCACTTCTAAAAGTCAAACGTGGTATGATTAAACACTAAAATCTGTCTGCTAATGGATCAATGAGCAACGCAATGATCAACTACTTGTCCACTTAATTACTGTTCTCTCTCTTCCTCTTGGTACGGTCTTCACTATTTTACTTATCCAATTATCCTATTGAGTGTATGAGATCTAAACAAAGTTAGGAAACACTGATAGTATAAAATGATTGCTGTGATGGTATTTGATATGTATTAGATACTTTTCTGGATATTTTTAGATATTTTTATAGCTTGTTTGAATACATTTAATTTTTTAAATAAGTATTTATATTTTAAAAATAATTACTTAAAAGTATTTTTTTGTTTTTCAGAGTATTTTCTCACTCGATAATTAAAAAATTAATCTCTTAAGATACGGTCAAATACTTAAGTGAGAATTCTTCTCAATAATATTTTTTTCATACACGTGAGTTTAAGGAATGTAAGTCGCTTTCATTTATACTAAAACATGTTGATACTTAAAAGTGTTTTTAAGTGTGTTTAGATGTCATCTTAAAAAAAAAGGAGAAGTTAGAAAAAAAGTAGATCAACTACTTATTTTAGAAACTAATTATCTCAAGCTTTTGAAATAAGTGGAAGAATAAATGGTTATTAATATTAATTATTTTTAATATAAGCACTTTTTAAAACATTATATCAAAATGCAAAATAATTTTTTTCTTTAAAAATAAGTTCCTTTAAAAAGAACTTAAAAAATAAGTATATTTTTTGAGAGCATATCCAAACAACTTTTTATTTATAACTTATATTTTTAATTAATTTTTAAATTTTTGTACCAATACAAGTGAGATATTATAATAATTAAATAAATAATAGTATTTTATTATATCTACATCGATTAAAACTAACTTATTAAACATTGATGTCGTTATTTTTATTTAATATTGATGCTTTTATGATAATATTGTATTAATTTTATTTTTGATCTTAACTATATATATCTTGTAATTTTTAAAATTTATCATTTCCACTTATCGATGTCGTGTGATATTTGTATTCATGCTTCATATAAATGAAGTAAAATTGCTACATTCCTATTTCGGAAGTAGCAAAGTGGTCATACACCTGATTTCTTTACTTACCATTTTGCGTATGTTTTGCTTTGCTTCCTTTTAATTTCCCACCCTTTAATTTGCCTTCATTGGTGGCACAAAACCAACATTTCAGCTTCCTAATGGACAAAACATATGTCTGATGATAGGTATATAAATATTGAAAAATAAAGCAAATAATTGCACCCACTGAAATGAACCTCCTAAGAAAAAAGAAAAAAGGGGAAGAGAAAAAGATCTTGCAGTAAATTACTGTACGCAGTGAGAAGGCAAGAAGAACCTCTGCCTCTTACTTCTAGTGGTATAATTTGATCCCATGGATGATGAAGCAATTTTGGCCACAGCTGATTTAAGGGACTGTTTGAGAGTGCTAAGGCAAACACCATCTTCACTATCCTTTGAACGAAGCACCAATATGCTTTTAATTCTGCCACCCACACTGGCTATGTCAGCTTTAACTGCTGTGAGTCTCAAGCCTTTGAGGACTTGGATGAGTTCAGAGAACAGTTCTGGTCGATCGTCGCAGCAAACTGAAGCTTTGATGATGATGTTGTCCTTTAATTTGTTAACTTTAGTGGAGTTTTCATCTTGAACATGGTCATAGTCAATTGTCACTTCATCAATTTCAGTTGGAACTGTATAGGCTCTGCTAACATCCATTGCTTTTCGCTTTAGATCTTTGACATGGTCTATCACACTCCCTAGTAAAGCTGCCTTGTCCATCTGCAAGTACACAAATGTTATATATCCATCCCCCATTAGCTTCAGCCACTAAAATTCTCTCCCTCATTAAGATGAAGAATTGGAATCAGAAATCCTTATGACCTTGCTAAGCATACCATGTCATGTCACTTTCAAATTCCATTAATTATCTTTTGTGATGCCAGGAACAAAATCTAAATTGTTGCCAGATTGTTCATACTTCATAGTATACTTGAAACAAACTATGCCATCCATGAAAAGAGACACATTAAAATGCTATAAGCTTACAAGTTACAACGGATCGAATCTAAAATCTTATCACTTGAGTGGCTAATTCCATTTTCTTGCTTTGATAACTTGGTAGTATTAATAATAACTATGCCACCCATGAAAAGGGACACATCAAATTTTTTTACCTTATCAGATTTGGGAATCAGTTTTCTGAGACTTGCAAGCTGTGCATTGATCCTGTCTCTGCGCCGTTTCTCTGCTTGACTGTGGCTCTTGGAAGCACTTGCAGCTCTATCTTCTGCAGCCCCTTCAATAGGTACCGGCCATGAATGGAACTCACCAACTTGAAGAGAGGTTGAGTCAGTGACATGAGGCAGTATTTGTGTAGGGACTGAAAGGGGAGAATGATCCCTGCATTGATCCAAGCTGATACCCATATGCCAGCCAGAATTGTAGTAATTTTCCATAGTCACAAAAGAAACCATTCTAAAGTTTCTCCCATGCTTTCTGAGCTTTTTATCTCCCATCCACAGCTACTGTTAGCTGCACTAATAATGAGTGATCTTCTTCTTATCTTGATGGTGATTGGTGTGATATGCAATGACCTTTGATTGGTCTAAATGAAAATCATTATTGGCTGTATCTATCTGTCACTTCACCAAGAAAGTTTTTTTCCCTCCGATAAATCTAACGAACTTAGACTTTGTAATGAATCTAAAGTTTAAGGAGAGGCAAAAATGTAGAGCAAAAGAATAAGAAAGAGGGTGGCCTGGCCTAGTAAGCTAATATTAATTAGTATCCTTGCTGAGTAAGAATTTGGAAATGAAATAGTATCTTGCAAAAAGACACGGGAAGCACTGTTGTAACTTTGGAATTGCTTGACCTAGTAGCAGTAGTTGATGTAGTTGGTCTCTCTTGGTGTAGAGGTCAGATCCCAATCAGAACTCTTAGTGTCATTTTACTTATCTTGAACTTTTGCCTCATAGATTACAATTTTAGATTGATTGATTTTCAGTTTCATATAAAATAGCAGTGAAACTGTATGGTAAAAAAAAAAAGCATTCGTATTTTCTATGCGTTTACCTTGGATGTTTCCTGGAAATAATTAAAGTCATTCACCAACCTTCATCAGTTATTTAAATATATAGATTGGTTAATTGTTTGATAAAATAAAAAGTAATCACTGAAGCTTACTCCAAAGTCCCATGTGTATGGTGGTGGATCCCATTCATTCAAGATACTTTAATAAGGACTTTCCACATTGAATTATCAATTTGGTAGAATTAAGCTTTCATGCCTTCACCTATCTCCCTTTACAATTATTCCAACCAAAGTTTTAGTCTCTGCCATGATGACCAAGATGAAAAAGGTTATAGAAAGAAAACAAACACACAGAGGATCACAAAATAAAAATAAAATAAAAAATAAAAAAGAAAGAAAGAAAGGGGAAGAAAAATAAAACCCAAGATTTGCTCCTGCAATTGGACAAACACATGATGTAACTACATTACTAAACGAATTGCACTTCAAGTTGAAGACACCTGGTGGAGTGGACCCATTTTAGCAAGAGTGATGCTACATACACACACAACACTTCACATCTACATAATTTTTACCATCTAATTACAATTGATCCCTCTTCATTTTCTACACAGTAACACTCTAATTCTACCACCTCATTGATGTGAGAAACAAAGGGATGTACAACAAGTATTTTCCTTTTAATAATCTCAACGTATGCTCTGCAAGTAAGTGGACTAGTCCAATTGTGCATCCTTCCAAGACAAAGTTTTGGTTTCCTTCATGTATCTTGATTGAATGAAAGGTGGAAGTTCAAAGCATGACACTCAGTAAAGTGGCCTACTTTGTACACTTTGATGCCACACTGACTGAAAAGCTTGCTTAGTCTGTCTCCAGCACAAGCTAGCAAACAAGGAAGCCTCAATTACAATCACCCGGGTCACAACGTAGGGCCCTATACTCACTTACAATTGTAACTTCATAATAAAGAGCACCTTGAAGAGTGATGCGACTTCTGATCAACCACTCACTTTGTAAGCCTCTATCTATCTCTTAACAACTTGTGTGGTTTCTTATGATTCCGTATTTTCTTCTAACATCTCTTTTTTCATCAATTTTATTTTGTGTGTCCATTTTATGTGTCTAATCGAAGGCTTTTTGGGTCCCATAATCTCAGAACATATCTGCAATATATCTTATATATTATGCACACACAGACACATCGTCGGTAAGTGAAGTGTCACGATAAAAATGTGGCAAACCAAAAGGATGGAAGTGAACATAGACAGCACGCCTTTTAAAATTTTAATTTGTCAAGCAATAGCATCATATTGATATGAAATGAAGCATTTGAGTAGCTCACGTTGGAAGCCAATGTACCTTTCCTTGTCTCTTTGGTTAGAGAACGCTGAAAGCCCCAAATTAATGAGAAGATGATTTGATAGGTTCATGGATTCGTAATAAATGCTTCAATGCAGCGTAATTAATAGGAGTAATTCTTAGTAAGATATAATTTATTATAAATATTTAAATTATTATTTAATATGCACAAAATAATAAAAACCATGAATTGTATTAATTTTTAAAAATATTTTTATATATGTTAAATAATAATTTAAGTACTTAAAAAATAATGTGTTAAAGCATGTTTATCCTAATAATTTCTCTAATTAGTAGACGACAAGAATAAAGGTGGAGCTTTGAATTAAATGTAGAAAGAAATTAAAGAGATCGTAGAGCCAATCTTTGTTCGTTAGATTTTAAACAAAGAACCAAGACCACAAGGTACCCATGTTATTGGGTGAGCTATGCAGTTGATAAAAATGAAAATAAATACATGATTGAAATGATATTTATTATTGACTTTCTTAAAATGATTTGATTCTTATTTAGATAACGTCTTAAGAGAAATAATTGAAAGTAAAATAGCCCTCAATTGTACTTCACTCAAACAAATTTTCCTTTGTAATTAAACTAGGACGTAAATGAAATGAAGAATAACTTATAGCCACCATGATTGATCGTAGGATTCACTAATTATATAGAGAATAATTTATATTTTTATTTCTTTAACATAACCCTCTCATATTATTCAAAAATTTGAGAGAATCTTAATCTTTAAACCAATGTACTCAACTTTAGATACATTCGAGAAGAAGTAATTATATATAACCTTACCAAAAATTTTGTGGTTTATAACATGTATTTAAAAGGCAAAATTCTAAAATACAATTAGTTGGTGAAGTGGTATTCATACAATTACACGCATTAGCCATAATTAAGTTGAATTAACATAAACCATATTTAAATTAATTATTTATTTCAATTTTTTTTGGTACAACATTTGTTAATTATTTATTTCAATTGATAAGTTATTAATAAAGTTAATCACCTGTATTGTTTAATTTAATTACAAAAATAAGTGATTAACTAGAAGAGTGTTTGGATTTGATTATTTCATAGGAAATAATTGTTTTTTTTTTTTCAAAAGCTCACTCAATAAGCTTTTGATTAAAAACTATTTTGAACACAAAATAAACTTATCCAAAAACACATTGTCAATTGGCCCAAATTATATTTTAGAATATAGCATATAGTAATTATCTCAACATGTGATTTCGTAAGTATTGCATTTGTAACCCGTTTTTCTTCTAATTATGTGAATAACTGAATAATGTGTAAGGGGTATGTATCAAGCAAGCGTAATCAGTTAATAAACATAAAAATTCGAATATTTTTCCTTTACTTGCTAAGAAATTGTTTGCTAATTATTAAATCATGCACCATATTGCACCAAAAAAAAAAAAATCATGCACCATATTCTACCCAAAAGTGGTTGGTGTAGAACAAAAGTGGATTGTGATTTTAGACTAATTTTACTTGTAATGTGAAAGGTTTAAATTTTGAAATTGTCATCACTCTTAATCTGAAATTATGAGAGCAATTTGTTACATAAAAAAAACCATACACCATATTCTAGCTTTCTTCTTTTAAAAATTATGTTATTTTTTGGTAAGATAATTATCTTTTAAATAATCACTCTACACAAAAAATAATAATTATAACATAAAAGTGCTATAAATTCACATTGACATACCTCACAATTCCTAATTAAAACACACAATAACCTACTTTGAGGGTGGCAATTGTATGCCATAATCGGAAAAGCATCCTTTACATAATGATAAGTTCACAAACTCACAAATACAAACTACTTTGATGATAATGTTTACATAAATCCACGAAATTAATCATATAAGGAAAAAAGTGTCCAAATAGACAAAATAAGTGAATCAGTCAAAATGCCAAAATGAGATACTCATCAACATTTGTCTCTCTTGGTCATAAAATAGTCCAAAAATGCATTCTATAAACATTGAGTAGTTTTTTTTTTTTTACAGAAAAAAGATTATGATATTAAAAAAAAGAGAAAAAGAGCATGGGGGCCAAACCAAAACCCATGAAGAGAAAGAAACAATCAAGAAAACCTAAAATTTGGGAGACCAGACCTGTTGCAATTAGAGTCCTCCCAAATAAAACTAGGTGCAGTATCCCACCAAGTAAAACAATGACTAGAAATGTCATGAGAAGCTAGTTTATCTGCACAAGAATTACTCTCCCTAAAAATGTGAAAAACTCTAAAATCCATCAACTGAGTTAAATAAATATAATTTTTCCATCTATTCTTCAACTTCCAAGGTACTAAGTTAAGATTAGAAAAGGCATCCACTACCAATTTAGAGTCACATTCCAACCACAATTTATGCCATCTTCTTTTAAAAGCAATTTCAAGAGCAATTATGGCTGCTGTAAATTCAATATTAAGAGAGGTAGAGATGCCTAAATAATCTGAGAAGCAACCGAAGATCTCACCCCTGCTGCCCCTGAAAATACCACCACAAGAGGCATGACCCAGGTTACCTCTAGAAGCTCCATCAGAATTACTCTTGGTCCACCCACAAAGAGGAGGATACCAGCAAACTTCAAAGATTTTGGGAGATTTAGTAATATGACCCTCCACTGCAAACAACTTCAGGATTTTAAAATCATCAATAGAATTTGAGATATAACCAGCTGAAAGCTTGCCCAACAAAGAAGAGGCAGCTGAAATCAAGTTAATAACATAATTGGAAGAGATAACCTTATTGTGAAACCTTAGTTGGTTTCTGCAAAACCAGATATACCAGAAAGTATGGATGATAACAGATTTGATGATGTCCTTAATTTGAGAACACCAGTTTCTGTTACAAACAGAAAGAGTTGAGACAAAGGAAGAAAGCTCAATATTACAGTTTAGAGTTGCTGAGAGCCAAGACCAGATTTTGGAAGCAAATGTGCATCTAAGGAATAGGTGATCCGAGGATTCATCTGACTTGCCACATAGGCTACAAACCGATACAATAATCACACCTCTTAATCTCATATTCTCATCAGTGGATAGCTTATTATGCAAGAGTCTCCAAAGCAGAAAAGACTTAGAAGGAGGAATAGAAGAACTCCAAATCAATTTACCCCAACTAACTGCCTGATTATCAAGATTAAGATGAGTAAATGCATCTTTAAAGGTGAGAACACCACTGTTAGTCCCTTTCCAAAGCAAACAGTCCACACCCGAATTGAAGGGGATGTGGATGTGATTAATTTCAGAAACCAACAGAGGAAATTTAGCTTCTATAGAACTAGGAATGGACCAAGCATTATCCATAATGAAGTCATTAACCGTAGCTTTTAGAGAATGCCGCAGAGAAAGAGGAATTTGCATTAAATCAGCTATTGGCTGAGAGAACCAGATGTCAGTCCAGAAATGGATAGATTCACCATTCCCTAACTGCCAGCAGCTCTCATTTTTAACATATTGTAAATGAAGCCTCAACCCGGGCCAGAGAGAGGACTTGACATAGTGACCAATTGGAGAATTTTTCCTGAGAAATCTTGCTCTCAAAAGAGCAGCCCAAGGTTTATTTGAAGCAATCATTTCCCAACTTAGTTTCAATAGAGCTACATTATTAATAGATCTCAAAGACCTTAAGCCTAAACCACCTGCATCAACATTGAGTAGTAGACTGCATCAAACATATATTTAACTTAAATTATATTTTGACAATATAAAATAAGGTTAAGGGTATGTAAAATATATAACGATCTATCGAGAGCACATATTGTCAAATCCATAACATTCATAATTATTTTTCTAAGTAATCATAGCCAAAAATATATTCCAAAAAATTACAAAATAATAATAATTAAAGATATTCCAAAATAAAAAAACATAGATAGTGCAGCAGATGGAAACAAATGCATAATATAATTATTTAATAAATAATTATTCTCTCCCCTCCTCCCCCTCCCAAAAATAAAAATAAAAATGTCTACGCTACTTCACACAACAACCGTCATTGGAGCATCATCAAAGCTCCAAAGCCAATTGATCAATACCCTCTATGTCAAAACCAATTGATCAATCTTAAGTAAAACTTAAATATGGAGGCAGTTAAATTTACCCCTTGAGACATGTTGATAATTTTCTTTTTCTCTTTTTTAAACGTGCTTTATGTCTCAATTAAATGAAATATTTCAATATAAAAGCATCACATGAAAATTACAAATCACACCCGTATATAAACTTGTACTTAATCAAATCAATTTGGGTAAGAAAATAAACCACACATGCAAAATAAGCCAAAAAATTTTGTTTCGTTTTACTCCACGTATACCCAACCATTACAGGCAATTTATGGATCTATAAACCCATGTCAAAATGTATTATAGAAACCTCCAACTAATTTCATGCAATTAAACTTTGAGAAAGATTGTCAATACTCAATATATTCCTCCATAACCATAAATAAGCACAAAAAATAATTTAATATAATTCTAAAAAATCTTAAAAGTTAATGTACAGATTTTATTGGCTTTGTGCATGTTTTACAGGCTTCATATGAGTATAAAATAAAAGATCACATTAGGATATAGATAACAAATCTATCTTGATATTTTCATAAACAAATTCGGGCATAAGATTTTTTTTCTAACTAGATAGAATTTAGATAACAATTCTATCTTGTTTTGTATGCACAGGTACGTGTGGGCTTCGTGTAGGGCCTAAGTTCCTCTCTCCATCGTATAGTAATGAGGAATTGAGGATGGTCGCCATTGATTTGACCATTTTAAAACAAGAAAATTAAAAAAAAAATTCCTTTATTCATAAGTGGGCATGAGAATTCGTATAATTCTAAAAAATATATAATAACGATCTTGAATCTATATGACCAGACACTAATATCACTTGTTAGGCGGTCAATACTGGAAGCCCGAAAATACTAAGCAGATAAAGAAGCTAAAGTTTAACTAAACAGTAATATCACACTCAATTAAGCACTAAGCACTGAAAATCATGAACCTTGAGTGAGGGAGAGCTCGAATGGTGAAGAGGGGCTGCGGCGTGACCGACGTTGTCACGTCAAGCTCGATGATGAGGGAGGGTCCGTCGCGGCTGTGTACAGTGGTGCGGCGCTGATGGAGGTTGGAGAAGGAGTAGTTGAAGGTGAGAAATTTGATGTTATTTTAAAAATTAATTATATTATATATATATATATATATTTAAAAAATAATATATAATATTAAACAGACCAGGTTAATAGATTTAAAAAGTTTTTTAAAAAGTGAGAAACTTGGTCCGTTTAACAAAATAAGTTTTTAAAAAAAATTGACTTGACTTTTTTATTAAATGAATTAGGATTGAATTTAAACACTAATTATTGTCTCTAAATACTCAATTCAAATGAATCATTGACTCTAATAATACTTGTAAGATCATCGGGGGAATTCAAAACGAGAGAGATCTCTATCAATACATTAAGCAAGAAATTACAATAATAAGTCTGACACTACAACTTGATTTAAAATCTTAAAACAATAAGTATATAATTTTTTTCACTTATATATTCTCCACTTAACTCATTATTTACTAATGTAATAGTATTCACAAACTTACTTCTTTTAAAAATTATTTTATTTTTTGGTGAGATAATTATCTTTTCAATAACTATTCTACACAACAAAATAATTATAACATAAATGTGTTTATTTTGTTATTGAATGAAACTCATTTCATTTCAAAATCTAGCGTAATAATAACCTTGATAAAATAACTAATATGTACAATATCACCATTTTTTTTTGTATATTCAATAATAATTTTAAAAAAAAATCACTGAACATGAATGAACTACTTTACACTCCACAATTATTCTCTTTATTTTTTATGTAACATCTTTTATGAGAAGAAAAACAGAATTAATTAAAAACAATTCAAAATAGGTTATGAAAACGTCAAAACATTGCTTTGGTCATAATAAAAAGTTATGAGGGACCCATGAATTATTTAAAAATAATGAATGTAAAATCTGTTTATGCCATTGGTGGAAGACTCAGAGCATCACCCTTCAAAATGTAAAACAGACAAATTTTATATATTATATTCACTTATACAACCCCTCTGAATTATATCTCTCTCCTAGCTTATGAAAATAATTATAACAATAATTAAAAAAAAAAAAACATCAGTTCATGAAGTTTGAAGAAGCTGAAGCTTGTCCAGATATATAAATCAGTTATCTATCCTTTTGGTGAATTCTTAACTAAACACCTCATTTCAGTACTCATTAAAATGGATTGCACCAACTTTCCACACAAAGTAAGTTGTTGCAAACATCACTGTACTGATAAAAACAAATGAAAAGGCAATGATAAACAGATCAAAACCCCCAGGAAATTGGAAAGTCAAGCCCTGTTTTGGCAGCCCTCTCTTGCTGTCATCAAACAAGTTAGTAGGGGCTTCTGGAAGTCTCGATCTTTTCTTCCCTCGGTCACTTTCTTTTAAAGCATCTAACACCCTGCTACCCATGTCTAATTTAGATGCTTTTGATTCTGTATACCGGTTGAGGACTCGAGCCGCCCTTAACCTCTCCCTTGCTGTCAGGGAAGATCGTTTGGTTGAAGATTGTGAGTTAGGAGATGCTGCTGACCCTTTCTTTTGGTCAATTGATCCATTGGAAACCCCTGATGTCTGAGATCCTGACTCAGTATTAAGTTTTGCTTGCAGTTGGAAATTTTCATCTGGAGGATTCATAGATGCTAACTGATTATTGGCAGGTGAATTTTCAGTATTGCCAAAATCCTTACTATTGGTGTCTGCTGCAAGCTGATCACTATCTGCAACTGATAAACAATTGCCAAATCTTTTTTCCTTGGCAAGCATTCTTGATCCAGACATTCTCAAGAAGGGTGTAAACTCAGTGGCCTTTGGTAAAGAAGCTCCAACAGAATACCTTGATGCATCCTGATACTTTGCTTGCAACTTCTAAATGAGAATGCAAGACTAGTGTAAGTAATCAGAAAAATGGCAGACAATAATAACATAATTGAATCATACTGAAGTAATTGATGACAAACACAATAACCATTGATAATTCAACAACAACAAAAGCCTTTTTTCCACTGGGTAAGGCCGGCTACATGGATCAAACAACACCATTGTATTCTATCATAAACCAGGTTTTCAGAAAGATCATTTAGATCTAAGACCTTCTTAATGGTTTCACAAAGAGTTTTTCTTGATCTCCCTATATCTCTAACTATCGGGTTATCCTCAATCTAATAAACTCTTTTTTTAGAAAGGCTATTGATAATTCATTACATATAATACAATGGTTTTTCTTCTCGAAAAATAATCTCAAAATGAACATATAAAGGATTCTGATTGATAGCTAAACCTTCATTTTTATCATGAAACAGCTCTCACAACCAAAGTATAACTTGAACATAACTGCAGAGCTACAATTGATAACTCTGTCTTCACAGTACTACATACTAGAATAAGTCTGACACATCAGTTTGGTGCATGTCGACAAAACAGGTACCAATTAAAGCTCCACCCGCAAGGAGATTTGATAGTCTATAATTCACTATAGCAACATAAAATAATACACTAGAAAAATAGCTTTCATAAGAAGTATCCCCTAACGAATACTCTCTACTCTTAATAAAACTTCTTTTTTTGTTTACCTCCATAAAAGCCTTAAATCAAATAATCCTTACCATCTAAAGTTCTATATGCAGTGCCTTGAATCTCTAACAACACAATACTTAAATTTCAGGTTTTTCCTGAACCTCTAACAGCCATCTTTCCTAATCAATCTCCAAACCTTAAACACAATCTTCTTACCATAGTTTAAATCCATAAACTTCTTATCGCCATATACTTCCCATAACCACCAGAAGTAGGTTGGTGAATCTTCTCAAGGCAGCTTAACTGAGGGCATATATTAAATTCAAAATTAAAAATTTCCCCAATTAATCTATCTTTTTTCTTTTTTTGCCCACTTCTGTTTTGATTTATCACTTTTTCATATAGAAGAAAAGAGCCCACTCCAAAAGCTAGCTCATGGGGAGAGGGTTGCCCAAGTTATTATAAGTGGTACTTTGGCTATATACTTAATGGATGTAGGACCTTAACACAATCCCCTCACGCCGAGGGCTAGATATCTAGAGTGTGAAGTTTGCAGACATCTATAGGTGGTCCAACTGAGATAGGCTCTGATTCCATATTAAGAAGAGAATTGAGAAAAAAAAATGTGATTCATTGATTCAATTACTGAGTAATCAGTATATATAGCTACACAAACGAACCTACTTGCATAACTAATTTCTAACTGTCAACTAACTAACCACCAGAAATAACCAACTTAACTGAACCTCAAAGAAGCTAAGCTAATTGATAAACACAAATAGTAGAGCTAAAAGTGCAGGACTAATTTTTCAGAAAAGTGCTTCAGATTTGCAATAAATTTTGGAGCAACAGAGCACATCACAGTACTTTTATATATTCATGTTATCCTATCAGCACCAAAAATTGCTTATCCTCTAAATATATAAAACTTCATAAATGTCTCTGAGTCCTTCTACTTACGTTTAACTTTTGGTAGCATATGTTAAAAAACAGTTGTCACAAATATGTGGAACAAATTAAAGTACAATGTTCTCAGATGCTTCAAAACAAAAGGCAAACATCTGATTTGAGAAAACCAGGAATGGTCCAACGAAACTGAAACTAGAAGAAATGACTTTTAGCACAGAGAAACATATATAAAGAATGAGTGGTGAAGAAGTACATACCGTTGAGCTGAAGCTCATGACGGAGTTTAACGATATAGCCATCTTCTTTTGTCTTTCAAGTTTCAAGGCTCAACCATGGATATGATAGATGGCCGAAAAGAGTGGTCTTCCTCTTACCACTACACTAGATTGTTTATTTAAGGACTGAAATTGCTGCTGCCACATGGCGTAGAGCGCGTGACTACAGGTATTGTTGCTTTTCGAGTTATAAAAAAAAAAAAAAACAGAGGTGAATTAACTCACAAAAATATTTTTAAAAGAATTTATATTAATTATTTGTGATTTTTTATAAAAACAAAGTAGTAATAGACTAATAGTGCAGTATATAACTTTAAAAAAAATAATTAAATTAAATTAAAAGTTTCTTGAATAAGTGAATTATAAAATTTAGTCTGACACGCGCATAATATATATAAGAGATTTTTAACATTCACATCTTCACATAGATGTTAATAACTTATACATTTTGTTTTAGAAAAAAATTAAAGTTTTTATTTATAAAATAATTTAGTCTTAAAGACATATTTGTAACTTAAAATTATGAAATTTAATAATAAAAAAAGACAAATATAAATTTTGATAACAAAAGAGAATTTGACTCTTATTATTAAAAAAACAAAAATATTAATTATTTAAAATAATTACATATTCATAAAAAATTTATAATATAATTTTTTACACAAATTTAAATAGTTTAATAAATTTAAAATAATTTATAATTTATTTAATTAATTACTATGTAAATGTAATAAAAGTCCTTTATGTCTAACGATATACATAATTTAACACGTTAAACATATAACGTAATTTGTTGAATACTAAATTATAAATAATTTATAATTATTTAATTAATATATAAATATCATAAAAATAAATCATATCTAATTTTATACATAAAATTGAACACGTTAGACATATAACGTAATTTATTGAGCACGTTAGACATAATTGTTTTTTATTATATTTATATATTATTAAAAAATTATCTCAAATTTTTAATGAATATATAAATCTTATTTTTTATAAAATAATTAAATTTATTATTTTTATCTTTTATTTTTTATATTTTATGAGAAAAGTCAAATTCTCTTTCAACATTAAATTTAATTTATGTTTGTATTCTCTTTATTCATTAAATTCCCTAAGCCTAAGTTATTAAAATACCCTTAAAACTAAATTATTTAATAAAAAATGTTTTCGTCTTTTTGTCTAAGATAAAATGTAAAAGTTGTTAACGTCCATATGAAATTATGGAGGTTAACAATCTTACCACACACACACAAAACAAAGATTTATCTATTATGTGTTTTGGTCAGCTAAAATGAAAAACAAAGATAATGTGTTTTGGACATTTTGGTTTCACGATTTTAAGAACTGTAAGTCTGTAACTATAAACAACAATTTTTTTTCTGAAAATTTTTTTTTCAGCATTTTGCTTAACATTTGTTTTGTTTTTACAAACCCATAGTGCTAAGCTTGTGATTAACATCATTCATTAACAAAGTAACCGTGATTAAAAAATGTTTGTTTGTGTAGAATATTTATGTTTACTTGTGTACAATATAACCTACACTCGAGACAAGATTAGAAATTTGTTTTTACCATCTAAACTAATATTTATTGGTAAAAGTTGAGTTAATAGACTAAAATTAAAGCAAAAAAATAAATTAAAGAATCTATTATTATTCTATTTACATGCTAAAAGAATATATGAATTTGTCGAATAAGGCTTGAGCAACTAATGAGTGAAGTATTGTTTTATGGCCTAAATTTTTTGTGATAAATCAATTAATGGATTAAACTTCTATTTTTATTAATTAAAGACCTCAACTTTATTTAAAATATATTTATATTAATAGAAATGTTAGATAGACAAAATTATCTAACTTAATAAATAAAAAATAATTTATAATATGAACAAAACATATAACATGTCTTAAAAAAAATTCTAATAGATAAATATTATTAAAATAATTTTTTATTAAAATTGAGATCATTAATTAATAATCAAAACAAAGTTAAGACCAGTAATTGATTAGTTTTAAAGTTGAAATTTTTAATTAATTGTCACATTAGAGTTGAGATTGTTCTACAATACTTTTCTCAGCAAATAATGATATATAGATCCCTTAAATTATTTTAATTGACTAAGATGAAGATACACTTTAAATTAAATTAATATATCTTTACTTCTTCACTTTACAATCACTTTGAATAAATGTTTTCCCAAATAGAAAAAATTCCTCTAAAACTTATTTCTAAAATAAACAAGTAAATATATAACTATCATTGACTTAATATAAGATTAAATCACAATAAACAGTGTCCCAACTAGCTTTAAAACAAGATGAAGCATGATGTACACGATAAACCACATATTTAAAACATGATGTACACGATAAACAGCATGCCAACTAGCTTTAATCAGGTAGCTACCGTAACAAGGAAAAGTGATAAATCCAGCCCATGACAAACATGTGGGCTAGGTGTCGAAGTCGTTCTATTTCGTATTATGGATCAAATTCATTTCATACAAGCAAAAAAAGTAATATACAGAAAATCCTCGGCTAGCTCGCACCAGCAGCCCAAAAAAATGCCTCAACTACAAAAAATATTACAAAACTGACACAGTCCCCAACAGAAACTCGAAATTATTTTGACTTGAACCTCCACCTCCTTCAGAAGCAAGGAAAGAATACTGCATTAAAATCCCACAATAAAATCTATGAAAATTCCCAAGCTGTTACATTGCTCTCCGCATAGACTTGAGTTCATTGCTGAACTTAGCACGGTTGCTTGCATGTCAGTAGCTGCTGCCCATGGGTGGCATGCCAAAAGGAGGCATTGGAGGCATCCCCAATCCACCCATTGGAGGGGGAGGGGCAAAGCCTCCTGCCATACCCGCTCCTCCCATTCCAGGCATTGGTGGTGCAGGCAAAGCAAGAGGCAACAATTGAGCATACATATTCTGCAACAGAAAACATATTACATTCAATCAGTATTCAGTACTATAAAGTCCAATCTGTTAAGAATGATGGATGAGAGGGAGATAGAAATTATCAACTAAATTATTAGAGGGTAGCATAAAATGGCCAAACTAAATTACCTGTTGTGCAATTACTTCCTTTTCTTCTTTTTCTTTAGCCTTCACTTCGTTCTGTGCTTCAATTTTGTCCTTCACCAGTTCATCAACTTTGCCAGTGTACTCACGGATAAACTACAACAGCAAAGAGAAGACAGCGAAAGAAAGTACTACATAAGATGAAAAAGACATGCATGCCAACTGTATTATTATGTGTTTATGTGATACAAGAAAGCAGCATAGAAGAAATATAAACCTGCAAGAGATATGGGAAGGCAAAGTCAATCATATTGTGCATCCAAGCCAGTTCAAGAGCAATGTCTGCCCGGATCAAATCATAGCAAACAAATAGACATGAGGCAAAGCATTCCTTCTTTCCCTGCAAAAGCATGTGGAAAGAAATATTAGAATATATCATTGACCTTACTCAATTTTATGCACATTAATAAATAAAAGATTGGAATATCACCATTCCAAAGGTAAAAAGTTTGGATAAGGTAAGAAAATTAAATCACAATCCATCAATCAGTGAGTGTTGACAGTAAGACTCTTAACATGAAACCAGTAGAATATATTGTCACTACAGGCTTGACAAATAAAATACTAATAATGCTAGTTGCCAATAATTTCTCTGCATGAGTTAGAACTGCACATGCTATGAAGGATACCACAAGCACCAATATGCAATAAACAGAACACGATGATTTAGCATCTTATCGCCTTTAAATAAAACATGTTAACCGAGAATAAGAATCAACCCTAAATCAAATAGGCTGGGCTGGGCCCATATTGCAAAAAAATGAATTATATGCAGTTTGAAACTGAATTTGGTACCTGATCAATGAAATAAACAAGCAACTCTTCAGCAAGTTCACGTTCACCAGATTGTGAGGCCGTCTCCATGGCATCTTTGTAAAGGTTATCCTTCTTTGACAAGGCAATGGACTGCTTCCACCTACCTGCCTTCTTGTAAATATAAGCAGCAACACGTCTCATCTCAAGAAGCTCATGCTTTTCAATCTGCATTACAGATAATAATAATCTATCAGGTTTCTACAATTGAATTGAAAATTAGTCATCATGAAGAACAAATGCAGCTCACCTTCTGTGCAAGGCCTATTTGATCAAAGTTATCATGCAAATCAATTGACTCACGCAATCTATCATAGTCTTCCTCCTCAACATATATCTCATTCAAGGCTTCATTAACAGCAGACACGTTGTTGCTCTGAACTGCAACCATGTATGGCTTGACAAGACGGAGGTGACCAGCCTAGAGTACATTACAGGGAAAACATTCATGAGTGATATAGAAAACAGGATATATCTTATGAAATTTTTGCCAGTATTAATGCTACCTTTCGCATGATGTCAACAACACGTGCATGGTCAACACGAAGTGCAAGGACATTCAGAACATCATTGATAAGATCTGGATGCTCTTGCAAATAGAAGTGAACAGCCTTGTAGTACAACTCCACATTAGCAACTTTGACAATAACATCTTTGAATTGCATGTGATCCCATGCTTCAGGTGAATGGTTCATGATGGTTGTTGCAGCATTATCGAACTCATCATATTGGATATACAAATAGGTCAGTTCCTTCCAATGCTGTTGTTCATCACATGCTCTTATGAGTTTCGGAATATTGAGTCGGGTGGCAAATAGTTTGATATGCTCCATGAGCTTCTCAGGACGGTATCTAGCATACAGAACTCCTAACTCGGTGAAGATGCCCATATGTGCCCGTTCTAATCCTAAACCACTCTCCATGAGGGATATTAGCTCATTGAAGCAACCTCTATTTTGGTAATATTCACTGACCTCTTCCAAGTCATCCACCTACAAAATTCACAACAAAGATTGATATATTAAGCACTGGAAAGCTCACTAACTGCAGACCAACGTAATGCTCATATAATAAGCAAAAAACCTTCCGATCTTCACAATCTCACAGTATATTTTTATGGATATTATTTCCCCATTACATTCTGAAAGCTCAAATTATTAAAACTTTCTAAATTGAAATCAGAGAAAAGCTGAATAAAGAAAAAAAAAATTAGTTCATTCCAAAATATATTTAATTAAAAATTTAACAAAAATCAACATATTACCTGAATAATAATATTGAGCCCACATATCTGGGCCAAACGGAACTCCTCTGCATCAACACATGCAAAGCAAACTTCCTTCCATGTTTTTGCGCTGTTAGCTTTCCTTGCCGCATCAACGGCACCTTGGAACTGTTTCAACTTCACAAGTGTGACTGCCAACTTGGCCCAGTTAGATATAAAAGCATATATAATTTTTGCAGCCTCATATAGTTCTTCATCATACAATCGGTCACCAACATTTTGAAGATTGGCCACATTCGGCATAAGAATGAACTCCTCAATGTCACTGAGCCTATCAATCTTTGCATATGCATAAATGAGCTCACTGTCCACCTTGGGTTCTTTTGCCTTCTGTCTTACCATCAGCAAGTATCTCACCAAGTCATGGTAAACATTGGCATCTCCGGCAGCACGGATAACATCCAAAAATTGTGTGGCATCATCTGCTCGTATAAATGACTCAATTGCATCACTTACTAGCCCTTCCCTGAGTTGAGCCTTGGCCACCTGACTCCAAACAGCATCTTCTTCAACTCGGAAAGCAAACTCCACAGCTCTATCAATGCTATGAATATTATCTAGCAAGACATTGACTGCTTGTACATTTAAGTTGAACTTCTTGAAAATTGCAAATGCTTCCTCATATAACTGAGCTTCAACAGCCATTTCTCCAACTGCAGGCCCATCAAAATTATCCAGTCTATTAATATAATCCATAACTCTGGATGGATCAGCCTTTATCGCTGTCAAAATAAGCAGATTCTGCAAATTAAAGTTCCCACTGAATGCAGAATTCTGAAGCACAATCTTCTCAAGAAGCTCAATCAATTCATGAGGTAGATCAGCAGTCATGAAAGCCTTAACAGCTGCAGAAACTTGTTCAGGGCTCTTGCTTTCCGGCAGAGCAGTAGATACAACCTGATCAATAAGTTGCCTTCTGTAGGCATTATCGGGGTTAAGAACTTTCTCCCAAAGATCACCATCCATTCTCTCAACAACATATCTGTAATCACAATATAAGCATGTAAGCATTGAAGCCAAGGATAATTATTTAGTGAAAGAAAGACACATATACACCACAAACCTTGCTTGTAGTTTGAACAAAGAATTTTTGTTTGTGACATTGATAAGTTCATCATCACATTGTCCTCGTCTGTAAGCTACAACTGCCAAGGTGGGATCACGTTTCTCACAATATTTTCCCACAACTCGAGAATCATAGTATGGGTTGGTAGTGAGAAAATGCTCTGGGTTGTTGTTGCTATCAATGATGATTTTACCCAGTGCGTTGTGAACATGTACATCCTGGCTCCCCTCACTAACGAGATGTTCCAAGAACTGTGTGAGCAAACGAAGGCGATTCCTGAATGCCAAAAAAAGCACCAGAGGAAAATCAGAAACATGAACACAATGCTGCACAATATGTAGGATTTGAGAACAGATACCACCTCTTCTCACATTCCTCCACAAGGGGCTCCACCGGCAGTAATGAACGAACAGAAAGAATCAAGCCTTTGATAAAATCTTCTGGACACTCATCATCTAGCAGCTGCCCAACAACTAAAGGAGCATTCCCTGGATTCACCTATAAAGCAAGGCACAAAGTTTTGACTGAGGCACAGAGAGACAGAGAGAGAGAGAGAGAGAAATAGATACATTCATAAAATAAGCAAGGCTACTACAATAGAAATGCAAACTATGATACCTTCTGAACATAACCTTCAATGTAGCGAAGCATGTTGTTTGTGTATAGATAATGTGTTAGATCCGGAACAAATCCAAAACGGTCACAAACATTAATCAGAGGTCGTGCATCTGGAAGCTTAGCTTCCATTAGAAAGTTCTTTGTTTTCTCAGGATCATAGAAACTTGATTCTCTAGTCACACGCTCGACCTCTTTGATTTGTCCAGTCTTTGCTGCTGCCTCAATGTACTTAAAGTGAATGTCAGGATCCTCACTGTCCCATATTATTCAGAGAGGTAAATATTAGAAGATATACATTGGACAATATCTCCTGTACAAATGGGATCATTTGTCCACCAGCCAAAACAGTTCTTTCCAAATGAAAAAATTACCTGGAGCTCAAATATGATCCAAGGAAAAAATACAGTCCTTCATATGACCTGAACTGCTCAAAAAGCTTTATGCAACCATCAATGCCCAATTGTTCACAATATTCTTTAGCAACCTGGGCAGACATAAGTAAGCTTCAGTTATCAATTAATTATTAATAACTTAAGTTCTAGAAGATAATGACACTTCCATACCTGCACAATTATCTGTAGGTTTCCTCTAAGATTGACCAGCAATAGGTCTTTCATGCACTCTAATGCCCATTCTCGTGACAGAGTACCAAAAAACTCTACAAGTGACTGCAACAATCACATAATGAGTAAGTATTTTTAAACTAAAATGATGTTAAAATAGATAAATTAAAAAAGCAATGGGGCACGTAAACCTGTGGTTCAATTGCATGTGTATTTACAATCACACGTTTTATATCTGGCAACTCTGTATAATGCTGCACCAAGAATAATGCAATCAACAAAAGGGATGACTTTCAGCTTAAACTAGGAAAAGGGTAAGAAAACAACACATTTGGCGAGTAATTACTTGCAAAGCTCGCACATAAAGACCAGCTTTTTCACAAAGTTGGGCAATACGAGGACGGTCATAATGGCTGAACATGCCATTAGCCAAAATTGCATCGGCAACATTAGGGAAAGTTACCAGATTTATCTCCAACACCTGAGAAACAATTCACAAGAAGATTGAATCACTGCAAAGAAAGAATTAAAGGAGTAAAATGCCTATACCAAATGAGAAATGAAGACTGAAACCTTTGTTTGAAGGTACCCATGTTCTGGTAGATTTGGCTTCAAAACATCTAGGAGAAAGGCAGTTGCCTCACGGATCAAGTTTCTCTGAGCAGGACAAAAAAATAACCAGAAGCTAATAAATGGACTGTCCAACAATACATTGCTAAAATAAGGAGGGGAAATGACATGGAAGATACTTATATGTCTTAATCAAGATAATGCCACTTAAAGAAACATTTCATACTACATCAATATGACCATAAAGTAGGAATATTAAATTACTAATCACCATAATGGCTTAATCACAGTAGATAATCAACCTGAAGAAACAGATCAGTTATGGTGTTGTAATCAACTGGACAGCCTCCCTCCATTTGAGACATCATTAGTGCAAAATTAACAGCACCCTGCAAATCAAAACAAAAATAGTTGTTGAATTATTTTGTACAACTATTAATTTCTGTAAATCAAAATGAAAAAAGGTAAATGTAGTTTCTATGTCACAAAAATATAATTTACAGTCTTTGTTTGAAAAAAAATTAGTTACCATGCATCCAACAAGGTGGCAGACAATGGGGAAAATACAAAGAATTAGTTCAATCTAAATAATTACTCAATATACACTGCAGAAGTGCAGAGGTTTCTCACATACCTGAGGATCTGTTCGAAGAATCGTTTGCAAAAGAAAGAGGTAGTCAGGCGTGTACCCAACCTATAGCAACAAATAAGTAATGAAAATGTTCAGGCCCAAATAGTTCAAGTAAAATGAAAAGGCAATATATACAATGTTAATAATACAGGCTAAGTAAAATACTCTACAGGCCGTAACAGCATTAAAGAATTTAACTAGAGGAGGACAAAAAAATCTTATGAATCAAACTTCAATATTCTATGATAAGAAAACAAGCCCTCTACCTGTTTAGAGTATATCAGAATTTTGTCAAACTCCCTTCTCTCAGCAAAAGCAGCAACAACTTTTGGAGTAGCTCTGGCTTTGATATATATTTTTAAAGCAAGATCATTGTCCACAGTCTACAATGGAGCACACTAATAAAATTAACACAAATACTCCATTTCACAATAAGCAAATTTCACAAAAAGTAGTATACCATTAGGCAAACAATTAGAAAGAAACAAAAGCAGAAAACATAAAAAAAAATAACCGACCAATTTAAGTTTTTCAAAATTTCAAATGCAACCCAACCTTTACAAGATCTCCTAGCTCCTCACTGCATTCAAGCTTGTCCTCTGCCAACCAATTCTCCAAAAGATTTTTCTTGTTCTGGTTCACAACCAACCGTGACAATTCTAATGACTCAAAGGCATTCAGCTTTCCTCTCGTTAAAAGTGTTCCAAAATACTGCAACAGTGGAGGAGTTTGCCCAGCTTGCACAGGAACACTCTGCCACAAAGAACAGATTGTGACACTTTAACCATCATAGTCTAATTGAACAAAAAAAAAGGGACAGACCTAAAAACAGTTTAATTCCCTATATCCCTCAAAACAAGCAAAGATGATTCTCTAGGTAAATTTGTTGCAGAAAGAGAATGAACAAAATCTTTAATAGCTACATCTTATCAAGAAACCTGAAATTTGGCAACTGTATCAGGTGTACGAAGGATTCCTTGTGGAGACTCAGCAGCAAGCTCAGCTGCTTCTTTATACTTCGTTTGGGCAAACAGTTCATGGAAACGTTCCACTACCTGTAAATTGTAATGCCAACAAGATGACATGTCAATGTATATAAATTAAAAAAACCAAAAAAAATGCAATTACAATAAGAAACCATTTTAAAAGGCTAATACAAAATCCAATCAAAAGCCAATTCCACAAATTTCAAAGAATACCAAAAAAATCAAACAATAAAATACCAAAAAAATTAATTGAAGCATGTGGATTTCATTACAAGAAAAAAGGTAAATGATTTAAGAAGAAACATATTTATGGCAATACAGCATCCAGATCACTCACATAACCTCCCTCGGCCCAAGCATATCTTTTACAAGAATGAAAAAAATATCTAAGTAAAAAGGTTGACAGTGCAAAACAGATACAAAACATACCAACAAGGAAAGGATATTTCTGCTGAACAGATGTAATAACCTGAACTAGTGAATGCTAAAAAGAAAGATTAGCAAGTGTTTATTAAAGTATTGCACTTTCTACAGCAACAATGCAATCAAACTTCACACAAGTTAGCATTTAGCAATTACATGAAACCCCACCAAATTGATCAGATGTAACGTCCAATTTCTTGGGGACCTTCATGACAACACCCTAATGAAGAAATATTTAAGTTCTAAACAAAAATTGACATACCAGCTTCTCAGCACCAGGAAGATTTCCTCTCTTGGCGAGATTAACTGCTAGCTCCAAATTGTTTAACTGTCATAACAACCAAATCAAATTTGTGAAAATGACACTTTGTTTCCCACTTTACATCATAAAAGTGAGAACAAGATCAGAAACATACTTGACCACTGACAAAATTCACAATGGTTTGATCATTAACAGTAGCCAATAACACCTGGCCTCTCCTGTTAATGGCATAAAAACCTCCCACTGTTGTAGCTTCTGATGTCAAAAATATAGGATCTGGACTAATTCTATTCCTATACACAGCGGTAGCTGTCTCCAAATCATAGACAAATAAGAGACCAAGTTTGGTAATCACATAAATCAAACTGTATTTGTGGGATATCTGCCAAATATCAAATTATGAATCAAATATCTGCACAGTTTATAAAATAAGCATCAAACACCAGCAACTTCTGTACCTGCATGGCAACTGGAAAGTCATCAGCAAAATCTGGGGGAAAGAAAAGATCTGCTTGTTTCTTCGTAAATGACGGTTTCCCTGCTAACAAATTTTGAAAGTTAAATCCCAGAAGGATGATCAACTGAATCACAGATGATAAAATTATACAGATGATTTAATTATAATTCAATATCCGTATCAATCTTCAAATGCCCTGACTAATTTCAATATACTGCTCCTTGGATTTGTGAAATTAACCACCAAACACCACTCAAACCTAGCATATATATTGAAAGAAGCTTCACAGGCTTATCATTCAATTGAAAACCCAACAGAAGTCTGTTACGATCACATTATTCAACATTTCCTATCATTAAAATGCAAAGTAATCCCTGCAGCATGGCCTAACAAGAAAAAGTAATATATTTCTTAACTGAAACTAATACAATGATGAGTGACCTCCTCCATACTGCTACAATTAATTCATCCATCTACAATTTGAAGTTTATGAAACAGGTATTCTGAGTTCAAGAATTTTAAATTCCAAGACAAAAGTGCCATTACTTGAATATCAAAGAAACTTAGAGAGAATTTCTGAATTGCTTGAGTGACCCACCCACTCAACAGATGATCTATTTATATACATAATCAATACAATTTACAAGAATGGGAATTAATTCTAGCTTTAATTCCCAAGATACAATGAATCCTAAGGGTACAATGAATTCTAAGATACAATAAACTCTAATTAGTGGTATAATAATTATATCCTACTTCCAACATAATTATCTATTTCCAACACCATTCTAGGGATATCTTTAAAGGTCATTCTTTCCATTCATCTCGTATTGAGATGAACCTCCCCCCCCCCTTTTCTATTTATAAATAGAGTATCATGAATGGATATTGATACAGGTTATGACCAATTAAAATTTAAATTTCTGATTTAACAGGAACAATTAAGTTTGGAAACTCAAGATGGGACAATTAAATTGGCATTACAAGATAGATTTGTCTAACAACCATATTGCCCATAGATTAATAAAGAAGAAGTAAACGAGATAGAGATAAAATTATGCAAACCTGGCTGTGCACCCAGCTCAATAACATGCAACTTGGATATAATTTGACCAGCATTAAGTGTCTTTGTGGCAAAAGAAATCAAAACAGAAGGATTTTCATTCCCAGGAACCTGTCAAAAAAACACAATTCAGTTTTGCTAGCATAGTAACATGATTAGTAGTATAAAATTATTCAGGTAAACATTAAATAAAGAAATAAAGGAAAATAAACACATAATCATAAAGAGACACACCTTAAATTGAGCAAATGCTGCAGCATGTGCTTCAAGAGCCTGACTGCGCTGTTGATCCACGGAGAAGAGTTGCAGGTTTCCTTTAACCAATTGCGGCCTCTATAACACAAAACATATAAACAAATAAGCCAAACTAGATCAGGCAAGTGAAAATCATAGTAAAATAGATCGTGATTGTTTTCAAGGACCAACTATCCCAATAGCTTGAGCTGTTAGCTTAAGGATAAATGGTTTTATATTTAACACACTCTGTTACACGAGTCCTTTGAACTTGAAGTGTGGATAATGCACATTTGCACAGGCCCATTATTACCTTGTGCTGAAATTCAACTTTTATTAGAAGAATGAAGGCACCAAAGATCAAACTCCTAACCACTTAGTCAAGGAGGTTATGATACCATGTCAAGGATCAATTATCCCAATAGCTTAAGCTGTTCAGTTTCTATATCTAACAATTGTCATAAGATTATGCACAAATAAATCCGATACAAATGGATAAAAAGACAAAGAAATATGAGCTAAATGAAAAACCTAAGTATAGTTGAAATGTATTTCACCATGATAGCCTAGTTACTATAACAAGCACCAGAGATATACCTCAGGGGAACCAGGAGCAATACCAATCAAGACCAACCATTTTTCTGTAGGGTCACATCGATAATTAATTATCTGATTGCTTGCCAAATTTGCTGTTCTCTCAAACATCTTTACAGGTTCAGAGTCACCTACAAGTTACATATATCACGGACCAATATACCAGTTAACAATTTGCAGATGCACTACAAGCACACTGAAAAAGAAATGCATAAACTGGATAACATAGCACAAAACTACAGAGTTATGAAGAATTGCAGTTTGCAGATTATCCTTCTCTTACCTTCAATTGACCAATGGTATACAGAGGTCTGTGTCACAAGACCCAACAACTTGGGGCTAATCCACTTCCAAAAGACTACCTGCACATGAAATAAGGGCATTCCATGAGGATTAACAAAGTTGTCCTTATCACCCATTATGTTACAGTACATGTATACTTGTAGATAACAGTTACCTGCTCAGGCATCTGATATGATTTCATCTTCGCTTTCATCTCAATATTAAATATTTGTAGGTGATCTTGTGTCGTTCCTTGGAGTTGAGCTTCAAGAGAAGTACATAGTTTATAAGTGAATATAATCCAAAAGCAAATAATAATTGAGGAGCAGCACAAACTGAAGCACATGACATAATCAACTAAAACCTTGAATTTTCTCCCAACAATTGGAAGCATTATGAATATCAGGCTATTTTAATAATGACTGCTTTCATTTTGCTAGGGGCATTTTTGTTCTTAAAATAAAACCACTGTCAAGCTTGTCAAATTATGGTAAGTTGGTAACATGAATAATATTTATCATCACAATATTCAACACGCCTTATGTGAAATTGGGAATGATAAATATATTAGCAAAACAAAAAATCATGGAGAATAATATTTATCAGATTCATTGCATTACAAACAATAAAGTTCATATATCTTCGAGAAACCTCACGAGAATAAAGTCATAGTTTAACCCACAAAGCATGACTTCTCTCTTCCTAGCTGCATTCTAATCTAATAGTCCTTTTACTCCAGTATGGAAGGGAGAAAACAAAAGTACAACATTTTTCTTCTCTCAATATTATTATATCACTTAAAGACACAATCTTTTGATTTCATATATAGAATATCAGGCTATTTTAATAATGACTGCTTTCATTTTGCTAGGGGCATTTTTGTTCTTAAAATAAAACCACTGTCAAGCTTGTCAAATTATGGTAAGTTGGTAACATGAATAATATATATCATCACAATATTCAACACGCCTTATGTGAAATTGGGAATGATAAATATATTAGCAAAACAAAAAATCATGGAGAATAATATTTATCAGATTCATTGCATTACAAACAATAAAGTTCATATATCTTCAAGCAACCTCACGAGAATAAAGTCATAGTTTAACCCACAAAGCATGACTTCTCTCTTCCTAGCTGCATTCTAATCTAATAGTCCTTTTACTCCAGTATGGAAGGGAGAAAACAAAAGTACAACATTTTTCTTCTCTCAATATTATTATATCACTTAAAGACACAATCTTTTGATTTCATATATAGAATTGAAAAACAAGGATGCCAATTGACTTCACATTCTCAAATCAATCAAAGATCCCTGCTTCACAATTATGCGATGCATATATATATATATATATATATATATATATATATATATGAAAAATGATCAATTTATACCGATGTGTGACTTGACATACTTACACCACCCAATTAACTTTTTATAGAATGTGATTTTTATCATTCCAATTGCTGAATTATAACTATCGAACACTTTGATCATTTGTGTCAAATCTTGAAAAAATTAAACATCAATAAGAATGTAATCAAGTGGTTCATATTTTCATATATTTCAAAAATATATATTATGTTAATCTTGACATATATCAATAAAGTACTAAACAGTTTTGGATTAATGTAAAATTTTATAGATATAATCTATATAATAGGAACTTTCAATCCAATAATGAATTTTGTGAGAAAATTATTCAATAAAAAATTATTCAATGGTGTAAGAGTAGTTTTGATTTGGAAAATGTTTTTTGTACCACTAAATTTGACACCCCGTATAGACACCGTATGTTGATGTGAGTGTGAGTGGATACGAAGGTATACCATACTCCGAAGTGAAATATACGTAACGTATGTTGATGTGAGAAAGGTGTAAGTTGGGTGTCAAATTCTAGGTGTACAAATGATACGAACCTTAGGAGAACCACACCACAAAAGTTAGTCATTGTGGTTGGAGAGCCTAAGGCCATATAAACCCCACACCGAAATCCCATACTTCCGATGTGGGAC
Organism: Ormosia semicastrata; assembly: GCA_029884595.1. Taxonomy (NCBI): domain Eukaryota; kingdom Viridiplantae; phylum Streptophyta; class Magnoliopsida; order Fabales; family Fabaceae; genus Ormosia; species Ormosia semicastrata. The sequence continues at coordinate 6,809,803 of JAQQTO010000030.1, forward strand.
TCAAGCCCCATACCTTGCAATTGGATCCTAACATTCCACCACGCTCTGCAACCCCGGCGCCCATGCGGGCTGGTTGTGCACTAGCCCTCTGACTAGTCCCGGGCGAACATTGCAATGTCGGCATCACCACCCGCGCCGCTCGTTTGCAGCTGAGAGGCATAGTGGAAGGTTCTGATACCAATTGATACAAACCTTAGGAGAACCACACCACAAAAGCTAGCCATTGTGGTTGGAGAGCCCAAGGCCATATAAACCCCACACTGGAATCTCATACTTCCGATGTGAGACTCAAGTCCCATACCTTGCAATTGGATCCTAACAACAAATGACCGGATTGTTTTGATTTACACCAGTATAAATTGATCACTCACCTATATCTACACTTGACTGTGCTAGAGAAAATATAGTCAGTAGTACTAATGTATCAGTAGCAACTAAGGACCAGAAAACCAAAAATTACACAGGTCATAGTCTTGCTCAACTAAGTCATAATATCATGCATGAAGTAGGTATCTATAGACATGTTAATCTGCTCCTAGTCAAACTAGTAGAAAGTAAGCAGTTTGTTTCATACAATAGTTGCATAAAAAATACAACAAAAGGGGGCAAAAACATAAGGAATTTAAGCTTCTATCCCCCAAAAAAGTAATTAAATAAAGAATTTAAGCTGCCAATAAATCTTGTAATCTACAATGACATACAGATTTCATATCAATACCGGAATGCTAGTAGTTAAAGTATCCACAACATTACTAGCTACAAACAGCTTACAAGTTCAAGAGAAGAATACAAAGGCATAGCCTACCTTTCAAAGCAAGGATCCTAGAATTCGGATTCATAAGAGCAGAATCAGCAGTAATAGGCCTCCTCAAAGGTTGCATTGGCATGTTCATATCAATGATAACCACGCTATTCTGCGGAGCCGTTTCTCGAACACATATATACTTATCGGACTCCATCGTCACATGCGTGAACGTGATGAACTGTGAATTTATGCCAATGCTCGGCAACTGCAATTACACACAAATCACATCACTCAATTAACGATTGAATTTCTCACACTACAGTTCAGATCAGACAAAAAAAACTAGAAACATTCAGATCTGTGTAAAGTAAAACTCAACAGTTCGAAAGTAAGAGAAGCGAAGTAAACTTCGTTACGCTATCGAACAAATCGATCGCAGAAATAAGCAAAGCTTAACTGTAAATTGCAAAACCTCGATGATTATCGCGAAAGCAAGTAAGTGTTGTTGTTGTTTAGTTCTGAAGTAGAGTTGCGATTTGAGCTAAGAAAACAGATAAAAACGAGAGAGAAAAAATGCGATGGAGAAGGAGAACTTACGGTGAGGGCTTCTCTCATGGCGATCGGAGCGTTCGCGGCCGCCATGGTGGCTTGGATCACGGAGCAGCAAATCGGAGAATCGGATCTGTGGTGGCGATTGAAGAGTCAAAAGAGTGAGGATCCAAATCACTGCGAGATCTAGAAGCGACTTGGATCCTCTGGAACGAAAAAGAAGAGAGAGAAGCAAGGAGGGTGCGTTCTGACAGTAATAAAGTGGGGTGAGAAAGAAAGGGAATGGAATTGTTTAAGAAATGAAATGAAATGACAGAAGTAGAGATCTCGTTTTATCATATGTGCTAATAAAGCAAATTTAGGAGCATAAAAAAATAAATCCATCATTATTTGCACACAAATTCAGACATAATACTATTTAGAGCATATCAGAGACGTGTAGTCATTTGCCAACGGCTTCGCTTTGATTTTCATTTTACAGACATAGGAACCGGGTAAGGATCCGACCGATTTTTTTTCTGTCTGCTTTTTTATTTAAATAAGTACATATCTTTATACACAAATTATTTTATATTTACATAATTTTTATTCTTTAATTATGATCTTATTTATATTTTAAATCTGTTATATATTCAAGTTGTGCATATCAAATGATGTGTAAGAAATTTTATCTTTTTTTTATTTTAGAGAAATGTTTGATGTATATTATATTACCTCACATTTGTATTAGATAACAAAATTAAAATATAAGTATATAAAAAATAAAGTGAGACTAATGTAATTAAATGATAAAAATTATGAAAATAAAAATAACATGTATAAATATGTATAAATAACATTATTTTTTATTTTATTTTGTCACATAATCATGTAAGTAGATATGCACCTAAGATGATGTATAAGAAATTTTATCTTTTTTTATTTAGAAAAATGTTTGTGTTCATCAACTAGATATACATCACTATATATTTGTGTGAGGTGATAAAATTAAAGTATAAATATATAAAAAAATTATGTAAAATTAATTATAATTAAATAATAAAATTTATGTAAATATAAATAATATTTATATAAATATATGTGAATAATATTATTATTTATTTTATATGTTTAGTCACGCGAATCATATAAATAAAGAATTAAAAGTAGTTGTATTGTACGCATAATTTATGGGTTTAGTTTATTGAATAATGATGATTTATAGTGTCAAAAGGTTTAAATTATCAGTAAATTTTACATATATATATATATATATATATATATATATATATATGGAAAATGTTAATAGAATCGTATTTCTTTTTAAATAAGAATGTTAGTAATTTCTACCTTTTATTTTTGGATAAAAAAACTATCATTTTTCTATTTAAAATAACTTTAATTTAAGAACATATTAATAAAACTCTTATACCAATTTTAAATTTAAAGTTAATTATTTAAAGAAGAAAGAGATAATTATTTAAAGAAGAAAGAGAAGTAGTGAATTTTATTTAAATGAAGAGAGAAATATTGCATTTAATGAAGAAAAAGAATATAAAAGAATAAATTAAATTTTAATTTTTTAATAAAAAGTAACACATTTATTATTTTAATAAAATTATTAAAATTTTACAGTCAAAAAATATTTTTTAAAAGTTTAAATAATATTTCACATAAATAAAAACTCACATTCGGTTTTGGATTAAAAAGTAAAAACTGATTTTTTTTAAAAAAATGAATTCATACGTAAAAGCTCACATATAAAATAGTAAAAAAATAATTTTAAAATAAAAATATTTTATATGTAAGAAGGACATGTTTCAAAAGTTGCATCTCAAACCAAATTTTTTAATACGTAACAATTCTATTTTTTAATTTTATTTTTAGTTATTTTCTGTATTTTATTTTTTATTTTTTATTATTTAATTAATAAAATTAAATATTAATAAAATAATAAAAAATGAGACTTCACTACACTCTTTTTTTCATTGAATGGAGCATCTCTCTTTCTATTTAAATAAGAATTAACTACTCTTTTCTTTTTAAAATAATTAGGGTGTATTTGTTTCAACTTGTGATTAGGTTTTTTAGAAAAAAGTTATTGTAATAGTATTTAATCATATTTAGTAAAATCAGTTTCAGAACTTTTGCACAAAATGCAATGTAAAATAAAAAACTTTTAAAGTTAATTTTCATAATCTTTGAAAATGAAACTTATGATTTTAACTTATAAATTATTCTTATACTTTGATATGTAAATATTATTTTATCTTCAATCAAATAATTTTTTTAATCATTCTATCTTATTTTAATAATTTAAATAAAAGTGATTCTTTTTTATATCATATAAACGAATCAAATTAACTTAAAATTACTTTATCTCAATGATCCAAACATAAAAATGAATCAATTATAATTGTAAACATAATCAAATTTTTATAATTTTTCCAAACACATACTTAACTTTAAAGTTGATAAAAAAAATAGTTAACTTTAAATTCAAATTTGGTATAAGAATTTTACTAATATGTCCTTAAATTAAAGTTATTTTAAATAGAAAGATGTTGGATTTTTTGTCCAAAAGTAAAAGGTTTAGTTGTTAACAAACTTAGAATTCTCTTTTTAAAAGGAAGAAAATTAGCAATTATATCATATATATATATATATATATATATATATATATATATATATATATATATAAAAGAATATTACAACATCAGTTAAAGTTACCAAATTTGGGGGAAAAAAGAAAAAGATTATCTCATGTGAGTGGGCTAGCGGGCCAAATACTTTGAGACAAAAAGAGAATGGGCCAATTTTTCCATTTGTCATTTGCGTTTTACGTTTGGTAGCCCCAAATGTCCCATCCTCATTTCAGCATTTCCCAACCAGTCACACACACCAAAATAAATATACAAATTAAAATTATACATATACAAAATTAAGATTATCTGGCTATATATACCTGCTTCATCATACTACAGATGAAGCAAAATATAATGTGCTTCACTAAACAAAATGTCGAGGAGATCAGGAGAATGCGTTGCATCTCTGATAGCGTTCTGCGTCTTTGAGGATTAATTTAGTTGGTTATCTTTTTGTGCTTTGGTATTAAGTGTACTGACCTTCGACATACTTCTATATGCCTATTTTTTAGAGCATGCACAAAAAAGTAGATATTAATCCAATGCATTTCTTAGCTCTCCATATTGTTTGTTTTAAAGCCTTTTTTTTTTCTTGAAAACTACCTTCTTCTCAAGAAAGTTTTTGTCCAGGCATTCTGTCAGCTATACCAAATTATGCATTTAATAATAGATAAACTTTGGTGAAATTTTGGGGGCAAGAATAATCTATTTAATTCTGGCGTTCTTTCTTTCAAAAGAAAAGTTGGTGCCTTGTTCATATGTTGATGATTCCCTCCGTGGCCAGTCACTGTTGTCACGGGCAATGATCAAGGTTGAAATTGCATAGTAATTTAGGCTCTTATGCCTAAGATATGATTAAAGGAGGTCAGAGAGGCACCCCTTATTAGGGTTATTTTATATCTTATATATGGTTCAGAAGCAAATGTTAGATTAAAATATTGATCTAAACATGTTAAATAACTCAAGCAACATATTCAGATCAACATAGCAGAAGTTTAAACAGATTGAGAACACCTACTTTCAGTTATTGCAATTAAAGTTCACTCTTTCACACTAACCCAGTTTCTGCTTTGCATTTCCAAACCTTGTCACCCTTCTCCTCTGACCCAGTTTCTACTCTGGCTTTCAAACATTGTTGCCCTTCACCTGTAACCCGAATTCTGCCTTGTTTTTCTAAACCTTTGCTCACTCATAACTCGATGATGTTTTATTTTCCAAAGAGATGAGCAGGTTTAGTCACCCAAAATTGAAAGCAACACGTTTAATTTATAGAGCTCTGCCTATCACAGAGTTCAACAAACATGAGCAAGGTGTGGGAGCGTGAGATTCTCGCGTGTAAATGTTGTTGAACGTTGCTGAGAATGTGGGTTGAATATAGGCTGAAAATGGACCACATTTGGAAAATAATTTCCCGATAAAATAGCAAAGGATTTCAACGGAAATCCAACTTGAAAAACAGAGCAAATAGCTCGAGAACAAACACTGAAAATTCCATCATTCTCCCACTTGGTCCATTTAACCCAACATCAATCATAATAAGAAATAAGATTTATGAATCGTGGCGATAGGTCCCCTGATAGCGAGTATTATCTTCCATGTATCACAATATATCAAGTCTCTTATACTAGCCCTTAACTTAATGAATAAACCATATGTTTATTCTAGGTTAAAACCAAATGATATTTCTCAAAATAAATAAATATGTGCACAAAAACATATGAGAAACCATCAAACTGAATAAGAGTTTCATTGAAAATAATAAATGTACGTACAACGAAAATCACATCATGGAACCAAGTCTCATTCGTACTACATGATCCTTAAAATTCTTTGGTGGCATGCCTTTAGTCAAAGGATCGAGAATCATCAACTCAGTGCTAATGTGTTCAATGACCACTTTCTTTTCCTTAACACGTTCTCTTATGGCTAAATATTTGATGTTGATGTGCTTACTTTGACTTCCACTCTTGTTTTTCTTAGCCATAAATACTGCAACAGAGTTGTCACAGTACAACTTCAATGGCCTAAAAATAGAGTCCACAACTCTAAGCCCAGATATGAAACTCTTCAACCATACCCATGTGAGGTAACCTCAAAACAAGAAATGAACTCGGCCTCCATAGTGGAAGTAGCAGTCAAGGTCTTCTTTGCACTTCTCCAAGATATAGCTCCACCAGCTAACATAAAAATATAACCAGATGTTGATTTTTAGGTATCAATGTAGCCAGCATAGTCTGAATCGAAGTAGTCAATCACTCCCAAATCATCAGTCTGTCTGTACATGAACATGTAGTTCTTTGTCCCTTGAAGATATCTAATCACCTTCTTTGCAGCTTTCCAATGGTCAATACCTGAGTTACTCTAATATCTTCCCAAAACTCCAACAACATATGCAATGTTAGGTATGGTGCAAACCTGAGCATACATATGGCTTCCAACTGCTGAAACATATAGAATGTTTTTCATGTGTTCTTGCCTGAAATCATTTTTCGGGAACTGACTCAAATCGAGTTTGTCACCCTTTACAATGGGAGCTACACTTGGTGAACAATCTTTCATGTTAAATCTCTCTAAAACTTCATTGATATAGGGTCTCTTGAGATAAACTCAAAATGCCTCGAGATCTTTCCCTATGGATCTTAATTCCAATGACATAAGATGTCTCTCCCACATCCTTCATATCAAAGTTCTTCGAGAGAAATTGTTTCACCTCATATAGCATACCATTGTCATTAGTCGCAAGCAAAATATCATCCATGTATAACACAAGAAAACAAATCTTACTCTCTCTGACCTTCTGGTATATACATTGATCCATGACGTTCTCTTCAAAACCGAATGACGTGACGACCTCATAAAATTTTAAATACCACTAGCGGGAGACTTGTTTCAATCCATAGATGGATTTATTAAGCTTGCAGACTAAATGCTCACCATCACTAAAGGAGAATCCTTCAGGTTGTTTCATGTAAACCTCTTCCTCTAGATTACCATTGAGGAACGCCGTTTTCACATCTATTTGATGTAACTCAAAATCAAAATAAGCTATTAATGCCATAATTATCTGGAGAAAATCTTTCTTAGATACAGGAAAAAATGTCTTTGTGTAGTCAATTCCTTCTCTTTGAGTGAACCTTTTGGCAACAAGTCTTGTCTTATGTCTCTCAATGTTGTCTTGTGAGTCTTTCTTTGTTTTAAAGACCCATTTACATCCAATGGCTTTTACACCATTAGGCAACTCAACGAGATCCTAGACTCGGTTAGATGCCATAGAATCCATCTCATCTTTCATGGCATTATACCACAAATTTGATTCCTTAAAACTCATGGCTTTTTAGGATCATTTTCGGCTCCAATGTTATAGTCCAATTCTTGCAGATACACTACATAATCACTAGGAATTGCTGACCTTTTGACTCTAGTAGATCTTCTTAATGTTGCCTCGTTATCTTCTTGAAGAACTTGTTGTCCAATCAGTTGTTCAATATTATCTTGTTGTTCTTCATCAACAATTTGATCTATAGGATCATTTTCAATAGTTTGTGGAACTTTAATTACCAGTCGTCTAACACGTGTTTGTACTTGAGGGGCGTGAATGATAATTAATCTGTCACTTGATCTAGAAGGTTGAGCCTCATAGTGATCCTTTTCAGAAGCAATGTCCTGAAATTGATCATTCCCACTGATGAAGTCATTTTCAAGAAATTTTGCATTTCTTGATTCCACAATCCTAGTGTTGTGCGATGGACAATAGAATTTATACCCTTTGCACTTTTCAGCATATCCAATGAAATACCTACTAATAGTCTTTGGGTCTAGTTTCTTCTCTTGTGGGTTATAAATTCTCACTTCAGACAGGCATCCCCAAACGCTTATATGTCGCAAACTTAGTTTCTAACCTTTGAATAACTCAAAAGGTGTCTTTGAGACAATAACCTTGGTCGGAACTCGGTTTAATATATACACAGCCGTCTTTAGTGCTTCAATCCATAATAATTGAGGAAGTCTTATGTTACTCCTCATACTTCTCACCATGTCCATTAAAGTTCGATTTCTTCTTTTTGCCACACCATTCTGATCCGGAGAACTAGGCATAGTGTATTGGGCAATAATCACATGTTCTTGAAGAAACTTCACAAATGAACCAAGTGCTTGTCCATTCTTCGTGTATCTACCATAGTACTCTCCACCTCTATCGGATCTCACGATCTTAATTTGCTTTCCACAATGCTTCTCCACTTTAGCCTTAAAAACCTTAAAAAGGCACCCAAAGCTTCATCCTTAGAATGAAGTAAGTAGAGATATATATATCGTGAATAATCATATATAAAAGTGATAAAGTATTTTGGACTACTTACATCCATGTCTGGACAGCAAATATATGTATGTAAGATTTCCAACATGTTCGAGCTTCTCTTTGCACCCATTTTAGACTTGTTAGTTTGTTTACCCTTAATACAATCCACACAAGTCTCAAAATCAGCAAAATTCAAAGTACTAAGTACCCTTTCATTCACTAATCACTTAATTCTCTCAATGGAGATGTGTCTCAATCTCTGATGCCACAATATAGAGGATTCCTCATTCATAACACATCATTTTAAACCAGCAGTAACATGCATAGAATTACAAGCAGCGTTATTTTATAAATTAATAGAGTAAAGACCATCAAGTGATATACCAAAATCAATAATTTCATATTTATTGGACAAAGTAAAACCAGAATCTAAAAAATTAAAAGAAAAACCCAAAGGTGCAAGTCTTGAAACAAAAATCAAATTCTTAGAAAAAAACTAGGAACATAAAAGGTCTTTTCTAAACGTAAAATAAAATCACTGCTTAAAACCAAACTACACGTCCCAATGGCTTCCACATGTGAACTCATATTCTCTCCTGAATAGATGCATTGTTCACTTCCCACTGGCTTCCTTAGGTTTTCCATATCCTGCAAGGTATTAGAAACATGGATTGTAGAACCAGAATCAATCCACCATGTGTTATGACACTAACCATATTAGATTCATAACAAATAAATGTAAATAAAGTACCTTTCATGTCGAGCTAGTTCTTAAACTTTGAGCAGTCTTTCTTCATATGCCCCTTCTTTTTGTAGAAGAAACACTTTGACTTTTTCTTTATGACTGACTGAGGAGGAATCTTACCTTTTTTTTTGGCTTGATCCTTCTTTTTCTTTCCGTCAATAGTCAAGTTCATCCTTTCGCGCTCTTCTATCATTAACCTTTCCTCTTCTTGAATACACATAGTCAATAGTTCATTAATTGACCACTTATCCTTATGTGTGTTATAAGAGATTTTGAAAGGGCCATACTGCTGAGGCAGAGTGCACAAAATGTAGTGTACCAGGAAAGATTCTGACATGGTAACCTCCAAGGCTTTCAACTGAGCCGCTATATCTCTCATGCACATGATGTGATCACACACACCTTTTATCCCAATGAGCTTCATGGATGGGAACTGTATTATCAGGGTGTTGGCAAACGCCTTGTTAGATGTAGTGAATTGCTTATCAATAACTTTCAAAAGATCTTTGACTTTATTATGCTGGTCGATAGAACAACGGATACCAGCAGTTATTTTGGTCTTTATGAACATCACAGAGAGACGATTAGATCTCTCCCATTTTTCATAAAGGTCAATAGCATCTGGAGTGCTAGTTTCAGTAATACCAGGTGATTCATCTTTTCTAATAGCATAATCAATGTCTATCCAGCCCAAATGAAGAAGAACCCTTTCCTTCCAAACTTTATAGTTGTCACCCCTTAATTCGGGAATATCACACTTAATATCAGAAATGTTCGCAGGTTGAATAACTGTAAAGTTCAAACATACATGATCATTATTCATAAATTGAGACAAAATTAAATGTCATGTTTTACGAATGTAAATCATGTCTTAATCCATGAATCTAGCAACATAAAACTTGCTTGTGAGCTAAAGTCCTACTCAATTAGATTCATCCATTATCTTTATGACAAAACTACCAAATTATGTTCCATTTCTTAATTCTTGTGGGTAGATTAAGAAATATAATCTGATATTTTATCCTAATTAATCATACAAATATAACAAAATTCTTGTGGGTAGATTTCATTGCATCACATATGATTAATTACAATTAGGGTTTGTTTGGGAAAGCTGAAAATTATAGATTATGCAGATAATCGATTATTGTTATAATCGATTATTGTTATAATCGATTATTGTTATAATCGATTATAATGGATTCATTTTTATATTTAGATGCATTAGTTATAAAGCGATTTTAAGCTAATATGATTCATTTGAATGATATAAAAAAGAATCGCTTTTATGCATTAAATTACTAAAATATGTATAAAATGATTAAAAAAATAATTTGATTGAGGACAAAATAGTATTTACATATCAAAGTTTAAGAAATAATTTATAAGCTAAAATCATAAGCTTCAATCTTTAGCTTATGATTATTAGCTGAAAAAAGTTTTTATTTTACATTGAATTTCGTGTAAAAGCTTTTTTAAAAAATAATCTTTTTACCCAAACATAATAATTATTTCACAAAACAGCTTAATCCTCTAAAAATAACTGAATGAGAAAGATTTAATCTTTCCCAAACATGCTCTTAATGTCTTAACGTGATTCTAAAACTTCATATATAATCCTAATTAATTAAAGATGTTGTGACTATTCCCTAATTAATTAAAATTATATCAATCACTTAACATTAATTAATTCTTAATAAAGAGCTAAATATTTGCATAACATCTTAAATAAATGCAAATAAATTGAATAACAATGCATAAATATTATTTAATATAGTTTTACATATACAATTATCATAAAGTCATACACACAGATTTTAAGAAATATGGCTTCAAAGTACGGTGTTTGTCTTCTTCCAATTATTCAAAAAAGGAAAAAAATATATTCAAAAGTTGAAAATGTGTAAACTTTTAATAAATGCTAAAATAAATTTTCAATCAAATAAAATGACTAACACGGTACTTCTAAAAAAGTCCCTTGGTCATCTTCTTCCTTGAGCTGGGTCACTCTAACCTGGTTGCGACCTGCGAATTCAAATGAAAAACCCAACGGTTTTTCAACCATTTTCAACACCAAAAACATCGTTTAAAAACACAGAAAGCTTTGAAACTCAATTTCATTCTGATTTCTGATTTTAGTTTGGATTAAAAAAAGTCTAAAACATAATGCCCATATTCTTAAATTTGAAACTCCAAAACAGAACAAACAGTAAACAAGGTAAAGGCATATACAAGCTCTGATACCAAATGTTAGATTAAAATATCGATCTAAACATGTTAAACAACTCAAGTAGCATATTCAGATCAACATGGCAGAAGCTAAAATAGATCGAGAACACCTACCTCCAGCTATTGTAATTAAAGTTCACTCTTTCACACTGACCCAGTTTCTGCTTTGTCTCTCCAAACCTTGTCACCCTTCTCCTTTGACCCGGTTTCTGCTCTAGCTTTCAAACATTGTCGCCCTTCACCTGTAACCCGAATTCTGCCTTGTTTTTCCAAACCTTTGCTCGCTCATAACTCAATGGTGTTCTATTTTCTGAAGAAAGGAGCAGACCTAGCCACCCAAAACTGAGAGCAGCACATTCAATTTATAGAGCTCTGCCCATCACAGAGTTCAACAAACGTGAACAGGGCATGGGAGAGTGGGAGTGCGAGATTCTCGCTTGTAAACATTGTTGATCCTTGTTGAGAATGTGGGTTGAATATAGGCTGAAAATGGACCACATTTGGAAACTAATTTCCTGATAAAATAGCAAATGATTTCAACAGAAATCTAGTTTGAAAAACAAAGCAAATAGCTCGGGAACAAACACGGGAAATTCCATCAGCAAATAATAGAGACCATCTTATACAACTCAACGAGACATCAGTTTCATGTTTCACTAGGGATGACTTTAGTTTTGCTCATTTTGTATTTTTATTTGTGATTGGTTCTTTCAATCAAATAAATCTAACTCTATCAGTCTTTAATGAATTAGTTACATCATAAGCACGTTGATAATCACATATTTGATACATTAATAAGCCTTTATTTTTAGTCATTTTCACTCTTCATGTACTTAATTGATTGAGTTTGATTATGTTTTGTAAGTTTAGACTCAAATTGGACTTAATTGAATTTTTTAGTATAATTTATGTCTTACATTATTTCAGTATTTGGGCTATATCTTGGGATATAGGTAGCCAAATGAGGTGAATCTAGTGGTATTTTAAAGATAAAAGAGAACTCTATAACTTTCATGAAGACCTCAAAGGCCCAATCACACGAGTAGATAACTCAAATAGGGGTTGAAGCAAGAACTAAAGTGCTGTTCCTGACAGCTTGATCTATGTGTACTGTTCATGCCATATTTCGGGTTAGAGGTTGTCAAATGGGCTAAAATTTTGATGCTGAATAGTTGAGACCTATATCTACAACTTTCATGTTGAACACTTTTCCAGAATCTGAGGCCTAATGGGTGATATTGGGCTTACAAGTCAGAACAGAAGAGTTGTGACTGGGCCTGAGTAGTGTGCAGTAATTTGAACGTATTTGGAGTTATGGAAATGATATTGGACTCAAACTAAAGCCATTTGAAAACTAAGATCAAGGTCTACAACTTTGATGAAGATCATATTTGCTCATTCTGACGCATTCAATGACTTCAGAGCTAAATGATTTTGGTGACAAGGAATTTTCATAATTTTTCACTCACCAAAAGTCATTTGGCATTTTTCACTCGTTTTTCACTCATCCACTCACTAATGACTCAGCCCCCTTGTCATTTTGTATCTCTAATCCTCTATAAAAAGGGGCCTTAGTAGATCATTGAGGGTATTAGGTGTTAGGTACCAAAATGATGTTAGTTTATCACTAGATTTTCTTATAGTAATTTTCTTTTGTTCTAAATTGAAGTCATGTTCTTCTTCTTCTTTTTCTCTCTTCCTTTCTTCTTGTCTATGAGTAACTAAGTTTCATTTTGCTTGGGTGAAAGAATGAAGCTCTTGGTAATGAAATAAGGTTAGATTAATTTCTCCCTTGTGCTGAAATGATATATTTTTAAGTGGTCATTATACGTATTATATTTTATTTCCAATTAATTTAAAAACCGTCCTTGTAAAGTGGAGTTCTTGATTTGTTGTAGACAAGAGATTGACACAATGAATGCTTGAACCCATTTATGAGTGGTGGTGTTAATAGATGATTAAAGGAATTATAATATAATTACATATATAATTTTTAATGAACTTTGAACGTTGTATTTTTCGATTGGAACCTCCGTTATGTGTGGATTCTAATTGGGTTATAAAAGAATTAATATTGTCCTTAATTTATTTACCAAGAGTAGATCTCCTAACCCAAGCAATTCCTTTTTATTTGTGACCAAGTTTTTATCATCTTTATTATTGTAACAAAATATTTTCCTTACGTCAAATAAAATTTTCTTCATCAATTCCTTGTGGATCAACCCCAGACTCCCAAAAAATTTATTACTTGAGATAACCTGCACTTGAGTTTGCAACTTTTAATTCCGCATCACATGTGCACGACTTCATGCTAATTATTTCTTTTTACATCTTGCATTGACTTATATTTAGCCATTGATGAGTGGAAAAGTATCTGCTCCAATAGGAGGAACTGTACAATCAACATTTGTAGGTTCTCTTAGGAAGCATTTGGAAGAGCTCTAAAAATAAAATTGTCCCCAGGAATTGGATAATTTTCGTAAGCATTTGAAGTTGGGGAAATAGCCTGATGGGGAATCTCAAGAGAAATGTTCAATACTTTTTCTCTTGGTTACTTTAGTGGTTTGATACTTTGATGCAATAGCTCCATCTGGAATCAAAACAACTATAGAATATATTATAGATAAAGTCAAAACCCAAGCTTCTATTGTGTCTGGCTTTACCAAGCCCTCAAATCAATCGCTACTTACTAGTGCGATAGAAATATAGATAGATGTTTGTCCTAATTAATCTAGCATGTTTTTTTTTCCTTATATATGGGCACTCCCTTTCCTAGAATATGTCATTGGTTGCCATGTAATTTTTAATATTTAATAATAACGACATTAAAGTTTAAATCTTATATATCTATATGAATTTGATTTTGAGCAAATCATTATAACTTTTTTATACTATCATTCAATTATGTTTTATTAAATTATTAAAGAAATTTGACCATCATAATCATTTTTGTAATATTTTTTTAAATTATTAAATTATAATGCTTATGATCCCTATGGCAACATGTCAAGTATCAAGAATAAAGCTAAAACTACAACTCATAATACCCGTATTGTCTGGAGATAATAGAAAAATAATTTCTTCCTTTTCCTTTCCATGCTTCCATGTATGTCAGTATATTTTTCATTTAATTGGAGGGCTAGATAAAATTTAGTATCTACCAGGCCTTAAGACTTGATCAATTTCCCACTACTAGAAAATTGAGTTTTAGAGACCGAAAAATTGATCTCTAAATCAAGAAAATCGGTCTCTAAAATAATTAGAGACCAATTTAGAGACCAATTTAGAGACCGATTTAAATCAGTCTCTAAAAGCCTCGTCGCTAAATATTAGAGACCGATTTTAAAGAGACCGATTATTTCAGTCTCTAAATCAGTCTCTAATTTTTGGTCAAATATTGGTCAATTATATTTCAAAAAAAAATACATTAGAGACCGATTTTTTAGAGACTGATTTTTTAGTCTCTAAATCAGTCTCTAAATTGGTCTCTAAATCAGTCTCTAAAATCATGAATATATTATATATTTTATGAAATCAGTCGCTAAAGCAATCTCTAATTTAGAGACTGATTTATCGGTCTCTAAATCAGTCTCTAAATAAAACTTTGAATATATTATATATTTTATAAAATCGGTGACTAAATCAGTCTCTAATTATCAGTATCTAATTCAATCTTTAATTTGTGGTATGAATTTGTAATTATTTTTAAATTTATTAAAATCCAAATTTTTAAAATACCTAATAAATAACAATCAACAATCTCATATATAACCAAACACATAAATAAAAAATAATATAAACTAAACTAATTAGGATCTTGAAAATATATCATTTAAATATCAAGACATTCTATAATAAACTAATTTAAGTATTGTCTATAATATCTCATTACTACAACATTTCAAATGTAAGAAAATTGAATACAACACAAACTAAACTGTAACCATAAAAATTCCTTTGGCTTGATTAGAGACATTGGCCTGATCATAAGGTTTCGTCTGAAATGTGAAAGCCAGCCATGTCGTGGGTTTCTGCAGCTATAGCCGGACAAGGTGAAGATCTGAAGCTCTCCTTTAACGGTCCTGATTTAATTTTTGAGTGGCCTATAGGCTTGTTCACCTGTACAGTGCTTGTGACATTAAAACTCAAGGGCCGCTTTGATCTGAATGTTCCTTGCTCTGTTATTGTTCATCTTCCCTCCCTCAAGACTTTGCATCTCAAGGCCTGTACGAGGTAAAGATATAAGCAGAAAATAATCCAACTTGACTTTTGGCATTTTCTTTTTAAGAAAATTAGCCAACTAATTTCTACCAACATAAAGTCAAAGGAACAATAGTTGACTTCAACAGAATCAATGTAAATTTGCATGACCAAAAGGAAGAAAAATAAATTGCTCTGAACCTCCATTGGAACACATCAAGACAAAATTATGATCCAAAGAACATTCAATAAGACAACCATTGCGCACTACTAATCTCAAAGTCTAAACAAAACACAGATGAAACAATAATATAGCAAAGGCTCTATTCATCATCCAAAAGAAAAATAGATCATGTTATTAAACTCTAGAGAAAGAACAAGCAAAAACCCAAAGCACGCATTTAGAATTCAACAAGCAGAACCCAAAGCATATATTCAGAATTCCTTTAAGCATAAAAACTAATCCACTTGTCCATTTTATTAGCAAGCACACCTATAACTACTTGCGCATGAGCTTGACAATCCAAGAAACACTTCATGATTATGCTATATTGACTCATACAGTCCCACATTAACAATATGCATCCATAAACATTCATCACATGCTCGTTCTCCCTTTTTATTTTATTAAGATGTCTAATAACAGAGCACAAAAACATTCATTCAGCAAATCACATATTAGTCTGGTGAGCCAAAACAAAATTAAGTGAGCAGGGATCTTAAAATTGACATGAGCATTGGAAGAATGAAGTACCATTTTCTTGGCGTGTTGCATCTGATGGTGATCTATTTGTAGATAACATATCACAAATGGTTTCATTATATATTTCCAACATTGACACCTGTATATTTTTATGAAGGAAAAACCTTCTTAGATCTCAACATCATATTTAAAAATTTACAAAACATTGCAATGATATACTCTATATCACCTGCATCTCATATTTCCAGCCTTGGGATTGCAGAGCCTGTCTTGTTTGAAATATTTGTTCTAGTGAACGGGGTATCAGGCCCTTTTCCTCTGGATGTCCAGGCCTGCCCATCATTGTATAGGTTTTCCCTGACCCTGTTTGACCATAGGCAAAAATACAAACCTGGAAAAGAAAATGTCCATCATCTTTCAAAGAATCCTTGGTGCTAAACATGTATGCATACAAATTGATAAACATGCATATTATATATCTAAAGTGTTTTAGAATTCTTTTTTTCTATATCTGACTAGCAATTGCACAATGGCTCGCAGCTATGTATATAATATAATAATTTGAAATGATATATAAGGGATAAAAGAAGAACTTGGAAATTACCTTATAACCATCAAGAGCACTTTGCACAAGCTGTGAAATTTCTATAAAAACTTCTTCTTGTGATACGTCAGGTGCAAAAACTTTATCAAATGTAAAAGAATGTTTTTGGCCTAAGAAAACAATAGCAACATAATTTACAACATAGTTAAATATAAACTAAAACAAGCATACATCAATAAGAAAAAGAACAACTTCAATGACAGCATCATGATATATACTGTCGCGATCGGGATCGCGGCGGATCATAGCAACTCATGTGATTTTAGAAAAAGAAATAGAGTCGCCACCAATTTTATTTAAATTAGGAAAAATTGGAAAACCTTTCTTTGGAAATAGTCTTTGGAACCAGATTGGATTCGGGAGTCGGTTATGGATAAGGAAGGGCGGAAACTTAATCCCACAGCACCCCTAACACACCCGTTCTAAAAATGGTACCTTAAATTGATTGTGCGGAACTTTATAACTTTTGAAAATATTTGTTTTATCATTTTCTTTTAAAAAAATAGATAAATAAAAAAAATTAAAAGAAGGAAAAGAAGATTTTAGGAATCATCGAGTTGTCACAACTTAAATGATTCCCAAAACAAGAGATTAACAAACTGTCACAGCTCAGCTAATCCGATATTATAATTTCTCAACAACGTTTAATTATTTTATTTTATTTTTAACAAAACCAACAACTAAAGAAAGAGAAAAAAAAATAAAAATAAATATGATAAACAAAGTTAACAAAAAAAAGAAAATTATTATTTATCTATACTACCCAAGCTCAGAAGAATGCCTTGGATTACAAAAAAAAGTAAAATAATCATGAAGCCCAACCCAGCAGAATCCTTTTCTTTTATTGTACTTTTGTTATAAACTCTTTTTCTTAAAACATACATGCTACCTTCTAAAAAAAATAATAATAAAAGAAGAAAGCAGAAAACAGAGGCTCGTAGCCTCTGATAAGGAGAAAAAAAAAAGGAAAGAGGCGTCGTGTTGTGTTGGGAAGGATCTGGTGGAGGTCCGACGGTCGGTTGGGGGTTCTAGTTCTTTGTGATCTGACGGTCGGTGCAGGGGGGATCATGGCTTTTGTTGTCTGACGGTCGGTGCGGGGATGGATTTTGGTTGTTAGTAGAGTGGTGAAGGTTGGTGTGGGTTTACGTGGGGGCCTGGAGGTAGTTGGTTAGAATGGTGATTCGGAGGGTAGGTGTTTAGGAGGTTGAAGGTGGGATGGAAGATGGTTGGGTTCGACGGTCGGTGTGGAGAGGGACTTGGTTGGGTTCGACGGTCGGTGCGGAGATGGATTTTGGTTGGGTTCGACGGTCGGTCGAAGGGAGAAATTATGTTGGGTTCGACGGTCAGTTGAAGGGAGAGATTTTGTGTTGGGTTCGACGGTCGGTTGGAGGGGAGATTTGGTGTTGGGTTCAACGGTCGGTTGAAGGGAGAGATTTGGTGTTGGGTCGACGGTCCGTCGAAGGGAGAAATTGTGTTGGGTTCGACGGTTGGTTGAAGGGAGAGATTTTGTGTTGGGTTCGACGGTCGGTTGGAGGGGAGATTTGGTGTTGGGTTCGATGGTCGGTTGAAGGGAGAGATTTGGTGTTGGGTCCGACAGTCGGTCGAAGGGAGAAATTGTGTTGGGTTCGACGGTCGGTTGAAGGGAAGGATCTGGCTTCTATGAGGTTCGACGGACGGTGAGGGGAAGGATCTGGCTTCTGTGAGGTTCGACGGTCGGTGAGGGCTTCTAAGGTCCTACGGTCAGTTATTCGGTCCGATGGTCAGTTCTGAAGGTAATGAGTTGTGGTGAGGTTGGTTGCGGAAGTTGAAGGTGGGTGAGGCTATGAAGGTGCAACCATGATGGTGGCCACTGTTTGGAGGCTTGGAGGTGGGGATGAGTTGTTAGGGGAATGGTGAAGGTTGAGGAAGGTGAACAGTGGCAGGAAATTGCGTGGTAGTGTTTTTGGTGAGGGTGAAAATAGAAGAAAAATAGAATGCAGAAATTTAGATGAAACAGCAATGGCAGAAGTCAAAGCATAAGGAAAAAAAAAACAAACAAAATACCTCCGTGCTTCAGGAAAACAACTTGGAGAAAATCTTTCTATTCAATTCTTTTCGTTACAATCTCACTTCTCACTTTCTCTCAAAACCCAGTTTTCTCACCAGTAGCAAGTAATAGCTTTTTTTATCTGTAAGAGAAAACTGTAAACTAAAGAAAATCTCCAAAAAAAAGAAAAAAGATACCCTCTTTCTTTACATTGTCCCCTTTTATAGGCATAAAGAGATTCTGGCTTGGCATCCCGAGCGTCGGTTGTGCAGAATCCTTCTCTGTAAAAATATCTTCCTCTCTAATATTAGCTTGGGCAGCACGAGATTGTGCCATCTCTGTCGGCTCTCTATTTTTGGCTTTAAAACTTGCTTCTTTTTTTCTCTTTTCCCGCCCCTATCCCGTTTTGTGTATCTGGGGTTCAACGCCGCAAGAGGGCATCGTGAGACGATGGTAAAAAAGTCGCCTCTAAGGCGATAGCCGCAAAAAGCGCCTCTAAGGCAAGAGGCTGCAAGAGTTGCATCGGGCAGCAGCTCCTTCACCATTTGATGCTTCATTCCTCTGTTCCACGTCTTTCTTCCTCCCAATATCTCTGTTGCTTTTCCTTTTTGTTCATTCTGGCCGTCTGCCGACTTGCGAAGATTGGTGGTCTACGCCTGCTACCACCCTTTTTTTTGTCTTTCTTTGGTTTGTTTCCTTTTTATTTCTTGCTTTGCATGTCTTTTGTCTTCTTCTTCCCGGCTTTGTTTGCTTCTCGCAACGATGGCCTCCTTTTCATTTTCTTCAAGGCTGCCTCACTCAATTGCATTAAAGCTTTTGGCCCAAGTATTTGGCTATTCTTTGTACGTTGTTTCCTTTTCTTTGTTGCTTCTTCTTTTTTTTTTTTTTTGAAACTTTAAACAAAATGGGCCAAAGTAGCTAAATGGACCGTAACATATATTTTTATTGGGCTATACTTGATCTGGATCGAAACTAAAGAAATGAGGGTAATTAATAAAAAAAATTACTATTTTTTATTTTTATTAAAAGTTTTAAGGATCCGGACAAAATTGAGTGTTCATTGAGGTTCCCTCTTTACTTGTTTCTTAGTAGAGACCATGAATAACTGTAGTTTTCATGTTATTGTTGTAAGAAACGAGTAAAGACGTGAACTCAAATTTTGTCCGGCAATGTATAGGATGAGGTGAATAGACAAGGCAAAGATGCCGCTTGGAAACCAGCGAGCTAAAATCTGGATTTACGAGTTGTTGCAACATCGTTAACCCTACCAAAGTGAAACTCGGCGTAAAGCCAGAGACGTCACTGCATTGTCAACGAGCTGTCACAGCTCAGTTGACATTTTTTTTTTTTGAATCTTAAAAGACCTTGGGTGACTTTACAACTAGAAATGGTAAAAGACAGTGGGCTTGACCCAGAATTCAAAAAGACAGTGGGCTTGGCCCAAAATTTAAAAGACAGTGGGCTTGGCCTGAAATTTAAAAAGACAGTGGGCTTGGCCCGGAATTTAAAAGATAGTGGGCTTGGCCCGGAATTTAAAAGACAATGGGCTTGACCCGAAATTTAAAAGACCAGTGGGCTTGGCCCAAAATTTAAAAGACAATGGGCTTGACCCGGAATTTAAAAGACAGTAGGCTTGGCCCGAAATTTAAAAGACAGTGGGCTTGGTCCAAAATTTAAAAGACAGTGGGCTTGGCCCAGAATTTAAAAGACAGTGGGCTTGGCCCAGAATTTAAAAAGACAGTGGGCTTGGCCCGATAGGATTTTTTTTTTATGTTTTGCTGTTCTTTTACAGTGAAGCTTGGCGCAAAAGCCAAAGACATCACTTTTCACAACTTTGCAGCTCATGGAGGGATGTTGCAACGTACATTCCTGCAACTCAAAAATCATATCAAAAGATTGAAAACATTATGCCAAAACCTTTCTTTTGCATACCTGATTCTAATTGCTTCCTCGGAAAATTTTGATCTATCAAACCCGGGCATAGGCTCTGGCAAACTAGGGCTCATCAACTTGTTTCGAGTTCCTTGGAATCCTCAAACACTGGAGTCACTTTACTTCTGAGTTTGCTCATCAGGCACACAGTTTCCCTCTTAACATTGCCGATTACATTAGGATCTTTTCTTCCCTCGTTTGAACCTTCTGATTCATTCTTGATCTAACTCGTTAGTTAGAGGATTGCCATTAAATTGTTAGATCAATGATACTGAATTTATATTCCCTATTATCGAAGCATTTTGTGATAAACACGTGCGACTTCACAAATATAAAAGAAAGGAACATGACAAAGAAAGATGAAGAATAAAAAGAGAAGAAAGGAAAGTATTTTCATTGATTTGGGTGTTCACAAGCACGAAAAGGCAAATAGTACAAAAGGATGATACAAAGGCAAGGTGACAGACAATTGCCCCAGTTAGGATTCCTTTCTTCTTATTAGATAGGTCCTAATTCTCAGATGGATATTACAATCACTTGTGACACGATCTCTCTTCCATCCACCACCGCTTAAAATTGCCCCAGTTTTGTCTTCCATCGCCACTTAAAATTGTCCCAGTTTTTTTGTCTTCTTTTATGCTGTCTAGGTGAGCCCTTCAGGCGACATCTTCTAGGAGAGCCTTTGCCGACTTTAAACTTTTTTTTTTTTTTAAAATTTAGATGCCCTAACTTTTGCTTAGGTGCCTTGCAGTTTTCAACCTAACGAGTTATTTTCTTTTCTTTCTTTTTCTTTTTCTTCTTCTTTTTTTTCTTCTTTTTTTTTAGGCATAGAACTTTTTGACTGCGTCAGCATTTGTCGGTCTTGGCAATTCATTTCCATCCATATCTGTTAAAACTAAGGTGCCTCCAGAGAATGTCTTCTTAACGATATACGACCCTTCATAACTCGGTGCCCATTTTCCTCGAGCGTCCTCTTGGTTTGGAATTTTTTCTTTAAAACTAGGTCACCTACTTGGAACTCCCTAGGGCGCACTTTCTTGTTGAAAGCTCTTGCCATTCTTCTTTGGTATAGTTGCCCATGACAGATAGCTTTTAATCGCTTTTCTTCAATCATGTTTAACTGCTCGTATCGAGTCTTTACCCATTCTGCTTCTTCTAACTCAGCTTCCATCAACACTCTTAAAGATGGGATTTCGACCTCTATGAGGGAGACTGCTTCCATACCATCATAGACCAAGGAGAACGGTGTTGCCCCAGTGCTGGATCGGATATTAGTGCGATAAGCGTGGAGAGCATAGGGGAGCATCTCATGCCATTCTCTGTAGTTGACCACCATTTTGGCTACTATCTTCTTGATGTTCTTATTTATCGCTTCTATCGCACCATTCATCTGGGGTCTGTAAGGAGTAGAATTGTGATGCTTGATCCTAAACCTCTGGCATAGATTCTTGATTTCTGCACTATTGAGGTTAGGGCCATTATCTGTGATAATCCTCTCCGGAATTCCATACCGAAAAATGATGTTTACCCTTAAAAATTTAAGGACGACCTTTTGAGTGACTTTGGTGTAGGAAGTAGCCTCTACCCACTTGGTGAAATAATCAATTGCTACTAGGATAAACCTATGGCCATTGGAAGCTTTCGAGTTTATTGGCCCAATAACATCGATTTTCCACATTGAAAAAGGCCAGGGTGCCACCATATTATGCAATGGAACGGGTGGTGCATTAATGCGATCAGCGTACGCTTAGCATTTATGATACTTTTGAACATATTCTATGCAATCAGCTTCCATAGTAGACCAGTAATAACCATATCGCAGGATCTGACGAGCCATCATGATACCATTGGCATGTGTTCCACATATTCCCTCATGAACTTCTGTTAAGATAGTGAGAGCCTCCTTAGCTCCTATGCATCTGAGGAGTGTGTCATCACAGTTTCTTTTGTACAGTATTTCCCCATTCAAAAAGAAAGTCATGGAAAGCCGATGGATGCTCTTTTTGTCTGTCTCATTTGCCCCTGATAGGTATTCTCTGAACTTGATGTACTGCATGATATCATGGAACCAGGGCTGACCATCTTCTTCTTCCTCAATATTAGAACAGTAGACTGGTTCACTTTCTGCCCTTATTCGGATAGGTTGCACATTAGCATGAATATTCAGATTAGTCATTACAGCCAAAGTTGCTAGAGCATCTGCGAACTGGTTCTTATCCCGAGTCAAGTGCGAGAAGGTGATCCCTTCAAACTTCTCGATCAACTGCATCAAATATTTCTGGTAGGGAATCAACTTGGGGTCTTTAGTCTACCATTCCCCGTTCACTTGATAGATTATTAGCGCTGAGTCTCCATATACTTGTAGTTCTTTTACTCCCAATTCTATTGCAACCTTTAACCCTTGAGCACAAGCTTCATACTCTGCAACATTATTGGTGCAATCGAACTCTAACTTGATGGCCACTGGGTATTGCTTCTCACTTGGTGATATGACCACTGCACCTATGTCGTTCCCATACATATTGACTGCTCCGTCAAAAAACATCTTCCACATGTCCTCTTCATCTGACTCATCTTCTTCAACTGCTAAAACATCCTCATCAGGAAAATCAGACGTCATAGGTTGCTGGTAATTGAGCGGGTTCTCAGCTAAGTGATCTGCAATTATGCTCCCTTTGATAGATTTTCGAGTTACATGCTTTATGTCGAACTCAGAAAGAACCACTTGCCACTTGGAGACTCGTGTGAAAACATGAGGGCTTTCGAATCGGTTCCCATATTGATCACCTTCACTTCTTCCTCATCCAGGCTGAAGTCTCTTTCCGACCTTTCTACTAAATTGGCAAACTCCTCAGTGGCGTTCCTATCTTCATCTGAGTCATAGTTATCTATATCCATCATTGAATAGGAATCCATCCTTGAGCTTTCAAGCATCCTTTCCTAGGACAATGCCTCTACCAGACCCAAGTCCCTGGAAGATTTATTTATGCCCGATTGGAAACAGAAAGAAAATATGGTAATTGGACAAGGCTAGGTAAAGGCTTAAATCAAAGATAGAAAAGAACTAAAGCGGTGAAACACACAAGTTCATTGCATTGAAACTTTGATGAAAGATAACATGAGCAGAGAATCATACTGGAAAAACACACAAGTTCATTACATTAAAGCTTCAACAAGAGTTAGCATAAATTCATCATTACAAAAGTCTAAGATGACAATCACATCAATTAATGCCTCAAATCACCCATTACTCAGAGGTTTCGAGTTGCTGGAGGGCGATTGGTATAGATTGGACAAGCTAGGACCTATGAATGCGGCGAAGGAACTTGGTATGAGGTTTGGTAAGTACTGACTTCTGGCTCTTCCTCCCTTGTCGGTTCCACCGTCTCAGGAAAATTACTTTTTATATTTCCAACATGTAACTTGCCTGATCTTACAAGCTTCTCAATCATTTCCCCAACCAAAATTAGGTCAGAAAAATCCCCGTAGGCAGCCCCCGCCATTAGCCCAATAAAAGGTACTCCTAAGGTCCCCATAAAATAAGAGTTCATTTTTGACGAAGTCAATGGTGGTTGAACCTAGGCTGCCAACATTCTCCATCTTTGAGCGTATTGCTTGAAAGTCTCATCATTGCTCTTTTGCATTGCCCCTAGCTGTTCTCGGGTAGGTGCAGTGTCGATGTTGAATCGATATTGCCCCAAGAAAAGACTTGTCAGATCATCCCAGCAAGAAATCTTTGAATGGTCAAGTTGCATGTACCATTCCAAAGCTGACCCGGTCAGGCTCTCATGAAAGAAAATGATTAGGAATGTTTGATTCCGTGACCAAATGGCCATTTTAGTGATGTAAGTCTTAAGATGAAACTTTGGATTGGTGCTTCCATCATACTTTGAGAATTCTGGTATTTTGAAGTCTTTGGGAATATTTACTTCAACCTCAGGGAACAGTTCATCGATTCCTACCGAGCCATACAGATTAAGGTCTTGAATGGCTTTGATTTGCTTTTGCATCTTCCTAATCAATTCATCTCTTAATTTTTCTTTTTCTGAGTTGTTGTTCACCAATACTTTCACTGGCTGCTCATGAGTGGCTTCTGCATTATTATTCTCCCCTTCAGGATTTTCGTTCATGGAATCACCTTCTTCATTCACATTGTCGTTTGCATTTGCATTCACCCTAGTGCCGACAGATGTTCCATTTGTTGTTCTAAGGGTCTCAGTTAACTGTCTCAGTAAATCCTCAACCCTTGATTGTCCTTCTGCCATTGTATTGATCTTTTCTCTCATTTCATCCATCTCTTGACTTAAGTTTCTTTCTGAGTTTGACATCTCTTGCAGCCTAGTTTGCGATCTAGTTCTGTAGGCCCGGGTTTGTGCAATCTGCGTTTTCCGAGGACGAGCAATGGTTCAAAGTTTTTACCTCTCCGCTTCAGGAAGGACAGAAAGATTAGAGTATTGCAAAGAAAACACGGTGCAAGGATACAAAATATGATTTTTTTAATGCAATGACAGATAAATTTAAGGATAATGAAAAGGTACGCTCCCTTTGTGACCTATAGGACTGCCTTAAATTTGAGGAGTTCTACCCTAAGGATCTATAAGTATATCTAATTCGTAAGACTTTTCATTGGGTGGCTCTACCATTCTAAAGGCCTCTAGAGCTAAGTCCTATATCAGAATGTTGACCACAAATAGTGGGTAAACCACTAGGTGCGGGACATTCATGACAAAGGCACACTCTAGATGAGGTTTTCGCGATAACCAAACAGGATGTACATCCAAAATGGCTACCACTACGCAACCTCTACCTAACTTAAGATTCACTCAGACCCGGGTATAGGGTCCCACTTGAATGTGTATGATAAACGTGTAGGTGTAGTGTGTGTAGGGAACATATAAACCTTCATAATTCTAGAGACTACTCACATCCTGCAAAATAACACGAACACAAAACAAGATTCCCAAATCTTCTATCCTAAGGTTTGCAGGATAAAATAGAATCACAGTTAATGTGATCAATAAACAATTTAAATAAAATAGAAAAACAAACAAAAATAAAGCAAAAACAAAAGGAGTAAAACAAACATATAAAAGTTACAAAATTTGCACAATCAACTTTCAAAGGCTTGACTCTCAAATTTTTCCAGTAGAGTCGCCATCTATCGCGACCGGGATCGCGGCGGATCATAGCAACTCATGTGATTTTAGAAAAAAGAAATAGAGTCGCCACCAATTTTATTTAAATTAGGAAAAATTGAAAAACCTTTCTTTGGAAATGGTCTTTGGAACCAGATTAGATTCGGGAGTCGGTTATGAATAAGGAAGGGCGGAAACTTAATCCCACAGCACCCTTAACACACCCGTTCTAAAAATGGTACCTTAAATTGATTGTGTGGAACTTTATAACTTTTAAGAAAATATTTGTTTTATCATTTTCTTTTAAAAAAATAGATAAATAAAAAAAATTAAAAGAAGGAAAAGAAGATTTTAGGAATCATCGAGTTGTCACAATTTAAATGATTCCCAAAACAAGAGATTAACAAACTGTCACAGCTCAGCTAATCCGATATTATAATTTCTCAACAACGTTTAATTATTTTATTTTATTTTTAACAAAACCAACAGCTAAAGAAAGAGAAAAAATAATAATAAAAATAAATATGATAAACAAAGTTAACAAAAAAAAAGAAAATTGTTATTTATCTATACTACCCAAGCTCAAAAGAAGGCCTTGGATTACAAAAAAAAAGTAAAATAATCATGAAGCCCAACCCAGCAGAACCCTTTTCTTTTATTGTACTTTTGTTATAAACTCTTTTTCTTAAAACATACATGCTACCTTCTAAAAAAATAATAATAATAAAAGAAGAAAGCAGAAAACAGAGGCTCGTAGCCTCTGATAAGGAGAAAAAAAAAGAGGCGTCGTGTTGCGTTGGGAAGGATCTGGTGGAGGTCCGACGGTCGATTGGGGGTTCTGGTTCTTTGTGATCCGATGATCGGTGCAGGGGGTTCTGGTTTTGTGATCCGACGGTCGGTGCAGGGGGATCATGGCTTCTGTTGTCCTACGGTCAGTGCGGGGATGGATTTTGGTTGTTAGGAGAGTGGTGAAGGTTGGTATGGGTTTACGTGGGGGCCTGGAGGTAGTTAGTTAGAATGGTGATTCTGGAGGGTAGGTGTTTAGGAGGTTGAAGGTGGGATGGAAGATGGTTAGGTTCGACGGTCGGTGTGGAGAGGGACTTGGTTGGGTTCGACGGTCGATGCGAAGATGGATTTTGGTTGGGTTCGATGGTCGGTCGAAGGGAGAAATTGTGTTGGGTTCGACGGTCGGTTGAAGGGAGAGATTTTGTATTGGGTTCGATGGTCGGTTGGAGGGGAGATTTGGTGTTGGGTTCGACGGTCGGTTGAAGGGAGAGATTTGGTGTTGGGTCCGACGGTCGGTCTGGCCAAAGGGAGAAATTATGTTGGGTTCGACGGTCGGTTGAAGGGAGAAATTTTGTGTTGGGTTCGACGGTCGGTTGGAGGGGGAGATTTGGTGTTGGGTTCGACGGTCGGTTAGAGGGGAGATTTGGTGTTGGGTCCGACGGTCGGTGGCCGAAGGCGTAAATTGTGTTGGGTTCGACGGTCGGTTGAAGGGAAGGATCCGGCTTCTATGAGGTTCGACGGTCGGTGAGGGGAAGGATCGACACGTGAGGTTCGACGGTCGGTGAGGCTTTCCCGAGGTCCGACGGTCGTTATTCGGTCCGACGGTCGCTCTGCCTCGAAGGTAATGGGTTGTGGTGAGGTTGGTTGCGGAAGTTGAAGGTGAGTGAGGCTATGGAGGTGCAACCATGATGGTGGCCACTTGTTTGGAGGCTTGGAGGTGGGGATGAGTTGTTAGGGGAATGGTGAAGGTTGAGGAAGGTGAACAAGTGGAGGAAATTGTGTGGTAATGTTTTTGGTGAGGTGAAAATAGAAGAAAAACAGAATGCGTAAATTTAGATGAAACAAGAATGGCGTGAAGTCAAAGCATAAGGGAAAAAAAAAACAAACAAAATACCTCCGTGCTTCGGAAAACAACTTGGAGAAAATCTTTCTATTCAATTCTTTTCGTTACAATCTCACTTCTCACTTTCTCTCAAAACCCAGTTTTCTCACCAGTAGCAAGTAATAGTTTTTTTGATCTGTAAGAGAAAACTGTAAACTAAAGAAAATCTCCAAAAAAAAAGAAAAAAGAGACCCCCCTTTCTTTACATTGTCCCCTTTTATAGGCATAAAGAGATTCTGGCTTGGCATCCCGAGCGTCGGTTGTGCAGTCTCATTCTCTGTAAAAATATCTCCCTCTCTAATATTAGCTTGGGCAGCACGAGATTGTGCCATCCCTGTCAGCTCTCTATTTTTGACTTTAAAACTTGCTTACTTTTTTCTCTTTTCTGCCCCTATCCCGTTTTGTGTATCTGGGGTTCAACGCTGCAAGAGTGGCATCAAGGACAGCAGCTGCAAAAGCTACATCTAAGGCAGTAGCTGCAAGAGTTGCATCAGGGGCAGCAGCTCCTTCACTATTTGATGCTTCATTCCTCTGTTCCACGTCTTTCTTCCTCCCAATATCGTTGCTTTTCCTTTTTGTTCATTCTCGTCGCTCGTCGACTTGCGAAGATTGGTGGTCTACGCTGCTACCACCCCTTTTTTTGTCTTTCTTTGGTTTGTTTCCTTTTTATTTATTGCTTTGCATGTCTTTTGTCTTCTTCTTCCTGGCTTTGTTTGCTTCTGCAACGATGGCCTCCTTTTCATTTTCTTCAAGGCCTGCCTCATTCAATTGCATTAAAGCTTTTGGCCCAAGTATTTGGCTATTGCTGCTACGTTGTTTCCTTTTCTTTGTTGCTTCTTCTTTCTTTCTTTTTTGAAACTTTAAACAAAATGGGCCAAAGTAGCTAAATGGACCAGAACATATATTTTTATTGGGTTATACTTGATCTGGATCAGAAACTAAAGAAATGAGGGTAATTAATAAAAAAAAGAAATTACTATTTTTTATTTTTATTAAAAGTTTTAAGGATCCGGATAAAATTGGGTGTTCACATATACCACTTTGGGTCAATTCAATGCCTCGTCCAGCAGCTTCCATTGATGTGAGATAAGATATAATCTTCCCTTCTGAGCTACAACCTTCATCGGGTAACAAGGGCCGCACTCTACAGAAAACGCTGATGTTCCCTTTTAGTTCCTGTTAAAATGGAGATTAGTAAGGTGTGGATTTATTATTATTATTATTATCAGCAAATTTTGGCTTAAGGAATTACCAAAATGGTATTGTGTAATTCTTTCCGCAGCTTCTCCCTTCTATAAGTTTATATTCTGCATCTGAGAAGCATCTTTGTAACTCTTCTACAAGTTTCTGTTGCCCTTCACATTCTCGTCCTTGTCTCAATTGCAGATATATCAGAAACCTGATGAGGAACAAAAACCATCATATCATAAGTCCAATGAGACTTTCTTTTCATCTAAATTTATGCCTCATTACCTGTAGTTTCTTCTCTGCAGTTGTCAGCTGCTCTTGTAATGCCTTTATATGGTTATCTTACAAAGTGCATTTTGCCTGTGCAGGAAAGCCTTCATCTCATGTCTACATAATAATAAGAGGATGCGATATTTACCAAAAAGAAATGGGATATAAACTAACCTCAAGTTCATTTGTTATTATAGTCAAGCTGTCTAGTTCAGAGCAGGATTTTTCTGTAGAATCTTTAAATTTCACTAATTCAGAAGTTAAAGTTTGCACTTGAGATAATTGGCGGTCTCAATCATCTCTCACTTGTTGCAACTCTAATTGAAGAGATGCAACTTCACTAGCCAAAGCATCCCTCTATTTTGTGGCCTCTTCTTGAGAAGACTAATACAAGAACCATATACCAGTAGCATGTTAAGTAAAACGGTTTTCTCAAATTTCATGAAGGATAAAAATAGATCTACCAAACTTGCCAAGATATAACCATTTTCAGTTTTCTAGTTCTTCCCACTAAGGACTATTATGAGATCTTTAGGGCACTCTACGATAAAAAAAAAAAAAACTTCTGCAGATATACCTAAGAACAAGTGGTTTCTGCCAATGTCCAACATAACAAATGAAAAACCATCACAGCATCAGGAGCTTTAGGATCAACAAAATGTTGCTGTCTGATAAGGTTATGCATTCAAGGGACATATTTGAATGATTAGGAACGAATTTGTGCCTTTTCAAGGAGGGATTTTTTTGAAGATTTGAGTTTGTTTAAAAATTATCTCAACTTTAAGAAAAACTGTCAATGTTACCATTAGACTCAAGCAAAGATTTGAAAAGGTAAAACATTTTTTTCTCAGTGTTCTTCCTTTTCTTGAAAAGATTGAAAGAAAATCACAAAGATTCTAACTATGCAGTAATGTGTTAATAATTTAGGGGGGAAGAAATTTCTGTGACTTTATCATTGAAAGCTTATCATTACAAGAACCATGGCTATTTCTTTTTTACCCATAACTACTTGAATTCGAAACAGTTCACAAACCAAAGCAAACTCACCATAGACAAAGTAAGTTGGCCCCTTAACATGGTGAGATTCTCCACTATAGTAGTCTTCTCTTTCTCTACGCATTTAAGTTCATCTTCAAATTGAACTAGAAGCACAGAATCAAATCAACTCATCATGAATTTTCAAATGACAGCACAATCCAGTAGCAAAATAACTAAGGAACTCATAATGACCCATTTGGTTACTGAGGCTTTTCAGCAAGCAGGTTGTATGCAGTCATGCAAGTACATTGAGAATAAGAAATTAAGGGACATACGAGCCAAAGGATGAATGAGAACAAGAAAAGCCGTGAATACTAATAACTAAGCATTGTTTATAAATAAATAAATAAAATAGCAAGTGGAAATAGAATACAATAGTTTCAGATTGCTAATTGCTAATAATCAAAAATCACACATGAATTATGGGTCTATGCCTCTATGGTCAAACACAAACTGCCGAACAGAATGGTAATGGAGCTATTCTATTCATATGCATTTATGAACAATCGCTGAAACTAGAATTCCCAAGTCAGTGACCCTGATGAGGATTGAAAAAATTGGGTTCGGACAAGGACCGAATTGGGCTCGGACAAGGACCGCTGAAACTAGAATGGTATAAGTGCTTGAGTGTAGAAAAGAAAAGTTTTATTTTTTTGGTTAAAATGGTGAGCGAGAGAGAGAGAGAGAGAATACCTGAAGGGAGGGGATTAGGATAACGGGAGAGTTGAGAGGTGGAGCAGATCCGGGGTGGAGCAGATCCGGGGGTAGCAGCTATTCGCGGCGTCGCCTGACTGGTTTTGCTATCATGTTGTTTTGCTACCTGGTTTGATCATTATGTAATCCTTCAGTGGTATCAAAACCTGGTTATTTGTGTTTAAATTATATTACTAAAATTATAATTCATGAATTTATGAAGTAGATGCATGATTTAAATAATGAATTTTTTTTTCTTATGATGCCTTTTGTGCATAATTCTTGTGCGCACTGCTCACTTGTATGCTTAAGTATAATTTGGAATTATACACCACTTTCATGAATTTAATTTACAAGTGATATAATAATTTATTCATGCCATTAGTCTATTAATTCCAATTGTGAGTTAGTCTACTTGTAATATACATCTCTATGATTTTTTATTTTTTATTAGAAATTTTATATGATAAAATATGATATCTGTTATATCATTTTGTATGTTTTTTCTATATTCTTTATTCATAATGAGTGACCTGACAACGAGGAGACTTGTGGTTTAAAGGATAATATAAAAAATTTATTGCATGTGATACATATACACAGAAGGAATTAATTTATACAAAACACCTGGACTACCCAGAGAGTATAATGGTTAATTCATAAATACCAATAGGAATAACCTGACAACCAGAAACTATATGGTGTGGAATTATTTTTAAGTTGTATGTGATACAAAATTATCTACTTTAAAAATATACATGCATGAGAAATGACTTGACTACTAAGGAGCTCATTTATATATATTTTTAAGAGATTTCTTAACCATACTAAGAGATAGAGATTTCTGAAACTACCTTAATAGTAATGTAGTTAATGGAAATATCATCTAGATAAAAGTCCATATCTTTATGATAAATGAAAATGTGTTCTTATGTTTTCTTTTCTTGTTGTAGATTTCTCAACATGTCTTCCTTATCACTGCGCTATATTCTTGATATCAGCAAACTGGTTGGAGCCAATTATGATGATTGATACCACAATTTAAGAATTGTTCTTATGCATGAAAAACTTATCGATGTGATCGATAAGCTTGCCATAACTGCCCCTATTGACAAAGAAAATGCTGAAGCAACCAAGGCTTATGAAAAGTACTTGGAAGAGTGTTTTAGTGCCAAATGCGTTATTCTAACATCTATGAATTCTAAGCTTCAAAGGCAACATGAGGATATGGACCCACCTGTGATCATTGAACATCTTAAGAAGATGTATGGTGGACAAAGCAGGACAACTAGGTATCAGTTGTCCAAAAATTTGTTTAAGTCCACATTGATTGCAAGCTCTTCAGTTGGGCCCCATGTTCTAAAGATGATTGATCTTATTGAACAACTTGAGAAGTTGGGGTGCAAACTTGGAAAAGAGTTTTCTTAAGATTTGATCTTGCAGTCATTTCTTGAATTTTTTTCACAATTCATTGTTAACTTCAACATGAATAAAATGAGTTGTGAATTTCATGAGATGCTCAATTTATTGATTGATTATGAGAATCAAGTTGCATCTGAGAAGAAGAAATGAACTGTCATGCTGATTGGTAAATCCTTTAAAAGGAAGGGTAATGGTAAGTATAAGCAGAAAAGGAAACCTCTTGCACCTAAAGGTGGTGTGACCAAACCTAAGGTTAAAGAGGGTAAATCAGACAAGTCTGATGCTGAATGTTTCTTCTGTAAGGAGAAAGGTCATTGAAAGAGAAATTGCAAGAAGTATCTTGCTTCTCTGAAAGAAAAGGAGCAATGTGAGACTTTAATGAAAAATGTTTTCATGATTTTTTTAACTGTTACTGATCCTTTAATGTGGGTATTAGATACTGGTAGTAGTTTTAATATCTGCAATATGTTGCAGAGATTACAGATAAGTAGAAGGTTGAAAAAAAGGAGAAGTTAATCTTCAGGTTGGGAAAGGTCCAAATGTTGCAGCCCTAGCTGTAGGATCAATTTCTTTAAAAATGCCTACTGGAAAAACTTTGGTGTTGGAAAATTGTTATTATGTTCCGAAATTTGTTTTGAATGTTATTTCAATTTCTATGTTGGACAAGCATAGTTTTCGCATTATTTTCAATAATAGCATTTGCTCAATTTATCATAATGATGATTTATATGTGAATGGCTATCTCGAACATGATATTTATGTCTTACCTGATGTGAATGTAAAACCGATTATGCATGTTTCTGGTCTTAAAAGAGAAAGAGACAATCAAGTAAATCGTGGATACCTTTGACATTGTAGACTTGGTCATATAGGAGAGAAAAGAATTAACAAGTTACACAAGGAAGGTTACCTTAACCATTATGATTATGAATCATATACAACTTGTAAATCTTGTCTCAAAGGAAAAATGACCAAATCTCCGTTTACTAGAAATGGAGAACGAGCTTCTGAATTATTGGGACTAATTCATACAGATGTTTGTGTGCTCATGAAAATTCAAACCAAATGAGGATATTTTTATTTTATCACTTTCACGGATGATATGTCTAGATTTGACTTTTTGTATAAGTTTCATCTTTCAACATTGTTGATAGTAAGGTTTGGTTTCGATGTAGATACGTATAGAGTCTTCGTACAATCGAAGAAAATTTTAAAGTATTAAGAATCTTCTACCAAATATTTATGAATTTATCTTCAGTGTTAGAATAAATTTAAATACAAAACAATCATGTTTGGATTGTTATTATGTTGTTCCGCTACGTGATTTGATCATTATGCAATCTTTCAATAATATCATAACATGTACATATCTTTTACTTGAAAGTTGAAACATGAACTAAATCCAAACCTCGATACAAAAATATTGATGTACCAGAGTCCAGTTACATACAATGTGTGATTACTTTCTTTTCTTTTCAAGGATTCATTGTACAATTCAGGTGCTTGCTATGCTTCCAACCTCAGCTAAATTGGCTTAACAAAGAAACATGAGGAGGAAATAAAACAATGCCCAAGTCCTAGATCTCAACCTATAAGAATAGAAAGCTAAAAGAAAATGTCTCAAGAAAAATTACAAGAAGAAATTTTTATTTGGGTATAAACAATAATGAAGTAAAAGCGAATTAATAACAATTATGAAAAGAGAAAAATGGGGGGGGGGGGGGGGGGAGTGATGTGTGAAGATATCTATACGTTGTATGTCAAGAGTGAGAGATGATAAGTGTATAAAGGAACTCGTTCCATGTATCAGGTAACCCAGGTAAACACCAATGGATACAATCAGCGTAAGTAGCCGGGTCAGCTTGTTGCTCCGGAGTTAGCATCTTGCCTTGACGTATGGTATAAACAGAGGTATGTGCATCTTTTCTGAACTCTGACAAGGTGGTGATGTTAAGGAAGTTCACCCTCACCTTCATGGACTGTGTCACATTGTTGGCAATAACAAAAAGCCTGCGATCCGTGCCCACTTCTAGCGGGGTGGACATATTGAGAACTGGGGTGGTTTCCTTAGCACATTTTATACCATCTGGATTGTTCCAATCCTCACTCCTACAAAGTCATATATGGGTAATAAATGTTAAAATTCATAATGGATTAGTTCACATAGTAAACATAAAATTTGCAAACATTAAAGCATAGTAGTGGGTCACCAACCATACTAGCAAAGATCTAAAGTGAAAACACCAACCATGTTATCAAATAAATATATGTGTACTTGAAAATTATTATTATTATTTTGGTAGGTGAACAGAGCCAAAAGGGCCAAGAGAAACAAACAAGAAGGCAACACATTTGTGGGATTACAATAGGGCTAGACCGTTTAGTGCCAGCCATTAGGATTTGTTAGGAGTTAAGCTCTTCTAAAAAGACAAATTTGATAACCTAATAGTAGACCCTAAAGTGGCCATGCGCAACACAGGTCGGGGATAGCAAAATAAAATACCCCATTACAGGTGATGAAAAAGCAAAGCAAGAATTATAAATTAAACACTCATTGGACATTTATAAAAGCAATGGTTGTTTGTTGAGATGAAATCACATGTCTCTATTTTTTATTTTATTTTTTGTTCTTTCATTTAAATTATGTCAAGTGTTTTAAATTTAATTACATATTTTTTTATTTTAATTTATTTTTTACTTGGCAGTGAGAAGACAAGAAAAAAATAAAAAATGAAGATAAGTGATTTTCATTATGTTTGTTGACTCCAAAATCACTTTTTAAAAAAAAATGAAAAAGCAGAAATTAAGATTTGAGCATTTACTTGATATGAAGAGGGGACATGCTGGTGAAGAAAACTTTGGTGCGATTTGGGTCAATGTTGTCATCCACCCATTTTGACCACGTCTTGAGGACTCTCCCATATGCTATTGGTCGAGGGACTTCATCGTACTCCGTGGATCCTTCTTCAAACGACCCTCGTCTTTTGCACATCACCCCAACAAACAGGACAAGCACAAATTAGTTTCACGAATTTGCTATAATTTGAAAGACTCAAGAATTGGACTAGAGTATATACAAAAAAAAAAAAAAAGGAATTGGACTAGAGTGATGTCGTGCTTACAAGACTTTCATAGTGACAGTGTTCATCCACCATATGTAGGTGTTAAAGATCAGGTAGTCCACATTCTTCCAGTTCACACCATGCTTTTCGATTGATTCAGGCATGATGATACGGTTCAAAATGCTGTGCATCTTTGGATTATCTGAATTTGACTCTACAAGGAATGGTGCCCAGTAGAACTCAACTGTAGCATTGTAATCCTGCACACACACAACCAGTTAGCTAGTCAATCAACTGGAGTGACTACTATGCAATATTATATTATGAATAATACTTAATATACATCACCTCACATCTTGTGAGATATGAGAAGGTAAAATTTAAGTGTGAGTGTAAAAAAAAAGAAGATAAAAATCAAATATTATGTCAATAAAAAGTAATATGTACGAATAATATTATTCTTATATTATATCCAGGTCCACCTTATCCCTGGACCCAACATGCCCTTCCTTAACTATAGGAGATTAGCACAATATTCCAAAAATCCAGAACAAAAGCCAAAAAAAATAGGTGACTTTGTATTTAAACAAGCCAAATTGGTCATCAAATTAATTCAGTGGTCCACCATTGACGCACAGCGTGATTCTCATTGCTGTCTTACACTTGTTCTAGCCAACATGGGTCATAATTTTTCTTTTTTTACTGGAATAAGGGTCATGATTAATGCAGAGAATACTTTTTTTTTTAAAATTTTCTTTAATCAATAAGTGATAAACTAATTTTCAAGAATATAATTAGGTATTTAAATAGATACTCATCTTAATATTATTTTTATATACATAAATTCAATATCAAATTTACAATCATATATTTAAAGAATTCGAGATCTTTCCATTTATACTAACACATATTAGTATGCATAAAAAAAACTTTATTTGTCTAGTTAGTATTATGCTCGTGATTAATCATTATGTCAAATTATGTTGATAAAAATGGTCTGCCATATTTCCCTGAGAAAAAGATAAAAAAAGACAAACCTCAATTCTGAAGATAGAAAGAGAACCAGTCTTGTTCAAGCTCCTTCTGCCTTGAGGAATAACAGACTGGGCCAGACAAATCATTGATTCCCACTGGTTCCTATTCAATGAGTCTCCAACAAACATAAGCCTCTTCCCTCTAAGCTTCTCAAGCAAAAGTCTTGGTTTGAACCTTAACAAATTTCCACAAAATGCAATCAATAACAACATTATTAAAGTGAAACAAAAACAAATAAGATTGAGGAAAGAAAATAGGAAACTGAAAGAACCAAACCAAAGTGCCTACTTTGGCAAAGAGCAATCTCTAGGCTGCCATCTCCAGTTCTGATACAAAGAATCACGTCTTCCATTCCTTATGCATGTCACTTGAGCAGTGAGGAATTCACAGTGGTCTTCTTTGTACAAAGGATGAGTCACGTTATCAAAAACCCACTCCCCTGTGAATAAGTCACACTCTTCTGGAGGCAACACAACCTCCCCCTCTTCTTTTTCTTCTTCTTCTTCTTCTTTCTCTTCCTGCTCCACAACCTGCAATTCAATCTTCTCCTCTTTCTCCTTCCCCACAATCTTTTTCAAATCAACTGGTTCTCGAGTTTCCTCAGAATCATCCTCCTGGCTTTTCTCCAGTTTCACTCTTGAATTCTTGGAAACTGTAACAGTGACAGTGTGTGTGACACTGTCTTTCTTGGTATCCCTTTGAACAGAATCGTCTGATTTCGATTTCCCTTCTTGGATTTCTTGTGCTTTAGGCCTAGAGAATGGGAACTCAGCTATTGACTTAACATCCTCGTTGTATATGAAGACTCCAAAGAGGAATATGGAGAAGGCCACCACAAAAATGGAGAGGTTATTGTTCTTGCGTCCCTTCATTGTTTCTGAGTTGAAAAGAGGATTCTTGCTTCGAAGAGGGAGCATAGGAGATAGAAGAAAGAGTGAATAACAGAATGCCTATGTGGCCTGAGCAAGGAAGGTGGAGAAAGAGATAGAAATATAGAGAAAGAAATTAACGACATTGAGAGAAAGGAACAAAGAGGTTTTGAATAATTTAGTATTAGGTTTGTGTTTGTTTAAATGGGGTTTGGTGAAATGGTGTTGTCTTTGAAGAAACTGGGACAGAAGATAGGTATTGGTATTGGTGAAGGAGAGTTGTGTTTCTCACATTATCAAGTTCTTTTGTTTCTGTGTTTTTTTAATTCCTATAATCCATTTGCAACCACTTTCTACATCTTTCCTTTTTCAGACAATACGTGAGAGGGAGGGATGCAGAGGAGTGATCTAAAAGCCTTCAGAGTTGGTCCTAGTCTGAGTCAGTTGAAAGGGTGCATGGTGTGGTGGAGTTCAGGCTCTTTGGTAGACAGAATGTTGTTGTCTTTCAGTTTCAGATTGCAAGGCAATATTTTGATAATTGATGATGGTCAGAGAGTGTTTTTTCTTTCTTCCTTTTTTTTTTTTATTTTGATAGCAGAGAGAGTGTCGTGTTGATTCTAAAGTCAATGGGTCTTCTAATTAAAAATAAGGTAAAAACATTATTTGTATATTCAATTATAAACAGGGAGCTTTATTAAGTTATGGACTTTCCTCTGTACCAAAAAAAAGTTACGTGCTTCCCAATAATTAGCTTAGCTTAACCATCATATAACAATTCACCACAAGATGTTAACATTTGTTGTCTGTGATATGCAGATGCATTATGCTTGTTGTTGCATGAATCTGACACTTCGAATATCCTGTAAATTTTTCGGACAACGTTTGAGGTGAACTCCTGGAAATTCTAACTATTTCATTGATAAGTTAGCAGAGGTCATAAATGGTGTGGAATTAAAAAAAAAAATCACATTAAAAAAAATCTTGATTTTTATTCTAAAGTTAAATATAATGATGGCACCACATTTGAACTTTATGCAAAAATATATATATATATATATATATATATATATATATATATATATATATATATATATATATATATATATATATGTGTGTGTGTAAAAAAAAGGATATAATTTTAATGTGATACTAAGATATCTTGCGTCTAATATTTTTGTTTAGTTTTGCTAGCTAATTCATCGTTTATAGTTTTCACTCCCTTATAAGAAACGGCAAGCATTCAACGTAAACTCTCTGGTCTCTACTGTCTCCAGTCTCCCGTATTTTTTTTCAAATCTTGATAGATGAAATGATTAAGAACATTTACGAAAACATCTTAAGAGATAAAAAAATTTGTCTTAATTAAGCGAATTTATCTTTAAAATGAATAAATAAAAATATATTTATTATTAAATTTTAAAAAATTAAGATCATATACTTTAAATTAAATTAAAAATAAATACAATTTTACTTACTCACCTTAAAAATAATCTCATTTTAAAAAAATTATTTCTTAAAGATATAGTGAAAGACATGATGTCCTTTCCTCTTTTTAATAAGAGTTTCGATCTTTTCCACTATCAAAATAGTCTTGTTAGAGATAAATAGACACAACTTTTATGATATAAGAACTTATCATAATTAATTCTATAACCTAATAGTTATTTATAGTTATATGAATAATAAATTATGTCTTTCTCTTTTTAGCCGCTCTCTTTCTCATTATGCAACACCAACAGGGAATTCTAATCGTTTCAATAATATAGTTGGCTCTTCTTATATATATATGTTGTCGGCTCATTTGTGAAAACACTTCTCTAGTTTAATTATTATAATCACACTACGTGTCATATAACACTAATAATTGTTTAATTGAATAGACCCCTTTCAATAATATAGTTGGCTCTTTTTATATATATTAATGTTGTGGGCTCATTTGTGAAAACACTTCTCTAGTTTAATTATTATAATCACACTACGTGTCATATAACACTAATAATTGTTTAATTGAATGGACCCCTCCTCTCTGTATTTTTTTTCTTCAAATTGACAATTAAAGTGCTGTCACTTAAATAATGGATAATCAAAATTCTGTATTTTTTTTCTTCAAATTGACAATTAAAGTGCTGTCACTTAAATAATGGATAATCAAAATTACTTAAAAGTTTTACATTATTAAAGAATGGAATTCACCAAAAAAAAGAAGAATGGAATTAAGAATTTATTTAATTTTATATTGTCAGAAAAGTTTTTTTCATTAAGACTTAGGACTCACCATATAAGCTTGATAGAGGGATCCCTAATAGGATTCTTAGGTGAACCAATAATGTTACATAT
Source organism: Ormosia semicastrata (assembly GCA_029884595.1). Lineage (NCBI taxonomy): Eukaryota > Viridiplantae > Streptophyta > Magnoliopsida > Fabales > Fabaceae > Ormosia > Ormosia semicastrata. The sequence goes on from JAQQTO010000030.1 coordinate 6,849,394, forward strand.
ATATCATTTTCATTAAGGGTGATTCAGGTAAAATATATGAAAAAAATTTACAACTAACAATTTTCGGGTTATTTGGTTGGGTAATGGATCATTTAATTAAAATTTGGTTCAGTCGGGTTTTCGAACGGGACCGGTTACTCGAACCAACCCAAACCAATTAAGTTAGATCGGGTCGGGTTGTCTGTGTCGTCGGGTCGGGTTGGGTAAATGTGCACCCCTAATTTTATCATTTAATTAAAATTTGGTTCATCTCATTTTTTTACATGTACACTTTAATTCTATTATATAAATAGATGTGAGAGAGATGTATGTAATACACATATGTGACTATCATTTTCTAAGGGAAACCATAATGAGGCTTGGAGGAGAGAACAGTGGAGTTACTGTGAAAGAATCCACTACTATTAAAGTGTTAAATAGATTAAGTATTTTTACACTATCAAATTACTTGTTTGAAGTAAAATAGGTAAAAGCAGCCTATTTGCTTAATCAATAAAGGACAGAAAGTCTTATTAGCAATTAAAACTTAGTTTGATTATGAATTTTCCTATGCTAATAGATTATAATTGAAGGAATGTTTATCAATTCACCCTTATTTATATTTTCCAATTTTCATTTCCATTTTTACATAGCTGTTTGACTTAGAATTCTAAAAAGTTAATTCAACCTATAAAATAACTCAATATTATTTTTGCTGTTTGCCTCCTATTACCACCTTTTGTGCATGATTGCAAAAAGTTCTTTACCTACATTGCCGGGAGCAATAAATTTTTTTATTAGGTCTACCTCTATCTGGGCAGGTCCCATGCAGAAACCCCGATTATGGTTCGGGTAGATTTGCTAATAAATCACCCACTCATCATGATCGTGGATATTTCAGCTGTCTAGTTGGTGCAACCGTACAAGCTGCTTCTTTTATGTTTTTAAAGGGTAGGAGATGATGATTCTTTCGATACTATTGAACTATCACTCTTTAGTCATTCGGCTAGTAGTGTGTGTGTCTTTTTTTTTTTTTTTGTCATTTTAAAGTTTAACTTGAGGAGAGATTTTCTCTATTTTAAGAATAAGACAAATCATAAAACTCAATGAATATTTACGATTAGATTATATGTTACTTATTAAGAAAAGATTTTTAAATTCAAATCCAAGTCTACTACTGCCATAAGCGACAGATTGATATATAGGTGAGCCAACCCCGTTAACATTAAGCTAGTTGTGATTCACATAACTTGAGCCAAACCTAATTCGCAATTGTTAAGGCAAATTAATTGGTAATGCTTTTTTAAAGCAAGTCTCAAATTATTAATATCTTTATGTTGGAGAAAAGTAAAAGCTAAGAAATCCTTTGTGATTTTTAAGTGTATTGCCAGCCACTTGTTTATTGTTATTATGTACTTGCCAACTTCCCTTCCATTGGGTGTTGGTTTGATAGTGGGTACATGGCATTTTTTCCAAGTGAAGGCAAGTATGGAAGAAAAGGTAAAAAGGTGCTAAGCTTCAAGAGAAAAGCTCTTATATACATATTGTTCTGGACCGTAGACTAGGATCCTACCTAGAATGGTCAATCTGGCATACGCTCCACCTCATTCCTCTATCAACATCTCGGAAAGGGTTGTAGGATTTCGGAATACAGAACTCTGATGAGGATCAGGAAATCAACACTGACTTTCATAATTGCTGATGCGGATCTCTCTGATTCTATAATTTCTCCTCTCAATAAATGACTGTAACATCCACATTCCAATAAAACTTACACTGAATGTCATGACTCCAATCATGCTCCATAAAGACCAGGTTAAGTACACCTAAAAGAAATAATGGTTATTGAATAACTGAGACATTCTTGCACACAACCCGACTCGAAGCAGCGTCGAATCCTTTTTTACAGAGTTACACCACATGGGACCCTAACGGTGAAGAAATAAAATTGTAGAAAGGAGGAAACCACCAAACCATACCTTCTACAGGTACTCTTCTGAATCCGTTCAGAACACATATATATATATATATATATAAAGAGCTCGTTTTAGTTTCAAAGGCAAACTGCTAAAAGCATCAACATCAGGTTCTCTTCAGTTCTCTCTGAGTCTTCCCCCTCACCTTCATTATCACTCTTTCAATTATCTTTTCACCATCTGATCAACTTTCAAAGATGTATACATCATAGTAGCTAAGCGGCAACATCACTGTGTAAAAGCCAAACATGGCCAGTCTGAAAAGTAAAAGGATTAACGACCCCCTAGATAAATATATATCGAAAATGATCACCCAATCTTATCTAACAGAAGTATAAACATGGAATACAGGGAAGGAAAAGGAACCCTAATAATTTAAATAATGGGGTCCAACAGTGAAAAGTTGTGGAGCAGGTACCACCATAGGATGAGCCACAACTCATGTCTCATGTCCATCAGAATTTGTTTTCGAATGCAGCTTCGTTGGTTTCAGTTTGGGGTAGGTCTTTCCTTTTTTTTTTGGGGGGGGGGGGGGGGGGGGGGGGCGCTGTGGTACAAAAGGATAAGATACAAGAAAAACTAAAGTAGGTCCTACTTCTATTCACACCAGTGACCAGCCATATCAGCGTCAACAACCTCATTATTTCTACATCTATTTTTTACACTCATAAAAAAGTGATAATTAATAAGATAATAAGTAATAATTTAAATTATTTATATTGTGACTTTTTTTATTTTATATAATGAATTAAAATTAAAATTAATTAAATTTTATACAAAGATTATTATTTATTTTAGAAGTGTTTATTATTTATTAAAATATATTTTTTAATACAAATAAAAAATATGGTGATCAATAAAGTTATAAGCAATAATTCTTATTACTTATATAGTGATTTTTTTATTCTCTTTAATTTGACTTAATTAGAATTTACTTTATTTAATATAAAAATTACTATTTATCTTAAAGACATTTATCACATTCTATGAGTATTGGACGTAGAAGTTAAAAGTAATGGTAAAAAAAAACCGCCACCTTGCCCGACTCACATCTTCTGCAGTTTGATGTGGTTTAACATGACTCATGAGTCAATCATTGCCTGGAGATATTTTAATGGCTTTCTAGAACATCCCTGTACGTACCAACTATGATATATAATTTGATATACATTTTTTTAAAAATAGATCATGATGAAACAATTTGACTCTTAGGAGGTGCTTGGTGCATAGATATTTTAGGTATCCAGTCATTTAAGATCTCTGAGCTGGTAAGATTCCCATGTTTAATATGGCATTTTAAATGCCTAGACATGTTTTATGTCTTTGTTTAGTTGCACTTGAGCGTCCTTAGCTCCATATTGCGGTAACTCATTTGGAACAAACCATTTAAGTATTGAACTGAATTAGAATGTTACTTTAAACCAAAAAGAGTAGCATTGCAATGAGGATGTATGTAGCGATAAGCAGGAAAAAAAATTATGACATACCACCATCTTTTTCAGGAAAAAAGTTAAGATAATAAAGTAAAAGTAACTCCTCTTATTCCAATCTGTATTAAGTATATAAGGCATGTATCCATGTATTTTCACCCAGCATTACAATGTTCCCATGCCTAGAAAACAGCTTCTACCAAGGGAAAACTTCGGGGGAAAATAGGATTTGATAAACAAAATTGTAACAAGATATCATGCGGATATTTCCAAATGACAACATTAACTGTCTTGAGGTTCACAATAATTTAAGGTGGATCAGTACTGAACAGAATGCACTGCATTCATGAAGGAAGCTATTCTTGATTGATCCTTCTGGATGCCATCTGATGCACAAATGCCACTACTAACATCCACCCCTTCAGGTTTGAGAGTAGATAGAGCCTCAGAAACATTCTCAGGATTGATCCCTCCTGCTAAGAGCCAACCATATTTGCTTCTGATTTTTGGTAGTTTAAACTGGGCCCAATTGAATGTTGTGCCACTGCAAAGACGTCTCATAAGTTCTAAGATATTACTAAGCAGATGGGCATCAAGCTATACAACAAGTATGTCTTTACCTGCCACCCTTTGCACTATCTACAAGAACCCAATCAACTAGAGAACACTCCTCATCAGAAATTGTGTTTAAAAGGCTCCCATCCCCATTTGCATGGAGAACATATATTACACGATTTTCCTGAATTAAAGATGGAAAAGCTAACCGAGAACCATATCCATGAAGCTGCATTGTCCAAATATTACAAGATCAAGCATTTATTTGTCATGGAATACACATAAATGTCAGGCAAAAATATACCTGCACAAATTCAAGGTTCGATGCATTAGAAGCTCTTAATATTGTTTCTGCATCATCATCCACAAATACTCCTACAGGATCTGCTCCATAATCTCTTGCAACTTTTGATATCTCCTTTGCAACAGAAAGTGAAACAGACCGTTTTGAGTTTGGCCACATGATCATTCCAATAAAATTTGCACCAGCTTCAGCTGCCATAGCAGCATCTTTAGCTGATGTAATGCCACACATCTTAACCAAAGGTTGATTCTTTTCAAGCTCCTTTGTTGAGAATGAATCATTTCCCAACTCAGTAAGTTTGCAGGAAACTTTATACTGCAGGCAGAAACTTGTGCTAGAAAATTGCAGCTTCCCTCCTCTCAAACCTACATAAATCATATGTTAAAACATTTGAAAAGTGGCTCATTTATGAATTATGACCTAGTCCCCTTACATATTCACCTTAACCAAAGACATGAAATTTAGTCTACAGGAGGAATAAATGCTAGTTTGGTTTCCAGCAAACTTGAGACATACTCTCATACAAGCTACTGGAAGAAGACAATATAGTATATACTTAGTTAACAGATAATCAGACTACCCAGAATAGGCCTTTTGTGGAAATTTGCAGCTCTAAGTTGCAAGTAACTTCCAGTGTTTGAACCTGTGCAAAAGGAACAACAAATCTTGCATGGTCAGCATAAAAAAAAATGCATGCAGGGTTAGACATAAGTACATGGAAAATTCATTGTCACTGATCATAGCATGGACATGCTAGATAGATACATGCATTCAAATGCTTTTAAAAAATATGTACAACAGCCTTGTCATAAATGTCGAGAAACCGAGCATTATGGAGAACAAAGTTTTAGACTAAGAAACTCTTTTCGTAGTCCCAAAATGATATTTTTTCAAAGTATATACCATGACCTATGATCACTGATCAGTACTACTTGAATTGAGGGCTAAGTATGAACTGGATTAAAGTACAGAGTTTAGAAAAACCACTTCTAGTGGATAGTGGTATTGCAGCAAGAAATGGAGAAAGCAAATATCAGACACAAAGCATTTAGTCATTGAAAAAGCTGGATGCCCAAAACCAACCCAACTAATCCAACCTGAAATTGTAATCAGAAAAAGAGCATTTACATGAAAATAATTTAACAAATTTAGATGAAGCTACAATACTAAAAAATTATAGAGGCACTGGAAGGAACTGTGAAAGAAAAGAAGTGCTTGTGAATTATGTTATGATAGCCAAATGCCTCAATTGCTCTCCAAGAAATTAGAAATTTAGAATGATAGCCACTCTTTAACCTAGTGATTAATGTGAAGATACTCATACTACCAGTCCCAGACCAGTAATAGATTATGTGAAAAAAATAATATATTTTCCTGTTGTTGATACTGGAGATGAAGGAAGACAATGCCAAGTTGGAATTTCATCAAGCAGGTTATGTGCTGATACTGTCCATCAAAGAATCCTTATTGTATTCACTTTTTGCGGGACAAACTGGAAACTGAATGGGTCATGCATAAAGCATATATGGTGATTGAAAAAAAACAAGTATGGGCTGTAGTTGTACTTGTGGTTTTAAGTCTTTTGATTTATAGCTGTCTAATAATCCAATCATCTGTCAACCAGCATCATTCTAACTCTCTCCATATCCTCTGATCTGCCTACATTTTCATATATCTTCATAATAAGTACAAAATCATGTTCATTGTCTGGCTATAAATCAAAAAGCTTGTTTGCAGCAATCTCCCCTATAGTTACATTTCCGTGCAAAAAGCAGGCATACAATAAAGCTCCCCACACAGTTGGACCAGCAGCCTCAGAGTCCATTCTGTCAACTATGATCTTATAAGCCTTTTTAATCAGTCTTGCTCTTCCACAAAGGTTAGCCATACAACCATAATGTTCCATGATTGGTTTTATTTTATATTTTTCACACATTAAAGCAAACAATCTCTCTCCATCCTTCACCAAACCTAAATAGGCACAAACTGATAATATTGAAACAAATGTTATTTTATCAGGCTCTGCACCAGCTTTCTCTATTTGCACAAAATAAATAAGGGCTTCTCGGTGTGTGCAATGAGCAAATATTATAGAATTCCACGAAACAACATCCCTCTCTGACATTAGATTGAATATCCAACATGCCTTATCCAACCTGCCATGAGTGGAGTACATTACGATCAAGGAATTAGCAATGGACAAGTTCCACTCAACTCCTCGCTGGAACACCCATCCATGAATTTGGACCCCAAGATCCAGCGATGACACACATGTAAGAATTGTGGATATGTAAACAGAATCAGGTTCAAACCCTTCCAAAAGCATTTGGCGGAAAATGTTCACTGCCTCAACCTCAAGGCCATGATGAACATAAGCTGCGAGCATTGAATTCCATGAAACAGAATCTCAAACTCGATGAGGTATCTTGTCAAAGATCTTTCAACCCTTTAAAATGTCACCACACTTAGAATACATGTCAACCAGTCCATTGAGGACAAACCGATCATTCGCAAACCCAGATTGAAGTCATTGAACCACATGGCGATGCACCTCTTCTCCCACTTGAACTGAACCACTTCCCCCACAAGCTTTCAGAACCCAAGGGAAGGTAAGGGAAGGTGAACAAGTCAGGTTCAACACTCTCTTCCACCATTTGAAAGTAGAGTGCAATGGCATCATCATAGAGGCCCACTTGGGCATATCCTGAGTCCTGAGATAAGTGAATTCCAGGGAAATGCAGATACATTTCTCGTAGCCATTTGATCAAACAGGTCATGGGCCTCATCCATATACCCAATTACGAAGCATATAACCCGAGAAGCTTTGAGGAGATACCAACAATTGCAAAAGGGTAGCTGGGAGAAGGTGGTGAACTCGGATACCATAATCAATGGGTTGCAAATGGTAGCATGTTTCTAACAAAGAAGCATAGATTTCAGGACCAATTTTGATACCCTTCTCAACAGAGGCTTCAAGGTCTTTGAGGACTTGTTCAAGTGCTTGGAGTTTTGTTAGGGTATAAGGTTGGTGATGGATGAGAAGGGGGTTGGTTTAGGTTTTGGAAAATAAAGAGTTTTGTTGCTTTCTTGGGTTTGCCACCGTCTCTGTTTCCTGCTTTTATTTTTGTTGGTGTTCCTCTTCAAAGAGCACAAGCTCATACGAATTGGAGGGAAGCTTAGCGGTTTAAGAGTGGCTATCATTCCAAATTTCTAATTTCTTGGAGAGCAATTAAGGCATTCGGCTATCTTGCATGGTCAGCAGAAAAAAATAAAAATGCATGCAGGGATGGAAAATTCATTGTCACTGATAATAACTTGAAAATGCTAGACAGATACATGCATTCAAATACATTTAAAAAATATGTACAACAGCCTTATCGTAAATGTCAAGAAACCTAGCATTTATAAAGAACAAAGTTTTAGACTAAGAAACTCTTTCATGGTTGTACTTAAAATATAAGAAGAATTATGTGATACAATATTTAAGTAGAATTATGTCACTATAAACAGCAATTGCCTCTAATAAAACTGAATATAAGAAACTCAGGGGAATTTGCAATCCGTAAAAATTCTAGTGACTATGAGGGTCAATGACAAGAACTAATCTTCTGTTATCTCCAGAGAAACCAATTAAATAATCTCCAGCAACACAATCTTATGCAATGTATGTAGTACCTACTGTATAAATACATTGTTAAAACAATACTCTAAAAAATTCAACAGTACAATAAACTAGTATTTTGGATTTTTTATTATTATCAAACTAACAGAACAAAGAGATTGATTGGGTAATGCTTCCCCAGTACAAAATTTCTCTTAAATAGTTTGATCTATCAAATTGTTGATGCTACAATTCCAATTTGAAAAAATGGACAAAAGGGAATCTTTAAAAGAATTATCTACTCACTAAACCAACCAAAAGTTAAAAGAAAATAAATAAATAAAAAGAATAGTGAATATCACAAAATCATTTCAGCTAGGAAATTGATCAAACAACTGGGTTGCACTTGCATGAGCACAAGGTGATAAACCCTGAACTAAGAGTAAAATGGTATGGGAAAAAAGAGAAACCTGTAAGCATGTTGAACCGTCGTTGTTGCTTTTCCGGTGAGAAAGAGAAAGGCAGCGGATGAAGGGAAGAAAGAAGCCGAGGCCGCAATGTTTGGTTGAGCCAGGGGACTGGGGAGTGTTAAACGGCTGTGCGTTTTGATAATCAATGAATGTGCTTTTTGTCATTTTATTCTCTTTTTATGTTAAGAATTGTTTTTTTGTTTTTTTTTTGTTTATTATACTGGAAATTTTTATTATGACTTGAAACAAATGGTGTTATTATATAAATAATACTTAAAATAAATAAAATAAGTAATAAATATGTAAAAAGATTTATTTAATGAAGTCAGTAGTAAAAAAAATTTACACTTACATCTAATAATATATTATCATAACATTTAATGAATTAAAATTTACATAAAATTTATACATTATTAAATGATAATGTAATTTTTTTATATTAACAATATATCAAAATTAAACTCTTATTTAATTATATATGAATCTTTAAATAAAATAATTATATGTGAATTTTTTTAATAAAATCACAAAATATTCTCACAAATTTGATTCATTTAAATTATTCATAAAATTAATTTTTATTCCAAGAGTTAAGATCCATGCTAGAATTGCTTTCCTGTACACTACTTAAAACAAGTTTGATGTGATACTACTTAGATTTAGAAAACAATTGAAATAGGCAAAAAGATTAAAAAAATGTTACATATAAACGTTGTTTATATAATATTACTTATGTGAATCTCCCCCAACGACTTAACGCATTAGTGGTTGCTTTGGAAAAATTAAACAATTTTAAATGAAAAGAATAACAAAATCAATAAATTATGATTTAAGGGTTGTTTATTTTGCTTACTTTCAATTTGCAATGTGTTTTTTTTTTTGAGTAAGTATTTTTATAAACATTGATATCAGTGGGACATTATATATAGACATAAACTCACGCACAGCAGAAGCACTAAGGAGAGAGGAGATGTAGTTCACTCATTCATTCAAAAATAATTGATATAATAACTGTGCACAAGTGTTGCCTTTTATAGGCTAAAGTTTATAATATAATAATAATAAAGGATTCTTAACCATGAAAAAAGATAAAATTGGACTATGTGACTTGCTTGCAACTTTTTTGATTTGCAGTTTTGCATAAACGGTGCCTACAATTTCATTCTCACTTTGCTGCGGCCTTCTAGGAAACCAATGAAATTTTATTGCTTTGCCATAAAGTAATTTTGGTCCAATCAAATTTTGCTTGATTTAATAATGCTTCTGACATTGCCTCCCTTAAATCAAGCTTCTACCATTCTAAGCATTTTCTTCAACTTGTAAAATAACTCGGCTTTTAGTGGCTTGGTAAAAATATCTGTAACTTGTTCTTCAGTGGGACAATACTCGATCACCACTTCTTTCTCAGCTACTAGCTCTCGGATCTTGTGAAATTGAATATCTATGTGCTTGGATCGTTCATGAAAAACTGGATTTTTGGAAAGTGCAATTGCAGACTTGTTATCACAAAATATCATTGTGGGAGTATCTTGCTTTTGGTGCATCACTTCAAGCATTCTTCTCATCCATACTGCTTGCATAGCACAATTTGTTGCAGCTATATATTCTGCCTCAGCTGTCGAGAGTGCAATTATTGGTTGTTTCTTTGAGGACCATGATATCGCTCCAGTGCCTAGATGAAATGCGTACCCTGAAGTGCTTTTTCTTGTCTCTATATCTCCTGCCCAATCACTATCTGTGTATCCAACAAGCTTCACATCATTATCATTAGCATAAAGAATTCCTTCAGTCAGAGTACCTTTGATGTATCTGAGAATTCTCTTTGCTCCTTGCAAATGACAAACACGTGGCTTTTCCATGAATCTGCTGAGCAATCCAACTCCAAACACAATATCTGGTCTAGTGACAGTTAAATATCTGAGACTTCCAATCAAGCTCTTGTAGTATGTTGAGTCAACTCTTCTTTTATCACTATCTCTTGTCACCTTCAACTTTTCTTCAACTGGTGTAGAGATTGGCTTTGAATTCTCCATCTTGAATTTCTTCAAAATATCTACTGCATATTTCTTCTGAGAGATGAAAATTCCATCATTCTGCTGATTGACTTCAATGCCAAGAAAATAGGACATTAAGCCCAAATCTTGTCATCTCAAAACATCTAATCATAGCCTCCTGAATACGTAATCATCTTTGGATTATTTAAAGATTAGATCATCAACATAAAGGCACACAACAAGTATATTGTCACATGGATCTATAGTTTTAATATATAAAGTGTGCTCAAATCGAAATCCATCTTTGCACAAAGTAAGAATCAATCTTGTTGTACCACGCCCTGGGTGCCTGCTTCAAGCCATACAATGCTTTCTTCAACCTGTAAACTTTATCTTCTTTGCCTTTGATCACATACCCTGCAGGCTGCTCAACATACACTTCTTCTTCCAAAATTCCATTTAAGAAGGCAGATTTAACATCCATTTGATATATTTTCCAATCATTTTGTGCTGAGGGGGAAATAATCATTCGGATTGTATCTAACCTTGCAACGGGAGCAAATACCTCAAAGTAATCAATACATGGCTTTTGCTTGTACCCTTTAGCCACCAATCTCGCTTTATAGCGATCAATTTCACCATTGGGTTTGTACTTAGTCTTGTACACCTACTTTACTCCAATAGGCTTTTTGTCTGGTGGCAAATCCATAAACTCCTATATTTCATTCTTCTCAATTGCATGGATCTCATCATTCATAGCTTTTCTCCAATTCTCATTGTTTGAGGCTTCTTCAAATAGCACAGGTTCACAATCTGCAAATAAAACAAAATTGATAATCTCCTCATCAGATGGATCATTGTCATTACCGACAACATAATCTTGTAATCTGGCTGGTAGCTGATGATGCCTTCGTGGTCTACTGGGTGATTCTGGTTCATCATGAGTTTGAATTCCATGCCCATTCTCCTCTTCATAATTGTCTGGAATCACCACCGGCTCCTTTTAGGACTTTGAGGACCAATCCCACATTCCTTCTTCATCAAAAGTCACATCTCTACTGATGATCACATTCTTTGTCTCTGGATTGTAAAGTTTGTAGGCCTTTGAATTTGTGTTGTAGCCAACAAAAATACAATTTTCACCTTTGTCATCTAATTTCTTCCTAAGCTGGTTTGGTACATGGCCAAATGCAATACACCCAAAAACTCTGAGATGCCGTATTGATGGTCTCCTTCCACTCCAAGCTTCTTCGGGTGTCTTATCATAAACGCTCTTTGTAGGACACCTGTTCAAAATATAATTTGCAGTGGCAACTGCTTCCGTCCAAAATTCTTTAGGCATTTGTTTGGCTTTCATCATACATCTTACCATGTCCATGATTGTCCTGTTCTTCCTTTCAGCAACACCATTTTGTTGAGGTGTGTATCTGGTTGTAAGTTGATGTTGAATTCCATCTTTGCTCAAAGAAATCAGACAGCAAGGTATTCTTGGCCTCATGCATCGTCTCTGGGTGCTTTGATTCTGCAACCACTTTGCTTTTCTACAAATGCTTTGAATACCTTAAAGGTATCACAAGCTTCTGATTTTTGCTTCAGGAAATATATCCAAGTCTTTCTGCTAAAATCATCAATGAAAGTAATAAAATACCTGCTACCGCCTTGTGTTGGTATTTCAACCGAGCATAGATCTGAATGAACTATCTCCAGCAACCTTTTTGCTCTCCAAGACTTTCCTGTTGGAAATGATTTTCTATGCTTTTTTCCCATTTGGCAGGTCTCACAGACTCTATTAGGAATATTCACAACAGGCAAACCAGAAACATATTCTTTCCATGATAGAAAATTCAAACCAGAAAAATGATAATGCCCAAAGCGCATATGCCACAACCAATCATCATTTGGTATTATGGAACTCAAACAAGGAAATTTATCATGTTGAATTTTCAAGGGAAATAGGCGATTTGGAGTCATTTGTACCTTTGTAATGAATCTCCTATTTTTGTCAATCAATGTGCAGTAGCCATGATGAATCTGCATGTTGTAACCTTTCTCTGACAGTTGTCTTATACTCAATAGATTGTGATGAAGACCAGGAGCATAGAAAACATCAAAGATAATATTTTGTGAACCATCTTTCAACTTGATAGCAATTTGGCCTTTTCCTAATATTGGAATATTTGAATTATTTCCAAATTTCAGGGTAGATTTTACCGTTTCATTTATTGAAGAAAATAGTTCCTTTTTCCCACACGTGTGATTACTACACCCGGTATCCAAATACCAAATATTTTCATCTTCTGAATATGCGTCACTTGCCAAAAATAAGCATTGTGGATTATCAAAATTCTCACCAACATCTTGATACTGATTTTCTGCTATGTTTGCCTGATGTTTGAATCTATTAGACTTTATGTCCAAATTTTCCACAGTAAAAACAATTAAAATTTGTTCTTTCTTGATAATTGTTACCTCTTCCTCTTCCTCTTCCTCGGTTGGTAAACCCAAAATTGTTTCCACCTCGTCCTTGACTGGATGATCTAAAATTGTTATTTCTTCCCTGATTGAAATTGCTACGACCTCTTCCTCTGAAGTTTCCTCGGCCTCTACCTCTGAAATTTCCTCTTCCTCCATTATTGAAATTATCACGACCTCCACCTTCTGCACTTTGACTGGATTCAGTAAGGTTGTTGAAATTCACCTGACTTTTCAAGGCTTCTTCATTTACTTTTCCTGTTTTCTCTAAGATTCTACTTACATGACTTTTAATGCTTCCCTGCAACTCTGCTACTGACATGGTGTCTGTATTGTGAGACTCAATTATTGTAGTCACCACATGGTTAAACTTCATTGGCATAGTACGTAGAACTTTTTCTACCACATTGCTGTCGGGAATATCTTCTCCATCCTCATCTTGTTGATGACATCTGTAACACATGAAAAATATTGTTCCACGGATTCAATACTGGACATTTCGTACCTTTCGTATTCCCTTCGCAGAGATTGTAGTTTGGATTTCTGGGCCTTATCCACTCCTTTGTAAGACAGCTTCAAAATATCCCACGCTTCTTTGGTAGTTTTGGCATTTGCAATTTTGGAAAAAATTGAATAATCGACGCCTTGGTGAATTTGTGAGAGTGCTAACTGGTCCTTCCTTTTAGCGGTATCGTCAGCTCCTTTTGTTAATCCTGGTTCAACAAAGCTCCAAATATTGTGAGCTCTCAAATGTGTAGACATCAAAAGTTCTCAATAATAAAAATTTAATTTCCTATCTAGCTTGGGACCGGACCATACAATATTATAATTGGTGGCCATATCTCTCTCTTCTCTCTTAAAAGTGTATCAATTCTCTATATTTTTTTATAACACGGGGAGAACACTCTTGTTTCTCACCGACTCAATATTTTTTTACTCACACTATCACCAAACTTTGAAGGCTCTGATACCAATTTGATATCAGTGGAATATTATATATAGACATAAACTCACGCACAGCAGAAGCACTAAGGAGAGAGGAGATGTAGTTCACTCATTCATTCAAAAATAATTGATACAATAACTGTGCACAAGTGTTGCCTTTTATAGGCTAAAATTTACAATATAATAATAGTAAAGGATTCTTAACCATGAAAAAAGATAAAATTTTGGACCATGTGACTTGCTTGCAACTTTTTTGATTTGCAGTTTTGCATAAACGATGCTTACAATTTCATTCTTACTTTGCTGTGGCCTTCTAGGACACCAATGAAATTTTATTACTTTGCCATAAAGTAATTTTTGTCCAATCAAATTTTGTTTGATTTAATAATGTTTCTGACAAACATTATTATGAGATTAATCATTAAATATTGTTATAATTAATATTTTTTAAATAATTATTTTTATAATTTAAATTTTAGTATTATTTTTTTTAGTACAATTCATTTCCTGTCACATCCAATTCTTATTGATAAATTCACAGTACGTTTTTATCTTTTGGTACTTTGTCACTCGCACAAAATTTGTTAAAATTAAACAATGTAGGATAAGTTCAATTCAATTTAATTAAAGACAAAATCTATTTTTGGTTAATTTATAACGTGGTTGTCTCATTATCTATTGTTAATCATGATAATTATCACTTAAGAGAGGATGAATTGAGTAATCATAAATTTTAAGACAACTTTAAAAAATATATATATTTTAATATATTTAATTAACACATGTAATGATATAAGTCTAATAAATATATAACTATTATAAATCACTCAAATATAACTTGAGTTATATAATAAATTAAGCAAATAAGTTAAATATCAAATTTTTAAAATCAAAACATTAAGATAACAAGATATGTAATAAATAAATATAATGTACGAAATAATAAAATTAAAGAATATAAAAAAGAGAGAATTAAGCTCAAGAATTTATTCTGGCTGAGTCACCAATCACTTATGGCTTACATTCACTTTCCAAGTTTAACATGGTTTTCTTTATTATCTTCAAACTTCAACTAGTTGTTTGATAATATTTATATTTAAGAGCACTCACAACACTTTTAGGATATCTCACTCTTAGTGTTTAAACCTCATAATAAGGGATACGTCATCCTTTTCTCTCTTGAGAAATACCTCATCCTTTTACAATAATTTTAAGATGAAGAGAAAGATTAGAAACTCTCACAAAAATAGATATACAACTTGAAGAGGAATATATGGATTTTGCAATAAATAGTTCAAAATGTGATTTTGATGATTCAATGATTAAATCAAGTGCTCAAGAGTTATAAAAGCTTCAATCTTCACTTATTTATAAAATACAAGTGATAAAATAGTCGTTGGTAGTATTTAGAAATAATTTTTTTTATGAAAACTAGCCGTTGGGAGCGCATTCTGATGCGTGGTAATCTATTATTTAAATGAATAATTGATTATTGACATGTAATAATCGATTATTGAAGTGGATAATCGATTACTGCACTCTATTTTAAAAAAATAATTTTAAATGATCATAACTTTTTTATTTCTCATCCAATTTAAGCAATTGATCATTCGTTGAAAAACTCTTTAAGTCTATTTTCATATGAAATAAGTTTCAAATCCACACTCAAAGTACTTTTAGATATATAATCAAATTAGTGATCAAAGGTCAATTTTCAAAACTCAAACTTGTCTATTTTTTATAGTTTTGAATTACTACCAATATTAACTTTTAAAAACTTGTTTGTTGAACATTTTAACATATTTAAAAACATTTATGAAGGTTGAAAAACTTATTTAAGCTCTCTTATTGTAAAACTTCTATTTTTACACTGGAAAAAAGCCTAAAAGAGAAAATATACCCTAAAAGAGAAAATATACCAAATCTTGTCCTTAGGTTTCTTAATGCAATCCAAGTTTTCAATAATTATTCTATTCAATTCTTCCAAAATCTTGAATCATTTCTTCATTCTCATTCTTCTTGATTTGATCATAATTAGGATATTTCATTTTCTTAATCAATGCTCATTCTTGGTACTTAGACTATCCTATAAGGCATCACTCACTTAAAAACTTAGTTAGTCCAAAATCATAGTTCAACACTTAATATGCGTGATTCAATAATATATAACGTTAATTAATTTAACATGCATATAAGACTTTTATAAACACATCCATTTAAGACATTTATCAATTTTCTACTAGATATGTTCTATAAAGTATGTAACATACAACACTTTACAGAATGTGTATGATTTCTAAGTATAAAACACTAGAACGTGTATCATGCATATATTTGTTCACATAGAGACACATCGATATTAGTTCATTATAACTTATATAAAATATTATTGGATATATTCTATGAAAAATGTTACACATATTTCATTACATAATTATTAAGTAAAATATAATTAGATAAAATACATAATCATACATGATCAATATATTTCGTTAAACACATCTATATAATATGATCAATATCTTTTGTAATATATTTATCATTATCAAAACTTAACATATTAAATTATTATGACAAAGACAATTCTACATCTATATATAATCTATTACCATTAATAAAGGGCATAGCAAGTCTTTGGTGTACAAATTTTTTTCCTTCATATTTGTCATTATTTTTATTTTATTTTTTCCAATTTTACATATCTATTACTATTAATAAAGACGATAATAAGTCTTTGGTGTCTAATTTCTTTTTTCCATATTTGCCATTATTTTTAATTTTTCCCCAGCTTTAGAAAGGGATATAATTGTATTACTACCCAACTTTAACTATACCACGTTTAATCAGTGAAAGTTACCAAAAAAAAAACCTACCCCACTCTCAGACGTTCTATACAGTTTCCCCCTCTCCTCTCTCTTTAGTTACAACTGCTAATTTCCCTCCCTCATTCCCCGAAATTTCAATGTGCATAATTTTCCTTCTTTGCGTACCCACCCTGCCAAAGTCTCGGACCATCACCTTTTCCACTCTGGCCCTGCTATGAATCCTCGTTTCTTTAAGTTAACAACGCCATAAGAGTTTGTTTGTTTAATCATGGGTTAAATATTTTAAGGATATTCAAAACATTATTTGGGATGGGTTCAGGTTACTATTCATGTAATGACGCACACAGATCCAACCTTCCCTTTCCCTCAGGCCCTACACGACCAGTGACGCTTCTTGCCAAACAACTTCAACTCTCCCATTACAAGCTCATGGTGGCGGATCTCTGGTCTCAACTCGCTCTGTATGGTCTAGGCTTTCAATCTATTTTTATCTTTTCCTTGTAAAGCTTGAGTTGGTTACAACCCCAATCCCTTCGTATCAGCATCCCATCCTTATGTTTCACTTTTTAAAAATAAAACAGAAGTATAGAAGGACTAAAATGTAGTAAGAGACAAAGTTTGGGTTCAAATAAAATACTTAAAAAACTGGCACTGACACCATGAGTGTAGGTTACAACGGAGTTGGATCCTCTCTTAATCTAACAGGAACACGATGAGAGATCTTATTCCATAACTTACCATTTATTTTTTTTTTAATTTTTATATCTCACAATTTACCATTTATTTGAATGATGAGACATGGAACGAGATCCTCCCTTGTATCAAATATATTTATGTCTATTGCCAACCTATAATTAGGAAGGACGATGTTATTATGTACTCAATAAGTTTGGGTCCATAAATAAACTTTATTTGACAATACATATATATATAGATCTGAATGTATGTAAAAATTAATAATTCAAATTTATAAATTTTTTGTATTTACAGTTATTCATAAAAAAAAGTAATTTAACTAAATTTTTATACAAATTTAAGTGCTATTAGTTAAAATATGTAAAAATTTAACTTTTAATTTGGACCATTGATTTATTTTAATAATAAATCAATGACCAAAACATCAATGGTCCATACATAGATCCAAAAAATTTGGACCCATATTAGACTTTCCCAATTAGGAGAAGGATAAGTCTAATATGCACCTAAAAAAATTAGGTGCCTATCTCAACCATTGATTTTGTAGACAAATATATTAATGGTCGGGAATAATGACCTGTAACTTAGTTAAAAGATTATTTAATAATATTAGTTAATTATAAAGTTGGTCCTTCAAAAAAAAATTTTTTGTGTGCAAGTATTTGCATGAAAATCCTTGGTTTGTCTCTCCCTCATTCTCAACATTTTCTTTCCTCTTAAATGCAAAGATTGTTGTTGATAGAGAAATTTTGCCAAACACTATCAATTCCTTGTTGCTAATTGGAATTAGTTTCATTGTCAATTAATTTTGTATTAGTTATGATTTAGATTGAAGACTTGAAATCTATCGAACCGGTAAATGGCAAACCAAATCTCCGCCTTCATCATTGGATAGCATCTCCGTCCACTACCGCTGCATCTTCTTTGCCATCTTGTCCTTCGGCGCAACATCTTCTTCCTCCTCCGGCGTCGGTGAACCTAGCGCTCCCACCATTAACCTCATCCTCCCAAACCCATCACCAGATCTGAATCTACCAACCCGTACTCAACTACCTTTGTCCAAGCCGACAACTCCTTCAAGCAAGTAATCCAAATGCTCACTAGATCCTCTAATACCGCCAAGCACGCCTCCTCTACCAAACCCACCAACCCGACCCACCATAACATTTTATCTATCAAATCCATCCCCAAGAAGTAGCAATTCGGGTCCGAGTTCAAGATAAACCTTTTGATACCAGACGGTGGTTCATGTTCAGGGACTATGGGTGCAGTGGTGGCAAAGGACTTCATTTTCAGCGAGATTTGGGAGTTGCACATTTTTTGGTGAAATCAAAGGATTCAGTCTAAATCTCAAACCACACCCTTCCTCCGTTGCAAGTCTGGCAGCCCCAACACCGTCTTTTCCTACTTCGACTTCGTCACTGACTGCATCCTCGCCATTCATTGTTCACCTACACCAAGAATGGCCTACCATTGTTCTCAGTTGATGAGACAGAAAATGGGAAGAAAGACAAAGACTAACAAGCAATAAACTAAAATATAAGAGTCAAAAAATAAATAAGAGAAAATTGAATGACCTATAATAATAGGTCATTTGAGTAGGTGAACCCATGCACCAAAACTTAAGTTGATCCATATTAGACTTCTCCTTAAGAGAAAGGAAGTAGGTAGATTGAACTCCATCTAATCGTAACCTACTTTTCTCATAATATAATTATGATTTTTCTAAAGGCATTTATTAAGGATCTAAAATAATTTTTTTTATGAAAAGTAAAATATTCAACGTATTGAGAATTAAAAAATCTTACTTTTCATATAAAATTTCTTAATTTAAATTCTTTAACAAGTGTACTCATAATATTAGTTAAAAAACCCATATAATTATTAGCTGCATGTATTGAATTATAACAACCAATCATAACCGTCTCGATTAAATTTAAACCTACAATATCAAAATTCAAGTATTTGCTTCCTCTCGTGACTCCTTGAAGAAAAATCAAAGATCCAAACCAAGTGTTCATTTCAATGAATATTAAATCTTATTTAAATTAAATTCAATTTAAAGTGGCGATATCAAAATTTTATATTTAAATAAAGGATAATTCCAATTGGCTAAATATTTTTTTATTCATGGGTTAAATTCTAAATTGGTATGTATTCCATGAAAATTTTAAAAATAAAAAAGGACTATGGCTTTTAGTCCTCAATCCCCACCCGGCTATCCCTTTTGCATATTTGAATTTAATTGTTTTGGAGGAAATAATCATATTTTTTAAAAAAAGTTATTTTACTAAAATTTTAATTATAAACTATTTTGAATAAAAAAAACACATGCTTTATATAATTCTCTAGAAATCACAAAATAACAAATTATTACAAACTAAATCTTAATATATTTTTAAAATCATCCAAATTCTGCAGGTACAGCAATCATAATCCTTACCCACTAATCGCTCATGATCACTAATAAGCAACTAATTAAAACCTTTTTCGGCTTATGTATCGTGTAGATAATAAAATATATAGACCATAAAGACGAATGAGAGAAACATAACCAGGAGAATTGAAATCATAGATTAAAATATTGTAGTTTAATTGTACCTGAAATGAAATAGCCAAATAATATGAAGTCTGTAGTGTGCCAAGCACTGCCCTTAAAGATTATTTCAGTATAAATGAAAATTTCATAAAGTACAGCAGACTCTTCCTGTTTGACAGGAATTCAAGAACTTCAAGAGATTTTAATAGTAAGTAACGCAGACGTAGAAGGAGAAGAGAGTGAAGAAGCAGAAAAGAGAGAAGAAGAATGGTGTGTCAAAAAGCACAGTCAAAAAATAGTATTTATAGAAGGCAAGAAAGAGCCGTTTAGAAACAGAAAGCAACGTTAAGTTTGTTAAAATTAATGACGTTGAAATAATAATGTTAGAAATATGACTGTTGTAAAAACAGATTTTTCTGTTGAAACTAATTATTACATTAAAACAAATCTGCCCGTTTGAGAAGACCAAGTCAGATATGACCAAGTCAATTTTGACTTCTTAAAAAATCTCATTTTCCTGGTAAGCTCAAAAATTAATTAAATATTTCACAAAAAGATTCGGGTTTCATGATATCACGCGCAGGGGGCAAATCGATGATTTGCACTAGTCATAAGCCTTCGGCCCATTTTTGTGCGCGTGAGCCCACCACCTCATTTGTTTCTTACAAAGCCCAAGACACAAATTGATTTATAAACTCTTTCAAAGACATACTTCCAACCAATGTGGGACTCATTCTTTTGAAAATACACATTTCACAACAATCCCCCACATATTTCAAAATAATATTAAAACAATAAATAAAAACAGAATCTGGGTTACATTATTAGTGCAAATATTTCGAATCTGGTGTCTTCTGGACTATGAATCAGACCTAGATAAATAGGACTTTAACTTACAATGTAATTGGTGAAGTTTAAACTTCTATGAACCAAAACATTTTTCGTGTAAATTAGAATCTCATTTGATCACATTTTCACCCTCACTTATCTCTTGTGTTAACGCCGTTTTGCACTTTTCGGCCATGCGCATGCTTGGTTGTTCATGAGTGCTCTAGAGACTATGTCATTATCTCATAGGAGCGGCCCCACTCCACACTCATATAGGTGATTTCATCAAGTGTATACTGCAGTTTATACACCACCCATAAGGGATATGAAATTCATTAAAAGCATTTAGCTTATCCTTACAATAAATGCAGTCTAGCACTTCTCACGCTTCTCACACCATAGGAAGGGACAAACACAGTGCTAGCAGTACTAACAAGTGACTTGTTGTTACCCATATGAACTTTTTCATGGGATCTCCACTCATAAAATTTGGATTACCATCACTATTAGTTTCAAATTGGCTTAAGTCTCATTCCCCTCGATGTGGTATATATTAAGTTCCTTCCCAAAGGCTTAGTCAGAGGATCGGCCAAGTTCACTTCTGACTTCATATAATCAATGAATATAATTTCATCTTTCAGCAGTTGTTTTATCACTTCATGTCTCAACCTAATGTATTTGTTCTTACCAGTAAAGGTTTTATTACTTGCAATAGATATTGTCGCATTGTTGTCACAATGCACAGACACAGAAGGGGTTGGTTTTATTCCTAACAGAATATTTTCTAAGAAATTTCTCAACCACTCAGCCTCATTACCAGTTTTCTCCAGAGCAATAAACTCTGATTGCATGGTGGATTTTGCAATTATTGTTTGTTTGGTTGATCTCCAAGTCACCGCACCACCACCAAAGGTGAACACATAGTCACTAGTGGATTTAATCTCATCTGAATCTGAGATCCAATTAGCATCAATGTATCCTTCTAATACAGCGGGAAATCCACTATAAACAATACCATAGTTCATGATACCTCTCAAATATTTCATTAGTCTAGCCAAAGCGGCCCAGTGTTCATTATTAGGATTATGTGTATATCTACTCAATCTGTATACAGCACATGCTATGTCAAGTCGAGTGAAATTCATCAAATGCAACAGACTCCTAATAATCTGTGCATACTGAGATTGGGCAACAGGATCACCTCTGTTTTTCTTTAACTAAGTGTTAGCATCATAAGGGGTACTCACACGTTTGACATCAAAATGTCCAAACTTCTTTAGAAGTTTCTCAACATAATGTTCTTGTGATAGTATTATACTATCACACGTCCTTATGACTTTAACACCTAGAATTACACTAGTTTCATCCATGTCTTTCATGTCAAATTTAGATGCAAGAAAACATTTTGTTTGATGCACTATGTTATGGCTAGTACAAAAAATTAGCATGTCATCCACATATAGACAAATAATCACACATTCATCATTTACTAATTTTGTATATACACATTTATCAACTTCAACATAAGAAAAACCATCAGAAATTAAAGTTTGATCAAACTTTTTATGCCACTGTTTAGGTGCTTGTTTTAGACCATATAAAGATTTGACAAGCTTACATACTTTATTTTCTTGTCTAGGAACTACACAACTCTCAGGTTGTACCATGTAAATTTCTTCTTCTAAATCACCATTTCAAAAAGTTGTTTTAACATCCATTTAGTGAATAACCAAATTATATGCAGAGGCTAAAACAATCAAAACACAAATAGAAGAAATTCTAGTTACAGGAACAAAGGTATCAAAAATGCCAACATTTTGTTTTTAAGTAAAACCTTTTGCTACTAATCTAGCTTTATATTTTTCAATTGATCCGTCGGGGTTATATTTCCTTTTAAAAATCTATTTGCAACTAATTGGTTTTACTCCAGGAGGTACATCTACTAAAACTCAAGTATTACATTTTGTAATTGAATCAATTTCAGATTTAATGGTTCTTTCCAAAACGGTGCAACAGGTGAGGAAAAAGTTTCAGAAACAGTTAAAGGGTCATCATCAACAAGATATGTGTAAAAATCATTTCTAAAAGAAGTTTCTTTTCTGTCTTTTACTTCTTCTCAAATCCTCATATAAATCATTAGATAAATTTTGTACTGAAACTTCAGAAATATTTTCTAATTTTAAGGGAAAAATATGTTCAAAAAATTCAATATTTTTTGTCTCAATTATAGACTTGCAATCAAGCACATCACTTTTTAAAATTAAAAATCTATATGCAACATTATGATCAGCATACCCAATAAACATACAATCAGAAGTCTTAAGAGCCTATTTTCCTCTTTTTAAGTTTAAATAAAATCACTTTAGCTAAACACCCCCACACTTTTAAATGTTTTAAGTTAGGCTTATAATCCTTCCATAACTCATATGGTGTTTTACCTATTTTCTTATAGGGAATTCTATTTTGTAAGTGACGTCCAGTTAATAAGGCTTTACCCCAAAGGTTATCAAGTGCATTAGAACTAATTAAAAGGGCATTCATTATTTCTTTTAAAGTCCTATTTTTCCTTTCAGCTATACCATTGGATTGAGGAGAGTAAGGGGGTGTGATTTCATGAATTATTCATTCTTTTTCACAAAAGTCATTAAATAAAGTGTATTCACTACCTCTATCTGATCTAAATCTTTTAATTCTTTTATTTAATTAATTTTCTATTTCTGCTTTATATACTAGAAACATATCAAAAAGCTCATCTTTATTTCTAAGTAAATATACTTTAGTGTACCTAGAAAATCATCAATAAAAGTTACATAATATTTTTTAGCACATCTAATCATAGTTTGTTTTAAGTCTCCTAAATCAGAATGAATTAATTCAAGAACTTCAGTTTTTCTTTCTACGGATAAGCATGATTTTTTAGTTATTTTTGATTCAGCATAAATTTCACATTTATTTAAGCATGTATCACTAAAACCAGAAATTAATCCAAGATATTGCATTTTCTTAATATAAACAGCATTAACATGTCCTAATCTAGCATGTCACATATCAATAGAGTCAATCATATACGCAGAAGAAGTAGCATTCTCATTAATTTTAGCAATATTGAGTACAAACAGGCATTGATTACAATAACCCTTTCCTATAAGGACATTATTTTTGGTCATCACTATTTTGTCAGACTCAAAAGATACTTTAACCCTAACCTTTCCTAGCAATGCCACAGAAATTAAATTCGCCCTTATGCTAGGTACATGAAACACTTCGTTGAGAGCTAAGGTCTTGCCAAAAGTGAGTTTCAGAAGAACTTTTCCTTTCCCAAGAACTTCGGCGGTTCGGGAATCACGAAGATAAACTTATTCTTCTCCATTCCTCACAGAATTGTAGGAGGTAAACATATTTCTATTTGCACAAATATGTCTGGTAGCCCCAGAGTCTACCACTCAATCATTCACATTGGCCATCAATAAAGCTTGAGAAACGACCGCAACAATTATATAATCTCCTTCGACCAAATTTGCGTTTGGCTTAGGAGGATTGCCGTTTCTCTTCTTATGTCTGCATTGAGCCGTCCGATGACTTGGCTTGCCATAAACATAACAGTTTCCTCCACTATTTTTGAAAGTGGGATTATTCACTCTTGGCACGTAGTTTGGTTTATTGTAATCAGTCCTTTTATTGGGTTTATGTTCATACCTTTTCTTATTGACTTGTATCATATTTGCCTTTGAAGCCAATGCTTTTGCCCTTGCAGCCTTGATCTCGTTTCTGTTCGTGTCCTCAATGATTATGTGGGTGATTAGATCAACAAGGGACAACTGTTTATTTTTGTCGCGACCGTAAAATTAATCGCGGTGAAATAACAACTTAAATTAAATTATTTTAATTTTAAGAGTCGCCACCAATTTTATTTGAATTTGGAAAAATTGGAAAACCTTTTATTTGGAAATGGTCTTTGGAACCAGATTGGATTCGAGGAGTGCTATGCTTAGGGAAGGGTGGAAACTTAATTTCGCACCCTAACGCACCCGGCCCCTAAGACGTACCTTAGATTAATTGTGCAAATTATTAACAATCCTTGAAAATATTTATTTTACCCCTTTTGCAAACATTGTAACTAAAAAGCGAAACCACAAAATTGTGAAAATTTAAATTTGGCTTGACGGAATATGATTCCCGCTCCTACGTATCCTCAAGTGCAATGAGGAATTCAAAGTCACGTAGTTCTTCTATAAAATAAGTGTGGGTTGGTTGATTTTATTTAAAATGATTTTTTGGAATTTGAATTAACAAGTCGTCGCGGCTCGCTTATTTAAATTAAGGATTAAATAGGTGAAGCTCATCGCTTAGAGACGTCACCCATTGATTATCGAGTTTGTTACGAAATTTTTATTTAAGATTGTAAATCATCAAGTGTCGAACTCGGATGTTTACCAAAATATAAGGGTTAGCAAGCAATTTAACTCGGTAACCCATTTTTATTCCTTTTTAAAAAAATTAATTATTTCTTTATTTTTTATTATTATTATTATTATTATTTTTTAACCTTTTTTTTTTTTTACCCTTCTCCCTTCTTATCAAAATGCATCATTATGACAAGAGTCCACGTGATTCAACCTCACACACCCAAAAGACAATCACAATTCAATTTAAAGAGATAAAAAATTTGGAGAATTTGACAACACTAACAAAGACGCACTGTGGACGTTTGGGGAGGGGTTTGGACCCCGAAATTCGACGGTCGGGAGGTGAATTTCGATGTTCGACGGTCGGGAATTGCCTCGAAGGTCGAGAACTAGTTTACGTGGTCCGACGGCCGAGAGCGGCCTCCGAGGTTCGACGGTCGGGAATTGCCTCCGAAGGTCGAGAACTAGTTTCGTGGTCCGACGGCCGAGAGCCGGCCTCGAGGTTCGACGGTCGGGAATTGCCTCCGACGGCCAACCGGTTCCCGTGGTCCGACGGCCGAGAGCCGGCTCTCGAGGTTCGACGGTCGGGAATTGCCTCCGACGGCCGAGAACCGGTTCCCGTGGTCCGACGGTCGGCCGGTGGAAAAATGGATTTATTTGGGTTTGGAAGGTTGAAGGTCGATGAGGGGAGTGTAGTCGGTGTGTTTCGACGGCCGAGTGATTGAAGGGAAGGATCGACCTCCGGGGTTTCGACGGTTGTTAAGTGTGGTAACCGGTGTTGGTGAAGTTTGGAGGATCCGGGATTCGATTGTCGGTTGGAAGGGCGATGGCTTGTGCGGTCCGATGGTCGGTTGACGAGGATTCGACGGTCGGCTGGGAGGCTGTTGGATGTGGATATTGAAGGTGAGTTCTCTGGTGGTTCGACAGTCGAATAGGAAGGAGTTTGGGGGTCCGACGATCGGATGAGAGGATTTGGGGTTGAGTTCGACGGCAGTTTTGGGATATGGTATTCGACGGTCGGTTGGTTGAAGGGAGGGGTCTTACCTCGGGGTTTCGGACGGTCGGTGAGGGTGTCGGAGAGATGGTCGGTGAGATGATGGTAATCGCACGGTCCGACGGTCGGATGAGAGAATGGATTCGACGCGTCCGGTTTTGTTCTTGGGTGGTTCTATGTAGTCCGTTCGGATGAGAGACGGATTCGACGGTCGGTTTTGGTTCTTGGGTGGTTCGACGGTCGGTTGAGAGGTGGTAGTTATCCGACGGTCGGTTGAGGGTTCCGTTGGTTTTAGTGAAGGGGTTCGCGGTGGTATGGGAGATTGGAGAAGGTGAATAGTGAAGGTTGGACGTGGAAATGAGATTAAAAGTGAAGGTGGGATCAAATTCGGCTTTTGGTAGAGGTTGGTTTGTGGGGTTGTCGAAATGAGGGGTAAAGGGGAAGAGGCTTGAGCTCGTGGTAGTTACGATTTGGGGTGGTGAGGTGTTAAAGTTGGCAGCTAGATGGTGTCCTCCTGAGAGAGAGGAAGAGGGCGTGGAGATAGTGAGGAGAGGTTCTCCCGGATGATGGGGGTTGAAAGTTGAATAATCAATCCCTGGTGGAGAGATCCCTCCCTTTAAGGTCTTGAAGTTGGTCCTCCCTTATTAGTTGCTAGCAGCCAGGTGATAATGGAGTGGGTGAATCAGTGAGGGAGTAGGTGCAATTAGTGAGGGAATCTCTTTGTTCAGTAGTGCAAGTGGGAAACTAAATGGGGAGCAAAAACTGTGCACTGTGGAAAAAGAGAATGGGAAGCAAACGTGCTTGTCCCCTGCTGCAGTGGTGATTGTCGCATGGCTAAAGAAAAAAATGATTTTTATCCCAACGAAAAAAACAAAATTTTTTTTTATTTTTTTATTTTCTTTTTTTTTCATTTGTTTTTTTTTTTTACTTTTTTTTATTTTTCATTTTCTATTATATTTTGGGCTTTTTTTTTATTTTTTTATTTTTTTTATTTTTCTCTTTTTTTGTTTCTTTTTATTATTTTTTTCTTTTAGTCCGGTCAAAATTGGGTGTTCACAATTTTTATGCTTGAGTTGTTGTTTGTAGTCCTTCCAAGTTTGCGGTAGTTTTTCAATGAGCAATCCCGCTACGAATTCATCAGAGTAAAGTGATGTTCTCAGCCTTCAATTCTTCTAATAGCTTGTGGTATTGGTTGATTTGAGTCTTGATATCAATTTCATCCGTCATCTCCCATCGGTAGTAGTTTCCAATGACGAACTTTTGTTTGCCAGCGTTCTCAGCAGTGTATTTGAGAATCATAGACTCCAAAATTTTGTTGCTTTCCTTGTATGAGCAGTAGACATCGAACAATTCGTTAGATAATATGGTCAGAATTATGTGCCTACATACCTTATTGGCATAAGTCCAATCGTCAAGTGTTTTCTGATCAGTAGATGTGTCAAGCATTTGATCCGTGAGTGCAGTAACAACGCCGTGCATGTCTAGAGTAGAGTAGACACTCTCCTGCCATCTTTTGAAATTCTATCCTCCGAACATTTTGATTTTGGAAACATCAGGGAACAATTTTGCATAGTTGACTGCAGCAACAACAGGCGGATGGTTTTGCGTAGTAGTGTTGTCAGACCCGTTGTTGGCTGAGAGGGCGCTGTTGTTGGCTGAGGGGGTGACATT
The DNA here is from genome assembly GCA_029884595.1 of Ormosia semicastrata. NCBI lineage: Eukaryota > Viridiplantae > Streptophyta > Magnoliopsida > Fabales > Fabaceae > Ormosia > Ormosia semicastrata. The sequence continues at coordinate 6,877,079 of JAQQTO010000030.1, forward strand.
TTGTGGTTCCATGATCCTTGAGATAGTAGTTTAATTGTACCAAAAATGAAATAGCCAAATAATGTGAAGTTTGTAGCGTGCCAAACACCGCCCTAAAGGATTATTTTGGTATAAACGAAAATCCCCTAGGGTATAGCATACTCTTCCTGTTTGACAGGGATTCAAGAACTTCAAGAGATTTTAATAGTAAGTAACCCAGACATAAAAGGAGAAGAGAGTGAAGAAGCAGAAAAGAGAGAAGAAGAATGATGTGTCAAAAATCACAGTCAAAAAATAATATTTATAGAAGGCAAGAAAGAGCCGTTTAGAAACAAAAAAACGTTAAGTTTGTTAATATTAATGACGTTGAAATAATAACGTTAGAAATATGACTGTTGTAAAAACGAATTTGTCTGTTGAAACTAATTAGTACGTTAAAACAAATCTGCCGATTTGAGAAGACCAAGTCAGTCTCGACTTCTTAAAAAATCTCATTTTTTTGGTAAACTTAAAAAATTAATTAAATATTTCACAAAAAAAATTAAGCCTCATAATATCACGCGCAGGGAGAACAAATCGATAATTTACACTAACCATGAACCTTCGACCCATTTTTATACGCATAAACTCACCACCTCATTTGTTTCTTACAAAGCTCAAAATACAAGTTAATTTATAAATTCTTTTAAAGACATACTTCTAATCAACGTGAGACTTATTCTTTTAAAAATACACATTTCACAACAAATATGATGTCCAAAGAATACCAGACACGAAATTCCCATGAAATATCCTGCTTCGTACTTCATAATAATGGATAAGCATTGATCAGAATTCATATAACAAATATATATTAAAAAATTGTGTTCCTTTATCAATGACAAATGCCTTGTCAACTTACTGAAGAAAATAAACTTCCCCTAGGGAAGGGGGAAATAAATCATATATAATACATTAAAAAAATTCAGTATCCTTGTTTTCATTGAACGTTTCTCCAACTCTTTCCTTGACCTAGAAGAAAGTTTGTACTCCAATTCTCTGCATTAAACTGAACTTTGTTCTTGGCATCACCTCTCTTCCTATCTCTAACTATACCCTATGAAATATTGTATAATAGCAACATTTCAAAAATAAATAAATAAATAACTAAATAAATAAATAAACTTGCTCAGAATAATCAAGACGCATTGCCATGGCAGCACTTGCTTATGCTACCATCTGCTCTTGTTCTATATACAGCTGCTCCAACCATGGTGGAAACATCTCTTTACTGAGACCATAGTGCTGCTTCTCAGCACCAAATATCTCAGAGCTCTCAGAGGGAACATCTTTAACCAATGAATGAACCCATGAGACATCTGGCTCAGCATGTTGTGACTGTGCCATGGGGGAAGCAGTTACACCATTATTTCTGAACCCAAAAGAAGCAGATTTTTTCAGCTTGTTCATCTCATCTCCATTTATGCCCCAATCCAGTTTCCCATTAGGGGAACTCCAATCAGAATGGGCAGAGGTCACCACCTTACAGGTGGGGTTGGAAGCTGAAGACAGACCAAGATGGTGATTTACCGCCCCACGATCAATAAAACTTTGGCTTCGCTTTGCAAAGGCAGCAGACCTGGAATTCAAGACCGCTGCTGCCACAGCAGCTGATGACTCAAACCCATATGCCGAGGGTTTTCTCACAGGAGAGGAAGGAATGTTGGATGGATAACTTGCCCGAAGGTGGTTCATGTTTTGGCGCATCTGAAGCCCACTTGGAGATTGCAATTGAGTTGGTGTTGAAGGTTGCATTGAAAGACCATGTAATTGAGATAATAGAGAAGTATCAACAGATCCTAACAGGTCATCAAGGTTAGTTGGCTTCAAATCACCAATCCTACTGAATTCCTTGTTCCGCAAAGATTGGGAAGAGAGTCGAGCAATCTCTTCAATCAATTGCTGCTGCTGTTGGTGTTGGCTAGCAGTGCTTTCTAGACCAAGCAGTTCCATTTCCGAATCCAGATCCCTGGCACTCAAAGCAGTTTTGAGCCGGCTACCTGGGAGCTGCAATGATGGTGGAGTAAGATTGATTTTGTTCTGCCACAAACTTCCACTCTTGGGAGATGAAGCAGCTGCCAAGGGAGACATGGGTGGTGTTGAAACAGTTGGCATTGGCAAAGATGAGGAACTAAGAGACAATGGACTCATCATTGTTGCGTCAAGTGCACTAGCTGAAAAAGATTTTGGTGAAGGCATGGCTGACCCAGTGGAAGCATACACAGGGCGCAACTCTTCAGGTTTGTGAGCAAAGAAGCAGACTTTCCTAGAGCATCCAGTCTCGTCCTTGCAAATCCTTGTTCGGTATTGGGCAGGATGGAGCCAGGACTCAAAAACACCGTGTGCATACTCACAGACATCCCCCTTCTGGCAGGTCCCTTTGCGAAACTCTGGACAAGGAACACAGGTGTAAGGGTACTTCCTAGGGTCTCTCCTCCTGGCATTCTCCCCTGGATGAACAAATGGACACTCAGTCCAGTCATGGGAGTAAGCCCTTGAGCATGGCTTCACCTTGAAACTGTACATCCTAAACTCGTCTGTCCCATATATACCATTGTTTATGTCAGGCAATGATATATCCACAGGATATTCTTTCTTCTCAGCTCCTTCTTTTGATGAGAATGAAGACACTGAAAATTTCTGCTCCTCCATCTCTTGGTTGATGATTTGATCTCCTTCCCCACCTCTCAGCAACAACTCCATAGCCTTCCCTCGCAATTTGGACAAAGAATTAAAGGCAGGAGCGATCAGATTAACAGGCTTATTACCACTGGCATCAAGGCAGTCAGCATCTGCCCCAGCATCAAGCAAGAGCTTGACAATCTCAAGGGAGGATCCAGAGCCCCCAGCAACAGCACAATGGAGAGCAGTAGCCCTATCCAAACCAACGGACCGGTTCACATCAACCCTGCCTGTCTCAATAATATACTTGAGCACCCTAGTGCTTCCAAACAAAGAAGCAATCATGAGGGGTGTCCTCTTTTCGAATCTCATCTTCTTTGATCCAATATTTCTACCATACCAAAATCCTGCCTCGTTGACATCAAAACCCTTCTCTTCCACTTCCCTTTTGAAAGCTTCTAAATCATCCAATGCAGACAATTCAAGCAAAAGTGAGAAGTTATCATGAAACTCGCCTTCCATGACGTGGTTTGAGGGAGAAAGTTTACTTTTTGAACTACAGCGCATGCCCAAACTCCTGCAGAATTGAACAGCATAAACTCAATGAGCTACTCAATTCAAACTGTATTATTCTACTAGGAGAATGAAAAATAATTATGGTTTTTTTAACTAGTGCCTTACGTAAAAATAAAAATAGAAAGCATTAAATAAAAAGTAAAGCATTTAATTCATTAGAAACTAAAAAATCTTTCCTTTTCATTTAAAACTAAGGAAGTCTTACTTCTCATTTAAAGTATTTAGGGTAGTTGTTTGCAAAAGCCCAAATACTTAAGCGCTAAGTTGAAGGTTGAAAACAAAAATTCCCAGCAATACCTAATAAGAACCTAGGGTTTCGAATCAAAAGATGCACTGCTAGGTAACATCCCATAAAGAGTGTTACACTAATTTTATATCCCAGTATTTCTTGTACAAGATTTTTCTCACCAAACCCACAACACATATTCTGCTAGAAGATAGAGAGAGAAAGATATTACACCCCTATAGGATTAGCAACGATCCAAGCCGACTACTTGGGTCTTCTAAGACCTACTTCCTACTAGGATTTCAACAAGGAAGAAGAAAAATGACCCAAAAGAAAAGAAAAGAAAAGGGACAAAACAAGCAACACGCACAATCAAAATTTCAAACTCAAAGTTTCAAATTTTGAACTACCGAGATCAGACCCACAAAACATTTTCCTCAAAGTTACCCAAAACAACACCGACCAATATCAAGCAATGGCACAAAAGGCCCAAAGAGCTTATCAGCTACTGCAATCATCAAAAATAGAACTTGTTTGAGATTTGAGAACATTAACATACCTTAGAAAGAGTAGAGAGAGTAGTATCAGTGGAGTGGGCTCCTTCCTCCTTGTGAGTAAAGGTGGGGGGGGTCTTGAATTTGCAGCTAGAGCATGAGGAAAATAGAGGAAACCTGATTGAGAGGTTGAGGAAGAATGAGAGGATGCAGAGCCCTTTTATTGTGTTTGTATATGGCTTCAAACTCAAAAAGAGAAGGAGCAGAACAAGAGAGGAAGGTGTGAGTTTTCTTCGTCACTCTTTCTCAAAATCTACTCCTTCTCGGTCAAAGTCAATTAATCAAAGCAAAAGTGGGGCCTACACTCCTTTCTCCTTATCAATATCATTAGTGTTAGTATTCGTTGAATCATCGTTCGTTTGTGTTCGTACGTTGGTGTCTATCTTCCTAAAATGAAATTCAGATTCAAATGGGATTGAAATGTAAACTTAAATTCACATGGGCTCCACCGTCAACTCCACCAATACACTTGAGCACTTTATCTAAGTAAGCCGCCTTAACGGGTTGGTTCTCACTTGCTTTATGCGCAGTAGTCTTTTCTTTCTTTGTTTAATTTTTTACATTATTAAAAATTTGTTTAAAATAATGTTAGTACCACATTTACGTATATACCACTTAACATTTGTATAGAATAATTTTATTATCTAATTATAGTTGATTTTATTTTATTTTTTATACAATTATATTCTAATTCTGTTATTTTGTGGTTGATGTGCTGATATACTTTGAGGAATATTCTTATGTTTATTATGTTATGATATTTATTTTTAATTTTATATATTTTTTTAATTTTTTTATTTTGTGGTGTTATTATACAACCAGAATTTTTCGTTTTAATTTTTTGACTTTTTCATTTTCTTCCAAGCCTGAGACGGCTCTTACTAAAAACACAAAGTAATGTCGGAGAGCGTAAGGGCATAGGAGCAACGAGGCACGGCGGGCACCAGGGTAATCGTGTGTAGTGTGGCAGTTCCAGGTGTTCAACTCAGTCAGAGTTCAAACTTTAAACGCGTTCTCCATCTATCTATGATAACTATTTGGCTCCTTCTTTTATATAATTTAGATATAGATTGTTGAGTGCTTGCTTACTACTCTGAGTGGGTCTAAATTGGGTGACACAAAGATCTGGTCAGAGCAAGTTCCTGAGTCAGCCTTCCACTATTAGTCTATAGCTTGAAATTACCTCTTCCTCTTATCAGAGAACCACAGTTTTGACGTAGTCAGTCACATAAACTCACTTTTACAAATAGCCACTTATTTTATTCTTCTATTATAATAATGAAAAAGCCTCCCATTCCATGACTGCAACTCACATACTTTATGTTAGTGCTTTATTATTTGGATTAGCATTCTCTCTTATTAGTAATATGAGGCAAAAAATATAAAAATATAATTAATAGACCATATATAAATAATAATGAGTTTTATTATAATTATTTTTATATATTTTTCTTTCATAATATGACATTGTTATATTATTTACTAACATAAGAGAATATCCAAATCCTTTTTTATTGAGTTAATTTGGTGCAATAATTGCTTAGTTTGGTTTGGATTGGATGAAGTTGGAAAGAAGTTCGTTCAGTTGTACAAACAGAGAGTGACGGACTATATGAAGGCTGACCGCTGAGGGAAAACGAAATGAACATTGATCAAGTACAGCCTCAATGCTTGATTAGTTGTTTTGGTGGATGAATAATAACAAATAAATAAATAGTAAATTCTCATTTTAATTTTTAAAATTATTAATATTGATCATATTAGTCTTTGATTTAAGAAAATTATCATATTAGTATTTAAAATTATAATTTGTACGATCAATTTGATTTTTAATAAGGACTAATTTGATTAAAAAAATGTTAATGTAAAAGATTAATAAGACTGAATTTTTTTTATATTTAAGAACTAATATGATAATTTTTTTAAGTCAAAAACTAATATAATCAGTGCTAACAATTTCATAAATTAAAATGAAGATTCACTCAATAAATAAATGAAAAGGGTCACGAGATTATCATTAAGGGATGATGATAATTAAGTGTGCGTTTGGGATAATTGTAAAATTAGATTATTTTAATAATTAATTATTGTATAATTTTTTTATAATCAATTGTAATAAAAAAGTTTATGTTTAGATATGTTAATTAAAAAATAATTTTAAATTAATATATTTCGTTTAGATATTATAAAAAGAATTATTTTTATGCATTAAATTATCAAAATAAATTTAAAATAATTAAAAAAATTATTTGATTGAAGATAAAATGATATTTATATATCACTATTAAAAATAATTCTAACAATTTTTTTTAAAAAATGCTCAACCATAAGCTGTTAGCTCTAACAACTTTTTTCTTTTGATAAAAGTTGTTGATTGTTTTTTTCAAACAACCCAAACATGTTAAAAAACTTGCAACAACTTAAATGTAAAAAAAAGAAAAGAAAGAAACTGTTGTTTCAACTTTTTAAACTGAACCAAACATGTTATAGATGTTACAGGAGAATACTTAAACTTTTTATTTTAGACATGTAAATTAATTAAAATTGTGTAAGTCATATTAGAAATACATATATTTCTATTAACATAATTTTATATTGGTTAACCATTAATTTGTATGTCCACGGTAAGAAGTTACCACCATAGCCTCGGCCTAAAAGCCACACGCCATGTTCATACCAATTACCAAACCCCCTCCACGTCTTCCTTTTCATTTCTACTCCACCAGTCCACCACCACATGCAGCTATTGAGTCTTAATAACGTTTTAAATCAAATCATTCTGATTGATAAGCATCATTCCATGTTTATTGTATCTCATATACTCTATTCCTGTCCCCAAGAGTATATATGATAAATCTCCTCACCTCACAAATTTTTAATTTTGACATTGGCCTTGAATGGTATAGTGACCATTGGGGCAAATCTAACTAGGTGACTTCTGCATGTACAGATGCCACAACTTCTTTTAAGAGCATTCGAGTGTCCCCGTCCCCGCACCTTGGGTGTAGGATTAATTGTTGCTCAATATTTCTACACTCTTTGAATGTTAAACTATTCTGTTTGGCATCCGTTTAGTCCTAGCTAGAATGTGCTCTACAGTGAATTTCAAACTGGTATCCTATAGGTAAAGTCTACTCATATAGAATTTGGTTTGTCAATTAAGCCACCCTTGATGCCATAACTTTTTGTTTCCCAAAGATGGCAACTCTCTTGTTGTTGTCTTATAAGAGAAATTATTACATGTTCCTGAACCCCAATAAATGCATATTCAGGAATAGATTTCTAACATTAATTTTAAATTAGTAACTTAAAATTTATATAAGTTTGTTTAAAATTAATAATAAAGATCCATCTTGGAATATGTATTACTTGTGCTCTAAGAACATGGTATAATTTCTAGTCTTGTGGAGCCCCTCATTTGAGTTCATCAACTCCTTACTTGGAATTCCTACAATGATGTGTGAGGGGGCTTTTTTTTTTCAAAATATTTTTTACCTGATAAATAATAGATTAATTTCTTGAAATATAATCAACATTAATCTGAAAAGGGGCCTTCAACATAACTTTGGATAGATGGGATCAGATTCCAGTCCAAAATGAAAAATAACAAGCAGAACAGTGGCTCGTTGGTGCTAAGCCCATCCTAATGACAAAGTTTCGAAATGGATAATGGGCTTTAAACATATTGAACAAAAAGAAAGGTTCACTTCAGAATTTGGAGAAAGCAATGTTAATTGTTAGACCTAGCTAATTGTAGACCCAGTATCCGTTTATCCAAATGAGCCCAGCATGAAATGCCTGGCCTTGGATTTTTTGAACATAGTAGGTCAGTTTGGTTCATCGTAAATCCTCAAAGTACATAATTCTTTTTATATATTATGTAAGACTCCAAAAATAAAAAATAAAAAGAGAATATGTAAAATGGTGTGTTGTAGGTCCTAAGGAGGGAATGCATTACCCCTTTATTTTCTGTTACCACCACCACTACGACCCATATCCCATATCCAATAGACATTCTCTTCTCAGTAACTACTTTATCTTTTCTTTGAAGGTTTGTTCTATAGTAGTTGAGGAACGCTTGTTGCCCAAATCAGGATTTCATCAATTGCGGTTATGACTAAGTGTGTGTTTGAATTATAGTTGGTAAACTTAAGTTTAGTTAAAAGTATGTTTGTAAACTTAAATTTAGTTTAAAGTGAGTTTGTAGTAATGTAATTTATGTTTAAGAGTTTTTATCTCAAAAGTGAGTTTTAATCAAATTTTTGTTAAAAAATTCAACACAAAAGCAAGAAAATCTTGCTTTTAGTTAAATGTACGTTGAAGCCCAAATTTACTTTGCACCAAACACACGTTCAATTTGTCAAACATAATTTGCTCCATTCAAGACAGTACTAAACGTACGTTTGGAGTTCCAAACAGGAATCCAAACATACCCTAACTACTTCCCTTCCCTTGCAAGAGGACTTCTTGGGATTAAGGTGAGGGGAATTTGTTTCTTTTTCTACATTATTTTTAGTTAGAGACATTGCTATGTCAAGTTGCTTAATGATCGTATTCTATTTCCATTGTAAGAGATAAAGATCAAGTTGATAGTTATGTTAGTTAAAAGCAGTTAGAATCTTAGTTATGAAATTAGTTACAATTGTCAGGGAGTTAGTAATGGTTAAGTATTGTAATACACAATATAAATGTATTCTAAAGTGTATCATAGGCAGAGTGTAAGATAATTCAATCATAATCACAATTTTACATAAACACTTTTCTTCTTTTCTCTCTTAGCTCTCTCTTCATTTTCATTCTCAGTCTGGCCCTGATACCTTATATGGTATTAGAGCTCAGTTTCCATGGAGACAATTTCCAATTCTTCTTCCATGCAATCGTCCAATTCTGCCCAGTTCACTCCCACTTCAACTCTCTTAATTCTTGTCATTGTTGATGATATAATTATCACAGGGAGTTCATCTTTTGAAATTTCTGCCAACATCAAAATATTAAATTCTACCTTTGCTCTTAAGGATCTAGGTCCTCTTCATTACTTCCTTGGGATAGAAGTCAAAACTACTACAGATGGTGGTTTGTTTCTTTGTCAATCAAAGTACATCCATGACCTGCTACATAAGGCAAACATGACAGATTGCAAACCTTATCCAACTCTCATGACTGTCAATCTCAAACTCTCAACTACTGGTAGTAATTCTTTCTCATATCTAAGCTTTACAAATCCATTGTTTGAAGTCTGCAATACATCATAATCACTAGACTTGAATTAAGCTACTGTGTGAATCGTGTTTATCAATTCATGCAATAGCCACTGGACTCTCATTAGAAAAGCAGTCACAAATTTTGAGATATCTGAGTGCTACCTCCACCTTTGGTCTTCATCTGCAGAAATCTTCTTATCTCAATCTCACTGGGTTCAGTGACTCTGACTAAGGTTCTGACCCTAATGATAGGAAGTTATCCAAAGGGTATTGTGTATTCTTGGGTGGTAATCTCATATCCCAGTCTTCCAAAAAGCAACATGCAATGTCTCGCTTAAGCACTGAAGCTAAGTATAGGAGCTTAGCTTCCTTGGTGGCTGAGCTCACTTGGATTCAGTCACTTCTCTGTGAGTTACAACTTCCTCCTTCTCAGCCTCCAAGAGTGTTTTGTGACAATCTTAGTGTTGTCCTTCTAGCAGCAAATCCTATACTCCATTCTCGGACAAAACATTTTGAATTAGATCTATATTTTGTTCAAGAAAGAGTTAGTTAGAAGAAATCTTTTATCAGCCATATTCCTTCTCATGATCAGGTAGCTGACATCTTGACAAAGGTTGTTTCAAGCACTCAGTTTAATTCATTCAGAGCCAAACTCAGAGTTAAGAATTCTCAACTACTAAGTTTGCGAGCATTAAGAGATAAAGATTAAGTTGATAGTTATGTTAGTTAAAAGTAGTTAGAATGTTAGTTATAAAATTAGTTACAACTGTCAGTGAATTAGTTGAATGGTTAAGTGTTGTAATACACATTATAAATGCATTCTGAAGTGTATCACAGAGTGTAAGATCAATTCAATCATAATCACAATTTTACAAAAACACTTTTCTTATTTTCTTTCTTAGCTCTCTCTTTATTTTCGTTCTCAGTTTGACCTGATACCTTACATCCATAAACTATAAGAGATCAACTTACGGTAAATGCCAAGGAAAATAAATCCATGGTTGCATTCTTTTGGCCGATAAATCCATGATTAAAACGGTGTTGGCTATTAGGCCTTCGGATGCTGTTAGTAGATAATTTCAACCATTATTGCATTCTTTTGGCCGTTGCACATTCAAGAATGAATTTAATCCATGGCCATTAAGTAATGTTACGATGTTTCGATTATAGGTGGCTTTGAGTAGGAATTTTAATGGTAGTGATGTTCTGATTGGATAAGAATAGACATATGCATATTAATCAAATGGTGTAGTTGATCAAAAAAAGGTGGAAACTTGCGTTTTGTCTGCTGGGTTAGGAAGGAATAAGTTTTGTATAATAGAATTTTTAATTGAAGTAGAAGAAATTATAAAGATTGATAAATTTGGAATTTCTTCCTTTGAACTAGTGTCGCAACCGTCCCGAAGGGCGTCGCGAAAATAAAAAGAACAAGGAGGAAATGATCTCGGGGTGTTGGGAGTCGCCACCAATCGCTTTATCTATTAAATAGAATGGTGCAATTGGACACCTAAAAGATTGTCTACGTTTCAGAGTTTGAGGTTCGGGGGTTGATTACGGGTAGGGAAGGTGTTAGTACCCTATACCGTGAGTTCTAAAACGATTACCTATTTAATCTAATGTTATTTACAAGATTAATTAAATTGGTCCTTTTTAAAAAGAATTATTTTTGTTGTTATTTTGATATGTCCCATTTTGTCATGCATGTTATCAAAGATGATAAATGACTAAGACATGGAATGAGTGATTAAATAGCCATTATTTTTGAACAAATTCTAAGTCTATAACATATTATATAAAAGTGGTGAATTAAAATTTTATCTTTTTGAAGAGAAGTAATTTTCTAAATAAATGGCCAAATAAAAAAATATTTCAATGAATAATTTTAATTCAAAGAAATTTGTTTAAGGTAGGAAAATGTTTCTTTAAGTAAATGGCCAAATAAAATCTCATTTATAATCAAGAAAAATATTTTTTAGCACAATGAGATTTTTGTAGTAATTTCCAAAAAAAAGTCTTCATAAAAAATAGAACTTTAATTCACCATAATCATGATGTTGAATTGTATGAAATTGTTCACTTTTATTTAAAGGTTTTTTATTATTTTACAAAAAAAGAGATTTTATTTTAATTTTAAAAAAAGGGTTGTATTTTATGTAGCGAAAATATTTTAATTTAATGTGAGAATTAGACCTCGCCAACGCTCCTGGCAAAATCTAATATAAAGTCTCAAGATTATCGAGAAGAGTGTACTTGATCGGCGCTCCGATCCTCTCCCAATTTTTCCGTCATCGGTCAGTTTTAAAATACTTAATTTAAAATAATTAAATTAAAGTCGTGTGAGAATTAGACTTCGCCAGCGCTCCTGGTAAAATCCAATATAAAGCCTCAAGATTATCAGGAAGAGTGTATCTGATCGGCGCTCCGATCCTCTCTCAATTTTTTCGTCATAGGCCAGTTTTAAAATATTTAATTTACAATAATTAAATTAAATTCGTGTGAGAATTAGACCTCACCAGCGCTCCTGGCAAAATCCAATATAAAGCCTCAAAATTATCGGGAAGAGTGTATCTGATCGGCGCTCCAATCCTCTCCCAATTTTTCCGTCATTGGCCAATTTTAAAATATTTGATTTACACAAAAAAATGATTAAATTAAGATCACATACCAAATAGCTCAATTGTCATAACCACAAATAAGATAATTAGTAAGAGAGAAATAAATTATAATCAAGTCAAGCTAACCCACAAATTGATGTATTTTACTTTTATTTCTTTTTTATGTTATTTTTTATATTTTTTATTTTAAAAGAAAACAATTTTATTTTTTACTTTATATCCCAAATACCCATATTAATTTCTTCACTTTTTAATCTACTTTCAATCTTTAAAAAAAAAGTTAGAAAAGGGAAAAAGAAAAGAAAAGAAAAGAAAAGAAAAAGTCAAAAGAAAAGTAAAAAAAAATTGGTCTTCACGTAAAAAAAAAAAAAAAAAAAAAAAAAAAAAAAAAAAGAACAAATTTGGTCACTCGTGACCAAAATCTAAAAAAAAAGAGGAAAAATGGTGACGACCAAAAAAAATGAAACGAATAAAAAAAAAAAGAGAGAGTGGTCACTAGTGACCACCAAAAGTTAAATATATATATAATAAAAAGGTGAAAGGGTGGCCACATGTGACCACCCAAATTAAAAATGTATATACATAAAAAAAAACAAAACAAAGAAAAGAAGGATGACTTTTGTAACCAACAAGAAAATAAAAGGGAAGGGGAAAAAGTGGAGTGCCGTGACCGACCATTAAAAAAAAAAGAGAGAGACTTCTCAATCTCTCTGCAAAGAAGGAAAACGAAACAGGGCAAAAGAGAAAAGGGAGAGATTGTGGATGCCAACCGATTCAGCTATGGCAGCTACCACGGATCTGGATTCTCTGACTCGGGCTACAGCGACAGTGTTTGGTTCCTGATGGGTCGGATCCGGGATCGCAGAGCAAAGCGACGACTAGGATGGGGAGTGGGACGTGACAGAGATATGCGCAGGCCGTCCGAAGTCACGATTCTGGTTCTTGGTGGTGCTGGGTGGTGTTAATGGTGGTTTGGTTGGTGGAGTGGGTGATTGTTTGGAGGTTGAAGATGGAAAAGGTTGTTGTGGGTGGTTTTAAACAATTGTGGCGAGAGGTTTTGAGTGATGCAGGGGTTGTTTTATAGGTTGTGAAAGTGATAGGTCCAGCTTTTTGGGTGAGGGAAATTGGTCGTGAATGGGGTATGGTTTGTTTGTTGTTTTTTGCTCAATCTATATCCGTGATTTCGTGATTGCACTCTATTTTTTACGAACGATTCCCTTTTTTTCATCTCTGTAATTGTATGCCCTTTTATTCTTACCGTGTGATTGATTACCATTTAATTTGCAATGATTTTTTATTCAATTTGCAACGGTTGGAAGACAAATGGAAAAAAAAATTGAAGAAGCTTTTAATCCAGTTTAAAGCAAGCTGATTATGGAGGCTAGGGTTACAGCAGAAGGAAGAAGGAAGTTGGGTTGTGGGTTGAGATGGAGATTTGGGTCATGGGTTGACCCGTACAAAGCTTTTTTTTTATTTTTATTTTTTCTCTATTTTTTCTTTTTAAAAGAAGAAAATTAAATTAAATAAAATAAAAATAAAAAAAAAAAAATAGATAAAATTGGGTATCAACAGTTGTCCCCCTTTGTTTTACATTTAGAATAAATGAAAAACAAAGCAATTGATTCAATTTTATCCATGAAAAGGTAAAAACTTGCGGATTCAGGTATCCGCTTAACAGAAAACTTAAAAGCAATGGGTACGAGGACCCGATAACATAAAACAATGGGTGCGGGAACCCAAAAGCTTGCGGAGTCAGGTATCCGCTGAAGCTTAACAAAAACAACGTAAGAAGCTTACGGAGTTGGGTATCCGTTGAAACTTAACCGAAAACTTAAAAGCAATGGGTACGAGGACCCGATAACATAAATCAATGGGTACGAGGACCCAAAAGCAACGAGTACGGGGACCCAGAAAAGGTAAAAAGCTTGCGGAGTCAGGTATCCGCTGAAGATTAACAAAAACGAGGTAAGAAGCTTACGGAGTCAGGTATCTGTTGAAGCTTAACAAAAACAAAGAGGCAATGGGTACGAGGACCCAAAAACAACGGGTACGAGGACCCAAAAGGTAAAAAGCTTGCGAAATCAGGTATCCGCTAAAGCTTAACAAAAACAACGTAAGAAGCTTACGGAGTCGGGTATCCGTTGAAACTTAATAGAAAACTTAAAAGCAATGGGTACGAGGACCCGATAACATAAAACAATGGGTACGAGGACTCAAAAGCAACGGGTACGAGGACCGGAGAAAGGTAAAAAGCTTCATGAGTCGTATCCGTGAAGCTTAACAAAAACAAAGAGGCAATGGGTACGAGGACCCAAAAACAATGGGTACGAGGACCCAAAAGGTAAAATGCTTGCGAAATCAGGTATCCGCTGAAACTTAACAAAAATAACGTAAGAAGCTTACGGAGTTGGGTATCCGTTGAAACTTAACAGAAAACTTAAAAGCAATGGGTACGAGGACCCGATAACATAAAACAATGGGTACGAGGACTCAAAAGCAACGGGTACGGGGACCCAGAAAAGGTAAAAAGCTTGCGGAGTCAGGTATCCGCTGAAGCTTAACAAAAACAAAGAGGCAATGGGTACGAGGACCCAAAAACAACGGGTACGAGGACCCAAAAGGTAAAATGCTTACAAAATCAGGTATTCGCTGAAGCTTAACTAAAACAACGTAAGAAGCTTACGGAGTCGGGTATCCGTTGAAACTTACCAGAAAACTTAAAGGCAATGGGCACGGGGACCCAAAAACATAAAACAATGGGTGCGGAGACCCGAAAAGGTAAAAAGCTTGCGGAATCAGGTATCCGCTGAAGCTTAACAAAAATAAGGTAAGAAACTTACGGAGTCGGGTATCCATTGAAGCTTACCAGAAAACTTAAAGCATGAAAAGGTAAAAAGCTTGCAGAGTCAGGTATCCGTTGAAGCTTGACAAAAAACTTAAAAGCAATGGGTACGGGGACCCGAAAACATAAAACAATGGGTGTAGGGACCCGAAAAGGTAAAAAGCTTGCGAAGTCCGATATCCGCTGAAGCTTGACAGAAAACTTGAAAACAATGGGTACGGGGACCCGAAAACATAAAACAAGGGGTGCAGGGACCCGAAAAGGTAAAAAGCTTGCATGAGTCGTATCCGCTGAAGCTTGACAGAAAACTTGAAAACAATGGGTACGGGGACCCTAAAACATAAAACGAGGGGTGCAGGGACCCGAAAAGGTAAAAAGCTTGCGGAGTCAGGTATCCGCTGAAGCTTAACAAAAACAAGGTAAGAAGCTTACAGAGTCGGGTATCCATTGAAGCTTAATAGAAAACTTAAAGGCAATGGGTACGGGGACCCAAAACAACGGGTACGGGGACCCAAAAAAGTAATAAACATAAGGCTCTGATTTGACTGAAAACAGCAAGTTGGACCTTTGTAGGTCAAGGTTAGCAAAATGAGAACAAATGCACTATGCAATGCATGCTTCAAATGTATGAGAGTTGATAATTCTTAGAAATAAGAGTTATTACTATCTTTTTAACTTAATCATTTTCTCTGGTTTGATCAATTTAGGAGAAGAATTTCAAGTGTTAATTGATCAAGCAAATACTTGTGTGTGATTTGATTAACTTTAAAAAGATAGTCAGAATTCGATGAAGGTTTGATTTAATTTTGAGCAGGTTTTAAAGGTGTAAATTGCTGAAGGTAAGGCGCTGGGATGTTTTGGAATGCTGCAGCTTTGGGGAAAAAGAGTCATTATAAGGCAAAATCAATTCCAGCTCATCTTTTGACCACTAGAAGACAAGATACACCATTGCATCTTGTGCTTAAAAGGAAGAGAGAGAATATGATGCAGCTATCAAGTGTACTCGAAAGTTGGGCCAAGACATATTTTAATATTTGACCTTGAAAAGGCCCAGAGAGTGAAGCAGGAGAGAGAGTGAAAAACCCTATTTGTGGGGGGCTAGTACGTGAGAAAGGAGACTTTTGTACTGAGGGGGACTGAAAAAGGAGCCGTCAGCTGCTGTTCTTCGGATAATTTTCATTATTTTAGGAAGGATGCCTTTAATTTTCATTTTGTCTGCTTATTTTGTTTCTATGCTCATTATGAGCTAAATTCCTTTAGTTAGGATTCTATGAATTTGTAATTGTACTGAAGGATAATCCAATGTGATGGATGTTATGCATTTTCTTCTTTTCTGTGTTAATGCTTAATTTCATTTTAGTCTGATCATCTAATCTGAATTACAAACTGATTTCGTTTGGAAAAACTAAGTTGGTGGACTTGATTAGAGGATAAAGATAAAGCAATTAATTGAAAAATTAATTGTGTTGAATGAGCTAGGGACAGCCTTCAAGTCTTTAATGGCTGGACGTGCTTTTATGATTACTGAGGAAATTAATTTGAACTTAGGAATAAGAAGTTATTAATGAACTCAGTGTTTACTTCTGGAAAGCAAAAATTTATTCCGTAAGCCAAATCTTTGTAACATCCTGAAGCATATTTTACCCTGAAGTTAAAATTACGAAGAATTAGAATCCTAACTGCATTTCCATTTCAATTTAAATATTTCATTTAGCGCTTTCATTAATTTCTTGTATTTATTATTTCTTTGCTTTGATATCTCATTACTTCAATTATTTTATATGTTCAACATTTTCTCTTTAATTTTTGCGTTAAACGAGAAAAAGTTAACTTGTAATTAGTATTTAATGCAATTTAAATCCTCGTGGGAACGATCTTGACTCACACTTGTATTACTTGTTGACTGTGTACACTTGCACATCGTAAAAATAGGCCAACAAGTTTTTGGCGCCGTTGCCGGGGATTGACAATGGTGTTGAATATTTAAATTCTTTTGTTAGCTTAATTTATTTTGTTACTTCTAATCGTTTTGTGTTTTGAGTTCGAAACAAAGCAGGCGGTGTATTGCAATCAGTATGCGCTTATGAAGAAGGGTGAACAGAATTTCAAATTGATTTGGAGATAGAGAAAACAACTAAGAGTTTAAGGAAGAGAACCAAAGAACAACGTGCTTTGCAGTAACATTCTGAGTTAGGCTTCATGGCTAATCTTCTCAGAATCGATGAGGAATTTGTGAACACCCAATTTTGACCAGGCTAAAAAAAATAATAAAAAAAAAGTATAAATTAGAAATAAAAGAAAAATAAAATAAACAATAAACAAAACAAAAAAAAAATCACACACAAAGAACACTCACTTTTCTTTTTTATTATTTTCTAACTACTCCCTCACTAATTCACTGAGTCCCCTGGCATGATCACCCACTCCATTGTCGGTTTGTGATCACTCACTCCATTATGCATAACCACTCCACTCCATTATCACCTGGCGGCTAGCAACTAATAAGAGAGGACGAACTTCAAGACCTGGAGGGAGGGATCTCTCCATGAGGATCTGATCCTCACCTTCCATCACCCCACTCATCCTCTCTTCACCGTAAGCTCCTGTAACCATCCAAACCACCACCACATCACCTCCATTTCTACGTCCAACCTTCACCATGTAACAAAGAACCACCCTTCACCAAGCTCTCACCATCCAACGTGACCACCATGCAAACAAACCTCCCATCACCCACAACCACCTAAACTCCATTTTCATCTTCTCCAACCAAATAAAACCATCAACCTCCTCTTCATCAACCATTTTCCACTATAGCCACCTAAAAACCCGAGAATCACTTGTGCTTTGCCCTGAACCGAAGACCACATCACAACCGACCGTAATGGGTCATAATCCTTTAAACCACATCCTTCCTCCTCTCGACCGTCGAACCTCTTCCATCTCTCACCACATCACCTACTTCCATCACATCCGACCGTCGAATACCATATCCCTAAACCGACCGTCGAACTCAAAACCCCAAATCTTCTCTCATCCAACCGTCGGACCCCCAAGCTCATCCTATTCGACTGTCGAACCACCAGAGAACTCACCTTCAATATCCACATCCAACAGCCTCCCAGCCGACCGTCGAATCCCCTCTTCAACCGACCGTCGGACTGCACAGAAGCCATCAGCCTTCCAACCGACCGTTGAATCCCAGATCCTCCAAACTTCACCAACACCAGTTACCACACTTAACCGACACCCTCTTCGACCGTCGAAACCCCAGAGGTCAGATCCTTCCCTTCAACCAACCGACCGTCGAACTCCTGAATCCCTCTCCTCATTCGACCGTCGAACCATACCATTGCGACTTTCACCGACTGTCGAATCCCCACCACCATCCTCCAACCATCCATTATGTGACATCACCTATCTCCCAAACCTCTAAACCTTACCCCTCACAACCGTCGAACTCAAAACCCCAGCTCCATTCCTCTCACCGACGAGCCATCCAAACCTCCATCACCATCAACCAAACTCCATCCCCTCACTCGACCGTCGAATCCATCGCCTTTCAACCGACCGTCGAACCACACCACGCCTACTACCCTCTCACCGACGAGCCATCCAAACCTTCACACCATCAACTAAACTCCATCACATTCGACCGTCGGACCCCAAAAGCAAAAACACCTATATTCTCCAATTTGACCGTCGAACCTCGCCCAGGTCGCCCTTCACCGACCGTCGAACTCCTCACCGACAACCCATCCAAATTCCGTCGAATCCATCCCTTCACTCGACCGTCGAAACACACCGCCTACACTCCCTCATCGACCTTCACCTTCCAAACCCAAATAAATCCATTTTTCCACCGACCGTCGAACCTCGAGGCCGGCACTCGACCGTCGGACCACGAGAACCGGTTCTCGACCGTCGGAGGCAATTCCCGACCGTCGAACCTCGAGGCCGACTCTCGACCGTCGGACCACGGGAACCGGTTCTCGACCGTCGAGGCAATTCGACCGTCGAACATCGAAGTCGCCTCCCGACCGTCGAATCTCGGGTCCAAACCCTCCCCAAACGTCCCCAGTGCGTCTTTGTTATTGTTGTCAAATTCTCCAATTTTTATCTCTTTAAACCTGAATTGTGATTGTCTTTTGGGTGTGTGAGGTTGAATCACATGGACCGCCATTGTCTATAATGATGCATTTTGATAAGAAGGAGAAGGGTAAAAGAAGTAAAAAAATAAATAAATAGAGAAATAATTAAAAGTTTTTTTAAAAAGGAATAAAAATGGGTTACCCGAGTTGCGACATTACTTGCTTAACCCTTATATTTTGTAAACATCTCGAGTTGCGATGACTTGATGATTTACAAATCTTAAATAAAAATTTCGTAACAAATTTGATAATCAATGGGTGACGTCTCTAGCGTGACGCTGAGCTTCATCTATTTAATCCTTAATTTGAATAACTGAGCCGCGACGGCTTGTTAATTCAAATTTCAAAAATTAATTCAAATAAAATCAACCAACCCATACTCATTTTCTAAAGAACTACGTAACTTTGAGTTCCCCATTGCACCAGGGGATACGTAGGAGCGAGAATTTCATTTCTGTCAAGCCAAATTTAAATTTTCACAATTTTGTGGTTTCGCTTTTTTAGTTACAATGTTTGCAAAAAGGGGTAAAATAAATATTTTCAAGGATTGTCAATAATTTGCACAATTAATCTAAGGTACCGTCTTAGGACGGGTGCGTTAGGAGTGCAGTGGGATTAAGTTTCCACCCTTCCCTAAGCATAACCGACTCGAATCCAATCGGTTCTAAAGACCATTTCCAAATAAAAGGTTTTCCAATTTTTCCAAATTCAAATAAAATTGGTGGCGACTCTTAAAATTAAAATAATTTAATTTAAGTTGCTATTTCACCGCGATTAATTTTTCGGTCGCGACAGATGGCGACTCCACTGGGGATGCTTGAGAGTCAAGCCTGTAAAAGTTAGTTATGCAAGATTTTTGGTGATCTTTAGGTGTTTATTTTACCCCTTTTTATTATTATTTGATGATTTTTATATATATGATTTTTAGTGTTAATTGTTGTACTATCTGAACCTTAGGGTAGAAAATTTTTGGAATTTGTTCTGTATTTGCTTTGTTTTGCAGGATGTGGGTAGTCTAGTAGGATTGTAAAGGTTTGTACGCTCCCAGCACCCACTGCACCTACACATAAAGCACACACAATCGAGTGGGGCCCTATACCCGGATCTGAGTGAAGCTTAAGTTAAGTAGAGGTTGCGTAGTGGTAGCCATTTTGGATGTACTTCCTGTTTGGTTATCGCGAAAACCTCATCTAGAGTGTGCCTTTTTCATAGATGTCCCACACCTAGTGGTTTACCCACTATTTCGTGGTCAACATTCTGAAATAGGACTTGGCTCTAGAGACCTTTAGAACAGAAGAGCCACCCTATGGAAGTTATCACGAACCAGAAAGACTCTTAGATCCTTAGGATGGAATTCCCAAATTTAAGGCAACCTCATTAGGACACAAAAGGAGCGTACTTCTTCTTTCCTCATGCCATCCATTCTTAAAAAAAAAAAAAAACTTAAAAAAATACATTTTCTTACATTCTTAAAAAAAAAAAAAATCATCTTGCATTTTTATAACCTCAAAAAAAAAAAAAAAAAAAAACTTGCATTTTCATGACATTGCATAAAGAAAATCATGCATTCCTAGCATTCATTCTTAAAAATAAAAATAAAAAAAAAATCATGCATTTTCATGCCATCCTTAGCATTTAAAAAAATAATAAAAAATAAATCAGGCATTTTCATAAAAAAGGAAATTTTCATGCATGGCATCTTTAGCATTCTAAAAAATATATATAAAAAAAATAAATCATGCATTTCATTCCATGCATTTGAAAAGAAAATGTTTTCATTTCATTCATCTCATTTTATGCATGACATTCCTTGTATGATGTTACCGTGTTCGGCAACTATTGCGCGACTAAGGAAAGAAGACACCGCCTCAAATAATTTCAAGAACTTTCAGAGAATGCAGAAATGGAGGTGATGAACCTTCTCCATCCGCATTATGAATAAAAACAAGAAGAAAAAAAAAAGACACAGAAAATGTGCCGACAATGAGGTAGGTAGTGCCATTAAATCTTATCGGAAGCATGTGGAGACAACAACTGCGAGAATCTTGCAGTATGGATTTTATTGGTCTTCTTTATTCAAGGTCTGTTACACCTTTTGTAAAAGTTGTGGAAATTGGTCAATAAAGTTTTACTTTAAGACTCTCATCCGCACCTACTCCTTAGAAAATTGAGATCTAGGAGGCGCGGTTCTTTTGTTGTCAAACACGTGTATCTTATAGGGCCATAGACATTGAGAATCCTAAGAATGGTAATACGCTTAAAGTTAATGGACCAAGACTCAACCATTTCGGAACATCAAGTTGTTGAGTTCTCGTGTTCTTAGGTTAAATGGCGGATAACGGTACTCGTGACTCTCAAGTCGGTTTGTTTTTCGATTTCCCATAATAACCGATTTCTTCTCCTTTCAAAATGGAGGTCATTCTCTCAAATCTAAGAAAATATTTTCCTTCTCTTCCTCTAAATGCTCGACAAAAGTCTATGAAGCTAGGTGTGAAAGATCGAGATTGTTAATGTATAAGGGCATTCCGAAGATATACTGTTGGATAATCGAAGCAAAGGTTCGTTTAGGCGGTGAATCTTCGATTCATTTGTCCCATACATGCCTGGTCTCGGTAAAAGTTCATTTTCAAAAAGGAGAAGAGCAAAAAGAATGAAAGTTTGTTACAAGTGTGCACGATGGAATTGCAACACGCAATGTCACTTCTTTGGGGATGGTTTCGTAAATAGAGAAGATAAAATATTCTTCATTAAGAATGGATGAGTAAGGAGTCATTAGATAATATCTTATTGACTCTTGAGACGCATTCTTGTGGAGTTGTGCGGCGTGAACTTCTTAGTTTGTGGAATCTCTTCAAGGACGAGCAAGAGCATTACAGTCTTGGGAATCGACTCAAAAAGAAGACCCTGTTTGCCAATTTATAAGAAAATTGGATGGGAAGCTTATCCTCGACTCATAGAAGGCGTTTAAGCCGTTTTCTCGGACGTGAAACGAGAGGAAGATGTGAGCCACAATCACAACAACATGTATATATTATCTTTCAAAAGAAAAAAAAAAAAAAAAAACTGAAAATTAAAAAAAAAAAAAAGGGCGAAACTTCGGTTGTACTTGGTCTTTAATTAGATTAGAGCCCCCGCCGGTGGAGTGGCAGGACCCGTCATTGACTCGGGTGGACCTTCGCACGCCGGTCGTTAAATAAGGTTCGTGTGCCATGCTCGCAGAGAGCCGCGCAAGCATTCCTGTGTTTTAACCAAAGGCTCGCTTGTTGATGGACGAAAGAAGCGTCCGTGTTTGCATTCTCGCGTGACAATGCCTCCGAGTGAATCCTGTGATTTAATGCCATGGGCTCTTCACGACCTCTCACCGGCCGTGGTCGTTGGTGGTAGTCGTCGATTTACGCACTTTAATTAGTGGCGTCGTAGCTCAATCCAAAATATCCCACAAGCGGGAGGGAGAAGAATGCCCAGATTGGCCGAGCTGTCTTGGTATTCTTGCACTCATGACGCAAGCTTAAAGATAAAGATCTGCCATGAAACCTGTACATAAAGGTATGTAATCATTTGTTATCTTTGTATGATCTTGTTGAATATTGGTTTTGGATAGACGATCTTTTGGATGGAATCCTTCGGGGGTTTCTAGACTTCTTTACCCTGATAATTTTCTTAAAAAAAAAAAAAAGGAGTTAAAAAAAGTTTTAAAAAAAAACACACAAAAAAAAAAGAAAATATTTTATGTTTCTTAAATTCAACCTTTTCTGACAACAACCGACCTACCTTTCTAGGTGCAATTATTTCCCTTTCCATTCTTTTTCTTATTTAAACACTCCATTTCCTCCTTCATCTTCAACTCAGAAACACTCAAAGAGAAGAAGGGTATAGAATGGGGCCTGCTATTCGTAACCTAAAAAATGTCTGTGTTTTTTGTGGGTCGAGTTATGGGAAGGGATTAGAGTTTGTAAACGCAGCTAGCGCTCTTGGTCGATCACTTGCTGCAAGGAATATTCATCTTGTATATGGGGGAGGTTGTCGTGGGTTAATGGGGCTGTTTCACTTTTGCTCTTATAGGAGGCGATCGTGTTTTAGGTGTTATTCCTAAACCTTTAGTGAAAGTAACATCACCGGCAAGACAGTTGGAGAAGAAATTGGTAACATCCATGCATGGACGCATGAAAATAATGGTGACAATTCGATGCATTTCTTGTCTTACCAGTGGTTTTGGTACTTTGGAAGAAATTTTTCAAATTGTCTCTTGAAATTTGAACCGAACATCCACCATAAACCCATTGGTCTCGTTGAATGTTAATAATTTCTTTGACCTTTGTTATTTTTTCTTGACAAAGTCGTGGAACGTAAATTTATCACTCTTTCAAGAAGACAACTTCTTATCTCTCGCCTCCACTATTGATGAGCTCATTGATAAATTGGAAGCTTTTGAGTATGTACCGATAAGGTATTGGCTCGAGATAGATTGGTCAATAGGAAGCAAATGAAGGAAGTAACAAGAAAAGCAAGCTAGATCGACACTTTTCTTTAATCGATTTGATTTTATTGTACTTTGTTTCTGTTTAAATTTGTGTCCGCTTTCTCCAGCAGGTAATTCTATCCTTTACTCATCTATATTTTAACATTAAGGACAATGTTATGATCTGGTTGGGGGGAAGGATGGTTGTGTAAAAAAAAAAAAAAAACAAAAAAAAAAAAAAAACAAAAAACCAAAAAAATTTCAAAAAGTGTGTTTGTTAATATGTTTGTTGTGTTTGTCATCAATTAACAACAAAAGTAAATAGAGATGGCAGAGTAAGGAGTTTTTTTTTATCTTGAGACGCATCTCAATTGGTGGCAGAGTAAGGAGTAGTAGGGTAGTAATTAGTATTAAATTGTGGAAGTACTAAAGTTCTATTCACTTCTTATCAGGGTCCGATGCAAGACTGACTGTGTGCTTCTGTTCTACTGGGCGTTGATTCACTTCTTATCAGGTTGTTTTGCTCTCTCTCACATTGAGGACAATGTTATGATCTGGTTGGGGGGAAGGATCGTTGTGTGCCTAAATATATATAAAAAAAAACAAACAAAAAAAAACAACAAAAACAAAAAAGGTGTGTGTATTGTGCGTCTTTTCTACTGGGCGTTAATTCACTTCTTATCAGGTTGTTTTGCTCTTTTCTATATCTCTCTCTCACATTGAGGACAATGTTATGATCTGGTTGGGGGGAAGGATCGTTGTGTGCCTAAATATGAAAAAAAAACAAAAAAAAACAAAAAACAAAAACAAAAAAAGGTGTGCATGTATTAATATGTTTATATGTTTGTCAGTAATTTTCTAAACCAGTTAAGGATGGCAGAGTAGGGAGTAAATTTTACTCTTGAGACGCATTTTAGTTGGGGTAGATAACTAGTTTGTGTGGAAGTAGCAATTGAAATTCAAGAAAATTTGCATGATTGAGTAAATTGTCTTCTTTCTTAAAAATCATATGTTTGGTTATGGATGTTGAATTGGTGGACTGAGAATGATAGAACTATATCTTGTGAGATCTTGAGCCTAATGGATGGATTCAACATTTATGCCATTCTCTTCTTTCTTGTGTGATTTTCACTCATGATAATGATCACTCTAGAACTTGTTTTGATTCTTTTTGAGGCTGCGTTTCACTTGCATGCATGAACATGATTGAGGCCCTCTTTCTTAGCCAGTTTAGCCAAATAGCCAACCTTGCATATTTTCCTTTGCTTAACCCCTTTGAGCTTATTTGACCATTCTTTGTTTCTAACTCATTACGTGCCTTAAATGAAAAACCATGTTCTAACCCAACCTTAGGGAATAAGAGAGCATTGACTTTGTTATTTGATGAGTTCTTGAACAAGTGTGGGGGTGCATGTGCAGATTGGTTGTATATAAAAAAAAAAAAAAGAAAAAAAAAAAGAAAAAGAAAATATGTTTCTAAAAAAAAAAAAAGGGAAAAAAGAAAATATGTTTCTATAAAAAAAAAAAAAAAAAAGAGTGATTATTGCTACAATCAAAAGAATGCACCATGTGATATATTCATACCTAGAATGAGGGTGGATGATTGGAAATAACAGGAATAGAAGGAGAATGTTCAAGCCTAAAGGAATTCAATCTACCAATTGATCTTTAACAAAACATTAGTTAGATATTGGTCATTGTTCTGTATGAGAAAAAACTAAGAAAATCGTGGGAAAGTTAGACTGAATGTTCTCAAACATCTTCTCCACTCTAACTGTATCATAATGCTTTTCTATTCTCTTTGGTATTTAACTTGACATATCCATATTACTTCTACCTTTACCCTGACCTCACTACAACCTTGAATAAAGTCTTCATGATTTGCGTGTGCATGTGTTTTGAGTAGTGGAGAAGTAGAAGATAAGCAAGCTTATGGTAGTGCAATTTTCATGGGTTGAATTGAGTGAAACACCTACCTTTTAAACACTTGAGAGATTGAGAGTAAATTCTGTGAGGATCTATCATTCTTTACTCATGTTTTTCAATTGAAGTATCCTTGCTTGTTGATTTGAGATGTGAAGATGTGTTGCCTCATGAATGTTTGATTACTTGAATTATTAATTGATCTTTATTCTTAAATATTATTAGAAATTGAGTCTTTTAGAATGTTTAACTTTTGAGTCAGTTTTTTTTTGTTTTGCCCAAGGACGTGCAAAAGAGTAAGTGGGGGGTGTTTGATAATTAATGATGTCCAGTTGTTGAATCTTGACTCAAGCGAAAAAAAATCTTTTGATTTTCTTGCTATTTTTATTTCTTGTGTCTTTAACCGTTGTAAATAATATCCTTTCTGTAGTCAAACTTCTAAGAACAATCTGGAAGTGTCCGTTTCTTTCCTGTTGTACTTTTTGAATTCATGAGTGTTTGTGACATAATGCTTCAGGTAAAGTGACCATGAGTACAACACCATGATTTGACCATCTAATGGTAATTGCCTATTGACCAATTCAGATCGAAGAGATCTTGGAAATCCCAATTGATGGAAGAGGAGATACCCGAACAAAAAAAAAAAAAAAAAAAAAAAAAAAAAAAAAAAAAAAAAAAAAAAAAAAAAAAAGGAAAAGAAAAAAAAAAAAAAAAGCTCGTTAGGTTGAAAACCAGAAAGGCGGCCAAAACAAAAGTTAAAAAAAAAAATGAAAAAGAGCTAGGGCAAATGAACGGGCAAAATCTCAGAGGAAGTTGGCACTGAAACACCTTGAAGGGTGCACCCAAATGGGGCAATTTTGAATTGCGTTTGATCACCACACAGGGGCAATTTTGCTTACATTCAGTTGGTCATCTTGGGGTAAACATTTTTGAGGGATTGAGGAGAAGTCGTGTGTTGAAGGAAGTAGCAACGTTGCAGACAAGGATCGAGTTATCAAGCATTGCAGGTGGAATCAACTAAATGAGAGACAAGGTTAAACACTGGGGCAAAATTTTCTCTCAGTGGATCAGTCAAGCAATGGTTCATCCCATTTCTTGAAAGGAGAGTTGAAAGTGAAAAAAA
The DNA here is from genome assembly GCA_029884595.1 of Ormosia semicastrata. NCBI lineage: Eukaryota > Viridiplantae > Streptophyta > Magnoliopsida > Fabales > Fabaceae > Ormosia > Ormosia semicastrata. The sequence goes on from JAQQTO010000030.1 coordinate 6,903,389, forward strand.
AGCCAAAACAAAAAAAAAAAAACAAAGAAAAAAGAAGGAAAAGAGAAGAAGAAGGAAAGAACCGAAGGGTCTAAGGAAGAAAAGCATGTGAATAAAGTTTGAGTGGTCAAAGCTTTCCAAAGTCGTCCTTGGTTCAAATGTTTTTAAATAAAATTTAGAAAATAAAAAAAAGAAATAATTAAAAAAAAGAGAAGAAAAATCCTGTTTTCGGGACTCAGTTGCCCATTGTCTTTTAAATTTCGGGACTCAGTTGCTCATTGTCATTTAAATTTTGGGACTCAGTTGCCCATTATCTTTTAAAATTTCGGACGCAAGTTGATTGCCATTATTTTTTAAAAATTAGAAAAAAAAAAAAAAAGAGAAAGAAAAAAAAAAGAAAGAAAAAAAAGAAAGAGAAAAAGAAAACAAAAAAAAAGAAGAGAAAAGAGAGAAAAGCAAAAGAAAAAAAACAAAGAAATAAAAATAAAAAATATAAAAAAAAAAAAAGAAAAGAAAAAAAAATCTTTTTGATCAAAATGCTTATTCCTTCATTTTAAATTTGGGACACCAGATACCCATTGCTTTTTAAATTCGGGACACCAGATACCCATTTCATTTTAAATTCGGGACACCAGATACCCACTGTCTCTCAAATTTTTGGGCCAAGCCCACTGTCATGTTTTAAATTTCGGGCAAGCTTCCATCGTCTCTTAAATTGGGCCAAGCCCTTTGTCGTTTTAAATTTCGGGTCAAGCCCCATGTCTTTTAAATTTCAGGCCAAGCCCACTGTCTCTAAAATTTCAAGCCAGCTGCCACTGTCTCATTAAATTGCAGGCCAAGCCATCGTTTTAAGTTTAGGCCAAGCCCATCGTTTTTCAAAGTCTGAGCCAAGCCCACTGTCGTTAAAGTCGGGCCAAGCCCACTGTCCTGCAGTTAAATTCTAGGCCAAGCCCACCGTTTTTTTAAGTCAGGCCAAGCCCTTGTCTCTTAAGTTGGGCCAAGCCCATCTTTTTTAAATTTTGGGTCAAGCCCATTGTCTTTTAAATTATGGGCTGCCCATCGTTTTTCAAATTGCGGGCCAAGCCCCCTTGTCTCTAAAATTGGCCAAGCCCATTGTCTGTTAAATTCAGGCCAAGCCACATCGTTTTTCAAATTAGGCAAGCCCATCGTTTTAAATTCAGGCCAAGCCATCTGTCCTTTAAATTTTTAGGCCAAGCCCACTGTCTTTTAAATTCGGGCCAAGCCACTGTCTCTTAAATTTGGGGCAAGCCCACTGTCTTTTAAATTCTGGGAAGCCCATTGTCGTTTTAAATTTCAGGCAAGCCCACTGTCTCTTAAATTCTAGGCCAAGCCCACTGTCTTTTAAATTCTGGGCCAAGCCCACTGTCTTTCAAATTCTGGGCCAAACCCACTGTCTTTCAAATTCTGGGCCAAGCCCACCGTCACTCCGTGCACTTTATTGTTCTTGTTTTATTTTGCATTATCAAACAAAATTGGAGTTCATGTCTTTACTCGTTTCTTACGACGATAAAATGAAAAATCACAGTTTTTTTTTATCTAATAAGAAACAAGTAAAGAGGGCAACTCATGAACACCCAATTTTGACCAAAGGCTAAAAAATAATAATAAAAAAAAATATAAATTAGAAATAAAAGAAAAATAAAATAAACAATAAACAAAACAAAAAAAAAAAAAAATCACACACAAAGAACACTCACTTTTCTTTTTTATTATTTTCTAACTACTCCTCACTAATTCACTGAGTCCCCTGGCATGATCACCCACTCCATTGTCGGTTTGTGATCACTCACTCCATTATGCATAACCACTCCACTCCATTATCACCTGGCGGCTAGCAACTAATAAGAGAGGACGAACTTCAAGACCTGGAGGGAGGGATCTCTCCATGAGGATCTGATCCTCACCTTCCATCACCCCACTCATCCTCTCTTCACCGTAAGCTCCTGTAACCATCCAAACCAGCCACCACATCACCTCCATTTCTACGTCCAACCTTCACCATGTAACAGCAACCACCCTTCACCAAGCTCTCACCATCCAACGTGACCACCATGCAGCAAACCTCCCATCACCCACAACCACCTAAACTCCATTTTCATCTTCTCCAACCAAATAAAACCATCAACCTCCTCTTCATCAACCATTTTCCACTATAGCCACCTAAAAACCAGAATCACTTGTGCCGCCCGAACCGAAGACCACATCACAACCGACCGTCGGTCATAATCCTTTAAACCACATCCTTCCTCCTCTCGACCGTCGAACCTCTTCCATCTCTCACCACATCACCTACTTCCATCACATCCGACCGTCGAATACCATATCCCTAAACCGACCGTCGAACTCAAAACCCCAAATCTTCTCTCATCCAACCGTCGGACCCCAAGCTCATCCTATTCGACCGTCGAACCACCGAGAACTCACCTTCAATATCCACATCCAACGGCCTCCCGGCCCGACCGTCGAATCCCTCTTCAACCGACCGTCGGATCGCACGAAGCCATCGCCCTTCCAACCGACCGTTGAATCCCGGATCCTCCAAACTTCACCAACACCAAGTTACCACACTTAACCGACACCCTCTTCGACCGTCGAAACCCCGGAGGTCGATCCTTCCCTTCAACCAACCGACCGTCGAACTCCCGAATCCCTCTCCTCATTCGACCGTCGAACCATACCATGCGACTTTCACCGACCGTCGAATCCCCACCACCATCCTCCAACCATCCATTATGTGACATCACCTATCTCCCAAACCTCTAAACCTTACCCTCACAACCGTCGAACTCAAAACCCCGGCTCCATTCCTCTCACCGACGAGCCATCCAAACCTCCATCACCATCAACCAAACTCCATCCCTCACTCGACCGTCGAATCCATCACCTTTCAACCGACCGTCGAACCACACCGCCTACTACCCTCTCACCGACGAGCCATCCAAACCTTCACACCATCAACTAAACTCCATCACATTCGACCGTCGGACCCCAAAAGCAAAAACACCTATATTCTCCATTTGACGGTCGAACCTCGCCTAGGTCGCCCTTCACCGACCGTCGAACTCCTCACCGACAACCCATCCAAAGTCGTCGAATCCATCCCTTCACTCGACCGTCGAAACACACCAGCCTACACTCCCTCATCGACCTTCACCTTCCAAACCCAAATAAATCCATTTTTCCACCGACCGTCGAACCTCAGAGGCCAGCTCTCGACCGTCGGACCACAGGAACCAGTTCTCGACTGTCAGAGGCAATTCCCGACCGTCGAACCTCAGAGGCCAGCTCTCGACCGTCGGACCACAGGAACCAGTTCTCGACCGTCAGAGGCAATTCGACCGTCGAACATCAGAAGTCAGCCTCCCGACCGTCGAATCTCAGGGTCCAAACCCTCCCCAAACGTCCCCTAGTGCGTGCTGTTATTGTTGTCAAATTCTCCAATTTTTATCTCTTTAAACTGAATTGTGATTGTCTTTTGGGTGTGTGAGGTTGAATCACATGGACTGCTGTCTATAATGATGCATTTTGATAAGAAGGGAGAAGGGTAAAGAAGTAAAAAAAAAAATAAATAGAGAAATAATTAAAAGTTTTTTTAAAAAGGAATAAAAATGGGTTACCTGAGTTGCGACAGCTTGCTAACCCTTATATTTTGTAAACATCTGAGTTGCGACAGCTTGATGATTTACAAATCTTAAATAAAAATTTCGTAACAAATTTGATAATCAATGGGTGACGTCTCTAGCGTGACGCGAGCTTCATCTATTTAATCCTTAATTTGAATAACTGAGCCGCGACGGCTTGTTAATTCAAATTTCAAAAATTAATTCAAATAAAATCAACCAACCCATACTCATTTTCTAAAGAACTACGTAACTTTGAGTTCCCATTGCACCGGGGATACGTAGGAGCAGTAATTTCATTTCTGTCAAGCCAAATTTAAATTTTCACAATTTTGTGGTTTCGCTTTTTTAGTTACAATGTTTGCAAAAAAGGGGTAAAATAAATATTTTCAAGGATTGTCAATAATTTGCACAATTAATCTAAGGTACCGTCTTAGGACGGGTGCGTTAGTGGTGCGATGGGATTAAGTTTCCACCCTTCCCTAAGCATAACCGACTCGAATCCAATCTGGTTCTAAAGACCATTTCCAAATAAAAGGTTTTCCAATTTTTTCAAATTCAAATAAAATTGGTGGCGACTCTTAAAATTAAAATAATTTAATTTAAGTTGCTATTTCACCGCGATTAATTTTTCGGTCGCGACAGGAGCAGCCTAATATGATTGACATGGCAAATGACAAAGAGAGGTCCATCAGGGAATATGCAGTTTTTGATCCCCAAATGATGAATACTTGGGATAGTGAGGCCAGCAATAACTACTCAGCAGTTTGAATTTAAGCCAATGATGTTTCAAATGCTTCAAACTATTGGGCGTTTGGTGGTGCCCCTACTGAAGATCCTCACCGCATTTGAGGCAATTTCTACGGAAGTGGCTAGCAATTTCAAGACCCCTGGGGTAAGTGATGATGCATTCAAATTGAGACTCTTTCCTTATTCATTGAGGGATAGAGCAAAGACTTGGTTGAATTCTTTGGAACCCAATTCAATTACTACTTGGAATGGATTGGCTGAAAGGTTCCTGACAAAATATTTTCCTCCCACTAAAAATGCCAGAATGAGGAATGATATTACTTCCTTCAGGCAGAATGAGGATGAATCACTGTATGAAGCTTGGGAGAGGTTTAAAGATTTGTTAAGAAGGTGCCCTCATCATGGCATTCCTGTGTGCATTCAAATGGAAACATTTTACAATGGATTAATACCACCTTCAAGGCTGATGTTGGATGCCTCTTCTGGAGGAGCTCTTTTGAACAAGTCTTATAATGAAGCTTATGAACTCATTGAGGGCATAGCGCCAATAGTTATCGTGGCCAACCAAGCAGAGCAAATTCTTCTAAAGGTGGGGTGGTGTTCATGAAGTAAAGGAGATGATGCTATGTGCACTCGGCACTTGTGCCATTACCAACATCTTTGAAAAACTTAATGCTGCAGTTAACACCGGTAAGGAACTGTCATGGTTGAATCTGCTCCAAAGAAATTCAAGTAGCTTGTGTTTTCTGTGAAGGGAGGCATCTTTTTGAAGAATGCCCTGACAACCCAGTGTCAGTGAATTATGTGGGAAATAGAGGGAACAATTCTTTTTCCAATACTTATAATCCTGGTTGGAAGCAACATCCTAATTTCAAGCTACAAGTAATCACTACAACACTCTGAATCCTCCTTCCTTCGGTTATGCTTCTCCGCATTACCAACAACAACAACAGAACATTGAAGTTGGAGAACCATGCTCCCGCAAAGGAGCCATCATTGGAAGCTATGTTGAAAGCTTTCATGATCGAAACTAAAGCTCAAATTCGAGAATCAAGGAGTTCTTTGTAAGGAACTTGGAGAACCAAGTAGGTCGGTTGGCCACCGCATTAGCTAGCGGAGACCGCTAGTACTTTGCCTCGCTTCTACTGAGTCTCCATCATCTTCCAATGATAAAGGTAAGGAACACGTTAAAGTCAGTAACCACGAGGAGTGGTAAAGTGTTACAAGATGCTACAAGATCTAACCAGAAGGGAACAAAGGCAACTGAACCAGCTGAAACCGAGGAACCTAAGCACGAATCAGTTCCAAGGTCTGGAGATACAGAGCAAGTCATTTCTAAGTGGACTGAACCCAAGATGGTTCCAGAGAGACCACCTCCTCCATTTCCACAGAGGCTGAAGAAGGCAGCTCAAGAGAAGCAATTTAACAAGTTTCTGGATATTTTGAAGCAGCTGCATATTAATATCCCTCTAGTTGAAGCTCTACAGCAGATGCCCAACTACACCAAATTTATGAAGGATGTTCTTACTAAGAGGAAGAGATTAGGAGAATTTGAAACAGTGGCAATGACAAAGGAGAGCAGCCAGCTGTTACAGAACAAAGTTCCTCAGAAAATGAAGGACCCAGGCAGCTTCACTATCCCTTGTTCCATAGGAAATACTTATTGTGGAAAAGCTTTATGTGATCTTGGAGCAAGTATTAATCTGATGCCTATGTCCATTTTCAAGCAACTGAACATTGGTGAAGCCAGGCCCACTGCTGTAACTTTGCAACTTGCTGATAGGTCTATTGCTTATCCAGAAGGAAAGATTGAGGATGTTCTAATTAAAGTGGATAGATTTGTATTTCCAGTGGATTTCATTATTCTAGATTTTGAAGCTGACAAGGAAATTCCAATTATCCTTGGAAGACCCTTTTTGGCAACAGGAAGAACATTGATAGATGTGCAGAAGGGAGAACTTACTATGAGGGTGAATGATCAGCAAGTGACTTTCAATGTTTTTAATGCATTACAATATCCTGATGAAGATATGGAAAGTTGTTCTGTCATTACTGATATTGATTCTCTGGTGCAAGAGCAATTAATAGCATCAGGCCCAGATTTAGAGCACGAGTCTGAAATGAACCAAGAAACTGATTCTCGCAAATGAACAGTTAAAGCAACTAGAGGAAGGAAATTTGGCACACAGATATTGGATTAGAAAATATGAATCCTTAGATGTATCTGCAGACACCTACACCGAGAATGTTCCTCTGTTGAAAGACCTCCCATACTTGAATTGAAGCAATTACCTTCTCATTTGAAATATGCTTATCTTGGAGAAAAGGAAACTCTTCCTATCATCATCTCTTCCTTCTTAACTTTTGAGCAAGAAAGCAGTCTTATTTCACTTCTGAGGAAGCACAAAAAGGCTATTGGATGGAAAATGGCAGACATTAAAGGTATCAGTCCTAGTCTTTGTATGCACAGAATTCTGTTAGAGAAAGATGCCAAGAACAGTATTGAAGGCCAGAGAAGGTTGAACCCAATTATGAAAGAGGTGGTAAAAAGGGAGATCATTAAATGGCTCGATGCAGGAATCATCTACCCTATTTCAGACAGTGTGTGGGTAAGTCCAGTGCAGTGCGTTCCAAAAAAAGGAGGAGTTACTGTAGTGAAAAATGAGAAGAATGAGCTGATTCCCACAAGAACAGTTACAGGGTGGAGGATATGCATGGATTATAGAAAGTTGAACAAAGCCACAAGGAAGGACCATTTTCCACTACCTTTCCTTGATCAAATGCTTGATAGGTTGTCTGGAATAGAGTTTTATTGTTTTCTAGATGGCTATTCTGGTTACAATCAGATAGCCGTAGCCCCTGAAGATCAGCAGAAGACTACGTTCACTTGTCCTTATGGTACATTTACTTTCAGACGAATGCCTTTTGGGCTCTGTAACGCTCCAGCAACTTTCCAAAGGTGCATGATGGCCATCTTTTCTGATTTTATTGAGAAAACTATGGAAATCTTCATGGATGATTTTTCAGTTTTTGGAGATTCATTCATAGGATGCTTGGACAACTTAGAAAAGGTGCTGGATAGATGTGAGGAAACCAATTTAGTTCTAAATTGGGAGAAGTGCCATTTCATGGTCAAGGAAGGCATTGTTCTAGGTCATAAGGTGTCAAGAAAAGGCTTAGAGGTGGACAAAGCTAAGGTTGAGGTGATTGAAAAACTCCCTCCACCTAATTCTGTTAAAGGCATCAGAAGCTTTCTAGGACACGCTGGGTTTTATAGAAGGTTCATCAAAGACTTCTCTAAAATATCCAAGCCACTTTGCAAACTGTTAGAGCATAATAGTACATTTCATTTTACAGACGAATGTTTATCAGCTTTTGAAACTCTGAAGAAGGCTCTGATCTCTGCCCCCGTGATAGTAGCTCCAGATTGGGAGAAGCCATTTGAACTGATGTGTGACGCAAGTGAATTTGCAGTGGGAGCTGTGCTAGGTCAGAGGCATAATAAGATATTCCATACTATCTATTATGCTAGCAAGACTCTCATTGATGCTCAGATCAACTACACCACTACAGAAAAAGAATTGTTAGCAGTTGTATTTGCATTTGACAAGTTCCGATCATATCTGGTGGGAGCTAAAGTAGTGGTATACACTGATCATGCAGCCATCAAGTATCTAATTGACAAGAAGGATGCAAAGCCAAGACTTATCAGATGGGTGCTTTTGCTTCAAGAATTTGATTTGGAAATCAGAGATAAAAAGGGAGTTGAAAATCAGGTAGCTGATCATCTTTCCAGAATTGTTGAGCAAGGAGAATTCCAGATTGAAGAAGAAATTAAAGAAAATTTTCCTGATGAACACCTACTACTGATTGAAAATGCTGCAGCACCTTGGTACGCAGATATAGTGAATTTCCTGGTCAGTGGGATAGTTCCAGTGGATATGAACCCTCAACAGAAAAAGGAGGTTCATGCATCAAGTTAAACACTTTTACTGGGATGAACCTTTTTTGTATAAAAGATGCCAAGACCAGATCATGAGAAGATGTGCTGCTGAGGAAGAAATGCAAGCTATCCTCAATGATTGCCATGCTGCTCCTTATGGTGGTCACTTTGGAGGAAAGAGGACAGCTGCAAAGGTATTACAATCAGGATATTTTTGGCCCACTTTGTTCAAAGATGCTCATGAGTTTGCCAAGCTTTGTGATAGGTGCCAGAGGATAGGGAGCATTTCCAATAGACAAGAACTACCACTCAACACCATTTTGGAGATTGAGTTGTTTGATGTTTGGGGAATAGATTTTATGGGACCATTCCCTATATCTTATGGAAATGCCTACATCTTAGTTGCAGTCGACTATGTCTCTAAATGGGTAGAAGCAGTGGCATTGCCTTCCAATGATGCCAGGGTAGTTACCAAATTTTTGCACAAGAACATATTTACCAGATTTGGCACTCCTCGGGCTATAATCAGTGATGAAGGGACACATTTCTGCAACAAGCTGTTTGCTAACTTGCTTGCAAAATATGGAGTGAAACATAAAGTGGCTACTGCCTACCATCCTCAAACTAGTGGACAAGCTGAAGTGTCCAACAGAGAGATCAAGAGAATTCTTGAAAAAATGGTGAATCCTTCTAGGAATGATTGGTCTATCCACTTAGATGATGCTCTCTGGGCCTACAGAACAGCATTCAAGACTCCCATTGGCATGTCTCCTTACAGATTGGTTTATGGCAAGGCTTGTCATTTACCAATAGAACTGAAACACAAGGCATTCTGGGCTATTAAGAAGTTGAATTTTGATGCACAAGCAGCTGGTGAAGCACGATTATTACAGCTGAATGAACTCGAAGAGTTCAGGTTCTTTGCTTATGAAAATGCTGAAATTTATAAGAGCAAGATCAAGGCATGGCATGATCAGAAAATTCAGCCCAGGGAATTAGTGGAAGGAATGCAAGTGCTCTTGTTTAATTCTAGATTAAAATTGTTCCCTGGGAAGTTGAAATCGAGGTGGTCTGGACCATTTAAATTGGTCAAAGTATATCCTCATGGAGCTGTGGAGTTGCTGGAGGAAAATTCTGGAAGAAAGTTCAAGGTGAATGGGCAAAGAGTGAAGCAATATTGGGGTGAGTCGTGGATAAGAATGAAGGTCACCACTCATTTTTCAGATCCCTAACCACTAGTGTGAAGTCAGGCTGAAGACTTAAAACCAAGCGCTACTGGGAGGCAGCCCAGCTTTATATCCTTGCCCTTATATTTTAAAATTATAGTGTAAATAATTATAGTTCTTTAAAAAAAAAAAAAAAAAGTGTTGACTAGTGTTTGTTACAATGTGGACCATCCTAAGCCGGGGATCATGGAAAGGTCTTTGTGTGGTCACATCTCGACCCAGCTTAATAAGCGTGCAAGTAGTGGTGACAGTGAGTAAGCCCAAGAACCGCGTGCAAGAGTATTCAATTGTCTCAGTATTCTAAGCTCTGTAGCTAGCGTGGGAATGTACATCTCTCCACTATGCACTTAATGTCACCTGCCTATCCCTTCCTCTTTATCTAAGTCCTTGTTTTCTCGTAGCCCCACACGCAATCCCAATCTCACCTTCGGTCTCATCTATCTCTTTCTGTCACCATCAACCTAATTCCTTTTCTTCCCATTCCAAACACCATGGTTAAAGTTTCCGCTCAGTCTTCCAAACATCTCGTTGCTGCTGGTCCACCATCCTCTGATGAGGAAATCAATTTGCGGTTTGTGGATGAGGAAGGGAGATTGAAATTTGAGAGGGAAGTCAAGAAGAGGAACTTTCATTTGGAGAAGGGTTTCTTCATTATGGACTCACCCCATTATGGTCTCACTGAAGATATTGCCAAGCTCATAGACGGACCATAACTGGAAGCAGTTCGTATCTCACCCACGAGAACCCATTGTCCCTTTTGTACGCGAGTTTTATGCTAACTTGACTGCCCTAGAGCAAAAATATGTTATCGTGAGGGGTTCAAAGGTGTCATTTTCTGCAGCAACGTTGAATCGGAGGTGGGGTGTGAAGGATGTTGCGAGATGAATATTTGACTTGTTGAAGAATGCTGAGGAAACGGAGCTGACTGACATGATGCGGGAAGTTACAGTGGAAGGGGCCACCTGGATTCAGTCGGATGAAAATTGGAAAATAGCCAGGCCTGATCTCACACCCTTGGCTAAAGTTTGGTATCATATAATCAGAACCAAGATTCTTCCCACAGCGCACTTGGAAACAGTCAACAAGGATAGGTTAGTCTTGTTGTATTGCATTTTGACTAAGAAGAAGGTGGATGTAGGACACTTGATTGAGAGGGAAATTGTTGCTTGTGCATTCAAAAAGAAAGGGTTGTTGTTTTTCCCTTCTTTAATCACTTCCTTATGTTTGAGATGTGGAATCAAGGCTTTATCTGAGGATGAAATTATGGATAACAAGGGGGCCATAGACTTGACAGCTATCAAACGTTTTGGGGCATCAGCATCCAAGGTGCCAAGTTCAGTTCCTACCTCTAAACCGCAGGAACAACCCGATGACATAGACACAAAAGCAGATCAATGCTATCAAATCTTTCATAAACATAGTTTACAAAGACAACAGCGACTCTTTTGGGAATTTGCTAAGGAGCAAAGATCGTGGATACAACGGACCCTTGGAATCAACAAGGCTGCGGCAAGGTAGTTATCCTCCCTTGTTTCTGAAGAAATACTTCAACCATTCAAAGTACTCCCCTCATGAACCCAAGACACATACCCACCAAAGAAAGGATTACGCACCGGTTGACCCTCTTGCACCACAAGAAGAACTTGAAATCCCTTCTATTCATCCCACTGCTAGTGAGCACTCCATCAATAACAATGATGTTACTTCTGACTGGACACCACCACCACCACCTAGAGAACCACCACCACCACCTCATATCCAACCAATAGGATCCAAGAAAGGAAAGGCAAAGATGATTGATGAAGCATCAAAAGCTCCCCCTCCATCACAGAAAGGCAAATTCAAGCACCGAGCTCCTCCAATGATTCGAAAGAAAAAGCAAAAAATTGAAGTACCTGCTAAGGAGCTTTCTCCTGCAACCAATGAGGATTCTGAGGATGACATGCCTATTATAGGCAGAATTGAGCAACTCAAGCCTGTCATAGCCTCTAAAGTTCAACCACGAGCTGGGGGAGGAAAGGAGGAGATTGAAGCTGCAAAGGAAAGAAGCGCTGACCTGGCAATTACCAAGGAAATTCCAGCTACAAGCAAGAACACAATGAAGCAAATAGCCAGATCTGGCAACAGAAGGACCAGTGCCAGATTGGCTCAGCCTTGAGAAAGCAGAAATACCCAAGATGCTGCAGCATCAGATGATCAGGAGTTCCCTTAATCTTCCTTAGTTTGTTTTCAGTTGTTTTCGTTTGTCTCCATTCTGTTTTTCAATTATAAGTTTGTCTGCCCCCACTATTTGAATATAATAGGCTTAATGATCGGTGGGGGGGCCACATTTATATTTTGTTTTGGATGAACCTTGACTGCCTGATTAATGAATGGATGATGTTGTTGTCCATGTGCATCTGATGACGAAATTTTTTTGTTCTTTTCTCATTGCATGTGACATACATTCATTCCTTGACTTAATCCTCTCTCTACACTCAATCCCTAGCTCCCATTGGATTTTACAGAAGGACTTCTTTCGAAGTCACCAATCAATTTGGAGAATTGGGTTGCACAAACCCTCGTCTAAGGAAAAGAGGGTGAGATCTAAATCAGATTTCAACCTAAGTTTGAAGGTGAGTGAGTATGAATGTGGTATTGTAGCACTCTACAGTATCAATCTTGTGAGTTTTTAGACTTCCAACAGATTCGGTTCAGGATGCCTTCCATTCATGTATTTTCTCTGCAGAACTTGACTTACTTCTGTGATTGATTGCATATTTCACTGTTGTACACAATTTGACTTGAGGCCTTGTTTTGTTAACTACTGAGACTTAAATGGCTAACCCATAAGTATTATCCTTTGTTCACCCCTTTGAGCTTAAGACTTTCTTGATTGATGATTAAGCCCATTTCAAGCTCGTACTACCAGTTAGTTGGAGTTTCAGATTTTGTCAAAAATGTTATCTCATGATAGGTTGTAACCACATTGGTTGCGGACAACCAACAGTTTAAGTTTGGGGGTAATGGGGTTGCTTATGTAATAAAAAGGGAGGAAAGAGCAAAAGTATCAATGAAACAAAACAAATTATATTTATGCAAAAAAAAAAAAAAGAAAGAAAGATGGGTAAAAATTAAGAAGGAATGTTTGAATTTGGGAATGGAAAAATTTTGACAAAAATTTTGAACTCCACCTAAATACCTACTTTCCCAAAAATTCCACACCTGAACCTTAGCCTCATTATAACCCATTAAAGTCCTCTTGCTGTGTATAATGTGTGTATATGCTCTTGATTGTTAGAAATTTGTCAAGCATATGAAAGAGTTGCATGAAATGGATGATTGAGTGAAACATTGACACAGAGCATAAATGGAGTGAATTCTGCAATATGATAATTTCAATAATGTGTTAAGTTCTGATCTTAGGAAGATTAATGGTGAGACTTCATCCTTTCATCCGAAGGATTTTGGGAAAATGCACCTAAGACTCTGTTGAAGGGTGGTTTTGATTAGAGTTCCTGGATAAAACTAAGTTGAGAGTTTAGGAAGTCACCACACACATCATGGAAAGTGATTAAGAAAATGGTATGGTGTGTTGAGCATAATTTTGAAAATTACATCTGAGGATTGGCATGGACTTTGCTTTTACTATTTTGATTTTGCTCTGTTATTGATTGTTGGATGTCATTACTTGAGGACAAGCAATGGTTCAAGTTTGGGGGTGTGATAATTCTTAGAAATAAGAGTTATTACTATCTTTTTAACTTAATCATTTTCTCTGGTTTGATCAATTTAGGAGAAGAATTTCAAGTGTTAATTGATCAAGCAAATACTTGTGTGTGATTTGATTAACTTTAAAAAGATAGCTGTAAATTCTGATGAAGGTTTGATTTAATTTTGAGCAGGTTTTAAAGGTGTAAATTGCTGAAGGTAAGGCGCTGGGATGTTTTGGAATGCTGCAGCTTTGGGGAAAAAAGAGTCATTATAAGGCAAAATCAATTCCAGCTCATCTTTTGACCACTAAAAGACAAGATACAGTATGTCCTGTGCTTAAAAGGAAGAGAGAGAATATGATGCAGCTATCAAGTGTACTCGAAAGTTGGGCCAAGACATATTTTAATATTTGACCTTGAAAAGGCCCAGAGAGTGAAGCAGGAGAGAGAGTGAAAAACCCTATTTGTGGGGGGGCTAGTACAGGAGAAAGGAGACTTTTTATCTTGAGGGGATGAAAAAGGAGCCATCATTGCATTCTTCGGATAATTTTCATTATTTTAGGAAGGATGCCTTTAATTTTCATTTTGTCTGCTTATTTTGTTTCTATGCTCATTATGAGCTAAATTCCTTTAGTTAGGATTCTATGAATTTGTAATTGTACTGAAGGGTAATCCAATGTGATGGATGTTATGCATTTTCTTCTTTTCTGTGTTAATGCTTAATTTCATTTTAGTCTGATCATCTAATCTGAATTACAAACTGATTTCGTTTGGAAAAACTAAGTTGGTGGACTTGATTAGAGGATAAAGATAAAGCAATTAATTGGAAAATTAATTGTGTTGAATGAGCTAGGGACTGACCTTCAAGTCTTTAATGGTGGACGTGCTTTTATGATTCGAGGGAAATTAATTTGAACTTAGGAATAAGAAGTTATTAATGAACTCGGTGTTTCATTTGGAAAGCAAAAATTTATTCCGTAAGCCAAATCTTTGTAACATCTGAAGCATATTTTACCACGAAGTTAAAATTACGAAGAATTAGAATCCTAACTTGTTTCCATTTCTGAATTTAAATATTTCATTTAGCGCTTTCATTAATTTCTTGTATTTATTATTTCTTTGCTTTGATATTTCATTACTTCAATTATTTTATATGTTCAACATTTTCTCTTTAATTTTTGCGTTAAACAGAAAAAGTTAACTTCAGAATTAGTATTTAATGCAATTTAAATCCTCGTGGGAACGATCTTGACTCACACTGTATTACTTGTTGACTGTGTACACTTGCACATCGTAAAAATAGGCCAACAAGAGTATGACAACTTTTTCTTTTTCTTTTTTTCCTTTTTTTGTTTTTTGTTTTTGTATCTACACGACCCCTGAGGACATGATTGCAATCATTTTCAAAGATGAACTGGAATAGGATTTATTGGCATCCTTTCATTTGTCTATTCAGCCGATAGTTGAAATGTCCAACCAAAATGACTCTTGAGGTGTGCATTAGATGTGACACACAAGAGCAATGGGAAAACCCTTTAGATGACCTTTGAGGTGACCTGGTTGTCCTTCTTCTCTAACCAATACTCTTAAAGAGCCTTGAGCCAGAAAGCTTTATGCAGTGAGCCTTGAGTCAGAAAATTTTGCACAGTCAGCCATAAGCCAAAGAAGCGAACGTATTTGAGAAAAACATCTTTTAGCAAAGTTTTGAACCAAACTCTTCTTTGACCAACCAAACCTATATTCAAATGGGATCATTGCCAATCTTATCTTGTTCAAATTTCTCTTCATTAGATATGGCTGGTGCAGAAGCTTGTGACTTCCTTTTCCAGAAATTCCCATCTCTACCGAACATACTTCAATCTGAATTGAGAATGTCATTCCCTTCATTGATTGAAACTCTAGAGCTCCTTTGGCTTGAGTTGTTCAACAAGAGATTACCATTAGATGATTAAATTGTACTATTGTACTCATATTCACCCAACCTGAAGCATCATGTACCAGATATGCATAGGTTCAAAAGAACAACATGAAAAAGATTTACTAACTGAGAAACCTTTTTGATTGATTTTGGGAGTATGACTATACAAAGGATATTCACAGAGGGAGAAAAAAAAACACACACACACAAGAAGTGGAATAGTACAAAAGCCAAGAGTTTTTTCCTTTTTTTTTTTTGCTCCAATTTGGATGTGATTGATCTTTACTTGACAACTGGACATCATGACCATTGCTTTATTAGGTATCCACAAAAATCTACTCTCATGAATGATATCAAATGAATTTGACTCAGAGTATGTCATTTGAGAACAAAGATGCCCTAGTGTAGGCCATTTGACAACAAAAATTGTCTCAGTGGGGAACTTGAGAATAAAATTTTTGCTCCAGTGTAAGACCAAATAAAACAAAGCAAACTGCCCCAGTTTAGAGCTGAATTGAAAGGGTAGAGACTTGCCCCAATGTAGAACCAAGCTGAACCAAAAAATTTACCCCAGTGTAAGGCCGAATTGAACAGTGTAGAAATTTGCCCCAATGTAGAGCCAGATTGAACCAAAAGAAAACATGCCCTAGTGTAGGGGCAACTTGAATAGGGTAACAACTTGCCCTAATGTAAGTCCTTTTTTTGTTTTTTTTATTTTTTTTTCAGGAGCAAGGATTGCAAATTCAGTAAGGTATGAACCTTTTGTCTCAAAATTAAAGTCAATAAAAATGAAAACAACCCTTCATTGATCAGAATGGACTTTTTAACGCTTGTAATGTGGCCAAGGTTAGGGGTTATGAAAAGAATGGTATAAGGCTCAAACAAGTGTTTAAAGGTTAAGTGGGACCAAGGATCCTTGTTCAAACTTAAACTTTGTCAATTGCTTTTACATTTTCAAGCACACTTTTCTCTTATTGATCTTTTTCATCCTTGTTCAAACTTAAACTTTGAATTTTTTTGTTTTTACTTTCCGCCCCTTTCACCTTTTCTTTCTTTTCTTTTTTTCATTATACTTCAAAATAGTCATCATGGCAATCAATCTCTTTTTTGTGTTATGCTCTAGTGTAGAGGTAATCATTGTCCAGGGTTTATTGAAAAAAACTTAAGCTCAAAATGGGACAACGAGGGATAATGAATTCTTGTGAGAGATTGAGAAAGATGGCCAATCTTCATTTCAAATTTTGATTGCTCATTTTCAAAAATTTAATTTAGAGACAAAAGGATAATACACACAAAGTGATTATTTATTTGCTCCCTTTATTTCTCTTTTTTCTTTTTTTTTGTTTTTTTTTTGGACGAAGAACACCTGCACACATGGGCCTCATGACCACAATTTTTTTTCAGAATGAAAGTCCTATAGGATCCAAACCAAAAGAAAGCAAGTAAAGGGAAGAAAAGAATGACAAGAAAGATTTGACAAGAACACGAGTGCCAAGAACATAGGAAAAAGAAATAAGGTATGCTGAGATCCATGCAAATCCATCACATTAATGCTTCAAGAAAGTTCACATAAGTTCAAAAACTAAATGATGTTAATGATTTAACAAGCATGTGATCAGTACAATTAAACCATCATTTCATGGTAACAACTTGGTAAACAAATCAGAATACTAGTCGCTCAGAAATTTCTCAGTGCTGGAGGACTCCAAGGTATGGTTCATTCTTGACGGTTAGAAAAATGAATCACCACTTGATCGAACTTTCTAAGGTTGCCCCTGATCGGCCATTGTAAACAATCGCTCCTATTGCAGATGGGCATGTGTAGAAACCTTCTGACAACGCCTAGTGAATTAGGTAACCGTTGTCATTCATGAGTTTTCTTGAAACCTCATTTAACTCATTCAACCTGAAGTCCACCCTTAATTGGTTCAACATTTGTCCATACTTTCCTGTTCATCATTCATTTGATGCAATCTTCCCTTTTTCATTTCGTTTTCAATCCTTTCACCAATTATCACGATATCTGAAAAACTTGATGACACACTTCCAATCAGATGACCATAGAATGGTGCGTGTAGTGTATCAGTGAACATAGCAACTATCTCTTTTTCTGACAAAGGGGGTTCCACTTGTGCAGCCATTTCCCTCCACCTCTGAGCATATTCCTTGAAGGTCTCAGCATCCTTCATAGACATACTTTGTAGTTGCATTCTACCTGGTGCCATGTCAATGTTGAACTTGTACTGTTTTACAAAAGCATCAGTTAAATCCTTGAAACTCCTTATACGAGCACGCTCAAGATGTGTGTACCAATTCAAAGCTGCCCCAGTTAAACTGTCTTGGAAGAAATGGATTAACAGTTTGTCATCATGAGCTTGTGAAGCCATCTTGCGAATGTACATTATCAAGTGATTCTTTGGGCAAGTAGTCCCCTTATATTTGTCAAAATTTGGGACCTTAAACTTTGGGGGAATGACAACATCCAGGACAAGGCAAAGTTCTGAAGCATTCATAAGACCATAGTCACTTGCTCCCTCTACAGCTCAAAGTCTTTCTTCAAGAACTTTTAATTTTTCCTTAGATTGAAGGCCTTCAGTTGAAGGGTTCAACAGAGAAGTACTAACGATCTTATAAGGGAAAGACTGTGGCATGTAAAAAGGTGGTTGGGCCTGAGTCGAGCTTTGTGGCCCTGAAATAGGTATTACCAATGATGAGCCGCTCTCAATAGGGTTGGTAATTTGTGAAGGCATAAAACCAGGGGAAAGACCATAAGATGGAATGGAAACAATGTACTGAGGAGTCTCACTGGTATTTGGCTGAGATCCTTGGGTAGTGTTTGGAGGGTTTGTTGTGACTGTCAGTGCACTGCCCTCAAGAGTATTGGTGGCTAATGGTGACACATAACTAGGTGGAAGGTCATATAGTGGGAATAGAGATGCATGTATTTCAGGACTATTTAAGTAGATGGTGAGTGGCATCATGACCCTTTGAGAGGTGACGCTAGGATATTGCCAAGGAATTGACGTAAAGCCGGGCGGGTGAGCAGGCGTGGCTGAAGGATCATCATTTGCCCTTGAAGGAGTCCCATTTGTGTTCTTCGATCTTTCTAAAGCTTGCAAGACCTTGGCCATTTGTTCCTTTAGCTGGCTTACTTCACTTCTCAACTCTTCTTGTGACTGCCCCAGTTCATCCATGACTTTGATTGAGAACGAGTCCTATATGGGTGTCGTAGAGACAGTTTTTTTTTTTTTGTATTATTATGAATATGATAAAAAAATACAAACATAAGTACACTAAAACAAGAGTAAAACTATACATGCGGAGACATGGTCCTAAGCTTGGTACCTGTCCTAAAAGATGGGTTCTAAGTACCAGTAAGTGATGGCTTTGGTTCTAGACCCCTATCGGACAAAAGGTCCCCAAATTGTCCCTTGCTGTTACCAACACTTTGGCTAGCAAGAGTCCCCCATCCTCACCCATGATAGGTTACAAGCGGAAAGAGTTCAATTTGAGCGAGGGGTTTTCATGTGCCTAAACGGAGACCAACGGTCCCACAAAGCAACACTACTTCACCCTCTATCTAAGCCTACAAGGTACCGAGCTCGGGTATAGAGCTTGTGTGTGCAGGTGTACATGAGAGAACTTATAAGCAAATTTATTTACAATGCAGAAGTACAATGCATGTAATGCAAACAAAATGTACAACAATATGAAACAAATAAACAAACGAAACAAAAAATGGACCAACATAATCAAAGAGCAAATAACATGAGATTAAAACAAGGTTTAACCCTCCAATTTTTCCAGTGGAGTCGCCAGCTGTCGCAACCGTCCCGAACGACGCCGCAAAAATAAAAAAGAAAGAGGCGAAAATGATCTCGGGGTGTTGGGAGTCGTCACCAATCGCTTTATCTATTAAATAGAATGGTGCAATTGGCCACCTAAAAGATTGTCTACGTTTCAGAGTTTGAGGTTCGGGGGTTGATTACGGGTAAGGAAGGTGTTAGCACCCTATACCGTCCGTTCTAAGAACAGTTACCTATTTAATCTAATGTTATTTGCAAGATTAATTAAATTGGTCCTTTTTAAAAAGAATTATTTTTGTTGTTATTTTGATATGTCCCATTTTGTCATGCATGTTATCAAAGATGATAAATGACTAAGACATGGAATGAGTGACTAAATAGCCATTATTTTTGAACAAATTCTAAGTCTATAACATATTATATAAAAGTGGTGAATTAAAATTTTATCTTTTTGAAGAGAAGTAATTTTCTAAATAAATGGCCAAATAAAAAAAATATTTCAATGAATAATTTTAATTCAAAGAAATTTGTTTAAGGTAGGAAAATGTTTCTTTAAGTAAATGGCCAAATAAAATCTCATTTATAATCAAGAAAAATATTTTTTAGCACAATGAGATTTTTGTAGTAATTTCTAAAAAAAAGTCTTCATAAAAAATAGAACTTTAATTCACCACAATCATGATGTTGAATTGTATGAAATTGTTCACTTTTATTTAAAGGTTTTTTATTATTTTACAAAAAAAGAGATTTTATTTTAATTTTAAAAAAAGGGTTGTATTTTATGTAGCGAAAATATTTTAATTTAATGTGAGAATTAGATCTCGCCAGCGCTCCTGGCAAAATCTAATATAAAGCCTCAAGATTATCGGGAAGAATGTACTTGATCGGCGCTCCGATCCTCTCCCAATTTTTTCGTCATCGGCCATTTTTAAAATACTTAATTTAAAATAATTAAATTAAAGTCGTGTGAGAATTAGACCTCGCCAGCGCTCTTGGCAAAATCCAATATAAAGCCTCAAGATTATCAGGAAGAGTGTATCTGATCGGCGCTCCGATCCTCTCCCAATTTTTCCGTCATAGGCCAGTTTTAAAATATTTAATTTACAATAATTAAATTAAAGTCGTGTGAGAATTAGACCTCGCCAGCGCTCCTGGCAAAATCCAATATAAAGCCTCAAGATTATCGGGAAGAGTGTATCTGATCGGCGCTCCGATCCTCTCCTAATTTTTCCGTCATAGGCCAATTTTAAAATATTTGATTTACACAAAAAAATGATTAAATTAAGATCACATACCAAATAGCTCAATTGTCATAACCACAAATAAGATAATTAGTAAGAGACAAAAATAAATTATAATCAAGTCAAGCTAACCCACAAATTGATGTATTTTACTTTTATTTCTTTTTTATGTTATTTTTTATATTTTTTATTTTAAAAGAAAACAATTTTATTTTTTACTTTATATCCCAAATACCCATCTTAATTTCTTCACTTTTTAATCTACTTTCAATCTTTAAAAAAAAGTTAGAAAAGGGAAAAATAAAATAAAATAAAATAAAAGAAAAAGTCAAAAAGAAAAGTAAAAAAACTGGTCTTCACGTAAAAAAAAAGAAAAGAAAAGAAAGAAAAAAAAAAAGAACAAGGTGGTCACTCGTGACCAAAATCGAAAAAAAAGAGGAAAAGATGTTTGGTGACCAATAAAAAAAATGAAACGAATAAAAAAAAGAGAGAGTGGTCACGGTGACCACCAAAAGTTAAATATATATATAATAAAAAAGGTGAAAGGGTGGCCACAGTGACCACCCAAATTAAAATGTATATACATAAAAAAAACAAAACAAAGAAAAGAGGGGACAGCCTGTGACCAACAAGAAAATAAAAGGGGAAGGGGAAAAAAGGCTGGTGCCGTGACCAGCCATTAAAAAAAAGAGAGAGGGACTTCTCAATCTCTGCAGCAAGGAAAACGAAACAGAGCAAAAGAGAAAAGGGAGAGATTGTGGATGCCAACCGATTCAGTTATGGCAGCTACCACGGATCTGGATTCTCTGACTCGGGCTACAGCGGCAGTGTTTGGTTCCTGATGGGTTGGATCCGGGATCGCAGAGCAGAGCGACGGCTGGGATGGGGAGTGGGACGTGACGGAGACACGCGCAGGCCGTCCGAAGTCACGATTCTGATTCTTGGTGGTGTTGGGTGGTGTTAATGGTGGTTTGGTTGGTGGAGTGGGTGATTGTTTGGAGGTTGAAGATGGAAAAGGTTGTTGTGGGTGGTTTTAAACAATTGTGGCAGAGGTTTTGAGTGATGCAGGGGCTGTTTTATGGGTTGTGAAAGTGATAGGTCCAGTTTTGGGTGAGGGGAAATTGGTCGTGAATGGGGTATGGTTTGTTTGTTGTTTTTTGCTCAATATATCTGTGATTCTGTGATTGCACTCTATTTTTTCTGAACGATTCCCTTTTTTTCATCTCTGTAATTGTATGCCCTTTTATTCTTACCGTGTGATTGATTACCATTTAATTTACAATGATTTTTCATTCAATTTGCAACGATTGGAAGACAAATGGAAAAAAAAAATTGAAGAAGCTTTTAATCCAATTTAAAGCAAGCTGATTATGGAGGCTAGAGTTGCAGCAGAAGGAAGAAGGAAGTTGGGTTGTGGGTTGAGATGGAGATTTGGGTCATGGGTTGACCCGTACAAAGCTTTTTTTATTTTTATTTTTTCTCTATTTTTTTCTTTTTTAAAAGAAGGAAATTAAATAAAATAAAATAAAAATAAAAATAAAAAAATAGATAAAATTGGATATCAACAACTAACATGTGCAGGTTGTACCTATTTTATTAGTAGCATGACTCCTCAACACATTATAGTAATTTCTTACTTTGATATATTAAATTCCTTCTAGATATATAGTTTAGTGGGTTCATTGTATTTTATTTTATTTTATTTAATATTATTTCATTTTTCTCTGTAAGACTCTTTTTATAAATTTTAGTCTTAGTTGTACTATTGGTAGTAAATTTTTTTTGAAATATATGATTACTATGTTCCAGTGTATGCAAATGCCCAGCTCAAAGTACTTGGGGCTAAACTCTGAATAAAAAAATGGATGAGTAATGTGAGGTTAATGCCCGACTAGAACTACTAAGAGTTGAACTCCATTTTTATATGAATCTCTCTAACTGTTGTAAAGTATTTTCAACATGAAGTAAATTAATTAACATATGAGATTAAAAACATCGTTGAGTCACATTGATGCTTAAACTCGGTGTGTCTAGTAATTCTTTTAAGTTCTACCTACATATAAAGTATAAGTTATGTTTGATAAGTAAATTTTGATTATTGGGTGTTCCTCATTGAGTTTGTAAAGACATCCTGACTTCCTTTACTTTTTTTTTTCAAAGCCTATCCAGACCACTCTTGTCCATTCTAATTAGTGATTTCAATCACTACTTGTGAAGTTTGCTTAGAGATAAGCATACAAGTGTTGGGATCATTGCAGTCTTAAAATTATAGACAAAGAGTGTTAGATAACATTTAATACTTTTTTTTAAGTTGTTATTTATCTTATTGGGATTGATTAAAAATGATCTTCCTTTGACTATTGTATGTTTTTATTATTTTTTTAGATTCCAAAATCATGTTATATGAACTTTGCTTTAAGTTTTGGAAAATTTTTAATTTTAGGAGAGATTTTTATTAATAATTTTTTATATACTTGTTAATGGTCTGATTATCTTATAAATATTAGCAATGCATATGAGAAAGAGGAGAAGAACAAGGGAGAGGAGAAAAGTTGTTAGGGTTCTCTATTGCAAAAGTAAATCAGCAAAACATTACAAGAATAGAAAAAAGAGTAAAAATATATATGCAATAAATAAAACACTAAACTACCCTTAAGATAAATAAAATAAATAAAATATAAATGCACCATATTATCTAACATCTCCCCTCAAACTCACGATGCATTAACAGGAAGCATCGAGAGTTTGCTAATCAAGAAACGAAAGCGTGGAGTGAAATGCGACTTTGTAAACAAGTCAACAATTTTCATGAAGGAAGATACAAAGGGTAAAGTGATGGTCCCATGCTGAAAGTGGTGTCGAGTGAAATGACAGTTAATCTCAATATGCTTGGTGCGTTCATGGAAGACTGAGTTGCGAGTGATTTGTATAGTACTCATATTATCACAATACATAGGAGTGGGTCCAAGGGAAGTGACACCCATAGACTCAAGTAACCAACGCAATCAAACTATTTCGGCAATAGTGGATGCCATGACACGTTACTCAACTTCGGAAGAAGAGCGAGAGACAGCAGCTTGCTTCTTACTCTTCCAAGAAATGAGAGAATCCCCTAGAAAGATGCAAAACCCTGTGGTAAACTTACGATCGGTGGACTCATCACCCCAATCAGCATCTGAGTAAGTACGTAATTCTAAGGAAGATGATGAAGGAAAGAGAATACTCTAAAATTGAGTACCCCGAAGATAATAAAGAATGCGAAAAACAGCTGCCCAATGAACTGTAGTAGAAGAAGCAACAAACTGACTAACAACATGCACTGCATAAGTAATATCAGGTCTAGTGATGGTAAGATATACCAAACTGCCAACAAGAGTACAATACAAAGTGGGATCTGACAAAGGAACATCATCAGAAGAGGTATACTGAACATTATACTCAAGAAGAGTATTCTTTGTTCTAGTGTCAGAGAGATGAGCTTGTTCAAGAATGGTGCCAATGTACTTAAATTGAGAAATGAGGTAACCTCTAGGAGAGTAGGCAACTTCAATCCCCAAAAAGTAACGAAGAGTACCTAAGTCTTTCATCTCAAACTGATGGGCCAATTGGAGTTTCAACTCCACAATCCCGTCAACATCATCCCCAGTAATGATCATGTCATCAACGTATAACGAGAACAGGATACGACCATGAGAAGTGTACTTGACAAACAAAGTAGAATCATACGGGCTAGAGTGGAAACCAAGAGATGTAATCACAATGGAGAACTTCTCAAACCAAGCACGTGGAGCTTGTTTGAGCCCGTAGAAAGCCTTATTCAATTTACAATTTTCACCTGGATTATGAGAAACTCCTGGTGGAGGAACCATATAAATCTCTTCTTGAATATCACCATTCAAGAAGCCATTTTTAACATCTATTTGAGAAATATGTCACTGGCGGATAGATGCGAGTGTAATAAGAGTATGAATAATAGTCATTTTAGCAACAGGAGCAAAAGTTTCTTTATAATCCATACCATATTGTTGAAAAAATCCCTTCGCAACTAAGCGAGCTTTGTATCTCTCAACAGACCCATCAGACTTGATTTTGATCTTATATACTCAACGAGAACCGATTACAGTTTTTCCATGCAGAAGAGAGACAAGGTCTCAAGTATCTATCTTGTGCAAAGCAGAAAGTTCCTCTGCCATACCCTGCTACCAAAGGGAATCAAGAACGGCCTCTTTATAGGAAGAGAGCTCAGACAAACTATGAATAGAGGTTAAGAAGGAAGCAAAAGAAGTGGAATAAGTAGAATAAACAAAATCTGGTAATTTAGTGGACTTACGATCACGATGATGATAACGAGGAGGAGGAGGATCCACGATCATAGAAGGTTCTTGGGGGAGGCGCAGGGACAGAGGAGGTATCTGGATCTGCAGAACTACTAGTGTCAACTCTGCAAAACTCAACATTAGAATTATTTTTGTTATGAGTCACAAGAAGAGGAGCGGTGTCAGAATCTGTGTGAAAAGGATTAATGTGGGTGATATCATATTTGGTAAGGACATGTTGACTAGAAGGAATGAAATAAAATGGAATATGCTCAAGAAACACAACATGACGTGAGATATAAAGTTTTTAATTTGCAGGATCATAACAACGATAACCCTTCTGACCATCACCATAACTAAGAAAAACACAAATCGTTGAACAAGAAGACAACTTACTACGTTTTACATGAGGACGAAGAACAAAGCAAGTAGAACCAAAGACTCTCAAGGCTGAATAATCAAGAACACAACCATATAATTTCTCAAAGGGAGACAAACCTGAAGTAACAGAAGATGGAATTCTGTTAATGACATGTACTGCAGTGATGATAGCTTCCCCCCAAAACTCACTTGGAACAAAGGCAGACAAAAGAAGGGAACGAGTAATTTCAACAATGTGGCGATATTTCCTTTTAGCAACTCCATTTTGTTCAGGAGTGTCAGTACACGAAGTTTGGTGAAAAATCCCATCAGAAGCAAGTAATTCAGAGAATTTATTAGAAGTATATTCACCACCTAGATCACATCGAAAGCACTTGATAACAGCATTATGTTGAGTTTTAACAAAAGCACGAAACATATGATAAATGCCAAAAAATTTAGAATGATGTTTCATAAGATAAACCCAACAATAACAAGTGTAATCATCAATGAACGATACATAATATCTAGAACCACCTTTGGTAGCAACTGGTGATGGTCCCTATCCATCAGAATGAACCAAGTCAAAAGGTGCAACAGAAACTGAAATACTTTTAGAAAAAGGCAAAGCAGTAAACTTAGCAAGTTTGCAACCACAACAGTAAGAAATATCATTAGATTACAACTTTTCTAAAGCTCCTGTAGAAGCTAAGTATTTCAGACGGGAAGAAGAAACATGTCCAACACAAGAATGCCATAAATAAAAACTAGAAGACGAGGAATTCAAATGAAAAGATGACAGGTTAACACTAGAAGCTGCAACATCTGGAACTCTCAGTTCATCCAGAATATAAAGTCCCCCCTGCCTACGGTCTGTCCCAATCAGCCTCTTGGATTGCAGATCCTGCACAAAACAAGAGGTGGAAGAAAATAAAACTGAGTAACCAGAATCACATAATTGAGTAACAGAAACAAGACTCAAAGTGAGATTAGGAATGTAGTAAACATCTGAAATGGACAAATGAGATGTGGAAACAGACCCAATACCTGCTAATGGCATAGGAGTGCCATCAGTAGTCATAACTGACACAGATGAGGCAGGATGTAAAGACATAAATAATTTAAAATCAGATGACATATGATGAGAAGCTCCAGAGTCAAGGATCCATATGGGTGAAGATATACCTGATGAGCTAGAGGAGGGCAAACCTATATTAGATTGGGCAGACATGGCATGTGGTTGTGTGGCAAGAAACCTCTGAAATTGCTCAGCAATATCAGATACTATAGGACTAGAAAATGATGTACTCTCAGCTGACAGAGGAACAACTACAGCAATATTTGATGTTGGAGGCTTGAAGTTTCGTTAGCTAAACTGACTGGGAGGTTTCCATTGAGATGACTGTTGTGCTTGCTGCGACTTATTCAACAATTTTGGACATTGAGCTTTCCAATGACCCTTCTGCTTGCAAAAACTATATTCATCATAACCAACCTTTTTATGAGATTTACCTTTGTTAGAAGGAACAGCAAAAACAGATGGGTTGAGGAGAATTCCTTTGTCTACATTCTCTTTTCTGGTTGAGACTTCAGTCGGATCTCTTCAGCTAGCAATTCATTAACAACCGAATCAACAGTTAGAAGAGGATTACGGTGTAAAATTGTTCCACGAAGCCCTTCAAAATCAACTTGAAGAGCCATCAAAAACTGAACCAGACATTGTTCTTCTCTACAGTCAATGTACAGCTTAAAAGCTTGTAACTCAGCAGATTCAGTAAGAGCCAACTGGTCCCAAAGATTGCTCATAGCAGAGTAAAATTCCTGTATGCTCATATTGTTTTGTTGAAGAGCTTGAATATCTATCTCCAATTGATATTGCTTTGCAAAATTAGACTGCACATACAATTTTTTCAAATGATCCCAAACCTCCTTGGCCGTTTCATATTTTGTTAGTTGAACCCCTATAGACTGCGAAACAAAGTTGTTGATCCAAGTAATAATTTTTGAATTATTTACCTCCCAGGTTTCTAATTATGTTGCATATTTCTCATTTTTTTTTATCTTTTAGCTTAACAGAGGTTCCAGAAACATAATCCCACATTCTCTTGTCTTTCAAAAAATTATTCAACACATAACTCCAATATGACTAATTCTGCCCATTCAACTACACACTAATGGATTGAAAAGAATCATCATTTTCTCCAGTCATTGCAAACAATCACAAAACAGAGAAAAGAAAAACTCCAATTTCTGCAAATAAGTCTCTACAAAAACCTAACAGAGAGAACCCCAAAAAGGAAGAACGAACTACTAACAAAAAAAATCACTTAGGTTGCTGTCGAAATGAACGGAATGGCGTCTAGGTCACACTCTAAAACACTGCAAAAAGGATCACGCGAAAGCTGTGGCTAGAATCATCATTACTCTTGATATCATATAAAGATTAGCAATGCATATGAGGAAGAGGAGAAGAACAATGGAGAGGAGAAAAGTGGCTAGGGTTCTGTATTGCAAAAGTAAATCAGCAAAACATTATAAGAATAGAAAAAAGGATAAAAATATATATGTAACAAATAAAAGACTAAACTACTCTTAAGATAAATAAAATAAATAAAATATAAATGCACCATATTATCTAACATATCTTTTCCTTATAATATATCACTTTTTATAAATTACTTATTTATTTATTTATTTATTTTCTTATATTTGTATATTCATAACGTTGACCGGTCACATCCTTCTGACATATTAATATAAATATTTTAACTTCAAAAATAAAATTTTGACATATATCATATTATTTTAACATGTTTGGAACCTTAATCATTCCATTATTTTTTAAAATTAAAGTTTTGTTTTTAAACTCAATATAAGCTCGGGGTAGCGGTTGAACTGAAAAAAAAATAAAAATCGGTTAAATATATGTCTTTTTCCAATAAGAAACATAACCTTAATCCTTAAGTTTTACCTAACATGGGGGTTTTCCTTCTTTTAATAATGAAATGGAAAATTCAAATTGCAAGCAAACTAAGATAAAAGGGAAGGGAAAACATTTTATTACACTTCTCCTTTGGTGCACCGGAAAAGGAAGGATTGAATATTATAAAAGTATCACGTCAAAAAAATATATTATAAAAGTATAGCGTAAGAAGTTATTAAACTCTTATTCTATCCATTATTTACTGCATAATTGTATAAGTAATAATTTACATATAAATAATAAATATATATATGTACTTAGACGAAAAAAAATGCCATTCTTTCTCAATTAAAATATAAGGCAATGATGTAGAGTAACGTAGATTGGTTGAGTGATTACGAAGGTAATGATAGCAATAGAGTGGCCCTAATGATATTAGGCACGTTTAAATTTAAACTAAAAAAAAAATGAAAAATTAAAATTTAATTAAAATTAAATAAATTTGATTATTTTTTATTTTATTTTTTATAAATCAATTGGATTGGATTATTTTTTTTCTAATGTTTAAAACTAATTTAATTTAATTGAAATCAATTAATACTATATAATATAATTTTATTATTGAATTTATACTATTATTTATTTATAATAATTTTAATTTCTCTAACACTTTTTGTTTTATGTGTCACCCCAATCAAGTTTTATTTTATGCATGTTAAATGAGCTATTTCTATTCTTTACTTCCTTTTATTTATTGATTTTTGTTTTTAATGAGTTGAATTGCTCTTAAGTTATAAAATTTTGAGCTGCTTTTATTCCAAACTAATTGCATTTTATTTAAAAAATGATTGAATTGAATCCGATGAATTTTCATCTCAAAATTGACTCAATCTAATCTGTGAATACCCTATAAGATATGGGGAAGGCCAAAGTGAAATAATGTTTAACTTCAAATTTTATTAATCTTATTCCACTCTTTAAATAGGATAAAGTTATATAAAAATATTATTTAAATTAACTTAAATAATTTTATATATGCACAAAATATTCACACTCATCAATTAATTTGAGTACTTTTATTTGAGAGTAACTTAAATTTTTTAGAATAAAATACTATTTTGGTCCTTGACTTTTATTTTTATTTTTACTTTAGTCCTTGACATTTTTTTTTCTTACTTTAGTCCCTAACATTTATAAATTTACTTTAATTTAGTCCTCTATTTTTATACCTATTATCTAAGAAACAAAAATGTTAATGTGTCATCATTAGAGATGATATGGTGTTGTTATCAGCCTACGTGACAATTTGACAAAAGATAGTTGGATGATGAATACATTTAAAATTGTATCATTTTATTATTTACCTATCATTTGAAACACTACATTAGTATTTTTTTTAATGGCAGGTAAATAATGAAACGGCAAAATTTTATATGTATTTATACAGTTATTTTTTTCAAATTGCCAAATTAACAAATAACGGTGTCACATCATTGTTAACGGTGGTATATTAACATCTTTGTTTATTAAATAATGAATATATAGACAAATAGACTAAATTAGAGTGAATTCAAAAATATATCAATGACTAAAGTGAGAAAAATAAAATGTTAAAGACTAAAATGAGAATGAAAGTAAACTTTAAGGACCAAAATAAAGTCTTATTCAAATTCTTATTGTACCTTTCTTGAAAGAATGATATATGTTCTTCTTAATTTTTTTATTTTTTAAATCTCAAATTCTATTTTAATTTAATTATCTATATCCTTTATTTCAATTTCAAACATATATTATCATTTAATATATGCTTATTTTAGATTTTAATTGAATTTTAAAAAATCCATATAAGACACAAAATTCTCACTAGATATTAAAAATCTCTATTTAAAAAATTATATAGAACTAGACAAATAATTTATTTTATCTAATTCTTTTTTTTTTTTTTGGACGCACCAACCTGGCATTCTCATTGGTTCCAAGTTCCAACGTAACCTTCTCGTAGGTTGCTAGTGGTAACATAGGTTGGTAGTGGTAAAGACTCGTTCTTTCTTTTTCAGAAATTTGTATGTTATCTCGATTGATTTGATACCGAATTATCAAACATTTATTAAGTGTTGAATTTATAATAAATTTTTAAAAATAAATAATTAAATAAAATGTTTAACAATTACTTGCAAGCGATAATTGGGATTGGTTTGCCAAACTGGTGGCTCCAGCTCATGACATTTTGGCCCTATTGTATTGGTATCATCATATGTTACTTCGAATATAATGGATTTAGATTTGTTAAATATATAATTTTTAATTTAATTTTAAAATTTATATGTATAAAAATAATATTATTAAATTTTTTTATTTAAATATTTGATTATATCTCAATAAATTAATTTTTTACTTGTGAAATAAAAAGACAAACTAAATTAAATTGAGATCAAGGGAAAAATCTTTCCGTACGCACGCACAATCATAACTAACTTGACATATACAGGCACACCCAACAGACAGCAAGGCAAAATGAGATCCACACAGCCACAATAAACATGTCGGCAAGTTAAGGGGGCATTAGCTTTGTTTTTCATTTTTATTTTCAGTTTATATATCTTTATTAGTAATTATAAAAATGTTATTATTTTTTATTTTTTAAATTTTTGTATAAAAAATGATGAAAATGATTTTTATAATTATTAATAAAAATATATCAATTAAAAATAAAAATAAAAAACAAACAACACACTACATAATAAGCACAACCAAAATAATAGCTTGAAGTAAGAGTCTTCATGAGCCAAGTGTAACGTCTTAACTTTTTATGATTTTCAGTATTTTTAATTTAATTACTAAGTGTTCAGAATAAGTTAACATATCATACTATTTACTCTAAAAGTTTGATATACAAAAATTTATATTAAGGGACGAAACCTTTCAAAAGACAATTTTTGAGTTAAGCACCTATTTAAATGAGGCTTACAAAACCTTTACATGGTGCTACAATTTACATATTGTTTCAGATACTGACCGAAACCCAAGGTAGTCAGAAGGAGATCCACTGAAGTTTCCTGAACGGAATGTCAGTGAAGTCAGCTCTCAGGTCTGCCGATCAGTTTGAGGATTTTAGTCTATATAGTAAAAGGCTAAGAGAATTGGAACATGTCCGGCCTGGATGACCGAGCTAACTTATATAGGAACTGTTCCTCGGATTCCAACCGTTTAAGGACATTTGAATCTCTCACCCGGGTGGTCTACGTTATGTTTGGTCTTTATGATATGAACCGATTCTGAACGTTGGTCATCAAGTCGAGAACTTATGGCTATTAACGGTCATCGGATTTTAACCTGATGACCGTTAACGGTCCATAATTTGAAACCTCAGGCCATGGTCAGTCGGGTATGGGGATCCGAATACTACCATGCATTAGGTCAGCCCAATCGGTCAAGGACATAGGTGCCCCGATGACAATTTGGGCCAGTACGGTCCACAGCCCCCCAGCTCGGTTAATCTATAGATTCGACCGAGCTTACTTTATTGGCACTACCATGCAATAGGTCGGCCCAATTAGTCAATGACATAGGTGCCTCGATGATAATTTGGGCCAGTACGGTCCACAGCCCCCCAGCTCGGTTAATCTTTAGATTCGACCGAGCTTACTTTTCATCGTCCGGATGAGGATGGGAAATTTCTCTTCTAACCAGGTGCTTCGTTATTTGTGCACAAAATTTAAATATAACTTGCCACGTGTCATGCTTTCATTTATTGGACGTCAACATGTCACTTCACCATTAATATACCTGACTCCATCAAGGCCTTTAATCATTACGGTTCTTCACCTTCCGTCGTTAGATTCATCCAACAGTCCTGCTTAAAACTTTTCATTTTCCTAGATTTTTTGATTAGCGGTTTTATCATTTAAAAACTGCTCAACTATGCTTCATTTATTCGTTTCACTTCACTTCCCCAATTCTTCTTCTTGACCCTTCATCTCTTCATTTTCTGCGTGCTGCTGGCGAAACTCACCATCCATTTTAATCCATTCGGTTTCCTCATTCTGTGCAAGTGAAAACTCCCATTTTTCTTCACACAGCCTTTACGCACAATCCAGGTAACCTCTACAATATAATCTTAAATTTCCTTTTGTTTTGGTATCCGTTTTTGAAAGAGAAGGGTGCGTTACTAGGATTTGTGTTTTATTCATCTTCTTCTCCAAACCAAATAGGCTAGTTCAGTGTTGAACTTCAATTTTAGTAAAAGGTTATTGTCGAGAGATTCCTCTAATTAGCTGTCCAAATCCATACTTTGGAAAAAATCCCAAAAGAAATTCTATAGATACATTAGTCCTTACGCATCAAACCAGGATGTTCGACCATCCGGAAGATACATTTGCAAGAGAAGAATCGATGCCGAGCTACGACTGGGTTCACCCAGCGGTTAGCAAATTCCCTTCAATTTATAATACGGTCGAGAGCATTACCGTGCTCTGACATCGCGTCCTGCTTAGCCGAGATAGTGATGAGAGTCGGTTTATCTGTCTTCCGTGTCGCAACGACGAGTACGTATTCATGTCATCGTATGGCGATGAGCAAGTCGGATGGGTGTACATGTACGAAACCTTTTTTAATCAACTGAATTTAAAGTTACCTTTTACCGACTTCCAGTGCTCGGTACTTAGTCATTTGAATGTCGCACCGACCCAACTCCATCCTAATAGTTGGGCCTTTGTAAAGGCTTTCGAAGTTTTAATGATCTTTCTTGATAAAGTTCCTAGCACAGAAGTTTTCTTTTTCTTTTTTCAGTGTAAAGGGGTCGGTAAGGGAGGTTGGGTTTCACTCAACAGCCATCCCCGTAAAAAACTTTTCTCAGCCTTTGACTCATCATACAAAAACTTCAAAAGTAAATTTTTCCGAGTTAAGACCCGTCATGGCGACATACCTTTCTATGCCGACCGACTTGGGATAGAGAGATTTCCTCTTTATTGGAGATCAAAGCCGAAATCCATACTAAGTATCGAATACCGGAGCCTTTTGCCTACCAACCGAGACCTGGTCGATTTCTTGGAAGAGCGTCTCCGTTCTGGACATTAGTGTGTTTGTCAAATTTGGGGATTATCCAGACAAAATTGCAAATCTAATGAGTAAGTTTTAAATCGGATGTTTACTAACTCATTTTTTATCATAAACTGACTTTTAACCTTTTTGTTTTCGTTTTTCAGAATCGATGGCTCCCCGGATGTCAGTTCGACAGCTGAAGAAGTTCGTGAAAAAGAAAGAACTTCTGACCGACGTAGTTGAGGCAGACAAGACGGCTTCTGACGTAGAGAAAACCGAGGCCCTAATTCATGTTACCGATTCCTCTGAGACTCAGTCAGATTCCTTGGTCGGAAAGAGAAGCCGGGAAGAAGCCGATGAGGCGACTGAAACCCCGAAGGTTCCTGCTACAAGGCGCCGAACACTAGGTGAGGGCTCTTCCTCTGAGAATTAGGAAACACGAAGTGCGTTTGAGGCACTGAATGGCTTCGATGCTAATGTAGATGGCCCTTCACTTTGGGCATCTTCCTTTCCATTCGAGTCGTTCTTGGAAACACAGATCTCACTGCCGGGTGATAAGGAGAGAAAGGATAAGGTTGGTGGGATCGGCCTTTGCCGATGGACTGAAGTTCAACTCCTTAGAGCCACAAGTGCAATCAGGTCGGTAGAACACGAGCTGGAAGATTCGAAAAAGAAGTTATCTTCTTTCAATTCATTATACCGATCGGAACTTGAAAAAACTCAGCGAGCTCATCAGGAAGAAGTCTCAAACTTAAAGAAAGAAAATGAAGTCCTAAGGCAAAAAACCTCGCGTATCGACGATCTCGAGACCTCTCTTGCTTCCTTAGAGAATAAAAAGAAAGAGGTCGATGAAGAACTTTTGGTTTTGAAGAAGGCGAAAGAGGATGCTGAGAAACAAAAAATGGAGGCCAACCGAGTCCTGATAGAAGCCTTAAAGTCAAGAGATACCCTTAAGACCGAACTGACAAGCTTAAAAGAGGAGGCGGCCGAGCAGAGGATCGCCGGTTTTGAGTCCGGTCTTGAGCAGGCAAAACTTCTTAACCCCGATGGAGTATTTGACGATCGGCTAGGCGAGCTTGGTCCATTCAAGATTATAAGGGAAGGCCGAATTGTTGATCCACCAGAAGACGAAGATGAAGATGAATAACTTCAAGTTTACTTATGTATTCTGTTGTTTTTGTTCTAGCCGAAAATCATTGTAATCTCGTTTTCAGTAATGAACATTTCGCCTTTTAATACAACCTGAATATGTTTGGAAACATTATTTGCTCTGTCTTCGTTTGGAAATATTCAGTGTTCCTTATTTGCCCATGCTTTTCGAAGTATACTTTCCCACGCTTTCCAAGGTATACTTGCATAAACATGTATAGTAATATATTATACGATTTTAGGTCAGAAAAATTACCGAAAAACCTGAATTTTATATAAACGTGTATAATAATATTATACGATTTTAGGTCGGACAAATCGCCGAAAACCCAATTTTTCATCAGCTTTGGCTACATCGACTTTGATCGGAATCGGCTGAAAAGCCAGAGTCATTCATCAGCTTTGGCTGGCATCGACTTTGGTCGGCATCGGCTGAAAAGCCGGAGTCATTCATTAGCTTTAGCTGGCATCGACTTTAGTCGGCATCGGCTGAAAAGCCGGAGTCTAAAACAAATACTTTAAAAGACCATAAAATTTTGATTAAGTAAAATGGATCATGGGATGTGCCTCGTTAAAACCTTCCAGGCAAAACCCAGTGGGAAAAATCCTGGTAAGGAAAAAGAGTACAACATCCTTAGTACAAGAGATTTTAACTAAAAAACTTCCTTAAAGAGGCTGAGTTCCAGGACCTAGGCAGAACTTTTCCGGTGAGTTCCCCGATCCTGTAGGCTCCTCCTCCAACAACTTCAACGACTCGAAAAGGCCCTTCCCAGTTAGCTGACATCTTCCCTTCACCCTGCGGCCTCCTGCAATCTTCTACCTTGCGCAGAACCAAGTCTCCCTGCTGAAAACTCCTCGCCCTGACCTTGCGATTGTACTTCCTCGCCATCCTTGTTTTGACTGCTTCTTCGCGAATGTGGGCGACCTCCCTCTCTTCTTCCAGCAGATCAAGGTCGGTCTTCCTATGCTCATCGTTTTCTTCTTCAGAAAATGCCATCCTTCTGAAGCTCGGCTCACCAAGCTCAACCGGGATCATAGCGTCAGCTCCATATATGAGTCGGAACGGTGTTTCTTTAGTCAAGGATTGAGGTGTAGTGTGATATGCCCACAAAACACAGTGTAATTCTTCTGGCCAGAGCCCTTTAGCACGATCTAGCCTCTTCTTGAGTCCTGTCAAAATGATTTTGTTTGCGGTTTCGACCAAACCATTGGTCTGTGGGTGCTCTACCGATGTAAAAACCTGCTTAATTCCATTCTTATAACAAAATTCTCTAAATTTCTTGTTAGTGAACTGTGTTCCATTATCAGACACAATAATAAATGGTAAACCAAACCGACATATAATATTTTTCCATACAAACCTTTTTACCTTTTTCGACGTTATGCTGGAGAGCGGCTCGGCCTCGATCCACTTCGTAAAGTAGTCGATTGCCACCACAATGTACTTCATTTGCCCTGCTGCGACTGGTAGAGGTCCCAGCAAATCAATTCCCCATCTACAGAACGGCCACGGAGTATCAAGGTTATGAAGTTCCTCTGGTGGAGCCTTGTGCAGACTTGAAAACTTTTGACATTTTTCACATTTCTGAACGTACTTCAAACAATCGGACTTCATAGTAGGCCAATATAATCCAGCGCGTAAAACCTTTCCGGCTAAAGACCGTCCTCTAATATGACTGCCACACACGCCTTCATGAACTTCCTCCATTACCGACATAATCCGATCTTGCTCAATGCATTTTAGTAAGGGTAAAGTGAATCCCCTTTTAAATAAATCTTCACCGATCAAGATATAATAACTGACCGATTTCTTTAGCTTTTGAGCCTTTGTTTCATCGGTCGGTAAGTCACCATTTTGCAGATATCTAACGATCGGGGCCATCCAAGAGTCTGGGTTGCTGTCTATGAAAAAAGATTCTTTATCATCGATGCTCGGATTTTCTATCACCTCCTGAATGACCGATCTATTGTTCCCAGCTCTTTTAGTACTGGCTAGCTTGGATAAGAGATCAGCACGTGCATTCTGATCTCTTGGAATGTGCAAGATTTCAAACTCCGTGAACTTTTTGATAATATTTTGCACCTTCGACAAATATTTGGTTAGCTGAGCATCTTTAGTTTAAAATTCGCCCCTGACCTGTCCAGTCATCAACTGGGAGTCTGACTTTGCAATCAATCGGGTTGCTCCCATCTCGATAAGGAAAGCCCAGCTAGAAGGGCTTCATACTCTGCCTGATTATTACTGGTTCGGAAGTTGAACTTTAATGATTGCTCGATCTGGACTTCGTTAGGCCCTTCCAATATAATTCCTGCCCCGCCTCCTTTTACATTCGAGGCTCCATCAACAAAAAGATACCAGAGGTCGTTATTCGGGTCATGACAAGAAGGTGAGGATAGTTCAATCAGGAAATCAGATAATACCTGTGCCTTGATTGGCCCTCTGGGTTGATACTGGATATCAAATTCCGATAGCTCGACCGACCAAGAGATCATACGACCTGCTAACTCCGATTTTCTTAGAACTTGTTTAATAGGTTGGTCGGTCATGACAATTATTCGATGGCTTTGGAAATATTGTCGAAGTCGCCTTACTGTCACTACAAGGGCCAATGCCATTTTTTCTATCCTTTGATATCTGATTTCCGGTCCCTGCAGCACTCGACTTACAAAATAGACTGGTCGCTGGTCCTTTCCGTCTTCTTTAATCAATACCGAACTCAGAGCTTGGTTAGAGACAGAAATATAAAGCAATAAAGTATCACCTTGCTCGGGTCTTGTTAGGATTGGCGGTGTGGTTAAGAAGTGCTTCAACTCTGCAAATGCCTTTTCGCATTCCTCGGTCCATTGAAAATTAGTTAGTTTCTTTAGGCACTGGAAAAATGGAAGAGCTCGGTCGGTTGATTTTAACAGAAACCTTGACAAAGCAGCGATTCTCCCCGTTAATCTCTGGACCTCCTTGATTGATGCAGGACTTCTCATGTCTATTATAGTTCTACATTTGTCCGGGTTGGCCTCTATCCCTCTATTGGTTAGGAGGAAGCCGAGGAATTTCCCACCCTGAACACCGAACGCACACTTCTCGGGATTCAATTTCATATTGTACCTTCTTAACTGGGCAAAGATTTCTAAGAGATCTGAACAGTGGTTACCGCTGGCCTGTGTCTTTACTACTATATCATCAATATATACCTCGATGTTTCTTCCGATTTGGTCCTCAAATATTTTGTTCATGAGCCTCTGATAAGTCGCCCTGGTATTTTTCAGACCAAAAGCCATAACCCGGTAACAATAATTCTCGAACTCGGTTATGAAGGCTGTTTTCTCCTCGTCTTCCTGATGCATCCTGATCTGGTTATATCCTGAGTAGGCATCCATGAAGCTAAGGAATTGATAACTGAACGCACCATCAACCAACCGATCTATGCTAGGTAGAGGATAAGAATCCTTCGGACAAGCTTTGTTCAGGTCGGTAAAATCCGTGCACATTCTCCACTTCCCAGTCGACTTCTTGACCATGACCACGTTAGCCAACCACGTGGTATACTCTACCTCCCTTATGAAACCGGCCTCCAGCAGTTTTTTGGTCTCCTGAGCGGCAGCCTCCTGCCTTTCAGCTCCGAGCTTCCGCTTTTTCTGAGCAACAGGTTTTATTTTTTGATTTACTGAAAGTTTATGAGTAATTACCTCTGGGTCAATTCCTGGTAAGTCTGCTGCAGTCCAAGCGAACACATCGGAGTTTTGCTTCAACAGCTCTTCCAACTCGTTCCTGACATCGGTTGGAAGATTGGAACCGATGCGAGTCACCTAATTCAGTTTCGGGCCCAATGATATGACTTGTAAATCCTCTACTGGCTGAGGTCGATCCTGTTCATCATTTCTTGGGTCTAATTCTGTCATATTAATGTGCAAGGGTTTGCCTGATGATTCAACTCGGTCGGCCACCTCTTTTGGTTTTGGCTTTAAACTTTCGTTATAACATATTCTTGTCTCTCTTTGATCTGCATGAGCTACACCTATCTCGTTTTTGGAAATGGGAAACTTCATTGTTAAATGCGGGGTTGAAACCACCGCTCCCAAAGAATTAAGAGAAGGTTTTCCAAGAATAATATTGTATGGGGTATGCGAATCAATAACCAGATATTTAACAAGAATCGTTTTCAAAAGTGTACCTGTCCCGAGAGTCGTTCTGAGTTCAATATACCCTTTCACATTTACCTGTTCTCCTGAGAAACCGACCAGACACCCATCAAATGGCTTTAACTCGGTTTCTGAAATTTGTAATCTATGGAGAGTTGACAAATAGAGTATATCTGCCGAGCTGCCCTGGTCGACCAAGACCCTCCTAATCTAGAAATTTTTGGCGATGACAGAGATCACCATTGGGTCGTCCAAGTTTTCATCGAGACCTGCGAAATCTTTACTGGAAAAAGAGATTACCGGGCTCTCTTCACATTGCACTAGAGAAGGATGACTTACAGACATGACAGCTCGGAGGTGTCGTTTCCGAGATGAATTCGAACTCCCTCCTCCAGCGAATCCTCCGGCTATGGTGTCGATCACTCCTCTGATCACATGATCCCGGGGATCCGAGACAGCAACCATAGTCTTGCTTTTTTCTCCCGAGTTTGGGCTCCTTGGTCTAGATCGATTTCCGTCTCTTGTCTCTTTTGCCTCTCTGCTACGGCTTCTACGCTGATATATGTACTTTCCGAGATGACCTTCTCGAATGAGTTGCTCGATTCTATCTTTCAGCGTAATGCAATCCTCTGTTGAATGTCCGTATACCTTATGAAACTCACATCTTTTGGTTTTATCAACATTCGCCGGGATCCTTTGTTTTCCTGCATTCATCGGAATTTGAATCAGGTCAGTGCTGTATATTTCTCGCAAAATCTGATCCTGTGGAGTGTTCAAAGGGGTATATCTGTCAAAGACAGATCTAACTCTTCCGAACGTTTCCCTCGATCCTAGACTGAGCCTTTCTGATCGGTCGTTATTGCGTGACGTGGTTCTTCCCCTTTGGTTGGATCGCCCCCTTGAAATTTTTTTGAATGAAACCAGGCGGATGGAGATGTGAGGGTTGCTCCTGTTTCCTGTCGTTTCAAGATCAGAAAATTGCCGCTCCATCTGCTTCCTTGCAAAGGCTATCTCCTCCATGTTTATGTATCCTGTAGATCTACCTCACAGATCATCAAGGTCCAAAGGAGGCTTTCTGGCCAGAGAATCTGCAAACGGTCCCGGACGTAATCCTGCCATGATTGCATGCAAGGATACGGCCGGGTTTAGATCTTTAATCTGAACTGCTTCCTCCTCGAATCTCCGCATAAATTCTTTAAGAGACTCGTCTCTTCCCTGTCTTAAGTTGATCAGACTTGCTGAAGTCTTCCGATGAACCCTGCTGGTAGAAAAATGGTTAAGAAAGTTAATGGACAATTCAGAAAAGTCATAGATTGAACCTGCTTCGAGGCTTGAAAACCAAAGTAAGGCTGACTTCTTCAATGTTGTCGGGAAAGCCCTGCACTTAATCGGATCCGACCCGCCATTCAGAAGCATCAAGGAATTAAACATTGTAAGGTGCTCCTGTGGATCGGTAGTTCCATCGTACAACTCCATCGTCGGAAGTCGGAAACCTTCCGGGAGTTTAATCGACATTATAAAATCGAAAAATGGATGATCAGCAGCCGGAAGGGATTGATTCTTATGATTTGTCTGCAAATGAACTTCAAGGTCGGCTACTCTTGGCTGGCTGGAACGTTGATGAAATTCTCTCGCCACGTCCTCATTAAGTAACCCTTCAACCTCCCTCTCTGGTTCTACTCCACGTTCTCTGTTGTTCATCCGATCAATCTGGTCAATCCGGCTGTTGATGTCCCTTATTGCTTGCATAAGCATCTCCATTGGCCCGTGCTGAAGGTCACCCGAGTTGTCGCCATTGACAGGATGGTCTTCATTCGTGGCCATAACTAGTCAAAGAAATGAACTTTTCGGACAACGAAGTTGTTGCTTGTGAGGTAGGAAAAGTTTTACCTAGCCCCATGGTGGGCGCCAAATGTTCTAGATACTGATCGAAACCCAAGGTAGTCAGAAGGAGATCCACTGAAGTTCCCTGAACGGAATGTCAGTAAAGTCAGCTCTCAGGTCTGCCGATCAGTTTAAGGATTTTAGTCTATATAGTAAAAGGATAAGAGAATTGGAACATGCCCGGCCTGGATGACCGAGCTAACTTATATAGGAACTGTTCCTCGGATTCCAACCGTTTAAGGACATTTGAATCTCTCACCCGGGTGGTCTATGTTATGTTTGGTCTTTATGATATGAACTGATTCTGAACGTTGGTCATCAAGTCGAGAACTTATGGCTATTAACGGTCATCGAATTTTGACCTGATGACCGTTAACGGTCCATAATTTGAAACCTCGGGCCATGGTCAGTCGGGTATGGGGATCCAAATACTACCATGCATTAGGTCGGCCCAATCGGTCAAGGACATAGGTGCCCCGATGACAATTTGGGCCAGTACGGTCCACAATCCCCCAGCTCGGTTAATCTATAGATTCGACCGAGCTTACTTTATTGGCACTACCATGCATTAGGTCAGCCCAATCGGTCAAGGACATAGGTGCCCCGATGACAATTTGGGCCAGTACGGTCCACATATCTATAAACATTACTACTATATCTACTCAAGGATCCCAAAATAATAGAGAAAACATAATCTCCTATATATATATATATATATATATATATATATATATATATATATATATAAACTCGTTGAATACAAAAATTATTCAAAACTCTTATTTTTGATATTATCTAAAATGTTACACTACAAAAAGTGAGATACAAATCTCAATAAAAAATTAACAAAAATAACTATATATTTCACTATTTACGTTCGCTATTTCTAAAACTATATCAAAAAGTCTACAAATTAAAAATAATAAGTAAAAAATTATTTAAAAAAATAAATTAGATGAGTGATAATAATATAATATGTAAGTCCAAAGCAATAAGAGTAAGTAATTTCAAAATAATGAATTAATAATGAATGAGTAAGTAACTCAAATAAAATAAAGAAGCGATAAATCTCAAATTCATCTTCTCATCATTAATCAACATTTTTCTTTTTATCATCTCTTCATCATTTATCATTATCAGCATCATCATCATCTTATTAACATCATTATCTTTATTATCTTTTCAACATCATCTTTATCAGTATTATCTCATTTTAATACTCTCAATCAAATGTGCATATTTCTCTGTGACAACAAGGCGTCCTCAAAGTCCTCTGATTATAACCATAATAATCTCTAATCAGGGCGTCGCCAAACAATCTCTAATCATGGTCATAGTTATCTCTAGTTAAGGAATTCCTTATCTCTCTATGACAACAAGGCATCCCTCAAAGTCTTCTGATTATGACCACAATAATATTTAATCAGGGCATCTTCCAATAAATTCTAATCAAGACCACAATATTTCTCAGTTGAGGAAATCTCTATAATCTCTTGACAATGAGGCGTCCCTTAAAATCCTCTGATCGTGGCCACAATAATCTTTAATCAGGGCATCTCCTAATAATCTCTAATTATGGCCACAATATCTCTTTGCACATTGATTCATTTTTATTTATGGGATGACATTTCAAAAATACATTCTCTATAGAGCGACATTTAACTTAAAAATAAACTTGCATTGAAACATGTATCATTATAGTATATTGTAAAAATAAGAACATTGATAAAGAACGTTAATAATAATCAATAATTAACATATCCAATATAAAGAATAGAATAAAAAATAGCTAATAATAAAATTAATTAAATGAAAGATTGATAAAAAAAGTTAAAAGAATAGTTCATAAGAAATTAATTATATTTAACATCTCAATTCTAAAGTTTTTCTGTCAAATTCTATCAAAATCATTATCAGAATAATAAAGTCGTTATCAGAATAATAAAATCGTTATCAGATCAACAATCTTACTTTTATTCGAATAACATAAGTGTTATTCGAATAAAAGTTTCTAAAAAATAACTTTTGAAGTGTTTTAACAGACTTTATTCGAATAAATTGGTCAAAAATCATTGTCTAGAAGCGTTCTAGCAAAC
Organism: Ormosia semicastrata; assembly: GCA_029884595.1. Lineage (NCBI taxonomy): Eukaryota > Viridiplantae > Streptophyta > Magnoliopsida > Fabales > Fabaceae > Ormosia > Ormosia semicastrata. Next base: position 6,945,490 of record JAQQTO010000030.1, read on the forward strand.
TTTATTCGAATAACAACTGGTTTATTCGAATAAACCATTCGCAAAATCAAACTTTGAAGTATTTTTGCATGGTTTATTCAAATAACATCACTTTTATTCGAATAAAGGGGTCAAAAATCACATTTGCAGAAACCAAAATGTCACTGTTGCATTAATATAAAAATAGAGCAACAATAATTGATGAAAAAGGATGAACTAGGAGGTATGAGTGATAGAAATAAAGAGTAAAGAATGGAGTTTTTGTCATTTCCTACCTAGTTTTCAAATTTTAGTTTGGTAGTAATGTGGTTGAAGATGATGAAGTTAAAGATGCAGAAGCAGGGGCTGCTAAGTTAAGTGAGGGTGGTGTGTCATGATTGAGGGAGTGGTGAGGTATTTATAAGGCTAAATTGAGCTGCCTTACGTGAAAATGATGATGCAAAGGGTGGTGATGTCAAGCTTTGTTGTCAAAACGAGATTAAATTTCTAGAAGCATCTCTTGGTGTAATCATGGTCTTAACCAGATTTTTATGCACGTTTCTATTGGTCTTGCCTTCTTAATTCTGAATTTCTTCCCTTTATCCACATGTCTTCGTGTTCTTCTCATGGTAATTAATATTGGACACTTGGCCAAGCTTCTCCATTAAGTTGAATTTCCAGGATTCATGCAAAATACATTTGTTGTCACTTGTCTCCTGGTAATCATTTCCTCCAAACTCAAACTCAACACATGTACATGCCAATCATTTTTTCTTTGGTGAGAATGACACTTGGCTATGATGAACCGTCAACATGTTCTATTTTTTACGGTTCAATTCCTTAGTTTTCATATTCATTTTATTTATTTTTACTGAATTTTGTTTGTTAGTTTTGTTATATTTTTAGTATTATTTAATTGTGTTTTTATTAGGTGTTTTGTGTATTTTTATCAGGTAATTGTACAAAAAGAAGAAATTTTTGAAGATAAATATATGAAGGATTCTTATCCTATTCTTAGATGCTAATTAGAGTTTTAATTGGATACAAAATCTTAGATTGAAGATTGGATAAGGATTCTCAAAGAGATTTAATTTGGAGCAAAATTCGTATTCCCGCACTATCCTGACCATTCCTCATTAGTTAAGTCATATCTTGAGTTACAGAGATTAGATCGACACGCTGTTTGTGGTGTTGGAAAGCTAACAGAAAATCCTACAACTTCTCTGTTGAGATCAAGGACAAAATTGGTCATCTAAAGGGTGAGAAAAATCATGCAAGTGAGATATGAAAATCTGTCAGCTTTTCTATAAAAGAGGGAAAATGAGTTTAGCAAGGAAACTTTCTTTGATTGAGCACATCGCACAAGAAATCCCTAATCCTGAGAGAATTGTTTTGCGGTAGCAAACCTTGGAGGGCGATTTCAAAGGAGAATTCTTGAAGGCTTTAAGATCTTAATCTCCGTTAAAGAGGTTTTGATTTCTCTTTCTTTTTAATTTCCTTTTCTTTGGGTTTTCTTTTCATGGGTTTGTATTTTGATATGAGTTTGTTTTTATTGAACATGAGTAGCTAAATCCATAACTAGGCTATGGGAAATCTTGTTTTCCTTATTATTTGGGTTTAATTTCTAATTTAATTATGATAATTTCTTTTTGAGTTTATCATATTACTTGTATTCTTGTCAGAATTTGATCACTTTTGGCATGTATTAATTCATTGTTTAACCGGTGAGTATCCGCATTCAATGAGTGGATCTATATGGTAAGCCTAGGATTAGATTGGTGAATGACCAAACATCGATTTATCCTACCAATGGAATTGATGGTATGTTAGTTCATCTCTTGAATTGAAACTTAATGCATTCTTGATTAATTCAACTAAATGACCAAATAGGTGAATTAAATTAGGAATAGAATATTGTTTCATCTATGACCATTGGGATTCAATAGCAAATAAGAGAATATTGGCAAAAGAATTACCTTAATCATAATTGAAAGAAAGTCTGAATAATTAGATTCAAGTGAACCTTGCGCCCCAATCTCTTTCTCATTGATTATCTTTTCTTTGTTTGATTGTTCATTGCTTTTCTTTATTTGTTATTTTGATTTTAATTTGAATTTCTTCATACATTATTGATTGTCTGAATAACAAAGGGTTTATCGAATCTAGTAATTACAAATTATTCCTCGTGGGATCGATAATTGGGACTCAAGTCCTATATTACTTAGCGATAGAGTGCACTTGCTCTTAGTGTATTTTACGCGCACTAAGTTTTTGACGCCGTTGCTGGGGAATAAGTTTGGTAATATTAGAAGCGAAAAAATCTAGTTAATTTAGATATCCTTTTCTTTTATTCCTTATTTTATTTTAATTTTAATTTTAATTTCTTATTTTATTTTATTTTTAATTAATTTTTCAATTTTTTTTGTTTATATCTTATTTTTATTTTTATTTTTATTTCTTATTTTATTTTATTTTATTTTATTTTATTTATTTATTTTTATTTTTTTTATTTAATTTCTTCTCTTCTTATTTTTGTTTATGCTTACTCGATCTCAGTATCCTGATTTGGCTTTTGATTCAGAAATTGAGAAAACAGCCCGTAGGTTAAAGAAGCAGTCTTTTATTGCAGCTGTGGCAGAAGACAAACAGGATGGAGAGGCAACCAGTTATTGAGGCCAATCGTGAAGAAAGAGCTATTCTAGCAAAGTGAATCATGTTTGAGTACTCTATGCCCACTGTTGAAGGGTATGGAGGAAGTATAATAAGACCAGCTGTGGCGGCAAATAATTTTGAGATCAAACCAGCATTAATCTCCATGATTCAGAATTCAGTTCAGTTTGGTGGATTGCCTTCAGATGATCCTAATCAGCATTTGGCTAGATTCTTGCAGTTGTGTGATACTATCAAGTACAATGGGATGATAAATGATGCAATTCGATTGCAACTCTTTCTTTTTTCTCTCAGGGACAGAGCAAGCCAATGGTTAACGTCACTTCCAAGGGGCTCCATCACTACATGGGATCAATTGACACAACAGTTTCTGGCTAAGTATTTTCCTCCTTCTAAATCTGCTAAGTTGAGAAATGATATGTCTTCTTTTGTGCAGTTTGAGATGGACACTCTTTATAAATCTTGGAAGCGCTTTCAGAAGTTGTTGAGGAGATGTCCACATCATGGATTTTCTGTATAGCAGCAGGTTTAGACTTTTTATAGTGGTTTGTTGCCTGCAAACCGTTCGCTCATTGATGCTGTTGCAGGAGGTACTATATGGAGGAAAACACCTACTGAGAGCCAAGCTTTGATTATAGAAATGGCGCTGAACAGTTATCAGTGGCAGAATGAGCACCAGGCTCCTAAGAAACAAGCAGGTGTACATGCTGTTAATTCTTCTACTACAATTCTGAGTCAACTAGAAGCTTTGACCAAGAAGGTGGAGACTTTGATGGTGACAAATAGTGCAGCCCCACCTATCATCTATGAAGCATGTGGAGGACAGGGTCATTCAAGTGCAAATTGTCAAGTTGGTAGTCCTTTTGCCCCCGAGCCTGAAGGAGTTACTTTTGTTGGTAATTCCAATCAGCAGCAATACAATCCGTATTCAAATACGTATAATCCTGGTTGGAGGGACTACCCGAATTTTAAATGAAAAAATCAGCAAGGCTATCAGCAGAATCAGTAGAGAGCTCCACCACCACCTCCTGGTTTCCAAGCAGCTGCAGAGAAGCCAAGTTTTGAAGATCTAGTTATGAAATACATGCAGAATTCTGATGCCAGAATGAAGAACATGGAAACTCAGATCAGTCAGCTAACTACATTGATGACAGTGATGGCACCAGGGACATTGCCTAGCACTACTGAGACTAATCCTAGGGAACAGGCCCATGCAATTTTCCTGAGAAGTTGTAAGGAACTTGAGGAGTCTCTGCAGAAGAAGGAAATGTCAGAGCCTAGAGATACTCTTGTTCAGTCAGTGCATGAAGATGAGAAGGCAACTGATGATATCCTTACTGAAGATGTCAACCAAGAGAGAGAGGTTGAGAAGAAAGCACCAAAGTGACAGAGAGCAAAGAAGGATCGTGAGCAGAGCATAGTCTATGAACCATCACCATATGTCAAGATCCCATTCCCTCAGAGGTTCAAGAACAATCAGCCAGATCAGCAATTTGCCAAATTCTTGGAGATATTCAAGAAATTGTAAATTAATATTCCGTTCGTTGAAGCCATATCTCAAATGCCCAAGTATGCGAAGTTTCTGAAGGAAATACTTACAAAGAAATGCAAGCTTGAGGAATTTCAGATTGTATGTCTTATTGAGGAGTGTTCTGCCATTCTTTTGAAGAAGTTACCTCCAAAATTGAAAGATCCAGGGAGTTTTACTATTCTTTGCACTATTGGTAACTCTTATTTTGATAAGGCATTATGTGATTTGGGTGCTAATATTAATTTGATACCTTTTTCTATGTTTAAGAAATTAGGAATGCAGAAACCGAAGCCCACCAACATTTTACTACAGTTGGCTGATAGATCCTTCACTTACCCACACGGTGTGGTGGAGGATATTTTAGTGAAGGTGGATAAATTCATTTTCCTAGTTGATTTTGTGGTGCTATATATGGAAGAGGATACTGATATTCCTCTCATTCTTGGAAGACCGTTTTTGGCCACTTCTGGAGCTGTGATTGATGTACCTCGGGGTGAGCTCATCTTGAGAGTGGATGGAGATCATGTGACCGTCAATGTCTTTAGGGAAGCTAAATCTTCTCCAATGTCAAATCTCCATGCCCCGATTAATTTTGTTCAAGTTAAGAAGCAGGAAATCTTAGCTATCAAAAACCCCCCGCCATCATACAGTGTTGATGTTGATCTTTTGGGAAGTCAAGTTGCTGAGACAGATAAAGGTCCTCTTAAGATCCATGTTTCTTCACAGATTGATCCTTCATCTGTTGATCGAGTGCAACCACCTTGGCCTAGTGGAGTTAAGGAGCAATTGAGACAGTCAAGCTCTTGTCAAGTTCACAATTCTGTTGGAAGCAGTCCCAAAGCCATTGTTGAAGGGAGGAAGAACTATTTTGAAAAGAAGAAGACATCTTCCTATTTCTCTTGCTTTAAGCCACCTTGATTCTTTTGAAAAGATAACGTCAAGCTAATGACGTTAAACAAGCGCTGCATAGGAGGCAACCTGTGTTTCTTGTTCTTTTATTTTATTTTAGTTGTTTTTGTTATTTTTGTTTTTCTTTTAGATTCTACTCATGTGTTTTGGGATTTTATTTTTCAGATTGTGTTGCTGCGCTGACTCTTGTGCTTCTCCTTTGCCTGACATTGAATCTTTGTCTATCAGGTTGTGTTGTTCTTTTCTTTCCCCCTTTTTGTTTCTTTTTCTTCCACATTGAGGACAATGTTTATCTTAAGTGTGGGGGGTACTTTTACAATTTTTGTCAAAAAATTTTTTTGTTGAAACACTTGAGTAATGTTGGTAATTAAGCTAAAATTGTGTGTTGATTTCTTGATTTATTCTAAGCTGATGGAGATATGTTTTGAAGGAAATTCCATTGGTCATGAGCTGATAATGTGTGAAGCAATCTTTTTCATTGAAGTAAAGTGAAATTTAGCATCTTAGTTGAAAATTAGTCATGTCTGCTTGCTTTTGTTCTCTTTATCAACTTAGCTAGAAAATGAGTTTTGAGCCTTAATGATTAGATTTTTCTTCTGGAGTGAGTTTTCTCTTGATTGATGTGCGCTAGAACTTGCTTTGATATCTTGTTGAGACTTTAATGATTCACATGCATACTTGAATATGATTAAGGCAATTAGGCTTAATTTTTTCTTGACTTCCAGAGTTGCATTGATTAAATAACCCCTTAGTTACCTCATTTGAGCCTGAAATTAATTTCTTTGATACCCAATTGAATAATCAAGTTAAATTTTTTTGGAGCAATTGATGTGTTGATTGAAAAGTCTTGAAATGTTGCTTTTGTCTTCAAGGGTTGAAAAAAAAAAGAAAAAAAAGTTTGAAAAGAAAAGAAAAAAAAGGAAAAAGAAAGAAAAGAAAAGAATTGTTGGTGAAGAATAATGAAAATATTAGGTTGAAAGTGAGAAGTTGTTATATTCTTGTGCATCATGCTCTATCTGTCATCTTTTCAGCCTGGTTTTGCTTTGTATTGATTTATTCATGAGCATTTTTTACCCTATTTTATCCTTTCTTCCTATCTTCCATTATACCCTTGGCCCCGTTACAACCAAAGGAAAGTCCTTTTGATTCTTATGTTGTACGTGAACTTGAAAGTGAAGATGGGATTGATAAGCAAACTTATGGTATTGCATTTTTCAAGAGAAATTTGAGTGATCTCTTTGATCTTTAAACACTTGAGCGATTGAAAGTTGAGTGATCTCAGATGTTTGATGAAGAGAACAGTTACAAGTTAGACTCAAGCATTTAATTGTTTAAGTGTTAAATGATCTTACTTGATTGGATTTGATTGCTGAACTTGAATTTCTTTTAATTGTGGAATTTTCCTTTGATTCATGTTTCTTGATGTTGAGTTTGATCTTGTTGTTGATTCCTATTCTTTGCTTGAGGACAAGCAAAGCTCAAGTGTGAGGGGTTGATGAACCGTCAACATGTTCTATTTTTTACGATTTAATTCCTTAGTTTTCATATTCATTTTATTTATTTTTAATGAATTTTGTTTGTTAGTTTTGTTATATTTTTAGTATTGTTTAATTGTGTTTTTATTAGGTGTTTTATGTGTTTTTGTCAGGTAATTGTACAAAAAGAAGAAATTTTTGAAGATAAATATGTGAAGGATTCTTATCCTATTCTTAGATGCTAATCAGAGTTCTAATTGGATACAAAATCTTAGATTGGAGATTGGATAAGGATTTTCAAAGAGATTTGATTTGGAGCAAAATTCGTATTCCCGCACTATCCTGACCATTTCTCATTAATTAAGCCATATCTTGAGCTACAGAGATCAGATCGATACGCCATTTGTGGTGTTGGAAAGCTAACAGAAAATCCTACAATTTCTCTGTTGAGATCAAGGACAAAATTGTTCATCTAAAAGGTGAAAAAAATCATGCAAGTGAGATACGAAAATCTGTCAGCTTTTCTATAAAAGAGGAAAAACGAGTTTAGCAAGGGAACTTTCTTTGATTGAGCACATTGCCCAGGAAATCCCTAATCCTGAAAGAATTATTTTGCGGGAGCAGATCTTGGAGGCCGATTTCAAAGGAGGATTCTTGAAGGCTTAAAGATCTTAATCTCCATTAAAAGGGTTTTGATTTCTCTTTCTTTTTAGTTTCCTTTTCTTTAGGTTTTCTTTTCATGAGTTTGTATTTTGATGTGAGTTTGTTTTTATTGAACATAAGTAGCTAAATCCATAGCTAGGGCTATGAGAAATCTTGTTTTCTTTATTATTTGGGTTTAATTTCTAATTTAATTATGGTAATTTCTTTTTGGGTTTATCATATTACTTGTATTCTTGTCAGAATTTGATCACTTTTGGCATGTGTTAATTCATTGTTTGACCGGTGAGCATCCACATTCAATGAGTGAATCTATATGGTAAACTTAGGATTAGATTGGTGAATGACCAAACATCGATTTATCCTACCAATGGAATTGACGGTATGTTAGTTCATCTCTTGAATTGAAACTTAATGCATTCTTGATTAATTCAACTAAATGACCAAATAAGTGAATTAAATTAGGAATAGAATATTGTTTCATCCATGACCATTGGGATTCAATAGCAAATAAGAGAATATTGGCAAAAGAATTACCTTAATCATAATTAAAAGAAAATCTGAATAATTATATTCAAGTGAACCTTGCGCCCCAGTCGCTTTCTCATTGATTATCTTTTCTTTATTTGATTGTTCATTGCTTTTCTTTATTTGTTATTTTGATTTTAATTTGAATTTCTTCATACACTATTGATTGTCTGAATAACAAAGGGTTTATCGAATCTAGTAATTACAAATTATTCCTCGTGGGATCGATAATTAGGACTCAAGTCCTATATTACTTGGCGATAAAGTGCACTTACTCTTAGTGTATTTTACGCGCACCAGGCTACTTCATCAATATCATCTAGTTCCATTAGAACTAGTTTAACTGAAAAATCAAGAAGGAAAGAAACTAGACGAAAACTAAGTTTCATTTTTGGTTTCTTGCAACGTATTCCTCTTCATTCTTGATATTCTGCATCCATTTATTCGAATAACCATTTGGTTATTTGAATAATTCTTTCTGTCATAAGTTCTTTTGCATGTAATTTATTCAAATAAGAACAATTAAGTTTATTCGAATAGATTGTTACATTTTTCTTCTATACAAGAGTGAGTTTATTCGAATAACTAGTTAGTTATTCGAATAAAACAACTTTTAAATAAATTTTATTATTTTACTAAGATATAAATATTTGTTTATACTTCTGTATTATTAACATTTTTAGGGATATTACACTGAATTAGGTCAAGTTTGACTTGACTCAAGTCTGATTTGATATTTTGAGTGGGTCAATTTCTGGATCTGGATCTGACGCATTCATGGTCAGACTAATGATCAGGTCGAGACCGGATCGACTTGATATTTAGATGAAATATACAAATTTAAACATTATGTACAACTACTATAAAAAAAATAGGTATAGCTAAATTATGGAGTTTTAAAAAAAAGAAAACAAAGACTAAAGAATATTTTGCAATACATATTTCGAAACAAATCATATTAATGCAAAAATATTAGTAAGTTATGCAAAATATATCAATTTAAGTCAAAAAAATTTACAAATTTATTACAAACTTTTATAAAAATTAGAAGTTTTTAAATATTATATAGTGTAATTGTATCAAGTTAGATCAATTCAAAATATGACTCAAATCCGAGCTAAAAAGACATTGAGCCTATTTTTTAAACCTCGAGTATGATCTAATTAGCTTCGACCCGGGCCACCTTATTAGACTGGATGGTTCTTAAGCACCTCTAGCTTGTGTTGAGCTTAGATGCAGGAATTGAGCACCCACAATTGGTGGTTCTGGTTCCTCTAGAAAGCTCTCCCTCTTCCCTGCTAACATGTTGCATTTGTTTTGTTTTGATGGTATAAGAGTTTGATAAAGGTTTAGAGTCACGTGCACGAGAATAAGGATGAAGACTGAAACTAGACGGAGAAGAAATCATGTTTAAGTGGGACCTAAAACAAAAACACTAGATTTCTAGTCAGATTCATTGAAGGATAATTCAGCTGCTATATAGACAATCTCGTGTTTTAGTCTTAGTAGACTCCATCTTCATTTCTTGTCAAGTTTTAGTCTTAGTAGACTCCATTTTCATTTCTTGTCAAGTTGTAATTAGTTCTATCTAAATCTAATAATGTGTGATCACCAAAAAAATCTAATAATGTGTGGGTGAAGCTATTCTTTGCTCACAGATTTATCATGGCATTGTGGCGTGTCTTGTTACGAGACACGACAATATTGATTTATAATTCCAACTTAAACTCTCACACAAAATCATTGAACAAATCACAAGTTTATTAATTTTAAAATCTTAACAACTACTTACTTATAAACCAATGTTTCCAGAACTGATTTAACCGTTTGTATTGTATATCTATGCTACTTAATAAAGGGGATTTATCCTTTTGTTCTTAAACTTTTTTTTCTATTTTACCATTATATTTTACTTTTATATGTTTTATACAAAAAAAAAAACAAATATATGGATAAAATAGTAAAAAAAATACTAAGTAACTACTCATTTCTTACTATTTCAAAACTGTCACCTTTCACCATTTAAAAAAAATTACTTTTACTCATCCACTAAAAAAACTGCTATATTAAAGAAAAACAGAAAAAATAAAAAAATGTGGGAATTGACAAATCCACTAATATATAATAAAGAGATTAATCAACACCAATGTATATTAGCCTAAGTAGAAGGGGTTTAGGTCCCTCAAACATGTGATCATGTATTTGATTTCAGTATTCATTTCTATAAAAATTACACTATTAGGAGAGTCTACACTTAAGCGCCTGACCGTATTATGAAAGATTAATCTCTTACATATCAGGTGAAGAGATACTTTAGAAAACAAAAACAAAAAAGAGATTAATTAACAAGTCAATCAAGTTCAAACTTCTAATATCAAGTTTAAATCCAAATTTTAACATTCAATATTAACTTTGTTCACAGAAGAGGAGTAGCATGTTACTATATTAAAAAAAAAATGTAACTACATTTAAATAATAAAATATTGAATGATAACAAATTCTCATATTTATTAGAGCATTGAAAAAGATGCTCATCTCTTTTTATATAAAATAGTCTTATATTACTTAAGTTTTAAGGAAGTGCAACTTTTTCCTTATAAAAAATATAGTCTTACGTTGTTTGAACATAAGCAAGAGGTGTAAGTTAATCCTTATATGTAGCATAAGCATATATTCTCCTCATCTCCTATGCTGTTGTTATGGCATAGCTATATAGCCATATAGGTTTTACCATTTTTTCCTTTTTTTAAAGAAAAATTAGTTAAAATTATCTAATTAAAAGAACTGGTCGGTTTGATAAAAATATTAAAACCGGTAGAATATCTAATCCACGGTTCAATCCGTGCAGCAACGTTTTGATAACAAATCGAAAATAACGTAAAATATAAATAAATAAAAAGAGCATAGTCTATGCACCAAATATAAAATTGCTCATTCCCATTCCGCCATTCGGCACAACGCAAATACAAGCCTGAAACTTTTATGTAGAAATAATGACGATTTATGTGATTTTTTTTTTTAAAGATTTAGTATTTAAAATGAATTCTCAAGTATTTCATTAATTATTAATTATTTTTAAATAATTTAGTATCAATAAATATTTAATAATCCAACTTGAATATCAAACTCATCAAAATACCATAAAAAAAATTTAAAAAAATGAAGGCGACAAACCTTGGGGCCGACTGCCTACTATGATTGTTTCCCTCATAAATTTTCTGACATAGGATTATACAGATGTTGCAAAACGAAGTAAAACATCGTGCACGGCGCCGGAATAGGGGGCCAATCTCTTTCAACCCAACTCCATCGCCGTGACCCATGCCATTTGTTCTAAAACCAGGTCACAGGTGCGGCCAATTTCATCTGTTTTATCGCATTGACTATAGGAACTTTTTTATTTGATAAAAAAAAAATGTGATATGGTGAGGTTATTCTAAGATGAAATTTTTTTAAGTGATTTCGGAGTATAAAAGTTTCCCTTTTGTATAATTAATGTTTTATCACATCAATTGTAACATTAAATATTATAAAATAAAAAATTTCAATTACTTTTCTCTTGTTCTAGAAACGTTCAAAGAATTATTTTTTCTAAAATTGTCCATATCAAATTTCAAAATAGTATGTAGAGCCTCAACGGTGATAGATTCTTTTATATTATTGGAGTATTGCATTATCTTAATTAAATTATGACATATGAAATCTTAAAATTATACAAAACATTTAGATTGAAATTTAAATATTTTTAAATTAAATTTAAATAGTTATAAGATCTCCAAATTAATATTATGAGAATATTTTAAAAAATTTCTCCTCAATAGAAGAATTAATTGTTTTTGTTATAATACTTAAAAAAAATCTTTTAAATATATGTATTTCTTTTCTATCAACTTCATCAAAGACATCACATTCACACCCACTCCTTCCCCTTCACACCTTTGCCAAAGAATAAACCCCACTAAATTGTCTCGTGTCTCTATCTTTATTGGAATTAACTTGCACAGCATTCACAGCTATTAAAACCCCACAAATTCCACGTTTTATTCACGTCCATTTCAGTTCCCATGCCACCACGGTCCTACTTCCTTTCTCCGTTTATCTTCCACCATATCTGTCATCGCCACACATCCAAAACCACCTTTATTTCTCTCACACACACACAAAAATAATAGACACACAAACACAACCGGCCCAAGTGTTTGAATAAAATCAAGGATCTTGTTTCATAGTATTTACTACTATTTATAAACACATGAAACATATCAACCTTGGAAAGCAAGCCCACTAGCTAAGCAACCAATTGCAGTAGTAGCAGCAATGTTCAATAGCCCACCAGATTGGCCTGAACCAATAGTCCGGGTTCAGTCCTTATCTGAAAGCTGCACAGATTCAATCCCTGACAGGTATATCAAGCCCCCAACTGATAGGCCATCCATAAGCTCTTCTTCTGAAGATGCCAACATCCCAATCATAGACCTTGGAGGTCTATATGGTGACCCAGATGCCCAAAATTATGTCCTTAAGCAAATCTCAGATGCTTGCAATGAGTGGGGTTTCTTCCAAATTGTAAACCATGGGGTTAGCCCTGTTTTGATGGACAAGGCTAGGGAAACTTGGCGTCAATTCTTTCACTTGCCTTTGGAGGTGAAGCAACAATATGCAAACTCCCCAAAAACTTATGAAGGGTATGGCAGCAGGCTTGGAATTGAGAAAGGTGCTATTCTTGATTGGAGTGATTACTATTTTCTTCACTACCTTCCCTTATGCCTCAAGGACTACAACAAATGGCCTTCTATGCCTCCCTCTTGCAGGTAATTGAGTTCACCAAATATATATATAATCTTAATAAAAGGTGGATGATCAAGTCAATTAAGTTGGGTTCAAATCCTGCTATATCCATTATTAATAATGGATTATTTGTAAATACCATTGTTTATGTGTGTAGCTAATATTAGTTGTATATTGCTTTGTGTAGAGAAGTGTTTGATGAGTATGGGAGAGAGTTGGTGAAGCTATGTGGGAGGTTGATGAAGGTTATGTCCATAAACCTTGGATTGGAAGATGATTTTCTTCAAAATGCTTTTGGGGGTGAAGACATTGGGGCGTGTCTAAGAGTGAATTTTTACCCAAAGTGTCCACGGCCAGAACTGACGTTGGGTCTGTCATCACACTCAGACCCAGGAGGGATGACCATGTTGCTTCCAGATAACCAAGTGCCTGGTCTTCAAGTCCGCAAATGCGATAATTGGATTACTGTGAAGCCTGCTCGCCATGCCTTTATCGTCAATATCGGTGACCAAATTCAGGTGAATAATCTCTCTCTCACAATTATCCCTATAGGAGAGAATGTTCGGTCAGGATTATGTTACACTAATCTAATCTGTCACGGGGAGGGGTCACAAGTGAAGTTGAGATGTTGATTTTTTTTAGTTTTTAAATTATTCGTCAAACATTTGGGTGGTTGTGTAGCACTTATCGTGTTTCTCAACAGTTAAAGATTATTAATTTCCTAGATACTACTCTTCTCACTTTAAATTTGCACCACTTGCATCAGAACAGTCTACGCGGGATTAAGAATAGTTTGATTGAAAAAAAAAAATTAAGCTCAATTAAGAGATATTAAGAAAAAAATTCTTTTAAAATAAATTTATTTGTAAAGTGAGTAAATAAAGATCTACCTATAATTAATTTAAATAAAAACACTTGTTTTCTTAATTCATTAAATTATTTAAAAGTAAATATACTTTTATTTATTTACTTTATAAATTAATTCAATTTAAAAAAATAATATCCGAGGTTTTTAATATAAAAAATGTTCTTTTTGAAAATTAAGCGCACATACTAAAAGTGGATAAATATTTGGCCACTGGATTAAGGATAAGGTCATAGGTTTCTTGGCAGGAAAATGATTAATTCTCCTAATTCATTCTCTTAATAATCCTCTTAATTATTAAATGAAGAAAGTATTAAATGCTTTTTATGTTTCTAAAATATTAATTACATTTATTTTTTATTCAATACTTTTTTTATTAAGTAGTAAAAAAATTATTAAGAGGATGTATTAGGAGAATATAGCAAAACTCTTCTTGGCATGACATTTTTTAATAAATCATTTCATACTAGGTATAAGCTCAATTATGACCGTGAAGATCCACTATAATTGTAGTGGCCAATTATATCCTCATCATATAGAACTAGAACAAGCTCTACCAGTCATATGCAGTATGACTAGCACATATTTGCATCTTTGACAATATTCGAAACCCAATGGTGCGCCTTGTAAAGTATTGTTTCCACCATGACTAAAAAGGTGGAAGATCTTAAATTATTATGACTAAATAAGATTAGAGCATAATCCAATAATTGAGAACGAGGAATCTCAGCTAAAAGATTCTAGTTTGGATGAAGTGAGGTTTTATAAAAGATGGATCGATGAAGATGATTCTTTCCATTGTATAGGCTAAATTCTAATTAGAAAAAAGAATAATAAGTTTGTTATGTATTATCTATGCTAACATATATGTTTTAAGTTTGAATTTGGTATACTGTCTCTAAGATATAAATCTTAATTTAAAAAATAAGAATTCACATTCAAAAAATACAAAAAAATTGAAATAAAAAACTAATTTTCCCTTATGTACTATATAAATAATTCTTTTTTAAAGAAAAAAAGCCTAAATGAGTACATGTCAGGATGATAATAGTCTAATATATATGATTCTTTAATGAGCAAATGTCATAGATTTGGCATTACTTGCAAATAAGAATTACATACCTACATAATTAAGTTACGCTGTTAAAGTCTAAATTTCAAATTAAAAGCTTAAAAAAAACCTCATCATAAACGTTCTCACAACGAATATTGTCAATACCACAATACAATTTTCTTAAAATTTGATTTCTTTAAACTGAGGAATTCACTTTAGAAAGAAAAGTAAAGGATCTCAATCATTGATTAAAAAATCAAAATAGTGAATTCTAACAAATCCATAATTTATTATGCATATTCACGTAATGAATCATTGATTTTCTCATTAATAATTGAAATCTCTTATTTAATTGAAATCTCTTATTTTTTCTTCTAAGGTGAGAGTTCATTCTAGAGGTGCCAAATCCATTTACTTGCATATTGCATCATGTTACTTGCTATTGAAGTTCAAGAGTTGTATAGCTTTAGTAGCTTATCAACATGTTAGTCACAAAACTGTATTGCTTAATTTGTTTGTTTTTTTTTGTGTTTGATAAGGTTCTAAGCAATACAATCTACAAAAGTGTGGAGCACAGGGTGATAGTAAATTCAGATAAAGAGAGAGTTTCTCTGGCCTTCTTCTACAACCCCAAAAGTGATATACCCATAGAGCCAGCAAAAGAGCTGGTAACACTGGACAGGCCTGCACTTTACCCGGCTATGACCTTCGATGAATACAGGCTCTTCATTAGAATGAGAGGACCTCGTGGGAAATCTCAAGTGGAATCTTTGAAATCTCCAAGATGATCAATGCTCAATGCAAATGGCATTTATTGGTTACGTTGCAAATCCATTGCAAACAGTATTTCTGGTTGATACATAATATATAGTTAATTGGTAAATATTGTAGTCGGGATTTGTTTGGACAAAATTGCACATTGAGCTGGAGAGTAAGGATACTCATTGGAAAAGCTGTTTTCTTCTTACTTTAGTTTTTAATGGCTAAATTTGGATGGGCCACAAAGATTCTTCCTAGCTGAGTAAATATTAGTAGTGGTATTTGTCCCCACTACCCTAGCTGAGTAAATATTAGTAGTGGTATTTGTCCCCACTACCCAACCGACAATCGTGGTCATAACTCATAATTACACCATGTTTTTGGAGGGGGTGGGGGTGATCATTTCTATTTATTTTTTGTATCTTCATAACTACCGTATTAAATATGACACACGGCTTGATAAAGGCCTGTTTCAATCATGATTATTGAATCAGTTATGATATTGTTATTACAAATAATATATATATATTTTTAATATTATTTATTATATTTATATTTTTTTTTATTAAATTTAATATTTTTTAAAAAATATTAATAATATATATACTCTTAAAAAGAGTATATAATAATTTTTTTATTAAATTCCATTCTTTCTCTTTACTATTTGTTTATGAATTTTTTTTAAAAAAATTTATATCTATGCACTCAGATATTTGAGTGGAGATATATATATATATATATATATATATATATATATATATATATATATATATATATATATATATTAGTATCTCTACGATTAGATATATTTTCCAACAATATTATTTAAGACTTGAATAATGAGATTATATATTTAAAAAATTTGAGTCTTTTTTACTCAAACTAATATATATTGATATTTATAGTTATTATATTTGATGAGAAAAATATTTATTATAAGATGTAAGATGAATGAATTTTAATCATTAAATCTTACATAAATTACAGTCAAAATTAGAATATAAATATATGTGACTTTTTTAAGTGATCACATAATTTTTAAGTAATTTTTAATCTTAATCATCTATGTATGGTTGTATGGTTAAGATTTACTTCTTTCACCCTCTCACAATAAAAACTTCTCACATTAAATATGTTTTATATATATATATGATGTGTTTAAGGTGAGAGGAGTGTTTATTGTGAGAAGCGATAAGAGTGAATCTTGACCATTAGATCTTATATGAATGGTCAATATTAGAATATAAATGCATGTGACTTTTTTAAGTGGTCATATGACCTTCAAGTAATTTTTAATCTTGACCATCCATATATAGTTGTATGGTCAAGATTTACTCCTCTCATCCTCTTACAATAAAAATTCCTCTAATTAGATATATCTCTTATATATAT
Organism: Ormosia semicastrata; assembly: GCA_029884595.1. Classification (NCBI taxonomy): domain Eukaryota; kingdom Viridiplantae; phylum Streptophyta; class Magnoliopsida; order Fabales; family Fabaceae; genus Ormosia; species Ormosia semicastrata. The sequence continues at coordinate 6,962,079 of JAQQTO010000030.1, forward strand.
ATATGTGTGTAGTTGTGCTACTAAAGATTTGAATGAAACTAAATCATTTAAAATTAACAGTGTAATATGAAAATGAAATAAATGAAAGCGGAAGAGTAATTATACTACTTAATAAAGGGAATTTTCCTTTTTTTTGTCTTAAACTTTTATTTCTTCTGTTTTTGTTTTTTTTAATTTTAATTAGACACAATAATTTTAATTAAAAGATATGGATAAAATAATAAAATCATATTTAAGTAACTACCTCATTTTCTATTATTAATTTTTTTTACATTTTTCATTTCTTACCATTTTATATCTCTAATCTCTCATTCTTAACATTTTCTATTAAAAAAAACTTGTAAATGATTTATAGTTTATATGTAAATAATTTTACATAAATAAACAAAAAATAAAAAATGTGGATCGACCTTGACAATCCAATAGTATGAATAAAGAGCGTTTTTTAGCTGAAATTTTGATTTCATTCCAAACTAGCGTGAAAGCAAGAAGCTGAACAATAAAGTTGGGTGCTACCTATACTTGTATTACTCGGACTGAAAGGTTGATTAAGTCAGAAGACAGGGTTAATAGGTAAGAGATCTAATTGTGAGTTAAGTAGTTAAATTAAAAAATTTGGATAAATACTAATTTTTTTAAAACAATACTATACGAAAAAGGATTTTATATAAAAAATATATATATTATATAAAAAAGAGTACTAATGATGTAATTAAATTAGTAATGATAATTTTTAGTTTCAATTTTTTAAAATGAATTTATCAAATAATAATATTAATTAAAAAATTGAGATTACTCAACAAGAGTATGTGATCTATTGGCATAATATATTTCATCAAAAGAATTTTTAAATATTATGTTCAAATCTTATAAGTTGTCTTTTTAAAACTTAAAATATTAATAAAAATAAAAAACTAGGTCAAACCATTCGAGTGGGTCAACAGGTCACCAGAATTTAACTGAATCACTGAAAAAAAATCCATTCCAAGAACCGGATCAACCTAGAAGTTGAATTGTGGGTTTTTTTTTATCAAACTAGTTGGGAAAAAGTTAAGGAAAATTATTAATCATCCTCCTAATAATCTTCCTAATTATTAAATGAAGAAAGTACGGAATACTTTTTATATTCTCAAAATATTAGTTATATTTAATTTTCTATTTTATACTTTCTTTATTAGGTAGTAAGAGAATTATTAAGAGAATGTTTTAAGAGGATATTTTAAGAGGATATAACAAAACTCAAAAGTTAATCATATATTTCTTTTAAGAGTGTATACATTGTTTATATCTTTTTAAAGGTATGTGATTTAGTGAGCGAAAGAAATAATAGGAAAAATTATATATGATAAATGATATTGAAAAGAATGTAAAAATTAATGTGAGAGAAAAATAAATAAGAATATCATAGTTGAACTAGTGGATACTGTCAAGCACTTATCCCTTCTTACCATCTCTATCAGAGAATTTAGTAGAGGCTCAATTCTAATTGTTTTCTTCATAGCATCTCTATCATCTTAAGCATCCTACTCATCCAATAATGAACATCACTCAACAGAGTCAAAACAAGGACAGAGTAAAATGTATAGCAGAGCAAAATTCATCAATGTTTCCTCTCTGCTTACTTGCCATTCATTGCTGTAAAAGGATCAGTAAATGGATTCATGAACCAGACTGTTCAACAACGTGAGTTGTTGTTCCCAACTTAATCATGGCAAAAGCTGTTCATAAATTAAAACCCACATTGACTATATTATATTCATGTCACCACTCACCATAGAGCTTTATCTCGCACTAAAACAAAAGTGTTTCTGTACTGAATTTTCTAAACACCAATCATGATCGAAAGTCAAGATTGTTTACTATTTATCAAGGGTCTTGTGATAAAAAAATAAAATTATTGTATGTTGGTCCGAGTGAAAGATACTCAAGTCTTTTAAATATATGATTTTAAATTTAATTTTGAGATTTATATGTATAAAAATAAAAATAATATCGTTAAGATGAATTCTCGCTTAAGCGCCTAATTATATCTCAAAAAATTATTTTTTATCTATCAAGTGAGGAATACTATAAGAAAAAAAAAAATAGGTTTTGTTAACATGTTTACTTAAAATATTTGTTAAGGAATAAAAATATATAAATATTCTTAAATTTTGAATGCATTGAAAGTTTTACATTTTTTTAAAAGGTTTTGTTAACCTATATGCTTAGAGTACACAGTAAATAATAAAAAATAAAAATTATTAAATAAAAAGCAAAGTGTTTATTAATTAAAAATTTTAAAAAAATTATATTTTTTAAAAATAATTAATAAAGAGTAATAAATATAATAAATATTGTTTTAATCCTTAACATATCTTCTTAGAACATAGTTAACAAAACCCTTCGTTTAATACATACATACTATTTTTTTATTCTTTAACAAATGCACAAATAAGTGTACTCATTAGAGAGATCCTAATATATATACATGAAGATTGCTAACCTTCAGTCATTCATGTGATGGTTAGTAACCTTTACATTTTATCTTGAATAGAAAGACCAAAAATTTCTTTTATAAACAACTTAGTCTTAAGTGAATTTTAGTAATTTAAGGTTATTAATTTTTTTAAAAAAAATACTAATACAAATTTTAATGAAGAGAGAGAATTTGTTTCTTCTTATTAAATAAAAAAGGAAAGAGATAAAAAAAAATATACATAAAAAATTTGTAAGACTTATTTTGGTGCATAAATCATAGTTGGGGTAAAAGAAGTTAACAATCCTAACAATTAATTTTTATAAATTAAACCCGTTAAAAAATTAAAAATATCAAATGAAAAAATTAATAAATAAACTAAGTTGGGTTTAAAAATTTAAAAAACCAATTTTTTAAAAGATATAACTGGTTAAAAATTTAAATTATAAAAAATTTATAAAAAAACAAATTGGTTAAAAAAAAAAAAAGAAAAACAGGTTTGAATCCGACTTGATAAAATAGTATTATAGTTTGAATTATAAAATAGAGAAATAAAAAAATTGGTTTAAAAATAAAAAAATGGAAAAAATCAACTTGAGGATTTGAACACCGACTTCTTAACATATATTACTAGTCTTAATTGAAATTATAAAATGAAAAGTTTTTAAAAAATCAGTTAAAAAAAAGGTTGTGTACAGCTACTTGCTAAATAATTAAATGGGTTTTGTTAATATTTTCTCTAAATGTACATATTAAGGAATAAAAAATAAAAATATTAAATTAAAAGTACAAATATTTAATATTTTAAAAATTTAAAAATATTTAATACTTTTTATTTAAATAATTTGAATAAATAATAAATAATAAATAGTATTTGGATTTCTTAACATAGGTCTTAACATTAATAAAATCTTAATTAATTTTTTTTTTTTTTATTTTTTCTCTTTTTATTAATGAGAAAAATCAAATTATCTCTCAATATTAAAGTTATGTTAAAAAATTATTTATTAAATTTAATAAATTTAAATGATTAAAATACTTTAAGACGAAGTTATTTTATTGAAAAAAATTATATTTCTTTTCAACCACCGAATTTAATCACGTGCTTAATTGAAACTGCATATATTACTTTTGGTGACACTTCCTCTGATCATTTCAAAGGCCTAATCATGTTGTCTCGTAGTGCAAATGAGTCACCCCTAATCTAGAATATATGCTTTATTTTGATATCTGAATATTGTCCATTACGTACATGATAGGGTAGTTTAGTTGGTTTGAAACTTTGAATTTAATATGGCGAACACCGAGTGGTTGTTTAACATCAGCATCACAGTATATAATTCACAGTGGGCCAAATGCCTAGTGTTGCTAGCAGTTGCTGATGTCGGCAACCTTTCACTGTCTTTAAAATAATAGAAAAAGCCTAGAGTCATCCTCTATGATTTTTGTTTGTTTTTGCCCCCACTTGTGACTTGTATGAACTGTTAGCGTGAGGTTTTTTTAATTTTTTGAGTGTGAGATTAATTATTGTTTAAATATGTAGTTTTAAGTATTTAAATTTTAGAATTATTATTTTAAGAAGAGCTTTATTTTGACTCAAAATTACATAAATAATTAATTAAAGATCAAAAAATTATTGTTTACATAACTAAAAATGCTCTTTATCACAAAATACTTTTTTATGAACTTAAATCATAAACATTACATAAACTCCTTTATCATTAAACTCAAACCTATTTAACATTTGAGTAACAAGTTGGATTAGAAACATTGAGCCCAACTCCATATGAACTTTCGTAAATCCCAACTTTCAACTAAGATTTAAGCCTTCCCAACCCTATTCTTTAAGTATTCGTGCTTGATAGATATGCATATCTTCTCTTCCTTTTAATTTAATTAAGCAAATGAGAGGCTGTGTTTATAATTATTAAAAATTATAAATGATTTTTTTATATAAAAATTAGAAATAATTTGATTAATTGATTGGATATGAAAACAAAGTTCATGTTTGCAACTCATTATAAAAATTTAGATTTAAATTAATTTGCAATCAATTTTTATATTTGAAATTTATGAGATTTTCAAAATTAAATTATTTTTTATTCTTAACATTATAAAAATGAGATTAAATTTACCAATTAAATCAAATTAATTTTTTTTAACATTCTAAACAAAGAAAGAAAGTTTTCGTACTTCTATTTCTTTTCTTTTCTTTTTGTTACTTTTTGTTACCTTTCACAAATTCTATAAAATTAAATTTCTCATATTAAATCAATGATGACAAGAAAGTGAACAGGAAGAAAAATGATACTAAGAAGTTCTCTTATGATAAATAATTTATAATTCTATTATAAATTCTTATTAAAATTAGTAGTTTATCTTGATTTTAAAATAAATAAAAGTTATTTTCATCCTAAATTTTATTATAAAAAAATTAAAATTTTGAATAAGTATATCTCCATTCATATATCTGATTTAGTTGAATGAATTATCTTCAAAAGGAGTTTAAAAATTGCCAAATTTGAAATAAAAAAGGTGAAATAAAACCATTGGTGATGTATCGGGAGATAAGGTGTAATTTTCAATCCATGGGCAAAGGATAGATGAATAGCTTTGTTGGGGCCAATGTCCATATTTTGGAGACATTTGTATGCAACACGCTGGAAAAAAAAAAAGCAAAGTCAAACACCACGTGCGATAAAAATGAACCGATGGGTGTGTCACAGATGTACACTGATGTGATGATGTATTTATCTTTCTAATTTTTTTCAAAGCTTAAATATGTTTTAAATTCCATGATAGAAAATATATATTTGTGTTTTAAATTCTTATAAAATAACTATATTTTTTGCCAGTCCCTATATTATCATGTTTGGACTCTAAATCTTAGTTTAGGGGTGTGGAAACAAAAATGTGTAGAGTCTAAAACACCAATCATTACCCCTTCGTTTTGGCGAACATGTGCAAACTAAGTTTCTTTATTTTTTTTCTTTTATTATGTAATTATTTTTTATATATTTGTGTTATTTATTTGTTAACTTGGTTTATTTATTTATTCATTAGTTCTCTTTTTTTTTTGTAAATGTTTTAAAATTAATTGAAGATAATAATAAGAGATTAGCTGATATGTAATAACTTGTTGAGTTTAATTTTGATGCATTAAGATTGTAAATTTTTTATACTATTAATTAATTATATATCATCACATATGTGAGTTTTAATATAATAATTATGAGAATTAAATATTTTTAATGATATGATAATGCATAATTGATTAATAGTGTAAAAAACTTTTATACTAACAATGTATCACTAATTCACTATTAAATCTTAACTTGTTTACCTTATGACCTTTTTGAAGGTCAATTAAATTTGACAACTTGTTGACTTAAAAATTTAATTAAAATTAACTAACACATAATTATTTTTTAAAGAATTGCATAGTTTTAAATTTCCTATTATATCATATATATGTAAGAGTACAAATAAGATCATACTTAAATTTTCATAATTTAATTTTTATTTTATTTTTTCCTTTGATTTGTAGGTAAATAAATATCGTTTATTGTCTTTGATTTTTTTTTTTATATTAACTGATTGTAAATTTCTTTGCAATTATGTCTTTGATAAAATTCTTTATTTTTATTGTCCCTAAATTGTAAATATTTTAGCTCATATGTTATTTTATTTTCCATTTTTCTGTAAATATATATTTTTATTTTCTATCTTATAATTTAATCTTGATATTTGTTTCTCTAATGTTTCTTGAATTATAAATTATTTTATTATTTTATTTTAATTTATTTTACTTGTAAATTTTGTAACCTTTTTCAATTATAATTTGTTTATTTTATGCAATAAATCAAATATGTTTAATTTATTTAATTTGAAATAATAATTATCTTAAGACATATATTTAAATGTGCAGTGAGATTAAGTTTTCACTATTTTCTATGCATAACTCACTCCCAATCTCAACTTTGTTTTCACATACTAATTTTTTAATTATTTGAAGGATTTCTCAACTTTTTCTTAATCAAATAAAGTTGGTGGAAACTTTTTTAATTTTATTTTGTTTTTTAAATTTTAATTGCCTCCCATTACGATTTTGTTCGTAACAAAAAAATTATTATTTCTCTGAAAGTAATTAAAGCCAACCATGCCACTAATTTTAAAAATTTCCAAATGTAAGGACTAAACCAAAAATCAAAGTTTTTAAAATTAAACCAATCATTAAATCGGTGAAGATATTGATTTACGGTTCATTGGGTCAAATCATGGTTGAATAGATGACAATTAAATATATATATATGGATCAGGATTCTCTCATGTTCTCATAAAACAGGAGAAGATCCTGTTAGTTAAAAATACATGTATTTTTAACATATACCGCATGCGGTATCTATAAAAGATACCACATGCGATAACATTTTCCTTTCTAAATGAACAGGACCTCTCCTGTTACAGGAGAGAATCCATTTCCTATATATATATATATATATAATAATAAATTAACATACTAATATTTCATATTATATTACTTAGTACTTCAAAGTCTCACATTATATAATAAGTGAAACATCCAAGCATACAACATATATAAAAGTTAAGGGGAGGGTACACTTACATGTTTCATATAAAATAATGAGTGGAACATCTAATCATACAACTTATATAAAAGTCAAGAGGGGAGTAAACTTTCTCTGGCCTTTCTTAAGTCTTATATGTGAGCTTTTGTAACTTGGTATCGAATTTTTGTTTAGCTCAAAATTTATTTTTGCATGAGTTAAATTCTTTTTTTATAAAAAATTTGGTTCAAACCAATTTACTATTGGTTTTTAACCGATTCAATCGGTTCATAACCAGTTCTCTCACAAATCGATTCTGTGGGTTAAATGACTTGAACTTATGATCGGTTCACCAATCTTTTGATCTAACTAGCTAGTCCGGTCCAGTTTTTTAACACTGTCAAAAATTGGTTATTTTATAGAGGTTATTTAAACATATTTAAGCTTTTTTTTTAAATACAAGACTATTTTAAAATCTAAGAAAATTTAATTACACACAAATAATTTCTTTTTGTCTTCAAGAGATATTAATATTATCATACCTTTCGAGCATGGGACTAATCTATGCTCTTGCATCTAATGATGTGGCCTTGGCCACAAGTGCTTCCTGGGAGATTCAAGGCCCCAAAAGAGCCACATCTCGTGGCTAAAAAATACACACAAATAAAGTGATCAACAATGAGAGATTATTGAATGTAAATTGTTTACTTTTAATTCGATCAAGCACAAATAGAACAATTTCTTTACTAGCTAAATTATGGGGAATTCTTACTACTCTCTACTTGGCTTGGTTAAAAGTAGTCCCACTTTTTATAGGGCCGTTTTACCATACTCCTTATAATCAAAGGAGGATTCATACTCCTTATACTTTTAGTCATTAGATATGTAGAAAACAAAATGAATGGTAGAGATGGAGGACTGGTTACCTAATCAAAAAGTAAATTGTTTGAAGTTTGTAATTTGCAAATTGATCACTTAAAAAAAGTTATTATGTGTATTAGTTTTTGCAAATAGATCCCAAATGAAGTTATGAAACCATGGACTTCCCTATTGCCACCAATGCCACTGTCCCTAACACCACCACCAACTCCTCTTCCATGGATGATGTCTTCTCCGTCGGCAACGTCAAACTCATCGACAACACCATATTCAATGTTGTCACGATTGACCCAAAAAGCTCCCTACCCACTCTGACAAGCCGCTCTCTATTGCCACAGGGCGACACCTCACTTGCCCCATCGACAACAGCGATGATTTCACAGTTTCTGACAAGGTCGGGGGCTCCCCCACAGTGGCTGTGGTCATGAAACATGCCTTGCTTGTTTGAACTATAGGAGCTTGCCTTGCTTCAGTCAAGCCATCTTTTTGTGGATTCTGCTCACTTGGGCCATTTCACTTCTCTTTAAACTTTCAAGCTTTTTTATGCACTTTGCTTCAGTCTCTTGTTTTCTACCTCGCCTTTGTCCTGTTTCTGTCTCTGTTTCTCTTTAAAGTATGAAGGGAAATTATTAAAGTTTTGTGCTGGCTGCTCTCTTTATTTTTAGACAACTTTTCTGTACAATTCCAGAAAATTAGCACACAAAGAATGTTCATAGTCCAACTAACCCACGAAGTCAATGAAAACCTTGACTCGAACTTCACGGGTTCTACATCAAATTGATAAGGAGCCACTAACCTGAAAAATGGAAAGTTCAACTTTACATTTAAAAAAGGCTAATATATAACTACAAAAAGGAATCCAAATGCCTTCACAGTATGTGTGAGATCTGTCTGATGCAGCAAGTTTCAAATGCTCGCTTATTTTGAGCATGCTCGGTGTATTTCTCACCTCAAATCAGATCTCCAGCACTAGCAAATGCAGTATGTGTGAGATTTTGGTCTGATGGGTGACTCAATATTGTGAAGGGCTAAAGTGATAATAAAATTACATGTGGGACTAAAATATAAATACGACAATGTATCTTATTACAAATTATAATAACTTATGATAGCAGGTAAGGTCAAGGGAGCACAGATACTCCTTTGACTATAATAAGGAGTATGGTAAAACGACCCCCTTTTACATTCATATCTCTACGGTCTACAACATAAATTTTCAGCTACCGTCATTTAAGTTCAGATACTATAAATTTTTGAGGAAAAAATTTGCATGCAAGAACATGCAGCGGAACTTAATCTTAAGCACAATCAACCAAAGAGGAACTATAACAGATACACACTAGAACAAATAAAAGAACACTTTGCTCCTTACACCTAAACAACTCAATAGACTTACAGTTAATGCATTATAGTGGCAATATCAGCGACCAAAACAACCGTCTAAATTAGCCTCTACTGCCTACCCCTCTTAATGTTACAAGAAGGGCATTTGTATTGCTTAATACTTTCAGCCTTTGATGGAGTGATCTTCACACACTTCCCATGAAACCACCTCTCACATATGTCACAACAAATCCAAAACTCATCAGAGTTGTAATTTCCGCCACAGCTCCCACAAAGGGTTTCACCATGCTCCTCCTCATCCTCCCCATTACTTTCATCAAGTAACTTGGAATTGCTTCTGATATGTCCTTCATTTGATCTCTGCAAAGCAAAGTGAGAGTAAGAAACCGAAATATTTTGCAAGAAATATAAAAAATTGCATCTCTCTCATCCATGTGTGATCTAAAAGTCTTCACCTTTAAGCTGCTCCGGGATTTGCTACCACTATCTATAGTGGGCTTGTCTTTTATAGGCTTACCTCCCGTTACAACTTCAAAGACAGTTGGCAGATCGTTCATCAGGCTGAATAGACGCTTCCTGTTAACAGTAATTGAGTAAAGTTTTTTCATTTGTGCTTTGAATTTAATAACAATTAATACAAGTGGGAAGAAAACTTCCTAGGAGAAAAATAAGTTTTTTTATGGTGGAAAAAGTTTAGGGAGAGGGGATGTTACCACATTCCAAGGTTAGGATATGTTATGAGTCATGAGGGCTTACAGTGATATTTATAAATGACCTACTAAGGAAGGATCAACAGTAGGAATTGAACCTAAGACCTTTGTGTTGACACAGTTCAATCCTACCAGTTGAGTCAAACCTCATTGGCTTTGAGAAAAAGTTGAAAAAGAATGAGAGACAGTGATGCAGACAGCAAAACTATAAAAGAAGGTTGAAGATGAAAGAATCTGAAGAATTTGGTTCAGTCTAAATATTGGGACTGCTTAAGATTTGGTTCAGTAAGCTGCTAGAATGTTTTACTGAGTTATGATAAATACTCAAAAGAATGATAGTTACACAACAGTGTCACATCAGTTCAAAAAGCAGCTTCAGCAGAGTCTGAGTGTATGAATTTCAGAAGGGATCAAATGCACTCAAATTCTGCTAACTCTGCACCTAGAACAGCCTTGTTTTCTCGCTTGACTATCACCTTTTTCTCCTTTTTGCTCTAAATCACACTAAACTATCGGATCCTAAGTAAGCCTCAAATCCATCTAGTTTTCAGCAAACACTTAGTATAACCCCAACCCTAACTAGCTAAAATCACACACACACACACACTATGCACTTTATAACCCCACCTCCTCCCCAAAATAATTTTTGTTTTTTTAAAAAAAGAGTAAAAATAATCCTCATAGCAGTCATATAAAAATTAATAATCAATTGACAGAGCCAACTTAACGCCAATTTAGACAAAAGAGGAACAAGGGAAATAATTGCCATGGGACAAATGCAAAAGGGATACTTGCAATGCATTTTTCTGTGTCAGTGGGGAAAAAAATCATTAAAAGAAAGACAGATATGAAGAGGATAAGGAAAGAAATCCCCATAAAAGAAAGCTGAAAAGGAGGGAGAAAAATCTAGTCACAGTTAACCCACCATAGCCCTTCAATATCTCTAATTGATTCCTAAAGAGACACTACATACACCAAAGGAAGAACTGAACTCCACAATAAGATTCATAACTGATGCATAACAACCACAAGCCAAAGATCAGTGATAACATTTCTGAATTCTGATCTTGCAAAAAATAGATAGGGTTATAAGTCATCTAGAAAACATTATGCTACTTGACCTGCAGTGTTTTGAAATTTGAAGTTGAAACACAAGCAAATGGATGAGAATCATATATATCCCACAACCGCAAGGCAGGCTTTTTCAGAATTAGGACATATAATAATGCACTAATACAAAATCCTTCAGAAGCTAGCAGATGCTTCCACATAATTAAATTCAGATTAAAAAAACATCTAGAGCAACAACATACTACCTTTCATTCCTATTTAGCCTGGCACCAAAATAGAATGCCACAGAGAGCAACCAGCAATCACTGTGCACAGCAACCAATGAAAGCCAGTCACTACGGTTCATCCCATCTCTAGCAAAATTGATCCCCAATGCCGGTTCCGGAAGCTCCGGTGGAACTTCCTCTGCTGGTAGAGTAACCTCCCATGACTCATTGGGGTGCCCATACAAGCACAAGTTCTCTTTTTCTACAAGGCAACAAATCAAACATCTTGTAATCAATGTAATTTCAATCAAAATGAGTAACAATCATGCAATTCCAATTCCAATGTCACAACTTCACACTTTCAATTCCAATCTCACTATACTTCACAGTTTCAATTCCAATTTCCCTTATCTTTCTTAACAAAAAATAAAAATTCCAATTTCCCTTCAGCACTCCATTGGAACACAAAGTAAACAGCATGGGCAAGTATGAAAGAACATAAAAAAATGAACTTTACCCGGATCACAAAGGGAATAGAACTCGTCGACATCTGAGAACAACAAAGGAGAACAGAATGCATCAAAATTCAAATAGCATTGAAATTTAGGGTTTTGAGAGGGAGGAAAAGTGAGAAGGATGGTTACCGTAGGTGAGGGCACGAAGAAGGGCAGTGCGTCGAGCGGTGTAGTCCTTGAAGATGTCTTCAACGGCGCGTGGACTCGACGAAATGGAAGCCATTAGACCCACTCACATGCATGAGGGACAAAGCTCACACTCTCGGTGCCACTAACGATTATAGTGTTTTATATATATCAGTAGACAGATTCTGTCACTCCATTGTCTCCATTATCATTTTTATTCTATTAATATTTTATTAAATAATTTTTAATTTATTTTAATTTAATCATTTAAATTAATTCATTTAATCAAAGATTAATGAAATTAGAGTTGCAATAAATATAAAGGAGTGAAAATAGTATTATCATTATTATTTTTTATTTTTTGATGCACCATATATTATTATTATTATTACTTGGTTTTGAATTGCTTTTCTTCTTATGTTTGTGTTTAGGTGAAACCACACGATTGGATCTTTTGCTGTTCAAAATTCAAACCAACTTTGTTTTTAAATTTCTTAGCAAAGCAAACCAAAAACAAAATTAAATTTGAATTGGGTTTTTTACTGTGATTTGTTTTTTTAATCTTAGCTTACATAACTGGATAAAGATTTTCTAAAGTGTTGAACTTAAAAAAAAAATATCTTTATAGTGAGCTTGACCAGGCTATTGACTAAACCTTCTGTCCTGTCACCTGTACAGGGAACTACAAGTACTAGTGAATGTTGTTTACCAAATTTCCAATGGGACGAAAGGGATTTTCTTGTCCCCATCACCAAGATTTCCAAGAGCTTACTTGCAAACGTAGGGAGAGAAGAAATTCCATATTACGATATTTTCCAACATTATTATCTACAAATGAAAAGAGAGAGAAGAAAACGGAGTGGACTGGGGAGAAACGTCATGAAATTCACTTTGTGAGTTCTTTCTCTTGAAGGGAAAAAAAAAAAAGAATTTCCCAGGTATGGCATGACAATGGAATTTCATGTTCAAATCACAAAACGTAAAAATATCTTTCTATTTTTTGGTCTAAATCTATTCATCAATATATATATATATATTAATCAATTACATCAAGCAACCACAACTAAGAAAAACAAAGAAGACACGATTTTAATATGCAAGGATAATCACACAAAGCACTAGCAGCAGATTACATATATTATACACAATTACAACCTAGACAAAGAAACCCAACAAAATAATAGGATTGAAGACTAAAATAGTTTCACTATATGCTACAGCTAAATTATACATCCAAATAGAGAAGATAACATTTTCTGGCAGGAATTCAGTCTAAAACTATCCTTGGGGGAAGGCATACACTTGAAGCTTGCTCCGGACATATAGCAAGTTTCACAATAGAACTAGCAGTCAGGTTGTACCTTCTCTGTACTTCTGTAAATCCTCCACAGAGAACTTGTTCCACCCAGTTCTCCACCTCTGTATCCCTGTCTGAGACATATGCAGCTGCAAGCAATTGGTCCATGACTTCTGACTGGATCTGTAAGGCACACTCAGATCCAAGAATTTTGTTGAAGTTACTTCTGATCACTTTCAACACTCTATCCGCAAGTGTGTCAAAATCATAAGGTTTAAAAACAACTGTTTCATCAACCTGATCATACAAATCTTGCAACCAAAGGTTTTGGTTCTCAGTTGAGATGTGTTCAGAGTTTATATCATCCGTTTGTTGCAGTTCATTCTCTTCAGCTGGAAGATTCAAATCTAAAAGCCAATTTGATGTTGTATGTGCCCTTTTAGCCGTATCTGAGAGTAAATGCCGATCATGAAATGCATTGTCACCAATCAACTTTCGTTTGTTTATGAAAATTAGATTGGGAATGGCATCTATTGAACTGTTAGCTACACTGATGCTTTGGCTTCTGATGTCTCCAATCACATGTTCCACTTTTATCTTGATAGCTCCCCCTTTTGCCCTTAGTATTCTTTCCTCAGAATAGTTGGAAGGTTCCCTTGTTGGCATCGAACTATTTTGGTAACCCGAGAAAGAAGTCACAAATATTGCATTGTTTACACTAACTTCTCGTCCATGAGAGTCTGTAATTTTTCCTGTCTTGATGGCTTGAGCCAAACTACTTTGAACTATCATATCCGCCTTGTCTACATTTTCAAGGAAAACCACAGACAAGGGTTTCTTGCAATACTCCCCTACAATAAAATCAAGAGTAGTCTTCCCTCTGAATTTCACATTGCATCCTTTTTCTTCAGAACTTAGATCCACAAAAATAAAGCTTTCCCGGCTTCCATACAAAAATTCAGCTAGAGAAACAGCAATTTTCTTTTTACCATGCCTATCAGGTCCCACAAAATTCATCCATATGTCCCCCCGCTGATTTGCTCCATGGTGTTTAACCCTTTTGGTTGGACTGCAAACTACTGTTTTGACGATAACACGTAAGGCTTCATCTTGCCAGCTTACCTCCTTGGAAAGAGCTTCAAAAAGAATTTTGGGATTCCTTGCATCAACTTGTCCACAATAATCAAAAGTTAAGCAGGATGAAGATTGGGATGGATGCTTAAAGATATTCCCATCAGCCAAATTAAAGCTTGAAGAAAATCGACTTGGGATTTCCTTTGGAGGCTCCATTGTATATTGAGCAGTAGGTTTCTTAGGTTTATTGCTGGTAGGAGAAGAGCATATTCCTAAGCCTAGATCTGTGGTTATAGAAGTCACAGATGTGGGAGACATTTGACTACCATCACACACACTTGAATTGGACATGTTGCATGATCTTAGGTCACCTGACTCGAGATCTTCCACTTTCTGGAACATCTCGGAAAGTTTTGAAGTATATTTCTCCTGCTTGGTGTTGAAAATCACAGGAAAAGGACTGCTTGATTGTGATGTAGACATCGTTTGCACACCAACAGGTACCTGGGAGTTGAGATTGATGTATTCACTAGGTGATTTGTCTGTAATTTTGCTGCTGTGGTTGTCAGCATCTGCCTTTTTGTTGTCAGTACAATGAAAACCCACAACAGTTGGACAAGTATTTGCATCAGGGAATCTCTGGTGCAGATGCTGGCATATCTTGTCCAAGTTCTTATGAGGTGGCCCAGATTCACTACTATCCCGCAAAACATCATCATCTTTGGTCTGCACTGAATGGAAAAAAAGTGGTTTTTACACAAACAAAATGAAGAGGACTTCATTGATAAAGTATAAATCAATTGCAGATGATTCACTATATAATCAACAGAATCACAGTTACATTCACAAATGATCAGCAAGGATGTCTTATTGGACATGTAGGTTTATTCATGACAACCAAAACAAGACAAGCAAATACAATAGATTGCAACGCAGCAAGGTTACAGTTGCTAATGTGAGCCATTTGATTTTACAGGCAGAGTCATAAAGACAGAATCTGAAATTTGAACTAACACACAGCAACTTGTTTATTCTTTTTTCCCATGCAATAATTATCAGTTCCCCAAAAAGTAGGAAGAAAAAAAAAAAGGCATCAGTCAAGTGTCAACCCATTTTTAACATTTCATCAATGAATTTTTAAAAAAAAATTATGCATAATAACAACAATAGAGCAAAAAATTGTTATTGTTTATCATTGTATAACTTGTCATATTGCATCTTTGGAACAAAAACCAATGGTTCAATTTTCAATGAGCCACCGCTAATATTTCTAGGACTACGTATGTCAAGACAAATAAAAAGAGCTAGTAAATATTTTTAAAGCCTTTAAAACATTGAATTTAAGCACATGTTACCCGACTGACCAGTTATTTTAGGCAAAGAAAAGCTTGCCCTTTTAAGAATTGCACAATGCTCAGTGTTTATTACAATTGCACACAGGCATGTTTTAGGGTGAAAAAGGAAAAAGGATAAATAATCAGTAAGCCCAAATAACCCCTTAAAAAAATCAAGAAATACAGTGGAAGTAGGTCCATTTCCCCAATCGAGCTTGCCCTTAAATCTTTTTTCTTTTCCTGGCCATAGCTTACCTTTAAAACTAGTTTCTTTAAATTTTCTCCATTTGGGGGTTGGTATATAACAGAACTCAATAAAAAATGCCACATCTTATATTCTTATATGCAAAAAAATTAGGCTGAATTTAATTGATGTATCTGAGTGCTACACACCTTAACATTCAATCCTTTTGATGTGCCAAATTCTGCAATCTGCAACCACGGAGGTAAGTTAGATTGATATGGATCAGCAGCTGAAGCAGAAAGTCTTTCCTTTGAAGCAGCAAGGACTTCTTGTTCACACCTTTCACCACGTCGATGACAGGCGGGAGCACAATAAAATGATCCATTTAGGGGACCTTTCAAATCAGAAGGTGAAGAGAAAAAGCCACCAAATGGTATAAATGAATCCATTAAGCTGTTTGAAAAACAAAAGTTTAGACAAAACAAGTGCAAAACTAATTACTTTGTGAAAGAAGCAGAGTTCACATCCATTTATCATTCATAATAACAATAAAGTGATCATAACAGCACTACTTACTTCTAGTACAGAACAACCCAACCATGTGCTTTTAAAAGTCAGTATGTTAATTACCAGAAGACAAGGTACCAGTACTTTTGATAGCAGCAAAGACCCGAATTTAATGGAATCACAATGTGTAAATGGTTATCATCAAACTCAAGTTATAAACTTAATACAGGGATTGAAGGAGGAACCATTAGGGAGGCTGTTGCTTCATATCCAAGTCAACAAAACTTTAAAAGAGAAATTACAGCATAAACAGAAAAATTAAAATCCACTAAGTTATCAACAATGCCACTGCAAGGAATGAAGTGGCACTAAACAAATAAAACTGAAGGAGGGAGAGATACAGAGGCCTCCAAAGGAATTTCATGGAAGAACAACAACAAAAACTACCAAAGCATTTTTCCACTAAGTGAAGTTGGTTACATGAATCAAACGACACCACTATATTCTGTTATAAACCATGTCTTTAGAGAGGCCAATTAGCTCTAACTAAGTCTTTTTTAATAGTTTCTCTTATAATTTTTCTTGGTCTCCCAATTTCATGGAAGAAAAGTAGAATAATTTTTCACTCATAACACTATATTTGGATGACAAGAATTGAGGGGAATGGAAAGGAAATGAGGGGAAGGAAAATAACTTCCCTTGTTTGAGAGTTTTAAAATACATGAAAAGAGAATGGAACACATGGGGAACCATTTTTCCCGTCTTCTCCTTAAATGCCCAACTTTTGTTCCTCCCAAAATTGAGGTGGAATGAGAAGAACATATGGGTAATGAAGTTCCGTACCTTTCTATTAATGAAACTTCCAAACAAAGAGAATGATAACTATATTTCATTCCATTCATTTCCTTTCCTTTCCGATCCATCCCCACCTATTCCGTTCCATTTTATTAATGAAAAAACATCTCAATACAAAGTTAAATTTCAAGCTTTTAAAGACAAATAACCACGGTGGTCCGTAATATAATAAATCTACACAGCCTTCACATAACCTCAATTATCATAATATACAGAAGACATAACTTTAAGGGGGATAATAATAACCACACACGATCATATACAAAGATAAACATTATTGAACTACAGAACTGAAAAACATTAAACTTAAATTAACAAAGACTCACTTATGAAAAAACCAAAAAATAAAAAATAAAAAAATAGTTAACATACACAGATTAACTTGGCGCCTGAGCTTCAAAATTTGACATATTTATATATTAAAAAAATAATAACCTAGTAGGAATGAAAACAGATAGATACAGGAACCAAGGGCAAAAAAAGGCCATTTACCTGGACCTAGGCCTCTGATACGATTGAACAGAAGTGATAGGGAGAAGCTGCAAGTCCCAATCTTTCTCTACAGAAGGAAACCTACCCACAAATTTCAAGTAGCTCTCATAGCTAGCAACAGCACCCACCAACCAAAACCTATCACAATGAACCTTTAACAACTTAGCCAATTCCCCAACAACATACCTCACCGCTTCCCCTGAACCACACCCATTATTATCATTCTTCTCATTCACAACAAAACCCTTCAAGTCCCCAAAATTCACCACCACACCTGGTCCCACCCCTTTCTCTGCCATCAACGCAACCTCTTCAAACCTCCTCCTCACAACCTCACCATCACAGTTCCCAGCAACAAACTCAACGACGTCGTTTTCAACACAAACCACTTTCAACCCACACAACTCCACAGGCAAGTGTTTTCCTTTCTCCACGGCTTCGGTGAAGCTCTTGAGAGCATCCTTCGCACACGCGCCGAGAAGCAGGGGATTCCTTCCCCTGTTCCGGACGAGAACCTCCCCGATTCTCTTGAAGTTCTCCGATTCACCGTCGCCGGAGAACGGAAAATTAAAGCAGCTCCGGCGAGGTTGTTGTTGTTGTTGTTGTTGTTCCGTTAAGTTACAGAGGAAAACAGGAGGGACACGGTAGCGAAGGGGACGCAGGATGGCGAGTTTTATATCGGAGCTCCGAAAACCCGCTTCGGCGAAGACCCGACTAACAACCGGGTCATCAAGGATTGACAAAACGAAATGCCGAAGCTCAACTTTTAAGGTTGAAACAGAGAAGGGTTGGTTATGGTTATGGTTATGGTTATGGTTATTGCTGTTATGGTGGGTATGGTAGAGGTGGAAGTTATCAGGGTGGCGGCGCTGGTTGGCTTGGGAGCGTTTGATGGCGGCCATGAGGGAGTTGGAGATAGGGGGTTCGGTGGCGGTGGTGGTGGTGGTGGTGGTGGTGGTGGTGGAGGAGGGTGTGCGGTCGAGGGAGACGGAGAGAGAGAGGTCTAGGGCTTTGAATTGAAGGCGAGGGGAATAGGCGGAGTTGCGGGCGCGGGAACAGGCGTCGCGGAGGAGAGAGGAGGAAGGGAGGGAGAGGAGGGCAGAGACGGCGTGGAGAGAGGTGGTTTGGGCGTGGCCACGGCGGCGGGCCACGGCGACGGCTTCGTCGAGGGCTAGGACTGCCTCTGAGGTTAAGCATTGCCTGGCTACTCCCACCGGCGTTGGCATCGTCGCCGCCGGCGTTCATAAAATGATGAGAAAGATTGAGAGGAAAGGAAGGAAATAAATTAAATTGAAATTAAAAAACAAATAAGAATGGGAGGGAGGGAGGGAGTGAGTGTGAGTGAGGTAAGAGGGGGTTGATTTTGATTTGGGTGGGTGAAATTTCCTTATTAAGGAAAAACACTAGTTTTTTTTGTGAGGTTTGGAAAGGAAAGGGGATTTGTGTTGGGGAGTGAGTTAGTGAGAGAGTGGAGTGGGGACTCTTTAATTTGCATTTTGCATTGCAGATATAAATATAATAATGGTGGAGTGAGAAGTAAGACGAGAGTGTCCGGGTTGGGTTGGATGTTGGATTGGATGTGCAAATGGTGGTCTACTTAAAGAAGAGTTAAGAGTTTGAGATTCACATACAATCATACTCATATCCATTTACATAAGAAATTTTTAGCTTTTTTTTTTTAAAAGAATTCTTACTTTATGATATGGTTAAAAGTTAGATTAAAGTTTTAATTCTATAATTTATATTTATTTTTAATTGAATTTTTATAATCTTTTAAAATCAATTTTTATATTTTTAAATTTTTTAAAATAATTCATATTAGTTAACTTTTTTTATAATACTGTTTACTTAGTTAATAAAATAAATGTCTTTAAATAATATTTTTCTATAAAATGTTAAATAAATACTATTTCATAACTTGTAGTTGCTTAATTCTTCTTAGTATATACTTTTTTTATCAAGTAGGTATTCTTTTATATTTTTTTATTATAAAATATCTAATAAAAATTAAATTAAAAGTGTTATAACGAAAGTTAATTGTAGAAACTATTTAATATTTTTTGAAAATGTAACGATTAATTTAGTGAAAAATATAAAAATTAAATTAAAAATAAGTATAAATTATAAATATTAAAATTTAAATTTATATTATTTAATGTTTATCGCAATTACATGAATTTCAATAATATTTTTAATGTTATAATTAAGATAAAATATAATTAATAATACAAAGTAAAACTTTTTTTATTTTAAGAGTATTTAAAAATACAGTTTAGTTATTCATTTAATTTTTATACGTCTATTTTTTTACAACTTATTTACAAACTCATTTTGTATTTTACGAGAATACTATAATTACATATAACATAATTTAATATTTTTTTCACATGTATAAAAATTAGACATAAAGTAGAAATAAAAATATTGGACAAAAATTATTTTCCTTAAAAACTTCTCACTTATATTTATTACTTTACATCTATATATTTTTATCATTTAATTACAATTAATTTTTTTTATCTCATTTTTATATGCTCGTTCTTTGATTTTGCCCCATCTGATAACCATGAGATAACGTGCTTGATGCTAACGTGCAAAAATCATTATTCAAGATTTATTGAGTCAGAGGTGATGTGGGGGGATGAGCAATACCCACAAATGCTCTTCTACTCTATAATTCTATGCGTGTACTATACTCTATGGTATAGACTAGATGAGAAGAGATTAGAGATGAATTGGAGAAAGTTTAGATTTTTTTTTTTTGGAGGGTACATAGTAGAGTGAGATCTTTTTTCTATTTTCATTGTTGTTGGTCTTTGGGATTAGGGGAGGGTGGAGTTGAGTATCAAAGTGTCTGCGTCGTCGTCGTCGTCTTCTTCATCATCATGTTTATGGTTGCTTTTCTTTTCTGAGAGAAAGAGAGAGTAAGAAAGAGGGAGATGCTGCATCCACTTACTTTCCGGTGGGCCAACAACCACAGTCCACAGTTACCCTCATTATCTGCTTACGTGCAATTTTCTCAATTTCTTTCTTTTCTCTTTTAATTAATCTTCTGCTATGAATTACGGTTGTTAACATAGGATTTGGCCCGGCTTATCGGTGAATTGGGTTATTGTTTTTAGCAGTTTATTTAATAATTAAACTTTTTGGGTTATATTGGCCCATGAGTCAATCCACATAAAAGTTGTAACAATCGGATTATTATTTAGATTGTATTGATTTACCTATATTAGAGTTTTTAATTGAAAGAATTGCAAAATTTGAATAAAAGTTTTAATTAAAAATGCAGTAAATTTACATTAGTTTAAGAGAGTGAAGTAGATCGATTTCTTTAAAAACAAATGTTACGTATAAACATAGATAATATACCTTTAGAAATGTTAAGAATACTATAGTAAATGAACACTTTCATTCTCTTATAACAAGTTAACAACTTTCAATTGCATTCTCCTTAAAACCTGAAACTTTTTTTGGAAAATTTAAAAGAATATTAAGGAACGAAAATGCCAATAATAAAGTCATAGTATAAGTAAAAAAAAAAAATTGCTCAACAATTATTTTATAACATTGAAAATACCATTAAGTAATTACTTTATCTGTTTTGAGAAAGAAGAATGACAAAGAATGAATCAAACTTACCTAAAACAATAGAAATAGAAGAGAATGAAGCTCATCGGGACAAAAAGAGTTTTTCTACACGGAATGAATCCCTTATTTGAATTGAGGATGCCCCTTATGACATTTATATTTTGACTACTAATCATGACTTATTGTCTGATCGTTTTGAATGAAAAATCCTCATTTCCATCTTTAAAAAAAAAAGCAAAGAAAATCGTGTATACATATAAAGTAATTGATTATTGTTACCAATTAAGGTAATTAAAATTAAGACAAAAATTAGGTAAAATTTTTAAATACTTGTAATGTTGTTCTCTAATAAAAATATAATGTGTATTATTTTTTAATCACCTTATCTTCTTTTAATAGTTATCATAGATAAAATATAAAAAATAATACACATGTCATATTTTTGTTAGAGAATAACATTATATATACCTAAAAATTTTATCTGAGTTTTGTCTTTAAAATTATTGATTTCATGATTTAAACATTAAGAGTCAAGGATATTCTACTAATTGCATGTATATTTTTTTAACGAATATTCTAATATTGATTATTATAGGAATGTTGATTATAATATATTAATTTTTAAATTTGAAAAAATAAAAACCTTCGAAAGGGATGTTTAATAAAATAAATATAAAATAAAAAGTAAATTTCAAATCATTTCCTACCAATAAAAAAAACCTAATATTATATTTCAAGCTATTGTATTATATTTCAAACGTTATTTTAAACCAAATATAAATGTAATAAATAAAATGATTGAATTATTTGTGTTTGTTAAAATAACTGCCAAATTATTTCTAAATGAGGTTTTATGTTCACATTGTCATAATATATTAATTAAAAATAATTTCCTATTTTGAAGGTGATAGAAACCTTCATGAAGGGAATAAAGCTAGCTGCACGAAATTCTGTTACAAGCATCTGTTTGAGTGAAAAAAATGAAAATATGTGAAACTTTTGAATGGAATACTGTCCTTCAATCGTGAAATTCATACAGAAATAAAGCCAATATAATTTTAATTAGTACTTTAGTGCTATTGATTAATAATGAGATTTTTGGAATTCTTTGAAACAAAATACTTGTGAGATCCTGCAACCACTGTTACGAATAAAACAAAAATAAAATAACTCAAAATGAAAATATAAAAAAATAGAAAATAGAGCAGAAAACCAATCCTTGTAAAACATGCATAAAAAAATCCCATGGATAAATTATACAATTATAAAATTAAATAAGTTATCAATGAGAATGAACTTCAACTAATAGAAAGAAATGGCAATGTATGAAAAAGAAAAAAAAAAAAGAAAATTAACCTTGTGGCTATTTACAGAAGAACGTGCAGTATCTTCGAAAGCTTCATCAGCTAAAGTTGCTTTTAATCTTCTTCCTCTTCTTGAAGCTTGATATGTTACCATTTTTACTCATAGAAATCACAATTGGTAGAATAGAGAAATTGAAATCCAAAATCAAGATAGAGATAAAATGGGAGAAGCAAAAAAAATTTAAAAAAATGGGGTACCTAGAGCAAAACTCTTGAAAAGAAGGAAATGAACATTAGCCCAAGAAGAAGAGATGTAGAATAGGGTTGGTGAACCAATTTGAATTCAATCTGCATGTATAGTTATAATTCAAATTTCAACGATTTTAACTTATTACATTTTCCTTTAATTGATTGATTGCAATTGTAATTGATTATAATTATAATTTATGGAGACAATTTTAATTGTTTGTCAAAAATCAAGTGATAAGAAATTAATCATGTAAGAATTAGTTTTTCAAAGAAGGTTAATTACAATTTTAATTGTAATTAAGATTATTATAAATAATAAATAATATAAAATCAATTGAATTAAATTAGAATTGCATTAAGTGAACTAAATTAAATGAGTTAATTAAGATAATTAGAATTGCATTAGTTGAATTAATTAGAATTATAATTATATTAAATGAATTAATTAAAATAATTAATTAATTAATTCAGTTAGTAAGAATTTGATAAATGTAGGAAGAGTAATGAGTTCAATATCCATAGTTATTGTTCTCAATTCCACTTTTCCTTTTCCTAATCTCTCTTCCTCCGATCATATTAGGAGGCCACTTAGAGACCTTATTAAGTAGGGGTGTAAGTGAATGGTTTGATTTAATTTTTAAGAGAAAATAAATCTGAACTAATCAAAATTAATTGGTTTGGTTTGGTTTGGTTCGATTTTCTTATTTTTTGATAATCAAATTCAAACTAAACCAAACCGAACATCTATGAATTGTTTTGATTCAGGTGACCGGATTGACCATTTTTTAATACAAAAATTAACTAAATAATTAGTTTTTCATAACAAAAAAAATACATAACAAAATGATGAAAAAATTTCTAGAAATAAAATCAAACTTATTGATTTGAATACTAATAATTATTTCATGTTTCAGAATGTGTATTAAAAAGTTCATAAAGAGAAAACAAAGAAACATATTGATATTTGTATTAAGAAATTATATTTGAATAAGTTAAAAAATTCTTCAAGAGAGATTTAACTTGATAAGTTGTATACTACTATTATTCAATTAAGAGAAAGTTATGAGGCTACTAACCTGGAGTTATATATGTAACTAATTGAACCCCTAAGAATATGAGTGGAGTTAATGGAGACTTGATTAGTTAAACTTTGAATCAGCAACCTAACGAATCCAAGGTCTCTAACTTTTGCAGTCATATTTTCATCTAAGGAAATGTTGTTGAGTTTCAAATCACAATGTACAATAGGAACTTCACTATCATTGTGCAGGTAATCCAATGCACAAGTAACATCAATATCTATATTCAGTCTCCCCATAATATTCAACTCATTTTCATTTGCATGCTTTCTTTTCCCCTTAATCCAATATTCCAAACTCTCATTACTTAAATACTCATAAACTAGAGTCAGAAATTCATTATTTTTAAAGTCAATACTAGAGCATTTAAAGGTAATTCATCGTTTCTAAACTTTCAAGTTTAGATGATGTTGTTACTGTTACTTTTACTTTTATGTTCTTTATGTATAGTAGTAAGCCAATTGTCAGACATAGTATCGGTGTTACTACTATGCCTATGATGATGTAATGTCTAACATGTCTTCTTCCATGGCCATGAGGCTCACATGCAAAATACAAGCAAAGTTTTTTTATTACCTTCTAAATGGACAACAGAAAGATTTTGAAAAACTCCACCATTAGGAATGGTTCCTTTTAAATCATTATAGAGGTGTTCAAAACTTGAATGACATGTAGATTTTGAAGTTCAATAAGAATAGATCCAGAGAGTTGATTGAAGGAAAGATCCAAAGTTTTTAAGTCTCTCACCTCTCCAAGAGTTTTTGGAATAGCACTTGATAGTATATTCCTGGCCAGAACTGCAGTGCCGGTGAGGAGAACCGAACATTTTGGCAGAGAAGTTTTTTATCCTTCTGTGTTAAACGAAAACGATATTTTAGGGGTTAAAAACTGAGAAAGTATTACAAAAAATAAAAAAAAATAAGTAGTAGTTAAAAAATATTGTAGCATAATTTTTTTAAATTAAATATATAAATATATGGTTTGGTTTGGTTCGGTTTAGAAATTTCAAATTCGTGAACCGAATTAATTAAATTTTAATTGATTTAGATTTTACCTGAACCAATCAATATACCTAAATCAAATCGAATCAATTTAATAGATTTGATTTAGATTGATTGAATTGGTCGATTATCCGAACCAATTTGCACTCTTATTACTAAGGACCCCTCTGCCTATGAGTCTCGGACCTTACAAAAAAATTATTATAAATAATAAATTATATAAATTAAAAATAAATGAGAAGGTTATGACAGAAGATAGTTTTGGAGGGAAAAAATATAACATGGTGATGCTACATGACATAGGACGTGTTGCTAGAAACCTTATTCTATATAATAATATTAGATATTAGATTAGATTTTTCTTTTTATAAATATCTTTATCAATTTTACTATTTATTTATTTTATTAACAAGTTATCACCAATGATATTTTTTAAAATCTTTAACATGTTAGATTTAATATTATTGCAATAAAATGATAACACGAATTTTAGTTATTATGTTATTAAAAACTCAAAAAATATAATAATTAATGAATTGTGATATAAAATATAATTATTTATTAGTTACATGAAAGTAAAAAATGGTACTTTAGAAAATTGAAAGTTAGAGGTTTAAGATTGTTATGTGCAACTAATTAAGCAAGGAAATCAAATATGTGTGAATATCAAAAGTTCCTTAATTAGAAGTGTTTAAATATAATCTAAACTAAAAATCGAACTGAAAAATTGAAATTCTATCAAAATCAAATAAGTTTGGATATTTTTAGTTTTATTTTTTAAAAATCGATTAGATTGAATTTGATTTTCAGTTTTAATTTTTAAAATTGATTTAATTCAATCTAAATTGATTAATTTTATATAATATATTTATTTATTATTGAATTTATATTTTTACTTATAATAATTTTAATTTTTCACACGTATCTCTTATTTTACTTGATAAAATATTATTTTAAGTATATAAAATGAGATATTTTTATTCTTTATTTCCTTTTATTTCTTTTTTTTAATTGATTAAATTATTTTTAACTCACAAAAATTTATCCTTAAAATGTTCTTATCAAAAATTGATTTAATCGATACAATTCACATTGACTTAAATCGATTTGAATTAATTTGATTTTTATAATATAATCAATCAAATTCAATCTAAATTGATGTACATAACATAATTTAAATTGATTAAATTTTTAACTTAAAATTAATTCAAATCAAACTGCGAATACACCTATCTTTGATGAGGTTTAAAAAAAAGAGTGAAAATTAAGAAAAAAAATATTAAGATAGAAAACATTTGCGAAGACGAAACTCCACTATTTTTTTTATATATTTTCAAATTATACCAATTAAACTGCAAACACGTAACGAAACAATAGCATTTCTAATTCGTCAATAAGTTTGAACTCATATATCAATCAATTTGCGATATGTGATATTCCAACTTATTTCACTTGCGGCAAAGTGAGTTCGTGAATATGTAAATTTGTGTAGGGACTAGGGACTAGTGATTTCCTAATGAGTGCTCCAAGAATTCTTAGCGCCTTGCTATCTAATTAAAGGAGTGGTGAATAAATCCATCATTTAAGCATTAAGAAGTTTTTTTACTGCTGCCCACTTACTTACCATTTGCGTTGACTAAGAGATAATGGAAATTTTTTTATTGTGGAAGTGCATATATAATTGATTCAACCCACAGCCCAATTTCTTTTTCTTTTTTAAATGGAAGACTTGACTTCATTATTGTCCACTAATCAGTGTTTCCTTCCTTAATAGTAAAAGTCAAATCAACTTCAGTATTGGTTTGTTAACCCCACACCTCTCTACCCCGTGTTGTCAGGGAGTCAGGGACGGATCCAGTGGACAAGTGGGAGATTTAGTGCTCCCATTAATTCAAGATTTAATTCGCAGTATATGAAAATTTTGTTTAAATAGTATTTATTTATTTATTTTTATTTTTATTTTGGCCACTTTAATTCTTTTTTATATAAATGAAAAATTAAATAAAAAATCTTTTGATATATACAAGAAAATAATATATAAAGTCATTAGATTAATGTAAATTTATATAAATAATAATAATTGATCCTATATAAATTTAACTTAAATTTTATCTTAAATAAACTTATACATTATATTAAGGAAAATAAAATTATTTCAATTATTATTTATTTAATATTTATTTTAACCCCAACACTTATTTCTTAGATTGTGTGTTGTGCTTTTTTTTTTCTTGTTTGCAATATATAGCAACTCGGAGAGTCTCCCAAATTACAGAAAATGAAATCATCGAGTCAAATGCTAGCTAGCTTTCACACGGGTGAAAGAGTCTAAATGTATGTTTGATTGGAATTATTTCTCAAATTAAAAGTTTTTTTATGAATTCAATTTTTTTATGCATTTTTGAATTATTTTATTTTATTTTTTACATAAAATTTAATGTATTATAATATTTTTTATAAGTTTAAAGTTTAAAATTTATGATTTTATATTATAAATTATTGTAAAAATTTTAAAATATAAATATTATTTTATTCTCATTAAATAACTTTTTTAATTATTATATATATATTTTAAAATAATTTAATGTATAAAAATAATTTTTATAACTTCTAAATGAAATAAATTATTTTAAAATTATTTTTCAGTTAATACATCTAAATATAAAATTAATTTTATTAATAAATTATATAATAATCAATTATATAATAATGAATTATTAAAATTTTCATAATTTAACCGTATACACCCTAAATCAATTTATAACTTTTGAGAGTGGAGAGTGAAAAGAAAGTAAGAGAAGATACTGCACATTCAATATGAAAATATCACTTCTGTTTTTGTCATATGCAAAGATCTGGGAAAGGGTCAAAGGTCCCTTCAAATTGTAAAAGGTTAAGTGAAAGGGAAGGGAAAAAAAAATCTAACATGATTCTACAGTATAATTAACGCACATCTTACAGAAAGATTTTTATTATTAATTTTAAATAAATTTACATAAATTTTAAATTTATGAAATTTTAATTTAAAATTAATTGATATTAAATAAAATAATTTAATAATATATAAATCATATTCAAAAATTAAAAAAAATATATAAGACTCTTAATAAAATTATTAATTTAAAATTAATAATAAAAAATTATTTTAAAATATATTTGTTATATTTTAAGAGTATGCAATATTTATTTTTTTTAGGAAATAACCCTACAACCACCACCGCACATATGTCATTCATCACCAAAATATTGGCAGTGTATGAATGAAACCACTGCTTTTCAGCGTGGCCTGGAGAAGCATCTCCTATCAGCATCACATTTCTTTTACATTTCTTTCCCACTTTCTCTCTCCTACCCCACGGGAAGCAGAGAGAGAAAGGTAAAAAGGCTATGGATTTGACATGCAAATTTGTTGTTACCTTGTGTGTTCGCTTTGCCAACGTTTTCAGCTGCATTTTTTTTTCCTTTCCTTCCTTCAAAATACCAAACAGGATCAGCTTGTAGTCTCCTCCAGGTCCACCTGTAATAATACTTTGTTTGGTATGTATTATTTATTTATTTATTAAAATTAAATAAAAAATATTTTTTAATTATTAAAATGATACTAAACAGGAAGAATAATAATTTATTTATATCTCTCATCACTTTCTTTCTTTTCTTTTTTATTACATCTCTTTTTCTTTTTTTTGCTTTCCTTCTATCATGTGAAACAAGGCCTTAAATATGAACTTGCTCAGTGCCCTCCACTCTACCCTGCTGCTATTCCTCAATTTCTCACTCCTTGTTATCACAGTTGACTCCATCAGTTCAATTATGGTTTTCCTTTTTCTTTTTTTGACCGGTCAATTCTGGTTTTCACCCCCAGTTAATTCAAACTAATTAATAACAAAAGTTGGAATATATCAAACTGTGCTTCCTTTTTCTCGTCAATTATCTCTTTTTTAATCTTGCCATCGTTGTAATTTTTTTGGCACTTGCTTTATTTTAAAAATATTACAAAAAAGTGAAATATAACATCTATTCAGAATCGTGATTTAGGATCTCGTCTTACTAGATCAACCCAATATATTAATAATCAGATTCCGTCCTAAATGACATAACTAAGATCTTGAAGGTAATCCGGACTTTGGAGCTATGTACATTGAGCGATGTTGGACTATAATATCAAGATTATTAGATACGTGTAAATAATATATCCCTAAATATTCGTAACCACTAATCATCTACTTACAATATTATAGAATTCATAACTGCCTCAGATTGATAAGTAATTCTCGTATCAAGAGTTCCTAACTTATAGGGATTCACCCCAACAATAATGAGAAAGTAATCTTTATCAGGATACTAATCTTAAATACTTGCATTCAACACAGATTGCATGAAAATTCTATATAAGCTCTATAAATACTAAACTAAGTAACCTTAATCAGGTATAAGTAAATTACTTACTAAATACTACCTTACTTGTGCATAGTCTGACTTGATCGTTGGAGTCTCTTTGCAAGTACCCACCCTCATGTTTCAACACCCTCGGCTGCTGTTACTCGAGAAGGAAACCACCGTCACGTGCTTATCTCAGGTACCCTCTGAAGTCACTCCATCCCATTTCTTCTTCCCTGCCTCATTCACATTGATAATAAAAGGCCGGTAATCACCTTAAGAACAAGTTCAAGAAAACAGATCACCCCAAGTTGCTCCAAGAGGATTTTCCCTTCTAAAAGGATGACATTCTTGCATATCCAACCGCACTACAAAGAAGACCGATTTGGTGCCTCCAAATCACTCAGGAAGGAAGAATGAAGAGGGACAAAGTGTCATCCGGTGTCCCTATGCATTGGTTTACGGAAGCATCACTTCATCCTAACAACACGTTGGATCAGACATCCCCGTGTACGTCAAGAGAGAAAGACTTCTGTCTCCCTAAATGCATAGCGACTTAACGTTACGCCAAGAAAGAAAGGCTCCCATGAAAGAAGAAGTTGTTTGCAAAAAGTCAAACACCTTCACAAATTTTGGAAAAAGCAAGAGAATAATCTTTACAGGGGATGAGACCCTCCACGCAAATGCAAAAAGTGAAAAAAACCACTCTCTCAAAGAGAATCATCCTCGCATGGAACTATAAGGCAAAAGGAATACAAGGGAATACCAGTTTTAGTACAAACATTCCCTATTTATAGAGAGAATGAAGCACTCTAATTGGTCTCGTGAAAGGTGAACTGATCTCATGATAGTAGTCACATTAAATGCTCTCAGCTTCTGATTAGTCACGGGAGCAGCAGGCAACAGTACGAAACTAAGATCTTCTTTAAAGGATATTTAATTTCTAATGAAGTCAAAGCAACAGTTTCCTAGAGAATTGCAGATTGTTACCATCTGCAATATCAGAGGTTATGTTTAGAGTTCACATGGAAAATACTCAAGGGAATCCCGAGAATTAATACTTGGGGGCAATGAACTGAAAGGAACGTAATAGCATGCAACGGACGCCAGCATTTCACGTAAAACATTCGGGATCCGATGTTAAATTTCTGGACTCTTATGTTAATCGTATGCCTGGGTGATCATGTTGAAACTTGACACTCGACTGTCCTTCCAAGCACCAAGTTGGGGACAACTGTTCTGAATTGTGATCTAGGAACTCGTCTTGCTGGATCAACGACACACGAATAACTATACTTCGCCCTGGACGACATAGCTAAGGCCTTGAAAGCAGTCCGAACTTTGGAGTCATGCACATTGAGCGACGTTGGGCCATAATATCAAAATTGCTAGATACATGCAGAGAATATATCCCTAAATATCTGTAACTGTCAATCATCTACTTACGATATTATAGGACTTACAACTGCCTCATATTGATAAGTAGTTCTCGTATTAAAAGTTCCTAACTTATAGAGATTCACCTCAATAATAATGGGACTGTAATCTTTATCAGGATACTAATCTTAAATACATGCATTCAACACATATTGCATGAGGATTCTATATACGTTCTATAAATACCAAGCTAAGTAATCTTAATTAGGTATCAATAAATTACTCATTAAATACTGTCTTCCTTGTATACGGCCTGACTTGAGTGTTGAAGTCCCTTTGCAGGTACTCACTCCCCTGTTTCAACACGCTTGACTGCTATTACTCAATGAGGAAATCACCGTCACGTGTCTATCTCAGGTACCTTCTGAATCCACTTCATAACAATATCTTAATTGTCATTAAAGTTTAATCTAATTTATTAAAGTAGATGTAAGTTTCTAAATGTGAGATTTATGATTATGTGAATCTTTGCTCGTATTAATCATAACTGCTTTTGGATCAATTAAACACATGCAGCGAAAATCGATCCTGTTGAAGGTGTCTTTTCTTTATGTTTTTTTTTTTTGGGAACACATGTCCACAAACGATTAATCAAGTGGAGACTGGAGATGCATGCATGTTTAGAGAATTGCAAAATATGAACATACAGCTAATAATGTAAATCAGATGAGAGAAACTACGATGGGATTGACGCCAATCAAAAGTGAGATCGATGTAGAGGGGAGAGAGAGAGAGAGAGAGAGAGAGAGGAGAGCATCATTGGATTCGAAGGACAGTGTTTGATAACGAGGGAGATTGATTTTAGAAAGAACAACATATGAAGACAAACCAAAGATCCAAGGGTAATGCAACAAAACGAGAAGTAGAAGGGGGCAGAACCGCATCAATGATGTAGGAAGAGATGAATTTTCTTCTATGCTTATTAGTTCTTTTTCTCATGTTCTAACAATAATATTTCAAATATCAAATAAGTGATAAATATATACCTTTATCTTCCCCCCTATTAATCATTTTTCCCGTTAAGTCGGGTCTCAGATTTTTGTTCTTAGAGGATATATCACATAAGAAGTATTCTTTTTTTTTTTGTTAAACTATAACTTATTATGAAATTTTGTATATTTAATTAATTATTATGGTTTCTCATCATGCTGCAAGTCAAACATTAGAAGTATTGCTGTTATTATGGATTGCTTTGGGGGCTAAGTCGTTGGTATCGTGTCTGCAAGGTCTGGGCAAATAATTGCATGGTAGTAACATGAATTGTCATTTTCACATATGGCATCAATTTATTGATATTTGATTTTGTTGACAGTCATGTAGCCACACAAATTTGAGGGTTAATATTTAGGCTATTGGTAAAACCTTCGATGTTATTTTGACCAAATTTATTGATACAGCAAGTGTTGCTATCTCATCCAGCTCTCATTCTTTGTGATGTTTTCGTTCCTTTTTAGATTTTTCGTTAATAGGACTGTCACTCAAATTATTCAGTGGTAGTCCTCTTCATTTTTTTCCTTTCTTCTCTAATTTTTGTGATTTTATTTAACAATTTTATCATAGATTTCTTAGATCTATGATTTTTTGTTAGATCTGAAATGATTTGGTTGAGTTTCTTCGATCTGCTTGCCATAATGCGAGGGATTGAAGATTTTGGCCATAATGCATGAAAGAAAGCTTGTCGAGAGCAAAATCATGGCTCTATAGCCTTGATGGAGGTAATTGATATCAATGAAGTGCTTTGTCCTTACGTAACAGTAATACCTTCCGATCGATTAAGCAAAGGTAAGACAAATCATTGAGGTGCAATTCAAAAAGTAATGCCTTGGAGCAGAAAAGAAACACTATTCAGAACAAGATTCATACACTCTAAAATTAATGAAAAAGACATATGTATCTTAATATTTCATCTTTTTTACTCCCTTTAATTTTATTATTACAATTTCATAGGGGTAATGGTGTTTTTCTCCTTTTGTTGGGAGCAATCTTAAATTTATGTCCATATTTTATATTTCTGAAATATTGTTTTTGAAGATGTTTTGAATAAAGGTTAGTTGAACTCAAGTATGAGTTAGGCTAAAGAGTTTATTTTTTGGTTTTTCAGAGTATATCCCTTCACATAATAGGTAAGAGACTAATCTCTCTATGTATAGTCAGATGCCTAAATAGAGATCACTCTAAATAATGTTATTTTCATACACATAAATTCTGAAATTGAACCCAATATTACATGCTTAAGAGACTCAAACATCTTTCACTTAGACCAACACATGCATGTTGGTAGGCTATAGAGTTTATTATATAGAGAAAATAATTACAAGAATAACAGATAAGATAACAAAAGATAAACATAACATGAGACAAATGAGATAAAATAAAAGATAAAATTAAACTAAATCCTAAGATAACATGAATGAATTCAAATTAATTCATAGATAAGATGAGCTCTTATGTTATATTTGGTGTAAAAAATATAATTTCATAGAATAAGAATTAAAATAAGAAATAGGAATCAGTAAATTAGAATAAAAATTCTATTCTGATTCTATAGTTTAATTGGTACAATTAAAAATAAAAAACATGGAGAGTGATTATATTGTTTGGTAAATGAGATATAATAAAGAATAAAATTCAAATAAATTTAATTGACATAAATATTCCAAATGAGAAAAATAAAAAAGTTAACTTGTTATAAATCATGTTATGATCGAAACTGAACCAAACATGTATTCACATTTTTGTACAACAAGTATCTAAATTAAAATGGTGGATTTGGGCACAACAAATAGTAGCTATAAATCTTTAGTGGAGAAATCATACTTGCAATTTTTTTTCGAGCGATGACTTTTTGTAGATTGAAGACGGCACGATAAGAAATAGGAAATATAGAGTCAATAGAGAAAATAGGTAAAAGGGAGAAAGAATATCTTATAAATTCTAAAAGGGTTAACTTATGTGATTTTAAATTAGTTCGGGTATATTAGAAAAAATATATGGAATTCAATTCCATAAAAATATGGAATTGCAATCTCACTTTTTTTTTTTAAAAAATATATGATTCCATAAATTTGTGGAATGTGTTCAGAATAAGAATGTCATTCCAAATTTTTTTTCCATCAACAAACATAAGAATCTTATGATTTCAAGGTTAAACTTGGAATGACATTCCATTCCTTAACACCAAATGTAACTTTATCCTTTGCTCTAGCCATGAAGATGTTTCGAATAAAGGCCAGTTGAATTCAAGTACGAGTCCGACCATAGAGTTATTATATAGAAGAAATAGTTACAAGGATAACATATAAGATAATAAAAGATAAACATAACTGAAGATAAATGAGATAAAATAAAATATATAATAAAACTAAATCATAAAATAACATAAATGAATTCAAACTAAATCATAGATAAAATAAGCTCTTATCATGTGCTCTATCGCTTCCTTTCAAATTGGACGTCGCTATGCAAAGGCCGAGTTTGGACCATCATAGCACCAAAATAGATGACAATTGGTGGGCCCAACGTAAGGTGAAAGCCATACTAGAGCATCAATCGAACCTCACATGAGGTTTCCATGTTTGGATCCTTAAGAATATGACTAGGATATGCACAAGGTTGAAAGTGATTAAACATTTTGCCAAGTGAGATGCATCTTTGAGGAGAGGGAATCATAGGTAAAGGCACTGGAGTTTCTCCAATAAAGCCACCAAGGCCAGGGGCTTTGGAGATTCTCCATTGATAATGCCATCAAAGATTTTGGTGATGGATGTGGCATTAGAAATTGAAATAGCTTTTGTGAGATGACTTGTTAACCATACATGGACAAGTCTATTAGACTAGTGCTAATCGAAGTAATCATGATTTGATAGATCCAAACACATACCTAGATTTCTATGTGCCATATATAGGAGCAACAATTCATTGCATAATCATAGGCAATTCACCACTATTGAAGGTGGTGGAGGTGGACAAGATTTTTGTCATCTTTGAATTAAAGCGTTAGCCATAATAGATTTTGATACTTTGAAGACGTTTTGAATAAAAGCCGATTGAACTCAAGTATGAGTCAGGTCATAAAATTTATTATATAGAGAAAATAGTTATAAAGATAACAGACAAACATAACTAAAGATAAATGAGATAAAATAAAAGATAAAATAAAACTAAATTCTAAGATAACATAAATGGGCTCAAAATAAATTATAAATAAGATGAGTTGTTATCTTTTGCACTATCACTTTTCCTTTCATTACTTAGTTAATAAGAAAAACAAATTATTGACAGAGCATCCGTCAATAATTAACATGCAAATTCCCATCTAACATGCATGCCAACTTAGTTTTTTTAATATATCAACAATTAGAAAAAAAATAGCATGGAGAGTGATTCTATTATTTGGTGCATGTGATACAATACAGAGTAGAATCGAAATTAATTTAATTGACTTAAATATCCCAAATGAGAAAAATAAAAAAAATTAACTTGTTATAAATCATGTTATGATCGAAATTGAATCAAACATGTATTCACATTTTTGTACAACAAATATCTATATTCAAATGGTGGATTTGGGCACATCAAATAGTAGCTATAAATCTTTAGTGGAGAAATCATACCTGCAATTTTTTTTTCAAAGCAATAACCTTTTGTGGATTGAAGACAGCACGGTGAGAAATAGGAAATAGAGAGTCAATAGAGAAAATAAGTAAAAGGGAGAAAGAATATCTTTTAAATTCTAAAAGGGCTAACTTATGTTATTTTATAAATTAATTAAGGTATGTATATTAGGAAAAATATATGGAATCCAATTCCACAAAAAAATATAATCGCAATCTCATCTTTTTTTTTTTTTTTTTTGAGAAATAAAATTCATAAATTTATGAAATGTGATTCAGAATAAGAATGTTATTCTATTTTTTTTTTTCATTAACAAACATAAGAATCTTATGATTCCAAGGTTAAACTTGGAATGACATTTCATTCCTTAATACCAAACGTAACTTTATCCTTTGCTCTAGCCATGAAGGTGTTTTGAATAAAGGTCAATTGAACTCAAGTATGAGTCATGCCAAAAAGTTTATTATATAGAGGAAAAAGTTACAAAGATAACATATAAGATAATAAAAGATAAACATAAGTGAAGATAAATGAGATAAAATAAAAGATAAAATAAAACTAAATCCTATGATAACATAAATGAATTCAAACTAAATCATAGATTAAATGAGCTCTTATCATTTGCTCTATCACCCCCTTACAAATTGGACACCGCTATGCAAAAGCTAAGTTTGGATCATCATAGCACTAGAATATATGACAATCGGTAGGCCCAGGGTAAGGTGAAAGCCATACTGGAGTATCAACCGAACCTCACGTGAGGTTTTCATGTTCGAATCCTCAAGAGGATGACTAGGATAGGCTAAGTTTGAACCATCATGTTTAGCACAAGAATGAAGATGATAAAATCATAAAAGATTCTGGTGATGGATGTGACATTAACAATTAAAATAGCTTTTGTGAAATGACTTGTTAACTATATATGGACAAGTCTATTATACCAGCGCCAATCGAAGTAATCATGATTTCGTAGATCCAAATGCATGTCTGGATTTCTATGTGCCATAGGAACAACAATCCATTGCATAACCATAAATGTTTCACCATTATTGAAGGTGGTGGAGGTGGATAAGCTTTTTGTCATCCTTAAGTTAAAGCGTTAGTCATAATAAGTTCTGAGGTGGGTGCTACTATGCAAAGTGATTATACACCCAAATTTTTAGCCAAGTGAGATGCATCTTTTTTTTTTTGAGCCTATTTTTTTTTCAAGCGGAATCATTGAGGTAATGGAGTTTCTCCATTAATAAAATCATATTTTAAAATTCTCTGTAAATAATACTAGTTAAAATTATAACGTCTTTATATTTTTTCATAAATAGTACATACTAATTTTTTTTTAAATTACTTGTCATGAAAAATCTTATAAATTTTAATGATAATATTTATATAGTTATCTGACTTAAAAAGTTAGAACGTGTAAATAATACAAGTAAAATAATATTGGAGTTAAAATTATCTAGTCCTTATATTTTTTCATAAATAATGACTTCTAAAAATTCTATAAATTTTAGTAATATTTACACATAATAAAAACTGTAAAGTTTTTAATATACACAATTATTTATGAAAAAATATAAAAATTAGTATAGATTGGTTTATTTGTAATTTTTTAAGTTAGTAACTTAAAAAAAAATTCTATGTGCATAATCATAGATTTTTCACAAAGGTGAACAATGTTTTTTCTAATTGAACAATAAGTTTTGTGTAAAACAATAAGGTGGATGAACAATAAATGAACAATTTTTTTTTGTCGTTGATCATAATTATTGATATATTTTTTAACATAATTAATAATTGAAATGGGCTTAGTGTATCATACAACCTCCTTTGGAGGGTGTATGTTAGAAATGCCCTAGGTTTTGATACTTTAAAAATGTTTTGAATAAAGATCGATTGAACTCAAGTATGAGTTAGGTCATATAATTTATTATATAAGAAAATAGTTAGACAAATAACAAATAAACATAATTGAAGATAAATTAAATTAAATTCTAAGATAACATAAATGAGTTCAAACTAAATTATAAAATTATAAATAAAATGAGCTTTTATCCTTTGTTCTATTACTTTTTCTTTCATTACTTAGTTAATAAGAAAAAACAGACAAAGCATCGGTGTCGAAAAAGAAAAGAAAAGAAGAGCTATATATGTCGGTGGTTTCATAATGAGATATGATTTATCGTTTTTGATAAAAGATAGCAATATATTGATACTCAATTTTATCGTTTTTCATCCGACCAAAAAATTTGTATCGTTTTTCATAATTATGTCTTTTTAGTAAGGATAAATTACTCGTTACTTCTATAGGGTTTTTTATTTTTTATTTTTTATATATAAACTTTATTTTATAACACATAATATTTTTAAACTGTGAAAATATTATATATATATATATATTTTAGCAGTGAGAATCTATATGTAAAAAGTACATAATTTCTTTCAATATAATATTTAAATATTTAACTTCTAAATATGTGTAAATTGTCATTATTAAATTTAACAAAAAATATTAATTTTTAATTTTTATTATAATTTAGAAGTATTATATGTTATAAAATAAAATTATAAAATAAAATTTATGTATGAAAAGTTAAAATGAATTAAATCTTAAAACAATAATACGTAATTTACTCTCTTAATAAAAAAACTATGAGAATTTAGAGATATTTGTTGACGCTAAAGTCTATCTTGTCTTGACTAAATTTCCCAAAGTATCGGTGCACTACCAAGTGACCGCCACGAAATATTGTTTTTAACCTACAAGGCAACAACAACAGTAAAAAAAAAAAAGGTTCCTTCAAGGCTACAAGTGCCTACAACCCAATACACAGTGTTTTTCTCCTGTTAAATTTACCATACTAAATGACACGCCTCTATTTAAATTTTGGATCAGATTGTTAGTAAGTATATCCATGCCAAAATTTATTAGTACAACTATTTTTCTTCTTTTTGTGAAATAGTCCAGCTATTTTATTTTTTATGATACAATGAGAGAGGCCTAAGTGCTTTATTTGTACCATTATACTCCAGAATGCTTCATATATCTGTTTTTTTTTTTGACGTGGATGCTTCATATATCTTTTTTCTTGTGAAAAAGTTACTTTTTTTATTTGCTAATAAGAGAATAGAACCCAATACTTCCACTTTCATTTTTTATTTTTATTTCTTAGTCCATCAGTTAGAACTTAGGCTATTAATTATGATATGGAGTAGCGCTAATCTCTTTCCATTTGGCTAGGAAATTCAATACACAATAATGGGATTAGCCTATCATCTTTGAAGGTTACTTTTTTTTTTAAAATTTAAAAATCCCCTTAATGTTTGGTGAAGTCAATTTCTAGTTTCTAGTGCTTAATATTTTAAGTATGTTTGTCTATTTGTCAATTGACATCATGACGATATATGCATCCAATTCCAATATATCTTAAGTTCAAAGTCTGGAATTACCATAACCGTCATTATTAAATTATTAGCATCATGACAAAAACATATCTCTTTGCTGTCCATATCGCAATCACTAATGTCCATTAAATGGGCACTATATTTTTCTGCTTTTGCAGAAAAATAATGAAAGAAAAGGTTGTAATGTACGTGTAACGATCTGCGTCCACTAATACGTTTGCTCTGTTTTATTACACTAAAATGATACACACATGGCAAAATATAAAAGTAGAATAGGGTTTCGTACAAGCCCTCTTGGCACTGTCATTTTCGTGGCATCTGAGGGGACCAAAAAGACATACATTCTTTGCCCCACCGAATATAAATCGCTAAGATTTTATAGAGAAACAAACGATCTGCATAATTTTCTGATGAAGAAAGTAAAAAGGTAGAGAATCTGCTGTTGGAATATCTCTCAGGTCACGAATATCTATTGTTGATGGTTTGCTTTTCGCATTAAGATTGAACTCCGTGTGTGTTTGTAATCAATGTTGAGTTCTAATGAATTATAAGTTTACAATTATTTATGACAACACCACAAAACTTCGTAAAAATATTTTTTGATAGTCACTTTATGAAAATATATACCAACGCAATTATATAGTCTTAATCTATATATGACACAAATCAATACTATAAGTATTAATATAGAAAAAAATTATTATTAATTATTAGATCAAACATTTATCATAAAGTCAAAAGTTTATTAATAATAATGATAATGATGTGATTTTATTTTTTAAAGTTTTTTAAATTATATACTGATCAAATAAAACTAACAATCTCCTCCCTTCCCTCCCTCCTAATGTCATTCTGGAAATATGAACCCTTGACATTGTTTTGATATTATTTGTTAGATCAAATACTTGACACTAAATCAAAATTTATAACTTATGGTAAGAGTACAACTCTATTTTTTCAAAAATTTCTCATAACTGCATTAGACATTAAGGGGTTACACCCATTAGAGGTGTCATGAGCAAGAATATTAAGCTCACAAATCTTTAAGGAGACATTATTGACCAAATAAAAACCAACATAAATAATGATATATAAATAAAAAAACATGGAGGTAATTTTTGATAATTTGTCTTGAAGTTTTTTAAAAAAATCCTCATTTATTTTAAATATTTTTAATAAATAAATAAAGTGAATATTTAAAAATATTTATGTTACTCCTTTAATTTATAAATAAGGCAATGAGGTGCAATCATGGCAGAACTACTTGTTACATGAGGGGGGCTATGAAAACTTGAGAATATACCATTAAGTTTTAGTTTTATTTATAACATAACACTCGTATTTTTACTGGTGTGTTTATATATATATATATATATATATATATATTATATATATATGAGGGGATCTATTTATACTTAGTGTAAGTAAAAAGATTTACACTCAATTTTTTATCATTAAATTCATTTTAATCTAATGGTTCTAAATCATCTAATTAAATGATAAGAGAGAATAATATATATATATATATATATATATATATAAAAGAGGCATATTTAGTTTTATTGTGAGATAAGAGGAATAAATATTTACCATATAATCATGTATGGATGGTCAAGATTAAAAAT
Source organism: Ormosia semicastrata (assembly GCA_029884595.1). Taxonomy (NCBI): domain Eukaryota; kingdom Viridiplantae; phylum Streptophyta; class Magnoliopsida; order Fabales; family Fabaceae; genus Ormosia; species Ormosia semicastrata. The sequence goes on from JAQQTO010000030.1 coordinate 7,002,375, forward strand.
TACTTAAAAATTATGTGATTACTTAAAAAAGTTATATGAATTTATGTTTTATTATTGACTATTAATGTAAGATTTAATAGTTAAGATTTCTCTTCTCACCTACTTATAATAAATATTTTCTCACTAGATATACTTATATATATATATATATATCATATTTAGTGAGAAAATTATTTATTGTAAAAGATAAGATGAGTAAATTTTAACCATTAAACATACATAAATAATCAAGATTATAATATAAATACATATGATTTTTTTAAGTGGATACATAATTTTTAAAAAATATTTAATTTTAATTAAATATTTATATATAATTATATGATTAATATTTACTTTTTTACTTTCTCGCAATAAAAATTCTTCTTCCTAAATATGTTCTATGTATATATATTATTTAACCCTTGAAATTTTATTTTGCCCCCAAACATTGCATTCTAGTTTCGCGTCATGGTGTAATGCTTCTTCGATACGTGGACTTACACTTCTTGATGTTATGGGGCTGCCATGCTTATGTAATCTACGTCAAGAGCCGAGTTAAGCGCCCAGTTCTCAACAATATAAATACACGTGTTAGAATTTCAATTTGTCCTCCAGATTTGAATGTTAATCTTATTGTCGTGTTTGATGAGATCTGATGTTAAAATGATATTTTTAGTTTTTTATCCATTTATAGCTGTGTATGGGACTATATATCTCCCTTATGTTTTTTGCATTGTTATTTGGTCTTTAACTAATATTTTTATAAAAGAAAAGTCAAATTCTGCTAAAGTATTTCCACCTCAAAAGGTTAATTAATTTTGTGTTTGTATATTTTTTTATTAATAAAATGAAATAAAATAAATAGAGATGGATCGAAAAAGAAAGAAAAGGAATAAAACATAATTATCATTCTCTTTGTTTTAAAGTTTTATTAATAGAACGAAATAGAACTTCAATACCCATATGTTCCTTTTATTTCACTTCAATTTTGGGAGAATAAAAGTTGAATATTTAAGAAAAAAAAGAATAAATGATTTTTCATGTATTAGTTTTATTTTCATGTATTTTAAAACTCTCAAATAATAAAAATTATTTCTCTTTCTCTCATTTTTTTTAACTCCCCTCATTACTTATTATCCAAACATAATATAAAAGAATAAAGTGTTACCCTTTTAACTTAATTGATCATATTATATTCAAATAATTGTGCTGTTTATTGATGCATAATTTTTAATTGTCGCATTTTGCGGGTTATACCAAGTAATAAATTTCTAGGAGTCAGAAGTCGATCCTGAGGAATTATTGAAGATTAATTAAGGTGAAGTGAATATTTTGTTACTACGATTAAAATTATTTACTTGGGTAAAAAAATTTACTCTTGGTAAATAAAATAAAAGTAAGATTAATTTCTTTTATAACTCAATTAGAATCCTCGCAACATGGAGGTTCCAATCGAAAAATATAACATTAAAAGTCCAATTAAAATAATATACGTAATTATATTATGTTTCCTAAAAATATTACCACCACTTATAAATGGATTAAAGCATTCATTGTACCAATATTTTGTTTACAACAAATCAAGAACTCCACTTTATAAGGAGAGTTTCTAACACCACTACTTGTAAATGAGTTAAAGCATTCATTGTGTCAATTCTTGTCTACAATAAATCAAGAACTCCACTTTACAAGGAGGGTTTCTAAATTATTGGAAACAAAATACAATAACGTATTTTCTAGAAAATATAAATTACAAGAGAAGAATAAATCTAATTTTTATTATCAAGAGTTTCACCCTTTCACCCAAGTAAAATGAAACTTAATAGTAGATAAGAAGAAAGAAAGAGAGAAGAAAAAGAAGAAGAACATGACTTTAATTTAGAACAAAGGAAAATTACTACAAGAAAATCTAGTAACAAAATGACATCATTTTGGTAACTAACACCTAACACCCTCAATGATCTGCCAATGCCCCCTTTTATAGAGGATTAGAGATACAAAATGACAAGGGAGCTGAGTCATTAGTGGGTGGATGAGTGAAAAATGAGTGAAAAATGTCAAATGACTTTAGGTGAGTGGGAAATTATGAAGATTCATTGTCTCCGAAATCATGCAGCTCTGAAGTCATTGCATTCGTCATTTTTGAACCAAGTGATCTTCATGAAAGTTGTAGGCCTGAATCTTAACTTTCAAATGGCTTTAGTTTGAGTCCAATATCATATCTATAACTCTAGATACATTCAAATTATTGAACACTGCCCAGGCCCAGTCACAACTCATCTGTTCTGACTTTCAAGCCCAATATCACCTTCAAGGATTCCGATTCTGGAAAAGTGTTCAACATAAAAGTTGTAGATATGGGTCTTAAATATTCAGCATCCAAATTTCAGCCTATTTGACAACTTATATTCCGAAATATGTGATGAAAATAGGTTGGAAAATATTGAAAAGTGACCCTAATTTTACTTGGATTGATTTGAGAACTACTGTGAGCAAGCCTTTGAGGTACTTAAAAGTTGTTATCTCTCTTATCTTTCAAATGCCACTAGAATCACCTTCAAAGAGAAAAGGAAAAGAAAAAACAATTAAGATAAAATCATTTTAAAAATTCGATTGTATTTGAATCACGGCTTACAAAACATAATAAAACTCAATCAATTAAGTACATAGAGAATGTAAATGACTAAAAATGAAAGCTTATTAATGTATCAAATATGTGATCATCATTTATTTTTATTCTAATGTATGTCTGCCCTTTTATTGTAAAGTTTTCTATTTTGGGAGAAGGTTTTTTATTGTGAATAATATAATAGAGTTTCATTATAATGAGATTTAGATGCAACCGGTAGTGCAGTGTAGATTGTATTTCTAAACAAATTTTACATGTAATATTATATATTCAAATTCTAAAATTATTACTACTTTAGAGAAGTCTTTATCTAACCATCACCCCTAACTCAAAATTATGTAAACAATTAATAAATGAGAAAAAAATTATAATGAGATTTAGGAACTATAATATATATAATGATAAAAATTGAAAAAGGCCTGGAAAATATTGGTGACCCTAGTTTTATTGGATTGAGTAAGGAAACATACTGCAACAAGAGACAATTTTATCTTCATAAAACAAGAAAAGGAAAAGAAAAAACAATTTAAAAAATGTTTTACAAGTCTCGACCCTTGTATTTAAAACCACGGCCGATGCTAATATACACCCTATTATGTTAGGGTGTATATACATTTTTTAATTTACTTACAATAGTAGGTATTTTATTTTTTGTAATTTTTTTCTTTTATATATTTTTTTTATATCACCACCACCACTATTGTCGATCGATCACCATCCATCGTCGGCTAACCACCGTTCATTGCTTGCCAATCGGCCACCTTTGCTACCACCACCTTTTTTAGGTTATGCTTATTTTTTTAAGTTTAACTATATAAATAATACTAATTAAAATTGTAATAATCTTTATATTTTTTCATAAATAATTATGCATCTTGAAATCTTTCTGATTTTAATTAGTAATATTTACACACAATAATATTTTTTATAAAAAACTCTTTATAGTTTTTTTGGTGTGGATATATTTTTTAAGCTGGTAATGTTATTATATTTTAATTAATAAAAAATTACCAAATTTTAATATTTACACAATAATTTTTTTTTAAAAATATTATTTTTTTCTAAAATTATAACTATGAATGTTAAAAATTATAAATTTTAACGATAATATTTGTATAATTATATAATTTAAAAAATAATAAATTAACATATTACAAATCATTCATCATAACTATTAATGTATTTTTTAACACAATTAATATCAATAATTCATAAGTGTATGTATATTAGAGAAAGCCTTGAAACCAATCTACGGTTCCATTCCAAAGTCACTTTTCATATAAAGGTGATAATATTTGACTTTCATCTTCTTCATGGCCCATGGACCATCTCTTACTAGTGGCTAGTGCGCATGAATTGTATTCTTGAGTTCTTTGTCCCTTTCTTATATATGCCCTTTCCCAGCTGCACTTTCTGCTTTACTTTTAATCAATTCGATCCCTTTTCGTAAGCTTTCTTTCTGCTGACTTTTATTCTTCGGTATAAAAGCAATTTGAATTGTTTATGATGTATCCATTTTTATTTTTATTTTTTGGTATTCTCTTTTATGAAATTGAAAAACTCTTTATTCATCAAAAAAGAAAAAAAATGTATACGTGCATACATATGTTGGATGGTTAAAGACGTTAATATTATATATTAATGGTTGTTTAAAAGGGAATGTAAAGTCAGAGGGGTGTGAAAGAGTTATAAGTTTTAACTTCTTATGGACGAAAATGGGAGATGGCTTGCTTGCAGGTTATATTCTTCTCGTGCATAGCTAGAGTTTAAAATTTTCTGAGCAAGAAGTGTATTGTGAAGGTTTTGCAGGGCCTAAAATTTTCTAGGAGCCTTCCAATGTTTCTACCTTCTTTGAACCTAAAGAATAAATTGAATTCTAGTGTTTCTAATAATTTTTTTTTTTCATCTAGAGGATTAATTAATGTGGGTTTATATGTAATTGTTTTGTATATCTGAAAGTCTAAAACAATGTGTGGAAGTCGGTCTTTCCTTGTCTCATAGCGCAAAATTCTTCCTCTCCCTGCAGCTTTACTACTCGAGTATGCTTTTTCAAAGCCATAATCATAACGCACTTCAGTCTTTATCCCAATCCTATGTTGTTGCTTCCACATATTATTGATGGCAATCAGTTGAATAGCTATACAACCACCAAAGAATGTGCTTCTTTTTTCAATTTTATTTTAATGTACTTATGGAAGGTATATATCCGAATTATGCCTTTAAAAAGTGAAACAATTCCAGTATAAGATCTTATATTTTATATTATATAATATTCCCAAATCATATTTTTTATCATCACTTTAATTATCACATAAAAAGTAGTTTAGTTCCTACATAAAACATTTAAATATGCATTATTATTATTATTATTATTATTATTATTATTATTATTATTATTATTATTATTAACAATCAACACTTTTTTATTTTTGTTAAAAATATGTGATTATTTATTCATTTTTTTATTTTTGTTAAAAATAAACAGTGATAAAGATTATTAAATTTTATCTTTTTGTATTTATCTTTAAATATTTAAAAAAGCAATAAGATGTAATTATAATTTTATTCTCTTTTTATATTTATGTCAATTTTTAAATTAGTAATTAGTAATTATAATTTAAAAAATAAAATTACACACCAACATAGATAAATTCCTGTATATATAGTATAGATTATTATTATTATTATTATTATTATTATTATTACTAATTTACTCTGCACACTATATTAATTTAACGTTGGTTCGAAATTTTATTATACTGATCAACAAATGTTTCTTTTTTATTTCAAATCACTTGTGGGGAATGAATTTTTCTTTACTTGAAAATGAGTAATTACATTGCTAAAGAATAATGCGTAAGGTTGAGAGGAGTCCCGTATATGATTATATTTTAAAAGATTAATTTTTTATTTAAATTAATTTTTACTTATCAGATAAAAGTATTTTAAAAAAATTAAAAAAGTCAATGAATGATATTTAATTTTAATATAATAAAATGACATAAATAATTGACTATATATGCTTTATAAAAGTTAGGGAATTGTATAGTGATTCTACTTAATGGTTTCTTTACTTTTTTAAAAAAAATTATTGTATTGAATAAAAAAACTTGAATATATTTGACTAATTATAAATTATTACATTGAATTGACTGAATTAGAATTTGTTAAAAATAAATGTAAGGCTGAATGTATTCATAAATAAATGAAAAACTAAAGATATATAAATAAATTATAAGTATCTAAATATAATTACCCACTAATTTTTTTTGTTAAATTTAAATTCAGTTACTTTATATGACTATTTGTTTTTTTGGTTGACTTGATATGACGGTTTTTAGTTATATAGTTTATACAAATTATGTAAACTAGTTTATGCAAAAGTCTTTTTTGATAGGATGCAAAATTCAAAAATAAATAAATTTTAACTTTAAAGAGGTTGAAACCTATCCAAAAAAGGATAACATATAACAATATTTAATAGAGGAAAAAAAGGAGACGCACAAATCAAATAAAAATATAGAATTGAATGTGAATTTATACATTAAGATTTTAATATATATATATATATAAGATCTTACTACGGTGATAAGAGTATTTATTATAAAAAATAAGAAAGATGAATTTTTTTATTAAATTTATATAAATAATTAAGAATATAAATATATATAATTTTTTTAAATAATTATATGACATTTAAATAATTTTTAATTTTAATTATTTATATATAATTATATAATCAAAATTTATTTCTCTCACCTTTTTATAATAAAAATTATTCTCATTAAATATTTCACCAATTTATATATATATGTCATTATTAAGCAAAGAAAACGACAGACTTTGACGTTTCGGCCGCACTAAGGATTTTCTATATTTCTTTGAACGTGATGTGCTATAGGTTAACCTTTTCGTGGCAATACATTCACCAGAAAGTGGGGTAGGCCATAGATGCCACTGCCTTTTGTGATGTGGTTGCAAATGGAAGCAACTGTTAGTGCTCCAATTTAACAATTCTAACAGAACAGAAAGCAGGTTATTAAATCAAGTGTTTGTTCTGTTCATTAGACTTGTTAACATAATTGTAACTCTTTCTAGTTAATATTAGATAAATAAAAGTAACCTCAATTTTTTTTTCTTTAATCATATATATGCATCGAAATTTGACTTGTAAAAAATTGATATGATCTCATTTCTCTTTCAATAATCCCATGTTTGATTATTTTAATAACCTCTAAATTAAATTAAGTATGCAATATTTATAATCAATATTTCACTACTCTGATCATGAGTGTCCCCTCGCAGAAAAATGACTAGATTTAAACTCAAATCTAATTGTCATACAAAATCATAAATCTTATCAATGGAATCAAGTTGTACCATAAAAATATTGATGTTACTAAAAGTGAAGATTGGTCTATTCCAAGGCCAACAACCATACAAAATGAAATCAAATTGCTTATGGTAAATGAATTGCTGCTGATTGTAATTTTAAGGTCGTGTTAAAGTGACCACGAATATATTCAACATCACTCTCACTTCCCTAATTGAATAATCTCACTCACTCCTTGAGCACCATTGCACAACATGCTTGTCGCATAAAGGGTGAATGAGATACGACCACACTCTTTCTCTTTCAAATTTTTCATTTACTTTTCTCCAAAACTTGCCCTGATATGCTTCAACCATATCTTGAAATCAGATCATTACTTTCCTATAACTAACAGTAATTCATAATCAAGCAAGTTGATGCCAAGGCATGCAACTCATTTTCCTTTTAAATTTTAATTTCTTTGCCAAAAGTGGATCCCCTACCGGTGACATGACATGAAATGAGCACCAAAAAGAAGCACAACAATGTGAAGCAGAGCAAGATATGACACCAATACTAATAATTTGAGAAGGACACCAGACAGGGCACCCCCACTTGACTAGAACAATCAGCCCACAATCCACCACCCTACATTATTAAGGCTTACAGCAGGGGGCCGCCAACACTTAGGTGCATAATTTTGCAGAACCTACTTAATTAGTAGTATCTTCTATAGTTTCTTTTGCTTATTTAGTATCGAAATGTTATAGTGCTTTTTGTCCCCACAGTCACACTTTATGATATAATCACTAAAGTCAAGCAACATCAATAATTTTCCATAGAATAGAGAGAGAGAGAGAGAGAATGTAGTTGCGTCCGTTCTCTTTGTGAGGATTCCTATTCTTTGGTATGCGTGTGATCATGTCCAAGCACAGGGATATGAGGTGATCCTTGAACTGTGGAAAAAGTTTTTCTTTATCACGTAAAGAAGAAAATTATGAATGGGGAGAATAAGGAGAATGTCATAAAAATATAAATTAAAATGATTCTTTCTTTTTCTTGATGACAACAATAGATTTTTTTAAATTAAAATGATATGCTTGTATATTGACATCTACTAATATTTTGACATATTTATTTTTATTTTAATTATTAAAAAAGATATATGTATTAATAAGTAATATTTTATTAAAGTGAATGTTAGTATAAAATTTTTTATGCATACTAATTAAACTTTTTATTTTTACCTGATACAGTGGTCAAAAGTCTATCTTTTTTTCCTTTACTATCTTAATTGAATTAAAATATTTATTTTCTGTCTATATATTTAGTTTTTAAATTTGTATGAAAAAACGTGTTTGAGATATAAATATTTATAAACTTGCATTTAAGAGCTTAATTTTACCATAGTTAAATTCTAACAATATGAGTCTTTTCATGAGTAATCAGCAGTTTGATAATTGTCACCTTATTTTTTCAATTGATTTAAATTTTCTCATAAAATAGTAGAGAACTTAAACTTTGTCTAATTTCAACAATATCTTTTTTCATGAGAATTGTGCATAAGATAAGGAAAATGTACATTTCATAAAAAAAAGGAAAATGTAAAATGTTGAATTGGAATATTCATTTTTTTTAAAAAAAACTACACGTAAATTTTGGAAAAAGACAAACACAGTGGCTAAGAAGTAAGAAATGACCTACCGTTCTTATAAGAGACTCGCACCGAATAATATATTCCTCTATTGTGTCCGTCTTTAAAAAAAAAAAAACTAAGTTGAGAAAATATTAAATTATTTATTTAATTGTTATAGTTTCACTCTAAATATAATGTAGTTCTTTTAGTTCAAAATTAATTAAAATGTTCTTATAATTGCGAAACAATTCAAAATTATCATTATTAGGTAGATTCGTTTCTTACTTAACGTGAAATTATAAGGACTAAATATAAATTATTTTGCAATGTTTAAAAATTATAAAGACTGTTTTGCATTATTTAAAATTTATATGGACATTTTAAAATGATTTTTAATTTTTTCCTGGAATTTTAAAACGACTTTAAACTATAGTAACTAAATTAAATTTAGAGTGAAACGGACTAAATGAATAATTCAACCTTAAGAAAATATTAAATACACATTGCTTGTGAATGTGTAAATTTAGGATGTTATATCAACGTGTGTTGGTCCGAATGAAATGAGTTCGAGTCTCTTAAGCATGTAATATTAGTTTGATTTTTGAAATTCATGTGTATGAAAATAATACTGTTAAGAGAGATTTCTACTTAAGCACCTGACGTATTCTAAGAGAATAGTCTCTCACCTATCGAGTTAAAATACTATATAAAAAAAATTAGGGTGGTATAACAAATCAAAATAAGTGTAAAGTGAGTTTTCTAAATTAATGTTTGATGAATTCAATTAAATTTACATTTACGTAGTTAAGAGTCTTAATAGAAATGACTTGAAGTCTTTTTGGAGATTATTTAATTTCAGGATCAAATCTCAACCAAATTATGTACCAAAAATTAATTATATATGTACCAAAAAAAAAAAACTCAACCAAGTTTTGCTTACACTGTAACTTATGTCTTTTATATCGGGTCTTATACCTCCTTTGCAATAAACTAAAATTCACTTTTATCATTTTATGCGTATAAATATAAAGTTTCTATTAATAATTTTTTTTATAAAGTGTATAAATATAAAGTTATAATATGTATTATTTGACAATAATGTGTTACTAACGTATCCTGAACACAAATCAAATAATTAATAGCGTTATTTGACAGAGAAAAGGTGAAACACTGAAGGCAGTGGGATGTGGTCGTGTGGCCGACTTGCTTGGTCCTGGTGGTGCTGCTTCCTCTTACCATAAATAGGAATTTTTTGTTTGTTGTGAAATACCTGATACTGGGGAACCCTTGTCCTTGTTCCTTCCTTTCATTAGTTTTTCACTGACAAATTTTGCCCTTCAACAAATTTGTGTTTTTTTCCCAAGATTTTCAAGTTGAAAAGCATGGGTTAAAATATAAGATTAGTCCTTGTAATTTTCATTATTTGATTGTTTATATTTCTAGAGAGTAATGATTTCTGTTCTGGATTGGGATCCAACTCTCACGTCAATGGGAGCAATTCGACCAATCAGAGCAACTTGGTTTTATGCATCACAGATCACGGCATTAGTGAGTACTACCTCTTCAATAATGGTTATATAATCAGGAGACAATTATTCTCAACAAATCTCACATAAATAGAAGTGCTCACATGACTCATCAATAGTCATAACTCCTCATTAATGACAATTCAAATTAGAATTCTCTCATATCTTGCTTAACAACTAAACATTACTCCCCTATAAATAACTGACTAAGTCACTCAAGTATCTCTTTATCCTAAATACCTTATCCTAGTGTATAGTTTTACTTAAACATTGAAGTGTCTTTATAAATATATCATCCCTCAACTTCGTTGTTGCTACCACAGTACTAAGGAAAAAAACACCACCTTTCACTTACTAGAAATCTTTTTAAGTGATCTCTTTTAAACTTGTTCAGAACAATTTTTATACTTTTTACTATTGAGGGGCCAATAATTTAATGATAAAAAATAGAGGTCCATATATATATATATATATATATATATATATATATAAGAATAAAACTCGAATATAAAATTTAAAAACTAATCTTGTGTTTTAATCAAAAGCATGAGTATTGATGTAAACATAACTAATTACACAAAATATATTAGTAATAATTTAAAACTTAAATTTGTTTAAAATCTTTTATTATAATTTATGACATCATCAATTTTATTGGTGAAATCAATTATATGTCATATTTTTTTTATTTTTTGTAAATCACAAAGTATCTTTTACAAGTTCAATCTGTTTTTGAATTGTTTATGAGATTGATTATTATTTGACCACAGGAGCACAATATTTAGTATGGCCGATAATGGGTCCGGATCAACCCGATGACCCAACCAACCCAACCCAATATAAAATATTCAAGTTGATTCGGGTCATCGAGTTAGTTTGGGTAGCACCCGATCAACCTGTCCACTTATTGGTTCGGGTGACGAGTTCAAAAAACCAACTTGATGACCCGATTAAAAACGACGTCATTTTGGTAATAATACCTTCTTCTTTCACTTTCTTACCTGAGTGTCAGCCTCTCCTCCTCATTCATTTCTCCTTATTTCTTTCTTTTTCTTGTTCCTTCTTTCTGCAAATCCTAAATTAAAAACCCTAAGCGCCACCCCTTAAAAAAACCAGCAAGATGAAATACGATATGCAGAACAAACTTTTCTTAGAGATTTCTCAAAGTCTGAGTAAAAAATTTCTCAGAAACACAAAAAGATCTTCAGACAAATCTGAGATTTGAGAAAGAAAAAGTATGAAGGATGAATTTGCAGATCTGCTCTTGGATCTTGCCAGTGTCACTTGCACGATCCTATCGGCGTCACTCGCACGATCGCACAAGCAATGACGTCATTGGTGGCGTCACTTGTAGGTTGCAGCCAATCACTTGCAATGGCATCTCCGTCTCTCTGATGCATCAATCATGGATCGACACTCGCAACCAATCATCACTCGTCCAGCCGCCGGCGTCGCAAGGAAAGGGAAGGCTGGAAAGAAGGCATAAGGTTTGGTTGAGGTAGAGAGTCTTTTGCCCAGGCTAAATCGAGTTGGTATAGTGAAATGTAAAATGAAAAGAAAGAAGGGTCTTTGAGATTGATCTGACATTTGAGGCACTAGAAGGCCAAGGCAGTGCTATTGCGACGGTGGTTGTTGCTGTCGTTCCTGGTAGAGTTGTTTTCTTCACCCTTCATTTATCCTGAGAAACACATCGTCGCCACTTTTGGTGTTGGCGCCGTTGGCTCCTGCGAAGGCTATGATGACGGCGATGGCGTTTTCTTCTGATTCCATCTCTGTACTAGGTACAAGAGTTCATGTTACTGCTAGAGGATTGAGAAGTGAGAACTTGAGATAACAATTAGGTTTTCTCCTTTGTAAACTAGGTCAGATGGAGACTTGGAACCTAATGGGTTTTTTATAAACTCAATATGAGGGTTAAATGAATAACCCGATGACCCAACCCGATCCAACCCGCCTATAGGTCGGGATTAGTTCGGTTCGGGTTATCTAATTTTTTTTTTGAAAAATCGACCCAATCCAACCCAAACTTAATTGATTAGTTTGGATTATTTTTCTCTCTTAAACTCGACCCAACCCAACCCATGTGCAACCTTATTTAGCCTCCATACTTTCTTAAATTATACTATCACATTTCTCATTTTCAATTGCACTTTTATGAGATTTTAATATAAATTTCATCCATGTACGAAAAAGAAATATTAAATTTCATTTTCCTTTTGCCGATTTTCCTCATGAGATCCAACTTCTTTTTTCTTTCTCTTTATGATTATAACCAGAAAGCTTTGCATATGTGCTTGTGCGAAGTCCACACAAGTCACTACTTTCATCAAAACTTAGTTTGACTTTTTCATTTCAACAGTATATATATATATATATATATATATATATATATATATATATATATATATATATATATATATATATATATATATTACTTATATTTACATAATTTTTACTATTTAATTATAATTAATAATATCTAAAATTCATATATATTTATACTATAATTTTATCATCTATACAAAGACAGATTTGAGTCTTTTCATTTTTTTAAGTAGTTAAGTAAATGAGAGAGATAAACACAAAAAAATTATTAATAAGACTTAATTATAATGTGTAATTTTTTTTATAATCTTTATATTTATGTTTCTTTTTCATTTAACTAAAACATTCATATCTACACAAAGACATGAGTACATGTAAAAAGAAGTATGTGTGCAACAAGTGTTTATAATTATATGTACGATTCTCTATCTATACAAAGAAAATTATTGATGAGGTCTAATTATAATGTGTGAATTTTTTTTATAATCTTTATATTTATCTTTCTTATTCAGTTAACTAAAACATCAATATCTATACAAAGGGATGAAGATCACCTGTCCTCATTTTTTATTTTTGTCCCTGTTCTTTCATTTAAATTTTGACAAATATAAAATAAATTAAATGAGAAGGAGACATGTAATTAAGTTTAAAACACTTGTCAAAATTTAAGTAAAGAGACAAAAAAAAAGACAGATAATAGAGACAAGTGATCCTTATCCTATACAAAGACATGAGTATATGTAAAAAGAAGTATGCGTGCAACCAGCATTTATAATTACATGCACGATTCTCTATCTTTGTTGTTTTTATTCTCTTACCGTTTTCGATAAATGGCAAACTTAATCCCACCTTCTATAGAAAAAAAAATACTATATTACCCAATTTGTACAGCAAAATAGTAGAAATGTGTTTTACACAAGATTTCTATGCATAAAACTTTCACAAGAGAGACTTGAACCATTGGAAGTGAGAAAAAAATAGGAGAGAAAAGGAAAAAAGAAAGAGAAAAATGAATATTCATGATAAAATATTTTAAAATTTGTGAGGTATTTTATTTATGTAAAAACACAATGGAAAAAATAATCTGCACTAGCATCAATATAGACATGTGAACTCTTTTAATTTTAACAGACTAATTTAAATTTGTTGTGTTGCTATATCATATAGCATATCCATATTTTTTTAATTAGGAAAACAAAAGACTATAAATTAAATCAACCGATAATCCCATTTTATAAAATAATCCATAGTTTAGTCTAATATTTTTTTATTTATCAACAGCATAATTGTCAACGGTATTTTTCTTTTTTATTATTTATAAAAAAAGTATAATATTTTTTAATATTTGTTTATTAATTCAACTTCCTTTTAAAATTTTTTTTAATTTGAACACATTTTCGTATAATTTATTTCTTCTGTTTATAATATCTTCCCAGTAGTAATGCTCAAAATGTGTTTCTCACACCACACGCCTAATTATATCTTTATCTATATATTCTTAATTCACACAATTCACACTTCATTTGTCTTGTTTACTTAGTTCTATATATATGATCATTAATTACTATCTGGAAACTTATTAGCATCTTAGACTTCTTACGTATTATATTTATTGTTAGATCCAACGAATATATTTAATAAGGCTTATAAGGTGTTTTATTGTCATTCACTTGTAATTACTTTGTTTTTCAACCACATATGGTTTGATAGTATCACTATGGTGTTTATTTAAAAAAAATTAATAATCATTATGTTGTTTAACCCGAATTAAATTATTAATCTTTCTACCTATAAAGGTTGACCCAATTAGTAAGTAAGCTTTATAGTTAACGAATTTTTACAATACTAGGGATTTGAAAGCATTTGTGAGGAGTACAACCTCAATACTCCAAACAAGAATTAATCACATATACAAAGGCTGTGGGAAACTTCCCAACAACAAAAAGCTTATTAATCTTTCTAGTTGAAGAAATTACATTTATCTTTTTCCATCAAGGGTATACACGAATAGTGGAGTAGTATTTACGATTTTTCCTTCCATTTAATTCCCCATGATGTACTAAGCGGTAGGTTGCCCTTGCCCAAAACCAACCTGAAATTGAAGGGCTTATTCCTACAATCAGGACATAGTGACTGGGTTTGGGCAATAGGACCAAGCGTAACCATAAATATTGGAAGTTAATACCATGAAGTGCCCAAGTTCCAGTGGGTAGGAAAAGTTAAAGTGCAGCAAAAGTGGCCAACACAATAGTTGGGCTCTAGTCTAATCACTATTCCAGTACACTCCAATTAAGAAGCATAGAAGGCCAAGAAAAAATTTTGAGATTCACAGCTATAAGGCCCAAGTACGTTTCAGTAGGGCTGTCAATTCGGGCCAGCCCGCTACGGGCCAATGATTTTCAGGTTGGGTTAGGCCGGGCTAACAAATTGTTAGCCTAACCCAGCCCTCAATGGGTCACAGGCCAAGTGGGTCAGCCCATTGGTATGTTTTTTTTACTTCACTTTTTTCTCCATTACATTGCTGTTACAATGTTATTGATTTCACTTCAAACTATTTTTTTTAGTCGAATGCAAGACTTCAACTTCAAGTTCGGTAGTTCACGTCTTCAGTCTTCATGAATCACAAATCACAAGCAATTTTTTTTTTGGTCCAACAAATCACAAGTGTTGTTTTACTGTTTCTTAGTTTTTTTTTTGGCTATTCTTTCCTTATTGGACACGATAGTGGACACTGACATTGGGTCTGCGCAGTCTTTTGATGGATCATGGATTGGACTTTGGCCTTGCCCAAGAATTATAGAATAAAAAGAATGTAAAAGTATTTTTTAAAAAAAGTTTTTGCACCTGCGGGTAAACCCGGCCCATTGCGAGTCAGCCCACATAGGGTTAGCTTATTTTTGAGATGGGTTGGGTCGGGCCAAAAATAATTTGGATTAGGATTTCCTTAGCTCAACCCTCATTTTTTGTCGAGTTAATCAGGTTTGACACCTCACGTTTCAAGCGACAAAATATAATCTCTAGTTATGTAGCTTAGTCTAGTTCAAACAAAACAGTGGATAAACTTTTTCTTAAGTCAAATTATTTCCAAAACACATGGTGCCACTTGAGATATAACTCGAGTAAGAAAATTATTTCTCTAAAGTGAGTTTATTTATAAAGTAATTAAGTAAGAGTGTATCTATTATTAAATTATTTAATATATTAAGATATCTATGCACTTTATCAAATTTAAAGTGAATACACTCTTACTTATTTATTTTAAAAATAAATAAATAAATAAATATATATATATATATATATATATATATATAAACTTGAAACCAAAAATTAAAAAAATTAAAAAAGAAGCAGCAGCTTATTTGGGTATCCAATAATGAATAATCAACACCTAACCTGGCAGCAGATGATAGAAACAACTACCTTGTATACTTTTATGTAATTCTTCTATTCAATCATTTCCACCATTTTGAATTGTATATTAACATTAATTATATATTTGATTTCTTACGCATTTGTATTGTTTTAGGTTTGATTTCGTAAGATTTTCTTCAAGGGATTATGGGAATCTACTTATTGCCCAAATGATCCCTCGTTAGATCCTATCTCTAGAAAATTTTCATGAAAGTAATTATTCCCTGAAAACATATCTTAGATTAAACATTAATTAGCTATCGTTAACATGGGGAAAAAAGTAGCTATCGTTACCTAATGTAATTTTCTAGAATTTTTGTTGGTCTACGTTGAGTTACTTTCCATTTTGAATGGGATTAGGAAACTGTATACTTTACCCTTTTTTTATTTCCACCTCTGCTTTTTGAAAGGTGCATCAAAACGTGGGCATCCAATGCGATCTCCAATATTGAAAATCATAATTATGTTCAATAGTGGGAATTGAGAACAACTATTTAAGTATGCACACAGCTCATAGTTTAAGCAACAACGTTTTTTTTTTGGTATAGTGGGGAATTCTTATAAATCCACATTGTGCTTAGCTTCAAATCTTGCCATGGTTGTAGCCAATAAAGGGTGGCGTATAACCTACTCCCTAAATGTTTTGGGGCATCCATGTTTCATGAAATTTAATAGTTATTACATATAAGTTTGGTTGAGTGAAAAAGGTGAAGTTAATTAAGGGAGCGTCTTCTTCCTCTTTCGGGACGACTTGTCCCTCCACCCTTTTTGGCGTCGCCATATCTATAAAGCTACAAATATTTAGAAAAGGAAAGTTACAACAGGTAGTTTTAATAGTAGATCTAGGTGCCAGAAAGTAGTGAGGTCAAGGGTGCAAGTGGCGGCGACTAGTGGTGGTAAAACGGGTTCACCTTGCTGGGTTAACTCGCCAATCCGTCATTTTTTGACGGGTTGAGTTCAAGTTTTTAATTCACTTTTATTTTTCAACCCGTATAATCCGTCCCGCATAACCCGCGGGTTAAGCGGGAGGGGGGGTTAGCCCGTTGGATTGAATTTTTTTTAAGTATTATAAATGAGTCTTTTTATTTGTGTTTGTAGTATTTTTATGTATATGATACTAATTTTATTTTATTTATTTATTTTTTAGTCTCTATAAATTATAATTTTTCTATTTTTTAAATTTTTGTAGTTTTTTTTATTTTTTATACATTTTTTTTATTTTTAGATGAGTTAGGTGAGTTTACTCGCCAACTCTCCTACTTTTTTCTCATTTTCTCTTTTATGCAGGTCAACCCGCCAACCCATCTTAAAACGGGGTAAGTTTGCTTTTCCAACTCATTTCTCAAAATGGGTCAATCCACCCGGCCCCACATTTTGGCGGGTTGGCCGTTTTGCCAAAAGGTGTGACCTATGGGCGACAATGCAAGGGTGTGACCTGCGGCGATGTGAGCATCCATTATCAATAGTATATACTTGACGGAGCACGGATGCTCCAAAAGATTTAGGGAACATATAAAACAGAACCTCAATAAAGATTCATTATCTTTTCTAGGAGAGAGAGATTATTCTAATTGTATTAGAAAAAAGGTAAAAGAGATACTGAAGAAAAATTCAAATGGATTAGTATATGCATTTAGGGTGTGAGTAGAGCAATTGAAAGGAGAGTATGTTGGATTAAATATCACATGTGATGGTACATGTGACTTATCTTATTAGTTTAATAAGTAATTAAATTAAGTTAATGTGTTAAATTCTTATTGAGTAAAAGAGAAATAGTAGTTTTACACTTATAATAACTGTCAATTTGATGGAAGTTAGTAGTATTTAATAAATAATTTTTACGTAAAACTCAAGGTTCTATTCTTGACCGTAAAGCGTTTCTTCTTCTCTTATCATCACTAAAGTAGAAGAAAAGGGTAAAAGAAAGACAAAGTAATAGAAAACTAGTTTTTGATATTTATCTAACACTTTTGGAATATAATTTGTTCTTTATTCATGAATAAATGTTAGTACTTTTATATATTCTTATTTGTGAGAATTATAAATTCTAAGATTTTTATGTTTAAATATAATAATTTTTCTATATTAAGATTCCTTAGAAAACTACAAATTAACATGTAATATCAAAATAAAGTTATAGAATTTATAATTCTCTATTGATGATGATTAGTTTTTTCAATTTGTATCAACTCTAACTATAAAAATTAGAGATTTTTTATTATGTTATTTCACTGCATTATATAGATTAATTTTATGATTTATTATTGACTCTAATTATGAATTGTTGAACCTAAATGTATATTAATTAGATAAATTCTTGGGGCACCGTTTTTTCGTGGATTAAGTCGTAAACCCATACGAACTAATAGGATATATGCTTGATTGCGTAATAGGATATATTATGCTCGTGTCACCGTCATTTCATGATTGATTGCGAAATACGATATATGCTTTACGTAAAACATCCAAAGGAAGTGGTTTGGATATATGGCTGGTTTGGATATTTCATAACAGGAACGTGTTTGGAAGGAGAGCCTGGAATATAGGTCTTGTGTCCTGTGTCACTTTTTTCACGAAAATTGCATGCTTTTAATTGATTGCATGCTTTCTGATTTGCTGCAATACTATATTATAATTATTTATGAAATATTTGTATTTTGAAAATAAAGTATGGTAGATTTGTTATTTATTAAAGTGATCAAATCTTTAAATTAATTTAATTTTAAATTATATAAATTTTTTTTTCAATTACTCAAAAAATAAATGTTATAAGTGACATGTTGCTATTTGTATATAGATAAATTGAAGTTTATTGTTATAAGACATTTATGAATTGTTTAAAGGTTAATTAATTGTCCTTATAATAAATGAATATGATTATTGGTAGGATAAGTGTATTATTAATTTTATTTATATATACAAAAATAATAAACATTTCTAATCAGTGCATATATTATTGTCAAATAATGTTAAATTTATTAGCATTATTATGTTTTTTGTTGTTTGGTGATGTATCACCTAAAGAAAAATATTGATATAAATTAAATGCTTAAGTAATTTATTGTCTGAATCTAAATAATATATTAATTTATGATTCAAAGTATTAATGTTAGACATGTGATCATTACAATATTTGTCCTCATTTCTTTAAATTCGCTTGCTTTATCTGTTTCAGTGTTTAATGAGTTGAACTTTTTTTATCGGAGTGAACAAATCTAATTTCACCTCGGTGTAATAGATCTTGATTTGACACTTCATATTGAGAAACCTGCTGCTATTACTACTGCTAGTAACAATGAAGAGACTTGAGAAATGTCAAATAGACTGAGCCTGATGTTTATGCGAATAAGCATAGCAAATAACATCAAGTTTGTTTTTCCCAAAACTGAAAGTACTAAAGAATTCATGAGTTTTATGGAAGAACGCACCCATATTGTTGACAAGTCTTTTGCTGGGGTATTAATGAATACTTTAACCACCACAAAGTTTGATGGTTCTCATACTATGCATGAGCACGTCATTGAAATGACAAACATTGCAGGAAGACTCAAGTCATTGGGAATAGAAGTGGATGAAAATTTTCTTGTGTAGTTCATTTTGAACTCATTACCATATGAGTATAGTCCATTCCAAATGAACTATAACACCATGAAAGATAAATAGCAAACTAGACTTAAAAATTAAGGAAATCACTTTATCCATTATGTGAACCATTAAGGAGTTGGAAAGAAAGTTGAAAAGAAACATGAAAAGGGAAAAGGACTATTAAAGATTAATGAATCCTCTGTCAAAATCCAGAAGAAAGAGTCAAACAATAATAGATGTCATTTTTGTGGGAAATATGGACACTTCTAGAAGGATTGCCCAAGACGTAAGGCTTGGTTCGAAAAGAAAGGTAAGCTTAATGCTTATGTATGTTTCAAATCAAATTTAACTAAAGTTTCCCATAATACTTAGTGGATTGATTCTGGATATACAACTCATGTTTCTAATATGATGCAGAGGTTCCTTACAATCCAAACCATAAGCCTAAATGAGAAGTTCGTCTTCATGGGGGGTAGAGTGAAGGTTCCAGTGAAAGGTGTTGAGACTTACCATTTAATCCTAGACATTATACGTCATTTAGATTTATTTAAAACTTTTTATGTACTTAGTATTTCTAGGAATTTAGTTTTTTTTCTCTAAACTTGATGTTGCTGAATACTCTTTTAGGTTTGATAATGAATGTTTTAATTTGTATAAGCATACCTGTATGATTGGTTCTGGTATACTTTGTGATGATTTATATAAATTGAATCTTGATAATTTATATGCTAAAACTCTTATGACCTTGCATCATAATGTTGGCACTAAAAGTAGTTTAGTGAATGAACGTTCTGTTTACTTATGAAATAAACGTTTGGGTCTCATTTCCTAAAAAAGAATAGAAAGGTTGGTAAAGAATGACATCCTTCCAGATTTAGATTTCACTGACTTTAATATTTCTGTGGATTGTATTAAGGGAAAACAAATAAAATACACAAATAAAGGTGCCACGAGAAGCACTCAACTTCTTGAAATTGTACACACCGATATATGTGGACCCTTTGTCGTCAATTCTTTCGGTAAAGAAAATTACTTTATCACCTTTATTGACGATTATTCATGTTAGATATATGTCTATTTACTGCATAAGAAATCTCAAACAGTTAATATCTTGAAAATTATGTGAATGAAGTTAAAAGGCAATTGGACAAAAAGGTGAAAATAGTAAGATCAGGTAGAGATTGTGAGTATTATGGAAGATTTGATGAAATTGGACAATATCCAAGTTCATTTGCTAAGTTCCTAGAAAAACGTGACATATGTGCTCAATACACAATGTCAGACACATCACAATAAAATGGTGTATCATAAAGGCATAACAAAACTTTAATGGATATAGTCAGGAGCATGTTAAGTAACACGTCTTTACACTAGTCATTGCGAATGTATGCTTTAAAAATTGTCGTATATTTGTTGAACAAGGTTCCTAATAAGGAAATTCTAAAGATACCTTTTAAACTGTGCATAGGTAGGAAACCCAGTTTAAGGCACCTGCATGTTTGGGGATGCCACACAAAAATAAGAATATATAATCCACATGAAAAGAAATTAGATGCAAGAATAATTAGTGGATATTTCATTAAATATCTAGAAAAGTCTAAATGGTATAGATTTTATTATCCTACCCATAGTATAAGAATTGTTGAAACTGAAAATGTTTGGTTCATTGAAAATGGTGAGATCAATAGGAGTGAAACTTCACGAAATGTGGAGATTAATGAAGTTGGAGTACAAGTTCCTTTAACTTGTGCTCCTACTTATGAAATTGTTGTTCCTTATGTTGTTAAGCCATATAACAATCAAGAAGAATAACAAATTAATGATCCCGATGTTAACAATGAACCTATAGTAGAACACCACAAGAAATAACATTAAGAAGATTCCAAAGAGAAAGGAGATCTGCTATTCCGAGTGACTATGTGATATATCTACAAGCATTAATTAGAAAATGATTTGGGAATTAATGTTTTACACACCATTAATAGTGATAATGTTGATAAATGGTTAGATGCCATGAAAGATGAGCTTAAATCAATAGAACATAATGATGTATGGGACCTTGTGGAATTACCTAAAGGGTGCAAGAGAGTTGAGTGTAAATGAGTTTTTAAGACTATGCGTGATTCTCATGACAACCTTGAACGCTACAAGCCCTGTCTTGCTGCCAAAGGTTTTACTTAAAAAGATGACATTGACTATAAGGAAACATTCTTGCCAGTTTCTAAGAAAGATTCTTTCAAAATTATTTTGACATTAGTAGTTTATTATGATTTAGAGTTGTATCAAATAAATGTAAAAATCACCATTCTAAAGGGAATTTAGAGGAAGATGTTTATATGGATCAACCAATTGAATTTTCAGTTGAGGGGAAAGAACACATGATGTGTAAACTTAATAAATCAATATACGAACTTAAGCAAGCTTCCTGGCAATGGTATCTTAAGTTCAATGATACTATTGTATCATTTGGATTTAAGAAAAATACTGTTGATCCATGTATATATCTAAAGGTTAATGATAGTAAGTTTATCTTTTTGATTCTGTATATTGATGACATCTTGCTTATAATTAATGATCTTAGTATACTAAGTGAGGCTAAGAAGTTTCTCTCTAATAACTTTGAAATGAAAAATATGGAAGAGGTAAACTATGTGATTGAAATAAAAATATTTCGTGACAGATCACAAGGATTGTTAGACTTGTCTCAGAAAGCATATATCAATAAAGTTTTAGAGAGATTTGGAAAGTTACAAAGAAAGTATTAAGATACTTGTAAGGAACAAATGATCACATGCTTACTTATAGAAGATCTGATCGTCTTGAGGTGGTTGGATATTCAGATTCATATTTTACTGGTTGTGTAGATATAAGAAAGTCCACATTTAACTATTTGTATCTTTTAGCCAGAGGAGCGATATCATGAAAGAGTGCGAAGCAATCAGTCATTGCTGCATCCACCATGGAAGTTGAATTTGTAGCATGTTTTGAGACCATGGTTTCAGCTAAGTGGTTGCAGAACTTTATTTCAGGATTTGGAATAGTCGACAATATTTCTAAGTTGCTGAAAATTTATTGTGATAAGTCCACAGTTATCTTTTTTTTTTAAAAAAATGACAAGTATTCTAAAAGTGCTAAACATATAGAATTGAAATACTTTATCATTAAAGAAGAACCTAAACACTCCTACAAATCCGATAATTAACATTCCTTCAACTGCCCCTACTTTCTCAAGACATTCAGTAGATGGATCGGCAATTAATATAAACCTAACTGGTGTAAATTTTGAACTTAATGTTCCTTAACCAATTTACCAGCAAACTCATAGATCAGAATCACCAGAATATTCACCCACTAGATCCCAAGTCATTAATGTATTAACTAAAGAAGAACCCTTTGAAATAGATAAAAAATGGATAAGTAATGATTTTGAAGCTCATTATAATAAAGATAAAAGATAATGGTATTTTACGAATTTTAGTAAAGAACAGACTACTAAATTTAGAGAAGAGTTTTACTCATACTTAATAGAACAAGAAATCAATATATATTTCCTAATAGACCCATCTATAAGGTAATTAATGTCCCAGAATCCGACTTAAAAAATATACACTTTGGCTCAAAATCTGATAGCTCTATTGAAGAAATTAAGAAAAATTAGAACAGTTAACCATAGGAACGAGTTCTACACCCAAGATACATACTTTACAAAAAATTGAAGAATTAGAAAATGAACTTTTAAATCTTCAAGTTAATAAGTTAAGAAAAGATATGTCTGTCTCAAAAACTAGGAATTATTATCCAAGACCCACATATCCTGATGTTCAGTATGAAGAAAGACTTTTTCAAGATTCTGTAGCCTTTACTGGTGAATCAATTAATGAATGGAATATAGACGGATTAGGTGAACAACAAATTTTAGACACTGTTCAACAAATGGACAAGTATTTGAAGATGTTGTAACAACTCTTTTGTTCACAATAACAAAGCATTTTATAGGAGAATCCTTAAAATTTCAGCAAAGAATTGCAGACCAAATTATTAATCTATATTGTCCCTCCATGTCTGATTATAGATGGTATAGGGATATGTTTTTGTCTAAGCTATATTTAAGAAGTGATGCATCAGCTGATTACTGGAAAAAAAAATTTATAGCTGGTCTTCCTAAATTGTTTGCAGAAAAGGTTAAAGTAATAGAAACTGGATTGCAAGTGTGTTTAGACCTTAAACTTCAACATAAGCTTAAGAATGAAGCTAAAACTACTAGAAAAAAAACTAGGATCATTTTGTTCCCAGTGAGGAATAGAATGAGTCAAAGCTCCAAGTAGACAAAAGAAAGTTCAGAAATATATTCCTCATAAATCAAGAAAATCTAGGCGCTACTATAAAAAATACTATAGAGAAGAAGCAAGCTCATCAAAACCTAGATCATCAAAGAAAGATAAGTATAGATTATCTAAGTCTAAAAAAGAGATAGTATGTTATAAATGTGGCCGAGTAGGACATTATAAGAAAGACTGTGAAGTAAAACAAAAAATTAATAATCTAAAAATTGATGAAGAATTAAAGAAATATTTAATAAATATATTAATTAATGAATCTAAATCTTTTGAAGAAGAATACAGTTCTGAAGAAGAAATGGTTAATCAATTAAAAGACTCATCTTCATCTGAATCAGAAAGTGATAATGACAAAGAATGTACAGGCTTAGAACCAGAACTATGTGATTGTTCATCATGCTTAAAAACTATTAATATAATTACTAGAGATCAAGTATCATCATTATTAAGCATAATAGAAAACATGGAAGAATCATCTGTTAAGTAAGAGTTCATTCAGCAAATAAAAGAATTTCTAGAATACAAAGATAAGAAAAAAGAAGAAGTGCAAAAGATAGATATGAAAGAAATATTAGAAAGATTTAAGAAACCTCAAAGAAATGAAGTTACCCTAAAAGATTTACAGCAAGAAATAAAAAATTTAAAGAATGAAGTTAAATTACTTAAAGAAAAAGATACTGATTTAGAATTCAAAATGCTAAAGTTACAAGCACAAATAATAGTACAAAATCAAGATATAAGTATCAGTCAAGACCCAGAAAAAGATCCTTATATTCATTTATTAAGTCAAGTAATTGTTCATAAATGGCATTGTCCAATAGAGTTAGTAATAAAAGATGAACGATTTAATTTTATAGTCTTAATAGACTCAGGAACTTATGTGAATTGTGTTCAAGAAGGATTAATCCCAACTAAGTATTACGATAAGACCACAGAGTCGTTAAGTAGTGCTTCCAGAAATAAAATGCAAATTAAATATAAGTTAAATAATGCTAAGATCTGTAAAAATAAAATTTGTTATAAAATCTCATTTTTATTAGTAAAAATTATTTTTGAGCAAATAATTCTAAGTACTCCCTTTTTATCTTTACTATACCCATTCTCAGTAAACGAAAAAGGATTAGTTACTAACATTAGGAAAAGAAATTTGTTTTGAGTTTATAAAACCACCCTTATTTAAAGAATTAAACATGGTTCAAGATTCATTAATTTCTAAGATTAACTTAATAGAAAAGAAAACAAAGCACATAAATATGTTAAGCAGAGAAGTTCAATATAAAAGAATTCAATAACAGATAAATAAACCTCAAGTTCAAGATAAGATAAAAAATGTTCAACAGAAATTTGAACAAGAAGTATGTAGTGAATTCCCTAATGCTTTTAAAGAATGAAAAAGGTATACAGTTACTTTATCATATGAAGAAGGATTTGAAGAAATTAATATCCCTACTAAAGTAAGACTTATTCAAATGAATCAACAATACTTAGAATATTGTAAGAAAAAAATTCAAGAATATTTAGATAAGGATTTAATTAGACCAAGTAACTCTCCTTAGAGTTGTGCAGGATTTTATGTTATGAACGCTTCAGAAATAGAAAGAGGTGCCCCCAGACTAGTAATTAATTATAAACCTTTAAACAAGATTTTGAGATGGATAAGATATCCGATTCCTAATAAAAAGGATTTAGTAAGTAGAGTTCATCAGGCTAATATATTCTCAAAATTTGATATGAAATCTGGATACTATCAAATAGAAGTAGCTGAAGAAGGTACAAAATTGCTTTTGTAGTACCCTTTGGACATTACGAATAGAATGTAATGCCTCAAGGATTAAAAATGCCCCTTCAGAATTTCAAAATATAATGAACAATATTTTGAATCCTTACTCAAAGTTCACCATAGTATATCTAGATGATGTATTAGTATTCAGTAACTCTATTGATCAACACTTTAATCATTTAGAAACTTTCTTTAATCTTATTAAAGAAAATGGTTTAGTAATCTCTGCTAAGAAAATGAAACTATTCCAAACTAAGACTAGATTTTTAGGATTCGAAATTAATTAAGGTACTATTGTTCCCATAGAAAGATCCATAGAATTTGCAGATAAGTTCTCCAATGAACTCAAAGATAAGAATACTCTTCAGAGATTTTTAGGATGTGTTAATTATGTAACAGATTTTATTCCTAATATACGAATAATTTGTGCTCCTTTATTTAGAAGGCTAAGAAAATACCCGCCTCCTTGGGATAATCAGATGACTAATGCTATTCAACAAGTTAAGAATTTAGTAAAAAATATTCCTTGTTTAGGACTTCCGGATCCTCAAGCATCTCTTATAGTAGAAACAGATGCCTTTGATCTGGGGTATGAGGGAGTGTTAAAGCAGTTACTACCTGAGTCATCCAAAGAACAAGTCGTCAGATATCACTCTGGAGTTTGGCAACTGGCTCAATAGAATTATAATACTGTCAAGAAAGAAGTTTTATCTATAGTGCTAAGTATCATAAAATTTCAAGATGATTTGTTTAATAAAAGGTTTTTGTTAAAAACTGATTGTAAGGCTGCTCCTTTAATTATTCAAAAGGATGTTAAAAACTTGGTTTCAAAACAGATTTTTGCTAGATGGCAAGCACTGTTATCTTGTTTTGATTTTGATATTCAACATATTAAAGGAAAAGATAATTATCTTCCTGATTTTCTAACCAGAGAGTTTTTGCAGGGCTACAATGGCCGCTAGCTCCTCATCAAAATCAAAGGCTAAGAAAATTACTCTAGATAAGTACATGCAGATTTCTGCAGATAAGAACACTAAGATAAGTACAAGGTCATCTACCTCCTTAAAAGGGTCTTCCACCCTAGTTCATGTTCCTAATCCTATTCAGTCTGTACGACCTTCATCTCCCTCACCCAATAGGTTTACACCTCTATCTTACTCACAAACCATTACTAGTACTCCTTCTAGGACTCCTCAAAGACCAAAACAATTTTCACCGTTACTCACTAATTCCCCCACCACAGAAGAATGTAAATATGTTAAAAAAATATTTTTGAACCGATAATCACCCTCGAACCAGGATTCTTTTCTCCTCACTTGACCCCTCGAGAAATCATTCAGAATATGCTTCCCCAAGATTTTCATTTTGTTCCTCAAGAGTCTCTTAAAAAGAACAGGATTTTTTTATGAACTCATCCTCATTGATACTGAATCAATCTCTTTAGATCATTATTATAGTGATACCAATCCTGATTATATTGATTTTTCTAAAGTAAAGATCCTTAAGGTTTTAGGTCCAAAAGATTGGAATCAAGCTCCTCACACTCCAAAATCATTTTCAATAAAATTCGATCATCAAACTTATACTTATTGGGATTATCAGCAAGCTTGGTACAGATTTATGCTCCTCAGGCCATATTCTCACTCTTGGTTCTTTTGGTTCCAGAAAGGGATAAAAAACTTTCCTTCATGGTTTGCGGATTGGATGTGTACCACTGGTCCTTGTGGTGATATTCTTCCTCAGCTTGCTAAGGATTCCTATAATTTGTTTACTCAAAAAACTGATTTTCCTCAAGGTTCCAGACTTTTACATTTTTATGCTGCTTTTGGAATTGCTTGGATTAATGTTTGGGATTATAATTTCTATCATAAGCATCAGATTCCTCATCCAGAATGGGTCGCCAGAGAATTTAGTGTTAAATGGTGGCCTCAGTTCAACATGAAATTAGTAAGTATTAATGCGGTTAATCAATGGTTCATTGCTAATCCTTCTTTGGTTAAGAATAACCATAAGAAACCATCACAATTTGAAGAACTTAAGAACAAGCTTCTTCAAGAACTGGTCTCTTCTTTCTTAGAACAAGAATTGCTAAACAAAATCAAGACAACCATGTCTACATCTGGTTCGTCTCCTCCCAGTGAAGGAAGTGAAAACAATGACCTTCTTGGTAATAGTAATGAACATGACTGTTATGGTGTTGACCTTTCCAACCTATAAAGGCCCACACAATAAATTATGAAATTTCTCATGAAGGTTCCTTATTTGTCATATTATGAAGCTTCCTGATTTGTTGTTTAGCCAAGCAGGAAATTTCCTAAGATTCCTGTGAAAGTCCCCACGAAGGTTACTTATTCGTTGCTTAGCTAAGCAGGAAATTTCCTATAAAGGTTCTTTATTCGTCGTCTAGCTATTCGTCAAGATTCCTACGAAGGATCCTTATTCGTCTTCTAGTTCATTTGTCTAATTATGAAGTTTCCTAGTTTGTTGTCTTGCCAAGCATGCAGCTTCTTGTGAAAGTTCCTTACTTGTCATCTAGCCAAGCACAAAGCTTCCTATGAAGACTCCTTACTTGTCATCTACCTCAGCACGAAGCTTCCCGTGAAGGTTCCTCACTTGTCACCTAGCTAAGGATGAAGCTTCCTGATGGGTCCATTTTTCGAAGTTTTTTCTCTATATAAGCTGAAGCTCCTTCAGAGAAAGGTATCGAAAAATTTAGTTTTAAAATTTCTGTAAACACTTTGTATCAAAACTCTTGTATTATGTTTCCTCTGTAAACATTTGGAATTCAGCTTTTGTTCAAGACTTGTAATTTTGTATCACGTACTTTGTAAGTATTTTGAAATTATCAATAAAGTATTTTGATCCTAATTTCTGATATTTCTCTTCTATTTTTAAATGCATATTTTTACTACTGTTGAGCCTATGTCATCGGTCCTGTCGTTATTGGTTAGTTAATAAATAAAATTATAATTTATGATTAAAATTTGGATTTACTTATTAACTAACTAATACATTTGATTAATTACGAATTTGTATATCATTAATTAAGTATAGAAAATAGTATTAAAAATTAATGTAAGAATATATGGGTTGTTAAAGTATACATTCCTTATGCTTCAGGTGCGTGTCATAATTTCTCCATATTCTAACTATTGGTCTCAATGTTGAGGTTGTGGTGGGTATCTCCGAGCTTTGGCTTCAAATGAATGCTTTTGGATGTAAGTAAATCCAACGATTAAAACAATTAATGTACACCCTTAAATTGGAAATTATAAAGCTTCAAGTGTAACTCTGCCTAATTTTGATTGAAATTAAACTGCAAAAAAAAAAAAATTAATTGAGTCAATATTTAAATCAATACGTTTGATTTTTATTTTTTTAAAAGACCTATTCAATAACTAATCCAATTGTTCGGTATTAGGCCTAGGCCTAAGATAAAGAGGGATAGAGATTATATGTTCTCATTTTTTGTTTCCTTTTCACTCCTTTCACTTAAATTTTAACAAATATAAAATAAATTAAGTAAAAATAATATATATAATTAAATTTAGAACACTTATCAAAATTTAAATAAAAGACAAAGAAAGAGATAAAAAATGAGAACAAGTGATCTTCATCCAATAAAGAGGCAATTCCGATTATCTTAATCTCATTAGATAGCAGAAAGATTATCCTTTGGACAAGTAGACACTCACTATATAAATGATAAACTAGGCAAAACCTCAAGTATGATTATCTAATATACTTGCATAATGGTGAGCACCAGCACTCTTAGTCGTCTCAGTTAGGACCAGGTATGCCTCACCAACACTAATTTTAATGAAATCCAAACGGAATTTAGTTTAAGAACAGGCATAACTCAACCTAGAAGCCAATGTTAATATTATTACAATAGTTGTATACACAGAGTAACACTTAGTTCCATCGCTTCTTGGATCCTAACTTTTTCTTTCTTGTCCCTGATATAGTAATTTATTTGCTCTATTTTTTTATCTGTCTTTTTAAGAAATTTATTTTATTCTAATTTATTTATTATTTGATAATTTTAAAGATATATTAATTAATATTTTTAAATTTTATTCTATCATTTATTATTTCTATTAAATTTAAAAATCATACATATTAATTTATTTTATAATTTTTTACATATATTTAATAAAATAAAAAACAATTTAATAATATCAATTTATATTTTATTTAATTTAAAATTATTTAAAATATCTTTCTTATAAAAAATCTTAAGAAATAACTAAAAAAGAATCGAAGAAGTAATTATCATATATCATAAGAGAACGAGATAACATCTATCTTTAATGACTCAAAATGTTTTATATACATAAGAATATATATATCATATTTATATAATATGTTAATATAAAAAAATATTAAATTATTTTATATATAATTATAATATACAAAATAATTATTTTATTTATAATTGTAATATTTTTATAATATATAAAATAATTTTATAAATATATTAAATAAAATTAAATACATTTTAGTTGGACTATTACCGGACTGCTCAATCATTATCTCTTTTCATTGGCTGGTTCTGCATTACCAAAAGCTCCGTCTCTTACCAAGTTTTTTGTCCATCACTCTATTGTCTTTTGTCATCATGAACAACTTTCCCCCTCCACACGCTCCCTCCCAGCGCGTCGCTTTCATTATCCCCTAATCATCTCATCAGTAATGTCCTTCCCCTAGTCCCTGGACAGCAATTTATTATGTGTAAATGATGAAACACGTTTTTTTACCATTAAATCAAGAAATTGAAAATAGAATAATTTATTTATTAAAAAAGTATTTACAAAAATTGTAAATTTCAAAGTGATTAATTGATTATATTTTCTATTTTTTTATAATACTTATAAATATTTAAAAATTTAATTTTAAGAGATTAAAGTGTACTTGACAAATAAAAAAGTTTTAGCACAACTTTTTTATCCAATTTTTGGTTCTCCACCGCCTTACACTTTGGCTTCATCTTTATCTTTTTTTATTTGACTTTTCCCTTCATTTTTTTGCTCTCATTTCATGTACATTGTTGCTGAGAAATAGAGCAAGAAGCACGACCAAGAGAGGAAGAAAAGAAAAGGGAGAAAAGGTGAAGAGGAAGAAGAAAAATCTAAGGATTCAAGCTTCCAGAAGCTAGGAAAGAGGTAGGGAATGCTTATTTACATTTTGTTCTTTTATGAATTTTTGAATGAAAAAATTTGTTTTTTGCTGTGTTCTTAGTTGCAAAGTTCACGACCAAATCTTAAATAAAAGGAGAAATTTTATTGATTTTGTGCTTATGTTTCTTAATTTTAAGTGACGAGAATGATGCGTGCTTGATAATGAAACTTCATATATGATTATATAATGGAGTGGTCACGGTTCTCACATGGAGACTCAAGTGCTCCAAGTGTTCACAATTTGATTTTTTATATTGGATGTTAGAAAGTGTTCACACCTTGATTTTCTATGTTAGTTGTTAGAAAGTATTCACACTTCGATTTTTTATGTTGGTTGTTAGAAAGTATTCACACTTTGTGGTTAGCTAGAACCGTGTATTCAACTTTGTTGACTTCTTAATTTTATATATTTGTTTGATAGTTAAATTGACTAACGAGAAAGTAGTTGATTGATGAAATTATTAAATTAGACATGAAAAGAAAGACTTGGTCAAGCCGTGACTTGTCTATAGCTAGTTATACTTGTAATGATTATTTGAAACACTATTATTTTATGAAGAAACTCTAGTACTAGAATTTTTGTATTGCACATTTGGATGTGTAATGTAGCCATAATTGGATGTATATAATCTTTGAAATGTCATTTTGGTCATGTAGGCCGAATAGAAACTCAAGGAGATATGTTAATCTTTATACTGCATTTAATGCTTATGTGCTTGAATTATTGATTATATGAAAATTTCTTGAAGAATTGACCATGTAGCAAAGTGAGTTTGTTTATGTTCATTTTGGTATTCAATTGATGAATGAATGTGTTTAGAAATTCTTCACTTGTTGAGAACTTATGGAATGTGGTTGATAGTGTGAGGAATGATGATTTCCTCTTTATATTAGACGAAGGGTAATATGAGGAATGATGATTCCCTCTTTACCCTAAATGATTGATAGTATGAGAAAGGATGATTTCTTCCCTATCAAAGTAGTTGATGATGAACATTCTCTCTCTTTTTGAAATTGAGATATAATAAATGATAAAAAAATGATTTCCTCATTATTAAGGTAGTATAAGGATGAACATTCACTCATTAACTATTTGATGATTGAGATATGATGAATGAAAGACTGAGAAAAGATGATTCCTTCATTATTAGGGTAGTATGAGGTGGAGCATCCTCTCTATACCTATTTGATATTTGAGATATGATAAATGAAGAATGATTTGATGATAAGATATGATGAATAATGATATATGATTAATAAATATATTGATGAATAATTATGATATATGATGAATGATGATATTTGAATAATGAGCACTGAGATGAATTAGAATTTGAATGATATATTATGACTCAGTTATTTATAAAGACCATTAAATGAATTTGAGATTTTGGTTTTTGTTTAGAAATTGTTTCTGAAAGCAATTTTGGATATAATTTGAGATGTTTGATAATAAATGTTTTTGAAAACTATTAATAATTGAAATTCTATTTCAGGAAGAGAAAATACTAGATTTGACATTTTGTCACCTTTCTAAAGTATAAATAATTTAAGTTTTGAAATGTGTTTTTTTTTCCGAAACAACTGAAAGTATTATGATGACACAAAATTTTATTAGTATTACTGAAAATTCTTAGCTAAGGAAGAATATGTAGAATAAGTTTTGATATCATTTTGTATTAGTAATGTATATTTAGTACCTTAAAATTGATTATGTAATTATGGTGTATTGTAATTTTTATTGTATACTATACTTTATAATATATGTACATTATTTAACCCTCAACAGGCTCATATATATATATATATATATATATATATATATATATATATATATATATATATATATATATATATTATATAAATGAATTTTCAAATTATTATATTAGTGTAATTAATGGAAATGAAATGGAATAGAGATATACTCCATTGTTTGAGTATGTTAAAAAAGATAGAATGTGATGGAAGTGGGTGGGATGTATTCTATTCCATCCCACTAAAAATTACCAATTTTCTTCTCTCTAATTTAGGAGGTATGAAATAAAATCATCTTTATTATTATTATGTTTATGATTCCATCTTATTCTACTAAAAATCATAAACTTCTCAAACAATGAAGTGGTAATTTTATTCCATTTCATCTTAAAATATTCAAATAATAAAATGATAATTTTATTCTATTTCATTTAATCTTATTTCATTTCATTTCATCTTATCATATTTCATTTTATTCCATCAATTACTAAATATCTAAACATAATCTAAATGACATGCTTAATTCTAAATACTAGATTGTAATTCTGGATGCGTTACTAGTGTTGGCATTAAGGATGTTACACTTATTCGATGAGAAATATTATAAATAAAACAGTTATTTGACAAAATTAGATTAAAATATATATAAAATGACTCATCAATTAATATTGATATATATTTATAATTTTAGAGTGATTGCTAGAAAATGGCCATAAAAATATGATTTGCTTTTTTATAGTATTTGAACAATCCATTTTCTTTGTTTCAGAATATTCTGAAAAAGGCAACTACACACACCGGCACAGCTCCTCCTCCTCCTTCTGGCAGCGCGTGGGATAACTTCTCCTCCGCGCTCTCTCTCTCTCTAGACCTGGTCGAAAATCACACAAACAAACAAACAAAGAGAGACAGAGAACACACGTTAATATCATAGGCACAAACATAATCAGCAATTTAAGGCCATAACCAATTGAGATTTGGGTGATTCAAATCAATTTGTGTTGATGAAATGGGCGAGTTGACTCAGACCGAGTTGTACTTGAACTCGCCCAAGACTCAGCAAGTATGGAGGGCAGTGTTGAGCTGGTTAGGGTTCTTCTTTCAAATATTTTCTCAGATCATTGGAGCCTTCGCCCACTACCCTTTACTCTCTTTCTCTTCTTCTTCTTCTTCTTCTCATTCCTTCGACCCTCTACCCACGCTTGATTCGCCGCCGCCCTCCGCCCTTCAAATCACCTCCGCTGCCGTTCACCGCCCTCTCCAAAAGCTCACGGTATGATAATCCCCCCCGCTTCAATAGTTATTGTTTTGTTTCCATCGTTTTCTATTGTGCATGCCGCAAAATGCTTTTTTTTTTAATTTTTAAAATTAAATTTTTTGAAAAGTTTTAGTGCATATTTGGTTTTGATTAATTCATAGGAAAAAATAGTCAAGATTTTGATTATAAGCTGTTTTGAACCTAAAATAAGTTAATCCAATTACATAGTAGTTTTGTATTCAATCATTGTCACAGATGAGTTATGAGAAATATTTGGAATTTTTGATGGGTTTGTGATATACTTTAATCGTGGCTTAGCAGGAGAATAAGGTTTGTAGCTCAGTGGTGTTGATGCATGCTAGAAGGAG
The DNA here is from genome assembly GCA_029884595.1 of Ormosia semicastrata. Classification (NCBI taxonomy): domain Eukaryota; kingdom Viridiplantae; phylum Streptophyta; class Magnoliopsida; order Fabales; family Fabaceae; genus Ormosia; species Ormosia semicastrata. Next base: position 7,036,459 of record JAQQTO010000030.1, read on the forward strand.
TGAAAAAGAAAATAGGATTTGAAAGTTAATTAGTTCCTATGATGGTGTAAAAACTAGAAATAGAGCAGCATGACAAGTTTCTATTGAGGTATATGTGAAAGTATTTGGAATTCAATATGCAAGGAGCATGGATTTGGCTCTGATCTCATTAGTGCTAGAAAAGATGTTGAAAATTTGCATATTAAAGGGAACACCATTGCCAACAGCGGTTGGCACAACTGGTAAAGTTGGACCGCGTCAACTAAGTTGGCTAGGGTTCGATTCTTGCCAGGGTCCATTGGTGAGTTATCTGTAAATACCTGTTTAAGTGCTTGTTGAGTGAGTCTGAGGCCTACCTTGACCCTGGATAGGGAAGCCACCTTGACCCTAAATTATTTTGTACCAAAAAACAAAAGAGAGCACGGTTGAGTAAAAGTTGGCAGTTAAAAGTTCATAATACTAGGGTAGCAAAGGCAGCTCCTTTTGGTTTGGTACTGTTGCAGTTCCAGAGTGCATAGAAATTTATTGCAGTAGATAAAGATACTGAGCATGTTACGTGAGTGAATCTGGGAATAAAGTACAACAGAAAAATTTTTGTTGATTGGATGATCTTGTTAAGTTGTTCAATTTGGAAAGTTCTCAACTGCTATCTTCTTAAGGGGCTTTGGAAGTATCGAAAAAATAAAAAAAGACAAGATATTAGCAGTGGCTTTGAAATGCTTTGTCTTGTTTGGTGTGATGCGAAACACAATTGCAGAAGCTAAGCTAGTCCTGTATGTTTGGCTGCATGTACCATTTTCTGTTGCTTAAACTCACAGAATTGAGTGGATCCTGCCACAATTACAATATATGCATTCTACCATTAAGCTGGACATATATTATGTTTTGGCTTCTTATAATGGAGATAATTCTGATATTTTTGTTTTGTTCTTATATTGCAGTATCCTGCGCTGATTCCTTAATTTGCTTGTAACAGATCATTATGTTTTCTTATGACTTCTTATTGATATTATTGCATAGCTTCTCTCATTGCATTGTCAAATATATTTCACTTCTCTATCACTAATGTCTTTACTCCTAGAATGAAATTACAAATAGTCAAATTTGGTATACAGCATAGCTATTAGGTAGAATTCAATTTGTGGTTGAAGTCAGAGTGCAATACTGCAATGTCAAATTATGTTATGTTGTATCATTATTGATGTTTGAGTACAAAATATGAAGTGCACAGTGTTTTAACTTTCAATATTTTAGTGAACAAACATTCTGAAGTGAATTTGTGAATAGAAGGCTTTCATGCTAGTTTCAAATATTATTTGAGGCAAAAGTCAAGAAAGAAAAGCTGTTATAGGGTGTATTATTTTGTCCTTACTGATCAGCTGTTATAAAATTATTTGGTTTCAATCTTTATGTTTTCTTTTTTTCCATCATCCCCAACCATAGATCTTCTGTTTCAATTTATTCACAAATTTCCTGTTGTTAATGTAGATTCTGATATCACATGTGCACTTGTAGGTAGTGCTTGACCTGGATGAAACACTGGTATGTGCATATGAGACGTCAAGTTTGCCAGTTGCTTTATGTGCTCAAGCAAATAAAGCTGGTTTGAATTGGTTTGAGCTGGAATGTGTATCTTCTGACAAGGTGTGTTACTTGATTATCTGATTGCTTGTCTAGTGCTAGAATATTATATCTTCACATGTGAATGTTCGGTTTTCAAGGAAGTAGAAGGAAAACCAAAAATCAATTACGTTACAGTCTTTGAACGCCCTGGGTTGAAAGAATTCTTAAGGCAACTTAGTGAATTTGCTGACTTGGTGCTGTTTACTGCTGGTCTTGAAGGTTTACTCCAAAATACTAAGCTCCTCTTATGCATCTTTGTTTTATGGAATTCTTTGCCATGTTTCTGAATGATATCTATCTATAAATTCTCACAGGTTATGCTAGACCCCTTGTTGACAGAATAGACACACAAAATCGGTTTAGTCGACGACTTTATCGGCCCTCAACAATTAGCACGTAAGTTCTTCTTCAGTTCTTATCCACTAGTTCATATTTATGTAATTAATCTTTCTTTCTGGTCCCTTGTTACTTGTTTCCCTGGTACTAACTTAAATCTTTGTATTCTATTCCTGTCTTCTCTATAACTTGAATTGGAGATCATTGAATATTGGCAAGACAAATAGAAACAGACTCCGATACTTGGTGAATATTTGTTGTATTCATGTAATATCACTTGACTCTATTGCACTCTATGGCAAGGGACTGCCTATATGTGTTTTTGTTGATTGTTTATATTATGATTTATTTCTTTTTAACACAACTTTAAGTTAACATGGCGTCTCTATAATGTTGTTTAAAAATATATGATTGGGCCAGGGGCCCCTTTGTTCAACCCCCCCAAATTTTTTTTTTTGAATTATCTAAGTCCTTTCTGGAATTTTGAAGTTATTTTGTGCTCTATGTTTTTAAGCTTTAAGTTTAGAGTGGAGTCCTGTGGAAGGCTCTGGAAAATAAAGGAGTTCATATCGCCTATATTCGAGCAATCAAAGATATGTATGATGGGATTAAAACTAGTGTAATAACACATGGTGGAGTCACAGAAGATTTCCCTATAACTATACCTCTAACTATAGGACTACACTAAGAGTCAACTTTGAGTCCCTATCTTTTTATGTTGGTCTTAGATGTGTTTACTGAACATATCCAAGAGCCAGTGTCACAATGCTTGCTTTTTGTAGATGATATAGTCTTAGATGGAGAGTCGAGGTAGGAAATAAATGGGAAGTTAGAGCTGTAGAGACAAGCAGAAGTAAAACAGATTATATGGAATCTGAGTTTAGCAAGAAGCACGCTAATACTAACTTAGAGGTGAAAATTGCAGATCATACCATGCCACAAGTCACACGGTTTAAATATCTTGGATCTATCATACAAAATGACAGAGAAATAGAGAGATATGTAAACCATAGGATTTAAGCGGAGTGAATGAAATGAAGGAGTGCTTCAGGTGTTATTTGTGATAAAAAATGCCTCTCAAGCTTAAAGGAAATTTTTACCGCACAGGCACATCTATAAAACCTATGATACTATATGGTACTGAATGTTGGGCGGTAAAAAATCAATAAGAGCGTAAGCTCAGTATTGCAGAGATAAGGATGTTACGTTGGATTAGTAGACATACAAGACAAAATAGGATTAGAAGTGAATGCATTAGAGAGAAAGTATGAGTTGTACCTATTGTGGAACAGATGGTAGAATCTTGCTTTAGGTGATTTGGCCATGTGAGGAGAAGACCATTAGAAGCCCCAATAAGAATAGTAGATTAGTTGGAGGATAGCTCAATAGTTAGAGGTAGAAAGCGACCAAGAAAAACTATTGGTGAAACCATTAAAACAGACTTAGATTTAAATGGAATTTCTGAAGACATGGTTTACGATAAAACACAATGTCATTATTTGATCATATAACCGACCCCATCTAATGGGAAAAGGCTTTGTTGTTGTTGAAGTTTAGAGTGGAGTCTTCTAGATGAATGATGAATGTGTTCTAACTTATAGTTGAATGTTGTTGTTGTTGTTTAAGTTTACTTGTTTCCCTAGTACTAGGTTACAACTTTGTATTCTATGCTAAAACTCTCATATCAATTAATCCCAAATTTATGACATACCCAAAAATATATAATGAGTTATAGGGTTAACTTGAAAAGGTGCTTATGAGGTTGCTATGATTGAAACCTTTAAAAGCGATCCTTGTGAGGGAGAGATACTATTCCTATCCCACAGTAGTTGCTCACGTGTCAGTATCGACAGGGGCAACTGTTCGCATTAAAGTGGTTAGGAATAGGGGTCTCTTCCTGTATATATAGAATAATTAAAATGAGCTAAACCTACCTATTATGATAAGCTCATATACAAGACCCATAAATAAAATCTACATATGAATAGTGTTTTAATAACAAGAAGTCCATTAACAATACTGATCAGAATTTGAGTTAAACGAAATGCTCTAATAATTTTGACATCTAATTAATTTAGATTTTATAAAATTATAATATGATTTATGCTAGTTCATATAAAAAAAATTCTAACATTCTATTCCTGTCTTCTCTATAACGTGAATTGGAGATCATTGGCTATTGGCAACACAAATAGAAACATACTCCGATACTTGGTGCATATTTGTTGATAATTTATGTTATGATTTATTTCTGTTTAACACAACTTTCAGTTATCATGGCGTTTCTTTAATATTATTTAAATATATATTATTAGGCCGGGGGGCCCTTTGTTCAACCAAAAATATATATATATATTTATTGAATAATCTGAGTCCTTTCTGGAATCTTGAAGTTATTTTTTGCTCTATGTTTTTAAGCTTTAAGTTTAGAGTGGAGTCTTCTGGATGAATGATGAATGTGGTACTAGTATTGTTATAAATGCTGGATGCTTACAGGGAATATCGGGAACATGTGAAAGATCTTAGCTGCATGTCAAAGGATCTATGCCGCACTGTTATTGTAGACAACAACCCCTTCAGCTTTTTATTGCAACCAGACAACGGAATTCCATGCATCCCATTTTCTGCTGGGCAACCACATGACACACAGGTGCACAGATTTGTTCTATTGTATATTCAAATCACCCATCTGATTTTTTATGATTTACTCACCATCTTTTTTGTCTTTATTTTGTTTTCAGCTCCTAGATGTCATTCTTCCACTTCTCAAGCACCTCTCTGACCAGAAAGATGTTAGACATGTGCTCTATGAGAAGTTCCATATGCCTGAATGGTTCCAAAAGCAAGGGATTCCAGCTTCCAGTTGACATTGCAGGATTAAAATTGTTTGCAATTAAATTCTTGCTTCTTTTATTTTTGGTAAAATTCTTAGTTATATTTTTGGAAGGGCGGCTGCTCATTCGACAACTTAGATTTTTTTTTGTATTTCTTCAATTTGTTTCTGGAGTATCCATAGGTTTCAAATGCTGCTTCTTGAAGTCAAATCAGCTCGCCATTTATGTATGTAGATCAATAGAATTCTGATTCTTGTTTATAGGCTTGCAATCTGTTGGAAAGTATCTCGTAGTCTCTTGTACAATTATTTATTAATAATTATTAGCAGTTCAAGCATTCATTACATTGTATAGTTTGTTGCAGCCAGTGTTAAGAGAAACATGGTAATATTTTGTGTAGTTCAAACTAAATGATTTGTTGTCTCACCAATTTTGTGTAGTTAGGGACAAATACTTTTTGAGTTTTAGACTTTGAAATTAAAGAAAGCTCGATGGGCTCGAAGATAGAGGTTGTTAATATTGATAAAATTTCAAAGCTGCTACCCTTGGATGGTTTGTATTTTGTAGTCTTTGTCATTAGCATAATTATGTAATTGACCACAAACATTACGCCTGGAAGTGGAGCTACAGTCCTTAGCTACAGAGTTTTCATGACTTGCTAATATAATGGTGCTCTCAATAGCTTTACTACTGCAAGAATGGATGATAATTTTGGTGTTAGGTATCGTTGATAGTCCTCCTTGAGAAAGAAAACTCTATTTCCTTAACCTCTCTTTAACATGCTAACCTCGAACATGGACTCGAACTTAATGCTACGAAGTAGGTGGCTTTCAGTTTTCACTAGTCTATCAATTATCAAATTAAATTCCACCTTGTGACTCAGTTTAGTCAATTATATTAAATTGCCTTCGACCGTGTAAGAGTTACTGTACGTTTGTGTACAATGACAAATGTCAATGTACTTAGTCTTGCTTTGAATGGACGTAATCCCTAAAAAGAACAGTTTGAAAGTAGGTTTTTTGAATATTTGCATTCCAACTTGAGAGTTCGTGTTCAAATTTGATTACAAAGCAGAGAGGATGCTTTTGAAACGTTTAAGTAGAACCACCTAAATCATAAATAAACCCATTTATAACAGTTGTAAGAGTGGTGTTATTTCAACCAACACCACTACGGAACCAAAAAGCTGAAGCTTATAAATTTAATGCAGACCTGTATTTAAGAAGCAAACAATGGCAGTTGTTGTGAGATACTGGGATCCATTGGCATAGTAACTGAAGCATAATTTCAGTTCGAGAGTTAAGACTTGGGTGAAATAGTATTATTCCGATTGCAAATACAAGAATTATTATGTAGATTACATTACTTGTTTTGGAGATAGCTCTATAGAGAATCAAACCAGGTAGCTAATTTAATACGAGTTTGAGATAGTTGTGAAAATTAATTATTTTAATAATTGATTGTTGTATAAAAGTTTTTAGTTATAATCAATTATAAGAAAAAAAAATATATTTAGATATGTTAAGCGAAAAGTGATTTTAAGTTAATTTATTTTATTTGGATGATATAAAAAAATTATTTTTATATATTAAATTATCAAAATAGGTATATAATGATTAAAAATATTATTTAATTAATTAAAAAATTATTTAATTGAGAACAAAATAATATTTATATCTCACTGTTAAAAATAATCCTAATAACTTTTTTCAATAATACTCAAGAAATTGCTTCTCCTCCTACAACTTAAATCTCAAGAAAAAAGTTGTTTTTTTTCCTCAAAGAGACCCAAACATATTGCTTAAATGACAACAACTTAAAGCACAAAAAAAAAAAAAAGCTGTTAACATGCTCGGTCTAAACAGCTAACTTAAAGAAAGGTTCAAGGTCTTTTTTGGAGGTTTCTAAATGTATTAGGAGAGCACTTCTTCGGTATAACCCCGAGGATGCCCTTTTGAATAATTTCAAAATGAGATCTCTCATATCCCTTCTTATGCTTCTTTTCTGTTTGTATTCAAATGGTATGGAATCATTCTTGGATTATGGTTTTAGAATCTGGGTTTGTCAACTTTGTTATAGCTCCCTTGATATATAGTGGGCCATTGGATGCTCTGTAAGTTGCCGGGTGGCCTACCATAACTTCTATATCCTTTTATTCCTTTTTATGGCATGAACTTGTAATTAAACAGTTTCCCTTTCCTGGACATGGCCTGAGTTCTCTTGTGAATATGATTTGATAACACTATTTTTTTAGTCAATCAAATAAACAAGATCAATAATAATCTCAATTCATGAGTATACCAATCTATAAATTAAGATTAGTGACTGAAACTAATATCTGACATCAATTGTGGGCTAAACTTAAAATGTTCCTGCAAAACTTCAAAATTATACGGTGAAAGTGTATAGCAGAAAAACTACACTTTCTACAAGGCATTTTGACGTTGTGATTATAATAGGATAATCAAAACTCCTAAACAGGGTGAGAATTGGAAATTCATGTTTTCAAGCTGTGGGCAACTCTACCCAGTATGGACAACCTAGTTACAAGGTCCGTATGTAATTATAACAAACGTAAAAAGATGCTCTAAAATATTGAGATTTTATTAATTCGAGTATTAATTTGGGAGGCCTAACTTATACTAGTAAATATCAATTTGGTCCTTGTTTGTCATAAAGCCTCTAGCAATGTGATTGGTGGCTAGGAAACCTAAGTGACTTAGACTTAGACTGTGCCATATGCTTTATGCTGTGTAAGGTTGGGTTTTAGTATATAATTTATTAATGAAGTAAAAATGAAAAGTTTTAAATAAAAATAAATTTTAATTTATTGAAAATTAGAAAAAAAATATTTATTTATTTATTTTAATTTATTTATTTTAATTTTTTTAACAAGTCTTCTCAAATTTTTTAGAATTAACAAGGTGATTTTTTACAAACACACGAGGAGAAAAAAGGATAAAGGTGCAATTTCATTTCAGATCCTTATATTTACCAACAAAAGATTGAAACCTAATATAGCATTGACAAAAATGTTAGGTGGGAAATAAAAAGAAAAGTAAAATCTTTCCAGCTTGGCCTGTCTCCAAAGCTCTATGCCTTGACAAAAAGGGGCTAGAATTACAAGAATCCCTTTTCATTCTCTGACACTTCCCCTAGTTCTGTTTCTCTCTTCTCTTCAGCCTGTCTATTTTACACCCTTTATTTAGTCATGGACACCCATTCAGTTGCGTTGTCAAATATGTCTCTCTGAGTTCAAAGGCTGCTTTCAATGTTAATTATACTACTTTTGAGGTTGGTATATGAATATCATATTCAGTGATTTGTGACACCAAGACTTTAATTTCATTTTTCTCCAAAAATGCTTTTTTTAAACAATTAAAATGAACACTTAGATGCTACATTTTAATAAATGGTGAATAAATTTAAAATAAATGATAATTTTTATGTAAAATATGATAAATTCTAATTAAATTAAATTATGGAGAATAAAAAAAATCATCATATAAGTACTAAAGATTATCATTTATAATCTTATTGATCATTATATTTTTAATTTATGTTAAAAAAAATATGTCAATAAATAATAAATACTTTTAAGATAAAAGTGATCTTTATATAAAATTTGATAAATTTCAATTTCAATTTATTATATATAACAGAAAAAAATCATCTAAATTATTACTTAGTACATCATTAATTATCACATCTTATAAATGTCTCATCCAATTATACAAACAAAAATGATTATTTTACATCATTTTATATGAAACACCATTTTTTACATATTTTTAAGTAAAATATGATTAAGTGAGAGAAATGATAAAAAAAATAAATATAATGAATGATATTAATAAAGGTATAAAAAGATATATATACTATTTATAATAATAATATCATTATTGTTATACAAATAATGGGACTGTTTTTAATCTGTAGATTATAATTATTTAATAAATGGAATTCCAGTGTAATCTACACCTCTTGGTTAGCAAAATGAGTCAACGAAAATCCTCAACTTCAAGTATGATAAAATATTGACCGCAACTTAAATAGCTGCTTTTGTCCTTAGAAGATGATTAGAATTTTCCATTCATTTTTTTTTCTCTCCACATGAGAAAGATTAAAAAAAAGAAGGTGATAAGAAAATAAAAAAAAAAAGAAGAGAGAGGGGAAAAAGTTATCTCTCCCCTTATTTGATATCATTTAATGAAAAAATAATAATAATTCATTTTATTTATTAGATTTCATCAAAAAAAAATAAAAATACATATAAATAAATATTAAATTACTTCATTATCCTTAAAACTCATAATATCATGAATTAGTATAAAAGCACAATAATTAATATAAAGAAATAAATTTTCACTTTTTTAGTTATTATTATTTTTTGGTTAGAATTTTTTAATTAATTATTATTTTTGATTGGATAAAAATAAAATTAAATAAATAAATATTAATATCAAATTATTAATTATTGTGATATATATACTTAATAATTCAAATTTTGATGTTGCAATTTTTTTCTTCAAAGATTATCTTTATTAAAAGTAAAATCGTACACTGTACATCAATAAGTACGTGAATAAAAAATACTGGAAAAATAATTAGTAAAATAAATAAAAATATCATGACTTTTATCATTTTGTAGTTTTTTTTTTAATGAAACAATAAATGGTTGAATGACATATTTTCAAATTCTCATAAATTGGTTCAAAGTTTCTAAAGATGGTTTGATGCAGGACATATTGTGTCTGGTTCTTTACTCTGACGTGAAAGACATAAAATGGGTGGAATGGGAAAAGAAGTTTGATAAGCCAAAATATTTCCTTCTTTCCCTCGGACTCTGCCCCACAAGTGGGGCATGAAAAAAGTGTGGACCCCACAGAAATACTATCCGCTCAAATCCCTTCTTCTCTGTTCATAAAGTAATAACAAACAAGGGAGCCAAAAAAGTACGTACAGTTATTTTTAAGATGGATTTGTCATTTGTGTGTTTGATAGATATTTATATCAGATATATAAAATGTGTATTTGATATATGTGTTTTGTATATTTGAATATATTTGATTAAAAAATTATATTTTTAATTTGAATTTATTTTAAATATAATTTAAACAAGTTTAAATATATTTATAATAAACACAATTTATTAATATTTTTTTAAAAAATAATCAATCTTTATATATTTTTTTAGTTAATTTTTTTAAATATATATACACTTATACATGATTAATTTTATTAGTAAAATTTAGTTTAAGAAAATTTTAAAAAATGTAAATAAAAACTATGTTTCATATTTTTAAGAAAAAATTATTAAATAATAAATATTAGTACATATAATATATATTAAAATATTATAAATTTTTAAATTTATAAAAATAATATTAATAAATTTTAATTTTTTTTAAATTTTATAATTATATATATAAATCAAATATTTTAATTTATTTTAATATTAATTTATATATATATATAATATTTATATCTTATAATTTTTTAAATTTAATATATTTTTATATTCATATTTATGTAATGTCTCACGTCTATACCTATGTCATAAAGTAAGTAATTCGGTGCTCTTTTCTTTTCTTCTCTACTCCGCTAAGGCATCCTAATCAGAGCGTTAATGTAGTACTTCAGGTTCTAACTTCTAGCAGTAGTACACTAAAAAATGAATAGAAAATAAGTCTTATTAATAAAACTATGGAGCCCACGTGGCCTGTGCAACGATTGAAGACATGATTTACCCAGAAGAATAAACAAATGCAAATATACATAATAATTATGACATAAATTACTATATCTGATTACAATGAAGATTTGATTGTAAAGTATGCCAAGGATGTTTGTCTTCCTGTAGTATTTAACAATTTATAAAGAAGCTCTTTAGATTGTCAAGAGCATATGGCTTATATTTCATTTGTATTGCCATTGTACTAAGCTTTTGCAGCAGCTATGATTATATTTACAACATAATGTCCCGTAGCTTCCAGCTCTGAATGATAGTTCCTGCAAGTTTTAGTTATCCAATAATATTAGTTATCCAATAATATATAAATTTATCTTCCTTCTTTCTTCTGTTGTTGCAAAGAAAATTGGTCAAAATGCGTTGGGTGGTTCCTCCCCAAGTGTGGGACCTACCAGCTGAAAGTTAATGACGCAAGTAAAGCGTGAAAGATATAATCAATGGTCGAATAAAATTTTTGAAAATTATTATTTTAGATAAAATGCTCAAAATATTGTAAACAAAGATGTTTAAAAGTGGCTGATCCTAACTTAGAGCTGCAATTACAAAATAAATTGCAAAAAATAATGTGAAAATTAAAAAATAACTCAAAACAACATCAAAATAGTATTTTTTTTGGCTGAAACAACATCAATTAGTTAAACTAGCCTGCCACATTAACGATATCTTCTTAAACTTTTCGTTGATATATAATAATAGCAATTTTAACTTTTGGATCAAAAGTAATGCTAAAATTAAAATTGAGTAGTCCATCTACTCCAAATAATATGTAACTACACATTCCGCATCAATCCCCTCTATACGAGAAAAATTCGACCTTATTGAACTCTTTAAGCAATGGCTTCATTGCCTTTGAGAATTCAGCTTCTCTCAATCCCTGCTCAATTGTTAGAAAATGTTTCAGGATAAAGGTGTGCACCTCCTTTGACTTGTTAACAACAGCTTCTATCTCACGCACAAAATGAGTGATTGTTAAGAAAATCCGTCTCTCCACTTTAGAAGTTTTGGTTTTGGAATTTCCCTACATGGGCAATAAATGGAACTCTACGCCACCTTTTTCCAATTTGTAGGTGTTCTCCCTCCCAACATGTTGAGCTGCTACATCAAACTGCTAAGGTCTACCCAATAACAAGTGGCAAGCATCCATATTAATGATATCAAAATATACATCATCCTTGTATTTACTAATGGAAAAAGGTACCTTACAATGTTTAATAACCTGAATTTTCTCAGCTTCCTTAATCCAACCAATGGTGTATAGGTTGAGATGCTTCTCCACCTTAAGGCCTAGGCTCTTCATAGCAACTTTGGCAATAATGATTTCACAACTACCACTATCTCTAATTTACAATACATAATCAATTAACAATAGTGCACCAGGTCCGAAACAATTGATGTTGTTGGGTCCAATCTTCTTGCTTTGGCATCAACGTCAGCTTCCTCACCATATAACTTTGTCTATCATCACCGATCTCCTCCACAGCCTCGTCTTCGTCCCCATTTGGACTGCATTAAACCCTTTCATCCTTCTCTCATCTTTCCACCATATTGACTGTTTTCCTAAGTGGACAGTCACTAGATCTGTGGCCATGTTGATTTCACTTGAAGCACTTCCCTAGAATTAGTTTAGCATAAGGATTCGAAATCTTTTGCCCCTCTTTTACTTCTGTTATTTTCACTCTTTCTACCAAATTTTCCTTTTTGTACCTATCATTCCATATAGGAGCATCATTAGGAGATTTCCCCTTATCACTGGCGATTGTGTAATTGTCACCACCATAATTCCTATGAGGGCATTTTGGTTTATTCTTCACCTGCAAAATCAATTTAGCCCTCAAGCCAATGTTTCTTGCTTTTGGTAGCGACTAAACCATATGAACCCTAACCCTGTCTCTGATAGCTAGCTTTAGATTATTTACGTACCTTGTAACCTGTTGTTCTTCTGGTCTCTCTTAAATCATTCATCTCGGCCAGTCTTATGAACTTAATTGTATAGTCATGTACAGATCTCTGGCCCTAATGACACCACTGAAACTGTTGGAACAAGACTTACTCGTAATCAGGAGAAAGGAAATAGTTTATCAATAGTTGTCTCATCCTATGTCAAGTCCTAACTAGAGCTCTCCCTCATGGACTCTTCTGGATTGTAATCTCTCCCACCAGGCAAAAGCTCCACTTTTCAACCTACATGCGATAAGCATCACCCACCTCCCTTCTAGAATGTCCATATAGTCAGAGAATTTGTGTAAGTCTGCAAGTCAGTCTAGAAATTCTTTAATATTTAAATCTCCATTAAAATAAGGAATGTCTACCAAAACTCGTTGCCATCCCTATCACCATAATCTCACCATCCATACCCTGTGTTTTTTATTGGCTCTTAGTCAAAATTGTCTTCCTCTTCCTAATCATCAAAGTAGATCACATGTCTATGCCCATTTATAGGACCAGGTCTGTCAAAGGGTTGTATGCAAGCGGCATCATCTCAAGTACACACCTTGTCGTCATCCTGATCTCTATTCGCGTTTAGGCTCATAGCATTAAGTTGATTCAAGACTTTATCAAAGTGTCTTTCCAAATGCTCTATCTGTTGCTAGAAGGCCTTTAACGCTATCCCCATGATCAACATATTGTGAGGCCTCAATTTCCCGATCACCATAAGGAGAACCATCCCCTCCTCTACCTATGTCATCGGCCATCAACCCTTCTCTGATACCAACTAACGTAGTGAGTTAAGCGTGACAGATACAACCAAGAGTTGAATGGAATTTTTGAAAATTATTACTCAAGATGAAAGGCTCAAAAGTTGTAAATAAATGTATTTAAAGGCAGATAACCCCAACTTAGAACTGCAATTACAAAATAAACAACAAAAATAAGGAAAAATTTTAAAAATAGCCCGAAATAATGTCAAAATAGCCTCACTCTTTTTTAGGCTGAAACAACCTTAATCATGTGTACCCATTGCCATGTCGAAGGTATTTTCTTGGGCTTTTTGTTGATATAAAGTATTAGTGATTTTGACTTTCTGGTCAAAAGTTATACCCAATTAAAGTTGGGTCGCCCATTTTGACTTTTGGTGGTCCATCCACTCCACATAATCTGTTACTATGCATTCCACGTCAGTTAAAAATAAAAATAAAATAAAAAGAAACAAATTTCTTTTGAAAAGGCATGTAAGAAAATAATGAAAAAGTGAGAAAGATATAGAGTTGTCAAAATAGGTCGAGGCCAATGAGTCAGCCTTAATAGCCAGACAAAATATGCAAGTTAGGCCAGAAAAATTCAAGCTCAACTTAATTTAGCTTGACCTGGCCCGATCTAGCTTGTTGGCCCGAATTTTAATTATTTTTTAATCTAACAAACTACATCTAAGATGATACTACCATTTTCTTGTTTGAAAATTAAAATTCAATTGGAAATTAGGCTATTTTCCTAATTTATTTGTCATTAGCCCAAAACTAAGTAGCCAAAATTTCATACTTTTCATTGATTTAAATTTTTTAAGGTTAAATTCATTATTTTTTTTTAAGAAAACAAGAGTTGAACAACTTGCTTAACCTGCAATTAGTTGGCTGGGCTAACAAAATGTTAGCACAAAACATACTAGGCCCGACTTTAGGCTAGACTAACCCATTTTGACACCTCTAGAAGGCTAGAAGAACGAGAGAGAGAAAGAGAGAGAGAATGGAGACACAGAGCGTCATCCATGGAGAAGAAGTAAATGGAGCTTTTGATCTCTTTGAACTCAATATTAGATGGATACACTCTTACCATTCTTGATGAAACATTAGTATGTTGTTCTTGGTATTGAGAGCTACATTTTGACATAACTTGTTTGTTGTTTTACCTTCTGTTTTGGCAAATCTATGATACCTATCGTTGTTGAGTTTCAATCTTGTTACTTGGTTGATCCACCTATTGTGTGACGTATTGTTGATTATGGTGTTCCTTAGTGCTACTAGGAGGACTAATTATATACCCATTGATTTATTAGTAGAAGTTTTTATTGGACTTGGTCCTGTGCTTTTCCTTTTATACTGAGGGGTTTTCTACATTAAAATTGTGGTGTCTCTAATATATTTATTTTTCTACCATTTTTAATAGCTGATTATATGTAGTTGATATTTTTACTACAAGTAATGCTTATTTATCTACACAAACAAGAAAAAATATTTTTGCTTCCGTTTAACTCTGTTTTCTCCAACAAAAAGCAACCTACATAGTTGTTTATTATTGCATTTTGTGTGTGGAAGTTTGATAAAAAGGGCACTAGCATTTAGTTTGTACATCCTTTAGTTGGATTAAATTGTTCTTAAAAAGATCAAAGTATGTTTGGAAAAGATTAAATTATTCTAAAAACACTTTTTTTTTCTGAAAAAAAGCTTTTTGAGTAGATTGTGATATGTTTGAAAAAAAAGGGTAAAATTGATTATAATCTAAAGATTATTTATTTTACACTAAAAATTGATTATAATAAAAAAATTTGCTTTGTTATAATCAAAATTTGAGATGTTTGCCTTGACTTTACTATAAAAAAAAACTAAGTTTTTTTGTACAATTCAAACAAAACATTTTATCTTAAAATTACTTTTCAATTAACATATTCAAATCTAAAACTAATTTCATTATAATCCATTATATACCTTATCGAGCACTAGATGAAAAGGAAGTTTTTCGGGCTTGCAGCTTCACATTTATTATTGCAAATATAATTATTTAGCAAGGATGCAATGCTTACTATCTTAAAACATTATTCCACTATGTTTATTTGTTTGTTTTTTTAAAATAAAAGATTTAAAGTTAATAGTGTTGTAAAACATGTACATTTTACATGTGGTGGATGACTACCTTAATATAATGTTAAGAGTGCCATTAGTAAAGGTTTTGTGGTTATAACCTTTAATGTGCCTAATTACTTTATAACCATTGCTCTTTCTTTGTGACCTTTACACATAATAGTGTATTATATTGAGAAGTGTAACCACTACCTCCTTCTTTATATTTGGAGTCCTATATAAGGACAAGCTTCTTTATGAAGAAATAAAAAGAATGATAGAATATAACTAGTTCCTGAAGAACTAGATTTTGAGTCCATATTTTCTTATTTTGATCTCTTTATATTTATCTTCTCTATTTATAATTTATTGTTTTGATATCTTTATATTTCTCTTTTCCATTTACAACACGTTATCAGCATGATTAAGTCTCTATAATGTAGCAAAATCTTTCAAGTTTCTTTTCATATATCAAGGTAAGATAAGAATTTATTTTCTCTAACAAGTGTTATACATATCTTCTTTCTTGTATGATATCAAAGTATATCTTTTTACATGTTCCATTATGTGGTGTATGTGATATGAGTATTTTATTGTTTAAATTCTTAGTTATCCATCTAATTCTTTATTCTTCCTTTTCTAGTGTCTTTAGAATGTCAAATCTCACGAAATTTGAATTTGTTGCCCTTGATATTTTTAGAAGAAATTATTTGTCATAGGTACTTGATGTTAAGATTTATCTTAATACTATGAATCTTGACAATACTATAAATAAAGAAAACCAAGCATCATTGAAGGATCGCGCAAAAGCAATGATTTTTCTTTGACATCATTTGCACAAAGAATTGAACACTGAGTACCTTACTATTAAGGACTCATTAGTCCTTTTGAACAGTTTGAAGGAGAGGTATGAACACCAAAAAATAGTGATTCTTCAAAAACTTATTATGATTGGATTCACTTACATTTGCAAGATTTTAAAACTATAAGCAAATATAATTCAATCTTGTTTAAGATTAGCTTTCAATTGAAATTATGTGAAGAGAAAATTATTGATAAGGATATGTTAGAAAAAAAAACATATTTGATTTTTCATGCCTTGAATATGGTCTTGCAACAATAGTATCAAGAGCGCAAATTCACAAAATATTTTGAACTAATTTCTTATTTAATTGTGGTTGAACAAAACAATGCGTTTTTTATGAAAAATCATCAATTTCGTCTAACTGGCTTAGCATTATTCCCTAAAGTGGATGTGTCAATTTCTTAAGGTTGTGGACTAGGCCGTGGTGGAAAAAGGAGTTGTGGTAGAAAAAATTATTGGACACATGCTAATTCATCTCCAAGTTTTGAAAGCAAAGGTATTGAAAGAAACCAAAAGAAATGGGTAAAAAATGAGAGAAATCTTGAAAAAGAACAAAACAAAGACAATATTTGTTATAGATATGGAATAAAATGTCATTAGTCTCGCATATGTCGCACTTAAAAACACCTAGCTAATCTTTACAAGGCATTACTAAAAGAAAAGGAAAAAAAAAGTTGAAGTGAATTTTTCTAAACCTATTGATCTTGCTTATGATAATGAGTCTCCTATGAATATTGATTTTGATGTTTCTAATTTTTTTTAAGACCATAGTGGCAAGATTGATCATTTGATTGGGGATGAAAATGTCTATTATTGAAATATGTTTATGTTTATGAAGTTTGTCATTTGTAATTTTTCATTAAAGTTTAATTTATAACATGAATAGCAATAACTTGCATATTTCTTGTTTATTATCTTCTTCTAATTCTTAAAAGTACTTTTTAGTGTTACTAGATAATGTAAAATAAACTTGTTATAATGGAGAACGACATATGTTTAGTGGATAGTGGCACAACTCACACAATTCTTTGTGATAAAATATTATTTCTTACAATTAACATTAGTCAAAATTATTGTTAATATCATATTTGGTTTTGCAAATGTAATTAAATGCTTTGGAAGAGTCTATATTACGTTCCCAAATGAGACAAAATTGTATATTAATGATGCATTGTATTCTTGTAGATCCCAAAGAAATCTACTAAGTTTCAAATATATACGTCGCAATGGGTATCATGTTGAAACTTAAAATGAAGGAGATGTGGAATATCTATATATTATCTCTACAATTTCGAACCAGAAGTTAATATTAAAGAAACTTTCAAGTTTTTCATCTGGATTATATTTTACAAAAATAGGTGGTTGAGTCAAATTATATACACCGGAAGTGCTCAGATCTTAAAACTTTTATGATCTGACATGATTGTCTTGACATCCAGGTTCAACTATGATGCAACATATTATTGAAAATACACATGGACACCCTTTAAAGGATTAGAAAATTCTTCTGCCTAATAATTATTTTTGTACTTTTTATGCTCAAGGTAAATTAATTGTTAGACATTATCCATCTAAATTATCTTTAGAGTCTCTTCATTTTCTACAAAAAAATACAATACGACATTTGTGTTCCAATTCATCCATCTTGTGGACCATTCCGATATTTCATAATTTTAATTGATGCTTCAACTTAATGGTCACATGTTTGTTTGCTTTCAACTCATAATGTTGCTTTTGCTCAATTTCTTGCTCAAATTATAAAGTTAAGATAGAGTTTTTCTGACTTTCCTATCAAGTCAATTAGTTTAGATAATTCAGGTGAGTTTACTTCAAAAGTATTTTCACTATTTTGTGATTATTGCATGTCAATAGGAATTAATGTTGAACATTCCATTGCACATGTTCATACTCAAAATGAATTGGCTGAGACTTTTATTAAGCATTTGCAATTTATTACTAGACCTATGCTGATGAGATCAAAACTTTCTGCATCTATTTGGGGACATGCTATAGTTCATGCTGCATCTTTGGTTCATATCTGACCATCTGCATACCACAAGTGTTCACCTTTACAACTTGTGTTTGATCAACAACCTAATATATCTCATCTTATAATTTTTGTTGTTGTGTTATTTATGTTCCTATTGCACCCCCTCAATGAACTAATATTGTGAACACCCAATTTTGTCCGGGGCGTTTTGTAAATAAAAAAAAAAGATAAATAATAATAATCTTTCAACCCATTGGCCTATTAACCCGTAACCCATAAACCAATCTATTAACCCATAACCCGTTAACCCATAACCCATCAGTTATCCTCACACTTAAACTCATCACTTATCCTAAACCAACCTATCCTAAACTAACCATTACTCATCCTACCACAAACTTATCCTAAACCAACCTATCCTAAACTAACTCAAACTCATCCTACCACAAACTTATCCTAACATAAACTCATCCTATCTCAAACCCATCCTAAACAAACTTATCCTAAACCTCCCACCACTTATCCTAAACAAATTCCTAATCACATTCTAACTTAAACACCTCATCCCTAATCCTCTCCTATAAAACACCTAACCCATACATCGAACATATACTAAGAACTCCGACATACTCTCACCCTAGCCTCACTTACACATTACGCCTACATAGCCATATTATTCTCTCCATAACAAATTTTTGCAGCAATTAGCAAAACACCCTCTGCCACGAAGTCATCACCTTCCTCTGCCAAATACCCCTCTGTCACGAAACCACCACCAAATCCTCCATTAAACCAAGCCTCCATCATTCCACAACCAGCTGCCCCTTCACCGTCGAACCACACCGCCCAACCACCTGATCTGGTGACCATCAAAGCCCAGCACCACCGCACGCCGCTCGTTGCGCGAATCACCGTGAAAAGGCGAACCTGCGCTGCACCGGTCGTCCCACGCACAGGATCCGAGCCCGTCGAACTCCAGCGCGCCACCGTTAGGGTCGTCGGAGCCGCTCCTCCCTCCTCTCTGGTGCTCCTCCCCGTGACCAGCCGCATCTCTGTTCTCTCTGTAAGAAAAAAAAACGTTCCAAAGCAAAAAGAAAACCCTCCTCTTCGTTTTGCTTTTCGTAAAGGCCCCAATTATTTTTTTTTCTCGATCGGCTTTTTTTTAAGTAGTAGGGTCATTGGGCTAAAAAAATGGTAAAAGTAAAAATAAAACAAAAATAATTGATTTCTTTAAAAATAATAATAATAATAATATGGGTTATCGAGTTAAATGACAATTTGTTAACCCTTGTATTTTGTAAACGTCTGAGTTCATGATGAATTGATGGTTTACATTATTATTATTATTATTATTATTATTATTATTATTATTATTATTATTATTATATTTAAATTATTATCATGTTTTCAATTTTTTAAGTTAAATCGCTAATTGATAATCTTAAATAAAAATTTAGTAACAAACTTGATGAATAATGGGTGACGTCTCAAGCGTGACGCTTGAGCTTCACCTATTCAATCCTTAATTTGATTAATCGAGTCGCGACGACTTGTTAAATCAAATTTTTTAAATAATTAAAAATAAAATCAGCCATTAATTGATAATTTTAAATAAAAATTTTGTAACAAACTTGATAATCAATGGGTGACGTCTCTAGCGTGACGTGAAGCTTCACCTATTTAATCATTAATTTGAATAACTGAGTCGCGACGCTTGTTAATTCAAATTTTCAAAATTATTTTAAATAAAATCAACCAACCTACAAGTATTTTCTAAAGAACTACGTGACTTTGAATTTCTCATTGCACATGAGGATACGTAGGAGCGGGACTCATATTCCGTAGCCAAAAATTAAATTTTCATAATTTATTTGTTTATTTTATATTTTTTTTTACAAAAGGGTAAAACAAATATTTTCAAGGATTATTAAGAATTTGCATAATTAATTTAAGGTATCGTCTTAGGATCAGTGTGTTAGAAGGTCTTTGTGGGATTAAGTTTCCACCCTTCCCTACACATAACCGACTTCCGAATTCAATCTAGTTTCAAAGACTATTTTTCTTGGGTTTTCCAATTTTTCCTAATAAAAATAAAATTGGTGGCGACTCCTAATTTTTTTAGTTTAAGTTGCTATTTCACCGCGATTAATTCGGTCGCGACAAATGGCGACTCCACTGGGGATACTTGAGAGTCAAGCCTATACAAGTTGGTTATACGAATATTGTGATCTTTATGTATTTGTTTTACCATTTTTTCATTTTTTATTTGATTTTTTTAAATAGTTAAGTGTTTTATTATCTAAACTTTAGGGTAGAAAACTTTTGGAGTTTGTTTGTTGCTTTGTTTTGCAGGATATGAGTAGTCTTAAGATTGTAACTATTTATATGCTCCTTACACCCACCGCACTTACACGTTTATCACACACATTCGAGTGGGGCCCTATACCCGGGTCTGAGTGAAGCCTAAGTTAAGTAGAGGTTGCGTAGTGGTAGCCATTTTGGATGTACTTCCTGTTTGGTTATCGTGAAAACCTCATCTAGAGTGTGCCTTTTTCATAAATGTCTCACACCTAGTGGTTTACCCACTATTTCGTGGTCAACATTCTGAAATAGGACTTGGCTCTAGAGACCTTTAGAACAGAAGAGCCACCCAATGAAAGTTCTCACGGATCAGAAGGACTCTTAGATCTTTAGGATAGAGTCTCAAGTTTAAGGCAATCCTATTAGGATACAAAGGGAGCGTACTTCTTCTTTCTTCATGCCATCCATTCTTGCATTAAAAAAAAACTTAAAAAAATACATTATTTTGCATTTTCATGTCATTCCTAGCATTCTTAAAAAAAAAAGTAAAATAATCATGCATTTTCATGACACTCATAGCATTCTTAAAAAAAAATAAAAAAAATCATGCATTTTCATGGCATCCTTAGCATTTTTTTTAAAAAAAATAAATCATGCATTCTCATAAAAAAATCATGCATTTTCATGGCATCCTTAGCATTTTTTAAAAAAAATAAAAAATAAATCATGTATTCTCATAAAAAAAATTTCATGCATTTTCATGGCATCTTTAGCATTCTAAAAAAAATTAAAAAAAATCATGCATTTTCATTCCAAGCATTTAAAAAATGTTTTCATTTCATCTTATGCATGACATTAATCTCATTCATTTCCTCTCATTCTTTGTATGATGTTACCGTGTTCAGCAACCATTGCACGACTAAGGAAAGAAGACACCAATCAAACTCGTGTTCACAATACAAGGGCTCAAACAAAGTTGCTTGCAGTGATGGCAGCTGAAAATGAAGGCAGGAACCTAAGTTTGGAAATGGATGAAGTGAAAGGAATGATGAATGAGGTGACAGAGTCTCAAAGAAGAATAGAGGAAATGTTGTTAGCCATGAGGGAGACCTCACCTTGATGGGGCAGCGGTGGAAGTACGAGTAATCGGGGCACATTCGCACCCACCTTGAATATTACTTCCATGAAGACAAACCTGGGGTCTTCTTGAGATACCTTTTGTAAAAGGAACCTCAAACACTACATCAGTAGTAATTCCTATTGGAGAAGGATATCATTCATTGGAAGGTACTCAAAATGAGGTCCATGGTAACACCAAGTTCACGTGGGAACCACCACATATGTCCATTCAGATGCCAATTGGATTTCCTACCGGTAATGGGCACATAACTGTTCAGAATGATAAGATGAAAGAAGAGTGGATGGGAAAGATGGAGGAGCAAATCAAGGCGATCAAGGGTCCTAGTACCCACGGTCCTCTTGGGATAGAAGAATTGTGCCCTACTACTAACATCATCATCCCTAAGGATTTTAAAATCCCAGAATTTGTCAAGTATGATGGGAGCACCAACCCCTTTTTCCATCTAAAAACTTACATTACCAAAATGTCCATTTGATCTAAGGACTGGAAGTTTCTCGTCAGCTTCTTTCATGAAAGTTTGACTGGGCCTGCTTTGGAGTGGTGTATCCAACAGACCTTTCGAAAATCTCCTCTTGGGATGATGGGCAAACTTGTTTATGGGACAAGATTTCAGTTTAATCTAGATACGCCCCAACCCGAGAAAGCGATTGGGAACACTACTGAAGAAGAAAAATGAGGAGACATTCAAGCAATATGCCCGAGAGGTGGAGAACTCTCGCAGACTCAAGTACAACCGCCGTTAACTCTGACAGAAATGTGCTCATACTTCTTGGGGACTTTAGGAGCTCCCTATATTGGGACAATGGTAGGTGTTGCTTACCAAGACTTTGCTGAATTAATTGCTGCCAGAGAAAGGATTGAAATTCTGGTAAAGGCTGGCAAATTGTCAATTGGCAATAATGAAGGTAGTTTCAAGAAAGGGTTTCCCACTAAGAAAAATGAGCTAGAAGTGAGTTATCTGCAAAACCAACAACCTTCACAGCCTCGATATTCGTCATCCTACCCTGTATACCGACCACCCCCATACCCTTCTGCATCGTCCCATCTACCTGGCCTAACCGCCTCTCCCATGAATGCACCTCAAACCCAACTACTCCAAATCAACAATGTTCCCGTACCTCAACCATATGCTCCAACCCGCCTAACCTATAACCAATGTCCATCTGCACCTCCACAAAATTACCCACAACCTCGGCCAAACTTTCAAAATCAAGGTCGTTTTCATCCCCAAGGCCTACCTCCTTTCCCAAGATTATCCATTTCAAATGCAGAGTTATTTCAAAGGCTCTATGATGCCCATTTAATTTCGGGGAGTCCTGTGCGCCCTATGAAGTCACCATTACCAAGTTGGCATAACCCAAATTTAACTTGTAAATTTCACATGGATGTTTCTGGGCATTCTATTGAAGACTGTGAAGCTTTTAAGACAGTAGTGAGGAAGTTAATTGCTTATGGGAAGCTTGATATCCAAGAGGAGGCTGGACCCGATATTGTCAACAACCCAATTCCTAATCATGGTGGAAGGAATGAGGTAAATGCTTAGAATAGTTGATCAAGGAAACCTCAGAAAGTTCAACTTAGTGGTGGTTCATAGACAATACCTTAGAGTCCTTCAACACTGGGGAATTTCTAAGCGATTGGTATTCTGATTTGTTTATCAAGTAGTTACCGTGAAATAATGGTTTAATTGTATTAACCCTATGCTTGTTCGATCAATAAAATCATTTGGGTTTTGAACTTATGATAACTTTTTTTGAAGTATTAGTGTAATGAATTTGCATGAATATCTTGTTTCCTTTCATTTTCATCACGTTGTCTTTCGTGACATTTATTCGCTTTCGTTTCTTCGAAGTGTTTTCCTTGTATCCCATTGAATACCAATTCTTGGCAATTCTCAATTTCGTATATGTCAGTAAGGTTCGCGCCTGCAAGTGCCTTTTGTAAGAAAGGAAAAGAAAAAGAAAAAAAAGAAAAAAAAAAGAAAAAAGAAAAGAAAAGAGCAAAGAAGTAATCACTTAGTTTACACTATCTTTTTGTCTCAA
Organism: Ormosia semicastrata; assembly: GCA_029884595.1. Classification (NCBI taxonomy): domain Eukaryota; kingdom Viridiplantae; phylum Streptophyta; class Magnoliopsida; order Fabales; family Fabaceae; genus Ormosia; species Ormosia semicastrata. The sequence continues at coordinate 7,060,094 of JAQQTO010000030.1, forward strand.
AATTAAAGTTTTGAAAATAAACAATCATGATTTGAAAATGAAGACTGGCTATTTTTCTCTATCTTTTATAAAATTTCATCATTTTTATCCCTCGTTACCCCTTTTGAACTTGAAAATTTCTTCAATAAACCCTGGATAAAGATCACCCTCTACTAGGGGATAGCACAAAGCAAAGATTGATTGTCATGGTGACTATTTTGAAGCATAATGAAAAAAGAAAAGGTGAAAGGGGCAAGAAATAAAAAAAAACTAAAGAAGGGAAGAAGAAAAAAAAATGAAACAAAAAAAGAGAAGGAAAAAAAAAGAAAGTAAAATGAAATGGGCCATGACAAAGGGGAATGAAAGAAAATGAAATGAAATGGGAAGAAATTGAGAACAATAAGAGAAAAGTGTGTTTAAAAGTGCAAAAGCAGTTGACAAAATTCAATTTTGAAAGTGTAAGGATCCTTAGTCTCATTTAACCCTTAAACACTTGTTTGAACCTTATATCTTTCCTTTCATAACCCTTAGTCTTGGCCACGTTACAAGCCTCAAAAAGTCCATTCTGATCAATGAAATGTTGTTATCATTTTCATTAACTTTAATTTTGAGACAAAAGTCACACTCATCTAAGTACCTAGCTCATTGCTCTTAAAAAAAAAGGAAAAGGAAAGAAAAAAAAGGGACTTTCACCAGGGCAAGTTTCTACTATGTTCGAGTTGGCCCTACATTGGGGCATTCTTTTTCCTAGTTCAATTTAACCTACACTAGGGCAAATCTTTTGGTTACTAGAGCGAGTTCCTGTTCTATTCAATTCAGTCCTAAACTGGGACAAATTTCTCTCTGGTTCAATTTGAGCCTTACACTAGGACAAGTGTCTACCCTGCTCGATTTGACTCTAAATTGGGACAATTTTTCTTTTCCTTGGTTTGATTGACCAACACTGGGATAAATCTTTCAGTCAGTAGAGTGAGTGTTAGCCTTATTCTATTCAATCCTAAACTGAGACAAATTTCTCTTTGGTTCAATTTGACTTGATGTAGATGTTCAGTAGAAGAAAATCCTTGGTCATAATGTCTAGTGAGCAACTAAAGATTATTTTCATGAGGATCAAATCAATTCATATGGGGTCAACACATTTTTGAATCTCATACCATCGTTTATGTCTTTTTCCATATATACCCTCTGGTGTAGTCAAACTTCCAAGGTCAATCTAGAAGTTGTTCACTTAGTCAATTCCTGTTCTGTTGTACTTTTGAATCCATGTCTATCTGTTACGTAATGCTTCAGGTAAGGTGAACATGAGTACAACATTATAATTTGACCATCTAATGACAATCCCTTGATGAACAATTCAGATCGAAAAGAACTTAGAAGTTCCAATTAAAGGAGAAAATGATATCTCAAGAATAGGAGGTATCCGAGCAAAGAGGAAAAGAGCCCCGAAAGGGCGGTTTAAGAAAAAGCTAGGGCAAATAAATAGGAAGATGGCCTGAAACTCCTTGAAAAGTTCACCAAACTGGGGCAATTTTGTTCAATTGGCCATACTGGGGCAAATTTTTGAAGGATTAAAGAGAAGATATGAGTAATCAAGCAGTTGCAGAGAATCGATGAGAGACAAAGTTAAATACTAGAGTAAAATTTTCTCTCAAGGACTCAGTCAAGCAAGGGTTCATGACAAGAGATGATCATTTCATTCCTCAAAAGGAGAGTTGAGAGTGGCAAACAAGGAAAGAGAAAAAAGAAGAAAAAGGAAAGAAAGGATGAGGACCGAAGTTATCAGGTCCAATGGGCTAAAGCACGTGAACGAAGGGTTTGATTGGTCAAAGTTTTCCAAAGTCATCCTTGGTTCAAATGATTTTTTTTTTATTTTTATTTAAAAAAAAGGAAAAGAAAAGAGAAAAAAAAAAGAAAAGAGAGAGAAAAAATAATAAAAGAAAAAGAAAATCTTTTCGGGCCGCAGTTGCCCATTGTCTTTTAAATTCTGGGACTTTGTTGCCCATTGTCATTTAAATTCTGGGACTCTGTTGCCCATTGTCATTTAAATTCTGGGACTCTGTTGTCCATTGTATTTTTTAATTTCGGGACTCTGTTGCCCATTGTCATTTTAATTTAGGGACTCTGTTGCCCATTGTCATTTAAATTTCGGGACTCTGTTGCCTATTGTCTTTTAAATTTTGGGACTCTGTTGCCCATTGTCTTTTAAATTCTGGGACTCTGTTGCCCATTGTCTTTTAAATTCTGGGACTCTGTTGCCTATTGTCGTTATAATTTCGGGACTCTGTTGCCCATTGTCATTTAAATTTCGGGACTCTGTTGCCCATTGTCTTTTAAATTTCGGGACTCTGTTGCCCATTGTCTTTTTCATTTTGGGACTCTGTTGCCCATTGTCATCTTAAATTCTGGGACTCTGTTGCCCATTGTCATTTTAATTTCGGGACTCTGTCGCCCATTGTCATTTAAATTTCGGGACTCTGTTGCCCATTGTCTTTTAAATTTTGGGACTCTGTTGCCCATTGTCATTTAAATTCTGGGACTCTGTTGCCCATTGTCTTTTAAATTCTGGGACTCTATTGTCCATTGTCTTTTAAATTCTGGGACTCTGTTGCCTATTGTTGTTATAATTTCGGGACTCTGTTGCCCATTGTCTTTTAAATTTTGGGACTCTGTTGCCCATTGTCATTTAAATTTCGGGACTCTATTGCCCATTGTCTTTTAAATTTCGGGACTCTGTTGCCCATTGTCTTTTTCATTTTGGGACTCTGTTGCCCATTGTCATCTTAAATTCTGGGACTCTGTTGCCCATTGTCTTTTTAATTTGGGGACTCTGTTGCCCATTGTCTTTTAAATTCTGGGACTCTGTTGCCTATTGTCATTTAAATTATGGGACTCTGTTACCCATTGTCATTTAAATTATGGGACTCTGTTACCCATTATCATTTAAATTCTGGGACTCAGTTGCCCATTGACTTTTAAATTCTGGGACTCGGTTGCCCATTGTCATTTTAAGTTCTGTTGAGCGCATCGGCTCCATATATTTCATGCATTTTAAATTTTCATCTTTTGCTTTTGAGTGCATCGGCTCCTGTCTGTCTTTTTTACTTTTGAGCGCATCGGCTCCTGTCTTTTTGCTCTTAAGGGCAATCCGCCTCCCTGTTTTTTGCTTTTGAGCGCATCGGCTCTGTCTTTTAAGTTTCTATCATTGAGCGCACGCTTCTTTGCATTGTTTTGTTTCTTTTCGCTCCCGAACAAAATTGAAAGTTCATGTCTTTACTGTTTCCTTACCATGATAAAATGAAAAACTACGATTATTCTTTTTATCTAGTAAGAAACAAGTAAAGAGTGGCAACTGTGAACACCCAATTTTGTCCGGAGCGTTTTGTAAATAAAAAAAAAAGATAAAAAATAATAATCTTTTAACCCATTGGCCCATTAACCCGTAACCCATAAACCAATCTATTAACCCATAACCCGTTAACCCATAACCCATCATTATCCTCACACTTAAACTCATCACTTATCCTAAACCAACCTATCCTAAACTAACCATTACTCATCCTACCACAAACTTATCCTAAACCAACCTATCCTAAACTAACTCAAACTCATCCTACCACAAACTTATCCTAACATAAACTCATCCTATCTCAAACCCATCCTAAACAAACTTATCCTAAACCTCCCATCACTTATCCTAAACAAACTCCTAATCACATTCTAACTCAAACACCTCACCTAATCCTCTCCTATAAAACACCTAACCCATACATCGAACATATACTAAGAACCCGACATACTCAAACCTAGCCTCACTTACACACTTCGCCTACATAGCCATATTATTCTCTCCATAGCAAATTTTTGCAAAGAATTAGCAAAACACCCTCCGCACGAAGTCATCACCTTCCTCGCCAAATACCCCTTTCACGAAACCACCACCAAATCCTCCATTAAACCAAGCCTCCATCATTCCACAACCAGCTGTCCCTTCACCGTCGAACCACACCGCCCAACCACCTCGATCCGGTGACCATCAAAGCCCAAAGACCACCGCACGCCGCTCGTTGCGCGAATCACCGTGAAAAGGCGAACTCCGCGCCGCACCGGCCGTCCCACGCACGGGATCCGAGCCCGTCGAACTCCGGCGCGCCACCGTTAGGGTCGTCGGAGCCGCTCCTCCTCCCTCTCTCGGTGCTCCTCCCCGTGACCCCACATCTCTGTTTCTCTGTAACAAAAAAAAAAATGTTCCAAAGCAAAAAGAAAACCCCTCCTCTTCGTTTTGCTTTTCGTAAGGCCCCAAATTTTTTTTTTCTCGATCAATTTTTTTTTAAGTAGTAGGGTCATTGGGCTAAAAAATGGTAAAAGTAAAAATAAAACAAAAATAATTGATTTCTTTAAAAATAATAATAATAATAATATGGGTTATCCGAGTTGCGACACTTGTTAACCCTTGTATTTTGTAAACGTCTGAGTTGCATACTTGATGGTTTACATTATTATTATTATTATTATTATTATTATTATTATTATTATTATTATTATTATTATTATTATTATTATTATATTTAAATTATTATCATGTTTTCAATTTTTTAAGTTAAATCACTAATTGATAATCTTAAATAAAAATTTCGTAACAAACTTGATGAATAATGGGTGACGTCTCTAGCGTGACGCGAGTTTCACCTATTCAATCCTTAATTTGATTAACTGAGTCGCGATGACTTGTTAAATCAATTTTTTTAAAATAATTAAAAATAAAATCAGCCATTAATTGATAATTTTAAATAAAAATTTTGTAACAAACTTGATAATCAATGGGTGACGTCTCTAGCGTGACGCGAGCTTCACCTATTCAATCATTAATTTGAATAACTGAGTCGCGATGGCTTGTTAATTCAAATTTTCAAAATTATTTTAAATAAAATCAACCAACCTACAAGTATTTTCTAAAGAACTACGTAACTTTGAATTCCTCATTGCACCTGAGGATACGTAGGAGCGGGACTCATATTCCGTCAAGCCAAAAATTAAATTTTCATAATTTATTTATTTATTTCATATTTTTTTTTACAAAAAGGGTAAAACAAATATTTTCAAGGATTATTAAGAATTTGCATAATTAATTTAAGGTACCGTCTTAGGACGGGTATGTTAGGGGTGCTGTGGGATTAAGTTTCCACCCTTCCCTACACATAACCGACTTCCGAATTCAATCTGGTTTCAAAGACTATTTTTCTTGGGTTTTCCAATTTTTCCTAATAAAAATAAAATTGGTGGCGACTCCTAATTTTTTTAGTTTAAGTTGCTATTTCGCCGCGATTAATTCGGTCGCGACAAATATGGCCCCACAATGTCGCCTTGGTATTTAGGTTAGTTTTGACTCTTCATCTATCATTAGATATCTTGAACCTTTAACGAGTGATCTTTTTAGAGCAAGATTCTTAAATTGTCAATTTGATGAGTCAACTTTCCCGTCATTAGGGGAAGAAAAAGGTAAAGACTTTAAAGCATAAGAAATTTGTTAGAATACACCAACATTGTTCAATCTTGATACATGCACAAATCAATGTGCACCTAAAGTTCAATGAATAATTCATTTGTAGAATGTTGCAAATCATTTGCAGATATTTTTGTAGACACCAAAAAGGTTATTAAATCATATGTACTGGTTACAAATATTACTGCATGGTTAGTTATCCCAACTGGGCATCCTATGAATATGATAACCAATGAATCTAAAGTATGCTAGAAGCGTGACAAACTTATTGGTGCACGTGATACTATTCATTGAAAAAAGAAAGAAATGAAAAACTTTCAAGGTGACGCTTAAGAAGAGGTTATTGACACTCCTGAAGATGTTAAAAGTAATATAGATCAACAACCTCATATTTTTAGGAAAGCAACCTCAGAAGTGGTTCCGATACTGACAAATTATGAGATCTTATTAAATATGGAAATATGAGGGGAAGAGATGAAATTGTTGTTGATAATGTTTTTGTATATGCAATTACTTCTGAAATTGTCAACGATAATGAGCCTAAGCCTCAAAGTGTAGAAGAATGTTGACATTGAAGTGATCGACCAAAATAGAAAGAAGTAATACAGGCTGAGTTAGATTGATTAGCCAAAAGTAATGTATTTAGACCAGTAGTCCAGACACCTGAAGATATTAAACCCATTGGGTATAAATGAGTCTTTGTACGAAAAAGAAATTAGTTAAATAAAATTGTGAGATACAAGGCATGACTTGTAGCATAAGGTTTCTCACAAAGAGTTAGTATAGATAATGAAGAAACTTATTCCCCTATTATGGATGCAATTATTTTCATATTTTTTATTAATTTGACAGTCTCTGAAGGACTTGACATGCGTCTAATAGATGTATTAACATCTTACTTATTTGAATCATTGGATAATGACATATATATGAAAATCCCTAAAAGATTTAAGATGCTTGAAACATATAATTCAAAACCTCAGCAAATGTATTCTATTAAACTTCAAATATCCTTGTATAGGTTAAAGCAATCTAGACGCATGTGGTATAATAATTTAAATGAATATTTATTGAAAATGGATATAAAAATAATCTTGTTTGTCCTTGTGTTTTCATCAAGAAAATAAATTCTAGATTTCTTATAGCCGCAATTTATATTGATGATTTAAACATAGTAGGAACTCTAGAAGATATCTCTGAGACTACAGACTATTTAAAGAAGGAATTTGAAATAAAGGATCTTGAAAAGACAAAATTTTGTCTTGGGTTTCAAGTTGAACATTTGGCAAGTGAATTTTTTTTTTTGTGTATAATCATCTTATATAGAAAAAATCTTGAAATAATTTTATATGGATAAATATTATCTATTAAGCTTCCCAATAGCTGTTCATTCACTTGATGTAAAAGAGATCATTTTCGTTCACGGGAAGTTGATGAAGAAATTCTTGGTTCTGAAGTACTATATCTTAGTGCAATAGGAGCACTTTTGTATCTTGCAAATTACACTAAACCATATAAAGTTTTTGCAGTCAATCTGCTAACAATGTTTAGTTTTGCACCAACTCGAAGACATTGGAATAGAGTAAAACATGTTCATTATCTTTGTGACACATCTAATATGAGTTTGTTTTACCTAAAGGAAAAAAAGTCAAAATTGGTAAGATATACAAATGTTGATTATCTTTCTGATCCTCATAAAACTCGGTTACAAATAGGTTATGTGTTCACATGTAGAAATAATGTTATCTCATGGCAATCTGTAAAGCAAACAATTACTGCTACCTCATCAAACTATTCAAAAATATTAGTAATTCATGAAGCAAATTGTGAGTGTGTTTAGTTGAGAATTATGATCCAACGCATTAAAAGAACATCTGGATTATTGAAGGAAAATGACAAGCCAACAATATTTCATGTGAATAAAAGGTGATAGAACTAAACATATTTCACCAAAGTTCTTTTACACTCATAAACTCTTGAAGAAATGTGATGTTGATATTTGTAAAATTCACTTAAGTGACAACCCAGCTAATCTATTCACAAAGGTATTATCAACTTTAATTTTCAAGAAGCACATGCATAAAAATTGTATGCGTTAACTTAAGAATATTTCATAATTGATTGTATTTTAAGGGAAAGCTTCCTATGAGTACTGTACTCTTTTTTCTTCACTAAGTTTTTATCCAACTGAGTTTTTCTTAGCAAGATGTTAACGAGGTATATTAATAGTGTATAGTCATCCAAAGAGAAGCATTATAAAATATGCACATTTTGCGTGTGGCGAATGACTGCCTAAATATGGTGTTAAGTGTAACGTCCCAAAGACTAACACTAATGACGTATCCAGTTTACGCATCAGTAATTAGAATTTGGTACATTACTTATGAATATCCTCAAAGTTATAAAATAAACAGTTTAATAATATATAAAAAATATGAGCCTTAGCGGAAGCATAATTTACATACATAATGAAAGGAATAATATACAAAGTATGCATCGTCGCTGATTATATTCAAATATTATTGGATAAAGAAAATTAGTAGGACTAGTTAGTAAATACCTAATTAAGAACATCCTAACTAATCCTTCAAGTAAACTCTATACGCTTGCTAATCTGCTTGACCACCTGGAATTATCATGGAAACCATAGGGAATAGTGGGTGAGAATCAAAATTCTCAGTAGTTTGTTTAAAACCATGTCATCACAATAACTCAAGCTATTTCGGGAAAAAATCTCATTTTCATTCAAAACATTTATTATTATTCTAAGAAGATGGCTAAAGGCCAAACCAAATCATTCCTCTTCCCGAAATAGATAGTCCATTTATCATTATGAAAATCAACCGTAATCATAAAAAATCACATCAAGTCCAAAGTCATTAAATTGGAATCCATGTCATCAAAACATAATCACTTTTCTAATCTCAATATATATCATGATAGAAATCTCGTCATATCTCAAATCATTATGTTCATATTTTGTTCATGCTAGCATTATAGAATCATTTACTTGGTAGTAGTCTGCTTTTAGGTTGGTGCACATCAGCCTCTTCATGGCCGTACGTCACCACACAGAACTACTCCGGGTAACTAGGCCCAGTCCTCCCATGTCTAGCTTAGAGGAAGTACGTATCCTCAATATCAAAGCTAAGGTTAGACTTCAATCTATCATGATAAGGAGAAGGTATGTTATCTCACAATATCAATCATTGGTCAAGAATGAGAGGTACATTACTCAAACCATCCACGATATAGGATTATCCCAAGTAGTGAGAGAAACACTCATCCTCAACCACTTAATGATTAGGGAAGCTCAGGTAAAGATGGAGGTTCTTCTTTAACCTCAATTACTTTGGTATAGAGAAGATCACATATTCTCTTACCATTAACCAAGACGAACCCTAGTACAAGTAAATCCAAAATCTATCTCGACCTAGTTCCACAAAGTTGATACTTATGAGAGAAAACCATTTCATCAATTCATCATGCAACATAATGCATATTTCAATCATTCTCATCACGGGTGTTCAATTTCATCAACCAATCACATATGATTCAATATTATCAATCAATCTCACTTGTTGTAAACATATCATGCAATCAAGCATCATTTTATCACATATTTCATCAAATACCTATAAAAGTATTTTAACACTCTTAAAAGAGCATACATAAGCGATTCTAACACTTAGGGAAACTCATGTCCTCAATCTAATATATTACCTCTTAATACTCCACCTCAATAAGGTTATCTAACGTCTCTCTAAGGCTCCTAGCCTTATAAAATGTCAAAAATGTATTTCCTAACAAAAAATATATCCTGCTCAATCTCAACATTTGACCTTTGCTTAGTAAAATGAGCATAACTTGAGATACGAATATTGAAACAAGGTGATTTCGGTGGCGTTGGAAAGCTAAGAGAAATAGCTACAACTTTCATGAAGACCACAAGAGCTCATTCTCATTACAGAGGGAGACACAACCGTATCATTTGACATGGTCTACCCTGTGTTCTTCTCTGTGAACAAAATTCACTAATTTCACTCTAGGAACCGCGGCGGAAAACCTGGCATCGCAGTGTGAGACGCGCGACAGCACTAGATTTTCCTGGTTTTTAGCCAAAAATCCATCCTTTTTTTCAAAATCAAACCAGAAATCAGTCCAACAATCATCAATAAATTATCAAAGTTATCATGTTCAAGCATCAAAGTCTTCATTCAAAATTACTAATCAAAAGAGGGTTTAATACCCTTTTATCAACCTCAAAAACCATGGAAAACTAACATCACAAATTTCATTTCCTTACTTTAAAAACCAAGATCAAACCATTATCAAGCTTAAAGGAATGAGAATCAAGCATAAAAATCAGATTCAATATGGAAAAACCTTTTCCTTTTTCTTGCTTAAAACAACAACCAAAACAAGAAGGAAATGGAAAGTGAGTAAAAGAAAACGTTTTCTTCTACATTGTTTCCCATGGCTCCATGTTTTTTATGCTTTATTTTCCTCTTTAGTTCTTACTTGTTCTTCCTTCTTCCTTTTTTCTTTTTCTCCATTTCTGTCTCTGTCTCCTCCATTCTTTTCTTTCTTTTCTTTTCTCTTTCTTTTCTATTTCTTTTTTTTTTCCGTTGAAGACGCGTGAGAGAGAGATAAGGAAGGATGAGAAATATCTCATCTTTTGAAAGATGAGTTCAAGGGCAAAATGGTCATTTTACTAAATTTCTTATCTGTTAAGAACACTTCGATTTTACTAAATCAAGTTTCTTAACTTCCAACAACTATAGAATAAACCTTAAGATTTATTTAAATTCTTGTCTCATCATTTTCATAATTTTTCATATCTGCTATTTCTCAATCCAGTATTAAAACACCTCTATAGTGTCCTTAAAAATATTAAACTGACTCCGTTTATCATCAAAATTTAACCACATCCTCCTTCACCCATTTGAGACCTATTAATAAAAAATTTCTTATTTATTTCCTTTAATTTAATATTTATGCTATTTTTCTGAGTCAAAATAGTCATTTTACACGTTCTGTATTACAACATAGTACTTAAATTAACTCAAAACATCTAGAAAATTAACAGACATGTTAAACAAGTATTATGATACCTTATGACCATATACAAGTCTAACCTACTAAAAAGAGAATGTTACGTTAAGGGTGTCATTTGTAAATGTTGATAGTTATAACTTTTAGTGTGCCTAATTACTTTGTAACCATTACACTCACTTTGTAACTTTTGCACATAATAATGCATTATATTGAGAAGTATAACTACTACCTCCTTATTTATATTTGGAGTCCTTTTTAAGGACAAGCTTTCCTATGAAGAAATAAGAAGAATGATAGAATATAATTAGTTCTTGAAGAATTAGATTTTGAATCTATATTTTTTTATATTGATCACTTTATATTTCTTTTCTCTAATTACAATTTTTTATCTTAATCTCTTTATATTTCTCTTCTCCATTTACAAAAAAATAATTAATACCACCTTTGAATTATCTAGATCCCTACAAGGAAAGTCCAATCAAAATATTAACTTATTGGTTGAAAGAACCTTATAACTTAAATATTAAATTGAGCTTTTTTATTTACACAATATATAGACATAACATGACCACCTCTTTAAGAACTGACTCCTATGTGGTCTCACTCAATTAGCAGTATTTGATATAACACCTTAGACTGCACCTTAATTCAACCTATAGATAACCTTTTCGTAGCTCAATTATCAATAAAAACACCAATTATTACAACTTAATTATCTTATAAAGAAAGCATAGACCAAAAGGCATGAAAGAATCTCATAACTTAAATACTATATTAAAATTTCTTATTTATTCAATTTTACATACAACACATACTTCCACTGGCAAGTACTTGTTTTATGATTAGCAGTACGAGTCTTCCACACAAAAGTTTGCTAAAGTTTTAGAATATTCTCCTCTATATAGTTTAAGATTTCCCACATGTACATTCATGCCCAAAACCATATGGGCCACGTTATCGGTCCGACGGTATAGGTAAAGTTACTTTTCTGGAACCGATCGAATAGGATGTGTTGGAAATTCATTTTGTCCGAAAATGAAATCGAATATGCATATGGCTTTTCTAAATAAGTACTTCCTAAGCTTAAATTTTTTTAGTTACTAATACCTAGATTTTATTTCATCATATAATCAATCCATATAATATAAAAATATATGACTTAAAATTTTATCATATATTATTCAAGTTAATTAATAAATGTATTAAGTTTTTAACATATGATAAATATATTACTTAATTTTTTATTATATGTCATTTGATGTAATAACTTAAAAAAATATTGAAACATATAAAAAAATTACCACATATATATTAATATAATATAATTAATTAATATAATCAATTAATTAATATAATCAATTAATGAATATAATTAATAATTATTATAATTAATATAAAAAATATATGACCTAAATTTTTGTCATTCTTCAATTAAGTCAATTAGTAAATGCATTAAACCTTTGATAAGTGATAAATATATTACTTAATTTTTTATTATGTGTTATATAGTGTAACAACTTAAAAGAAATATTGACATGTAAAAAATATTAACACATATACATAAACAGAAAAAAGAAATAAAAAATAAAACAAAAAATTACAAAGCGAAAGAAAAGAACATAAATTATAAAGAAAATGAATTTAAAAAAGTTAAAGAACCTAAGAAATTAAATGTCATGTGATTAATTTAATTAATGAGTATAAACTAAATGTATAGGTTAGACAGTAAATAGGTGTTAATGAATTAGAATACATTGAGTATTATTTAATAATATTGTTATAGATCGTTGTAATTTTTTATAGATATATATTTTTTCATTTGTTATTGAAATATCTATCGACTTAAGAAAAAACTTTTTGGACATAATTTGGCATTATTGATTAGTTTGATGTAACTTTGATAATAGAAGTGAAAATTTAATGATTTAATTTGTAATATAATTTTATCTAAAAATATCAATAATGGACTTTTCTCTAGATATTTAATATTTAATGGTATTTAATAATAATTATAAAAGAAGATAAATTTTTTGCATTAAGAATTAATCTGGTATATTTTTTTAAAAACAGGGGTGAAAAGTTAAGGAAATAATTTCAATGTAATTTCATTTATATTTCATTTATAAATTTTTTTATCTGGTGATATACTAAAATGACTATAAATAATAATATAATTTTTATATTATGAATTATTTTGGTATAACCTTAACAAATGAGTTCCAATTGTATTGCTTAAAAATGTTGATTAAGCATTATAATTATATAATGAGATAAATTAATTATAAATAAACAAAAAACTAATGTGATAGAAGCAAGCATAGTAACATGAAAATATGTTAGTGACAAGATTTATATTCTTAAATTAGATTTAATATCACCAAATCTTAAAAACTATAACAATAAATCTTTCATAGAAAATATAGACACCTTAATTAAGAGAATCTATAGCAACAAAAATTCAAATAAATAAAAAATATTATGATTAATATCTTAACAGTAAGTATAGATTAAAATTCAAATGAATGATAAAAAATTCTAAATGAGTAAAAATATAATAAATGATATAAAAAAATATAACAAAAATATGGAATCCAAAATTAAAATTAACTGAAATTTTATAAACAAGTTATTTATTTTAAATTTGTCTCTAATTATCCCTGCAACTACAAAATACTAATTAATAAAAAAAATCTATGTTTCGGGTAAAAAAAACTTTACTATTAATTCATCACAAATTTAAGTTTGTTTTTTTAAACCATTTATGAAAGTTAAAATAATTAACATTTTTTTTCCTCAAATTCTTCTAGGCAAAACTATAACCTACGAAAGCAATATGAAACACCTAATATCATTAATTGTTTGAAAACCAAAAAGATATTTAAATTTTCTAGCAGATTTATGGGATGTCTACAATATCGTTTGTTTATAACTTGAGCACCATATATTGACATATTCTATTTTTGTTACACATATTCACATCTTCTATCTGTAACCCCCCCCCCCCCCCAAAAAAAAAAAGACCCTTCTATCACATCTATTGAAATGGTTACTGTAAATTATTTCCAAATTCAAACGTATTTATCAAACAACACTTATTGTATATATAAAAAAAAAAACATCAACACTTATTTTATAAAATATTTAACCTATGTTAAAATCCATTCACACGGCGCATGCATAAAATAAACCCAGGTTACTATTATTTTTATGAGGATTCAAACTAATCCTATTGAATACTCAAAATGTATGGGCTGTCTACGTCGTTTTTCTATAACTTGAACACCATATATTGACATATTCCTTTTCTTTTTCGTTTTGGTTTTGACATATTCTATTTTGGTTACATGTATTCACATCTTCTATCTGTACCCCCAAAAGAAAAAAACCTCTATCACAGCTATTGAAATGGTTACTGTAAATTATTTCCAAATTCAAACGTGTTTATCAAATAACACTTAATATTGTATATCAAATTTAAAAAAAAAACAACACTTACTTTATAAAATATTTAACCTATATTCTAATCCATCCACACGGCGCATGCATAAAATATTCCCAAGTTACTATTATTTTTAAGAGGATTCAAAATAATCCTGTTGAATACTCACAAAAATTAATCTAAGATGCATTCACACCTGCAATGCAAATCTTTATTTTATATATGCATTCCTTTTATTTAAAAATTTTAAAGATTAAAAAAATAATCTTGAAGATGAGTTGGACAAAAAGTAAGAAGAATTAAGAATGTTAAAAATTTGACTTAAAGTTAATTGAGATAAATTCAAATTTTATAAATTAAATCAACTGTGTTTTTAACTTAGATTCAATTTATATTTCAAATCATCTCAATTTTATTCATCATCTAAATTATTTTTAAACATATTTTTTATAATTAATAATAAATAATAAATAATAAATTTTCTTATAAAAAAGTAATAACTTTTGTATAATTGACTCAATTTGAATCCATCATTATCAAGTTATAATTAAATTGAATTTAAATTAAAAAAATAACTTAATTAAAATATGACTCAAAATAAAGTTATTCTTACCCATCCCATATACACAGGAATGTTCTGTTTCCACCATGACCATGACCCCCTACTGTACTTGTTTGACCCTTATCTTCATCATTATCGAGTCCTCAAACCAAATTTCAAGTAGCCAATACCTAGTACCCACCTCTCTTTTTCTGTCTCTCTTTCTTATTTGTTTTTTAATTGACAATCAAACACCCAAAAATTCTTGTCGTCTAATTTGACTATCTCATTCTGGATTCGGTCAGAATCTCAGATTTAAATTCAAAGATAACAAAATTATTACCATCTGTTTAAAATATTAAACTAATTGGATATGATAAACAATGGTAAATTTGTAACAGCTTGAAATAGAAACTTCAGTAAATTATTTAATTCAGTTACCATAAATTTTAGTAATTCAAATTGCAGAGGATAAAAACCTAAAAAAGAACATTCGCAGCCTTTTCTGTTTTATTATTATATTTATGGTCAAACACTCATAATTAAACCCATTTCTTTTGTCATTACCAAAAACAAAAACAAAAAAACCATTTCTTACCTGTACTTCGTTTGGTGAAACTTACGACTTGACTTACGATCCCCTTCCTCGAAAGGCCGTTTGTTCCATTCCTTGTTAGTGCAGAAGGTCCTGTTTGGTTCATGCATAGTCCAAAACACAATAACTTTAGTTTCATTCACTAATTAAAAAGAAAGGAGCTTATTTTCGATTATTGTAATTAATGAAATAGAACTAATCCTTATTTTATCCTCTGATTTTTTTAATCATTTGTATAAAACTAACTATTAACTATTCGCTTTGTCTACTTGTATTGTAAGAACTATCTACCTACAATTTCATTTTTTTAAAATATAAATTGGTTTCTCTAAGATATATAAGTGCAACAATTTTCATAAGAATAGTTAAAGAATATTCAAAATGAATTTGTGAATTTACTAATAAAAAGAATTAGATTTTAACAACTCAATTTGTTTTTTTTTTTAAATAAAGCATATGGCATTCAGCTCCAAGCAAGCTTGTGTTAAATTAATTTATACTTTTATTAATGTAAGATAACGGCATTTTGTTTTCTTGTCAACAACAGACAAAATTCTTTTACACGGTTTCAACTTTCAATACACTTGTAATAATCTTTCTTAAATAGTTGGAGTATCCGTTTCATGAGATACTTTTGTTTAGGTTGTGCTGGTTCAGGTATCTTCATGCTCTGCTTGTATGTTGTAAGAGAAAATTGTTTTAAGTTTTTTTCTCAAGATTCTTCTATGAAAAGTTCTTTATTATTTATTACACACAAATGTTTTCATAAATTGCTTTCAGTTTAGGTGTTGAAGAAAGAAGTTTCATGTATTAAATTTTGTTCAATTCAATTTTGATGAATTATTAGTGTAAAAAAAATTATATTGTCCAAATAAATAAAATATTATCATCTAATAATTTATTGCCATATTATTTTATAAGCTCAACATCTTATATAATTGTTAACATGTTTAAATTTATTAAATGAAATATTAACATAAGATTAAATGATAATGTATAAAAAAAAATTGTTGATAAATGTCTAAAATTTTTATACTGTTTGTATATCAAAATTAAAGTCAATTGTGTTTTAGCTCTTAAAAAATATAGCTATTATCAATTTTGTTTCTTACAAATTAATTTTATCAATTTAACTTTTCAAAGTTTAAATTCGTAATATTTTAATCTTTGCATCCAAATAATAAAAGTAGATGCAATGTGAACAAGACTTGATGAGACGACTATATTGAGAAACTTTAAAAGATTAAATTGATAAAACTAATATATAAAAATTATTTTAACAATGATTATATCTTTCATACTAAAATATAATTTTACTCTATAACTAACGCACCTGGCCTACTAAATTTTTTTGTTTTGGCATATAAAAATAAGAGAAATTCTTGCATTAATTTAAAATATTGAAGTTACATATATTAAATTAATTATATCATTAATTAAAAACATGATTAATATAATACACCTAATATAAGTGTTTTGGGTAGATGCATGCAAGAATCTCCCTAAAAATAAGGACTTTTCTAATGAGTCACAATCACATATATGAAAAATGATTTAACCAAACACGGTTTAAAAGGCTATATACTAGTTTCAGAGCTTGAACACAGAAAAGGCATGGCTTTCAGAAGTCCACAGCAAATTAACAATCTGAAAATTTTCAACAAAGCCTTTTCTCCACCATGTAATTTTAAACCAACACCTTCACTTCTCTCTCCTCTTTCTCTCTCTAACTCTGCCAATGAAGCAGAAAACACCGCAATCCACCACCACCACCACCCCATACATCAAAATCCATTCTTTTAGATGAAGAAACCACCTTCCTCCTCCGTCAATCTCTGTCTCGCCGCCGTCACCGTCGCCGCCGCAGTTATATTCTCTTTAATACCCTCATCCCATGCTCTCGGCTCCGGCACCACCCTCGCCGTCACCGACGCCTCCGCCACCGTATGCGGCATCGTTGCAGAATCACCAACGCATCGCATTGAGTGTTACAGCCGCGGCCAAATGATCCACGTGGTTCCCAACGCTTCCTTTTCAACAATTTCCGGTGGCCGGAGCTTCTTCTGCGGCCTCAGGTCCGGTAACTACAGTTTGCATTGCTGGGACACTTCCAATGGCACCTTCCAAAGGAAAAGGCTTTACAACAATAGCAGTGTTCCATTGGAGAATCTCTCAGTTGGTGATGACCACGTTTGCGCCACAAGGGTGGGTGCTGGAACGGTAAAGTGTTGGAGAACCAGTAACACGTTTGAATTGCCATCTGGGTCTGACCAATTTGCTTCAATCTCATCTGGGTCTGGCTTCTCTTGTGGAATTCTGAAGAATAGTTCTTTGGTTCACTGTTGGGGTGAAAGGGCCATTGCCAGTGACATACAAAATAGGTTTGGAAACATGTCTATGTTGAGTCTTGTAGCTGGAGGTTCACGTGTTTGTGGGTTGAATTCAACTGGGTTGTTGGTGTGCATAGGATACAACAGTCCTGGACAACTGGATGTTCCCCAAGGTGAGGCTTTCGAGTATGGTGGGTTGGCACTTGGTGCTGAGCATAGCTGTGCTATTACAAGATCAAATGGTTCAGTTGTTTGTTGGGGTGGTAGAGGGGAATTCTCTGTCAATGTTACACAAGGAATTTCTTTTGAGTTGATTGTTTCTGGTTCCAATTTCACTTGTGGATTGGTGACACTCAATTATTCAGTTATGTGTTGGGGCCCTGGTTGGTCTAACTCTAATGCTTCTAATTCTAGTTCAATGTTTGTGCTTCACTTGCCTAGGATTCTTCCAGGGCCTTGTGTTCAATCTTCTTGTAGTGAGTGTGGTTCTTATCCTGATTCTCAAAGTCTATGTTCTGGCTCTGGTATCATTTGCAATCCAAAGCCTTGTTGGCCTCAAACGCCACCACCGCCATCACCGTCGTCACCGCCACCACCACCAGTCGTCTCTCCTCCATCGTCATCTCGATCCAAGACCTTGACAAGGGGTTTATTGGCATTTGCCATTGTTGGATCAGTGGGAGCTTTTGCTGGTATTTGTACAATAATTTATTGCTTGTGGAGTGGAGTTTGTTTTGGGAAGAAGAAAGTGCATAATTCTGTGCAACCAACAATCACCAGAGGTGGTAGCAGTTCCAATGGTGGGGGTTTATCTAATAATAGTCCACCTTCGAGATCATCAACCATTAGGCGTCAGAGTTCAAGGATAATGAGGCGCCAGAGGAGTGGAACCTCATCAGCAAAACACCCTGACAAGGCAGAGGAGTTCACCCTGGCTGAGCTTGTAGCAGCCACCAACAATTTCTCACTTGAGAACAAGATTGGTGATGGAAGCTTTGGTGTTGTGTATAGAGGCAAACTTGCTGATGGTCGCGAGGTGGCGATCAAGAGGGGCGAAACCGGTTCAAAGATGAAGAAGTTTCAAGAGAAAGAGAGTGCTTTTGAGTCTGAATTGGCCTTCTTGTCACGTCTACACCACAAGCACTTGGTTAGGCTAGTTGGATTCTGTGAAGAGAAAGATGAAAAGCTCTTGGTGTATGAGTACATGAAGAATGGGGCACTATATGATCATTTGCATGCCAAAGACAATGTGGAAAAGAGCAGCAGTGTCTTGAATTCTTGGAAAATGAGGATCAAAATCGCTTTGGATGCTTCACGAGGAATAGAGTATCTCCATAATTATGCAGTTCCATCTATAATTCACAGAGATATCAAGTCTTCTAACATCCTTCTTGACGCCAATTGGACTGCAAGAGTGTCTGATTTTGGATTGTCATTGATGAGTCCAGAATCTGACCATGATTACAGGCCAATGAAGGCAGCAGGAACAGTTGGATACATCGATCCTGAGTATTATGGTCTAAATGTATTGACAGCAAAGAGTGATGTCTATGGACTTGGAGTTGTACTGCTAGAACTTCTAACAGGAAAGAGAGCTATATTCAGGAATGGTGAAGATGGAGGTACCCCATTAAGTGTGGTAGACTTTGCAGTGCCTGCTATTATGGCTGGAGAATTGGTGAAAATTTTGGATCCCAGGGTTGGACCACCTGAGCTGAATGAAACAGAAGCAGTGGAATTGATGGCCTATACTGCTATGCATTGTGTGAATTTGGAAGGGAAAGATAGACCATGGATGGCTGACATTGTGGCCAATTTGGAGAGGGCTTTGGTTCTTTGTGATATTAGCCATGGCAGCATTTCCAGCGGTACAATCTCTATTGTTTCAGAATGACATGTTCAAACCCCTGAAAGGGACAAAAGATTGAACATTTTGGCGAATTCTTTTTTATTCTTTATGATAAATTATATGGGTATACTGATGAGGTGTATAGATTAGGAGTGTCATCTAACATTAAGCCGTAGTGTAAATTGTAGAATTTTGCGAAACACTAACAGCCGAGCAGAAAAATGGATCGTTTATACTCTATTTTGGCAATTTAATTTTTCACAAAATAATTTACAACCTGCAATCCTTGTATGCATTTACACATGGCATGACAGGTTAAAGTATTATAAATGCCTGATGCATGTGTAATATTTTTGTCATAATTTTTCTCTTTGTCCTTCAAAATTTGGGCTACACCCTACACGTTTGAGTATTGTGCTTGCTATGGCCTTTAAATTAGAGTACCTAGGGTTCAATCTGGAAGGAATTAATTATTAAAGCTTTGCTATGTGAATTGTCCGAGGAGAAGTCACTTTCACAATCTTCCACTTACTTGGTCTCATTCAGACAAGAAGCTACGTAGTTTACCAAGTCTACCCATTTGATGGGCGTGTGGAAAAGGTGCAGAAGAATGTGAACAAAGTTTGACGTTTAGAGGCTTAGAGCATGAAAAGTGAAAGCACTATGCAATTGCATTTCTTACATATGCACACTAAAATTGGCATACCAGTTTAACACTAAAGTGTATAGTTTGATTAACATACTAATAATTCCGCTAATCAAACTATACACATTATGAACGAAAAATTTATACATTATTAATTGGTATAAAGATAATATAAGCACAATGATTTGCAAATAACATTTGGCTTACTCGTGGTTGCTTTGTGTTCGAGTGGTTGAGCTGTTGACCCCACGGTCACCCCAAATAATGCTTTTCCTCCTGTCCTCCTTTCTAACCATGGTCCCCAGCAGAAGTAGACTAGTCTAGTTTTGTTTCTCTTTTGAAAGATCGTTTCTGACTTCCACGATGGCACAAGTTTGACCGAAGGCAAGGAAATTGTCAAACTAAGCCGTGGATTGGTTAATGAATATTGCTTCTTTATTACACGGCAGGTAAGTTGTAATGACCAACCCACATGTTTTGAATTGACAATTATGTGCTTTTTGAATGGAAAAAGTTTTGGAGGAATCTCTGGTGCCCACGGGCACCGTCCTCCTAAAATAAAATAAATAAAAATAATTTAAAATAATGGGATTATCATAAGAGATTGAATTAATGAGTAAATAATTAATTAAAATGATAGAAGAAATTAATAAAAATATATATATTTTAATATAAAATATTAATAGAATTGTAAAATATACATGTGATAAAATACAAAATAGAATAAATAAAATAAATAATATTAGAGATACACTTAATAATATAAATAAGGAAAAAATTGATGAAAAAGAAAATATTAAACGTATTGAAGAAATTCTTTTACAATTAGAAAGCTTTTTAGAAGATGAACAAAATAATAAATATATAATGAAAAAAGATTTAGAAGATCTATTAAAACTTGAACCGAAAGAATTAATTAGACAGATAGAACAAGAACCTTTAAAATTCTTAAAACCAGTAAGCTTATGGAGAGGATAAACGATGAATATGTAGACTTATTAAAGAAATCAAATGACATTGAAGAAATTCAATAATTATTAGATAATTAAAGATAATTGAAGAAGAAAATAAACAAATACAAAAAATAGAACAAATAGAAACAAAAAATGAAAATGAAGAAGTAACACTAAACTATAATACTTCAGAAACTAAATCAGAATATGATGAAATATTTATGGAAAAAAGGAGTATCTAGTGGCACAAAACCTAAAAGAAAATGAGAAGATTATTGGGATAACCCAGAAGGATATTGGGATAAATATGAACACGAAATAATGTATAATCAATGATATGCAAGAAAAGATGGTAGATAAACTAAAATCCAAGAAGAATTTAAACCTCATTATGAAAACATTAGAACCGAAAATAAATTAAATATTAATTGTGAAAGAAATAAAGAAGAAGTACTTTTATAATGGACTAATTAAATGACCCTGCTTATAGCAACGGATGAAAGATTTAATAGATTAAATCTATTAGATATTAAGAATCTATTAATTTATAAAACAGAAGAAAATGTACAAAAATTTCTTATAAGTATAAATGACGAAACTTGGCAACAGTATGCAAGAACTGTAAGAAATAATAAAAAATTTGCTAGAATAATTATGAGATTAACCTATCAAGAATTCATAAGATTTAATACCTTTGAACATAGAGAAGAAGCAAATAGATTTTTACATGAAAAAGTAAAAGCACATCTAAATAAGATACAAATATGCAATATGTATGAAATAGATAGTTTTATTTGTGAATATCAAAAATACTATTATCAGTTAAATACTGATACAAAGCATATATATATGGACATCTTTGTAGATAAATTATCATACCCACTTAATACAAAAATAAGAACTATTTGACAAACTCAACCTAAAGAAATAGTTAATACTTTAGGAAGAATTATACAGATCAATTATTATGAATTAAGAGAGTAATGTATACAGAGAAAAATAATTAAACAACTAAATAGGGAAGAAATGTAATTTATTGTAATATACCGTAAATAGAAAATCCAAGAAATTATGAATGCAATTAGACTACAAAGAAAAGAAAATATTATAAAAGAAAACCTAAACTAAGAAAAACTTATCCTAGAAAAAAGGCTTATAAAAATACTAAGAGAATATATTTTAGAAGAAAAAGATATACATCAAGAAAATATTGCCAAAAAGGAAAAAAGAAATGTGTGTCTTTGGATATGTAATGTCGAAGGATACTATGCAAATAAATGCCCTCGAAAGAAAGAAAAAGATTTTAAAGAAAAGTCAAAATTAATAAAAAAGGTATATAAAATATATAACTTAGAATCATTAGAAGAAGAACTAAGTAATACTGAAGATAGTATATATAAATATACGTAAGATGAATTACCTTAAGAAGAAACAGAATCCGAATAACACTTATATTAAAATCACTATTGAAAAAAGTAATAAAGAAATGAAAACTATATAAATACTGGTGCAAGTATTTACATAACAACAAAAGCATTATTTGAAAAATAGAAAAAATTAAAAAAAATCATTAAAAATTCAAATAGCAGATGGATCAATACATCCTTTATATTTAGTAGCAAAAAAAACTACTTTAAAAATTTAAAATAAATTATTTATGATACCAACAATATATCAACAAGAAACAAGATTGGATTTGATAATAGGAAATAATTTTCTACGATTATATTCACCGTTCTGCCAGTACTCAGACTATATTACACTTAAAACACTATATATTAGAGGAAAACAAACAAGAGAAATAATTGAGATCCCAATTATTTATTTTTTTATTGTATTTATTCTAAGAAACAATCAGAGTTCAGCAATCTGAAACGTGGTGAGATACTTGAGGCAGTATGCTGAAAAATTTACCATTTACTAATTAATTTAGAACTAGGACGAAAGATCCCAGCCTATATCGAAGAACTTTTAAAAAATATATGTAATGAAAACCCTTTAGATCCAAAAATTAATAATAAAAATATGGAATTAATTGAATTAAAATTAAAAGATCCAACCAAAGAAATAAAATGTAAACCTATGATTTATACAAAACAAGATAGAGATGAATTTGCAAAAGATATAAAGGAAATAGAAGATAAATGATTAGTACGACCATTAAAAAGTAAACCCTCATCACCAGCATTCTATGTTGAAAATCATAATCAAATTAAAAGAGAAAAAAGACGAATGGTAATTAATTATAAACAAATGAATGATGCAATGGAAGGAAATGCATATTATCTTTTAAGAAAGGATTTAATTATTGAAAGAATACAAAATATGAATTGATTTAGTACTTTTGATTGTAAGTCTGGTTTCTATCAAATACGGCTCACAGAAGAATCTAAGGCATTAACAGCATTTAGTTGTCCTCAACGACAATATGAATGGAATGTACTCCCAATGGGAATGAAACAATCACTAGGAATTTTTCACCGAAGAATGGATTCGATACTTAAGGATTTTAAATATTTTTGTCTTATTTATATTGATGATATATTAGTTTTTACTAATAAAAATTTAAATGTCATTTTAAAAGTGTAGAATTAGTACTCAACAAATGTATAGAACATGGAGTAATTCTAAGCAAGAAAAAATTATATCAGGATCTTCTTGAGTTATATCATCATTCGGATGATGACTTAATTATTATCGAAACTGCCCATCTAATGAACATTGGGGTGGTGTAATGAAAGCAAAACCCCCTGGTTAGAAAAAAGAATTACTATGTCGATATATGTCTGGAACTTTTTCAGACAGTGAAATTAATTATCCTACTCATGAAAAGGAAACATTAGCACTAATTCGTATGTTGAAAAAACATCGAGTTTACGTACTTGACAAAGAATTTATTATCCGAACAGATTCTACTTATGTTGCAAGTTTTAAAAATATTAGTCACAAAGGAACTTACAAACAAAGAAGATTAATCAGATGGCAAATGAAGCTTACCGAATATAATTACTCAATCTCTCATATTAAAGGAGAAAAGATCGTTCTTGCAAATATATTATCAAGAGAATGGAGTGAAGCACACTAGGCATGATTAAACAGCAACTGGAGTTTAAGGAAGCATTGAAAGGACAAAAACTGAAAGAATTAGAACTTATTGAAGCTGATATCAAGGTTCTAAAACTTTAACTTAAAGCAGAAAATTTTCTTGAGGAAGCATTTCATCAAGAAGGGAAAAAGATCAACAAGTGGTACGTAGTCTTCAACGGACCATTTCCAGGAATTTATGAAGATTGGTTTAAAGCAGCACCTTACTGTCAAAAAATTTCAGCAGTTCTACACAAATCATATCCAACTAAGGAAGAAGCAGAAAAGGCATTAAGAGAATATTCAGAAAAAGGAAAAGAAAAAGAAATCTATCTTGGACCAAGAACTTTCTCAGAAGCAACAAAGAGTCTACCAGTAAAGTAATCACCACTCAAAATTCTAGGGAAAATTACTTCTTCTCTAGATAATTTTTAAATTACGTCCAGAAAAGAGCACAAATTGTAGGTTCAATTCTCAGAAGAAAATTTTTGAGAAATTTTCAAAAGATTGGTTAATTGGAGTGACAAAGAAAGTGTTAACTGTTTTTATATGGTTGACTGAAAGTTCTTTGGAATTAAAGTAATTATTCTCCCTGGAGCACCATCAATACTGACATTCAATATGTTCCAATTCGGATTTATTAATTGTCTTTACTTAAGTTTGAATTTAGAAGAAATTAATCTATTTCCTCATAATTTCAAGGATGCAGTTCAAATGTTTAAGAAAAATATAACTAAGGAGCGAAGTATTTTTCTAAAGTTCTATTCAGCCTATCCAAACTTCATCACTAAGCAACAAGTCAAGCATTTAGTCTACGTAGGAGTAAGCAATAATAATTTCCCCCTCAAAGACGAGCCAACTGGAGTAGTTTACGAAGAAGATCAGATTACTCAGATATTGACAAATCAACTTGCAAGTATCTACTCACAGTGCCAGAGCATTGGAAAAGAATCATTTATCAAAACTCTGTACAAAGGACCTACTACTTTATTACTTAGCAAAACGAGTGGTAAAGTAATAAAGGAGAAAGATATGAATCTCTTGACAAGCTTCAAATTTCCTTTTTACGCACTACAAGGACCACTAATGGAGTATAGGCAAGCTGTCCTCAGAGGCCTATGTGCAATGATAAAGACTAGCGGGAACCACGCATGTGAACTTTGCATAAAAGAAAAGGAAATTGCCGACAGAAACGAAGAGGAAGCATCTTCAGATGAGGCAATAATTAAAGAATGATGTAAGCTCTTACGTTACCATGTAAATTATTTATGCTCTGATGTAAGCACTTACGTAGTAGAGATATTTTTTGTAAATAATTTTAGTTTTTCTAAGTTATAAATAAGCCCTCTTATGCTGAGGCAGATCAGAATTTTGAATTATCATATCAAAGTCTCAGTTGAGATTGGTTTTTTAGGAAAACACTGCTAGTTCCTTATGGACTCTAGTCGGGAACTTGAGAGTGCATCTAGTATCTTGTCCTTATAATCACTTGTCAATAAAGTTTCTCATCTTTACTCAATTCTCTCAACTTTCACTACCCTACTCAAATTACCAAAACAGATCAACCAATTTAATCACGGAAGCAATAGTGGGCTGACAAAAATTAAAGTAGAAGGCAGGGAAGCAGTATTTGTAAAAGAAATCTTCAAAATTTCAGACCAGGTATGTTTATTCAACTCATCTCGAATAATTATTGACAATATCATGTATTAGGAAGGGTAAATAGAATTATTATGCCTATACTTATTGATACTAGATCGTGTCTTAGTTATGTAAGTAAAGATTTATCAAGTAAAATTGAAGAAACAATACCAAGAATAATAGTATAATTTAATCAAGAAGAAAAAACTTTTAATGAAAAACAAGAATAGAAGTCTATTTTAACTCAAATATAAAAATACAAACTGAATTGTATGTCGAAGCTCAAACAAATATTAAACTACTTTTAGGAATAAATTTTCTCAAAGCAGTAAAACCATATGAAATTAGATCTGAAGAATTAATCATATCTTTAGAAAATAGAAAAATACAAATTCCAATAATTAATTTAAGTATTCATACCATAAGAGCTTATCTAAATAAAATAATATAGATGGAAATAGAGAAAGTAGAAGATATCGAACATTTACACACTACTAAAGAAGAAGGAAACTATGAAGGAAATATTTTAAAAAATGAATCTCTTTTTAAGAAAATACAAAAGGAGGACTTAGATTTAACAAAAAATGTAAATATG
The DNA here is from genome assembly GCA_029884595.1 of Ormosia semicastrata. Lineage (NCBI taxonomy): Eukaryota > Viridiplantae > Streptophyta > Magnoliopsida > Fabales > Fabaceae > Ormosia > Ormosia semicastrata. Next base: position 7,086,304 of record JAQQTO010000030.1, read on the forward strand.
AAAGGAAATGAAATACTTGGAGGAATATTAAAAATATTTAATCAAAGAAAAAATATTATTTATTATGGGAAATTAAATAGTGAAACACCAATGGATATAGCAGATGCTCAAGGAAATACTTGTATTCAATTATTAAATAAGAAAAAACTTATAGAATTAAAGAAAAACATAAAGAAAGAAGAAGACAGAAGAAAAATAGGATATATTCATATAGGAGCAGTACAAGTATTAATTAAATTAACTTTTTAGAAAGAAATAAATTCGCCTGTTAAACTAATACTAAAAGATGATAGAATTAATGATCTGAAAGATAAGATATTAGGAGTAATAGAAGGAAACTTAGCCTATGAAAAATTAAAATTTGAAATATGACTAAATATTAGAATACTTTTGAATACTCAAAGACTAGAACAATCATTAACATTAGAACACAAATTCTTAAAAAAATATTTAATGAGACTAGGAGATAAAGTTTTTTCAGTCACTTACTGTGTTAGTTACGCATTAATAAATTCACATCATAGCATTACTTTCAAAAATAATGATAGAATAGATATACCATATTTATTTTCAGACATAGGAAAATTTATTATCCCAAGAAAAATAAAATAACAGAGCTAGGAACTTTTACAAATAAGCCAAAATTATTGAGATATAAAGAAAAACAAATTCCCAAAACAATTAGATTTAATGAACCAAAAAAAACTAACGAGAAAAATAAAATTAATAAATTACCAAGACAAGTAAATGATTTATCTCAATATTTAAAACAATGGATATGAATAATTTAGTAGAAAATAAATAAGAATCGACAAAATTAAGGGTAAGTAAGAATTTGATATCGAACTAAGTAATAAAATAATGGAAAATATTAGGAAACAAATAGAATTAGAAATACAAATTTAATGTACAACAAGTACTCTCTGTGAACTAGAAGAAAGATTACGATATTATATAAGAACTAAAAGATTATGTAAGGAACAAAAAGAGAAAGAAATAAAAAGATTAAGCTATCATTTAGAAAGAATAGACAATTTACTACATGAGCAAAAATTTAAACTAAGGCAAATAAAAGAAGAGCAAACCACCTAAAAAAAAGTGCACCGATGCATTCATGTTTTTTATTCCACCGGAGAAGCCAGCAAAAGTTTTTTAGACAAGGATATTTTTGTGAAAATTCAGATAAGCAGTGAATATCTTTAATATAAATGATAATTTTAATTAATTATGTGATAATTTTATTATATTATACATAATAAATTGAAATTAAAATTTATCACATAAGTAATAAATATCATTACTTATTGTTTTATTGATTATCATGGTGATCTTTATGTAAGATATGATAAATTTAATTTTAATTCATTATGTATAATAAAAAAGATCATCAGGTATATAATTAAAATCACTACTTATCTTAAAGATATTTATTACTTATTTAAATTATCTTAAAGCTGTCTACCTTCAGTTATACAAATAACGTGTCTCTTTTCGAATAGATATCTCAAGGACAAAGTCGTGGTTTGCTTTTGTTCAAGAAAGAAAGAATTCATGTATCAATTTTTCTCTGGCATTGCAGAAGCATATTTGCAAATGCTGAAGTTGGATAAGTCTCTTCTAAAATGAGTATACTTCTAGAGTGAATAAGTAAAAATATATTTATTATTAAATTTATTAAATTTTAGTGAGTTAAAATTACAATATATTTAAATTAGATCATATATGTGTATGCACCTTTACTTTTTATTTTAGAGACAATAGAGAAGCTTCTTCCGCGGACGTTACAAGCCATGGGCTCATGGGCTATAAATCTAATGGGTTATAATTTAATGACAAGTGAGCCACCTCTTTGCCCTAACTTTCCAGATAGGCATCCAAAAAGGCCATAATTGAACCCTAGCTCAGAAATTTTTGGCCTTTACCCTATGCTTTCCCGTACCCACCAAGGGGTGAAAATAAGTAAAGTCAAGTCAGGTATTATCTTAAATAAATTTAGCTTGTATTTTAATTATTAGATCTGAGTCTGACTTATGAGTCTGTAATATGTCAATTTTTAAGGCATACTTTGCAATAAAGTCTTTAAAGACCTTTAAATAGGACAACAGGCCTTTACATAGATTAATAGACCTACCTTTAAATAGGTCAATGTATTTTACATAAACTAACAAACCTACCTTTAAATAAATCAATATGTCTTTATATAAGCTAACAGACCTAAGCCTTTAAATAAGTCAATGGGCCTACTCAAAGCCAACAGGCCTTTGTTATAATTTAACACTCACATTCTATTTTTATAGATGCTCACTACATTCTTACTCTAATCTTTAGTCGATGTAGGACTTGGAGATATACCAAATTGATCACTTTCTTACTCTAGTCTTTCAAGTCCCACATCGACCAAAGATCAGAGTAAGAAAATAGTGAGCATCTATAAAAGTAAGGGGTGGGTGAGTGTTATATATGTTCACTACTTTCTTATTCTAATCTTTGGTCGATGTGGGACTTAGAGATACCAAGTTACTCACTTTCTTACTCTAGTCTTTCAAGTCCCATATCGATTAAAGATCAGAATAAGAAAGTAATGAACATTATAAAAGTAAAGAGTGAATGTTAACTTATTATTTTCATTCTAATAAATATATTACGTTAAATATATTAATAAATATATTATTTTTATTCTAACTTACTAACTTAAGTTTTAATTATTAACTTTTATTAAAATTTAATTAAAATATATATTAATATAAATAAATTAATAATTATAATTATAATTTATAATTATTATAATATTATATATTATATTATATATAATTAAATAGATTAGGCAACCTATCAGGCTTAAAAGACCTATCAGATGGCCTGAGGCATGACCTTTTTAGTTAATCAGACTTTTAAAAAAGTCTTGGCCTAACTTATTTAGGCATGACCTTTTTAGTTAAACAGATTTTTGAGAAAGTCTTAGTCTAACTTATTTAATAAACAGGCTAAGTCAGATCAGCCGAAAAAGCAGCAATAAGTCATAAGGCTGACGCCAGAGTCGACCTATTTTCACCCCAATCCCCTTTTAGAATGATTCATTGTTATGATATTAGAATATCGGCTAATTGAATTTTACCACGACGTAGTCAAATATGACACTTTACAGATATAATGATTAACAAAGCTTTGTCTAATTTGATTTTAGTAGTCGAATGAAAGGAATTTTTACGTTTTACAGTGTTTGATGATCGAATATTGGATGGATTCCCGGAAATTTTATGAATCAGATTATGAGATTTCAAGTTGAATTTTCAGGAGTCAACCTTCCATTAAATGTAAAAAAAAAATGAGAAATCAATTCCCATTCAAAATGACCGCCACACCTACAATTAGTAATTTAATTAATACAATAATTCCACACCACCTCTATCAATTGTCTTTCTTTATGATATCGGCATTTTATTACTTTTTTTTTTAAAAAAAGAACATGAGATATCTCGACGACCTGAGAGTGAAATCAATTGTTGCTCGCGCAGCATTTTGGCTTTGGTCACCCATATAAAGTTCAGTTTGCCAATTAAGTTACATTTGGTAGTTTGATAATGGCGTTTAATATACTAATATACTAGCATCTTTATAGTACTAATATCATGTTAATATTCCTTTTTATTTCATTTTGATAATAAAATAAAATAAAATTTTAAATACTTATAACTACTTGGTTGTCAATATTTTATTTATTATTTAAATACAAAAAAGGATAAAAATAATTACGCACAATTATTCTATGAATTTTACAGTATATATGGTGGACTGATACTAAACACCAAAACTAACATAACTTGATTTGGTTAGACGTTTGTGACCTTGGGTTTACTAATTGTTTTGACGAGGTTTTAGATTTTGCAATTTATTTTTTGTCTTTAAATTATTTTTAAGTCAGCATAATATATATATATATATTCTAGAAGGCGGAGAGAGACGTTGCAGTCAAATTGGAAAAAAGCATTCAGCCAAAAGTTCAGCTTATTGGTCAATGGAAGAACAATGCTTGTCATAGCTTGTTAGGTAACAGGAAGTTTCAAATTAATGCCATGCTTCCAATCTCCAAACCTTTTTTCATGAAGTCAGCCAGTCAAGTTATCCAGAAGCAATTAGACTTACCTCTTTTCTGTTCAGCCAATGTAAAGCCTCTTACTGCTTGTTTATACTCATCTCTTAAAAGTCTGCAGTCTGCACAATATCGCTTCTGACTGCTAAGATGAATTGATTAACTAAATTTTTACGCTAAATTAAAATTATACTTGAATTCTTGAAAAATATTAAATTTCTGCACCAGTCTTTAATCATTATTTTAACCGAGCTCCCAAATATGCTTTTCAATTAGCTATGAAATTACACACGAGACACAACCTCAAGAACTTGACAGCATTTTAAGACCCATAGTATAATTTAACCAATATTATTTTAGACCACAATTTCCTAAATTTCGACTCGGCTCATATTGCAAGTTAAATTTTTACCATGGTTATTTTAGATAGTACCACTGAAACAGAAATAACGGTACAACCCAATCCATTGATATTGGAAATGCTTTATGCTGCTTCATGACCAATCCACCAAAATAACAAATCCCTTTTCTTTTTAAGAAAACAATAGCAAACCAATTGATGATTCCGTGAATTGTAAGGGTTTTCCATCTTGTCTTCATGCTCAAAATAAATACAGGACATATAAAAGCAAACTTAGTACGGGAACTTTTATGACATGTAATATGGTAAACTTTCATCCAAAAACTACCCCACAAATTATCAATAAATTTGTGTTAATATGACAGCACTATCAGATACACGGATGTTCCAAATTGTAGTAATACAATGACTATACATCTAGTAAAAATATCGGACAAATGCAAATTGATTGAAACCACAAAAAACGCTCATCTGGTAAAACTCTGAACATGTCTAATTGTCTATTGAGGGTTTATTTCCTTGTCTATGGAAAAAGAATTTATGGCAAGCATTCAAAGCATATTCGAACTTGATGCACTATATCCTGATGGACGGGGGAAAAAATAAAGTAACCAACCTGATAAATAATCATTTGATTCGAGAATATCTTTGTCTTTGCTCATCAACTTCATTCATCCAATCAGAGAGCCGTAAGAGTCCCTTGTAACCATAATATGTAGCAGCAAGAAGAATGACAAAAATAAAGACAAATAGAAGAAGCTGCTTTGTTTGGGAAATCATTGTCTGTTCAATGAAAACAATCATAGATGGTCAGCAAAGAGACAGGCAGTTGGAACTTGGAAATCACTCTTTTCTTAAGAAAATTAAAATACCTGTAGTTTTGTTGTTTCCTTTGATTCTAGTACCCGTTCTCGCCTTTTTCGTCGCTTTGGAACTGATTTTTCACTGTCTGGCTCTTTTACCTTCAATAATTACAAGAGTATTAGATATGACCACTGCAGAGCTCACTCATACAAGCATGCCTCCCCAATTTAATGAAAACATTGAAAAATAATAAAATACAGAAGTTAATGGCACTTGGAATTGAGAATAAGGTAATCAGTAAAAACTAAGTGGAATTGTACAAAAATTATAAATTTATAATATAATGAAATCATGTCAATAATCAGAACAGTTTACCACCCAAAGCAAGTCCAACCATCTGACACTATCAAATTTTAACTCATCTATAAACTGAGTTCGTAGAAAAGACAAAATAATTTAACTCTTTCACCTTCCATTTTTTTGTGCTCTTTAAAGAGTAGTCGCTATCAAATTTGTAATTAACGTGCAGATTATGAATCAACACAGTATCAGAAAATACACTCTACATTTTGCCAGGTATCAGTCTTCAGTCTCCATATATATTTGTGATTTGTTGTACAAATCTGTCTTGGTTCTGAAATTTATCAATAACCTTAAATAACAATGTAGACACAAAGATGCCCTTTCAGGAGCTAAATTTCCCCAAGGGCAACCCAACTTTATAGTGATGATGAGAACAAAGAACAAAGCAAAGCAGATAACTTTAAATATACGTGTAAAGTTCTGATGGAAACTCAATTACCTCTGCAACTCTAGATTTACGTAATTGTAGTTCTGACTCAATAAACTGCACTTTACTCTTACAATCAGAATTGCAAGGAATAAGTCCAATTCCAAATTGATTTTTTGGTATATCCCTTGGATGGCAACCATCACGATGATATGCTGCTTGAACATCTTGACAAAGCCACTCTTTTTTCAATGTTTGGCATTTGCAACGAACAGTGATCTTGTGAAGAATTGAGTTAGATTTCAGAAGACAAATTGGATCAATAATAGGTGTACTGGTTAGTTTAGTTTGAAGTAGCTAGAATAGTATAATGCAAAAACTAGAGACCATTTGAGCTAATTATATAATCTTCAAATTCAAGTCATGAAGTTATAGCAATTTATTCTCACAGTACCTTTTTACAGCATTTTTCAGGATTTGGGCATTGACCAGGATGACATGTCTGTGGGCATAGATGTGTACAATTTGGCAACTTTCTGCAAAACCAATGAGACCAAGAAGGCCCTCATCCAACTTTATTAGTCAATCCAGAGAAGGAGGAACAAGGAGAAGGGAGGAAAGAACAAAAGTCGAATAGATATTTTCAACTTAAAGTTGGTTTCAAATGCTATACTAGATTAAGAAAAAAAATTGTTAAAATTGCTAGTCTTTAAATTACCTATGACATGGCCCACCACATGAACGAACAGCCTCTTGATCCTTTGCAGACAAGCTGTTGTAATATATGCACTCAAAAACATGGACCATTGAACCACAGTGACATGACCGTTTAATGAGCACCTTGCATGGAGGGCAGTCTCCAGGATGGCATGGCAGAGGGCAGTGATGTGGACATGTAGGCTCTCTTTCCTGATCAATGTATTTTACAAATCAAACGACAAATTATCAGTTCTGACTTTGGAAAGTAAAAAGGAGAGTTTCTCAACTTTACACAGTAAAACAAATAAGAAACTTCATTGACTAAGCTTAAATCCAGCGATAATACATAGATAACACATACAACCCAAGAATGAAGAAGACACCAGTGTAATAGAAAGAATAAAATACAATGGAACTCTGGAAGATTCAATACCTTTTGGCAAGGAAGAAAACAATCTTCACAAGGCTCGCTTCTCTGTAGCTGGTTCATGAAAGACTGGTTCTCCAAGGCATGGCAGGTTTTAGTACAATAATGATTACCACACGGTAGAGGATTTCCACATAAATTTTCACAGGAGAACTGTGATTTATTAGAGCAGACCATCTGATCGGAGGTTGGAAAAGAAAAAAGAATCTTTATTAGAAGATGAAAGTAGTTAATGCAAATTGCTTTTGGACAAAATCATTTAAAAGAATCTTGCACGTCAAATGTTCATATACAGCATCAAAGATGAAGCAAACAAACCATTCTCTCTGCTCCAATGTGTTGCCCGACACATGATCTCCACACAAGTTCTGGGCAAGGAGGACATGGAGTGCCGGGAACACATTCACTTTGTTGTATAATCTTCTTCTTTTTCTTTGGTTTGAGAGTAAACTCTGGATTAGGAGGTGGTTTAGCACCATGACACCTTAACATAGAAAAACAGTGTTAAGGAAAGACATTAACTACAAATTAAATGCATGGTCTCATGTGGTCCAATCATATGATACTAGACTCTAATGAAACCCATGCACTACTTTGTCAAGTCTCAAGATATGAGTAGAGACAAAGAAATCCCCATTTTTGGACTTTCAAACACAAATGCTTGAAAGTTTGAAAGTCTTAATTATTTAAAGCAATTTCTTCAAAATGATACCTAGTAACATCTCAATCTTACATATATAAAGAGAAAATTATCTCAAACCTTAATTTGCATGTGTGACCACATGGGTACTCTTCTGCACAAGGTAGCCGACAAGGAGGGCAGGCTCCATAATGGCATTTGTGTGGCTAGACAAAATTAATATTTGTTAATAATATAAAGAAAAAAAAAAGATACCTGTTAGCACGTAAGCATATACTTTTCAAATTAAGGAATAAACAAGTATGATGAAGATACCTATGAATAGTTTCTAATCATTCAGATCTAGAGAAACACCAAAAAAAAAAAGGCCTATTAAAATATACTATGAAAATTTCTTTCATATATTATGAAATTTTATCATCCATTTTCAAATTCAATTGTATCCAGCATTGAAGGAATTCAATTTTAGTACATAACAGAATGTTTCAACCTCAAAACTATACACCCACAAAATACCTTTTTTTTTTTTTTGGATAAAAACCTAAGTTAGAATATCTAGAAAATATCTCATAATATCTTTATTATATCTTAGAATATTTTATAATATCTTAGATGATCTCTTAAGAGTTATTTCCTACTCATTATATTTCTTGATTTATTTCCTTATTTAATTTAATTATGATTAGGAGTTTAGTATTAGTATAAAAAGGATTATTGTGTTAGTATTTTGTATCACATCATATACACAAGAAGATATTATTCAAAGTCTCTATTTTCTTTTCTTCCTCTTCCCTATCTAAACAATACAATTCCAACATGGTATCAAATCGGTACGATTGTCCATGACCTGTCCTGTCATTGTTCCATTGCTGGGTACCCTAAAATTTGGAACTCTTTTGTTTGGTATACTCTGTTTCACCCTACCTTAATTTTCAGTAATTGTCATTTGACTTCCGTTGGCCGTGACAATTCTGACCACCCTTTCTCTCTTGCTCACAACTGTCAATGACAGTACGCCTTTGTCAGTGGGCATTTTTGCTCACCGCCACCACCAACTTCTCCAGAATCTATAGATTGGTTCGCCCCCCAAGTTGTGCCACCATCAGCTCAGACGCACCTCCATGTGCTACTCCTTTGTCGCAGCTTTGGCTGCCACGTGCCAGAAGTGTTGAGCGACGTCTCCAGCCTCCATCTTGCCCACCTGACTTGTAGTCTCCTCTTTCTAGATTTGGTCTCACTTAGTTCAATTGGCCACCCTTTCTCTAGTGGCCATCTCTCCTTCAGCGGCTGCCATCTCAGATTTGCATGTTCTGTTTTTCTAGTGTGTGTGGGAGCGTGTGAAGCCCTCTTGCCGGCTACCTCTATCGTCATTTGCCTCACCACACCATCTACGGTCAGGCCCAGCACCCATCACCTCTGTTCACTGCCTCCACATGGCTGTTTGGCTCCCTTGGGCTGCATTCTACCATATTTGAAGCCCAAATCTGGTGTGTTCCTCCTAGTTTCATCAGATTTGAGTTGTTTTTTCAGTTGGCTTGGCCTGTTTCTTGACATTCTTTGTGGTGGTTATCTTTGGTTTGTCAGTTGCTATTGTTTGGCTCAGCATTGAGGGGGAGAATGGGAATGATGATCTGTCTCAACTTATACTTCAATGCCGGTGTTCGTCATGCCGTTCTTTTCCACAAATGAGTCATACCAGTGGTGACTTCTCCTCCTATCGACAAACATTTCGATAGTCACTTCTCTCCCACAGATGAATCATACTAGTGGTGACTTCTCTTCTTATCAACGATCATTCCAATGGTGACTTATGTTGGTTATAACTCACACCAGCTTGTCTCAATCCCACATGAATCAACTTATACTTCAATGTCGGTGTTTGTCATACCATTCTTTTCCACTAATGAATCATATTCATACCTGATTTCTCCTCCCACTGATGATTATTCTGGTGGTCACTTCTCTCGCATGGATCAATCATACTAGTAGTGACTTCCCTTCTTGTCAATGATCATTCCAATGGTGACTTATGTTGGCTATGACTCACCAGCCCATCTCAGTCCCACATGAATCAACTTATACTTCAATACCGGTGTTTGTCATGCCGTTCTTTTCCACTAATGGATCATACCACTGGTGACTTCTCCCACCGATGATCATTCCAATGGCCACTTCTCTCCCATGGATGAATCATACTAGTGATGACTTCTCTTCCTGTCGGTGATCATTCTAATGGTGACTTATGTTAGCTATGACTCACACCAGCCCATCTTAGTCCCAGAAGTAGTCCGGCCCTGTCTCCGTCCGAGGTGCCGCCACTGTCGCCCACCATTATTTGGCTTTGCTCACACTATTTGGTGCATTATATTTTTTAGATTATTTTCTTTTTGTGTGTTTAACTGTAATAAGCTTAAAGCTTAGTAAGCTTTAGTTTAAGGAGGAACGTTAGAATATCTAAAAAATATCTCATAATATCTTTATTGTTTCTCATAATATCTTTATTTTCTTTATTTGTAAAAAGTCATTAAAGAAGAAAAAAGACTTTTAAGTTACAGCTGGGACCTAGCTTGAAGAAGTTCAAAAGGCTTAAAGCTATCAATTCATAAAGTTTATAATAGCAGTAAGAAAATACAAGTCATAAATGAGAGCAAATAACAGTAATGAATAGGGATAGCAATCGGTAGCACATCCCATAAAATGTTATAGCCAAACCTAATGAAAGGACTTGAAAACCCAAACCTGCTCCAAACTCATTCAAAATATTCTCCAATATCCCAAACATGTCTTGGTACAAAATAATCATACAATAAAAATGAAAAGAATGGAAAATATTGCCACTTAAAACGAATTTAATTAATGTTGAAATACAGGGTATAAAATTATAAACTTATGCCTCATATAATAAGCTTCCGTTTACTAAGAGTTTCATCACAATATTCGAAATTCAGATACAACATTCAGAATTAGACGATAATCTTTTATGATGATGATTAAATAAGCTCCTTCAGGTAAAATTTAATTTAAGAGTTACATGTACATTATTTATCTTACACAGTATCCACTATGTTAAACCTCAAGGAGAATCAAATGTTATTATCCTCTCTCACTTATATTCTAATACATTTGTACTATTTGTACAAAAGATTACTTAGTCATTATTATATTATGTGCGTAATAAGGCATCAGGAAATCAAGGATTGAATCCCAAACCGTAAAGGGATATTTAAATTAGCTGGTTTCAAATCTCATAATGGTTTGATTAAAAAAATGATCAGAGTAGGATGGGGATAGAAACCCCACTAAAGACATGATATTACCATTTGTAGAAATTAAGAGACATAAACTAAAGCTTTTTTTTTCCTTCATCTATCATATCTTCATCTAAGTACACAACATTCCAATATATCTCTGCTTGGAAATGTAAATGCCTGCAGCTAAACAAGTCAGTAACCAACGGTACCTTGCAGTTTAATGAATGCCGGCATAAAGGAGTAATAGAACATCGTTTAGGACATTTAGGTGGCTTTTGACCCATTTCAGTACCACAAGGAACCTGGTACAAAATCCATCACTCAGCACTGATAATGTATGCACGATTTAGCAAAAATTGATGAAATCCAAGTATATAGCATCAAGATGAAGAAGATAATAGTGGCAGATTGACAAAAGGAAAATAGACAACAAAAAAAAAACACACACACAAAGGAAGAAATAAGAAAGAATATGCATTGCCAGTGTATTTGAGTGCTTATTGACATGAACAATCAGCAAGATCAAGTAAAGGTATCAATTTCTTCAAATTAAAATATAAAAAACAGCAATAATTTGAGTATCTCCATATTTATCTGATCTCTGAACTTATCTTCTAGCATATTTAATGAAAATGCTATGAAGTTGGCAGTTGTCACAGATAATATACAAATGTGCGTATCACATTGACTACAGTGTACATTACATAAATTAACAATAATAATCCTCCTTGATTTGATATTATCCATTCACCACAATAGTTATGACTTTGCATCATTTAAATTAGCATGCAGTGTACTACAACATGCTCATATTAGACAAAGAAAAATGATTACACCAAAATCTCTCCCCTCCCCCGCAATCAACTCAAACCTGCCAATGTCCATTATAACCTCTGCCATTCATCAAAGATAATTTTTCTGCTGGTCATAGCCTCAAAATGAAGTCAGGATTTCACTGTTGGTGCTGGCTAGGAAATGAGTGACACCTGTAAAAGCTAAGCTTTCTTCACAAAACATTCCTGCCTCTCAAACTTATTAATAGATAATGAGCCCAACATCATATGGGCATCCACTTCTATGAACTATGCAGTTAATGGTGTTGTTTTCCATAAGTGTGTTCACACAACATTTTGCATTCAAGAAAGTCAATTTTTAGGAATTAGATTACAAAATTACACAACAAGAAATACAATTATAAAATGGGACTTTGATGTGTGTATAAAACCGACATATTTTATGTTTGTTTAAACATGAATTTGAGTGGTTTGAGATAATAATTATGCCATTTATTTATGATATTGAGTGAATTAGCTCACTGAATTAAATGTGTTTTTATTGTGTTTTATAGGAATTTAAGGGCTTTTGTGGTATTTTGGGTACAACTTTTGCTACAGACCTCAAATTGAGATAATCTTGGTGTCTATGGAAACATGAGAAAAATTCCTATAACTTTCATGAAGACTTTGAAACCCAATTCATGCATTAAGGTGAAAAACTGTGTGCAAAGTGAATGAAGAAGTTTGACCAAGTCAACTAGCATTCATAAATTTTAAGGATCAAGTTAGATTCTTAATTAGAGTGCAAGTAATCTCTACTTGGTGACCAAGTATCTCTGTGTTTAATGCAAGGATCTTAAACAGTTTGTTGATTTATATGGATTCAACAAAAAAGAAAATAGAAAACAAGAAATTTGGTCAAAGATTAATTAAGGAAAGTATCGTTGTCAAACTTATCTCAGTAAAATAGACATAATTTTCTCTACAAATATGCGATTTACCTGATTCCAGTGGCATTTGAAAGCTAAGAAAGAGATTTACAAATCTCATGTTGACAACTTTCCTTAATTAAGTTGCCATTAATGCGAGATTTGCACCCCAAGTAGCAGCAAAGCAAGGCTTGACCTATTTTACCCTAGATTCCTTGAATTTACTATAAAATAAAGGGTAAGGCTAAGGATTTGGGCAACAACAACAGCAGTAGCAGAGGCAAAGAATTCACTTTGGAGGCTTAGAGGAATTCACCATTGAAGACTTCCAAGATCTTTCTCTTCTAAGATTTTCTTCGTGATGTTTCTTCTACCCATTTGTTTGTTTTGGGCTTCTTTGTCATGAGTGGCTAAACTTTTCTCTTACTAGGGTGAAAATGTAACTTGATTCAATCGACATGTATTAAGATTGAATTTTTAATTAATTTTTTTTTATTGAATTTGAGTGTTTATTATAGTTCTTAATGTTTTTATAAATTAGGCGTCCTTCATAAATTGATATAGTGAGATGTATGTAAAATCAGAAAGTTTGCATATGACTTACACCATAAATAATAAGTGTCATGGTTTATAATAATTCAGGAATGGAGATTATAGGTTGTGTGAGAGAATTGTAGTATTTTCTATGAAAATTCATAGAGTGAAGGTCATGCCTTTAAGAGTTGCGATTTAGATCAAGGAATTGACAAAGCTTTGATAATTAAAGAGAACTAATCTGCTAAGGAATGGGGTTTTAACTAATTAAGAAATTCTCCCCATTAATTGAATGACTAGAAATTAATTAGAATGAAGGTCTCAAAGCTACTCTATTGTCTATGATAAATTGTTGAATTAAGTGAAATCGGATTCCTAGCATCCTTACCATTGCTTGTTTATACCTTAATTTGTTATCATGCTCTCTTATTGTTTTTAGTTTACATGTTTTTACCTTGTTTTGTTTTTTCTTCAATTACTTGTTTTCCTTTGAACTCTCTTTGAATCAAATCTTTGCCTAGATAGTAGTTGGATTAGTGAAATGGTAATTGATAACTCAATCTCCGTGGGAACGATACTTTCTTATCACTTTATTACTTTTGCAATTTGGTGCACTTGCCAAATTTCTCAACAGACTTCACCATAATCACAAACATGCACAATTGAATAATTAAATTTCATGTAACATAGGCATAAGATAGGATCCTGCTCCTATTTAGACATAGACAGAATCCTTATGGCCAAACTCATACCTCAAAATGTGTCTCCCCACATGCACATGAAATTGTCACCATTATTGGACAAGGAGCACAGGCACCACTGCAAGAACAAAGTTGGCTATCATCATGTTTTGTTCTGCTCTGTCTTATACCTCAGGCTTCACAAGTTACAGATTAAAATACTGTTTTGTCCATATAATATGCACATGACATCAATTAGGTCCCTATGTTCTGAACTGATCAATGAAGAACTCGTCTTTTTTTCAAAAAATAATAATAATAATGTATTCCCTCTCGATCTAGTCCATTGTGATCACATTGTTAGTTGCTGAGTGACACATTAATTAACATTCTTGTATCCAAATGACTTTGGTAGTCGCATTTGGATAAGAGCTGAGAAGGGGTAACTGGGCTGTCCTGATCTCAGCCCAAAAGCAATCAAGCCAGAACCCCAAGAAGTGAACAGGTTGGCCTAATTTTGGCCCTAATCTAAGATCATAACAACAGGCTTCAGTTCAGAGGATCATGAAATTGATCCTTAAAGTTTAAACATCAAAACATAAAAGACAGTATTTCAGTTCCATGATTTTACACTTGTCAGTTGTTGCCTAATGGACTACAGGCCAACCTCTTGCTAATACAGAAAGGAGACATATCACATACCTATGGCATGGAGAAGGGCATTTATGATTCTTACATCGAAGCTTCCTGCCACATATCTAATAAATTTTGAAAACAAAAGAAAAAAATTTGATCAATGCCATTACAACATACAAGTCTCTTTTTGAAATGAAGTAATATCCACAAAACAGGCACACACCTCTGAGCAGGGAGGGCAATCTCCATCACAGCAGCGACGTCTACACGCATGCCGACCACAGTCACGCATCCTCAGACACTTCCTTTCACATGCCAAATCTTGATAGCAAGGAACCTATTCTAACTTCAATTAACTTTGTCAACTACTATGACCATTTCACAACATCAAATCAAAAGATGCATCCAAAATCCAAAATCCAAAAAATTGCAAAAACTTACATCTTTCTTGAGGCTGCCACAACGACAGGACTTCCTCACAACAATCCTACACGTCTCAACGCATTGCCCGCGGTGGCACCGATCAGGGCACCGGTGATACCCGCAGGTCAACATCTTATCACAAGTGCCCCCACACACCTGCACAGCAGCATCACAAGGCAACCCTTCATAAACCCTCTTCCCACAAGGGCACGTTCTCTTCCCTTGTAAAGGGCACTCACCACATTCCCCAGAATGACACCCTCTCCCACAAACATGCTTCCCACACCCAAGCCTCTTCTCACACGGATTCTCACACCGAAACAAGCGATCACAGCACTCCTTTTCCTCCTTCACCTTCCCACATTGGCACCCATACACGCCGATTTTTCGGCACGGTGGGCAAGCACCACCGTGGCAAATCTCAACGCACTTGTGAACCCCACAATCCAAAACCTTGGAACAAGGGTTGTTGCAAGAGAACTCCTTGAACCCACATCTTCGAACGTCTTCATGGGACCCACAAAAGCATCGAACTTTAACTAGTTTCGGGCAGGACGGGCAGGGTCCGGGGTGGCACAGCAAGAGGCAATGGTGCCCGCAACGGTGCTTCAATGGCTTCCCACAAACGTCGCCACACGAATGAGGCAGAACCCATGGATCATCGCTTGGAGGGTTCTGGAGTTTTCCACAGAAGCAGAAATAGGACTTGGGGATCTGGGATTTGGGGTACTCTACCCTACATTTGGGGCAGTTCCAGAGGGCGTTTTCGGAGGCGGTTTCGAGGGAGATGGGGAGGCGCGTGGAGGCGCGTGAAGCGGATAGAGAGGAGGATTGTTGGGCCCAGGATTGAATGCAGATGAGGTGGAAGAGGGAGAAGCAGAGAGAGGTGCAGGACCAGGTGGGATCGGAAGGTTTGATGCGTTCGAGACATATGAGGCATGATAGAGCGCCGGAGGAGGAGGTGGTGAGGAAGGATTGGATCTTGGAGAGGTCGGAGGCGGTGGCCGTGGTGGATGAGTGGCCGGTGAACTGGAAGTAGGATTTGAAAATGGATTCCGAGAGGTCGGAGTGGCGGAGGAGCGAGCTGGTGGAGTGGTCGCCGTCGGAGTCGCTATCGGAGTCCGAGAGTGGCGGCGGTGGCTGGTGGTTCGATGAGCTCATTTTTATTTTAGTTTTTCGAGATGGGAATGTGGCGCTTCTCTCCTCCACTCGGCCACCAACTGCGACTGTGTTATTTATTGTTGGTGTTAGTTCTTTGTTTTCTGTATTTTATTCCTGCGTAGTTTTTTAAATGATACAATGCAATAATTTTTTTTAATAAAAAATACCTAATTTGATTTGAGATAATATTATAAAAATTAGACCGATCATTGATTTAATGAAAGAATTGATTTGTGGATTAATGATTCAATCGTAATTAAATCGTAGTTAAATTAAAACATAATTTTATATAATAAAAAATATTTATAGGCATTAGTATTTTAAATATTTTTTAAGAATTAGAATGTTATTCTATTAATATGAATAATATTAGTAAATAAGATTATGACAATGAACTGCTAATAAATAAATAAATAATTAGTATATTTCTTTATAATTCTATAAAAAATAACATAGTAATTTAAATAATTTTGAATTATGTAAAAATATTTATATATGTTTTACATTGTATAAATATATTAATATATTATTATTAAATACATTTTATATTTTAAGTTAATATGTAATATATATACAATAATATCTACATCAGTTTAGCCTTCTAGTAAGAGAAGTGGGGTTCAATTCTCTTACAATGAAATTTAACATGTATTTTATGGTAAGGCTAAACTGGTTTGCTATCGTTTTATCGATTTCCAACTGGTTTACTAGTTCACAAATTGATTTTCAAAAACACCAATTAGTGAAACTTGATCGGACTAGCTAATGATTTGATTTTTTTTTATTAAAAAAATGTCTTTGTGTAAAAAGAGAAAAAATTAAGATAAAAATTCAAACATTTGTTTTTAATCTCAATGTCTTGCTAATGCATGTTTGGTTTTGATTAATTTTTAGATCATACTTCGAGATGTCCTAACATAATCTAGTGTTACATAATATTTTAAAATTTATAATTTTTTTTTAATTTGTGATAAACTATAAAATTTTTTGATTTAAAATAATATCTTTTACATAACATGATAATATATTTATTGTTAATATAATATATTTTGAAATATATATTTTAAAACATCTTATACTTTTAATCGCCTATTTTTAAAATTTTATAACTTGTTTATACATAATGTTTAAATTTGTTCAATTTATTTAATTATAGGTTAATCCAATCTTAACCTGATCATGGATATTGTCCAAGTTAGGGTTAAAAAAATGATAAAAATATAATGACGGGTTTGGGTTAAGATAAACCCATCCCAAAGTTTGAAATTTTCCCAAATTTTGCATTATGTAAATTTTAAGTTAAAAAACATGGATATTGACATAAACATAAGAAATCACACAAAGCAATTAAATAATATTGCCGATATTTTGTACTGATTTTATTCTCACAATCTTCTTATAGAACTCAAAGTAGACTTATCTAAACCATTTTTTTGGGGAAAGAAAAATGTTACAAGTAAACAATGTATTATCTAGTAATATGAATGAGAATTTATTAAGGTTTTCCCATTCACATGTGTAGCATGTGTGGGTGAAGAATTAAGTAAAAAATAATTTATTATAGAAATATTTAATAATAAAAATGCATTATTTTAATAAAAATATTAATAGTTAATAAAATATTAATATTAAGATATTGAATAATTAATAATTAATAATTAATAAAAAATATTTTTTAAATTATTATTTAATAATTAAATAAAAAATATTTTATAGTAAAAATATTTAAAAATTATAATATTATAATATTAAAAAAATTATATATTTTAAAATTTATATTCTTTTTGGTAGGTACATTTTTGTTATTTTTATTATATTGTTATAAGCACTTCAATATACTTGACGATTGTATTGTTGTTATCGTTACATATCTAAGACAAATCAATTAATAGAATAAAACTGGATGAGTCTATATTATTCATTTCACAAGTTCACGAGTAATTTTTGGACTTTTATTTGCGTGTTACGTGTGAATACATGATAACTACATGAAATGCAGTTATTTGGACCCTACCTCTGTGCTAAAATGAATGTTATTTCCTTGTTTAAATGCATATTTGGAGGATTTTGTACTTATATTTGTCATATTCTGATTCTAAGCCTTTCTAATGTGTTAATGTGCAAAACTGTGTTTAATTGCCATTTATTAAGTAGATTTATATATGATACTGATTTGATGTTTTCTCTATATTAGGAAGGGCTCCAAACAAGGTTAAATATGGAGCAATTGAGCTTAAAGAGGAAGAGGAAGTCAAATTAGCAATTCAGTGGTCAACGTCGCGGCGCAAGGCAAAGCATGCCGCGGCGCAGTGAGCATGCCATACTTGGACCCGAGGCAAGAGCGCCGCGACGCAGATGAAGTGGGCGCCGCGACGTGGAGGCGGCCAGTTGAGCCTATAAATAGATTTTCATGCGTTTTTCTCATATTCTCTCTTAGTTTTTCAGGGTTTTGGCCGTTTTGGCCATTTCCATTTCTAGTTTCTCTCTTTTAGTTAGTTTTAGATTAGATAGCTTGGCTAGATCTTCATTGCTGGTGGATTGGAGGCCAAGACAAAGGATTGAAGAATGATTCAAGCTTCAGAGACAAATCAATGAGCTTCTTTCTCTCTTTTCCCTTTCTCTCTTCTCTTCCTTATCTTTTGTATAGCTAAGCTTTATTTAGAAATACTTTGAATCCTTTTATTTATATTAATGATGTGTTTTTTCTCTGAATTTGTGTGGATGTTTGATTATGGTTCAATCATTATCTGTGTTTAATGCTTGTTCTTGGTTGGCCTCAATTGCATGATCCTAATATTGGCAAATGAATTAGACATAGGGATTTGTTGATATGGATATGGTATGGTCGATGCATGTTCGGTGAGTTCAATTAGCTTGGATGAGTTGATTCGTTAATAGGATAGAAATATACCTATTGACCATGTATAGTGTGTGATTGAGAATAGATCATTCATGAGTGGAAGTTGCACTGGCTCTCAAGGAAACTTAGTGAGTTGGGCAATTGAAACCAGGGTTGATTGACCTAGACATAGGCTTTTGACTACATCAGATTCTCAAGCTAACCTAATCAATGCATTTGTGTTTAAGAAGGGAATTGCTTGTTGTTGATAGATGTAGGGGGTGAAGGAGAATTTCCTGAAACTTAACCGTGTTTATGTTTATTGCTTTTGTAGGTTAGATTAGTTTAGTTTATTACTTTCTTATTTTTATGTCTTTGCCTAGAATTGATTAAGCTATTGGTTGGTACTTAGCTTTATAATCGAATATCCTCGTGGGAACGAACTTTTACTCAGATCGTATTACTTTGCGACGTGCACTTGCGGTTAGCAAATGGGCAACACGTTTTGACCCTAACAAGTTTTTGGTGCCGTTGCCGGGGATAGTTCTTATATTGCTAATATCAACAATGAGTTTGATTAGCTCTAATTCAAGTTGTGTATAAGTTGTATATAATCTTTCTTACTTTTATGTTTTGTTGTAGTTTCGAATAAGAAGCCAGGTGATTTCATTCATACGAGACCCTTAATGGAATTCGCGATTCCTGGAAATGATAATCCTTGGATCAAGTTCTTGAAGACTACTCATCCGCAGCACTTCAATTTTGGTGACAAAGTCCTGCTGGGACTATAACTTAGGCCCTTCGTGGGAGGGAACCCCATGTTTATGTTTATTTTGTGTTTTTATTTTATGCATACATAGTTAGTATATTATGTTTTGTATGTTTATATATACATGTTAATGTTTTGTTAGTTTTGTTAATATGTTTTAGTTAGTATGTTATCTGTTAGTTATGTTAATTTTTGTTGTTTGTTTTTGTTTTTAGGTTTTAAGTTAGTTTAGTTTGTAAATAGGTTAATATGTAGATTTTGTGTGTTAATATGTTTAGGTTGTACATTTTTGTAATTTAACTTTTTGAACAAGTTTTGTTGACTAGAGACCCATAAGAGTCAAATTCAGCGGCAAAAGCGTGTTTCTTCGCTAAATTTAGCACTTAAGTTGTCATGCCATGGCGCTAAGGTAGTTGAAAGGCGCTAATGGACGTTTTTTCACTGGCATTTTTTTGTGAATGCCGCGTTGCATAGGGCATGGCCGGGCGCTTAACCCCTATTTTTTTTTTTTTTTGTTATTTTTCTATTTGTGTGTATATAGTAATGCTCAGTACTAGTCTTAGGTTCCCTATAGGCCATGTTCTTTAAAGATACATTTCATTTTAGGTTTGGGGGAATATCTTTACATGTTTTATTACCTTTATGCTTAATGTTAACATGTATTGGTATTTTGAAGTATGCAGTGGTGTTAGTCATTATATTTCATGATATTCTATCTTGTTTTGACTATCACTGATGTGCTGATGACAAGATTTTCAATTTTCACATTATGCAAAAGATGTTGTGCATGCTTGAACTTAGAAAGTGAATCTATTTGAATGCATGACATGTTGCAAGAATACTGGTGTTGTTTTTGGTTGTCCATGATTTGAAAGGTTGCTATTTGCCCCCTTTTCAGTGAAACCTTATGTGATCTTGATGCATGTGAAACAATTTAGTTGCTTTTGATGCATGATTTACATCTCACTTAGATGCAAGTGTAACTTTGAAAATGATAAGAGTGCATGTTTTGAGAATGTTTATGGATGTACATGTAGAGTTTTGATTATCTTAGAAATTGTTTTTGAACTCTCTTGAGGCGAAATCCTAAGTTGTGCATGATTGAGGAAATGATTAGGGCATTGTTTGGACCGATTGAGCCTTAAAAAGCTTACCCTGATATGATGATATCCTTAGGTCCCTTTTTGAAGCCTTAAACTGTTTGACCTTATTTGTTTTTCATAATCATTGTGTTCGTTAACCTGTTAGCCGTTCTAATGCATGTGAAAGCATGTCATTTTCTTCCTACCCTTATTGTTTGTTGAGTATATGATGTGTTATTTCTTGAAATGAGTCTGATGATTAGGGGTATGAATATTCAATTCAAAATGAGCCTGAAGGAACCAGATGCAAAACAAAGAAAAAAAAAGCATTGCTTTACAAAAATAGAAGAGAAAAGAAAGAGAAAATAAAAAGAAAATGAAAATGAAAAGAAAAGCAAAAGCTTAAGAAAAGTAAAGTTCAAAAAGCATTGACAATGATTCTGGCAAGTTTTATGATCTCACTTTTGAATACCCTGCTAATGTCATTTGTGACTTATATCTTGAAGTAGTATATTATGTGTCTCAATATTTGTATTGTATCTTTCCCGTTCATTTCTTTCGCCCATACCATTGGCCTAACAATATAAGCTGATAAAGTCCCTTTTGATCCTCAATCTTGTGTGATTAACATTAGTGGAGAGAGAGTTGATTTATAATTTTGTGGATTCTGTGAATCATATGCATGTATGTTTGTAAACTTATCTAGATATGTATGACTTGATTAGGAGAAGTTTATCTTGCATGTTTGTGATAAATGTGAATTGCATTAAGAGTTTTCTGGCTTGTTAGCATGTTAAGGATTGTATATGTGTGGAGCTGTTTACGGGGCATTTGTACTTTTTGAGGATTGATGCGTGTCATTACACACTAGTATTTGTTTTTGAATGAAAAAGAAGATTGAAATATAGTTGCTGAATGAAAAATTGATTTTAATGTTTAAGTGATTTACTTAGTTCTATTTGGTTTGCTCGAAGACTAGCAAAATGTAGGTTTGGGGGTGTGATAACTACATGAAATGCAGTTATTTGGACTCTACCTCTGTGCTAAAATGAATGCTATTTCCTTGTTTAAATGCATATTTGGAGGATTTTGTACTTATATTTGTCATATTCTGATTCTAAGCCTTTCTAATGTGTTAATGTGCAAAACTGTGTTTAATTGTCATTTATTAAGTAGATTTATATATGATACTGATTTGGTGTTTTCTCTATGTTAGGAAAGGCTCCAAACAAGGTTAAATATGGAGCAATTGAGCTTAAAGAGGAAGAGGAAGTCAAATTAGCAATTCAGTGGTCAACGCCGCGACGTAAGTAGACCGACCCATTGGGCGCCGCGGCGTGAGTATATGGGCGCCGTGGCGTGGAGGCGGCCAGCTGAGCCTATAAATAGATTTTCATGCGTTTTTCTCATATTTTCTCTTAGTTTTTCATGGTTTTGGCCGTTTTGGCCATTTCCATTTCTAGTTTCTCTCTTTTAGTTAGTTTTAGGTTAGATAGTTTGGCTAGATCTTCATTGCTGGTGGATTGGAGGCCAGGACAAAGGATTGAAGGAGGATTCAAGCTTCAGAGACAAATCAATGAGCTTCTTTCTCTCTTTTCCCTTTCTCTCTTCTCTTCCTTATCTTTTGTATAACTAAGCTTTGTTTAGGAATACTTTGAATCCTTTTATTTATATTAATGATGTGTTTTTCTCTGAATTTGTGTGGATGTTTGATTATGGTTCAATCATTATCTGTGTTTAATGCTTGTTCTTGGTTGGCCTCAATTGCATGATCCTAATATTGGCAAATGAACTAGACATAGGGATTTGTTGATATGGATATGGTATGGTTGATGCATGTTCGGCGAGTTCAATTGGCTTGGATGAGTTGATTCGTTAATAGGATAGAAATATACCTATTGACCATGTATAATGTATGATTGAGAATAGATCATTCATGAGTGAAAGTTGCACTGGCTCTCAAGGAAATTTAGTGAGTTGGGCAATTGAAACCAGGGTTGATTGACCTAGACATAGGCTTTTGACTACATCAGATTCTCAAGCTAACATAATCAATGCATTTGTGTTTAAAAGGGGAATTACATGTTGTTGATAGATGTAGGGGGTGAAGGAGAATTTCCTAAAACCTAACCGTGTTTATGTTTATTGCTTTTGTAGGTTAGATTAGTTTAGTTTATTACTTTCTTATTTTTATGTCATTGTCTAGAATTGATTAAGCTATTGGTTGGTACTTAGCTTTATAATCGAATATCCTCGTGGGAACGAACTTTTACTCTGTATTTGTATTACTTGTGCGACCCGTACACTTGCGGTTAACAAATGGGCAACACGTTTTGACCCTAACAATACAAAAATAAAAAAAATGTGTGAGAAAACGATTACATGAATAGGTGATTTTAAACTAGTAATTTTATTATTAAATAATTATGTTATTATCAAATAAATTAGTAATTCTATTAATGCTTCCAAAGTTTTGTTAAATGATAAATTATTAATACTCAAATTATATCGTTATATCTCAAGTTGATATTGTTGGTATTATATTTTAGAGTATTATGATCCTCTTCCTTTAGCTAGAATTAGGACATTGTCATGTTAGTAAAATCTTAACCATTTATTCTTACTAAAAGTTCATCTACGGTTAAAAATTGAAACACATCATCTCTTACTAAACTCACCATTTTACTACTTCAATTTTTCAATGATCTTTGTCATTCTTCTTACTTTCCTTATCATGTCGTTCCTCCCTCTCTACAAAAATACAGCCCCTTGCCATAGATGTCATTGCTCAACAATTGAGCAAAGATAAACGGAAGCTTAAACATATAAAAAAAACTAAAGGTTGATTAATTTGGATATAAGTGCGTAATTGAATTCATTGGTGTTGAGGGATTTCAATCTTAGGTATAATCAAAAGACAGGGCTTCTTCACTGGCAGAGGGCTAAAGACCTCGTCTTTCATAAAGAATTTGGTTGAAAATTATGGAAAAGAAGGGAGGTTGAGATCGAAGTCACAATGGCGATTGTGGCTCACAATGTGGGTGGACCTAACCTTTCCCGAGGCTGTGTTGCTACCACCATATCACCACCATCACAATGGCAACACTTATGTCCTCCCAAGGCTAGCAATGTGGGGAAGGACTCGTGGCATATGGAACACTCATGGGCCTTACCTCCGTCGTTGGATGCGGTATTGGCAGAACCAGTGGTGACAGCAGAGGAGGTGGACTGATCTTCACTGCCGTCGCTAGTGAGTTTTCGGTAGTTAACCTTGTGTCCACTGAGTGCTTGGTAAGAGGAGAAGGCTTTGTTGCATACTAAACATTTGTAATTGAGCTT
This sequence comes from Ormosia semicastrata, assembly GCA_029884595.1. NCBI lineage: Eukaryota > Viridiplantae > Streptophyta > Magnoliopsida > Fabales > Fabaceae > Ormosia > Ormosia semicastrata. The sequence goes on from JAQQTO010000030.1 coordinate 7,110,474, forward strand.
GGGGCGATTCAGATCTTCACGGAGCTGAAATCTTCGAACTAAGTAGAGGCTTGGCCTTTCTCCTTTTCTCGAACTCCTCTATTGCCTCATCCATTCCAGTTTATGAGGTTGCGAACTTGCCACCACCAGGCGTCCACCGCAGAGCAATGACGTTTGTGGCAACACTGTTAACTTTTCATAGAGATGGAGAAAAAATGAGAAAGGGAGAAGAGAAAGAACATTTGAAAATATAATTAGTGAAACAGTGAGTATATTAAGAGCATGTTTGGGAAAGATTAAATCTTTCTCAAACAGCTATTTTTGGAGGATTAAGTTGTTTTGTGAAATAATTATTATGTTTGGGTAAAAAGATTATTTTTAAAAAAGCTTTTACATGAAATTCAATGCAAAATAAAAACTTTTTTCAGCTAATAATCATAAGTTAAAGATTGGAGCTTATGATTTTAGCTTATAAATTATTTCTTACACTTTGATATGTAAATACTATTTTGCCCTCAATCAAATAATTTTTTTAATCATTCTATACCTATTTTAGTAATTTAATGCATAAAAATGATTCTTTTTTATATCATCAAAATGAATCATATACAGCTAATGCATCCAAACATAAAAATGAATCGATTATAATCGATTATAACAATAATCGATTATCAGCATAATCTATAATTTTCAGCTTTCCCAAACAAGCCCTAAGAGGTTAGGTGTTATAATCTAGACCGTATATGAACTTCTAATGAGAATAAATGGCCAAGATTTAAATAACATGATAATGTCCTATTACTGCCAAAAAGGAGAGAATCCTAATCCTATTTTAGACAAAATAAAAAAGGTGACTATAAAGTTATAAATAATAAAACTTTTATAAGGTATAGCCCTATTTTTGTCCCTTACGTTTCACGAATATTTCGATTTAGCCCCTAATTTTTTTTATTTACATCCTAAATGTTTGTTTTTTATGTCAATTTAGTCCTTCAGTCCAACTCCGTCAATTTTACTAACAGAAGACTTTGACTTGGATCCTACTTGGCTGGTTAAAGTTTGATGTAGCCATTTATGGATTTGACCATTATGAAGTTGGAAGAAAATTTATTTTAAATTAAAAAAAAACTTATCTCTCAATTCATCATCTTCCCCAATTATTAGGCTTGGACAAATTTGCCTCAACTATTGAAATTGCTCCCAAATCGAAAACTCTCCTAAAGTGTGAAACTCTTCCAAGATTTTGATGGCTTCAAACACTTCTCAATCGTCTAGGACTAGTAATAGTCACAGGAGAAGGTCAAAATGTCATTGTGGCAAAAATGCAGTGTCTGGTGATCTCACAAACTTCAGAGAACCCAAGTCAAAAGTTATGGGGCTGCGTAAACTACTGGGTTTTGACATTAACTCGATCTTACCTTCAACTTCCATAGTTTTATGATTTTTGCGAGTCTTCTCTTACCAATGATGTTTTGTTTTCATTTTTACAGGATGGAAAGGCATATGAATTTTTTACTTGGGCAGAGCCTCCACTCGAAGCTGACACAGCACAAGTGACACGGGTCACTAGGTTGAATAGGAGAGTTTGAGACTTAGAAGCAAAATTGTCAAGACTTGAAAGGATGATTTGGTGTTTTCTTGTGTTTTGGACTATTTGGTGGATCATTACAATGTGTGCAACATATTGTTGTTCAGGAATGGTCAGAGAAGGAGCTTGCCATATATGTGAACCATTAATGGGGTTGTTTTGTATGGGATTGGGATAGGAGAAGTGACTTTTAAGGGAATTTCCTACAATGTGAGTCAGTTTGCTTTAATGTGAGTAATAACTAAAGTTTGAGAGTTGTATTTTGGGCGTTGTTGGAGTTTCCTAGTAATATAACTTCACATTATGAGATAAGTGTGATTATGACAACAATTGCATACTAAATTAAATTTAGATTCGCAAATCAAAAGTAGTCCATTGCCACATTACATTTAACAACAACCAAAATAAAAAGTAGTCATATGCTATATTACATATTTAACCAAGCAAGCAAAAGCAAATTAAATCAAACTAAACAAAAAAGAAAGCGTTCCACTGTAATATTATATAAGACACCAAAACATAATCACACGTGTCCATAAAATAGACCTTGTCCACCATAAAACATACTCTGATTAACACCATACATTTTTAACTTTTTCAAATCATCTAAGAAAAAATCTCAATCTCTAACTGGCCTTGTAGCCATCATTCTTAAAGTCCGTCGAGTTACAAATTGGTCTTAATAGGTTTGCCCTGAGGTAGTTGACTGGCTGGAAAATTCATTCAATTACCTTGCATGCATAGTTGGCTGACTTAAGGGTTGAATAAGTGATTGTGCAAGCTGAATTGATGGCTTTGCAATCTTGTTGGAGGCCTTTTGTCTTGCAGGGTTTAGGTGTAAGTTGAGCTAATGAGCCATGTGCAGACTGAGTTGGTTATTTTCTTGATTTGGTGGAGTCATTCTTGGAGGTTCTATTCATGTTAGTTGTTGGTGGAGTTGGTTGTGAATGTTGGCTTGATGAACTGACAATATACTCCTTAGCTGAGACCTTGGTTCTCTAAGATGGCTGGCCTTTAGATAATTGGCCTCCAGTTCCTTCTTGGGCTATATAGGTGGAGGCCTGTGTTAATTGTGTTGGTGGTGGTCCATCATGACAAGCCTGTTAAAAGAGTATATCAATTAACATTACAATTTAATGTGTTAAAACATTAAAAATTGAAGTCAACAAAAATTGTTTACCATTTATTCTTCTTGAGCCAAATTTGTGGTGTTTGTTGTTGTGTATTCTATAGCATTTGTCCTTCCTTAGTTAGATGCCTCAGTTTGGGGTCATAAGGGACACTTTCTTCTGTTATGTCCCATCTGTCCACAATATCTACATTTCTGAACTTTCCTTACCCTAGACATCCTTGTTTGACTTATCTCTTGCTCATCAACCTCCCTTTTTCTTTTCTTCTTTGGTCTGTCAATTGGCTTCCTATATGGTGGTGGCAAAACATAATCATATATGATGCTTGACCATATATTTGGATCATTAGTGGGGTTCAACATTGGTTGATAACATGCCATGTAGATTTCCTTATTGTAGTAAACTGGGATGTAGTCTTCAAGTTTCTCCCTCATGTAGTTAATGTAACTAATGACATGGGGGTAAGGGATTCCAGTCAACACCCACTTCCTACTTGAGCATTCACGAATAGCTAAATCCACCACATATATATCTTGTTTTCCTCTAATCTCAAACTTCTTATCCCTAACCTATCTGGCCAGCCACTTTTTGGAATCACTGTATTCCTTCTCCAACCTTCTTGAATGCAGCATCATTAACTTTTTGTATCTCCTTCATATCCCTATCCCAAGCTTGAGTATATGTTGTCTTTGTTTCCTTCCACATCAATCGTTTGAGATGGGCTCCAGAAAACTTCTTCCTAAAGTTGTTGTACAAGTGTCTCACACAAAACCTATGATCTACACCTGGTAACAACTTATCAAATGTAGGCACCAACCCTTGAAACCAAATATGTTTAAAGATTAAATTAAAATAGTAAACTTACTTATGAGATATTTTAACTAATTAATGTCTACATACAGTACCAACTAATAATAATAGCCTATACATTGAGGAACAATTTGAAACAAAATTACACAACACAAGTACCTTTTGCTGATCAGAGATGAATGTGTAGCACCTCGTTGTCTCATACCCTAGATCATCAGTTAATTAGGATAGAAACAAAGTCCAGGAGTCTTTTGTCTCGACCTCCACAATTACATATGCAATTAGAAGCATCTAATCATTGGGGTCCTATCCTATTGTAGTAAGTAGCTACCCTTCATAAAATGTCTTCAGGAAGCATCCATTAAGTCCAATGATGGGCCTAGATACCACAAAACTCCTCTTGCAAGCGTCAAGACACACATAAAGCCTTTCAAACATTGGATTCATGACCCTTGTAGGAGTTGGTATATCATTTTCAAAATATGGTAGCCTCTGAACCTTCAAATGCATAGATGATCCAGGATTAGACCTGTGCAACTCTGCACAGTAATCTTACAACCTTCTATATTTCTCTTTAAAAGACCTTGATATATGCTTCATTGCATTTTTTTTTAACTCTAAAGACCTTGGACTTGGTTAACTTGGTGTTCCATTTCGTTTGTGCCTTATTCATTAAGTCCTTCAACTTGACCTTTGGATTCTCTTTCACTTTCTTCTCAAGCTTTTTGCTCAGCCACTTTGAATTCATTATACTGATATTGAATTCTCTGCTATAAGAATGATGATTGTAGATGGTCCTCAACTGCCATATGTCTTCATTAGGTAATTTTGCACAGTAGGCCTCTTATTGACAACCTTCTTAACACTTAACCCTAACTCTAATCTTGTCATGCTTAGTAAATTTTAGTGCCCTTCCAGCTTGCATTGTATAAGTCACAACATCATCCTTGAAATCCTCTCTAGTTGCATATAAAGTGCCCATCTACCACTTATATTCAGTTTTATCCTTCAACATTTTGTGCATTAGGAAGGATTTGGTTGTTAAATCAGCATCCTCCTCCTCCTCACACTTTGTAGTTCATCACTTTTATATTCATCTTAATCACTCAACCTTCTAGATTCCCTTAGTGTAGTAGAATATGACAAAGGTGTAGCTTCTTCCACCAAAACTAATTTCCATTTCCTACTTGGGCCACCTTTGTTGTTCATCTTAGTCTTATTAGGTCCACTTTCATTAGCAACCTTTTTTATCCCACTTTTTGTTCCCTCCATCTTTTTATTCAATTTTGCCTATGTAGCTATCTCATTCACAGTTAGATTTACATCAAACACCTATCATCTCCGTCATAATAGTCTTTATTATCATTGAAATCTAACCTCATTGCACTATCTGAAGATTCATGACCATAGCCAGGTTCATATTCAGATTCTGAATATGAACTTGAACCTGAACTTGAACCCTTAGTATCAGTGGTGTTGTTCTCCATATTTGCAGCCTCCTCCACTCTTGGCCTAACACATGTAGCCTTGTTGCCTCTTAACCTAGCACTAGTAATCCCCTTGTTTGTAGTCTTCTTGATTGTTGACACAACACCAACATTGCCTCTGCTTGCTGCCCTCTTCACTCTTATCCCTGCAACCTTATTCACTGTTGACACGACAACAACATTGCCTTTGTTTGTAAACTTCTTCACCCTTAGGCTTGTAGCCTTCTTCACTGTTGGCACAACACCAACATTGCCCTTATTTGTAGACTTATTCACCCTTAGCCCTGCAGCCTTCTTCACTGTTGGATTAGCACTAGCAATGCCATCCTCCACCACACTTGGCCTGGCATCAACATTGGCTTCCTCCACCACACTTGGACTAGTATCAACATAGGCTTCCTCCACCAAACTTGAACAACCTCTAGCATCTTCAGTCTGCTCCACCACCACACTTGGACCACTCCCAACATTTACACCTTCCTCCACACTTGCCCCAACATCAATATTGCCTTCTTCCACCACCACAACCATTCATAACATTTGCACCTTCCTCCACACTTGCCCCAACATCAATATAGGCACCCTTCCCCTCACTTAGACATCACCTCCAACATTTGCATCCTCCTCTAACTTGGCCCAACACCAACCTTTGCTCCTTCCTTTGCATTCATTGATGCCTCATCCAAAAGTCTAGGTACACTTGTCTTGTGCACAACAAACAAGTCCACATGATCCTTTCTAACACCAATTTCAGCTATATCCATTGCATCTTTATCAGTCATACAAATTTTTATTCCCTTTTGCAAGCTGAGTCTAGGATCCTTAAACCACAATACTGCAATTTCAGTTTCAAGATATCCCATTTTTTCTACACATTCGTATGCCTAAAACAGACTCCATTTTTCAGTAGCATACTCAGAAACAATGGCAGCCTCATCTACATATTCTACCTCACCCTTTGGAAATCCAAACTTCCCACCATGATGTACTTTCACTTAAAAATTTCTCATCTCGCACCTATGCCATAAACATCTGGGACCACAATGTGAATCAGAAAAGTATAATTTAAAAAAAAAACTAAATGTAGTAGGGGACCATAGCACACCACACAACACCACACATGTAAACCTCAGCACACACATTGAACACTAAACCTATACAAGAACACACACAAATACACTCTTACACACAAAATATGCCAACCCCACAGTGTAACAATGAATATGTTAGTGACAAGGTTTTTGAGTATGCTTACCTTACTAAATGTGGAGATAAAATTCAAGAACTCTAGCTGTGAAATTCCCTTTTCCTTCTGCACACGTTCGTTCAGCAACCATGATTGGGGATTCTTTGCCCTTGATTCTTGAATATTGGTTCTGAGTGTATGGATTTTGGGTGGGAAATGAGTTTAGGGTGTTTACAGGGTTGTAACTTAAAGAAAAGTCATTTTGATATTTCTTATTCATTTGGGGGAAAATAATTTTAATATATTTAAAATTTACATCTCTAACCTCATATGGACACATAAGCAAAAAATGCCTCTAAGTAGGGTCCAAGTCAGCGTCTTCCGTTAGTAAAGTGGACGGAGTTGGATGGAAGGACTAAATTGACACAAAAAATGAACGTTTATGATATAAATCGGGAAAAAAAAGTTTTTGGACTAAACCAAATTTTTCGTGAAATGTAAGAGACAAAAATAGGACTTTACCCATTTTTATATTAGTGATAAGTTTGGTATAGCATTTAAAAGAAAATAAGAATTTAAAATATGGTTATTTATTTTTGTGATAGTAAATGTTCCTTATTTGTGGGTATATATACTTTTTATATATGTACTTTAATTATTAAATAATTATTTTCTTATCACTTGAAGTAGAGATGTCAAAACGGGTCAGACCCGATAGGTCGACCTGTTTAACCTGCCAAAAATGATTGGTTGAGTTACATTTTGTAACCTATTTTTTAAGGTGGGTAATTTTAACTTGATTCGTATAACCTGTAGGTTATGATGGTGAGGGCAAAGCGAGTTGACTCAAAGTCACTTTTTTTTCTTTTTTTTCTAATTTTTTGGTAGCAGATTAGACAGGTCAACCTGCGTGTTGACTCTTCTAACTTGTTTTTTTTTTCATTTGTTGACGTGTTGATATGCCTAACCAATCATTTTTTATTTATTTAATTTTTGTCGAGTTGACCCATCTAACATGTCAACCCATCATTTTTTTTATTTTAGGCAAGTTGACTTATCAACCCAACAAAAAAGGAGTAAGTACAAAAATGATAAAAAAATATTACCTTATGATTTTTATAAAATGGTAAAAAATATTTACATGAATTAAAAAATAATGTTTTATTTAAATGGTACTAATATTGGAATTGATAATATTTTTTAGTTCATTTTCAAATAAAAATGGTTATAACTAATTTAAAGAAATATATGGTGTATAATTTTTTTATTTTTTGAATTAGATAATTAATTAAATTTTAAAAGTTGAAATTGAATAAAACTGAATTAGTTTTTTCTTTTATTTTTTTATTGTTGGATAAATGTTAAATTATATTTTTATATTTTTATTTAGAGTAAATTTTTTTCAAAAATGAATAAAACTAAATTATACACTTATTAAATATTTAAATCTTGAATAAATTTTTATAGGCATAATTATAAAATTTAAAACAGCCAATGCTATACATGGAAAAGAGATTTTTTGAGTAATATATATTACACTTGTTAAATACATTTTTGAAATTTTGTTTCATTAATTTTTATACTTTATTAGTTTTTATTTAGTAGTTATACTTTCTGAATTTTTAGTGTTATTAGATATTGATCAATTAAACTAAGAGTTCATTTGGATAGGTTTTGAATAAAAATAATTTTAAGATATCACAAAAAAGTTATTTTTTTAGATTTTTATTAAAAATCTTATTTTATCACGACGTATAAGGCTTGATAGGATAAGTTTATACAATACATTATGACTTTATCAGTTGTTTAGTGTGATCACAATATTGTGTAAGCTTATCCAACATATCTCTCTTATACATTAAAATAACATATAACTTAATCAGACTTCAAGGGTGAAATTAAGTCAGATTAAGTTTTGATGAATAAGCTTATATGAAAATATTCACGTTACAACCTTATCACTCGAACACAAATCCTTTGTCGTCTCCTCCTTTACAACGTCACCCAATTTCGCCTCCACCGGTCGCCGTCGTTCCCCACCTGCCGATCTCGTCCAAATCACCATAACTAAGATTGCACAGCTTCATCCATGGTCGTGGACCTTTACTAGTTGTACCGAAAACACACCATCACAACCCATTACCACCTTCTTCCGCCATAGACAACTACAATCACCCTACGAACCACCTTCTCAGCTATCAATCAAAATCATCGCTGCCTAACCAGCAAGCAATACCTCCGTGCCCTTGCTCCTGTTGAACCTGCAACACTATCATCCATTTTTGGACTTTGCGTCATCTCACACCTAAGAAAATTTACTCTTCCCATTTTTTATTTTATTTATGTTATTATGAGTTAAGACCTGGATTAACTTTAAGTCAAAGTTTATTATCTAAAAGTGAACTTTTGTTTTAATATGAATTAGAGATAAAGATTATAAGTTAGTAATTATTTTTATTTTTTCAAAAATTAATATAATATGATAAATTTATATAGATATAATATATTTTTTATTAAAGAGTATTTTTATCAAAAGTATTAATATTTTATCACATCTAATATTATACAATATATCAACAAATAATATTATCTTATACAACACAATATCTTATACAATATTACAGCAAAGAGTGAATAATATTAAAATTTTATCAAGCCTCCCATATTGTCAAGCCTCACAACACAATGACAGCTCCTACGCGTCTCCTCAAGAAAACAAAACAGAGTCTTCACCTTATTTCTTTAAGCATCATTCAATGAGAGCACCCATTCACGATATCACACAGCTACATACAGACCCTAACTATTAACATATTGTAATGGCTGTACATACTATAGAGCAGAAGGATGCACAAAATCAAATGAACTCAAAGCGCATGAGAAGCTTTACAGTGCTGTACTTCTCTAACTTGCGGCTATACAGTGGAACTGATCGAATTCCACTTCTTAGTTCCCACACAGGTAAGCATGTTTGGCCACCAAAGTCATCCTTCTCAGACATGTCATACTCATGAACTTCTATGCGAAGCAGAGCCAATTCCGGAACAGTAAGTGGGAACACGAATACCTCATTCCAAGTAGGCAACCAATTATCCTCTTTTGTCTTAGTTTTTCTCATATCAGTATCATAAGGGACTCCAGCAATCCCCACCTGCACAAGAGTTTGTCATATACAATAAATTGCAAGGAAGCAATTATTAAGTGAAAATATTAAATTTGGATGTTATCACTAGAACATAATGGTCTAGTATATCATCTTAACTTACTCTTGTGTAGAAGTCTGGAGGTGAGAATTGATCAAAGTGTGTATGCTTGAAATCATAAAACCATCCTTCCCCCATATATACAGTCACCTAAGTAAGAGTTAGCAAAGTATGACCTTTGTTAGGATCTAGAGTAGAGACACTTGAAAGAGGCAGCTGATGGACACAAATTTCCAGGCAATAAAACCCTCACCTTCAAAGTAGTCTTCACAGGTAATTTAGCTTTGGGATCAAAGACCTCATTATGTGGACCAGTCTTTAATAGAAAATCTGGTTTTTTAACATAACCACATCCACCATTGGCTTTGAACATTCCATGCATCAACCAAAGAGATCTCCCATACCCCTGCCATGGGAACACCCATAATGAAAAGTGATTAGTTGACATCTTTCATGATCTCAATATCATAGTCAAGAATATACAACATGATATTAGATGTTTGTAATAGAAATGTCCTGATATAGCTGAAAGGAAGTGTGAATGAAATCTCACATCCTCACCAGTGGGAATGTCACAGACAATAACACACATAAACTAGAATAACAATAATTATAAGAGTAATGATTGTTTCACATAATTTTTGGTCACGTAGTGTCACATAGGGAGATGTAAACCGTCGATTTTGATGAAGAAAAAGGAGAGAGAAAGAGAGGAGAGGAAATGAGGAGTGATTATTGATATTATGTGAGGAAAAGTTATGTGAAAGTAACATAACTCTAATTATAAACCATCCTTAAAAAGTACTGCCCCAAAATTTCAAACTGTCACAGTGCTAGACCTCACACGTTTAATGTAGTATCTTGTTAGTAGCTTGAAGCTTACCAAGTTCCTCTCACACGTCAACAAATCCCCAAATACAAAGAAAAAAAAAATTTAAATCAGGGAAGTAAAAAGGAGGGGGAAGGGGGCGAAGAGGAAGAAATAGAAACCTGCATGTTAAATGCAACCATTTGAGCTCCATGCATCCACCCAATTAATGGGTTATAATTTGATGACATAATGCGAGTACCTTTTGGATACACCCTCAGTATGTTCCGCTGAGTAAACCTGCCAACAATCAGGAAATAAGTACTTCTCTTTTTCATTTGCACAAAAACAAAACATCCTTTGTTTCAAAGCTAAATATAATACAAAAGCTTTGTATTCGTTTCAAAAATTGAGAAAATCATTGGATATGCCACCTAAATCATAATGCATTCACAAGTTTCCAATAAGACCACTAACTCTTTCATCAGATAGGTGCCATTAGCATTAGTAAGTATAAAGTAGTCAGACACTTATGCAGTGCACCATGAGGAGAGACAGTAAATCATTGTCAAGGACTATCTTATCTAGTATTGCATCTTATATTTTTCGACTCCTGTAAAAGATAGAAACAAAAGCCATCTAACAGTCAAATTTTACTACATTTGCATTACAAATTTTCAATAGAGAGTTATAGCCAGTTCATATCATATTGAGGGCGGCCAAGCACACGCAAATGAGTTCTCTCAAGAACTCACTGGAAACAGTTAACAATACCTGACAATTTCTTTTCCATGAGTTATAGCAGCCTTTTCAAGCTGTTGCTCACTTAAACTTAGACGTCTCACTTTATCAGGATCCACTTTGAGACATTCCTCTAATCCACCTTTAGGCTTCCCAGCATGAATGGCAATTAAACGCCTATAATCAGCTGATGCATTTTGACGCGACTTTTCTGCTTCATCATCGTCTTCCTCATCATTAAGATCATCTTCATCCACATTGCTCTGCTAAAGATGGTAAGCCAGAAAATGAATCAACGAATCTCCCTTAAAAAATTAAATGTAGTAGCAATTTATATACAACATTGACTTAGTCTCAGACCTTGTAATCAGTTATGGTACCACCTCTCAAACTAGGGACTTCCTTACCCCATGCTTCTTCATCATCTAAAGCCTTTCCCTTCTGTGAATCATCCTCCTTTTCCTTTACTTCTTTTGCCTCAAGGTACTCCTTAGGTGGTTTGGTAGATATAATAATCCTCCTTTTAAGTGATTCAGGGGAAGGGAATTCTTTCAAGCTTTCTGAGCTAGGACAAAATAGTATGTCTCCAAATGTTTGGGTAACCATCTAAAAATTTGTACAGATTTGTCAATTGTCAACCATAAGAATGTAAGCATTTTGAATCCCAATGGAACTCCAAGTAACTAACCTCAGCTACTTTGGCCTGAAGATCTGGAGTAAGGTGGTCTTCTAAGGTTATTACAACTGGATATTCTGACTCGACAAAGGCATACTCCTCAATAGACCTCAAACATTTGACGAGCGTTACAGGAGTAGTCAATGTCCTGTATTATACAAAATAGATATGTAAACAAGTATATTACAAAATTCCCAGGAAAAAAATATCTAAATTCAATTGCCATTAGTAAACAATATATTGGAATAGAAAAAAGCTAGATACACAACACACATCACATTTGTGATGTGTGTCTCACATCTGCCTAAATGGCAGACTCAGAATAGAGGTGTGCAGAAAACAAGATGGGACCAGATAGTGAAAACTGTGCAGATGTGAGGTGATGTGAATGGAAGTGTGTGTGACTGGAATTACTCATTTGAATAATATCATTTATATATAACCTGTTCTACAACCATGATTTCCAGTTAACTTTTACGAAACAATTCAGCCCTTTCTTCTATTATTTTTTTTCTTGCTATGCCAGATTGTAGCAGGGAAAGGCTAGTGGGAAAAAGCTTTGTGGTTGTTGTTGTATGCGGTATGCCAGAATGCAGCATTTTGTTGCCATTAGTAAATACATGGATAAGTCTTCATCAAATTGTTGGAGATATAATTTCCTTGAAAAATTTTGTTCTCAAGGCAATTCATGCTTACAATTATGACATTGAATTAGAGTAGAAAAAGATAACTGAAATGAATAATAACTTTTGAAACAGATGAATTGATTTCTTTGACTTCTGCTTCTGCCTGATCACTAAAGAAAATGTGGGTATATGAAATAATGGAGATGACTTAAATTCATGTTTAAAGGTCAGTATCATTCAACCAGTAAACATACCTTCCATGAAGAACATCCACATCATCCTTTGATGCATTAGGCCATATATCCAACTCAATCACCCTTACACCTCTCTGCAGTGCCTGTTTGATGGGGATGTCACTGCAGTCACTGCTGAGCTGATTCCCAGTTAGATAGGAATTATGACCAGTAAATATGAAATAATGAGACAAGGGTGAAGTCATATCTTGGTGCACCTGGAATAGAAGAAATAGTTACACAAACACGATATAATCAGAACAAGAGAGTACATATAATTAATTAAACAGGATATAATATCAATACCAATGAATTAATTAATGATGACTTGTTAGAGACTGAGATGGTACCCAATATTTTAATCAAAGTTTCATATCTACAACTTGGCTCCAAACACAAACCCTTCGTTTTTAATACCTTTAATTAATTCTATAAATCCTAATAGCCAACGGGTTCAACCAATATGCACTTACATGTACAGGTTTTGCATGCGTTTGAATTAGCCTAACCAAATCCAAACATGCACTTAGCACCAAAATGAAACTGAATTACTATAAATTCAGTTGAGAGTGACCTTATTAATTGCTGAGAACTACTAGGAGTTAATGAAGAAAGACGGCGAGTATTAAGATGATTACCTACCTTGCAAAAAGTATAGTTGCGTATACAAAACCAAAAATGGGTAGAACATAAAAGAATAAAAAAAGCCAACCAATTTAGGAAAATCCACTCTTCTGTCTTTTTTTTCTTCTGTCCCAATATAAGTGAGGGACTAATATCTAATGCGCTTAGCAATGAACTCCTCTTGATGGTATTATTTGCATACACAAAAATTTTGAGATAAAACTTAAAACTACATGTTTAAGTCCCCAAAGCCCCACCACACGTTGGTTTAGGAAAATCCACTATAACATAATGTATGAAAGTATATAAAACCAAATCCAGAGCTCGCTAATTATCAACCACATAGGACAAGAATAAAAAAAAAAGAAGGTTTATTTACCTCACGAGAAGGTAAGAGAGGTGGGTTATTGTCACTGAAGAGGAACTTGAAGAAACTCTCGAGATTGAGGCCCCTTCGGTGAAAGATACTGAGTTGCTTGAGGCCATCGATGATGGCCTGTGCTTCCTCCTCGGTGGTCTTCTCTTGTCTCTGCACCTCAACCATGAAACTTCGGAGGTGAGAAGCTGTCATGACGCCATTGTCTGAGTAATGGTCGAAAAGGGTCCTTATCTCCGGCGGTGCCTCCGACACCGCCAGCTTGAACCGCCGTTGGCAGCAGAAGCAAACTCTGTAAGTCTGTTTCGACATGAATATGGCTACTTTGTTTCACACACACACACTCACTCTCTCTCTCTCCAAATGACAGGACAAGAAGGATAAAATAATAAAAGAGACAGTTTGAGCGCGTGCAAGGCGTGTGCGTTTTGTGTGTTGTGTGTGTGTTGATGGATGCCTTCCTTGTTTTGTTGGCAAAATGAAAGAAGGAAGAGGACAAGTAAAATCCAGAAGAGTTTGTCATATCTTGGCGTATCCATCCTCCTGGTGGGTCCCAATGTTGGAACATCCGACCAATGAGATGTTGGGCACTTGGCACTCTCTTGTTGAAGTTACGGTGTGGTGCCTACAGTTATCCAGTAGGCTCGGCTTTTGGAACGTGGTGAAATGGAAGTATGTACATGGCATATGAAAGCAATAGATAATAATATTTCAAAGCAATATGACATGATATTGTGAAGCAAAGAGTGAAAAATCATATACGTGGTGTTTTACATGCCATGCATATATATATATTATTTAAAATGCATGTTATATAGTTATATATATGTATGTAGTTATGTGAGTAGTAGAAACGTGGTTCCACTAAAGAATGCTCGCCTCAGGCACGATTGACTGGTTCAATTAAAGTGCAGTTAATATGATTGGTGATCTAATTTCCACGTGCTGACAGCAAACCCAGGCTAATCTTGGCGATAGAACTAATGTTATGTTAATCAATATTATAGAGTAAATTATATTAGAGGTATTTAGTTTATTAATATTTTAGATGCCAAAGTTTGGTAGATTTTTATAATATGTTTGGATATTTAAGATTTGTTAACAACTTTCACATTTATATTAGAAATGTGTAGATTAGCAATTTATACATTTATAAAAATGTGTAAGTTAACATTCTCTCTCTCTCTATATATATAACACAATTTAAGATTTCTATAAATATATAATTTTAAGATTTTTTATAACTAATAAATAATTTATTGGCCTCTTTGAAAATTTAGTTTTTGATATGACAAAATGACATCTTCTAATTAATATAGCCAACCTCATCTAATATTGTGATAAATAATTTATATCACAAACTATCATAAAATGCTATTTAGTTTTCATGGTCACAAAATTAACGCGCAAATAAAAAGAAAAATTAATGAAAGGGTGCATCATCTGTGGAAGTGGAACCTCATCCATCAAAACGAGTTAATAGCCGTGCCGACACAGATAATGAGATAACCTCAGCGAAAGCTTTTGGAATGAATACACCTCGTATTAAATCTTTTGACAAAAATTAGGCAGAGGGCCAGCAGAATGTCAGACCTTATGCTTTCGGCTTTAATACTTGACCAATCTTTACAGTCACTAAAATAAAATAGTGAAGGTAAATACAAAGAGCAAAACAGTAGTCCATTTCGAAAGAGAGACAGGTAAATGAGTGAATTGTGATGTAACACCTCCACTGCTAAAGTAGGTCATGGAGAGTTTCACCACCTTATAAGTGTTATAGATTTGGCAAGCAAGGGCGGTATGCAGTTATGCACCATCTAGTGTGGATGTGATGAAAGACACCCATCAACCTAGATTCATGTATCAGTGTCTTCATTTAAAGGGTATGGCATCACATTCGAACCTATATTATCAAACTAATCCTTCCATTTGTCACCCCTAGTCTCAAGACTCGCATCATATGCACCTTAAAAACTTAAATGCTTTCAGTATAAAATCTGAAAGGCCCTGGTACAATATTGGAAGTTCTTAATACTGTTTGTATTGATGTTGATGGTGCAGAGAAGATAACATATTAAAGCCCACAATACTGTTTCAAGCAGCTAAAGATAAAGATAATTATAATTACAATGATCTTCCACATGCTCCTTCTAGTCAGAAGGGTAAGCAATAAGAATATTTTATTATATAAGATCATTTATATGGCTGATCCCTATAATTCATCTAAACTGAAACCGTATTAAAAGCCTCACAGATTTTAATTTCTCGCCCATTTCATCATACAGAGGGACTGACCGGAATCCTGATTTCAGCTCTGAGACTGGCAAACACGTCTGCCCACCAAAGTCATCCTTTTCAGTATCATTCTCTCTAACTTCTATACGGAGCAAAGCCAGCTCTGGAACAGTCAAAGGGAATTCAAACTCTTCGTCCCAGACGGGGAACCAATTATTTGAAATTACCTTTGTTTTCTTCTTGGCTTTATCAGCAGGTACTCCAACAATACAAATCTGTTATATAAATTTATCAAATGTTTAGGATAAGTATAATATGTGTGTCACTTTTCAGAATTCTAGCCATGTTCAACAAAAATTTTGTTCAATCCCAAACTATTTAGCCTGATCCCAAAAGTATATAAATCCCTTAAATAGTGAAATGCAGTTGTAGGGGAGGGTTAAAAACAGTTAAAGGATTTTTAACAATAACAAAAAATGAAAATCAGCTAAGTAAATAGTTGTAGGTGTATTTGTCAATATTGAAGCATATAAACTAAGCCTATCTTCAAGTCCAATTGCAAAAAATCTCTTCATGCCAACAAATGTTAAACTATGTCCACTGGGAGATTAGTGTTCCTAATCTGCAATATTAACAGAATTATCCAACTTACCTTTGTGTAAAAGTCTGGTGGTGAATACGTATCAAAGTGTGTTTGGTTGAAATCTGAGCTCCACCCGGTCCCCAAATAGACTTTTACCTACAGGTGGACGGAGACGTTCAGAAGATGTCACCATACTAATTGGTTTCCCTTTCAAAATAATATCTCACCGCTAATGTCTTCTTCACTGGCAATGTTCTTTCAGGATCAAAAACCTCATTATGTGGGCCTTTTTGAATTAGAAATTCAGGCTTTTTCACATAACCACACCCTCCATTTGATCTAAACATCCCTTGCATGAACCAGAGTGATTTGCCATGCCCCTAATAAAGGAAACCTCACATTAGAAGGTCAGTATTACTGTTGAAGATTGAGTGATTTGTGAATGAATTTTACACGACTGTCTTTCGAATTGCCTTAGCTCACTCACTATCACATAATTATCAAAGGATGCATTAAAAAAATAAAAATTGAAAGCAGGATTTTACACTAACATATGATTATCATTTATCAACAAAAAACTGTACTAAGAAATTCTTCATATGGAACATACATGATGAAGGAAATCAATAAAGCATTAGCAGTGATTCTTACTGGTACTAGTAATCATATGCAACAAAGAAATAGATGTATTTGGACGCACACAACTTAGAAATACTATTTCATTCATAGGCATGTAAGATTGCTTCACAACAAAGAATAGCCCAAAGATGTGACCTTGGTTCACTAGTTTCCTGCTTGAAAGTCCACATAAACAAATAGATAAAATACATACCACCGAAACATATTCAGTAGAGTGCATCAAGACTAGAAAAAGAAAACTCTAAATATCCCTTTTATTTCAAAACAGCCACGGTTATAAGTCCCAAACCTGCATGTTAAGTGCAACCATCTGAGCTCCGTAAGTCCACCCTATGTGTGGCTTGTAATTTGAGGAGTTGATGCGTGTTCCCTTTGGATACACTCTGAGAATATTCTTCTGTGTAAACCTGGAAAGGGGCATAACAGTATGTCTTACAGTTGGGAGGTTGTAAACGATAGAAGTGCTATAAATCTTTGCAGTTACCGCTACCAAGTACCAAGTAAGTTTAACTGTTTGAAAACTACCTAACAATATCAGGTCCATAAGATTCAGAAGCCTTTTCAAGTTTCTGTTCGCTCAAGCTTAAGCGCCTAACTTCACCAATAACTGTTAAGGCATCCTGTAAATCACCCTTCGGTTTCCCAGCACGGATTGTAATCAAGCGTTTGTACTCAGGTGCAGCCTGCTGGTGTGATAGATGACATAAACATGCAGAGCATATAAAATATAAATAAAATGCCACTTGAGCTTAGCTCAAGTAGTTGGGATTTAGGTAGAAGGTTATAGGTTCAAAAGTCATGATAACAAGTTAACAACTCTATTTATGAACCAAAGAAAAAAAATGTAATTCAATTTTCATCTCTATACTCACCCTGTCATCAGTTTCCAGTTCATTAATAGGGTCTGGATATGATGATCCTTCATCAGCTAACTCCCTTTCATCGTCCTTGTCATTCTTGGATTCAAGATATTCTTTTGGTGGTTTGGTCGATAAAAGAATTCGACCTTTCAATGATTCTGGTGTGGGGAATTCCGTCAGAGAATCTGTCTCAGGATAATAAAGTAATTCTCCAAATATTTGAGTTGTCATCTACATATAAGAAGATTAAATTCACAGTCAATACCTAACAAAACAAAGACTTGAAGTAGATCCTTGAGGGGGGAAGTGAAAATGTAGACCTACCTCTGCAACTTTAGCTTGAAGATCTGGGGTAAGGTGGTCTTCTAAAGTTATAATGACTGGGTAAGGAGATTTAACAAAAGCATACTCTTTTATGGACTTCAAACATTGGATGAGTGAGACTGGAGTGGTAAGAGTCCTGCAAGAATTCAGAAAAATGTGCTGAAGTAAGTGGTTTTTTAAAGTTGCACAATGAATATCTCACAAAACTACGAGATCAAAAGATATAAAATGGAAATAAACTTCAGCTTTACAAGATTGAAGTGAGGATCAGCTAGCACCTTCCATGAACTACGACGATATCATCTTTAGTTGAATTTGGCCATAAATCTAATTCAATTACTCGCACACCTTGTTGCAAAGCCTTTATGATTGGCACATCACTGCAGTCACTGCTCAGTTGATTCCCAGTCAGATAGGAATTGTGCCCTGTATATATGAAATAATGCGACAATGGAGCATTCATATCATGATGAACCTGGAATAACACATCATTCGTATTGTTAAGAAGAGACCTAAATCATTGTTCGTTAGCAGTCATTTAGAAAATATGCATCCAAAAAATAATACCCCATTAGAAAGGGGAGACAACATACCATATATATATGCAAAAGAATGAGACATCACACATCTTAAACTTAATAATGTCTTTAACGAATACCCTTTTATATATTTTTCTTTTCCTGTTTGCTCTCTGACAGACTGACACTATAAATTGGCTTTAAACAAAGATAAGGATATTGAAGATTTAATTTCAAACACTAGTGTAAGTGTAAAAGTATTGATCGTTAACAAATCATTGTAACATTTAGAGACGGATTCAAGGGGGAGCACACATGTGCCTTAGCCTCCCTTTTCTCACTAATTTTTTTTAAGGTACTAATAATTTAATGTAGTTTATTAAAAGATAAATGAATAATTACATTAATCTTTTATAAAATTAGTACTTATTATATTGACACTCTTATTTAAAAATTATACCCATATCCCTGATTTTATATATTATTATTACATTCAAATATTCTTCTTTATTTACTTAAATTACATATATATCTTCTACTTTATGTACAAACATTATACAAAGTTTCATTGAAAATACAAAGTAAGAGAGGTATGAATAATTTTTCAAAAAAAATGATGTCAATATTATAAATACTAACCTTAGGAGATGTCAAGTATATTTATACCAAAGATAAAAATTGTGAAGTTAAAGAGTTTATACTTGATATACATTTAACATGTGATTCATGATTATTTTATATATATTAATATTACAATTTCAATTCATCTTTTATTAATTTTTAATTTTTATATAATAAACCTACTAGTTCCTCTCACTTTTAGCTCCACTCTCTTCCTTTTTTAAAAATCTATATATATAAAAACTTTATTTTACTTATGAATTATGATGTAAATGACAACTCCTATTTTGATGCATTTAATATTTAATATAAATATTTTTTTATTTTTTTAATTTATTCATAAATCTTCTTATATAATGAAAGAAAACACTCTTCTAAAATGAGCAACTAAGAATATATTTATCCTTAATTTAAAATAATACATTTTGATCTTAACTTACTAAATAATTTAAAAATAAATACATCTTTTTTTACTAACTTTAATTTTTTTTCTATATTTAATAATATGATTTAAACTCTGCTTATGTTGAGCTTTGTTGCAAATATCTACATAGTCGGTCCCAAGCCCGAATAAAAGAAGAGAGTTGTGTTAGGCAGTCGACAGCCAACATAAAATTTTGTCGAATCTTTATCACATTTAATAATATGATTTATAATTTTTAACCTCTTCATTGAATATTCTCTACATCCGTCACTGGTCACATTCACAAACTAAACACTGCAATTCCATAAGTTTGATCCAAATCTGTCCTCATTCATTTTGCGAATTCTCTGGATTAATACAATGAAAAATGCTAAAATGTTCGAATTTTTTTGCTAATAATTTGTACTCAATGAGTAGCATGTTTATTGACTCTTGAATTGATGAATGGTTCATACCATTTTATTTCATCAAACAATCATCCATAAAATTTGTCAAAATTCTGACTATTTTATTCTACTATGCAGTATTACTCAGGTTACTCAAATTACTTTTGATTTCTCCATCTATTCCTTATTCAAATTCCCTTTCTGCCTTTTAGTTGGGGGGTCGTGGCATCATAGTCATGGCACATAATATAAAACTGTCCCTACGCAATATGCATGGAAAAAAAAAAAGAATCTATGATTTAGTGAGTTCGTGTGGTGAAATTTCTACCATTGAAAAAAAAATCAGTTTTGCAAGAATTATACTTGTGGAAATTACTTAAATAAGTAATTTTTATCTGAATTTATTATGTCAAAAGTGCGAGAAATTCTAACTTATTCTAAAAAGTATTATTCTGAATAATTTTATAATTATTGATATTTAATTTAATAATATTTTATTTTTCAATCTAATAATATATATAATTATAAATGATAAGTATTATATTTTTATTAAATTAGTGTAATACACTAAGAGAATATAAGAACTTCTCTACAATTGCAAGGAATAATATAGACATGACTATGGTGGCTCATAAGTCAAATTCATAATGTTAGTAAGATATTTGATACCTGCAATGACAATTTTGCCACTGATAAAGGAGCCACGTAATAAATGAAGGAAACGATTATAAAGTAAAAGCTAGGAAGAAACTCCTTTTCGTAGTGGTTAAGGGTCCCAGTTTCATATCTTAGTTTCCACCTGTCTTTATTTAGTTTGTTTGCTCTGCTTTTGTGTTGGAAATAGGAGGCAATCAATCAATGAAAATTAAGATAAGTGCAAAACAGTGAAAAATTCATCCAAACCAGAAGAAAAAAAAATCCCCAGGGGAAGAGTTCCGATTGATTTAATCATAAAGTAAGAATTTTGATGCCAAATTTGTTCTGAACTCTGAAACCATTTGCATCAAAATTTATTCAACCAATATCATTCAACCAACTTTATTCACTCAGACAGATTCTTGAGATATTCCAGAAAATTAGGAAATTTCTTACTCTATGTAATTAAATATGTATCATATTAAAGTATAACATGAAAAATGTGAGAAACATTCAAGTATACTCGACCAATTACATTATAAATTAATAAATAATTATTATATTTAATTAATAATTAGTTATCATAATCTATTATAATATTAAAAAACAGATTTATTTTTTTTCTCTTCCCAACAATTTTCTCGGGAAACAAACAAGCGGAGAGAGAGATCACCTGGGGTTTGAAGGGACTATTGAAATCATCGAGTAACAAGAAATGGAAGAATTGGTCGATACTGAGTCCCTGTGTGGTAGTAGTGTCAGTTTCCTGATCATTTTTCCGCGATTGCAGGACAGTGTGGAGGATCCGGTCGGAATCCGATGAGGTGCAGTCCAGTTCGCCTTGGTGCTCCGCCAGGAACCGGCGGAGCTGATCGGCCGACATGGAGGGTGCGCCGGCGGCGAACTCCACGAAGGCTTGCTTGACGTGGGAAGGTGGGCCCGGTTCGGTGATGGTGAACTTCCTGTTGAAACAGCTGAACATTTTGTAGTTGTGGGTGGCCATGGTGACTATTGCGGTGAATGGAATGGGTTTCACAATTTACAAAGAATGAAAGAAGAAGAGGATGAGAACAGAGGGAGAGAGATTTTGGGATGAAAGGATCAGAGTTTGAGTTTGTGAGAGAGAAAGAAGAAAACAGAGCCATAAATGGAAGGCGTTTGAAGCGGGCTGGTGTTTGGAATGGGAACGGGATAAAATCAAATATAATAAGTGAAAATGTTTCATGAGCCAACTAAATTGTTATTGAAAAATGTTTATCACACATTTGTTTTTACATTAGTTTTTATATTATTTTATGTTATCATCTAATCTAACTACACTTATTTTTTGATATTAAGTTAATTATTATTTGATGTTAATATATTTAAAAATTCAGTTAAAGAGATTATTTTAAAAAAGTTTATTTGAAAATTTTAAGTAAATTATTATTTAACTTGAAAATAAATATCATCTTATATTAAGATATTTGAAAAAAAAATTAAATATTTATATAGTAAGTAAAAAATTATATTTTAAGAAAAAAATTATTTAAAATTTTAAATGAATTACTATTTAACATAAAAATAATTATCATATTATATTAAGTTATTAAATACTAAGCTTTAAGATATTACTATAAAGTAAATAAAAAATATTTTGTAAAAGAAATTCATTATAAAAATTTGAATAATTATTATCTAATTTAAATATAATTATTATATTATATTAAATTACTTATTATTATATTTTAAAAGTATTACAAAATAAATAAAAATGTAATAAAAAGTCTTTAAAAATCAGAATTGATTATTATTTGGTGCTTGAGAAACGGTTAAAAACGAATTAGGGTGGTCACTGACTTATATGGGTAAGCACAGCCGTTTTAGGATTTCAATTCGTTTCGCATTTGGAGCAAAATGGTATGGAATAATGTTACATTAAGAATAAATAATCAAAATATTCGATAGAATATATAAGTAATATTGAATAAATTAAAGTGATATTACTCACTCATTTATTTAAAAGTCAATACACATATCGGATCATTTTGTTAAAATAATTCTGTCAAAATAATTTTTTTTACTTTCTAACAATTTTTTAATAAAATGATCTTCATCTACAGTATTTACACACGTCCCCGAGAAACATAACCTGTTTCTAGTGTGCCCCTCGTGCAGGTAGCCAACTAAATTATCACGATTTTTTTTATCAGCATGGTATACTTTAAAAGTCAAATTCTCATATTAAAACTTAATTCTTAAAAGGAAAATAATCATCTACACCCCTCAAAAAAAGTGTAAATATTATTTATATTTTTTAAGAGATATAATTGAATAAAAAAAATAATAAAAAATATATATAATAAATAATATTAAATAAAATATAAAAATAAATATATATATTATTTAATATAAAAATATATGTGTTGTTCTTAAAATAGAATACGTAAAATAATTATGTATAATAAGTTATTGTTGAGAAATATGATTTATTTGTGTTTTTTTATTATATTTTAGATAATTCATGTTTTGTATGCACGAATTATCTTTTTATTTATTTATTTTTTTATTTCTGTAAGTTGTACTTATGAAGTATGATTTATTTTTTTTTAAATGTCATGTGAAATCGTAGATGATATTCTCGACTTGCATTAAATCTTGGTCTATGTCGGTAAATTTCACCATATTCTTTTGGTGTTGTTTCATATTTAAGTATTTTTTAAGTTTTTTCACCACTGTCACATTATATCAAACTTGATTCATTTTCATTTAATTTTCTCTACTAGATGTATTTATTAAGAATGTTAATTATATTTTTTTATTATTATAACTATTTACATTGATTGATACAAAATTTTTCTTTTTCTTTTTATTTTTACTTAAATTGACAAATGTCATTATATGACTATCTTTGTAATTTATTTGTTATTGATGTTAGTGATATTTATGAATATAATGATCCTTATAGATGTGTAAGTCCTATGATTGCTAATCTTGTTATTGGGGTAAATATTTATTCAGTTATATTATATAATCTAGACAATGTAACTTCAATTGTAAGATGTAACTTCAATCTCTAAGTCCTAATACAAACCATGAATTCACTTGTTTTTTCTTTCTTAAAAAAAAAAAGATAAGTCGTAGAGGGATTTACGACTTACTCAAAATTTAATTAAAAAAATTATAAAGTAAGTTATGAATGAAAAATACGACTTACTTAAATATAATAAAAAATTTATTACTGGATAAGTTGTGCCTCTAAACCACGACTTATTTTTAAAAAAAATTATTTAAGTATAAATCGTGTTTGACAAATACGACTTATTATATTTTACTATTTACTTTATACCGTTTCAAAAATTAATTTTTGATTTACACCACTTTGATAAATTGATTTTCAAACTATATTATTTTCGTAAAAATGTCAAATTATAACATTCTTCTTAATGTTTCAACCAACAAAAAAAATCATAATCTTCTTAATTACTTACTAATTTATGAAAAAGAAAGAAATTAAAACAAACGTGTATTATTTTTGGAATTTTAAAATTATTTTTTTATTTTTAAACTATTAAATTTCTTATAATAATAACTTAATTATCGTTTAAGTTAATTGTAAATGAAAATATTAAATTACTTTGAGTTTTTAAAATATTAAATATTTTTACTTTTTGTTTAATAATCTCGTTAAGTAATTAGAACATTTTAGATTGATTTATTAAACTGACATTTTAAAAATATTTTCCATTTATGATGAAATAATAAAGCAATTAAAAAGCATCATCCTATTTTTTTCTTTGTTTTTCTCTCAATAAATTTCATAAGGATTTAATTGTGATATATGGTTTAATATAAAAGATCTTTTGTTTGTCTTTCAAAAAATGTATAAAATATTTTTATATTATCACTTAACTATAAGTTATCATGTTACTGAAAAAGTTAATAATGCGATAATATATAGTTGAGTAATAATAATAACTTAATTACCATTTAAGTTATTTGTAAACGAAAATATTAAATTATTTTGAGTTTTTAAAATATTAAGTATTTTTACTTTTTGTTTAATAATCTCGTTAAGTAATTAGAACATTTTAGATTGATTTATTAAACTGATATTTTAAATTATGGGAGATTGCTTTATTTCGCTATCACTCACCTTGATGTCAGTTATGCAATTCACATTCTCAGCCAGTTCATGTATACACCGCGAGAATCACACCTTAATGTAGCATACAATGTTATGTTACCTCAAAGGAACCCCATGCCAAGGTATTTTGCTTCCAAAAATGATGTTCTTACATTAGTGTTGTTCTAACACCATTTTTCACACTCTTTTTGAATGATTGTGATTAGTAAAAGAAAGTGATAAAAGAAAATAAGTATAATAAATGATATTCGAAAGACTATGAAAAAAAGTGTATATATTGTTAATAGTAAGAATATAAAAATTGTTTTGCTTCCCTTAGATAGCTCTAGTCCTTGCAAGCATACCATGATGCGGATTGGGCAGGATGTCTAATGACTCGTCAATCTACTACCGGATATATTATCTTTCTTGACTCATCCCCCATCTCTTGGAGATCAAAGAAGTAGACTGTAGTTTCATGCTCTTCTTTCGTCTCTTGTAGGATCTTCAAGTAACTCATACCGCTCCGATTTCTTTATTTTGCGACAACCAAGCAATACTCCATATAGTAACTAATCTAATTTTTTATGAGCGCACAAAACACATTGAAATAGATTATCCATTTCATTTGCCAACACATTTAGTCCCAAACACTTGTACCTCAGTCAATCACGTCACAGAACCAGTTGGCTGACATCTTCACAAGCTGCTTGGGCGTGTTAGGTTTCATGAATTGTTGGACAAGTTGGACATTTCTATGCTTCATGCTCCAACTTGAGGGGGAGTATTGGAGGATCTGTTGTTTCCATCTATAACATACCATTGCCTTATTCTGACTTACACAATTATAGGGACAACAACATGTGATTGTAAATAATTATGTGATTGTAATTGATTGTACAGCTAACTGTTAGGCGAAAGATTGACTGTAAAACCTTAATATATTTCAGCATTCTCCATCAATAAAATCATCCAATTGGGATATCATACTCTTTAGTATGAGGTTTGTTTACAACCAATCAATTAATTTAGAGTTTGTGTTTATATTTGTACATCGAATATTCACTCTTCCTGTCATAAATGTTTGCCAATGGCAGATGAAGGGACAGGCCAGGTGCCAAAGATTCGAAGTTTTTCGTAACAACAATGAAAAGCAGCTGCCCGTTACTCATAAGTCATAACTTCGGCTGCTATGAACTTCAAGGAATTCCTCATATAAAATCAATACTTGTCAATAACCTTTAGACTGAACTAATGAAAGGCAGTCATCCATTGATAGCCTATGGCAAGTACAAACAGCAATCGTGTTACAAAACTATTATTCGTTTCAAGCTGCTAAAGATTAAGAGTATTCTTTTCAAGCATCGTAATCTAGAAGACCAAAAAGTTAGATGAATGATACGTACATTTTATTCAACGTTGTCAAACTGAAACCGCATTAAAAGCTTCACAGATTCATATTTCTCCCCCTTTATGTCATACAGAGGGACTGACCGAAATCCATGTCTTAGCTCTGATACTGGCAGACAAGTCTGCCCTGCAAAGTCATCCTTTCCTCCCTTATCTCTATCCTTTACTTCTATCCTCAGCAAAGCAAGCTCAGGAACAGTTAAGGGGAATTCGAACTCTTCATCCCAAACTGGAAACCAATCGTTCATGATTACATTAGTTTTCTTCTTGACAGAATCAGCTGGCACTCCAACAATACAGACCTGTCAGACAATTTGATCAGACAGTAAGATAAATGTATAACAGTTTACTCTTCTCCTTAACTTTAATAGTGAACGGTAGTAATAATGGAGTAAAAGATCAGCCAAATGAATTTACAAAAATAAAAGACGAAAAGATCACACAAAGGACTTTGTTGTAGATAACAATATTCATGATCAATATTCAATGATGAAACATAGCATCAAATTTAATGGTGATGCGGCCTGTGCCGCAACGGCATTAGGCCGCAATTGCGCTGTGGAAGAAAATCATGTGAAACAGTCACAATGTGACGGTGTTGTGGCCGCAACGTAATGGTGTTTCAGGCCACTTTTTTTTTTTAACATTTTGTATAAGCTTAAAAAAAATTCACGCAGCAACAACAACAATCCGCATCACAGCAGTTGCAATGCCCGCAATCGCAGCCACCGCGACTACAACCGAATTTTAAAACCATGATGGTAAGAGATCACTTATGGATGGAGAATAGGTCCACCTGAGTCTACTAAGATATTGCCCCAAATCAATCAAATAAATGTATGGAGAATTATGCAACTGACCTTTGTGTAAAAGTCTGGTGGAGAGAATAGATCAAAGTGTGTTGCACTGAAATCTGACTTCCAGCCATCTCCTTTGTATACTTTTACCTATTGTTGAACGCGAAAATATTCAGATGTCATCAAGCAAACCAATTTCCTTCTAATAAAGAGAGTAAGAGTATGCGCACCTTTAATGTCTTCTTCACTGGCAATGTTCTTTTAGGATCAAACTCCTCATCATCTGGATGTTTTCGAATCAGAAACTCAGGCTTTTTTACGTAACCACACCCTCCATTTGCTCTGAACATCCCCTGCTGATACCAGAGTGATTTGCCATGCCCCTGTCATTAGAAAACAGATGTTGAATGCCCCGAAAGGTTTGTATTCCTACTCTCGCTAGTATAAAAATTTGTGATTTAGATACCAACATTTTGTTAGAGCAAAAACTCTTAGAACTTTTTACCAAAGAGTGTTGAGAAACACGGCAATAGCCAAAGAGAGAATAGAAAGAAAGTGATAAATGAGAAACTGGAATTTACTGAAAACTAAAATGTGCGTGATACAAGTCTAATACACAGCTTATATGAAATAAAGAGAGTAACTAACTACCAATCACATGTGTATGTAACTAATCACTAACTACCTAAACTAATCACCAACTAACATAACTTTAATGTAACAGCTTAAGCTTTTAGGTCAAAACATTCATTTACACATTTTAGATAAGAGTCATATGACTCATCATAAACCATGTCCTGGTAAGCAATAATTCAACATGCATATGAGATTGCACCATAATAGATAAAATCTGAGATGTAACTTATGTTTCATAAGGTTCCCCACTATATGTCCATGCAAAGATAGAAAAACATAGTCAAGTTATTCCTTTTATCTGAAACACTTTGCTTTATGGATTGTTCATAACTTTCCAACCTGGTTATTGAATGCCACCATCTGAGCTCCATACATCCACCCTAAATGTGGCCTAAAATTGGAGGATTGGACACGTTCTCCTTTAGGAAAGACTCTGAGGATATTTTTCTGTGTGAACCTGGAAAGCATAACAATGAGTATCAAGTCATGTGGTAGGTATAATTCAGTGCATCATGGACTCATGTTTGTTGTCAGCTATAGCTATACAAAATGCTGACCATCTCTTCAGCTAATAGTAATCTTAAAGTAAGTTAGATATGTACCTAATAATGTCGGTTCCATGAGATTCAGAAGCACTTTTGAGTTTCTTCTCACTCAAACTTAGCCGTCTAACTTTACTATCAACTTTCAGTCGTTCCTTCATAGAACCTTTTGATTTCCCACCATAGATTGTAATCAAGTGTTTGTATTGACGTGCACCCTGCTGGTTTGGTTTGTCATCACATGTATTTATATCTTCCTCATCTTCATCACTTACATTCTGTTATCCATTTAAAACAGAAAACGTAAATTCACATAACTCATAATTCAATTTCCTTTTCTTTTTTGTTTTGGCTTAATTATAATGATATATTAAATGAATAATGTTTCTCTCACCCTCTCCTCAGTTTTCAGTTTAGCCAAAGAATCTGACAATGCCTTTCCCCATGATTCTTCTTCAGAAGATTCGCTTCCATTTGGCGTAGGATTGCTGCCCTTATCCATGATATTATTGGATTGAGGATCTTCTTTTGGTGGTTTGGTTGATATAACTACTTGTTTTTTCAATGATTCTGGTGAGGGAAATTCTGTCCAAGTCAAACAATCTGTCTGTGGACAATGAAGCATTTCTCCAAATATTTGAGTTGCTATCTGCATGAATAGAAAAAAATAATTAAATCATGATGAAAAAGCAACAGCAAAGTAGGCATGTCTGTTGTGGTTGCTAATGAATGCCTACTTTTGCAAATTTAGCCTGGAGTTTTGATGTTAGGTGGTCTTCCAAAGTTAGAATCACTGGAAAATCAGATTTGACAAAAGCATATTTCTTTATGGATTCCAGACATTTGATTAGTGAGACTGGTGTGGTAAAAGTCCTGCATTGATTCCAGAAAAAAAGTCAGAAGACCACAAGATATAAGAAAGCAATAATCTAACTCTCTAAGATGAACATTTTTTTCTTCTTTTCCTTTGCTAACAACTCTCTAACCTTCCATGAACTACTTTAATACCATCTTCTGTTGAAGTTGGCCATAAATCTAGTTCAATTACTCGTACACCTTGTTGCAAAGCCTCTATAATTGGCTCGTCACTGCATTCACTGGTAAGTTGATTTCCAGTCAGGTAGGAATTGTGTCCTGTGTACATGAAATAATGTGACATGGGAGCACTCATATCATGATGTACCTGGAATGACATGATTTATATATTGTCATTGTAAGGAAAAGAGTTAAACCATTTACCTTACTATTGTTGCTCAGAGCAAATTCATTATAAATTTATAAAGGTCCAAAGCAAATTAGGGAGACATTTACATCCAAAAAAAGAAAAAGAAAAAGAAGACCATATGGCTTGACAAACACAGAAATAATAATAATGAAGCGAAGAACATAGACAATATATTAAATAAGCCAAGTATGTAAGTATTGTTGTATCATTAATTTTTGTTATCTAAGAAGGTTTTTGGTAGTCAATAAATTTTGAATTTTTAGTGCACGTTTCTGTGAGCAGCAAGATTTCTACGCTTGAAACAATTACTGCTTATATCATGACAATTTTCTGAATTTATACCAACATCATTTTTGCAAGTTAGATAGATAGCAACATTGTCTGACTATCAATCTATTCTGGTCTGGAAGTTGAGCTCACGCACTTATCTCAACGTGCGACAGAATTAGATTAGCAAATAAATATATAGTAACCCAATTCTTCCATATACACATCATTCCACCATTTTTGCAGCTGGTTAACAATGAGTATTATGGTTAACGGGACTAGTAATCTATTATCAATATGCCCCCATTAACCACATAATACACGGTATTAACCAGATATTTGCACATCTATATAAAAATGGTATACAAAAACGATTTACGAACTTCATTTTGGCATAATAAACCAGTAAATGAACAGTGCAAGACAAGGCAAGGTACATTGCACAAGTGGTTAGTAAACTAGAACTAGAAACTATTATAACGCACAACATAGCACGTTTGCAAAAATTTTCTGCCTCATTTTCACAGTCATCAAAGAGACAGAGAAAGAGCATACCTTATCTTTCAAGGGAC
Organism: Ormosia semicastrata; assembly: GCA_029884595.1. Lineage (NCBI taxonomy): Eukaryota > Viridiplantae > Streptophyta > Magnoliopsida > Fabales > Fabaceae > Ormosia > Ormosia semicastrata. The sequence goes on from JAQQTO010000030.1 coordinate 7,140,721, forward strand.
CATTGAAATCATCAAGAAGCAGAAAATTGATGAAGTCATTGAGGCTGAGTCCTTGTCCCCTATACCAATCCTCATTTCTGCTAGTGGTAGTGCTAGAACTTCCTACTTGCAAAACCTTCCCAACAATTGGCTCCAAATCCTTTAGGGTGCAGTTCTGTTCACCCTGGTACTCCACCATGAACCGAAGGAGCTGATAGTTGGACATGTGCTTCCCACCTCTGGCAAACTTGGAAAAGGCTTCCTTGATGTCCAAAGGTGGTTCTGCCTTGTGGACTTCAAATTTTCTGGTCAAGAAATTTATCACCTTGTACTTGTAGATCTCCGCTTTCATACGCATCCTTCCCTGCCAATAAAAAATATGTTTTTCAATGGATTTGGGAGAGAAAACAAAGTGACAAAGAGAGATTACTGAACAAGAAGTGCAGTTTATGGGCATGAGAGTAAGAGAAATGAGTCAACCTTGGAAACAGAGCCTCTGTTTTCCTCTGTTTTCATTGTCTAAAACCTCTATATTCCTGTGTGTATTAGCTTAATATGCAAGTCTTCTCTGTGTTGGATCTGTGATTGAACACTCAGCCATATTTATGCATACGATTATAGTCAAAGAAATCATAGTAAAATCAAATGTTCATATATTAAAAAATTGTATCTTTTTTCTGGAAGGGGGGTTTGTCCATTGATAAAAAATGAAGACAAGAAAACCTGTATAAAAAATAATTCGAGTTGTTATGCAGTATATGTTCGGCCAAACAAAAGTTTTTTTTTTTGTTTGAAGAAAACATAAAAGTTTGTTATGTTGATTTTTTTAATATAAATAAGACAATACTACAGGTAAAGTCTGGTGCTATCACTGCTATGCTAAGATTTATTTTCACATAGACGATGACAATGAATTATGTGGGGGAGGGTCATGGAAAAAAATAAAAATAAAACAAAATAGACTTTGATAGTGGGAAAGAGTCAAAGGTATAGCTGCTAAAATTTTAGGTAGAAAACAAAAATATAATAAACCACAGTTTCATCATCAATTTAACTCAATTATGATATCTATAAATAATAGACTTATGTTATTTGTATAATTTAAAATATATAATTTTAGAATATTTTATATAAGTAGTGAATATCTTTAAGATAAGTAATGATTTTAATTATTTATATAATAATTTTTTTATTATATAATGAATTGAATTTAAAATTATCATATCTTACATAAAAATTAACATGTGATAATTAATAAAATAATAAGTAATGATTATTTTTTACTTATGTGATGAATTTTAATATCAATCTATTATGTGTAATAGAAAATGATCATCATATAAATAATTAAAATTATCACTTATCTTAGAGATATTCATCATTTATTTAAATTATTATTAAAATTATCAATTTAAGTTGTCTAAAAAATATTTTCCTAAATAATATAAGTTAGATCATAAAGTTATGAAAAAAAAAATGATAATGAAACGTTTATATTAAGATCTTAAATATGATCTCAAACGAGTCTTAAGGAAATAAATTATTTCTATATACAATAATTTGTATATGATACATTTATACACAAAATTTAATAACAAAACTTACTTATGTGCAATGTTTAATAACAACAATAATAATTACTATTTATGTTACAATAATATTTTTAATTATTTTGATATTTAATTAATGTAAATTTTATAAAATATAATTTCACATGTGCTAATTCATAAAAATTATTGAACCAATCTAAGCTTGAATATTAGACATTAAACAATCTTTCATCAAGATCAGTGTATAGCAGCTAGGAAAATGGTTGGAATTGTCGATGCATTAAAGAGCCTGTTTATGCTTTGGATTCTTCTCCAACAAGGATTCTTTATTTGTTAAAAGTTGAAACAATTTTTTTCTTTTATGCTCTTCTTTGAGACTAAAGGAATCCTCCTTAACTGCAGAAGGATCCAGAGGAAAGAACTGGTGACGGGTCAAAATTATAAAAGTGGAAAATACTCAAACAAAAAATTCTTAATTTAAAAATTAAATGCATTATAGCTTTATAAAAGTTGATCATGACGTTTTTTGTATCATAAATTTAATTTATTATTAAATCATTGTATAACTTTTCAGCAAAGAAAGGAAAATGATTTTTGCTACTATGATTATTAAATGTGTATTTGAGATAATTATAAAAATTTGATTATTTTAATAATTAATTATTATATAATTTTTTTTTTATAATTAATTATAATAAATTAATTTTATATTTAAATATATTAGTTAAAAAATTATTTTAAATTAATTTATTTTATTTAGATAGTAAAAAAAATAATTATTTTTATGTATTAAATTATTAAAATAAATATAAAATAATTTAAAAAATTATTTAATTAATTAAAAATTATTTAATTAAAAATAAAATAATATTTATATCTTAAAATAAAAAATAATTCAATAATTATTTTGCAAAATGCTAAACTAAATAACTTTTGTTCTGACATTTTGCTCTAACAACCTTTTTTCTCCAACTAAAACTTGTTGATTTTTTTTTAACATATAACCCAAACACGTTATATTTTACTCCAATAACTTAAAGTTAAAAAAACTATTAATTCAACTTAAAAAGCTGGACCAAGCATCCTTTAAATATGATTTGCCTTTAGTTGTTTAATACATTGTATACTCATTCAAGTTTATAGTGCAAATCTTTCTTTTTCACTAACATGAATATGCTGCAACCTTTTTTTTTTTTTCAAAATTTCTCTCTTTATCTATTTGTATCTCTTTCTTTTATAATAAAAGCTTTTTCTACAAGTCAAAAAAATAAAAAAAATAAACAGTCTTTCTAAATTTGTAAACCAACTCATTAAATACAAACTTAGTAACTACGCAAGTAATTTTTCATTCACATAAATACATAATCCCTTAAACTTTAGTAAATTATAAAACTATTAAAAAGTTAGACAAAACGTAACTTATATTTTTTATATTTTTTTATTCAATTTTTAAATCAAACAATGCCATGTAATTTTTTTAACTAACCATTATTTAATAATGTTAAATATATACTACTGAGTTGAACAAAAATCTACAAGTCATTATTTAATTTGAGAATTAAATAAAAAAATTTAAAAAATTTCATCTAAGTTCTATCTAAAAAAATATTAGATTAGAAAAATTTAACTACATAAAACCTTAATTTTTACATTTGGTGCTTGTTCCTCTGAACCAATCAAGTTAATCCGATCTAAAACGTTTTCCAGATAGCTGATGGATGAGTGGTCATGATTGATGAGTGAGTGAAGGAGTGATGTTTATGAATTGTTGAGTTGATTTCATTTTTGCATCAGAGAGAGCAATGGCATCCAGAGCCACTGGAACACTGATTTGGGCGAGTCTGTTATGGCTTTTCCTTCTGTGCGCAACCATTGCATTCTTTCAGCTTAAGTTGGTTGAAAATGGAAGGGACCACCATTCCACTCAATCTCAAAACAAGTTCATCACAACCCAACATCATCACACTGTAAGGATTCATACTCATAACTCTGCTACTTGCTTAATCACAGATATTAACCAAGCTCTGTCCTTTCCCCTTCCACCCACTTTTTTCAGGATAACCCTTTGGGAGAGGATTTAGAGGGAGTCACCCACAAGGTGTATTTTGATGTAGAGATCGATGGAAAATTAGCGGGTATGCTTTGATTCATTAGAAAGTTGAAATTTTTATTTGATTCCATCCAAAATTTTGGCTTCACTTATTGTATTTCATGAATATGGTTTGATTTTGGCAATTATTTTTGGACGGTGATTTGGAATGAAAATTGCAAATTAGCTGTAAGAAGGGGTTTTAGATGCATTAATTTGACACATCACACACACACCTTACGTGTTTTTTTGTTTTGGTGGAAATGATCAGTGCAACAAAAAGAAAATTGTATATCAGAACAGAAATGGTGCCATGATATAAATATTCTTAAGTATAGTGGTAACTAAATAAGGGTTATTTGATTCTGAAATGGAATTGAACATGATGGCCCCTCCTTGGATTTGTGTCCTTTTGAGACTGAGTGAACGCATGTTGCAATTTGTGTATAATTAAATACTAGATAGCATTGCTCAACATACCTCATGGAAAGTGGAAATAAAGATGTCTGTGTAGTACCTACTTCATTGCAGTCTAACAACTAATGCAAACTTTTGCAACCTAAGTCTGGCCCGGGATGAATGATTTATCTGAAACATGCTTGTAACATGTGTTCCTTTAAGATTCTTCTGTAGGCACTAGAAATGACTTTCTTATGACAAGTTACTTATGGAAATAGTTATTTGAACTGCCTTCTCAACTGCATATTGTTTACATCATCACATCCACTATTTGTGAAGAAGGGAGAGTGCAGGATTTTAATCCCCATTTTTTCTGCTTTACTTGTTCTGTGCTTGGTTCATAGTGAGTAAAGAAAAGAATGTATATTATGTCATTACAATATGATACCCAAGCGGGTCACTCAAAACACTAAAAAATGTCGTTTCTTGCTTCAGGTCGCATAATCATGGGCCTTTATGGGATTACAGTTCCAAAAACTGTAGGTATGGTATGGTATAGTATAATGATTTATCTGCTACTGATGTTTATTTAGACAGATATTGGTTTCATGTGAAGGATTTGGTTACTAATCTTAACATCTCTTTTGTGCAGAAAACTTTCGAGCACTATGTACGGGTATCTCAGCAACTCTTGCACTCTTCCTTATTTAGCATTAAATTGGAGTGACTGCTTATATTTATGATAATTTTACTCCCTTACTTAATCTAGTGATCAGATGGGATCAATCTTGATATCTATAATTATAAGCTTTAGGTATGAAGTACTGTGGATTAAACAGCATTACAGCTGTTTCTTGTCAATCATTAAGTTAAATGAATCCATCACATTTCAGGAGAGAAAGGGGTGGGAAGAAGTGGGAAGCCTCTTCACTATAAAGGGAGCACATTCCATAGGATTATACCAAGCTTTATGGTCCAGGGGGGTGATTTCACCCGTGGTGATGGACGGGGTGGAGAATCAATCTATGGTGATAAGTTTGCTGATGAAAACTTCAAGCTGAAGCATACTGGGCCAGGTGAGCTCATGTGCTTTTGTTACTGGATATTCCATATATTAAATATCCATAAATATGACAATGTTCATATATTTATATTATTTCACCTGTTCCCCCTATCCACATGATTGTCAGGATACTTGTCAATGGCAAATTCTGGACAAGACACCAATGGCTCCCAGTTTTTCATTACAACAGTAAAAACCAGCTGGTAATTTCCAATGACTTGCAGCACTTATTGTGTATACTTTAGGAACTCCAGTAATCTTGATATATCAACTTTTCGTATAAATTCAGCATTGACAGTTAGGAATATGAAATTTCCTTAATGGTGTTTGTTTCCATGGAAAATAAAATGTTCTAATAATTTTGGTGGAATTTTTTTTTTTTGAAAGGAATAGTTTACTTGGATATATTCCATTTTCTATACTTGCTGAATCTCAGTTGGAAATGTGCATTTTCCTTTCAATTATTAAAAAAGAATTTTTCTTAAAATGTAAAGGGGTAGAAGGCTGAACTTTAGACATTCAGCTTCCTAATATAGAAATATTTTCCAAAAAAATTATGTATAAGAAGAAGAGGCGCCTAAGAAGAAAAGCTGAATTTTTCAAGTTTTCATTATTACTATTGAGGCCTTTTCCCAAGCTCACATGCCACCATTTGTTTCTTGGAAGGCTGGATGGACGCCATGTTGTATTTGGCAAGGTACTTTCCGGGATGGACGTTTTGTACAAGATTGAAGCAGAAGGAAATGAAAGTGGCTTGCCCAAAAGCAAGGTTGTCATATTAGACAGTGGGGAATTAACTTCATGACATCATTTACAGAAGTTGAGATTGATTCTTACTACGGTAACATGTCAGCTTTGCATCTACCATGATTCACAAATTCTCTGTATATACTATATGATTTAGTAAATGGATAAAATTTGCAGACTAGAAGTTCGAACTCGTGTGATTTGAGCCTGTAGTATTTAGCATATCTGCACTAGTCTTTCTATAAGCGAAGGAATTTTATTAGGGATTGCTGGAGATGGTACCATACCTTTAACAATAGACATCAGGGTGAAGAATGCTATACTCTGACGTATAAGTTATTTATTCAAGTGCATCATATCATGTTCTCTGCTACAGATTCCACAGCGGCAATTTTAATCCCAAGTACAAATGGAGCATAATAAAATAAAATTAAATGTTCTTCTCTCAGTCTTTCTCCCTGTCCTGTTAAAAGGCCATAATTATCTCAAAGGCCATAATTATCCAGATTTTACACATACATGACATTGCATTCCTGAGCGTTAAACTCCTTTTAGCAGTCAGTTTGTCCCTCTGAATATCAGGTCTCAAAGAAAGGGGTGTGTAACTTCTCAGATCATGACGATTCTTTAGAAAGCACAAAAGCTGCACGGATTAACTCTCATATGTGTATACATGTTAATTGTTGAATAATAGAGAGCCTAATAGATTATGTGGTTGGCAGTGCTTACATAAGAATTTTTACAACCTTATAAACAAGAATATAGTACAAGCAACAAAAATTTAGCAGACAGGTCCTTAACGGGAATGCTATAAGATAGAGAAAAATGAATGCTGAACAGTCGTAGACCTTTTCAACAAGCATAATACTTCATCTTAGCCGGCCACAACAAAATTGAAAAGAGTGCAATTCACTGATATTAGTTTTCTCCTGTTTCATAGGTTTCAATGAAATTCAAACGCAGTAGTGTACACATCTTGATCAGGTTGTTCATGAATATATAAGGAAAAATATTTGGTACACATCACTTACAAGTCACATCTTCTCACATCATGATAAGTGGTCGAACCAGAGTAGATGTAGAAAATGATGTGAAACTAGTTGTAATTAGATAATGAAAATTAAACAAATGTAAAGTGATGCATGTGTAAATATATATCATCAATGTTACTCTATTTGTAATCAATAGATTATTTTTATTGATTTTTTTTGTCAACTACAATAAGATAATTTATTCTACAAGAGTACAAGGCCAAAAGGCCATATTATCAATAGATGGATGATAAACACCTCAATATGTGTAGAAGTTCAAGAGGACGATACAATGCTTGGCCTTCATCGTCCTTATTGACACGATCATGATGACAAAACATACCCCAAAATTACCATCACAATTGTTCCAACAACAGACACATACAAACAAACATACATAATTACCAATTACCAGGTACACAACACAACAGACATAACTAAAGAATTGGTTACATAGCAATACTTCATTCATTAATCATTTGTCACGTCTGCTGCTTAGAGTCCTTGGAACGCTGTTGGCAGACGTTGGTGAAATTGGAGTTGAGATCAGAGTAGAGAGAGACAACCTTGGAGATGTTACCATTGAGTTCCTGAATCAAAGACACGTTCTTGACCATGTTGTCGGGTATCCTAGATTGTTGGTTCTCGTTCACCTGCTGAATCAAGAACCGGTTCCGGTCCAACACCGACTGTACCTGCCGGAAGCTCTTGTTGAACGTGGCCCACACCTCAGGGTCTCCCTCCTCGGCCTCGTCGACGTCCCCGTCTGACTCGCCGGTGGTGGTGCTCACGGTGGTTGTGGTAGTGGAGGGGTGGTGGTGCTTCTTGGGGCGGCGGCGGCGGTGGTTGGTGGGGTGGTCTTCCATGGAAGATGATGAATGAAGCGTGGTCATGTGCATCAAACAACAACAATATTAGAAGAATAAGATTAGGCTGAATGAACAACAAGTGTTGTTGGGTCAGACATTGATAATTTTTGTGTGTTAGGTGGTGATTTGTGACTTTGACAGATATGAGTGGCAATAATGTATTTATATATAATAAAATTATGAGTAATATGATATTTTACCGACAAAATTTTGATTATTTTTTATGTTTATTATATTATTATTTAATTAATAAAATAAATATAATAAATATAAAAAATAGACATAAATTTTATCTTTTATCTAATTAATAATTGGGATAACGAAGATTTTGAGCCCCATTCAGCAATTGGATCCACCTAAGACTTGATGTTCAAGAACTTGAGCTTACGCGACCAACCATGGGCGCGTGCAATGTTCACAAGAGTACAAGAGGAAGAAACGAAGGAAATGAATGATATTTCTTAAAAGAAAAATTCGGTTGAATTCTATTTTAGGTTCACTTTAAATCAATATGTAATTTTGTTCACAATTATTAATTAAGTATTTTAAGTTCTATTTTTTTTCTGGTTTGACTAAGTTCTATCAAATTTCTGTCACTAATTTTGCTTAACATAATCAAATGTATATATTTTGATAGTTAAAGAACTCGACTCACCTAATCAATATTTTATTCATAAAAACTATATGAATACTTGAGTTTAAAGACATTTGTAAAATAAAGTCTGTATAAGAATATAAATATTGCTTTCCTAAACATAATAAGAGTTAGAGAGGTTATTTAAAAAAATCAAATTACTTAATTTTATTTAAATTTTGACCATTCATATGATTTATTCTTTTTACTTATCATGATAAATTACTTCTCTCAATTTTTTGAACTATTAGGTTACGTAATTCATCATACTAATTAATTTATTTTATCTTGTTTGTTTGTTTACTTTTTTTATTTCAAATCTGGTCAACGCTCTTAAAAATTTAAGAGTAAATTAATCCTTCAATAAAAAATTATTAAAATATTACAAAAAATATATTAAAAAGAAAATATTAAGACAAGACGTCTAATAATATTTTAAGAATATTCAAAACTTGACTCGTCTTATTAATTCGTTTTAATTTAAAGTTAATTAAGATAAATTCAAAATTATACATTGAGTTATCTTAACTCGATTTAATATTATATATTATTTTAAAATTTATATTTTTTTATAATTGTTATAAATAAGAAAATTTTTTTTACTTAAATTAATAATTTTTACATAATAAAATAATATATTAATATTAATATTATTTATTTTTAAATATAAATTATAAAATATACTTTAATTATAACTTTTTATTTTTATAATTTTATGACTTAATTATATATAATATTTAAATTTATACATTATATTTATATATTAAATTAACTTAATTTAGATTCAATCATGCTCGAGCCATGATAAAGTCATATTCAAGTTTAAGATAATGATTTAATAAAAATACCAAATTGTATTAACATAAAGCTAAACTAATTTTAATTCGTCCCAAAGAACATATATACGATATTTGTACAAATAGAACAAGAGTCAACACAAGGTGGACGAAGCAGACGCCGAAGTGCGAGTGGGGATAGTATTGAGCAGAAAATATCTAGAGGGTTGTAAGTATAGTGGATGCAAAAAGTGAAAAGTGCACTGCCACGGCGACACAAACAGAACCGTCGATTTGCCTTCGTGGATGGGTATCGTGTCTGCCATAAAAAAAATATCTCATCTCACATCACATGTCACAGCTCAGCTCAGCCAAAATATCCCCCACAGTTGATTACCAAAAAAATAAAATAAAAAAATAATATCCCCTATAGTTTAAAACATCAAAAATAATTATTCTATATTTCTTTTAAAAATGTATGTATTATTAATACTTTTTTTCAAAAATATCAGATTTTATAAAAAATAAAAATAAAAATAAAAATAAACATGATAAATAATATTAAAAAAATATAAAAAATGTATATATTATTAATGGTTAAAATGCTAGAATTGTAAAACACCCCAACTCCACCCCCTTAAAAAAAAAAAAAACATATTCCCCCACAATCACGAGCGAAGAAGAATATATACCTTCAAACAAAAGAAAAGCAAAAAGGAAAGAAATTTGGTCCCGAACCAGAAGAGAACCTTACTAGTTCTGGTGATGGATTATATTAATGTGTCTGATCAGATCAGTGACGAATATGACTGTTGATTGACTCAGGTTAACCTCACTAACAAGATTCAATTTGAACCAAAATATCTAGGTTGGAGTACGAATAAGTCCAAAATTTCTCACTGCTGAAGGAAGTAAGAACCTCCTGGTAATTGTCATCGCTTTTCAATGCCTTCTTATCTTACTAGAACTTCTTTATTTTAATAATAGAATGGTTAAAATCACAGTTCTTGAACTAGCAGACAAAATGCATCGTAATATTTCACATCACTGTAGATGAGTATCGAAAAATCATTCTAAATAGATATGTCCCTAAAAATAAATTTTATCGAATTATATTTATGCAAGACTAAATTGTTTTAAATTATGAATGTGAGAACCTATTTGTGTGCCAAAATAAATGGGGAGGAATTGAGATAAAATGGTGGATATAATAGTAAGAAGAAATACTAGAGTAAAGAGAAAACGATATGATTATTAAATAAAGTAATTAATTCCTATTTGAAATCAATTTTCAGGCAGAACAATTGTAATCAAGCTTTTTGTTTGTTACTTATAAACTTAATTTTATGGAGTTAACAATTTAGGGACATATTTTTATCAATTCTAAAGCAATACCATATTTTAACAATTGGAATCAACAATTTATGAAGTTACTTAATACCATATTTTATCAAAATATATTTATTTTCAATTAAAATATATTTAATTTTATTTAATTTATTCATAAAATTAATATTCAAAAATATTATAATCGTATATATAATTATTTAACATATTTTTACATTAATATATAATATAAATATAATATACATATATTAAAATACATAAAATATTTCTTTTTTTTAATCTCATTATTTTTGTTCAATCAAAATACATTAAATTTTATTTAATTTTACTTATAAAATCATTTTATATGTCATATAAATACTAAAATTACATACATAATAATTTAACATTTTTTATATTAATATATAATATAAATATAATATACATATTTTAATATACATAAAACATTTTCCACCATTAAAATTCACTTCGAAGCTCATTGGTAAACGTACAAGGATATTTTCTACTTTTTTTTTCAGTAGCTAAATTTCCCATATTCATACCCTTACACGAAAAAACTTATTTAAAGTAAACTTATTTGTAAAATAAACAAATAAAGATATATACACTTTTTAATTTAAAAATACATTATTATCTTAACCCATTAAATAATCTAAAAATAAATATACCTTTACTTACTTTACAAATAAATTAACTTTATAGAAGGCTGGCCCCCATCACCAATAATTTAAACATTGCAACACATTGTATTAAGTTTACAAGGTTAACATCTTTTAGCCTTCTGCATTTATAGGAACGGTCCAAATCATTGACATAAACAGATGCCTAATAAGGTTAGAAAGCAACTATTCGGTTGATTTTCTCTTTCTTGCCAGAATAGAAGCTATCAGAAATCTGGGCCCCCCCATTCGCCACTTCTTGAAGGATGCCATTGCCGATTGAGCTGTCTCATACACTAAAAAAAGCATTACAACAAACAAAAATTAAATTGAACATCTCCCTACACAAGAGGGAAAAGATGTGATCACAAAAATGAAGATTAAAAGCATGTTTCATTCAGTAAGTAGAACATGTCTCACAATTGATCTCTTCTTTTGTCAGAATAGTCCAGAATTTGGAACCAGCTGCAAATGCTGCAGTATGTGCCTTGGTGAGGACTTCCTTATACCTACTCTTAAATGCAGACAACAACAGAAACCCGATGGTTCTATCGCCAACTCTGCCATAAATGAAGAATAAATTAACAAGTGAATAAAATTCTGAAGTAATTGGATAGTCGCATGAAGTAGGACAAGACAAATACAAAGTACATATATTTCCAACTAAACTGTAACTGTAACCAAATACATATAAAACATAACATTTAAAGACTTTGAATTGATCTAATTTAAAAATAAAGAAATAAAAAAGCAAATATGCTCTTCTCACTATTTACATTGACGTTTGTTGTGTATATACAAGACAAAGGTGGCTTATGGAGTTACTTTTCACAGTCAGAATACTATAAATTTCAACTCTGATGTTTGGCCAAACTGAGGGTGGCCTTTGTCAATAATGGTTTATCAACCAAAGTTTGGATCAGTTGGAAATTTTTCATTTCCCTCTAGGTATGCTGGTTCCACAAGGGTGGGGCAGAAGAGGGGGGCATAACAGAACAAGTTAAAGTTTTTGAAGAAAGACTCATGAAAAGCCGGTTAGTAAATTTTTGGACATTGTCATCCTACATTTTTGGTTGGTTGTCTTAAATCTTAATGGAATTTTTGGTAATAAGGATCTAAATGAAATGCTGTATGTACCATGTAATAACAAAAGCTTGAGATTGCTAGGCCCATTCTAGATAAGAAGGATGACAGCCATATACTATCCTCCAAGACAAAACTAAGCAAAAAAATATATTGAAAGAAATAAGAACGTAAAATTAAAGCCAAAGAGAAATAGACAACTCCTTCAGATAATGCAAGCATGAAAAAATAGGCAAAAGTGAGACTTACATGGGTGCTATCTTGCAACCAAATTCATAAAAGAATGGACATCTAGACCTCAGATCCACGCATGCAGAATCAGCCTGGATCTCTAGCCTTGTTCTGAAATCAAGAAACACCAACACCTTAACTTAAATCTTAAGCAATCTAATAATAGCACCATCAAGCTATCGACATTCCTCTAGTACATTTGGATGTGAATGCCAATGCAGATTTGCATGCACAAGCTGTTATCAGTTTTTATAACTTCTATGAAAGCCATGAAATTGATTAATGAATAATTTTGTTGCTATCCATAGTTCCGTACAACATCATGCACTTACTTAATGACAAATTAATTTAAATGCTACATGAAAAACAAGGTTAAAGAAAAGATATTAGCTCCAAATCCAGTTGAAGCCCTAGAAACAAGAGTTAACAAGAAAGGTCTGCAAAAGCATTCTGTGTAATAGAAATAGAAGTGTACTTAAATTGCTTCTCAACTCATTGTCAATGTCATGACATAGTCTATTGTATAATTGAATGTGCTTACAAGTTGCAAAAGGACTTAAAATGATCATTACTTTTGATTGAAACAAGAGGGTACATTGACTGATACTGCTTGTCTCAACTGTAACTCATGAGCAAGCCAAAAAGGCAGTTCAACTTTTGAACCTGCCACAATCTGAAAATCAAACATCCTAATGTCAGGTCAAGTTATAGAGTTCCACCAAGCAGTGATCTGGTGCCACTGCCAGCAATTCTTTCCTTTTGAAATACATAAACCAGTGTCAATGGCTCTTACAAAGTCCATTTCAGAACTGGGATCTATTCCCACTCCAGATGCTGCCTTCTGAAATACGACTGACACAATCTGTGACCAGAACATGACAAGTCATAGTATTAGAATAAGAAATTTAGGTTGCATTTTTCCCTCATTGTTACAATTAAATGATGGGATTATTAATGGAAAGGACCATTAACAATACAAAATTAAAGGTGAAGGACCAATAACCATTCCTGTAACAGCAATGACCATTTGGAATGGTTAATTGGTCCTTCCCGTTAATTTTATATTGTTAGCAGTCCTTCCCGTTATTAATCCCTTAAATGATTCTGTTATAAACTAGCAGCAGCCCAAAACATCATCAGCCACATAGCATCTTAAGGCTAACTAATGTAGTAAAACATGTCCATTATTTACAAAAATCAAGTATACCTAAACTAGCATCCCTTATTCAATCTGACATATATAAATTGGAAGCAAATTGTTAATCAAATTAAAGAGTCTAAAATCTACCTCTTCCTCCGTGATGATGTCATCAATATCATAGTACTTTGCCATCCTATCCTCCAGCTTGCTGCTCTTACACTTTCTTTTAACTCATCTAAAGAGCGAACTGCATATAAAGAAACTTCGAGTTTGAAACATATTATTACATTTATAAATTTAAAAAAGAAAAAACAAAAAACAAAAAACCTCTTTCTTCTTGAACTAATAAAGCCACCAAAAAAATCAATCAGCAAAGAAAACTTGAATTTGTTTCACAACAGAGAGAACTTCATTCACTAACTTCAAATATATTTAATAAAAACAAAGTTTTATCAATATGAAACCTTCCACAACCGCATCATATTGTTGCGGTTCCGTTACAGTGAAATGCGAAATTGCAAGGATTAAAAGTTAAAATCAAACTAAACCAACAGAACCCAAACATTGAGTCAAATTGTAGAGGAAGCAGGGGAGGAATGAATCAAGTAACTCTAAAGCAAAAACCTCACTCCTGGTTGAAAGTCGATACGTGTTGCTACCAGTAGCACCTCAATCTGGAGCCCATGGCCATGAAGCAGCAGATATTTGAGTTGAGCGAGCTTTTCTATTCAATTTGGAAAGTTGCGTGCTTCAATTCGTGGCTTCCAAGTTGAGGAAATGAGCTATTTTGGGGAAGGAAATTAGGGTTTATCTGCACTATGATATGAAATTCAATTCTTGTTTTAAATTTTAATCCGTGGTTTTCAAACTTGGCGCGTTTTAAATTTTTGTGTTTTGGTGATGGCGCGTTTTATAATTAGGACTAGTATATGATATGCCTCCAGAATTTTTACGGACATATTTTGTATTTACTATATATTATATATAAGATATTTGTGAATAAAGAGTTTAAAGATGTATATTAAAGTTACCATATATTATAGGCTTAACTTAATTTTAACTTAATTTTTATACATGTTTATATAATTTGTCTTAAAAAGTTTTATTTTTTGGGAAAATCATCATTTAAAATAATAGTGAAAAAATACAAAAAGAAATTACTTAGAACAATATATAATTTTTTAATATTTATTAATCATACAATCTAAAAATACCTAATCATAAAATATTATCTGATTATAAAAATATTGTTGGAAATTGTTCCTCTAATTATTAAATTAATAAAAATTATAAGTGAGTATTTTTAATATGGCATTAGAAGCGATCTTTTTATTAATATATACTTGATAATTTATTTTTATGTACATTTCATAATTTTAAATTATGGTATTGTAGTTATAATATTATAATTTTTGTGATCTTCACAATTTTATCGCGATAGCAAAATTGCTACTGCATCAGTCACATTTTTTCTTAATTTTTTGTAATTGCGGTAAAACGTAACAATAATTGTGACTGCAATCATAATTTAAAACTATGATACATTTGTATAACTTTAGATAATTTCAATTTTAGAATACAATAATCTTTTGAAGTAACAATAAAAAGAACAAAACTAATATTCAGAACTATATATAAAAATTTTAAATACTCATTAAATAAATATATAACATCGAAACATTTAAATATGGTCTGAATTATTAAACTAATTCAAGTTAAAAATTCCATTTGGCTTTAATTTTGTTTCCACTTAAATTGAAAGGTATTCTTTTTTATATAATTTCTATTTTTTCTCAATTAATTAAAAAGATTTTAAGAAAATAAAGAATAGTTAATGTAAAAAAAAAAACAAATAGAAAAAACAACAACATAAAGAGAGAATAAAAAAAAATTAAAACTGCTTAGAAAGATTAAAAGAAAGACACAATGGGTGGCGGCATGAAAATTAGGAAGTTAAAAGGAGCATGTCGATTTAACCCAAAAAATTAAAAGGAGCATTCGCTAGACCAATACTGGCTCGCACAGTTGAACTTCCAAGGGTGTTTGAGTTCGATTCCCATGTTATGCATATTTTAAGAATTTTGGAAATAAATTGATCATCTAAAGGTTGAATTGATTCATCCATTAGACTGCTACTAGTTCACACAATTGATTGCTTTGAAGTCAGTTGGACGATTCTTGAGCTGATTTTCAAAATACCAGTTTGACATGCATGATCTGGTTAATAGATCGGTTCACGGTTGAACTAGTCAGACTAGCCGGTTCAGTCTAATTTTCAAAACACTATTTAGGAGTTGGGTACCATTCCATCAAACCAATGAAATTTGCATATAGCTATTAAGGATGAATCTACTCTATTCTGCTCATTTTCAATTGAAATATAGAAATTTTTAACTGCTATATCTCTTGCTCTATACCATTAAATATATACTATATTACTTTTATAGACCATTATTACTTTTATAGACCATTATTATCTCTTACTTTAATTACATATTTAATGTTATAACTGATGTGATATATATTCAATGATACAAAATAAGAGATTTATGTTATTTCTATAGTTGTTAGACTTGTGAGTCTAGAGAGTGTTTCAAACACAGAATGCCCATGTGTGGTTGGTTATGTCTAAGACTTAAGTCTCATATTGCGTAAATATGACTCTTGAAGAGTGTTTAAATATGGATGTGGTCCATTAGTAGATACCTTATAGTATTGAGTTAGAATTATGGACTTAGGCTTAGTTTAATACACATGTGTTTTACCTTGGACACACCTACCCCGTCTGTCTCGAGTGTGGCTTAACCCGATTTTACCTTGGACTGTTAAGATCCACTTATCTAGTGGATGTTTAATTAGTAAGCTAGTATATTTATTGGATACCACCCATGAGACACTTATTTCCTCACCTTATTTCTCATGTCAATTTTGCTCTCTCTTTCTCTTGCTATTGTTAATCTTATTCCTTCTACCATTCTGCTATAATACACATGCATTTTACCTTGGACGCACCTGCCTTATCCTGTCTTTTTAGCACACATGTGAACTTGACCCTATTTTGCCTTGGACCTATCTTTTTACAGCCAATTTGAATATTAAAATATCTTTGTAAACTGTTGGAGACACTTATCTATGGATGAGGATCCTCTCTTGTTGACCAAAATAGGAGAAGATCCTGTTTTGCCAAAACAAGAAAAATGGAGGTTAGAGGGTAGGAGGGGAGGAGAAAAAACTAACCATTTTTTCTTGTTTTGGCAAAGCAAGATCCTTTCCTGTTTTGGTCAAGAGGAGAGGATCCTCATCCCTTATCTATTGGGTGCTTAATTAGTAAGCTACCTTGTATATTTATTGGATACCACTAAAACCTATGAGATACTTATTTCGTCAGCAAATTTCTCACGCCAATTTTGCTCTCTCTTTCTCTTGCTACTGTTCATCTTCTTCCTTCTACCATTATGCTATCTTGTGTGTACTAAAGATTCCCTCACTTCTCTATTAACTGTTTCAACCATTAGAATGGGAAGAATTGCTGCTTAGTGTACCAGGGTCATCATGTGGACGAGTTCCTAATAAGACCTATGTCTAATCCTAGAGGGTTATCCATCGAAGTTATTCCACTGAACATTGCTCCGAAAAAGGCATAGATAAACCCTTAAGAACATTGCCTAGAACAATTCGTGTTACTTTCATTTCAATCCTTCCTTGCTCTTGTTAATTTCTCTTGTTGGTATTATGATCTTGTTTTTGGTTCAAACAGCAACTCATACTACTACCCACACCAATATTTTCATCAATAGCATCCAAGATTTTCTCATTGAATCATAAAATTATAAATTTGAAGAATGACAAGATGATCTAAAATATAATTTTCACTTAAGGCAATGTGTTATGAGTCTATTCACTATGATAAGGAGTTCGTAAATCAATAGAACCAATATGCCAGGATGCAAAAATTAAGGGAGGGTGCTTGTTATGTGTTGTGACCACTGACCAAGGGGTAGTGGTTTAAGAGGGGATGGTAGAGAGAGAATTGGCAGGAAT
This sequence comes from Ormosia semicastrata, assembly GCA_029884595.1. Taxonomy (NCBI): domain Eukaryota; kingdom Viridiplantae; phylum Streptophyta; class Magnoliopsida; order Fabales; family Fabaceae; genus Ormosia; species Ormosia semicastrata. Next base: position 7,158,360 of record JAQQTO010000030.1, read on the forward strand.
TGAGTATTGAATCAATCTCTTCTCTCTGTGATGCTCTTCCTTCTCCTTCCTCTATACTTCTCCCTCTTTTCTGGACTGGTCTCTTCTTGACTGTAACTTCTCTTCGTTCTTATACGAACCATCACTGCCTTGTACTCATGTCACTGAGGATTATCGACTTGTACAGCTTTTCATGTCTGAATCTTATTTAGATTCAGTTCTTAATAATACTTCAGTACAAGAGTATTTCAGTTACTGTACTACTGCATTTTATCCATTTAGTTAGCTACCATTACATAATGCTGTCACCAAATAACCAATCAATATGTCTAAACAAAACGTAAATAAGAAAATCGTTACAACCTGTGGGCTCTGGCAGGTAGCTCCTGAATGGAGATCAGAGCAAATGATTAAGTTGATAACCTGACAAACTAGTCCCACTGAACCTCCCTGTAAAAAGTCCACTCAGAAGGATTCAATGTCGTTTTCCCATCAGCAGCAACAAGATCATATGGTGAGTCTTCTGCAAATTCAGTGGGCATGGACTTCCAATGTAGGCATGGCTCCCAGTCAGCCTCCTTAAGCACTTTCAGTATCTCCTTCACCACAATTTTGCTTCCCTCAGCTGCTAAATGGATACCATCACTGCAAAACTCATTAAAGATGAGTACAAATTAAACATATTCTAGTTAGATTTATCATTTGACATCATTCTCATTTACAATTTATGACAGGTTGTATGGTACTAAAAGGGCTGCTCTTTAATATATTTCACAAGAAATCAGAAAAAGTAACAATTTCTATTTTGAAAGAGAAGAAGAAAAGATCAGATAAACTTTGATTTTAGCACCTAGCATGACCCTCTTAAGTTTTTTGAATCCTCTTTCAAATTCAATTTATTATTATGATATAGCTTAGCTAGCAAAGCTTGTAAGGAGCTAATCTGAACGAACTGGAAGCTTTAAACTGGGAAGTACATGCTGGGAGCAGATCAAAGAGCAGTAGTTTGCTAAATAATATTTTAGCATCCATTACATTAGTCAACTGAGTCCAATTTAGTGAATTCCCCATACAGAAAGAAGCTCAAAGTTCCAGATTGCAAAGTGGAAGAAAAATCTTACCTCTCAAAGAAACATGTTCCACAACCTACTGATGAAACACTGTTTCTCAACACTAAATTCCGACAGATGCAGCCAATCAAATGAAGACACTAAATGCAAGAGCAGTCAAGAGTCCATGTAAATTTTACACATGTACAACTACAAACCCAGTGGAGGGAAGAGGAAAATAACATGTTACAACTTACAAGCAAGTGAGTAATCCAGGTTTAATTTAATTAAAGATTGCATCAGTCAATATGCGTTTATGATGGAAGATAGCAGGCTTAAACCTTCTTGCAAAGAAACCAAGCACAAGATACTTGAGAAGAGCTAGGGAAGGATTTGGATATTGAACAATTCGATTACAATATGACTCAGTTCTGAATTTTCATGGTATTTGAGAAAAGAGAATGATAAAGACAAGAGGTCAAGAAGCTTACGTAAAACAAACATTCATCCAGTCATCTCTCTTCTGTAGTGCATTAAAAAGATCAACGACTTTCACATCCAGTTCCTGGCACAGCTTTATACAAGCATCTGAATAGCTTTGGCATAATTCATTTGTTCTTACCAGTTCACTAAAAATTGCACTGATTAAGAAAGGAAAACGAAAATCATATGATTAGAACATAATGTGTTATCTGAATAAGAGTACAGAGATGAAAATGTTAAAATAAAATATCTTCAGGTTACCTAGTGTTTCCACGCACTTTTTCCTCATTGACAGGAGGACAGCTGAGAGCAATGATGCGTGTTCTTTCAGAGAGGCTCTGACAGTCAATATTCCCACATTAAATTATGAATAATAATTCCCCTTTAAAAAATGCATATATGATATTCATTTGAGGCAAAAGATCACCACACTTTAAGATCTATTTTTATTTATTATAAATTTAAATAAAAGACAGAGCAGAAGTACCTGAAGATGAATCAGAATCTTTCTCATGTTTTCAATATATTCAGGAAGAGGCACATGAGGGCCTAGGCCAGATGAGTGAGGACCCATGGAATCGTTACCTCCAAAATAAACTATAACAAGAGAAGGCTGTACAGCAGTATCCTAGGAAGTGTGATAAAGAAGATTATATGATGCAGGCACAATAATGTTGAAATGTAAGCACATGAAAAACTAATATTGAGATAGCATGAAAAATATATTACAATAAGCAGAAAAATCCCATTTCCATGGATCCAACATTACCCTGCATGAACTTTTATACAAACAACTGCCTATATAGAGCTCCTAATCCTATGCACATTAGAAAATATAAATCCCTTGCTCCGAAACCTAAATTCAGAAATATAGGTAAGCATTCACATTTTCACCATCCAAAACTATGTTGAAGTACAATGGTGCATTTGTGGACACTATAGAAGAGCATATATTCAAGCAGGGAAGATTTGGAAGTTGTTAATCCTAAGTTCTTGTCCAGCCTCTACCATAGAAAAACCCAATTGGTTAGAGAAAAGTTCCACAAGTTTTTTTTTTTTTTTGGGGGTGGGGGGGGTGGTGGTGGTGGGGGATGTTATTAGTACTTATCATGCCAGTGTTTAGAACTTTGCATCTTTTTTTTTCCTTAATTTTTGTGTCTTTAGAATTTCAATAGACTTTCATATTTTAATGTAGTTGTTGGGGGGGGGTAAGATAAGGTTTCTGCTATTGGTTTAGTTTCAAAAATTGTATTTTTATTTTTCCATTTCCTCTATGTGGATTTACAGTTTTACCAATTCCACTACATTAATCAGCTATATTTTTTTCTTTTAAATTAAAGTAGAATTATTTAATAATGAATTGAGAGAGTACAAAGTTAGAAAGACATCCTCCTAGGACATCAAAACACATAAAGAACCAAAAAAAGGGAATATATCATATCAGAACAAAAGAGCTCTCTGATCACTTTGCATTTGACAGAGCAACATCAATCAGCTACAATAAAGAATACAAAAAAAAGGCATCATTTTGATTTTGACAATGTAGTTATCTGCCATATGAATGGTTGTTTTTTGAGGTACAATACCTTTGGGAAAACTTGATTGAGGACTTGGAGGGCACGTCGTGAGTTCCATCCAAAGTATCCTCGCAACAATATGTCTGCCTACAATGAGTATCTTTGCATCAGCATAACTTAACAGATGACCAGCCTTCATAATATTCCTTGAGAGGAAGAGAAAAAAAAAGGAAAAAAAAAATAAAGGTAAGGACACACTCCCTCAGAAGAGGGTGCATGGGTCTTTAGATTTCCAATTCACACATATACACTTATGAAATGTAAACATTGTATGCAGCATTTGCACAGGCTTTCTACTTTGTAATCATTCAGTGCATCTTTTAGGAGAACATGGGGAAGAGTAAAGTATACATACAATTGAAGGAATTGACCAGTATAGAGACATAGCTGTAACCAAAAAGGAGGATGATGAGCACGCAAAAGATGTGGTTTTATGTCTTGAAATCTTGAATTATTTCCCCTGAATTTATTCTTTTTACTGCTTGTTTCTCAAGTATCTTGCAAAGTTTGATTTAGTTTTGTAATTGTGAATACTTGAGTTAAAAGAAGCAGAATCCTCACTACTTTGATGTATTTTTGTAGGGAAACATCTAATGATGGTGGAGATTGATTTCTGGAGGCAAATACAAGGAATTTTGGCTGTCAGTTCAGTGCCTAGACACCCTGGATGTAGCGTCTAGGCGCCCAACCCATAACAGACCACTCCTCTCAGGACGTTCAACGTCCAGGCGCTATATACGAAGCGCCTAGGCGCTCTGACTTCTAACTCAGACTTGCACTCTGGATGATTAGCGCTTAGGCGCTACAGACACAGCGCCTAGGCGCCCATACCAGTTTATAAATACATTAATTCTGACCTAATGAAGGGGAGGGCCGTCAGAGAGAGCAGGAGACACGAAAAACTTGACCTAATTTGGAAAACTTGGAGGTGGACTTGAAGAGAAGAAGAGTGGGAGCTCAGATTTTTCTTCAGTTTTCATGGAGTTTTTCATCTTCTTCTCCATGACTTTAGTTTCTGTATTTGTTTCTATGTCTAGCTAAACTCTCCCTTGTTGGGATTAAGTGGATTTTGATGGATTTTGCTTGTATTTGACTTGAGATTCAGTTATGCTTAATGGATACTTCTGTTTTGAGTTTATAATCTCTATTCTTAAAGCTTTCTAGGGTTTGATCATCTTTAGAATGATTTTGTAGGTTTATGCATTGGATGAAAATTTGATGTGTGAACTTTGTTTGAGATTGTGAACCTTGTGATTCGTTGTACTAGGAATAGTCGATGAATGCTTGTTATCTTGTTGGATTCTTAATCTTAATGTTTTTTCCCTTTTAAAATCACCTAAGGAATTAGGGATTTTAACTAGGATTTAAGGTTCTTATGCCTAAGGAATTAGGACTTGGATATTTTGGAGAATCCGATAACAAAATAGAAGTAAAAATTTGTTTTAACTCCAGGTTAACATGCAGCAAATGAAATCAAATGAAACTTGATCTCAACTCTTTCTTATCTTTGAATTCCTATCTCTTTTGTGTTCTAAGTGTTTGTTAAATTGTCAAAGTTAAAATACCAAAAAGAATCTTTTTCCTTAATTTATTTTCTTACATGCTTAGTTATTTACAATTGAGCTCCCTTTGAACTAAAGTTCTGTTTGAATAGTAGTTAAGTTCGTGAATTAGTAATTGATCATTGATCCCTGATAACGATATCCAGCTTTCTCACCGTTTTTATTACTTGACGATTCGGTACACTTGCCGTGGTTACATAAGAGAACAACAAGAAAGAATTTGTAAATTAAAATAATTGAATAACCTCTTTATGATTTTCTTCTTCAAAATTCCATAAATAAACTCAATAAATGAGGAAATACTTGGCCATATGCAATACTTCTAAAGAAGTCAACCATGACGTTACACTTAAAGCTTAGCTTCATCAAACAGTAATTCATGCACTGAAGTAAGTTTATTCAAATTCACTTAAAAGTTTCGAAAAATATACATAACTAACAAGACAAAAGTTGAAGATAAGGTTTAAGAAAGAACAGGGTTACTACAATTTCCTTTTAGTTACGAAGTTTGAAGTTAAGATTAAGAAAGTGTGAGCAAAATTTGAAGATAAGATTAAGAAAGTGTGAGCATTGAGACTCACTGGGGATTCAGCCCAACATGAAGTGCTTCCAGTAGCAGCGCCTTTTGTAACTTTTTGGGGGTTGTGGGTTGGGGGGGCCCCAAAAAATTCTCAAAATCCATTATCTTACATACAATTTTTATTTTTTATTTTTCCTACACTCCAACCAGTTTCAGGGTAGGAGGAATATAATATATAATATATAATATATAATATGATACAACAAAGCAAAACACTGGTTATAATTAATTATATTATTTTATTAATTTAAAAACATTATTTGATTAGGACACGTGAAGATGGTGGAGAGTACACTGTAAACAGCCAAGATGGGAAGCAACAATTAGTAGTTTATTGTGATAGTGAGTCCTCAAACCATGTAAATGTGGTTTGGGATTAGAATATAAAATCATATGAACCTTTTTTTTTACTTTTTACTTTTTTTAAAATTGAAGAATTGCTAGCCATCCATTAGGGATCGGCCCATGAAATCATGACTACAAAAGTCAAAAACTTGGCCTACACAGCAGGCTTCAAGGTTCTATCAATTCTCAAAAAGCAAAGAAAGAGTGGTGGTGTTCACATACCATACCAAATGGGTGGGTTCAATTTATTGACAAAACTAGTTACAGATGAGATAAAACAAGAAAGATGCATTGTTCTTCACCAACAAAGAGAGCATTATTAATTGATCCGAAGGAAACGGAAAGTTAGTACCTTTCGAGAGTAGATGTCAGAAAGAATGGCACCCCAACCACCATGGCTGAAACTCAGCTGCACAATGGAGGATCCAAACAGAACGAACTGAGGCCTCGCAGGTCCAACCATGTCTTTCTCTCTCTCTCTCTCTCTCTCTCTCTGAGTCTCTGAGTAGTGAAGATTGAGATTAACAAAATGTAACTAACAATTAACAACAGACAGAGACACCCCACCACTCCAGCACCTTGTTCCTCAGATCGTGGAGGCCAACCAACACTATGCAGTACTAAGTCAAATTGTTTGGTTACATATGAATTATGAAGACTTTAATGCATGGCGAAATGTTTGGTTTGTGGTTGCATCTTCTGGGGTGTATTCTTGCGGGAAAAAAGTTTCTTTATGATATGTTTGATGTGGGATTAAAAATCGAAGTGAAAAATTCATTCATAAATTTTATTTGTAAAGTTGTATTAAAAATTTATCCATCAAATTTTGACCCTATTTTTATTCCATACCAAATTAATCCTTAAAGTAAATTTGTTTTTGTATATTCTCTTTTAATTTAATTTAAAGTATATTAAAATTTTAAATTATTAAAATTTAATAAATATAATAATATTTATTCATTTTAAAAAAATTCACTTTGAAAGTACTTTATCTTTTTGTGCTCTTAATGTGGAAAATAATTTTTTTTTTTTTTTCTTTTGCTTTTTCAAATATGTATCATCTTTAATTTTTATCATAGGAAAAAAGTTAAAAAAATCAAATTTTTATTTTTATTTTTAAAATTATGTAATATTTTTTAGTATTTTTAGAACTAAAAATTATGATTAAGAGGTAAAATCGTCGAAATAAATTAATACAACAGTCCATTATTAATTTATATTTAATTTTAATTTTACAGAGTTTTTAAAAATTGTTTTATCTAATATTGTTTAAAATTACTTTACATTAAAGTTTTATTACAAACTGCTATATCATTTAAATCTTTAATTTAAACTCACGTTGCCACAACCTTTTCGTGGTTGTCAATAACTTTTCGTGGTTGCCAATAACATTGATGTATCCACGTATCTTATTATTCATTTTATTAAATTTTGAATATAATAAATCTAAGTGAACAAAACTATATATGCTTTTTTTTTCCTGGCAATAACTATACATGTTCAGTTCATTGAGATGGGTCTAAAAAAATAAAGATTATTAACGAGGATTCATTGTAAAACAAAATATAATAGAAGCAGTTATAAGGAAACCACGTAGGTATAGGGATATAAAAATATCTCACAGTACATATAATCTTTTATCTAAAAACTACATAAGTGATAAATGTAATAGAGTTAATGAACCAGAAAGAACCACCTTATTCCTTACTCTTTCCGTTTCAAATTATCTGATATCTTTAGATTTTCACACAGATTAAAAAAATATTTATTGTTCTTAATTAAAGGAAAAATAAGTGTATTTTTATTAAATTACCTTTATTTAATGTTCTATTACTCACATGTACAATAAATTAACATCTCTTTATTAATTTTCCACTCACATATTTTATAATAACAAATTTTTTAAAAAAATAATTAATATTTTTTTGATAATTTAAATGTGACAGATAAATTGAGACAAATCAAAATTTCAAAGCTAACAGACAATTTGAAACGGTGGGAGTAACTTACAAATCATCGAGATCCACTTTTCTAAATGATCGGTTAGGGGGGAGATAGAAATGAATGAATGAATACTACTATAGAAGAGACGTGTAGCAGGTGGGAGTTGGTTCTCCTTTATGACTACCATAATGGCAATCTAGCGGCAACAGACTTGGCCGGCAGTTCACCAAACAAAACTAAAGGCATTTAAGATTTAAATGTTGATTACTAAATGAATTGTTAATTTATATATACGAACAAAATTGTAAAGGTAGCATTTTTCAAATATATCACGTCAATATATAGTAATACATGCAATGTGCTAGAATGTTTGGTTAGATGTTGTGTTTTTTTGTTAAAATCAAGTCTGACAAACAAATAAAAATTAGATAAATGTGAGTTTCGAGTTATGTTTTGTAATTTCGTAGAATTTGAGAATTAACTTAAAATAAATAAAAGAAGTTTTAATACAAGTTTAAAGAAATAAACAAAAGTTCAGCAAAGAAAGCTTTGATAAATTAAAGAAATAGATACAGAAAATTAAAGAGTAAAAATTTAAAAGAAAGCATGTAAATGACGTTAGAATGTAAAGTGTAAGGAAAATAAAGTGCAGAAAGTTTAAATGTGCAGTGAAAGTAAAGAACGTTAATGTAAAAGGACGTGAATTTAAAGTGCAGGAAAAGTAAAGGAAATATAAAGGACAAGTGCAGAAATGTAAAAAAGGTTGAATGTAAATTGCATTGAAATTTAACTTGCTTGAATGTAAAGAGTGGAAGAGATACTTGATCTGTATCCGTGTATCTGCTTGAGTGAGATGTTTAGGATTTCAATCAAGTATCCAACCCTTTGTACATCGTGAATCCTAATATTTATAGGTAAACTATAAAAATAACTGACTCCTAAAAATTAGACATATATATGGCAGTTATATGCCATATATTCGACACTAGTACTTTGCCCAACTTTTGACAAAACCAACTTCTGATCATTTAGCACTTTTGTCGGTTTAACACTTGAGAAATTTCTCCAATGTCAATATTCATCCGTCGAATTAGAATTTCTGACCATTTAGTATTTTCATCAGTTCAATACTTAAGAAATTTCTCCAATGTTAATATCCATCCGTCGAATTATGATCATTTAGTACTTTTGTCGGTTCAACACTTAGAAGATTTTTTCAATATCAACATCCAGCTATCGAATTGGAACTTGAATATTTCATCCCCAACAACATTATATCTAAATTGAAACATTTAGACATAACTGCCTATTCTGATTTCAAAGAAGGGGCCTTGACTCTTCTGTATATTCGATAACATTTTCTGCTTCTTTCTCGACAAGTCAAGTAACAATTCCATCACTTAGTTATTTCTGCTGATCTTCTAGTATCTTTGGCAGCTTTATGCATCATTCGACAGAACTGGTCTTCTAGCATATTCGACAGTTTTATGCATCATTCGACAGAACTGATCTTCTAGCATATTCGACAACTTTATGTATTATTCGACAGAACTTGACTTTTAGTCATTCTTGTCAAATAATGTTATCCTGTCAACATTGATTCTGTCAAATTGTAACTTAGCCATTTTCGTCACCAAGTCACATTATGGTTGACATCTTTCATCATTCTCTGTCATGTTATTTTTCGTCGAAAGGTAACCTCACATTTGTACACTTGAAACATTTTCTCCGTCGAATCCAAAATTAAAATTTATCACCTAACAGATGCCTCCCAAAGTTTTGGCTTTTGACAGCTTCTGGAGAAAGACAAAATTTTATAATAGAACTCAATTTTCAACAAAAGATTCAAAGTGATTTATGTCAACTAGGAAGTAAACTCAAGACCCTTATTACCAAAATATAATCTCTGGAGCCTGACTACCAGTCCGCTCTAGTTGACAAAGAATCACTATAAACTTCTTGGGAAGCTCTAAGGAAGATGCAGCCTTGAAATATATTTAATATCTGTCAATTTAGCCTACCCGACAAACATGAAATATATTTAGTATCTGTCGGTTTAGCCCTCCCGACAAACATTTATGTTTTTTATTGACTTAGATTATCTCGACAATATAGCTTGTAATTGTCAAGTATCTTGAAGGAGCAAGGAAATTTTCCTTATTTATTCACTGTTAATCTTTACTTCACACATTATCGGTTTATATGACTTTAAATACTTGCCATTTATAGATTTAATCCTTAAACCAGAATTAATCTCGACAAGTGCATAAGAATTTCCAAAAAATACTTGAATGACTTTAAATGGTCCTTCCCATTTTGGGGACCATTTCCCATATTCTCGATAATTTCTATCCATGGGCAAAATCACCTTCCAAACCAAATCATCAACTTTAAAAAATTTGTACTTAATTCGACTATCATAAAATTTGGCAATTCTTTCTTTTTGTCGAATCCAATTTTCCAAGGCAATTAATCTTTCATCGCTTAATTCGTTTAACTCATCAAACATCAAGTCCTAGTAGTGTTCAACTGGTAACTCGTCTGGTTTTTGAATACGAACTGATTGAAGATTAATTTCGACGGGTAATACTACATCATGACCATATACTAACTTGTATGGTGTTGTGCCCGTCGCTTCTGTTGGTGAATTTCTATATGCCCGTAGAACTTGATCAAGAATATTATGCCAATTCCTGGGCTTTGGCTTGAATGTTAATCATGCCAATGTTCAAACGAACTTGACCTTCCACGTTTGACACTTGTTTACCAAATGGCTCTGTGTCAACCTTCATTTCACTTCTCTGTTTGTCAACAAACTTGAGTCTTCCTTCTGTCGCAACCGGGATCGCGACGGGACAACCGAAAAAAGATAAAATCAATGGAGTCGCCACCAATGTTTATTTAAATTAGGAAAACATTAGAAAAACCTTTTAATCAGGCAAACTGGTCTTTTGAAAATGAGTTTGGATTCGGGAGTCGATTACAGGTAGGGAAGGTATTAGCACCCTACACTGCCCGTTCCATGAACGGTACCTTAAGTTAGTTGTGCAAATTTTAATAATCTCAAATATATTTATTTTTACCCCTTTTTAGAAAAAGACTTTATAACTAAATTTTATTTTTTCATTTTTTTATCTTTATTTTTATATTTTTTAAAAAAGGGGAAACAACCAAATTGTGAAAATTTAATTTTTGGCTTGACAGAAATAGATTTCTGCTCCTACGTATCTCCTGGTGCAATGGAGAACTCAAAGTCACGTAGTTCTTTAAAAAATGATTGTGGGTTGGTTGATTTTAATTAAGAAAGAGATTTTGAAAAGGGATTTTGTTTGAAAACAAATTCATTCTTGCACGAGGTTCAAGTTAGCACCAGACTACTCAATAAACTCTTATGATTCAAATGACATTGAAGATAGCATCCGCTATTCAATCACCATAATTGATCATTGCATGGATTAAAAGATTTTTATTTTATTTCAAGGCATGCACAAGGACAAATAAATACACATAATTTTCCATGAGTTAGATAAATAATAATAAAAAGCAAGATTAAACATGAACATCTCAAATCAAATCACGTTAGACAATTTTTTAGATTTTGTTTTATTTTTTTTTTACTTTTTATTAGTCACAAAACACAATATAAGACATACTACTAAATAAAGTAAACATCAAACAAGAATTAATCTCAAATGACAAACAATTAAACTCAAAATGCATTTTTTGATTTTTTTTTTACTTTTTCACTAATCACGAAACACAATATAAAACATATCATTAAATAAAACAAACACTATAAAAAAAATAATCTTAAATGACACAAACAATTAAACTCAAACTTTTTTTTTATTTTTATTTTTTATTAAAAAAGGGTAATTTTAAGTTAAAAATGGGCTGTTGGCCCATGTGCTTTTCTGCTTCAGTTTTGACAAAAAAAAAAAAAAAAAGAGTAGCAACGCAGAAAATGTTCTGGAAATGCCATCCAAGAACATACCAAGAGATGGAGATGTTGCAAGTCCAACAGTGAAGCAAAATGGTGCCGCGGGCTCCGATGGTGGCCTGAGACAGGACGCGATGGAGTGGAGACGGCGTGGGAGGTGGCTAGACGCAGTGCAACGCGGTTGGGGTGGCCGGTGGAGCTCGTGGAAAGGCGGTGGCGAGACGTGGTTGCAGATCGATTTTCGCATAGCAGGAGAGCAAAGACAGAGCATCACCGGCGGTTCCTGGTACAACGACGACGACGGCGCGGGGTAGCGGTAAAGGATCACGGTGAAGGACGATGCGGTGTGGACGGGCTGTTTGGAGCGACAGTGGCGCGATTCCGGGGTGCCGCGAGGGAGTCGGTAGCCGGGGTTGAACCAGTCGCAGTGTCCTGGGCTAACCGCGAGCTCGGGGGCTGGTGCGGTGGCTCACCGCCGGAGGAGGAGGCAGATCTGGGCTCGGATCGGGCGGCGTCGGGTTGGTTGGGTAAAAGGAGTTGTTGAGTGGCTAACCGGATCTGGTGGTCTTGGAGCAAAGGCTCACAGTGATGGGGAAGAGAGCGGACAGTGGAGGCACGATTGGAGTTGCGATGGGTTGCTATGGAGGTTCATGGTTGGGAGTTTGGAATGGTGAGGTTGTGTAGGCTGGGCTATGTAGATCTGCGGCGCGGAGTCACGTGGAAGACGATGGTGGTGAGTTGTGGATCTTCTGGGTTGCGGCACTGAGTGTGAGGGAGGTGATCCGGTGCTTGGGAAGGTCGTGGGTGGGCCGGGACGTGGTGGCTATCTTTGTGTGGTGGTGGTTGTGGGTGTTGTGGTTGTTGATAATGGTTTTGGGCTCTTTGTTAGAGTATAGTTTAGGTGACAAAGGATGGTGGTGATGAAGGTGAAATGATTAAGCTTAGTGAGTAGTTTTGTTGGTGATTTCGGTTCGGTGAGGTGGAGGTTGTTATGTGGTGTTGGGAAAGATGATGTGGTGGTTGGAGATTGAAGATGAGGTTACAAAGTGGAGTTTGGTTCTTTCTTGCTATTTATTGGGCATATGGTGGCTATGAAGGTTGGAGATAAATTTGATGGTAGTTATTGATGGTTGATGGGCACGGTTTGGATGGGTGAAGATGCTGAGAAGGGAGTGGTGGTCCTGATTAGGCTTACGGTTTGGGAGTGGAATGTGGTTGAGGATGGAAGGGTGGTGAGGCTACGGAAGGAGGTGATTCATGGTGGTATGGTTAGGGGAATAAAGAAAAAAAGTTCTGTGTGTGTAGGTCACTGGTCGTGGGAGATGGGGATAACAAATGATGGAGGTGAAGATCAGTGATGTTGGTGTTATCTCCGAAGGTGAGGAATTGATCCCGGAGCCTCTTTTCTCTTCTGCCTTCCCCCTTTTCCTTTGTATCTGAAAAAAAAAAATTTGGAGGCCTCCCCCTTGTCTGAGATGGAGAGGCTGCCAGGTTGACCCAGCTTGGGTCACCCTAACACTTCCTCATTTGTGTTTGCTGCCCTCTGCTCCAAGCTCCTCATTCTCCAATGCTTGCTTGCCCTTCCCCATCCATGATAGGCAGCTCCCAAGGTGTGCGTGAGTCTTTGAAGAGCCGGTGATACAGCCATGCAAAGTATGCGTTTTTTATTTTTATTTATTTTTTATTTTTTTTTTTTTTTTTTTGTAGCAAAGTAAGGATTTGTATTATTTATCTTTTGTTTTTGTCTTTTTTTTGTTTTTATTATATTTTTATTTTTGTTTGCATAAATAAAATAAACTAGAATAAAAACTGACTAAGAAAACAAAATGCTCACAACACTACAATTAAACATTAATCATTGATTAAGACAAAAATTTTATAGACAAAATTAGGTATCAACAGCTGCCCCCATTTGCTTCATATTTAAAATAAATGGGAAGCAAATGAATTGATTTAATTTTGTCCATGAAAATTTTCATTTCTTGTTCCTTTTATTCCTTTCTTTCTTTTTTTTCTTTTTTTTTCTTTTTTTTTTAGAAAGCAAATTGACGCAAAAGGTAATGGACATTAAAAGAGAGAGAAAGTTCGCGGAGTCGAGCATCCGTCGAAACTGGATAAAGAGGTAAAAAAACTTACGAAGTCGGGTATCCGCTGAAACTTGGCAGAAAACTTAAAAGGCAATGGGCACAAGGCCCTTACTTGCTTTGGAAGCGATGGGTACGAGGACCCGAAAACTAAAAGATAATGGGTGCGGGGACCCGGGAGTTAAAAGACAACGGGTGCGGGGACCCGAAAACTAAAAGACAATGGGTGCGGGGACCCAGAAACTAAAAGACAATGGGTACGGGGACCCAAAAACTTAAAGACAATGGGTGCATGGACCCAGAAATTAAACGGCAATGGGTGCAGGGACCCAAAAACTTAAAGACAATGGGTGCGGGGACCTTGGAATTAAAAGACAATGGGTGTGGGGTGATAATCACATATTTTATTCATTAAAAAACCCTTATGTTTAGTCATTTACACTCTCTATATTCTTAATTGATTGAGTTTGGTATGATTTTGTGAGTTTGAGCTCAAATTGGTCCTAATTGAATATTTTCAGCATTATTGAGATTTGACACTATTTCTATATTTTGGCCATAACTTGAGTTCTTGATATCTGATAATCATGAATTTTACCTTGTAGGAAAGCTGAGAGGAAGCTCTACAACTTTAATGAAGAGCTCGAAGTCCTAAACAGATGTCTAAGGGACCTAAGTTTACATGAAAGTCAGAATACGGGTTCTGTCACTAGAATCCGAACGGTGTGCACTCATAAAATCATATCTCAAGCTGTAATAATGGAGATGGGCTGAAATTTGGATAGTTGATAGTTAAGATCCAAATAAACAACTTTCATGAAGAACACTTTTTGAAAAAAATAAAGTCTAATGGGTCAGTTTGAGCTTGTAAGTCGGAACAGAGGTGCTGAAGTTGAGTTTGAGCAACCTGCGATATTTGGGTCATATCTTGGGCTGTAGGAAGCCAAATTGGACGATCCAGATATGCATGTTATAGCCAAGACAACGATCTACAACTTTCATGAAGAGTACTTTTCATGTATCTGAAGTATAATTAGTCATTTTTGGCTTCCAAGTCAGATAAGAAATTTTCGTCCTCAACAACCCACTCAACTACTTCACTCACCAACCCACTCAACTACTCCACTCACCAACCCTCTCAACTACTCCACTCACCAACCCTCTCAACTACTTTACTCACTAACCCTCTCAACTACTCTACTCACCAACCTACTCAACCACCCCACTCATCCACCCACTCCCCTTTGTCATTTTGTTACCCTAGACTTCTATAAAAGACACCATTGGTTATCATGAAAGTAACAAGTTGTATTCTCCTTCATTTCTCTCATAGTTTCTTCTTGTTTCTTCATAGTTTCTCATAGCTTTTGTATACTTTGATGCTCCCCCTTCATGGTAATGGAGGGCTAAGCTACTTTCGGTCAATTTAGAACTCTTGAAGAGATTGTGGTTTGGATTCTTGAGACATTGGTTATGTATTGTATTTGATTTGTAATTGAATTCCTCTTTTTTTCTTCTCTTTTTCTTCTTCTTGATCTTGAATGCATGAATAGTGATTCTATTTATGTTGATCTGATTTGATCTTGGTTTAAGATTGAGATTTGTGATGAAACTTAGAACTGATTGATCTAAACTAATCACAGAATTGAAGATTGAGATTTGTGATGAAACTTAGAACTGATTGATATAAATTAATCACAGAATTGAAAAGGTTAGGTTACTGATTTATACCTAAGTTAATTGAATTCGGTACTTGAAATTAACATAGATCTTCATGAATGGTGTGATTGCGGATTTGTGTTTATCACTTGTTAATTGAATTCTAGACGATCGTCTAGTATGAATTCTGGATTTGATGCAGAGATCTCGGTTAGATCTAAATTAACAATTCAATTGCGCTTCAAGTGTTCTATGAAGGGTCTATGATTGAATCCACCCAATCTTGGATAGGTTTCTAAATTGACTGCTCTTTAATTGTTATTTCTTCCTTTAATTTTGTTAAGTGCGATCTTAAACTGTCAAACCCCCCTTTGCTAAACTTTCACTTAATTTGATTAAATTGCATCTACAATCGTCATGGAGATGATCTGGTGTTGTCACTGTGCTACAAGCTTAGGTAATAACTTCGGTTATAATTTTGACCGAGTTCGCTTGTCAAAATTTTTGCCAATGTCGAGGATTAGTAAGTGTAATCTTTTCATTTTAAGTGTTTTTACTAACTTTTGCTTTTTATTAACTTTTCTAACATTTTTATCCATTGTCTAGTATAATTTGCTTATTTATTTGTTTTTGTGTGATGCATGACTAGGTTCGAGCCTGATAACTTGGTTGACTTTGATCCTGAGATTGATAGAACCTTGCATAGGTTGATTAGAGCTCGTAGGCTAAGTACAAGAATTGATTCTGAATTTGATCTTAATATTGGGAGTGTACTTGAGATCTTGAATAATTCTGAAACCATGACTAATAACATACAGAATAGAACTCTTAAGGAACTTGCTGCTCCTGATATAACTAACCAGTCTTTGTGTATTCAATACCCAGATCTTGATGCTGATTTTGAGTTAAAATCTGAATTGATACATTTGTTGCCCAAGTTTCACGGTTTTACAGGTGAGGATCCCCATAAGCATCTAAAGGAGTTCCATGTGGTTTGTTCAACCATGAAGCCACATGGGATCTCAGAAGAGCACATCAAGCTGAGGGCATTTCCTTTCTCACTGCACATACGTCTGACCAAGGATTGATTATTTTATCTTTCACTGGGTTCAGTAACAAGTTGGACTGACATGAAGCGGTTGTTCTTAGAGAAATTTTTCCCTGCCTCTAGAGTTGCTGCCATTAGAAAAGATATTTGTGGTATAAGACAAATGACAGGAGAGACCTTGCATGAATATTGGGAAAGATTCAAGAAGCTGTGCTCGAGCTGTCCCCATCACCAAATCATCGATCAACTCTTAATTCAATATTTCTATGAAGGCTTGCTGCCAAATGACAGAAGCATGGTGGATGCTTGATGATCACATATTTGATACATTAATAAGCTTTCATTCTTAGTCATTTACACTCTTTATGTACTTAATTGATTGAGTTTTATTATGTTTTGTAAGTTTGGACTCAAATTGAACTTAATTGAATTTTTCAGCATGATTCATATCTTACACTGTTTCTGTATTTGGGTCATATCTTGGGCTGTAGGTGGTCTTTGGAGCTGATTCTAGTGGCATTTGAAAGATAAGAGAGAGTTCTATAACTTTCATGAAGACCTCAAAGGCCAATCACACGAGTAAATAACTCAAATTGGGGTTGAAGCAAGAACTAGAGTACTGTTCCTGACAGCTTGACCTACGTATACTGTTCATCACAGATTTTGGGCTAGATGTTGTAAAATGGACTGAAATTTGGATGCTGAATAGTTAAGACCCATATCTACAACTTTCATGTTGAACACTTTTCCAGAATCGGATTCCTTGAAGGTGATATTGGGTTTGGAAGTCAGAACAGAGGAGCTGTGACTGGGCCTGGACAGTATGTAGTAATTTGAACGTATCTGGAGTTGTAGAAATGATATTGGACCCAAACCAAAGCCATTTGAAAGCTAAGATCCAGGCCTACAACTTTCATGAAGACCACTTGGTTCAAAAATGATGAATGCAATGACTTCAGAGCTGCATGATTTCGGAGACAAGGAATCTCCATAATTTCCCACTCATTTAATGTCATTTGGCATTTTCCACTCATTTTCCAATCATTCAACCACTAATGACTCAGCCCCCTTGACATTTTGTATCTCTAATCCTCTATAAAAGGGGGCCTTGGCAGATCATTGAAGGTATTAGGTGTTAGTTACCAAAATGATACCATTTTGTTACTAGGTTTTCTTGTAGTAATTTTCCTTTGTTCTAAATGAAAGTCATGTTCTTCTTCTTCTTCTTCTTCTTCTTCTTTCTTTCTTTCTTCTTATCTATGAGTAACTAAGTTTCATTTTACTTGGGTGAAAGGGTGAAGCTCTTGGTAATAAAATAAGGTTAGATTTATTCTTCTCTTGTGCTTAAATGATTTATATTTTCTAGTAACCATTATACGTATTATAATTTGTTTCTTATAATTTAGAAATCATCTTTGTAAAAGGAGTTCTTGATTTGTTGTAGACAAAATATTGGCACAATGAATGCTTTAACCCATTTATAAGTGATGGTAATATTTTTAGGAAACATAATATAATTACGTGTATTATTTTAATGGACTTTTAACGTTATATTTTCGATTGGAACCTCCATGTTGCGAGGATTCTAATTGAGTTATAAAAGGAATTAATCTTACTTTTACTTTATTTACCAAGAGTGGATCATTTTTACCCAAGTAAATAATTTTTACTTGTAGTAACAAAATATTAACCTTACCTTAAATAATCTTCATCAATTCCTGTGGATCGACCTCGGACTCACCGAGAAATTTATTACTTGAGACAACCCGCACTTGGGTTTGCAAATGCGACAACTAAAAATTGTGCATCAAGTTTTTGGCGCCGTTCTTGTCGGGACTTGATTTGAAGATCTGAATTTCGGTGTAAAAAAAAAAATTTGTATATATACTAACATACTAACTAGTGGGGATCCTCTCCCTTTTTAATTTCTGTGCATACTAACTTAGTGGGGAACCTCTCCCTTTTATTTTACGCACTAACTTAGTGGAGAATCTCTCCCTTTTACTTTTTTTTTTTTTGTAATTTACTTTCTGCACTTTATTTTTTCGCATTTTAATTTCTCATACAGTGGGGTAATTCTCTATTTTATTTTTTGTACATTTTAACTTAGTGGGGTAACTTTCCCTTTTATTATTATTTTTTTTTGTACTTTATTTTTTGTATTTATTTTTGTCATTTATTTTTTGTTATTTATTTTTTGTCATTTTTTTTGTTTACTAACTTACTAACTCTCTTACTAACTATCTAACTTTTTACTTTTTCTGCTTCTAACATTTTAATTTATCTCGTATACTAATTTTTTAATTTTTATGCTTATTAACTTATTTGGTGGTTGGTTTATACCACACCTTTGTTAATATTTAATGGACAGTTTATATTGCTATCTTGTACATTTTATTTTATACTGTAAGTTACTTGTTTATGCTTAGTTGGTATCGTGATTTAAATTCTGGTCGTTTGGTTAGAGTTAATCCAGGTACTTTACATATTGATTTGTTTGAATCACAATCACACACATTAAGCACAATGGCTGAAAACGAAAGTGTGCATGATGAACATGAAAATCAACCATTGCGAACCATGCGTGAGTATTTGCAACCATCCCGAAATTCTAGTCCATCATGTTTTATCTTTCCAGTCAATGCCAACAATTTTAGATTCAAGCCAGGTATGATTTCTTTACTTCCTAATTTCCATGGTTTAGAATCTGAAAGCCCATATTTACATCTAAAAGAATTTGAAGAAGTATGTACTGCTTTTCATGATCAAACTTGCACTGAAGAGGTTGTTAAGCTTAAATTGTTTCCTTTTTCTTTGAAAGATAAAGCAAAATCTTGGCTTAACACTTTGAAACCAAGATCAATTGGCACATGGCAAGAAATGCAATGTGAGTTTTTGAAGAAATTTTTTCCAACACATAAAACCAATGCTTTGAAAAGACAAATCCAAAATTTTTCCCAAAATTCAAATGAAGCATATTTTCAAAGTTGGGAACGTTTTAAAGATTTGTTGAATTCTTGCCCACATCATGGTTTTGAAAAATGGCGCACTATAAGCTTCTTTTATGAAGGGTTAACACCCGAAACCAAACAATTTGTGGAAACAATGTGCAATGGTGAATTTCTTGATAAAGAACCTGAAGAAGCTTTAGACTATTTAGACCATTTGGCTGAAAATTCTCAATCTTGGCATGGTACTAATTCTTCTGAAAATTCAATTAGATTTAACTTTGCAAATGCTAATAAAGGAAAATATCATCTTAGTCAAGAAGAAGATCTAAATGCAAGGTTTGCTAGTTTGGCTAGAAAGGTTGAAGCCATGGAATCCGGGAAAGTAAAAGAAATCAAATCTGTGCAAAATGAAGAAATTTGTGGCATTTGTGATGAATTAGGACACTCAACAAATGAATGTCCAAAAATTCCTATTTTTAAAGAAGTTATGCATGAGCAAGTAAATGCAATGAATAATTTTAAAAAGCCATTCACTTCTTCTTTTTCAGATACATACAATCTAGGATGGAGAAATCACCCGAATTTCAGTTGGAGGAATAGCAACCAACCACAATTCATGCAACCACCACCTCCTCAGGCACAGCAAGATTCTCAAAATCCTCAAGGATATGCACCCTATGTCCCACCATATAGGAAAAACCTTGAAGGAACATTGCATGCATTCATGGAAAAACAAGAGGCCATCAATAGTCAAAACACTCAAGCCATGATTGACATAAAAGACACTCTTGCTAAACTTTCTTCTCGCACTTGCCATTCATGAGAAAGGAAAGTTTCCTCTCAACCTCAACCAAATCCCAAGGGTCGGTTTAGCCTAAATGAGGGTAGTTCGAGAAAGTCAAAAAATAGATCAAGTCAACTCGGTGATAACTCTTAGGAGTGGAAAGGTTGTTGAAAAACAAATTTCGAACTTTTTGAGAAAGATGATGAGTCAATTCCCAAAGATGAGGAAGGAGTTGATAAGCCACCTAGCCAAAAGGAGATCAAATCCTCGTCTTCACCCCATTTCCTCAAGCATTAAACAATTCAAGTAAAGTGAATCATAATGGTGACATTTTTGAAATCTTTAAACAAGTGAAGGTCAATATTCCTCTGTTAGATGCTATCAAACAGATTCCTTCTTATGCCAAATATTTGAAAGACTTGTGCCTTTGTTAAAAGGAAACATAATGTGAAAAAGAATGCATTTTTGTGAATAGGTAAGCTCCATTATTCAAAACAATAATGAGTTGAAATATAAAGACCCTGGTTGTCCTACGCTTTTTCATGCATTATTGGTGAACATAAAATTGAACGAGCTTTACTTGATCTTGGTGCTAGTGTTAATTTGCTTCCATATTCGGTTTATCAAGAACTCAACCTTGGTGAGTTAAAACCAAACTCAGTAACTCTTCTACTTGCGATAGATCAATTAAAATTCCAAAAGGAATAGTAGAAGATGTGTTGGTACAAGTTGATAAATTCATATATCCTGTGGATTTTATTGTCTTGGAAACTGAACCTATGGTTGATAGTTCTAAGTCAGTTCCTGTTATTCTTGGTCGCCCATTTTTAGCAACATCTAATGCTTTGATAAATTGCAGAAATGGAGTGGTGAAGCTAACTTTTGGAAATATGACACTGGAGCTTAATGTTTTCAACATGTGCAAGCAACCACATGAAGTTTATGATGACAATGAAGAGATTGAAGGGATTGAGGCCATTATAGATGATCATCTTCAAATCAGGAGTTCTTCTGACCCATTAGAAATCTGTTTAATTAATTCATTTGATTCAGTTACACAATTAGATGATGATATTTCTGAAATATGCTCTTTGCTTGACTGTACACAGGAAATGGAATACAAAGGATGGAAGCCAAGATTCGAAGAGCTAAAATCCATGAATGATGATGCCCATGAAAAAGTACCCACACTGGAACTGAAGCCATTACCTGATGGGTTGAAGTACACATTTTTGGGAGAAGAACAAAGCTCTCCAGTGGTAATTTCCTCATCCTTGACCAAAGAACAAGAAGGTAAGTTGATAGAAGTACTTAAAAGGCATAAAAGTGCAATTGGATGGACATTAAAGGATATAAAAGGCATTAATCCATTAATTTGTACACATAGAATACATTTAGAGGATAATGCTAAAACATCTCAACAACCTCAAAGAAGATTAAATCCACACATGAAAGAGGTAGTTAGAGCTGAAGTTCTTAAATTACTTGATGTTGGAATTATCTATCCTATCTCTCGATAGCAGGTGGGTAAGCCCTACACAAGTTGTGCCTAAGAAATGCGGAATAACAAAGTGGTTGAAAATGAAAAAGGAGAATTAATACCTACCCGAGTCTCATCTAGTTGGCGTATGTGTATTGATTTCAGAAAATTGAATGCAGCCACTAGGAAAGACCATTTTCCATTGCCTTTTCTTGATCAGATTCTAGAAAGAGTAGCAGGACATCCCTACTATTGTTTTCTTGATGGTTATTCAGGGTATAATCAAATACCAATTGCATTAGAGGACCAAGAAAAGATCACTTTTACTTGTCCCTTTGGCACTTTTGCATATAGAAGAATGCCTTTTGGTCTTTGTAATGCTCCGGTAACTTTTCAAAGATGCATGCTAAGTATTTTCAGTGACATGATTGAGCATTTTTTAGAGGTTTTCATGGATGATTTGACAGTTTTTGGAAATTCTTTTGAAAATTGTCTTGATAATTTGGAAAAAGTTCTTAAAAGATGCGAAGAAAAAGAATTTGTGTTAAATTGGGAAAAATGTCATTACATGGTTACCTCAGGAATAGTGTTAGGTCATGTGATATCTTCTAAAGGAATTGAAGTTGATAAAGCCAAAGTTGAATTAATTGCTCATTTGCCTTTCCCAAAAACAGTCAGAGAAGTTCGTTCCTTTTTAGGACATGCAGGATTTTACAGAAGATTTGTAAAGGACTTTAGTGCTATATCTAGACCTTTATGTAATCTTCTAACAAAAGATACACCATTTGATTGGACTCAAGATTGTCAAAAATCTTTTGAAAAATTAATCGGTCTTTTGACTTCTGCTCCTATCATGCAATCTCTTGACTTGGTCTTTGCCTTTTGAGTTGATGTGTGATGCTAGTGATTTTGTGTTTGCGTTGTTTTAGGCCAAAGAAAGGAAGGTAAGCCTCATGTAATTTATTACGCAAGTCAAACTTTGAATAGTGCACAAATGAATTACACCACTCTTGAAAAAGAACTACTTGTTTGTAATTTTTGCATTGGACAAATTTTGAGCTTATTTAATTGGTTCATCCATTGTTGTTTTCACTGATCATGCTGCTGTTAGATATTTAATGTCTAAACAGGATGCCAAACCTAGGTTGATACGGTGGATCTTGTTGCTTCAAGAATTTAACATCACAATAAAAGACAAGAAAAGAGCCGAAAATGTTGTTGCAGATCATTTGTCAAGGCTGACAACAAGCTCATCTTTTGATAGCACACCTATCAATGATTCTTTCCCTGATGAATTTTTATTTTCGGTCAATTCTATGCCTTGGTTTGCTAACATTGTCAATTTTCTTGTAACAGGTAAGATGCCGCCTCAGTGGACACACCAAGACAGAAAAAAGTTTTTGATTGAGGTGAAAAATTTCTTTTGGGATGACCCATATTTGTTCAAATATTGTCCTGATCAAATCTTTCGGAGATGTGTACCCGACAATGAGGTAAGTAGTGTCATTAAATTTTGTCATTCAGAAGCATGTGGAGGTCATTTTTCTTCAAAGAAAACAGCTGCGAAAATCTTGCAGTGTGAATTTTATTGGCCCACTTTATTCAAGGACAGTTATACTTTTTGCAAAAGTTGTGAAAGTTGTCAAAAATTGGGGTCCATTTCTAAAAGAAATATGATGCCTTTGAACCCTATCCTTGTCATTGAAATTTTTGATTGTTGGGGAATTGATTTCATGGGTCCATTTCCATCATCTTTTGGATTTGTGTACATTTTGGTTGATTGATTATGTCTCAAAATGGATTGAGGCAATTCCATGTCGGCACAATGATCATAAAACTGTTCTAAAATTTTTAAAAGAAAATGTTTTGAGTCGATTTGGAATTCCTCGAGCTATCATCAGTGATGGGGGAACACATTTTTGCAATAAACCATTTGAATCTTTAATGAAGAAATATTGCATTACCCACAAAATTGCAACCCCTTATCATCCTCAGACAAGTGGACAAGTTGAATTAGCAAATAGGGAGATTAAACAAATTTTGGAAAAAATGGTTAACCCAAATCGTAAAGATTGGTCTTTAAGACTAAACGATGCACTTTGGGCTTACCGATCTTGCTTTTAAAACATCTTTGGGCATGTCTCCTTATCCCGGTTAGTTTATGGAAAACCTTGTCATTTGCCTGTAGAATTGGAGCATAAAGCATTTTGGGCCATTAAAGCTTTCAACTTAAGTCTTGATGATGCTTCCAAGTTACGTAAATTGCAATTGAATGAACTTGAGGAATTAAGAAATGATGCATATGAAAACTCAAAGATTTATAAAGCTAGAACAAAAGCTTTTCATGACAAATCAATTTTCGAGAAAAACTTTTGAAATTGGTCAAAAAGTTCTCGCTTTATAATTCTCGTCTTCACCTATTCCCTGGAAAATTGAGATCTAGGTGGATTGGTCCTTATATTGTCAAACATGTGTATTCTTATGGGGCCATAGACATTGAGAATCCTAGGAATGGTATTGTATTTAAGGTTAATGGACAAAGACTCAAACCATTTTCGGAACATCAAGTTGTTGAGGTAGAATCCATTTCTCTTTCTAATCCTTGTTATGAGTAGAATTTATTTTAATGTTATTTCTTTCTTTTTGTAGTTCTTTGTGTTCCGGTTAAATGGCGGATAACGGTACTCGTGACTCTCAAGTCGGTTTGTTTTTTAGTTTCCCATAATAAGCGATTTCTTCTCCTTTCAAAATGGATGTCATTCTCTCAAATCTAAGAAAATATTTTCCTTCTCTCCTCTAAATGCTCTAACAAAAGTCTATGAAGCTAGGTGTGAAAGATCGAGATTGTTAATGTATAAGGGTATCCCGAGAAGATATACGTTGGATAATCGAAGCAAAGGTTCGTTTAGTGGTGAATCTTCGATTCATTTGTCCCATACATGCCTGGTCTCGGTAAAAGTTCATTTTCAAAAAGGAGAAGAGCAAAAAGAATGAAAGTTTGTTACAAGTGTGCACGATGGAATTGCAACACGCGATGTCACTCTTTGGGGATGGTTTCTGTAAATAAAGAAGATAAAATATTCTTCATTAAGAATGGACTGAGTAAGGAGTCATTAGATAATATCTTATTGACTCTTGAGACGCATTCTTGTGGAGTTGTGCAACGTGAACTTCTTAGTTTGTGGAATCTCTTCAAGGATGAACAAGAGCATTATAGTCTTGGGAATCTGACTCAAAAAGACCATGTTTACCAATTTAAAAGAAAATTAGATGGGAAGCTTATCCCCGACTCATAGAAGGCGTTTAAGCCGTTTCTGGACGTGAAACCAGAGGAAGATATGAGCCACAATCACAACAACATGTATATATTATCTTGTACATTTTTCAAAAAAAAAAAAGAAAAAAAAAAAAAAAAAAAGAAAAAAAGGAAAAAAAAGAAAAAAAAAGAAAAAAAAAAAAAAAAGAAAAAAAAAAAAAAAAAAAAAAAAAAAAAGGAAAAAAGGAAAAAATAAAATAAAAAAAATAAAAAAAAAGGGCGAAACTTCGGTTGTACTTGGTCTTTAATTAGATTAGGAGCCCCTACCGGTGGAGTGGCGGACCGTCATTGACTCGGGTGGACCTTCGCACGCCGGTCGGTAAATAAGGTTCGTGTGCCATGCTCTGCGAGAGAGCGCGCAAGCATTCCTGTGTTTTAACCAAAGGCTCGCTTGTTGATGGACGAGAAAGAAGCGTCCGTGTTTGCATTCTCGCGTGACAATGCCTCCGATCCTGGATCTTGTGATTTAATGCCATGGGCTCTTCAGCGACCTCTCACTGGTTGTGGTCGTTGGTGGTAGCTATCAGATTTACGCACTTTAATTAGTGGCGTCGTAGCTCAATCCAAAATATCCCACATGCGGGAGGGAGAAGAATGCCCAGATTGGCTGAGCCGTCTTGGTATTCTTGCACTCATGACGCGTAGTATAAAGATCGCCATGCAACCCGTATACATAAAGGTATGTAATCATTTGTTATTATTATTTTATCTTTGTATGATTTTGTTGAATTTTGTTTTGGATGACGATCCTTTGGATGGGATCCTTCGGGGTTTCTAGACTTCTTTACCTTGATGGTTTTCTTGAAGTAAAAAAAAAAAAAAAAAAAAAAAAAAAAAAAAAAAAAAAAAAACAACAAAAAAAAAAAAATTATTTTTAAATTTCAAACTTTTTCGACACCGGTCAACCTACTGTATAGGAGCTATTATTACTTTTTCTATTCTCTTCCCTATTTAAACACTCCTTTTTCTTCAATTTCCGCAACTCATAATCATTCAAAGAAAGTGTGAGTGTAGAAATGGAGGAGCTCCTTCTTCGTTCGTAGATTTGTCGAAGATCTGTGTATTTTGTGGGACAAGTTATGGGAATGGTTTAGAGTTTGTAAGCGTAGCAAGCACTTGTTGGTAGAACACTTGCTGCGAGGAACATTCGTGTAGTATATGGGGGAGGTTGCATTGGGTTAATGGGGCTGTATCACTTTCGCATTTGTAAGAGGTGGTCAAGTTTTAGGTGTCATTCCTGAACCTTTAACTCGAAGGAACATCGTTGGAAAGACAGTTGAATTGGAAATTAAGGTATCCTCTATGCATGGACGAATGAAGGCGATGCTTGACAACTCTGATGCATTCATTGTCTTACCTGGTGGTTTTGGTACTTTGGAAGAAGTCTTTCAAGTTGTCTCTTGGGCCCAATTGAACATCCACCATAAACCCATAGGTTTGTTGAATGTTAATAATTTCTTTGATAATTTGTTATCTTTTGTTGACCATGTCTTTGTGGAAGTAAATTTATCACACCTTCAAAGAAGACAACTCCTTATCTCTGCTTCTTGTTGATGAATTGATTGATAAATTAGAAGCATTTGTTTATGAACCTGATCCAGTAACAGCTCAGATAGATTGGTCCGAAGGAAGCGGTGAAGGAAGTGGTGAAGGAAGCAAAATGAAAAGAAAGCCAGCCAAGACACTCCAACTATTTAAATAATTACAAGCTTTGGTTTTATTTATCGTACTTTGTTTCTGTTTAAATTTGTGTGAGATTTTTTTTTCTTTTCAGTAATTGCAGCAACAGGTAATATATTCTATCCTTTACCTATCTATGTTTTGACATTGAGGACAATGTTGTGATCTGGTTGGGGGGAAGGATGGTTTAAAAAAAAAAACCCAAAAAACCCAAAAAAAAAAAATTCAAAAGTGTGTTTGTGATTATGTTTGTTGTGTTTGTCATCAATTTTTTTTAACAACAAAAGTAATTAGGGATGGCAGAGTAAAGAGTAAATTATTTACTCTTAAGACGCATCAAAAATTGGTGGCAGAGTAAGGAGTAATTAGGGTAGTAACTAATTTATGTGGAAGTAGCAATTCAAATTCAGGGAAATTTGCATGATTGAGTAAATTGTCTTCTTTCTTAAAATTCACATGCTTGGTTATGGATGTTGAATTGGTGGACTGAGAATGATGGAATTATGTCTTGTGAGATTTTGAGCCTATTGATGAATGGATTGAACGTTTGTACCATTCTTTTCTTTCTTGTGTGAATTTCACTCATGGAATTGTTGCTCTAGAACTTGCTTTGATTCTTTTTGAGACTACATTTTCATATGCATACATGAATATGATTGAGACATTTTTCTTGAAATAGCTACTTTAGCCAAATAGCCAACCTTGTATATATTTTCCTTTGCTTAACCCCTTTGAGCTTATTTGACTATTCTTTGTTTCGAACTCATTATGTGCTTTAAATGAAAAACCATGTTCTTACTTGACCTTAGGGAATAAGAGAATAATAATTTTGTCATTCGATGAGTTCTTGAACAAGTGTGGGGGTGTGTGTGCAGAATGGGTAAAAAAAAATGTATATATAATGTTCTTTTTGTAAAAAATAAATAATAAAAAAAAAAAAGAAATGTAAAAAAAAAGAGGGTCAACAAGGTATTAAAGGAAAGGAAAAGAATATGTAAAGAGAATTTGTATTAGGTGGAGTTGGGATGAATTTTCATGTTTGTTAATTGAACTCAGCTCTCATGTTCTTTTATTCTCTGGTGTTTAATTTGTCATATCTATATTACCTCCTCCTTTACCTTGACCCCATTACAACCTTGAATAAAGTCCTCATGATTTGTGTGTGCATGTGTTCTGAGTAGTGGAGAAGTAGAAGATAAGCAAGCTTATGGTAGTGCAATTTTCATGGGTTGAATTGAGTGAAATACCTACCTTTTAAACACTTGAGGGATTGAGAGTGAATCTTGTGAAAATCTATCATTCTTGACTCATGTTTTTCAATTCAAATAACCTTGCTTGTTGATTTGAGAAGTGAAGATATGTTACCTCATGAATGTTTTGATTACTTGAATGATTGCTCTTCATTTTTAAATATTATTAGAAATTGAGTCTTTTAGAGTGTTTAGCTTTTGAGTCTGTTTCGTTTTTTTTTTGTGAGTGATCTTGTGTGTTTTACTCAAGAGTGCAAAAAGTTAAGTGTGAGGGAATTTGATGATCACATATTTGATACATTAATAAGCTTTCATTCTTAGTCATTTACACTCTTTATGTACTTAATTGATTGAGTTTTATTATGTTTTGTAAGTTTGGACTCAAATTGAACTTAATTGAATTTTTCAGCATGATTCATATCTTACACTGTTTCTGTATTTGGGTCATATCTTGGGCTGTAGGTGGTCTTTGGAGCTGATTCTAGTGGCATTTGAAAGATAAGAGAGAGTTCTATAACTTTCATGAAGACCTCAAAGGCCCAATCACACGAGTAAATAACTCAAATTGGGGTTGAAGCAAGAACTAGAGTACTGTTCCTGACAGCTTGACCTACGTATACTGTTCATCACAGATTTTGGGCTAGATGTTGTAAAATGGACTGAAATTTGGATGCTGAATAGTTAAGACCCATATCTACAACTTTCATGTTGAACACTTTTCCAGAATCGGATTCCTTGAAGGTGATATTGGGTTTGGAAGTCAGAACAGAGGAGCTGTGACTGGGCCTGGACAGTATGTAGTAATTTGAACGTATCTGGAGTTGTAGAAATGATATTGGACCCAAACCAAAGCCATTTGAAAGCTAAGATCCAGGCCTACAACTTTCATGAAGACCACTTGGTTCAAAAATGACAAATGCAATGACTTCAGAGCTGCATGATTTCGGAGACAATGAATCTCCATAATTTCCCACTCATTTAATGTCATTTGGCATTTTCCACTCATTTTCCAATCATTCAACCACTAATGACTCAGCCCCCTTGACATTTTGTATCTCTAATCCTCTATAAAAGGGGGCCTTGGCAGATCATTAAAGGTATTAGGTGTTAGTTACCAAAATGATACCATTTTGTTACTAGGTTTTCTTGTAGTAATTTTTCTTTGTTCTAAATGAAAGTCATGTTCTTCTTCTTCTTCTTCTTCTTTCTTTCTTTCTTCTTATCTATGAGTAACTAAGTTTCATTTTACTTGGGTGAAAGGGTGAAGCTCTTGGTAATAAAGTAAGGTTAGATTTATTCTTCTCTTGTGTGCTTAAATGATTTATATTTTCTAGTAACCATTATACGTATTATAATTTATTTCTTATAATTTAGAAATCATCTTTGTAAAGAGGAGTTCTTGATTTGTTGTAGACAAAATATTGGCACAATGAATGCTTTAACCCATTTATAAGTGATGGTAATATTTTTAGGAAACATAATATAATTACGTGTATTATTTTAATGGACTTTTAACGTTATATTTTCCGATTGGAACCTCCATGTTGCGAGGATTCTAATTGAGTTATAAAAGGAATTAATCTTACTTTTACTTTATTTACCAAGAGTGGATCATTTTTACCCAAGTAAATAATTTTTACTGTAGTAACAAAATATTAATCTTACCTTAAATAATCTTCATCAATTCCCTGTGGATCGACCTCGGACTCACCGAGAAATTTATTACTTGAGACAACCTGCACTTGGGTTTGCAAATGCGACAACTAAAAATTGTGCATCAATGCTGCCTTTGGAGGAGCCTTAGTAGACAAGACCCTTGCAACAGCGAGAGATTTGATAGCAAACATGGCAGCCAACACCCAATAATTTGGCACACGAATTATTACCTCAACCAGAGGAGTCAATGAGATTCAATCATCTCATGTAGACCAACAGAGAATGGAACACAGACTTGATGAATTAAATTCTTTGGTGAGGCAGTTAGCAATGGGACAACAAGCACCAATGCAGATGGCTGCAACTGTGTGTGGCATTTGACCTTGTTCATCTCATCCTACTGATGCATGTCCCACACTTCAGGATGGTGGTTCTATTTTTCTAAAGCAATCTGTTGCAGCAGCTGGTATTTTTCCTGGTAGACCCCAATATCAGCAATCACAGCAGCAGCTCAGATATGATCCATTTTCTAATACCTATAACCCTGGCTGGAGGGACCATCCCAACCTGAGATATGAAAATTCGGTCAACAACAACAATGTACCTACCAACAAAGAAGAACCACAGTTTAGATACCAAGCTATAGGCCCTAGCAACAAGTACCAACCACTTGCATTTAGGCAAGCACAACCTGTGCCGCCACCCATGCAAAGAAATTTCTCCACTACTGTTCCAAGCAGCTACTCCAGCTGAGCCACCTTTCGAAGACTTGATGAAACAGTTTCAGCAGAATGTTAATGCCACCATCTAGAATTTACAAACTCAAATTGGGCAGATGGCAACTACTCTGAGTGAGCTAAAAAGTCAAGGGTCGAACCAATTGCCTTCACAAACAGTCAACAACCCAAGAGGCAATGTAAGTGCCATTAGCTTGAGAAGTGGCGGAGAAGTTGCCGATCCTACTCCACCACAACTGAACTATAAGTGCAAAGAACCGAGGAAGGTGACCGAAACGAAGAAAGTGGATAGCTCGGTCAAAAATCGTGACACGAAGAAATGTGCAGAGAATTCAAATCTGGCCATTCCACTACCTTTTCCAAACAGAGTCACACAGTCCAAGCATACTGCGCAAACAGAAATAGAAAGAGAAATCATGGACACATTCAGGAAGGTGGAAATCAATATTCCCCTCCTTGATGCAATCAAGCAGATTCCCAAGTATGCCAAATTCCTTAAAGAGTTGTGTACTCACAAGAGAAGACTTAAGGATACTGAGAAAATAAGCATGGGCAGAAATATTTTTGTAATGATTCTACCAAGTATGCCACAAAAATGCAAAGATCCTGGAACTTTCACAATTCCTTGCACTATAGGTAACTCCAAATTTGAACATGCAATGCTAGACTTGGGTGTTTCGATTAATGTCATGCCTATGTCAATATATCAGTCCTTGAACATTGGCACTTTGCAACTTACTGGTATAGTGATTCAGTTGGCAAATAGGACCACTGCTCATCCTGCAGGAGTGCTAGAAGATGTGTTAGTTCGGGTGAATAAGCTAATTTTTCCAGCGGACTTCTTTATTCTGAACATGAAAGATGAGTCTTCAACAAACCATGCTCTATTGATCCTAGGCAGACCTTTCCTCAAGACAGCCAAGACCAAGATAGATGTGTATTCTGGCACCCTTTCCATGGAATTTGGCGACGATGTGGTACAATTTAACATTTTTGAGGCCATGAGACATCCCTTGGAGAGGAGCTTCTATTTTCCATGTTGATATGATTGATATGCTAGTTGACGATGCTTATCGATATTTATGCTTTGAATTTCCGATATTCGATTTTTGGATTCTATTACCTATGAAACATGTGCTGGCTGTGATATTGTACCATGTGTCTTTGCATTTTTGAGATTTATGCGATTATGAGTGGTGATATAGTCTTGACTTGAATGATGCAAAGCATGTGAAAATGAGAGTTAGAAGTATGTTGAATTTAATGTTGCTGAGTTAGTTGTTTCAAACAGCTTGCTGCCCTCCATTGTACAGCCTCCATCCTTAGAATTAAAGATTTTGCCGGACCATCTTAAATATGCATATTTGGAATATGGTGAGAAGCTGCCTGTGATTATTGCTAAAAATTTGCAACCTAATCAAGAAGAAAAATTACCGCAGGTTTTGAGGCAGAATAAACAAGCCATCGGATGGACACTTGCAGATCTTCCTGGTATCAGTCCCTCCACATGCATGCATAGGATTTTGTTAGAGGAAGATACTAAACCAGTACGGCAGCCCCAAAGGAGACTGAACCCCCTGACTCTGGATGTGGTAAAAAAAGAAGTTACCAAGCTACTGCAAGCTGGCATTATTTATCCCATATCTGATAGTAAATGGGTGAGCCCCGTGCAAGTTGTTCCAAAGAAATCTGGGGTCACAGTAGTTGAAAATCAGAACAATGAGCTACTACCCACAAGAATTCAAAACAGCTGGCGGGTTTGTATTGATTATAGACGACTTAACCAAGCCACCAGGAAAAATCATTTCCCATTACCTTTCATTGATCAGATGTTAGAGAGACTAGCTGGCAAGTCGCATTACTGTTTCTTGGATGGATATTCGGGTTATTTTCAGATCCATATAACCCCAGAAGACCAAGATAAAACTACTTTCACTTGCCCATTTGGCACATTTGCATACAGAAGGATGCCTTTTGGTCTGTGCAACGCTTCAGGCACCTTTCAAAGGTGTATGGTAAGTATATTTTCTGACCTTTTAGAAAATTGCATGGATGTATTCATGGATGACTTTACTATCTATGGCTCTTCCTTTGATACATGTTTGGATAGTTTAACTCAGGTTTTGCATAAATGCATTAAGGCTAACCTTGTTTTGAATTTTGAGAAATGTCATTTCATGGTAGAGCAAGGCATAGTTTTAGGGCATATAATATCTAGCAAGGGTATTGAGGTAGATTTTACAAAAATAGATGTTATTTCATGCCTATCTTACCCCACATGCGTGCGGGAGGTTCGTTCTTTCCTTGGTCATGCAGGTTTCTATAGGCGATTCATAAAAGATTTCAGCAAAATTACTCTTCCACTATCCAACTTGCTACAAAAAGAAGTGGAGTTCTATTTTGACCAGAAATACAAGGATGCCTTCAATCACTTGAAGCAAGCATTGACCAGTACACCTATCATCCAGCCACCAGATTGGACACTCCCATTTGAGCTCGTGTATAATGCCTCTAATTATGCTTTGGGAGCTGTTCTTGCACAAAGGGTCTTCAAAATATCTCATGTCATCTCATATGCTTCAAGAACTTTAGATCCTGCACAAGTCAACTACACCACCACTGAAAAAGAACTTTTAGCAATTGTTTTTACTTTAGACAAATTTCGATCATATTTGCTTAGTTCTAGAGTGGTTGTGTTTTCAAATCATACAGCTCTGAAGTTTCTCCTGAAAAAGCTTGATGCAAAGCCTAGGTTGATTAGGTGGATTTTGCTCCTCCAAGAGTTCGATATTGAAATCCGTGATAAAAGTGGAGCGGAGAATTTAGTGGCTGATCACCTAAGCCGAATTGAAAGGGAGGCAGATACTTTTCCTATCCATGATGTCTTCCCTGATGAGCAGCTTTTCAAGTTGCAAGGTAACACTCCTTGGTTTGCTGATTTGATAAATTTCTTAGTTGCTGGTGTTTTCCTTGCACATTTTATTAGGGCTCAGATTGATAAATTAAAGAGTGAGTCAAAATATTATGTGTGGGACAACCCTTATCGTGGAAATTTTATAGTGACCAAGTCATTAGGAGATGCGTGCGATAATGAATTCCATTCTATTCTTAGCTTTTGTCATACACTTGCATGTGGAGGTCATTTTGGTCCCCAAAGGACTGCTAGGAAAGTTTTGGAATCAGGATTATATTGGCCCACTCTATTTCATGATGCAAATGTGATTTGTAAATCTTGTGATCAATGCCAAAGATCAGAAACACTTCTCGAAGGAATGAGATGCCCCATAAATCCTTATTGTTCTCGTGAGATTTTTGATGTATGGGGTATTGATTTTATGGGACCCTTTCTGTTTCTTTTGGTTTTGTTTACATTTTGCTAGTTGTTGATTATGTATCCAAGTGGGTGGAGGTGAAAGCTGCTCGGATGATGATTCCAAAGTTGTTGTGGATTTTGTTAGATCACGATTTTCTCGCAGTTTAGAGTTCCGAAGGCCATCATCAGTGATCAGGGTTCACATTTTTGTAATCGAAGCATGGAAGCTTTGATGAAAAAGTATGGGGTCTTGCACAGAATTTCTACACCTTACCATCCCCAAACTAATGGGCAAGCCGAGATTTCCAACAGGGAGATCAAGCAGATACTCCAGAAGACAGTTCAACCTAACAGAAAGGATTGGAGCAAGAGGCTTGAGGATGCTTTATGGGCTTACCGAACTACTTATAAGACACCAATCGGGATGTCTCCGTATCGGATTATTTTTGGAAAAGCCTGCCACCTGCCGGTGGAAATTAAGCATCGTGCATTCTGGGCGGTGAAAAGGTGCAACTTGGACCTAGATCAAGCAGGTATGGAGAGGAAGCTGCACGGTGCAAAGCAATTGGAGGAGATCCGCTTGGAGGCTTATGAAAGTTCCAAACTTTATAAGGAGAAGACCAAAGCCTTCCATGATAAGTTGATTCTGAGGAAAACATTTGAGATTAGTCAAAAAGTTCTCTTCTATAACTCCCGCCTCCGACTCATGCATGGCAAATTAAGGTCTAGATGGGATGGACCATTTATTGTTACTAAGGTTTTTCCTTCTGGTGCTGTTCAGATTAAAAGTGAGGTCACTGCCAAAGCTTTCATCGTAAATGGACACCGCCTTAAACAGTATCATGAACTTCCAGAGAATGCAGAAATGGAGGTGATGAACCTTCTCCATCCGCATTATGAATAAAAAAAAGAAAAAAAGAGAAAAAAAAATAGCTGTGTGCCCGACAATGAGGTAGGTAGTGACATTAAATTTTGTCACTCGAAAGCATGTGGAGGTCATTTTTTCTTCAGCAACAACAACTGCGAAAATCTTGCAGTATGGATTTTATTGGCCTACTTTATTCAAGGTCTGTTAAACTTTTTGCAAAAGCTGCAAAAATTGGTCAAAAAAGTTCTGCTTTGAGATTATCATCTACACCTACTCATTGGAAAATTGAGATCTAGGTGGCGCGGTTCTTTTGTTGTCAAACACGTGTATCCTCTAGGGCTGTAGATATTGAGGATCTTAGGAATGGTAATGCGCTTAAAGTTAATGGATAAAGACTCAACAATTCCTGGAAAACCAAGTTCTTGAGTTCTTTGTGTTACCGGTTAAGTGGCGGATATGGTACTTCGTGACTCTCAAGTCGGTTTATTTTTCAGTTTTCCAAAATAACTGAACCCTTATTCTCCTTCAAAATAGATGTCATTCTTTCAAACCTGAGCAAACATTTTCCTTCTCTTCCTCAAAATGCTCTGAGAAAAATCTACAAAGTTCGATGTGAAAGATTGAGACTGTTAATGCACAAAGGTATGCCAGAAGATGTACGCTGGATAATTGAAGCAAAGGTCCAATTAGCAGGTGAGTCCTCAATTTCATTTGACTCATATATGCCCGGTCTTGGAAAAAGTTCATATTCTAAAAGGAGAAGAGCAAAAAGGTTACAAGTCTGTCACAAATGTGGACGATGAAACTGTAACAAGTGATATCGTACTTTGGAGATGGTTTCCGCAAATAGAGAAGATAAAATTTTCTTCATTAAGAATGGACTAAGTAAGGAGTCATTAGATGATATCTTATTGACTCTTGAGACGCATCGTGAAATTCTTAAATTGTGGAATCTCTTCAAGGATGAAGAAAAACGCTACAGTCTTGGGAATCTGACTCTAAAAGACCCTGTTTGCCAATTTATAAGAAAATTGGATGGGAAGCTTGTCCTCGACTCATAGAAGACGTTTAAGCCGTTACTGGACGTTAAACCAGAGGCAGATGTGAGCCATATCCACAAACAATCTGTACGTATCATCCTCTTCTTCTTCTTCATGTCATCTTTCAAACAAAAAAAAAACAAAAAAAAAGAAAAGATTCTGTATTTCTTAAATTCAACCTTTTCTGACAACCATCAACCTACCCTTATAGGTGTAATTATTCCCCTTTCCATTCTTTTTCTTATTTAAACACCCCATTTTCTCCATTTTCCTTCAACTCAGAAACACTCAAAGAGATGAAGAGTATAGAATAGGGCATTCTATTCATAACCTCAAAAATGTCTGTGTTTTTTGTGGGTCGAGTTATGGGATGGGATTAGAGTTTGTAAACGCAGCTAGCACTCTTGGTCGATCACTTGCTGCGAGGAATATTCATCTTGTATATGAGGGAGATTATCGTGGGTTAATGGGGGCTGTATCACTTTCTGCTTTTATAGGAGGCAGTCAGGTTTTAGGTGTTATTCCTAAACCTTTAGCTGAAAATAACATCACTGGAAAGACAGTTGGAGAAGAAATTAGGTAACATCTATGCATGGACGAATGAAAACAATGGTTAACAATTCTGATGCATTTCTTATCTTATCAGGTGGTTTTGGTACTTTGGAAGAAATTTTTCAAATTGTCTCTTGAGCCAAACTGAACATCCACCATAAACCCATTGGTTTGTTGAATGTTAATAATTTCTTTGATCTTTTGTTATCTTTTCTTGACAAAGTTTGTGGAACAAAAATTTATCACTCCTTGGCAAAGACAACTTCTTATCTCTCGCCTCCACTATTGATGAGCTCATTGATAAATTAGAAGCTTTTGAGTATGTACCTGATAAGGTATTAGCTCAGATAGATTGGTCAACAGGAAGCAGCGAAGGAAGTAACAAGAAAAGAAAGCCAGATCTGACACTTTCTCTTTAATCTGTTTGATTTTATTGTACTTTGTTTCTGTTTAAATTTGTGTCAGCTTTCCCTAACAGGTAATATCTTCTATCCTTTACTCATCTATATTTTAACATTGAGGACAATGTTGTGATCTAGTTGGGGGGGAAGGATAGTTGACAAAAAAAAAAATATATTTTTGTTGTTTTGTTTGGAAAGTATGATATGATTGTCATGGACTTATTAAACCAATTAGTGATGGCAGAGTAAGGAGTAATTTTACTCTTGAGACGCATCTTAATTGGTGGCAGAGTAAGGAGTTTTTTTTAGATAGTAATTAATTAGTATTAAATTGTGGAAGTACTAAAATTTTATTATTTGATTTCTTTTCAGGGTCTGATATGGCACTGACAGTGTACTTCTTTTCTGCTTAGCGTTGATTCACTTCTTATCAGGTTGTGTTGCTCTTTTCTATATCTCTCTTTCACATTGAGGGCAATGTTATATTAAGTATTGGGGAGAGATTTTAGTATTTTTTTTGTTTTTTGTTTTGTTTAAAAGAAAAAAGGGTTCATTGCATGATTGAATAACTTTTCTCCCTTCTTGAACTGATATGCTTGGTGATGGATGATTGAATTGATAAATTGAGTTTGATGGATGTATACCTTGTGAGATTTTGAGCCTAATAGATGGATTTAACATTTATGCCATTCTCTTCTTTCTTGTGTGATTTTCACTCATGTTAATGACCACTCTAGAACTTGCTTTGATTCTTTTTTAGGCTACATTTTACTTGCATGCATGAACATGATTGAGGCCCTCTTTCTTAATTAGCTAGTTTAACCGAATAGCCAACCTTGTTTTCAATATGATATCAAGCACTTTTTTTTGACTTCTTAAAAATTCTCTGATTCCTGCCAACCTTGTATATTTTCCTTTACTTAACCCCTTTGAGCTTATTTGACCATTCCTTATTTCTAGCTCATTATGTGCTTTAAATAAAAAATCGTGTTCTTACTTTACCTTAAGGAATAAAAGAACATTAGCTTAGTTAATGGATGAGTTTTTGAACAAGTGTGGGGGTGTGTGTACAAAATGGTTGTTGAAAAAGAAAAGAGTGCCTAAAAAAAAAAAAAGAGGAAAAATGTATGTATATAGTTATGTTCATATATATATATAAAAAAAAGAAAAAAAAAAAAGAAAAGAAAAGGATTGGGAAATGAATATGCAAAAGGATATACATTAGAGTTGGGATGAACTTTTATGCTTGTTATTTGAACTCAGCCCTCATTTGCTTTTATTCCCTTTGGTATTTATCTTCTCATATCTATTTTATCCTCTTCTGTTACCTTGACCTCACTACAATCTTGAATAAAGTCCTCATGATTTGTGTGTGCATGTGTTTTGAGTAGTGGAGAAGTAGAAGATAAGCAAGCTTATGGTAGTGCAATTTTCATGGGTTGAATTGAGTGAAATACCTACCTTTTAAACACTTGAGAGATTAAGAGGGAATCTTGTGAAGATCTATCATTCTCGATTCATATTGAAGATACCTTGCTTGTTGGTTTGAGATATGGAGAATTGTTAACTCATGAATGTTTTGATCCCTTGAACCTTTGGTTGTTCTTCTTGATTGTAAAATTTTGGGCTCTTGAATGTCGTTGGAATTTAAATTTTTGTTAATCTCTTATGTTCTTGTTTTGGTCTTGAGTTTTGCCCAGGAGTGCAAAAAGCTAAGTGTGGGGAAATTTGATAATCACATATTTTATTCATTAAGAAACCCTTATGTTTAGTCATTTACACTCTCTATATTCTTAATTGATTGAGTTTGATATGATTTTGTGAGTTTGAGCTCAAATTGTTCCTAATTGAATATTTTCAGCATTATTGAGATTTGACACTGTTTCTGTATTTTGGCCATAACTTGAGTTCCTGATATCTGATAATCATGAATTTTACCTTGTAGGAAAGCTAAGAGGAAGCTCTACAATTTTGATGAAGAGCTCAAAGTCCTAAACAGATGTCTAAGGGACCTAAGTTTACATGGAAGTCAGAATATGGGTTCTGCCACTAGAATCCGAACGGTGTGCACTCATAAAATCATATCTCAAGCTGTAATAATGGAGATGGGCTGAAATTTGGATAGTTGATAGTTAAGATCCAAATAAACAACTTTCATGAAGAAAACTTTTTGAAAAAAATGAAGTCTAGTGGGTCAGTTTGAGCTTGCAAGTCGGAACAGAGGTGCTGAAGTTGGGTTTGAGTAACCTGCGGTATTTGGGTCATATCTTGGGCTATAGGAAGCCAAATTAGATGATCCAGATATGCATGTTATAGCCAAGACAAAGATCTACAACTTTCATGAATAGTACTTTTCATGGGTCTGAAGTATAGTTAGTCATTTTTGGCTTCCAAGTCAGATAAGAAATTTTCATCCTCAACAACCCACTCAACTACTTCACTCACCAACCCACTCAACTACTCCACTCACCAACCCTCTCAACTACTCTACTCACCAACCCTCTTAACTACTCTACTCACTAACTCTCTCAACTACTCTACTCACCAACCCACTCAATCACCCCACTCATCCACTCACTCCCATTTGTCATTTTGTTACCTTAGACTTCTATTAAAGACACCATTAGTTATCATGAAAGTAACAAGTTGTATTCTCCTTCATTTCTCTCATAGTTTCTTCATAGTTTCTCATAGCTTTTGTATACTTTGATGCTCCCCTTCATGTTAATGGAGGGTTAAGCTACTTTCGGTCAATTTAGAACTCTTGAAGAGATTGTGGTTTGGATTCTTGAGACCTTGGTTGTGTATTATATTTGATTTGTAATTGAATTCCTCATTTTTTCTTCTCTTTTTCTTCTTCTTGATCTTGAATGCATGAATGGTGATTCTATTTATGTTGATCTGATTTAATCTTGGTTTAAGATTAAGATTTATGATGAAATTTAGAACTGATTAATCTAAACTAATCACAGAATTGAAGATTGAGATTTATGATGAAACTTAGAACTGATTGATCTAAATTAATCACAGAATTGAAAAGGTTAGGTTACTGATTTGTGCCTAAGTTAATTGAATTCGGTACTTGAAATTAACATAGATCTTCATGAATGGTGTGATTGCGGATTTGTGTTTATCATTTGTTAATTGAATTCTAGACGATCGTCTAGTATGAATTCTGGATTTGATGCATAGATCTCGGTTAGATCCAAATTAACAATTCAATTGCGCTTCAAGTGTTCTATGAAGGGTCTATGATTGAATCCACCCAATCTTGGATAGGTTTCTAAATTGATTGCTCTTTAATTGTTATTTCTTCCTTTAATTTTGTTAAGTGCGATCTTAAACTGTCAAACCCCCCTTTGCTAAACTTTCACTTAATTTGATTAAATTGCATCTATAATCCTCATGGAGATGATCCGGTGTTGTCACTGTGCTACAAGCTTAGGTAATAACTTCGATTTTAATTTTGACTGAGCTCGGCGCTCATCACGGGGACCCCAAAACTAAAAGACAATGGGTGCGGGGACCCTGGAATTAAAAGACAATGGGTGCGGGGACCCAAAAACTTAAAGACAATGGGTGCGGGGACCCAAAAACTTAAAGACAATAGGTGCGGGGACCCAAAAACTTAAAGACAATGGGTGCAGGGACCCTGGAATTAAAGGACAATGGGTGCGGGGACCCAGAAACTGAAAGACAATGGGTGCGGGGACCCAAAAACTTAAAGACAATGGGTGCGGGGACCCTGGAATTAAAAGACAATAGGTGCGGGGACCCGGAAACTGAAAGACAATGGGTGCGGGGACCCAAAAACTTAAAGACAATGATTTTGCAAATGCATGTGATGCTAGAGACGATGCATGTCATATCAGTAGTGATGCTTGAAGGCAGTGCATGTAATGCCTAAATGATGCATGCCGCAATGGATATCCTACTATAGAGATTCTCATGAACAAATTGAGTAAGCAATTTTTTATTTTTTGCTTTTTTTGTTTTTTTTTGTTTTGTTTTGTTTTTTTTTCAGAGCTTTGATTGAGTCACTCTTAATTCCACAACCCTTAAAGACTTTTCCCACACCAGGATCGAGATTGAACAGTAACATTCGTTGATTGGCCTTATGATTTGCCTGATGATTCTTACTTTTCTCATCAACTCTTGTCAGGATTTCATTGCGTTTCCCATGGCCTTCGAGATTGTTAAAGCAAATCTAAATGCTTTTGCCATATTGTCACATATTTCACATCTCAATATAGAACTATCATAAAAATGCATATTAAATCAATAATAGGTTGCAACAAAAAGGGATTATCATTATAGACAGGAAAAGTACAAGAAAGGCAGTACAAATGAGACTCGAATTGAAAAAGTTTACAAAAGAAATGTTGGGGTGGAATTTTCCAACTCTTCCATGATGCTCTCTTGGATGATCAGTGCTAACTTCCCATGTCCGCGACCTTGAACATCCCCTTGTCTGTTTCTAAGAATATGATTTGACCCAACTTTTACATATTGGGAGTGTCTCCTGACAAGACTTCGCATATTCAAACTGCCCCGGTTCGGCCCAGATATTCTCAAACTGCCCCAGTTTGTGACTTGAGGTATGTTCACTTCTTCGGATGTATCAAGTACCATTTTTTAACCCTAACTTTTGCCTAGGTCGCTCTTCCGAGTTTTTAACCTAGCAGGTCGCTCTAACTTTTGCCTAGGTCGCCTTTTCAGGTTTTCAGCCTAGTGAGCCATTTTTCTTTTTCTTTTTTTTTAAGCATAGTACATTTTGACTGCATATGAATTTACGGGAAGTGGTAGATCTTCGCCATCCATGTTTGTGAGAATCAAAGCTCCTCCTGAGAAGGCATTTTTTACGACATAAAGTCCATCATAGTTTGGAGTCCATTTTCCTCGAAAATCCTTTTGAATGGGAAGGATCTTTTTGAGTACTAAGTCTCCTTCTTGAAACTGTCGAGGACGCACCTTTTTCGCATATGCCTTCATCATTCTCTTCTGGTAAAGCTGACCATGACATAGTGTGGTTAATCTCTTTCCTTCAATGAGGTTCAACTAATCAAGTCGAGTCTGGACCCATTCGGCTTCTTCTAGTCCTGCCTCCATCAGCACCCTTAATGATGGGATTTCTATTTCAATAGGGAGTACCGCTTCCATTCCATAAACCAAAGAGAAA
The DNA here is from genome assembly GCA_029884595.1 of Ormosia semicastrata. Classification (NCBI taxonomy): domain Eukaryota; kingdom Viridiplantae; phylum Streptophyta; class Magnoliopsida; order Fabales; family Fabaceae; genus Ormosia; species Ormosia semicastrata. The sequence continues at coordinate 7,199,817 of JAQQTO010000030.1, forward strand.
GGGGTTACCCCAGTTGAAGTACGAACGGACGTGCGATAACCATGCAGTGCAAATGGTAGCATTTCATACCAGTCTTTGTATGTTACAACCATCTTCTGGATGATCTTCTTGATATTCTTGTTTGCTGCCTCAACTGCCCTATTCATCTTCAGGCGGTAGGGTGAGGAATTGTGGTGCTTAATTTTGAAATTCTCACACATCTCTTTCATCATCTTATTATTCAGATTAGTGGCACTATTTGTAATAATCTTGCCTGGCAAACCATAACGACAAATCAGCTCCCTTTTGACAAACCTGACCACTACACTCCTGGTGACATTGGCATAAGAAGCGGCTTCGACCCATTTTGTGAAGTAATCAATTGCAACCACAATGAAGCGATGTCCATTTGAGGCCCTTGGTTCAATGGGTCCTATGACATCCATTCCCCACATCGAGAACGGCTAAGGTGCCGTTAAAACATTCAAAGGTGTTGGTGGCATATGAACCCTATCAGCGTATGTCTGGCATTTATGACACTTTTTCACATAGTTGAAACAATCAGTCTCTATTGTCAACCAATAGTATCCCGCCCTTAGTATTTTTCTTGCCATTGCATGCCCATTTGCATGAGTTTCAAAAGAACCTTCATGAACATCTTTGATGATCTTCTCTGCCTCCGTTGCATCAACGCATCTTAGCAACATCATATCATGGTTCCTCTTGTAAAGCACTTCCTCATTTAGAAAGAAACCCATTGCGAGTCTTCTGAGGGTCCTTTTGTCATTTTCTGAAGCATGTGGAGGGTACTCTCTGCTTTTGATGAAGCATTTGATGTAATGATACCACGGTTTCCCATCTGGTTCCACTTCTATCATTTGAAAATATGTCGGTTGGTCACGACTTTCCATTTTTATAAGCGGTAAGTCCCTATCCTAACTTACTTTGAACATTGATGACAATGTGGCTAGGGCATCAGCCAACTGATTATCTTCTCGAGGGATATGATGGAATGTAACTTCGTTAAGTTATTCAATTAACTCCTTGATGTAGGCATGATAGGGGATTAATTTGGCATCTCGAGTTTCCCATTCTCCCTTTAGCTGATGGATGACCAAGGCAGAGTCCCCATATACCTCAAGAACTTTTACCTTTGAGTCTACTGCTGCTTGGATTCCCATGGCACACGCTTCATACTCAGCTATGTTGTTTGTACAGTCGAAGCACAACCTAGCAGTGATTGGGATGAAATTATTTTTAGGGGAAATCAGTATGGCCCCAACTCCATGCCCTAGTGAATTGGAAGCTCCATCAAACAACAAAATCCATTTTTTTGAGGGTTTTTCTTCTCTAAACAAATCCATTACATCTTCATCAGGGAACTCACATTGCATAAACCCATAATCTTCCACTGGTTGACTAGCCAAGAAATCTGCCAGAGCGCTGCCTTTGACTGCTTTTTGCGTGACGTAGACAATGCCATATTCTGGTAACAAAACTTGCCAGCGTGCAATCCTCCCAGTGAGGGCAGGTTTTTCAAAGATGTACTTGATCGGGTCCATTTTGGACACTAACCAAGTGGTATAACACAACATGTACTGCCTTAACCGGTGGGCTGCCCATGCCAAGACGCAGCATGTGTGTTCCAACAATAAGTATTTTGCCTCATAATTGGTAAACTTCTTACTCAAGTAATAGATGGCCTGCTCTTTTTTTCCAGTTTCATCGTGCTGTCCCAGTACACAACCCATGGATTCATCCAACACAGTCAAGTACATGATGAGAGGCCTTCCTGGCACTGGAGGTACCAAAACTGGGGGTTCTTGCAGATACTGCTTGATCTTCTCAAATGCTACCTGACAATCCTCATTCCACTCTACTGTCTGGTTTTTACGCAACAACTTGAAGATTGGCTCACATGTTGCAGTCAACTGGGATATAAACCTAGCAATATAGTTCAGCCTTCCCAAAAACCCACGAACTTCTTTTTCAGTGCGAGGAGCTGGCATCTCTATGATTGCTCGAACTTTGTCTGGATCAACTTCTATCCCTTTCTCGCTAACCACAAACCCCAAGAGCTTGCCTGATTTTACTCCAAAAGTGCACTTAGTAGGATTCAATCTGAGCCTGAACTTTCTTAATAGTTCAAAGAGCTTTTACAGATCGGTTATGTAATCTTCTTCTGTTTTTGACTTTGCAATCATGTCATCCACATAAACTTCTATTTCTTTGTGCATCATGTCGTGGAACAATGCCACCATCGCCCTTTGATAAGTTGCTCCGACGTTCTTCAATCCAAATGGCATTACTTTATAGCAAAAAGTTCCCCACAGAGTGATGAATGTGGTCTTCTCCATATCTTCAGGTGCCATCTTGATTTGATTGTATCCTGAGAAACCATCCATGAAGGAGAAGAATGCATGTTGAGCCATGTTGTCCACCAAAACATCAATGTGAGGTATAGGGAAGTTGTCTTTAGGGCTGGCCCTATTCAAATCTCTATAGTCAACGCGCATTCGCACCTTCCCATCTTTTTTTGGGATAGGGACGATGTTAGCAACCCATTGAGGGTACTTTACAACAGCAAGGAAACCTGCATCAAACTACTTTTAACCTCCTCTCTAATTTTTAGTGACATCTCTGGCTTCATTCGTCTCAACTTTTGCTTGACCGGAGGACATTCTGGTTTTAATGGCAATTTGTGCTCAACTATGCCAGTATCTAAGCTAGGCATATCTTAGTATGACCAGGCGAATACATCACAATAATCAGATAAGAGCTTAACCAACTTGCTTCGCTCATCTTCTTTCATGGTAGTGCCAATTTTAACTTCTTTTTTATAGTCCTCCGTCCCTAAATTAATCAGTTCAGTTGGCTCTTCATGGGGTTGAATTTCCGTGGCCTCTTGTTTCATTAATCTCATTAGTTCAGGAGAGGGTTCCCAATTGTCATCATTATCCTCATCAACATGATTAACGGGATGCTCAAAATCGTACAATGGGGTCATAGCACTATCATTTTCAAGAGAGTCACTTTCAGATTTGCATTTATTGGTGTTAACACAAGTAAAAAAAAAGGGTAATGAATAAAGGTTAATGAAATGGTCGAGCAAAAAGCTAAAAAAAAGAAAAAAGAAAAAAAGAAATAGCAAGATAATTTGAAAATGCATTTATTAATAGTAAATATTGAAATGAAAACATGTGAGCCCGCTTTCACAACACATTATCCTAAAGCCTTGGGCAGAGCTAAAGGATTAGTATTACAAAATTACTTTGAATCAATTTCACAGGTCATGGGAAAATCAACGCTCTCCCAATTGTTGAGTTCTGCATCTGGGGAGCAAGGGTACACCAAGTTGACACCATGATTGACGGATTAGTCGTCTTCGATAGCGGTCACTTGGTTTAGAAACACTAATCCCGCACTTCGAAAGTTTCGTCGGATGTCACAGATGGGGATCCCCTCAGCTTTAGGCTCCCGATTTTCCAACCTAGCCAACCTCCTCTCTCTTTTCTCTTCTAGGACCCTTCTTTTGTCTGCTTTGGTGGGTTTATACCCTAACCCAAATCTGTCTTTGTTTTCGCAGGGTGCCCAGAATTTCACGATGCCTTGTCCATTCATTCCTAGTCCTCTTCCATATTGATATCCTTTTCCAAGCATTACCTTAGCTATCATCATGGATGCATTAGATGGCCGAGGCTTCAGACCTTGAGCTCCTTCTTCCACATAGGTGGCATTGACAATCTCTAGCGCTTGGAACGCGGTTTCAAGAGCTTTTTCTGCAGCTTCAATATAAGGAGTGTCCAATGGCTTGCTCACCTGCAGGTCCTCTTCGCCAAAGACAGTAATCATCTTATTATCAACTATGAATTTTACTTTTTGGTGCAAGGTAGAAGGCACAGCTCTAGCAGAATGAATCCATGGTCGTCCTAAGAGACAATTGTAGGATGACGTAATGTCCATCACTTGGAAGAGTATATTGAAAGTGCAAGGACCAATTTGAACTGGTATTTCAATCTCCCCCATGACTTCTCTCCTGGTGCCGTCAAATGCCCTTACTATCATCGTACTTGGTTTCATGCAACTTCCATCAAAAGGCAACTTGGACAGGGTTAATTTTGGCAACACGTTCAAGGAGGAACCGTTGTCAATGAGCACTCTAGCCATTATATGCTTTTGACATTTGACAGAAATATGCAGTGCCTTGTTGTGCCCCATTCCTTCAGCTGGTATCTCATCATCAGTGAAAGTGAAATAATTATCAGCAGTAATGTTGCCAATAATACCACCTAACTTGTCAGCTGTAATGTCATGAGAAACATGAGCCTGATTCAGTATTTTCATCAATACTTTTCTATGCGATTCAGAGTTCATCAATAAGGACAAAAGCGATATCCTTACAGGGGTGCGATTCAGCTGATCTACCACTCTATATTCACTTTGCTTGATAAACTTCAAGAACTCATAAGCTTCTTCATCCGATACCTCTTTTTTGTACTCCTTCAACTTTTCCGGACTTTCTTTTTCTTTTGCTTCGTTCCCAATGGAAGTCTCCCCTATCTTGACTTTGCCTTTACGATTCCCATTTTCTTCTTCTTCTTGGTCCTTTCGTAGCTCCTCAGGAGTGTATATGCGACCACTCCGGGTCACTCCCCCAATCCCTAATATATTAGTAACAATAGAAGTCGAACCAGATACAACTTTCGACTTATCATTCGTGGGATTGCTTCTAAGGACCTGCACATTATAATTCCTTGGCATGGCTCGGATGTCTTTGAAGGGAAAAGGACTGGGAACTTGAATGGTGATAGGTTTCGGGCCACAAGGGGATGGCGCATATGCAGCTTCAGTATAATAGACAACCAACGGTTTGATAGCCGGATTTGCAATGGAAGGGACTAGAGAGTTTACGGCTTCCTGACCTTCTTGCAATTGTGGAATAGCACACTTATCCACCATGTTTATGCCACCATTATCCCATAGATGACCTATTTGCACTAATTGCGTATCCATTAGATCTTGGAGGATTTGTCTGAACTCACCACATTGCTCGATAGAATGCCCCACATTCCCATGGAGATTGCACATTATTTTACCTTTGTCGTCTCATTTCTCTTCAATATGAGCTTCCATCATCCCATATTTGTACAGCTCTTTAAAGATAACCCTCATGGGGGTCTTGACATCTGTCGCTTGTCTTATGAGCTGCTGGGCAGAACACTCCTCTATAGCATTTACTGTGGGATTCCCATGGTTTGGTAAAGGATTGTGACCAACACTAGGAGTATTTGCTTTGAAATTCAACCACTTAGTATCTATTATGTCTTGCACCTTAAACTTCAGCGTTCTGCAATTCTCTGTGGAATGGCCTGCAGCCCCCGCATGGTAGTCGCACTTGGCATTTGGGTCAAATCCTTTAGGGTATGGGCGTTCAACTGGCTTCATCGGGCAAGGAGCCAAGAGAGAGTTACGGATGAGCTGGGGTAGCAGCTCAGTATAAGTCATAGGGATTGGGTTAAGATGTTTCCTTTCTTGGCTATATGGTGGTCTTCTTTGGTTTGTGTTTGGGTTTTAGGTCCATGATTGAGCTTGTTGAGGCGGTAAGGTAGGGGGTGTCTGGTATTGATTAGGATATGGCGTTTGATGAGGCCTCATTGGGTGGTGAGGTTGAGGATGAGGAATATGTGAAGCGTTGGCGACATGAGGGTGATATGACTGGGGATATAGAATCGGTGGAGTAATGGGAAAGTATGGGTGGTAAGGTGCGAAAGGAGTCTGGAAGGATGGTTGATGGTTCACAGGTGTTTGACTATATCTCTCTCGGGTGAAGTTTCTCTGGTCAAAGGTAACAGCATGGGTTTCTCCCTCTCTTTTCTTCCCCATCGGGGGCCTCTCGGCATTGAATGTTCCTGTTGAACTTTCAACGATCTTCCCACTTCTCATTCCTCCCTCAACTCTTTCTCCAATAATGACCATGTCTGAGAAATTTGATGACACACTCCCTATCATTTTGTCATAAAAAGGTGATTGCAGAGTGTCAATGAACGTAGCCACCATTTCTCTTTCTGTCAATGAAGGCTCTACTTGAGCAGCCATTTCTCTCCACGTCTGAGCATATTTCTTGAAGGTCTCAGCATCCTTCTTAGCCATATTCTGCAATTGTAGTCTATCCGGTGCCATATCGATGTTATACTTATATTGCTTCAAGAAAGCATCAGTCAAGTCTTTGAAACATCGTATATAGGCACGCTCAAGATGCGTGTACCAATTCGAAGCTGCCTCAGTTAGGCTGTCTTGAAAGAAGTGGATTAACAACTTGTCATCGTGAGCATGCGAAGCCATCTTGCGGATGTACATGGTTAGGTGGTTCTTTGGACAAGTAGTTCCCATGTACTTGTCGAAATCTGGGACTTTAAACTTAGGAGGAATCACCACATTCAGGACAAGACAGAGCTCTGAGGCATCCAAAAGACCATAGCCACTTGCCCCTTCAATGGCTCGTAGTCTTTCTTCAAGAATTTTCCACTTCTCTCTGGACTGGAGATTTTCCACAGAGGAATTCAACGGGTATTGTGGCATGATGGTGGGAACAGAATGTTGCCCCAGTGGGGTTCCACTGGCATGTGGTTGAGCTGCACTTAAGGAGTTTAAAATAGGCATGCTGCTGTCCGGAGGATTGGCAGTTTGCGGTGGTACAAAACCGGGAGGGAGACCATATGGCGGGATGAAGAAAGGGTATGGATGTTGTGTTGGCGGGGGTTCGTTGACATTTGACTGTGTGGCTTGATTTTGGGTAAGGTTCGAGGGATTTGAAGTTGGGGACACTGTTGGCATGTCATTATTGGGGGAACTAGTGGCTAATGGTGGTATATAACCTGGAGGGAGGCCATACGGGGGGAAAGACGCCCCTTGGTTACCCTGTGAACTGGCGACTGAAGGTTGAGTGGTGCCGTTTGGGCAAATGGTGAGCGGCATCGTAATCCCTTGAGGATTAAAGCCTTAGTATTGCAGGGGGAACGCAGCGAAACCAGGCGGGCAAGGAGGTGTGGCCGGATGTCCTTTATTTGTCACTGAGGGATTCCCATCTGTGCTCCTTCTACTCTCCATAGACTGTAACATTTCCATAATCTTGGACATTTGCTCCCTAAGCTGGTTCACTTCATCCCTCAAATCTTGAGTCTGCTCTATCTCATCCATGATCTTTGCTTGGGAACGAGTCCTGTAAGGGTGTCGTGGAAGCTGTTTTCCTGCTATAGTGTCTACTTTTCTGCTTGAGGAAACATGATGCGATTATTAGTATTGACTGAACCAAAATGACAAAATGCATGTATGCAAAGCACTGATTATTTATGCCGATGTTTTTTTATTTTTTTTATTTTGACAGATAAATATGATTCTGCATGCAGTTCCTTGTTAGCGAAGGGAACAAGTTTGCGCCCTGTAAGGATACTTAGTGACCGTGGAAAGGTTCGCACAAACATTCGATAGCAAGGCAAAATCCCTACATTTAGCACTAGGGCATATCGCTCCTTAGGCAAAAATGTGGTTGATGGTAAATCCAAGGGAATATTCATTCCTCAATGGACACCATTCACTGGCAATGCAGACGTAGGACCAAACTCCCCATACTTTCACTCAAGGACAAATCGTCTCGAGGCAGAAATATGGTTGACAATTTATTCAAGGAAGAATTCACACCTCAATGAATAATATCTTGATAAAAAGATAACAAGATTGATATTTGAAACAAAACACAACATTGAGCATCCATTTTCATTTCAAACTTCAGAAGTATAAGATTTAGTTCCCACAAAATGTAGCACAATTACATCAACAACTTCATTTGCATTTTTCTAAAAACCTTAGCAAGACCTCGACAATACTTCATAAAATCAGCAATCTTTGATGGTAATCGTAACCAGGGGTTTATGTGAGCCTGAATGTCTGCTTCTTCGAAATGAGTAATCAGTTGTGTGGTGTGATATCGTAAGCTATCAGATATGTCTTCAAATTTCTTCTTCTATTCCTCTTTTTCAGCCCTTTGGTCTTGTGCTACTGATTGCCACACTTCTGCCCATTCTTCTTTTTGCCTCAATAGTCTTTGGGCTTCAAGTCTCCACTGCTCATGGTCTCGCCCTAACTCTTGAATTTTGAGCTTCAAATACCCATTCTTTTAGTTTGCTTTCAAGAGTGCATCATGATATTTGGTAGCTAATGCTCGCCCTTGGTCTGAGTGGCACTTCGCCTTAGTCAGAGCTTCTTGTAAGACTTGCATTCTACGATCTTGTACCCTAGCATTCGCCTCTAACTTTTCTTTCTCTTGCAAAACCAATGCCATTGTCTCTTCCTGAGCACTTATCTTTGCTCGTAATTCATGAACTTCTGTTGTGGTCTTTTCAAATTCTATCTCCTTTCCTTTCCTTGCCCTTTTTGCTCGGCTTGAGGTCCCAGCCATATCTGCACACGCATCTTTTAAATATTCAACTTCATCAGCTAGCTTCTGGCATCGACTCTGGTGGATGACTACTTTTAACTCAGCGGCTTCCTTTCCCTGTTCCAAGACTTTCATTTGTGCTTTTAGTCTTTCAATCTCGGTGGCCATTTGAGGTATGATTTGAGGATGACCCTTATCATCTGAAACTGTCTGGGGGATACTATTCTGTACCCTTCTTGCCTTTCTCCATTGCAAGTATTCAGGGGTACAAACCACCACATGCTTCCCTAATTCCTTTGTTCGTGCCATATGAATATTCTTCCAAGCATCTCTAATCTCTTTTTCTTGTTTAGTAGTGCTTCCATCTTGCTGGTATAAGAAGCTGAATCCTTCAAGTTGCTTTTCATTGGGCACATATTGAGTCCATCAGAGTTGCCTAAGCACAAGGATTGGCGCGTATGATACACCACCTCTAAGGCTAATCAAAGGAACATTAGGAAAGTCACCACAGCTAAAAACTATCTCTTCTCCATGATACCACGGGCATACCCATTTAAAAGAATCTGGCCCCATCCTCACGAACTCATTCTTCCATTCATAAGCTTTTTGTGGTTTCACTGGTATGCGACCAAAATTCCTCAACGGGTCAGGTAGGAGTCCCAAGCGATTCTGTACATCCATATGCATCATGATCCAAACGTACAACATATGTGTACAGCATCGAATCTTTCCACCACCCTTTTGATGACAGATTTCCATCGTCAAGAAAGTGTCAGTAAGAATAGCAGGGACTGGATTTGCTTTATACTTCTCAAACTTGAAGAATACATCCATTGCTGCTTGATCTACCATATCTAAGGTAAATGGGAATAACACTAACCCAAAGATGGTTAAGGCCAGTGTTTTGTTGAAGAAGTCCCACTTTCCTTATTGTGCTAGATATTGAAGATGTGCTTCTAGGTAACTTTTCTTCAAGCCTTCTGTTCCTCCCCTCTTTTCCATGCCCAATTGACTTGTTGGAGCCCCTATCAATTCTGCTATCTTCCCTACTGATAATACCCTCCATAAAGATAAACATTTGGGAGTTTGTTCATTGGAAGCCTCAACATGATTACATACTCCTCTATGGTTGGTGTAATGTCCAAGTTAGGTAGCTCGAAACATTTGAGAGAATGGTTCCAAAATTGAGCAAGGCCACTCAAGATGGGCTCCTCAACTGTAATGCGCAGCAAATCCAGAATCTGCCCGTAACTGCTTGAGAACTCTGATCAAGCCTTAGAGGTCATTTGTTGAGTAACGTCCCTCACATACCTCAGATCACTGCCATTTACTGTAACCCTTATACTCCTTTTGAGGTCGACTGCATTGCTGGAGTTCTGTCCTTGATATGTTTCTTCCATTCCTTGCTATTGACGAGTACTAACCTTTCCACTTTGCCAAGAAAACTCACCCTAAAAAGGAAGTAATGAAGGGAACGTGTAAGCAAAACCAAAAAAAGAGAATGCACCCTAAGGATACCTCTCGTCGAGGTAACTCTAAAGAAAATGTATTAACAGTCTAAATGGAGAAGCCCTCACAGGGTCGTAAACCCAAAAGGTGCCTAGCCTTTTTTTTTTCTTCTAAATGCTGAGATTGTTATGAAAATGCAAGACGATGTGTATTTTGTTCTATTAACCATGACAAATTTTTTTTTTTTTTTTTATGAAAATGCAAGAATGAATGAAAATGCAAGCCATGAAAGTGCAAGAGGATGTATATTTTTATTTATTTAAAAGAAAGTGATAAGGAAAGACATGAGAGGTAGATGGATAATGAATGATGAAAAAGAAAAAAGAAAAGCTAGGAACGAAAATGCAATATCATGTATCTTTTTTTTCTTTTTTGTTGAATTTTTTTTAACCAAAAGGATGCATGGATGAATGAATGAGGAATAGATGGATAATGAATAAAGAAAAAGAAAAAAAAAGAAAAGTTAGGAATAAAAATGCAATATCATGTATCTTTTTTTTGTTGAATTTTTTTTTAACCAAAAGAATGCATGGATGAATGACATGAGGAATAGATAAGGAAAAAGTAATTTGTGTCCTAATCAGGTGTAACCTAAAGAGATGGATGACTCTAAATTATGTTCAATCTACTAGTGCAAGGTTTTTAGGACAGATCTATCTTCTAAAAAGTCATGGTCCTCAGATTGCCCCCATCTCGAAAGATAAGGACCCAACTCATGAATTAATCACAAGTAGGGATAAACCCTCTCAATATGAGTAGTCTATGATACTGGTAACAATCTGAGTAGTGTCTCGACAAATGTCAAGTGAGCATAAAGCTCCTCAATAACAAAAGTCGAGACCCTTCCTACTCCTCGGGTTCGCACAGACTCGGGTATAGAGCCCAAAAAGTGTGTGAGGTAAGTGATAGTGACGTGTGTGAAGGAGCATACAAACTTGTACAAAAACTTAAAAGACAAAACTACCCCCAACTTGCAAAACATATATACAACAGCCAGCCAACAATCGTCTACCCTAGGGTTTTAACAATTAAGTACAAAATATATATATACAAGTCACAATATACATGAAATAATGCTATAGATATTTATACCAAAGTACTAAATAAAATACATTTACAAACAAATAAGAAAACAAAAACAAAGACAAAGAGGGTAACTAAATAAATAAAAGATTATTAAAAATTTGCACAACTAATAACAACAGGCCAGACTCTCCAAATGCCCCTAGTGGAGTTGCCAGCTGTCGCAACCGGGATCGCGACGGGATGATTGAAAAAAGATAAAATCAATGAAGTCGCCACCAATGTTTATTTAAATTAGGAAAACATTAGAAAAACCTTTTAATCAGGCAACCTGGTCTTTTGAAAATGAATTTGGATTCGGGAGTCGATTACAGGTAGGGAAGGTATTAGCACCCTACACTGCCCGTTCTATGAACGGTACCTTAAGTTAGTTGTGTAAATTTTAATAATATCAAATATATTTATTTTTACCCCTTTTTAGAAAAAGACTTTATAACTAAATTTTATTTTTTCATTTTTTTTATCTTTATTTTTATATTTTTTAAAAAATAGGAAATAACCAAATTGTGAAAATTTAAATTTTGGCTTGACAGAAATAGATTTATGCTCCTACGTATCTCCTGGTGCAATGGAGAACTCAAAGTCACGTAGTTCTTTAAAAAATGATTGTGGGTTGGTTGATTTTAATTAAGAAAGATTTTGAAAAAGGGATTTTGTTTGAAAACAAATCCATTCTTGCACGAGGTTCAAGTTAGCACCAGGCTACTCAATAAACCCTTATGATTCAAATGACATTGAAGATAGCATCCGCTATTCAATCACCATCATTGATCATTGCATGGATTAAAAGATTTTTATTTTATTTCAAGGCATGCACAAGGACAAATAAATACACACAATTTTCCATGAGTTAGATAAATAATAATAAAAAGCAAGATTAAACATGAACATCTCAAATCAAATCACGTTAGACAAAATTTTTTAGATTTTGTTTTATTTATTTTTTACTTTTTATTAGTCACAAAACACAATATAAGACATACTACTAAATAAAGTAAACATCAAACAAGAATTAATCTCAAATGATAAACAATTAAACTCAAAATGCATTTTTTGATTTTTTTTTACTTTTTCACTAATCACGAAACACAATATAAAACATATCATTAAATAAAACAAACACTATAAAAAAATCTTAAATGACACAAACAATTAAACTCAAACTTTTTTTATTTTCATTTTTTATTAAAAAAGGGGTAATTTTAAGTTAAAATGAAATTTGTTGGCCCATGTGCTTTTCCTTCATTTTGACACAAAAAAAAAAAAGTAGCAACGCAGAAAATGTTCTGGAAATGCCATCCAAGAACATACCAAGAGATGGAGATGTTGCAAGTCCAATAGTGAAGCAAAATGGTGTCGCGGGCTCCGATGGTGGCCTGAGACAGGACGCGATGGAGTGGAGACGGCGTGGGAGGTGGCTAGATGCGTAGTGCAACGCGGTTGGGGTGGCCGGTGGAGCTCTGGAGAGGTGGTGGCGAGACGTGGTTGCAGATCCGATTTCGCATAAGGAGAGCGAAAGAGAGAGCATCGCCGGCGGTTCTCGGTACAACGACGACGGTTGCGGGGTAGCGGTAAAGGATCACGGTGAAGGATGATGCGGTGTGGACGGCTGTTTGGAGTGACGATGTGGCGCGATTCCGGGGTGCCGCGAGGAGTCGGGAGCCGGGGTTGAACCAGTCGCGGTGTCTTGGGCTAACCGTGAGCTCGGGCTGGTGCGATGGCTCACCGACGAGAGGAGGAGGCAGATCTGGGCTCGGATCTGGCCGGCGTCGGGTTGGTTGGGTAAAAAGAGTTGTTGAGTGGCTAACCGGATCTGGTGGTCTTGGAGCAGAGGCTCACAGTGATGGGGAAGAGAGCGGACAGTGGAGGCACGATTGGAGTTGCGATGGGTTGCTATGGAGGTTCACGGTTGGGAGTTTGGAATGGGTGAGGTTGTGTAGGCTGGGCTATGCGATCTGCGGCGCAAGTCACGTGGAAGATGATGGTGGTGAGTTGTGGATCTCCGGGTTGCGGCACCGAGTGTGAGGAGGTGATCCAGGTGCTTGGGAAGGTCGTGGGTGGCTGGGACGTGGTGGCTATCTTTGTGTGGTGGTGGTTGTGGGTGTTGTGGTTGTTGATGATGGTTTTGGGCTCTTTGTTAGAGTGTGGTTTAGGTGACAAAGGATGGTGGTGATGAAGGTGAAATGATTAAGCTTGGTGAGTAGTTTTGTTAGTGATTTTGGTTCGGTGAGGTGGAGGTTGTTATGTGGTGTTTGGGAAAGATAATGTGGTGGTTGGAGATTGAAGATGAGGTTACAGTGGAGTTTGGTTCTTTGTTACTGTTTATTAGGCATATGGTGGCTATAAAGGTTGGGATAAATTTGATGGTAATTATTGATGGTTGATGGGCACGATTTGGATGGGTGAAGATGCTGAGAAGGGAGTGGTGGTCCTGATTAGGCTTACGGTTTTGGAGTGGAATGTGGTTGAGGATGGAAGGGTGGTGAGGCTACGGAAGGAGGTGATTCATGGTGGTATGGTTAGGGGAATAAAGAAAAAAGTTCTGTGTGTGCAGGTCACTTGGTTGTGGGAGATGGGGATAACAAAGGATGGAGGTGGAATTTTTGTAAAAAAAAATGATGGAGGTGAAGATCAGTGATGTTGGTGTTATCTCCGAAGGTGAGGAATTGATCCTGGAGCCTCTCTTCTCTTCTGCCTTCCCCCTTTTCCTTTGCATCTAAAATTTTTTTTTTTGGAGGCCTCCCCCTTGTCTGAGATGGAGAGGCTGCCAGGTTGACTGACTTGGGTCACCCTAACACTTCCTCATTTGTGTTTCTTTGCCCCTCTGCTCCAAGCTCCTCCTTCTCCAATGCTTGCCGCCCTTCCCCATCCATGATAGGCAACTCCCCAAGGTGTGCGCAAGGAGTCTTTGAAGAGCCGGTGACACACATGGCCATGCAAAGCTGTGTTTTTTCTTTTTATTTATTATTATTATTTTTACTGTAGCAACAGAAGGGATTTGTATTATTTATCTTTTGTTTTTGTCTTTTTTTTATTATATTTTTATTTTTGTTTGCACAAATAAAATAAACTAGAATAAAAACTGACCAAGAAAACAAAATGCTCACAACACTGCAATTAAACATTAATCATTGATTAAGACAAAAATTTTATGGACAAAATTAGGTATCAACACCTTCCATGAGTGTTTTCTCAATTATAACCCTAAAATGTATACATTCGTTAGTTACATGACCGATAATATTATGAAACTTGCAATATTTTCGGTCTTTAATTTCATCAGGCTTTAAAAGCCTATGACTATCCGACAACTTGATTTGCTTGTCTTTTAACAAAACATAAAAAATTTGGTCGGCTTTTGTAATATCAAATGAATATATTTTTCTATTAACATAACTCATTTTCTCCTTATTTCTTGTAGGCTGTAGAGCCTGACAAACATAAGGAAGACCATTTTTTAACTCATCAAGGTTTACTTCAAATTCATCAGGACTTGTAACTACTTCGTCGGATTCTTCTAATCCAACAAAGTTGATTTTCTCTCTTTTAAGAAATTCTTTTGCCTTTGTAACTTTTCAGTCTTTAATTGCTCCATTTGCCTGACTTTCTCTCCTAACTGAGCTAAATCAACAATGTGTTGATTGACAAGTTTCTTCCTGACATAATAATACAATCCTCCAGTGGCTATCTTAACTATTTTCGCTTTAGGGATAAGTGTGAAACACCTACTTCTCATTTGTCTGAATCTAGCCAGGTAATCATCGACAGATTCATTATACATTCTTTTAATGTTAAATAAATCTGTCAGACTAACTTTCATGTCACCTTTGAAATATTGGTCATGGAAACTTCTTTCCAACTGTACCTATGAATGAATAGAGTTAGGTCTCAAAGTGGAAAACCAAGAAAATGCATTTTTTATGAGTGAACTAGGAAAAAACCTCATCTTTAGGCTCTCTACATTTACTAATTCACTCATCTCTATTGTATACCGTGCAATATGCTCGACGGTTGACTCCCCATTTTCTCCAAAGAATTTAGAAAGTTTAGAAAGCTTATTCCCTCTAGGCATTTCTGCCTGTTGGACCTAATCTGGGAATGCTGACACAAAATATGGCTGGTTAGCATAACCAACATTGAAACCAAATCTGTTCAGAACTTGTTCAACCATTTGGTTGACATTCTGTTCCACTTGATTCCCTATAATATTTTATTGAAGGGCATCTAAAGCAGGATGCATACCCACTCCCGGTTCCTCATTCCGACGAAGTAAATGGACTTGACCATATTCCAATCCAGGTTGGTCTTGTCCTGGTGTTACATTAACTTGTGGTATTTCACCTTGTGCTTGCAATACGTTTTGGTGAACTTGTCTGAGGCCAACACCATTTTGTGGTTGTACCACATGTATTTGTCCTTGGTCGACACCCTGAGGTTGTTGGGCCATGATTATTGGTCCTTGTGGAATATTATTATTTCCAGGTGCCACTATTCCCAATGCTTGATTTAACCTAGACATTTGCAAGGCTAATGCGTTACATGCATTGTTAGTATTTTCCATGAGAGACATAATTACAGTACCCATTTGTTGGGTGAACATGTTAACCATGTCATGGTTGCTGTCATCAATCTGTTGATGTACACTAGCCAATGTGGCAGGCGTCAAACTGATAGTGCTTTGAGGAATTTGTCTAGGCATGCTTGGAAAAACAGGTGGTCCCAAATTCAATCGTTCTTGTCGAGTAGGAGTTGTAACACTTGTTCCTGCCACTCCTATCCCTTGGCCAATACCACTATTTTGCCCCCTGCTAAAGTCACTGGCTGGTTATCAAGGGTAGAACTTATCAGTTAGCCAGTCGAACTGTTTAGGAATCCAAATGGCATGCCATATAAAGGTTGTGCAAGAGGCTATGTCCCTCTTGAACTTGAATTCACTATACTATTCGGTGAAGGTTGACTCACTAAAAGCACCAACAATTCTTGGAATCGCATCATCTCGGTTAGCAATGGTCGAGGGTAGGAGTTATATCCGACACTACTTACATTACTCATGGTTTGCGTATTTTGAGAAGAGTAGATAAATCTTTTACTTCTTAAACGTATAAAACCATTTCTTGTGACACTACGAGTTACTCTGAACTCGTCCCACTAGGTGTACCAATTTGTTTATGGTGTTTTTTAGTTAAAACTAAGTCTGACAAACAAATAATGAAAATCATATGAATGTGGGTTTCGAGTTATGTGGTAATCTCGTAAGATTTGAGAATTAACTTAAAATAAATAAAAGAAGCTTTAATGCAAGTTTAAATAAATAAACAAAAGTTCAGAAAAGAAAGCTTTGATAAATTAAAGAAACTGATGCAGAAAATTAAAGAGCAGAAGTTTAAAAGAAAGCATGTAAATGACGATAGAATGTAAAGTGCAAGGAAAATAAAGTGCGGAAAGTTTAAATGGCGGTGAAAGTAAAGAATGTTAATGTGCCATAAAGGAAAAGTAAAGGAAATATAAAGGACAAGTGCAGAAATGTAAAAAAGGTTGAATGTAAATTGCATTGAAATTTAACTTGCTTGAATATAAAGAATGGTAGGCATACTTGATCTTGAGATGTTTAGGATTTCAATCAAGTATCCAACCCTTTGTACATTGAATCCTAATATTTATAGGTAAACTTAAAAATATGACTCTAAAAATTAGACACGTGATAGGTTACTCACATATTCGAACTAAGCTTTTGACCACTTCCGACCATTTTCACGACCTAGCACTTTCTTAGTTCAACACTTGAAAAATTTCTCCAATGTCAATATCCATCCGTCGAATTAGAATTTCGACCATTTAGTACCGTTGTTATAGCATCATCAATATACCGAATTAGAAAACCATTTAGTACTTGATGACTACTAGCAATGGTCGCTAGAATGGCTATGTCCTTGTTTAAATGCATATTTGAGGGTTTTGTCGAAGGTATATCGAGCGTTAATGATCATGAATTAGATAGATTTATATGTAATGCTTTGATTTGGTGACTATGATACTTACATTACTCATGGCATTTTGCGTATTTTGAGAAGAGTAGATAAATCTTCTACTTCTTAAACGTATAAAACCATTTCTTGTAGATTTTTACATTTTACTTGGAGCTCTTATCTCGTTTTTAAGGGTTCGGCCATTTCCGATTCTTTTTTTAGGTTTAGTTAGTGTACCAATTTGTTTATGGTGATTTTTTGGTTGGAAACTAATCAAAGGATTGAAGGACAAGCTTGAGAACAAATAATGAAAATCATATGAATGATCCTTTTATTTATATTAATGGGTTTTTTTGAGTGTATGATTATGGTAATCTCGTAGGATTTTGAGAATTAACTTAAAATAAATAAAAGAAGCTTTAATGCAAGTTTAAATAAATAAACAAAAGTTGAGAATAGATCGTTCAAGTGGAAAGCTTTGAAATAGTGAGTTAGGTAAAGAAAGCGTTGATAAAAAATTAAAGCTAACCTAAGCATTTGTGTTTTGAAAATTGCAAAGATGTAGAGGGTGAAAAGACGATAGTTTAGATTATTATTTTCCTATTTTCATGTCCTTGTCAAGGAAAATAAAGTTGGTATTTAGCTTTATAACAATAAACGAACTTTTTTAAATGAAACTTGCGGTTAGCAAAAGGGCAATGTTGACCCCTAACAAGTTTTTGGCGTCAATATTTCGTTATAAAGTGCGATTCGAAAAGTTTTTATAATGCTAATATCAACAATGAGTTTGATTAGTTCTAATTCAAGTTGTATATAAGTTGTATATAAATGTTTTATTTATGTTTAGTTGTAGTTTCAAATAAAAGGTGGGTGATTTCATTCATTCGAGGCCCTTAAGGGACTTCGCGACTCTGAAAGGATACCATTGGATCAAGTTCTTGAAGACTACTTATCCGCGATACTTCAATTTTGGTGACAAAGTCCTGCTGGGACTATAACTCAGGCCCTTCGTGGGAGGATACCCCATGTTTATGTTTCATTCTTGTCTTTACTTTGTGCATAAATACATAGTATATTAATATGCTTATTTGGTTTATGTTAGTATATTAGTATGGTGTGTTTTGTTAGTTTTGTTAATATGTTTTTGTTAGTATGTTAGTATATATGTATGTTAATTAAGTTGAATGTTTTAGTTAGTTTTTAAGTTTTAAGTTATTTTAGGTTTGTATATAGGTTAAGTATGTTGTTTTTATGTTTTATTAGGTTTAGGTTGTACATTTTGTAATCTAAAGTTAGAGAACCTTATGGACCCCGTCAGAGTGCTAAATTTAGATTCGGGTTGAGCCGCGGCCCGAGCATAGTGCGCCGCGGAGATGTTTAGGATTTGCAAGCTTTTTCAAGTATCCAACATTTTGTTTTTGTTTTTTTTGTTATTTTTCTCGTTTTTGAATCCTAATATTTATAGGTAAACTAATGAAAATAATTGACTCCTAAAAATTAGACACGTATATGGTCATCACAGCTTATATGCCACATATTTTTCGACACTAATACTTTGCCCAATTTCAATTTTTGACAAAATCAATGTTTGAACTTCGACCATTTAGCACTTTCTTCAGTTCAACACTTGAGAAATTTCTCCAATGTTAATATCCATCCGTAACTTTAAAAATTAGAATTTTTGACCATTTAGTACTTTTGATTATCCTAGAAATTATTTTTGAACTCTCTTCAACACTTGAGAAATTTCTCCAATGTCAATATCCATCCGTCGAATTAGAATTTCTGACCATTTAGTACTTGATGACTAGCTAGAATGCAATTATTTGTGCGATGATTAGGGGTATTATTTTCTGAAGGAACCGGATGCAAAACAAAGAAAAGAAAAAGTATTGCTTTGCAAAAATGCTAGAATGAATGCTATGTCCTTGTTTAAATGCATATTTGGAGGGTTTTGTGCTTATATTTGTCATATTTCGATTCTAAGTCTTTCCGATGTGTTATTGTGCAAAGCGTATGAGCGTTAATGATCATGAATTAGGTAGATTTATATTAATCACTTTTTGATTTGGTGTTTTCTCTACGATAGCATTATAAAGCAAAGGGCTCCAAATAAGGTTAAATGTGGAGCATATGAGCTTAAAGAGAAAGAGGAAGCCAAATTGGCATTTTGCTAGAATGAAGTCCTTGTTTAAATGCATATTTGGAGGGTTTTGTGCTTATATTTTATATTCGATTCTAAGCCTTTCCGATGTGTTATTGTGCAAAGCGAGCGTTAATGATCATGAATTAGGTAGATTTATATGTAATCGATTTGGTGTTTTCCATGACTTGAAAGGCTCCAAACAAGGTTAAAGGCGCGATGAGCTTAAAGAGAAAGAGAAAGCCAAATTGGCATTTTGGCAACAAACAGGGCCATTAGGACGCAGCGCGGCGCGCCAACCGATTCCCTTGAACCCGAGCGAGGGCCGAGGCGCTCAAACGAAGCGGGGGCAGAGCCACCGACCTAGCGAGGGCCGCGCGTAAGTGGGGGCCAGCGCACGGCAACTGGTGAGCCTATAAATAGATTTTTACGCATTTTTCTCGGAGCTCTCTCCATCTCTCTAGTTTTTTCTCTGTTTTTAAGGGTTCGGCCATTTGGCCGATTCTTTCTTTTAGGTTTAGTTAGTTTAGTTAGTTTAGCTTAGTTTTAGGTTAGATAGCTTGGCTAGATCTTCATGGATGGTGGATTGGAGGCAAGGATCAAAGGATTGAAGGAGGATTCAAGCTTCAGAGACAAATCAATGAGTTTCTTTCTCTCTTTCCCCTTTCTCTCTTCTCTTCCTTATCTTTTGTATAGCTAAGCTTTGTTTAGGAATACTATGGATCCTTTTATTTATATTAATGATGTGTTTTTCTCTGAGTTTGTGTGGATGTTTGATTATGGTTCAATCATTATCTGTGTTTAATGCTTGTTCTTGGTTGGTCTCAATTGCATGATCTTAATATTGGCAAATGAACTAAACATAGGGATTTGTTGATATGGATATGGTGTGGTTGATACATGTTCGGCTATGAGCTGTTTTGTTAATAAGGTTTAATATACCTATTGACCATGTATAGTGTGTGATTGAGAATAGATCGTTCATGAGTAGAAGTTGTACTGGCTCTCAAGGAAACTTAATGAGTTAGGCAAGTAGAAACTAGGGTTGATTGACCTAGACATAGGCTGTTGACTAATGAAGATTCTTAAGCTAATCTAATCAATGCATTTGTGTTTATGAGGGGAATTGCATGTTGTTGATAGATGTAGGGGGTGAAGGAGGATTTCCTGAAACCTAACCGCTTTTAGGTTTATAACTTTTGTAGGTTAGTTTAGTTTAGATTATTATTTTCCTATTTTCATGTCCTTGTCTAGAACTGATTAAGCTATTGGTTGGTATTTAGCTTTATAACAATATCCTCGTGGGAACGAACTTTTACTCCGTATCTGTATTACTTGTGCGACCCGTGCACTTGCGGTTAGCAAAAAGGGCAACATGTTTGACCCCTAACAGTACTTTCGTCCGTTCAACACTTAGAAGATTTTTCCAATATCAACTTCCAGCTGTCGAATTAGAACTTGAATATTTCACCTCAACAACATTATATCTAAATTGAAACATTTAGACATAACTGCCTATTCTGACTTCAAAGAAGGGACCTTGACTCTTCTGTATATTCGACAACATTTTCTGCTTCTTTCTCGACAAGTCAAGTAACAATTCCATCACTTAGTTATTTCTGCTGATCTTCTAGTATCTTTGACAACTTTATGCATCATTCAACAGAACTGATCTTCTAGCATATTCGACAATTTTATGCATTATTCGACAGAACTTGACTTTTAGCCATTCTTGTCAAATAATATTCTCCTGTCAACATTGATTCTGTCAAATTGTAACTTAACTATTTTCGTCACCAAGTCACATTATGACTGACATCTTTCATCATTTTCTGTCATGTTATTTTTCGTCGAAAGGTAACCTCACATTTGTACACTTGAGGCATTTTCTCCGTCAAATTCAAAATTAAAATTTATCACCTAACAGATGTATAACTATTAGTAGTATTCTAATTAAGACAATTCCAGCACAATTTTTATTTAAAAAACCAACAATTTTCTATATCTCACATGCTAAACATGTGATCTGCATTTGAAAAATACAAATTCATATTACTTAAAAGTCCTAGGTCCCTATACTCCAAAATTTTCCCCCGCTTAATAGCAACACAAATTGGTTTGTACTTAATCTCAGTCACAATTTATGTTGAACAACCCACTACTAGTAGATGGAATGTGATATTTGCTGTCATCTGCTGGTTCTTCTAGTTTTGGAGTTGGGTATCCCAAAAATTTACCTCATTCTCTTTATTGGTAACACAAAATTGTTGGCACTTAATCTCAGTCGCAATGTTGCACAACAAATTACTAGCAGATGGAATGTGATATTTGCTATCATCTGGTTCTTATGGTTTTGGAGATAATATAATAGTTGGGTTTGAAGTTAATTTCGCTCTTCCTTTGCAACCTCCTAAAGTTATTACGAATTAATGAATTATTATATATGTGGATTCCATATACCAAGCGTAGAGCATAATGACAAGTAATCTTAATGCATGCCATCATGAAATTTGCATGGTTTCTTGCTCTGAAGCATGGGTACTCCTCCCAGGGAGGAGTATCGGTACCCGGTACGTACCGGGTACGGGTACGCGCACCATACGCGTTGGGTACGTACCTGGTACGTACCCCAAAAGTTTTGTTTTTTTGAATTTGGGTACGGCTCGGTGCGGCTTGGACGCGGCTCGGTGCGGCTTCACCACCGGCTGAGTACGGCTCCACCATATATTTGCCAAACACGGTTGTTTTTTTCAGATCTGGACCACGAGCTTTGAATCCGAGTCTCAACGAGCTTCCAAATCTTCATTCTTCTTCTCCCCGAGCTGCACGACCAAGCTCCAGGGGCATGCAACTCCGGCGACGTCGGCGCGCAACTCGGCGAACTTCATTCTTCTTCTACCCAAGTTGCTTCAGCGCGACGTAGCGCGCGACCTAGGCGGCGACGCGAGTGCATTGCGCGACCGAGCTCGTGTGTGAGTGACCTTGCAGGTACGAAAATGGAGAGAAAGAAGAAAACGAAAAGGGGAGGGCCTGCAGGAAAACGAAATGGGAGAGAGAATAGGAAACGAGATTTGGTTTAAAAGAAAAATAAAAGTACAAATTTAAGAGTTATTTATTGTGTGTATTTTTTTAGTACCGAGACATATACATATAATTTACTTAAGTATATATAAAAATTTAATATTAGTTTTTTAAAATGAATTAATTTGCTCATTAATTTTTATGCTATGTTGTCATATTTTATTGTGTGAGATTTTAGTTTATTATACATATATATATATAAAATTTATTTTTTTTATATATATATATGACGTACTCCGTACCCTAGTTTTTTGAAAATTTTCGTACCCCGTACCCGTATCCGTACCGGGTACCGGTACCGTACCCGTACCCGTGCAACGTAGGTTTCTTGGATTAATGCACGAGCTACAAGGTGAGTCACTCTTAATGTAGATGGTGCTACTCTTGGTTGTTCAACGGCAGGCTGGTTGTGGTGGAATTATGAAGGGTCATAAGGAGAATGGTTAATAAATATATACTATAAGCAAGTTGAATATTGCAATGCCATCACAGCAGAATTATGGGTACTTCTTGAAGGCCTATAGCTTGCTTGGGGATAGGGGGTTTAAAATTGTGAATATTTAATGTGGAAACTGCAAACAGATTCACTGGTTATTGTCCTCAATAATGACTTGATTTCCACACACCCCTTGTTCTTGCTGGTGTTGAGTATTCGAAGATTGTGATCTGACTATCTGAGGATTGGGTGTCCGAGTGAAGCATATATGTGGAAGCAAACCAAGTAATGGAGCTAGTGGAATTGGTAACACTAATTCAAACCAAAACAGATGTACTTATTGACTTTTTTAACAGTTAAGCTGTTTTTATTTATTGCATATTCTTTCAATAAAATTGAACGAATGCATTCACTTATTTAATTTTGTATATATTTTTGTAAATTAATTTTTTTGTGACTAAAATTGGTAATATAATAAATTGATTGACTGGAACATTAGCTGTAAGCCCCTAGTAATAGTAATTAACTAATTATAATTATAATGGGCCAAAGAGGATGACTAATTAAGATCTTGTAATGTTAGAATGAGTAATAACTAACAATGAAGGTAGGGATTAGTAAATTCATAGGGGATAACAGTGGAATCAGTTAAGATTTTGTAAATTCTTAACAGGAAATGAGACAGAAACAAAGAAGCAGTAGACCAAAAGCAACAGAATCCATCAATAACCAATGACATCCATTCCCCAAGAAAATGCCACCCAACCCAAACAGAAACAGAACCCAGACATGGCAGTTTTTGTTCGCTCCTATATATACATTTTTTCCCCTCATCAAAGGTTTCATCACATGATTGATCTCTGTTGGCCACAAAAGTGTCTAACTTTTTCTCCAAACAAGAAGAGAGGATAAGGAGAAAACAGAAGTTAAACTTAGCAGGAAAACCCACTTTGATATCACATCTCAAATCACAAGGGTTCAATTTCACAACTTACACATTAAAAGAAAACGAGTTATGGGGGATCATCAAGAAAAACAAGGCCATGGTCAAGGATGTTATGAAACATTTGTGACTAATCCCAATTTTGTATGGAAAAGTGAAAACGTCCTAGCATATTTCCTTCCTGCCTTGGCAGCCCAAGTTGCTTTCATGGTGTTCACCACTCGTTTTTTGTACTACATTCTTAGACCCTTCAATCAACCTCGTTTTGTTGCTGAGATTATCGTAAGTACATGTATTTACAAGTTTGTTTCCGCACTTGACATTTGAATTATGTATCAAGGCTTATTATGTATACTGTATAATATTATAAAAGAGAAAATGTTAATAACACATTCTTTTAGATATTTTTTTTAATATTTATTTTATTATTAATTTATTTCATACATTTGAAAAGATTATTAGAGAGAGATATTAGTAATAATTGCTTTTAAATCAATAGTAAAATAAGTATTAAAATGAATGTTCAAAAGAATGTGTTATTGACATTTCTTTTTATAAAAATACATAAAGTTATAGAAGGTTTTATAAGAATATATATATATTTTTTCATTATTGAGTATTTTTCCCCCATTATGATTAATTTGTTGTATAATTAATCTTAATAGGCGGGTATCCTGATAAGTCCGGAAGTATTTGGGACAACCCAATTTTTGGCCAATCTGGTCCCTATAAAGTCAATCGTGTCTGCTGAAACCATATCATATGTGGGACTCATATACTATGTCTTCCTGACTGGCTTGGACATGAACTTAGACACTATCCTACATGCACGAAAGAAGGCTACAAGCATTGCTGTTGCTGGCACTATCATTCCAATGGCAATGTGGGGTGGCATATATGCTTTGCTTCAAAAACTGTACAAGGGATCTTCCGAGTATTTGTCATATTACAACACAACTAATGCGTATTTGTTTTGGACCTTAATTTTTAGTGTCACAGGTTTTCCTGTCCTTACACACATCCTTGCAGACCTCAAACTCCTCTATACAGGTCTAGGCAGGATGGCCTTAACAGCTGCCATGATCAATGAATTCTATAATTGGCTTATGTTTGCATTGTTGATTCCATTTGCCATTAATGGTGAAAGAGCCATCTACTCAGTGCTGAGCACCATAGTGTTCATCCTTTTCTGCTTCTTCGTGTTACGCCCTCATTTGGTGCAGTTAATAGTGCGCAAAACCAATCAGAATGAGTGGGACAACTACCACTTGTTCTATGTGGTCATTGGAGCTTTTGCTTGTGCAGCTGTTACAGATATCCTTGGGACACACCCTGTTGTTGGGGCTCTGGTGTATGGATTATTGATACCCCGTGGAAAATTTACTGATGTTCTGATAGAGAGGTCAGAGGATTTTGGGGTTGGTTATCTGGCACCACTGTTCTTCGGTATCTGTGGCATAAGACTCAAATTAGTCATTATTATAAAAATGCAAGGTTTGACCCTGGTGGTGGCAATTGTGCTCTTGTCATGCATTCCAAAGATTTTAAGCACTGTAATAGCAACTCACTTCTATGGTATGCCTACTCTCGATGGTGTGGCTCTTGGACTGCTTATGAACACCAAAGGCATCTTATCACTAATAATGCTTGACATTGCCTCGGACAAGGAGGTATTGATTAATTGAGTTGAGCAACTTCATATATTATTTGTAAACTTGTCATTTATAAGCCAAATGTTGAGTAGTGAACTGCTAACAAATGTTGAGGTAGATAAATGTACATTAGAAAAAAAAAGATCAAATAGAAGATAATCTGATTAAAAGATGTAGAAGAAAACCTAAAAAAATATAAACAAAAACCGTTTAAAAAATCCATTGCTCTAAACATATAGTTTTACTAAAAGCTTTGGTTGTTTTTATATGAAAACAAAACTTGACTCCAACCTTTGGCTAACCCCATTTAATCTATCTCCATATGTCTATTAACTCAATTAAATGAGGTTGAAAGTAACACATAGAGAGAGATTGAATAAGGTTGGAGACAAAGGTTGGAGCCAAATGTTGGAGTCAAGTTTTGTTCTTTATATGAAACCCAATAACTTTCATTAATCCATGCAGCTGACTCCATTTACTGTTGAAAGCTTGATTGTTATTAGATAAATACTAATAACATACTCTTTTAGACACTCTTTTTAACACTTGTTTTATTATTAGTTCAAAAATTAGTATTATTAGTATTCTTCTTCTAATAATTCTTTTAAGTGTAAGAGGTGAACTAATAATAAAGTAAGTATTGAAAGAGATGTTTAAAAGAATGTGTTGTTAACATTTCTCTTATTATTATTGTTGTAGTTGTTGTATATTTGTCAAATTATTCTTCATTACTCAAACTAGAGTTAATAACTACCTATATATATATTTTTTTGTCTCAGATTTTGAGTGAGGAGTCCTTCTCAATTATGATGGCAGCTATACTTGTAATGACTCTAATAGTGCCTCTTATCATCAACGCCATATACAAGCCAAGAAAGCGATTTGAGCAAAACAAGCTAAGGACCATACAGAATTTAAAGGTTGATACAGAGCTCCGAGTTTTGGCTTGTGTCCACAACACTCGCCATGCCACGGGAATGATCAACATCCTTGATGCATGCAATGCCATTAAAGTTTCCCCTTTACATGTGTTTGCTCTTCAGCTTATTGAACTTACTGGAAGTACCACTGCCCTTCTGGCTGACCATATCGATCAACCCAATCACCAACAGGTAGGAGCACAAGCCCTCACCAAATCACAAGAAGATATGGAAAGCATTAACCATGCTTTTGAAGCATATGCAGAGGAAAATAATACCACTAGAGTGGAGACCCTCGTTGCTGTATCCGCATATTCAACTATTCATGAGGACATATACAACTTAGCACAGGAGAAACAAGCCACATTGATTCTCCTTCCTTTTCACAAAAAGTCAAGCATAGAAGGTATTCTAGAGATAACCAATAGTGCATTTAAAGATATAAACCAAAACGTCATGCGAGATGCACCTTGTTCTGTGGGAATCTTTGTTGATCGTGGCCTTGGATCATTGTTGAAAGTCAACTTGCGTGTTATTATGCTCTTTATTGGTGGGCCTGACGACCGTGAAGCCTTAGCCATTGCTTGGAGAATGTCAAAACATCAAGGGATCCTGCTCTTCATGGTACGGATTCTTTTATTGGGAGAGGCTGCAGAAGTGGATACATCATCCTTTTCTGAATCTCGTGGGCTATTATCTGCAGTAGTAGACAATGAAAAGCAAAAGGAGTTGGATGAAGAGTATGTAAGTTCATTTAGACTCAAAGCAGTGAACAATGAGGATTCTATAACTTACTCAGAAAGAGAAGTCCATTCTGGTGATGATATTACAGTAGTGCTTAATGAATTGGACCAAATTCGCTTTGATTTATACATTGTAGGACAAGGGACAAGTAGGAACTCATTTGTCTTGTCAAATTTATTGAAATGGACTGAGTGCCCAGAACTTGGAGTTATAGGGGACATACTGGTATCAAATAGTTTTGGTTCATCCTCTTCACTGCTTGTTGTACAACAATATGGGTTTGGAGGAATGGTATTTGAGACTACCACTCAGCATCCAAGTGAAGTGCCTGCAAACAATGATGGCTCTGGGGCTCTTTTTGTGAAGATAGAATAGCATCAGGGATGGTTAGTTATTAGTAATGTGATGTAGGTATGGCTATATAGCCAAGAAGGAAAGTGAGACGGTGTGTAATTTTGCCAGTTGAGATTGAGAGTGTTTGTTTCAGTAGCTAGGTGAAAAATTAGGCGGATTGATGGAGAATGAAAATAAAATGAATTGAAAATGTATAAATGTTCACTCTTGGTGAAGAATATAAAATCACTTTCGACTCACTTCCATGCTATGTAATTTATAGGGTGAAATGTAAATAAGTTGTACATTACTTTCAACCGTCCAATAAGTTTTTTTATATACCAAGTGTGAGATAATTTTTATTTTTATTTTTGATCTCTTCTAATTAACACACTAAAATGTCAAACTTGCTAAAGTAGGATTATGTGACTAAGTTAGAAGAGGCATAATGTTTTCTGTTGACTATGTGTTATTTTAATTAGATAACTTCTTTTCGTTTATTTACTTTGCTCGTGCATCATGATCATATTTGCTACATTACTATGTTTTCGTTATAACTTCTATGCAGTGATGTCAAAACAGGTTGGCCTCTTCTGATCCATCATAAGTTAGTAAAAAACATGGTGAGGTGGTATAGGTTGACCAATTTTTAGAATATAGATTAAGAAGGCTAACTCATCGCATTTTATGACAAGTTGTGAAATTAACCTATCAAAAATGTAAGAAATAGAGTAAAATACTCCAACCTCTTTTCAATTTATTTGATTTTTCACACATTCCCATATATTTTTAAAAACTACACAAAACTTTTTTAATATTTACACAGACACTCCTTGTATTTTAAAAAAATATTACACATAAATTCAATTAAGCACAATAAATCTAAGATTAATTAACAGAGTCATTAGCCAACCATTAATGACATTAAAATATCATTTTTACTTTTAATTTCATCGTATTACTTGTAATATTAAACAATTTCTGCTTGAAATATTATTTTTACCATTGAGTTTCTACCATAATTACGTTTGTATCCCTTAATTTAATCAATATTACAAGTAATATTAAGTAGAAATACCATTCCAAGGATATTATTAGTTGGTTAACGACTCTGTTAACTAATTTTAAGCTTATTGTGTTTAACTGAATTTTTGTGTAACATTTTTTAAAGTACAAGGGGTTTCTGTATAAATTTCAAGAGAGTTTTATATAATTTTTAAAAATAAAGAGAAGTACGTGAGACAAATAAGGGGATTGAAGTATTTCACTCTTAAAATTAAAAAAAAAATAGATTAACAAGTTAGACAAGTCAATCAAACAAAAATTAAATAAAAAAATGTGATGGATTAAGCTGGTCAACTTGTACAAAATTAAACAAAAAAAAAGATAGACTTGTCAACTCACAAATCGACTAACCCATCACCGAAATATCCAAAAAAAGGGTAAAAAAAATAAAAATGAGTTAATGAGTCAACCTAGCTCACCTCACAACAACCCATGGATTATACAGGATGAGCTAAAAATATTCTGCCTAAAAAAATGGGTTACACAATGCAACCCAATACACCAATTTTTTGCGGTTAAATGGTCCACCTATCTGCATTTTGGCAATCTAGCGACAACAAATTTGGGCTGGGAGTTCACCTAACAAAACCAAAGGCATTTAAGATTTAAATGTTGAATTGTTTATTTATATATACAAACAAAATTGTATAGGTAGCATTAGTCAAATATATCACGTCAATATATAGTAATACTAGATTGTTTGGTTAGATGTATAACTACTACTAGTATTCTAATTAAGACAATGCCAGCACAATTTTTATTTAAAAAATCCAACAATTTTCCAGGTTTGTTTTTTCTCAGTGAAACTTGACACGTTCAATTTATAAATATTTTTTATGATATCCTAACATGCAATTACTCAACGATTGAAATATTTGAGTGCTGAAGTGGATTGAGATAGGTTTCATGTGGTAATACATGGTAGGTGTTTGGTTTGATTTCTCTACAATTGATTGAATAAATACATACGTAAATATTTGATGTGGCAACATAAAGATGCGGTGTGGTCTGAATGAAGCACTTGCAAGACATGATGTTTTTGTATCACTTGCCTGAATAATATGTAGGTGTTTATGTTGTTTTTTTGGTTAAGATCAAGTACGACAAATAAATAATGAAAATCAGAAGAATGTAGATTTTGAGTTATACAAGTAATCTCGTTTAAAAGAGTTTGAAAAAAAACTTAAAATAAATAACAAGAATTTGTTAAAACTTAAAGAAAAGTTCAGTAAAAAAAGCTTCGAAAAGTTTAAAAGAAAATAAAGAAACTGATGAGAAAATTAAAATGTAAAATTTTAAAAGAAAAGTAATAAAATAAGGCATGTAAAGAGAACAACAAAATTTAAAGAAATTTAAAAAAATAAGACTGAAAAGTAAAGGAATTAAAAGAACATTGTATTAAATTAAATGACTTGAAATGAAAAGGAAAGACATACTTAGATCAAATTCGTTAATCTGCTCGAGTGAGATTTTAGGATTGTGTATCAGCAAATAACCTCCCTTTGTACATTGTGAATACTGATATTTATAGGCAAACTATAAAAATAACTGACTCTTAAGAAATTGACACGTATATGACAGTTATGTCATATATCTGACACTAAAATTTTCCAAACTTTTGACAAAACCAGCTTCCGATCATTTATCCCTATCGTCGGTTCAACACTTGGGAATTTTAGCACTTCCGTCAGATCCACACTTGTCTAATATCAATATCCAGTCGTCGAATTGGAAGTTGAGTATTTTACTCCCAACAGATGCCCCCCAAAATTTTTCTTTCGACACTGATGGGAGAAAGATAAATTTCAATCCAAACTTCTCTGACTCCTGCAATGCCTACTAGTTCTCCACTTCCTCCGACAGAAACTCAAACTGCCATGACTTTGGGAAAAATTCAAATCCCTTCAGGCATTGAGAGTTCTTCTCAAGCAAATAGAGTCAATCCTATCTAAATTTTCTCAGAGGATTTCGACATGGATACTCTTATGGCTGAATTCGCTCCAATCAATGCACATCCATCTCCTCCAACCAACTTGATTGTTGCTGGGCCATAAAATACTGAAGACATGGAGGTAGATTTGGATGAACTATTAACAATGTTGTCGGGCGGTCACGGAAGCTCTGCACAATCAACTCTCTCTTCCACGCAACATGGACAAGATTCTAGTAACTCTTATGTCACTGGACTCTTGGCCGAACTGAAGAATACCTTTACTTATTCTTTTGAACACTTGGTTTCTGACCAAGTTTTCAAGAAAGGATGTCGACAATTGTGACCGAGCTGAAACCCCTTGCCCAACAACTACCAATAACTAGTCGAGCTCTTCCTACAACTGTTAAATTTTTTCTTCAAAATTTTTCAGCAAAGATATCCAATATCTATCGAGTCATTCCTGCTTATACAAAAGAAGTTCAAGAAAAGCCTAGAATCTTGAAGCAGTTGACCGATGCAAAGAACGAGAATGCAAAATTGAAGGAAAATCTTGTTAAAGGAAAAAACAAAGAGATAGAGCTTGACAAAGAAATTGAAGACTTTGAGAAAAAACTTGAAGCGACTCAAAGTCGCAAGCAAAACTCCAAATAGCACTGCAACAAGGGATTGCTAGGCAGTAAGGTATTGCTAATAATACTAAACAATGGGCTGTCGAAACCAAAATAGTGTTAGCAAAGATAAATTCCCTTGAAGTGGATTATCATATTGCCTGTACCGACAAACAATCTTTGGAAGATTCTTGGGAAGTTCTGCAAAAGTTTTAAATGTAATTTTCTCCTCCCATTCTTAACTAGTTGTCGGTTTATTCTTTTGTAAAGTTTTGGCACTTTAACGAAGTTGTAATATTTGTCAAGCATTTTTACTTTGACAATGCAACTTGCAATCGCTAAATATATGAATGAATATTACTTATATATTTTTCCATCAATCTTTACTTCACACATTATCGGCTTGTATGGCTTCAAATATTTGCCATTATGGACTTAATTTTTAGACCTGAATTAACTTCGACAAGTGCATAAGCATTTCCTAAAAATAGTTTAGTAATTATAAATGGTCCTTCCCATTTTGGAGACCATTTCCCATATTCCCGACAATTTCTATCCATGGACAAAATCACCTTCCAAACTAAATCGTCAACCTTAAAAGATTTGTACTTAATTCGACTGTCATAAAATTTGGCAATTCTCTCTTTTTGTTGAATCAAGTTTTCCAAAGCAATTAATCTTTCATCACTTAATTCGTTTAATTCATCAAACATCAAGTCCCAATAATGTTCAACCAGTAACTCGTCTTGTTTTTGAATACGAACTGATTGAAGATTAATTTCGACGGGTAACACTGCATCATGACCATATACTAACTTGTATGGTGAAGTGCCCATTGCTTCTCTTGGTGAATTTCTATATGCCCATAGAATTTGATTAAGGGTGTTATGTCAATTCCTAGGGTGTTATGCCAATTCCTAGGCTGTCGACCAATATACTTTTTAATCAGACTTATAATTATTTTATTCATGGCCTCTACTTGGCCATTTGCTTGAGCATAATATGGAGTCGACGTAAGTATTTTAATTTTTCTTGAACTGACATATTCAACAACCTTTTTTCCAATGAATACTGACCCTTGATCGGTTCTTAAAGTTTATGGTATTCCAAACTGACAAACTATATTATCTTTAATAAAGTCAATTACATCCTGTTGGGTTACATCTTTTAAGGCTATAGCCTTAACCCACTTGGTAAAGTAATCAACTCCTACTAAAATATATTTATGTCTCTTCGACGATGCATGATGAATTTAGCCAATTAAATCCAAAGCCCATCCCCTGAAGGGCCCATCCCCTGAAAGGCCAAGGTTTAACTATAAAATGTAATTCACTAGCAGGAACATTTTGTATATGGCCATGTCTTTGACATTCTTCACAAGACTTAGCAAACGTTATACAATCCCTAACTAGTGTAGGCCAATAATACCTTTGTCGTCGAAGGACCCATTTCATCTTATCACTCGTCTGATGAGCTCCACAAATTCCTTCATGGACTTCTGCTAAGGCAATATAAGCCTCTACTTCACTCAAGAAAACTTCTAAATCTCCATCAACAAATTTTCTATACAAGGCGCCTCCTAATACTACAAATTTTGATGCTCTGTATTTAAGCTTTCTATCCACGTTTTGACTCGCATTTTCCAAATAGCTTAGTATTGGTTGTCTTTAGTCATCAATTGTCGAAATATCATTTTGTAGTATATCTCTCTCTTCTAATGGATATAAGAGTTCCCTAATTTCTATTAAACTTGTCAGAACCTTGAACGAAATTTTATACCTAGAGGCTATTTATGCCAATTCATTAGTCTCTTCATTTAAACCTCTGGAAATGTGTTCGACACTTACTTCGTCGAATTTCTCCATCAGCTTACTTGCTATAATATAATATTTCGTTAGATTATAACTAACGCATTTATATTCTTGGGCAAGCTGTTTGACGACCAACTGTGAATCACAAAAAACATGCACATTACATGCTTTCATTTCTACTAATATTTCTAACCCGACAATTAAGGCTTCATACTCAGCCTCATTGTTGGAACAAGTATACTTAAATTCAAACATGAACTTAGTTAGAGTACCTTGAGGAGAAACAATTAAACCTCTCACTTCAATTCCATGTTGATGTCTTGAACCGTCAAAATATAAACACTAAAGTTTTAAACCGACAAAATTTATGTTATCAATATCCAAACAGGGGTGGTCGGCCAAGAAATCAACAATTGCTTGGCCTTTTACAACTTTCATTGGAACATATTGTAAAGAAAATTCTGACAAAGCAATGGTCCATTTTCCAATACGCCCATTTAACACTGATTTTGATAACATATATTTTATTATATCAGTTTTTGACATAACCAATACATTACAAGGCATCATATAATATTTGAGTTTAGTACATGAGAAATATAATGTCAAACAAAGTTTCTCTATTGTACTATATCTCCTCTTAACATTATTTAAAACTCGACTAAGATAATACACAGCTCTTTCGACGCCATTTTCATCTTCTTGAGCTATCATACTTCCTATGATTTCTTCTGACGCTGATATATATAACTTCAACGGTCTACGAGGCACTGGAGGCATCATGACTAGTGGGTTTATCAAATACTGCTTTATCTGGTCGAAGGCTTCCTGGTGGCAAGGCTCCCACACGAAGTCTTGTTTAGCCTTCAACTTGATTAACAGAGTGAAAACTCTGGTTCTTCCCGACAAATTGGATATAAATCTTCTCAGGAAATTGACTTTTCCTAAGAAAGATTGTAATTCCTTCTTGTTCGTCGATGGTGCGGCTTCCAGAACTGCCTTGACTTTATTCTTGTCCACTTCTATGCCTTTCTTATGGACTAAGAAATCTAAGAATTTGGTAGCCGACACTCCAAAATCACATTTCTCTGGATTCATTTTAAGGCTGTGCTTCCTCATCCTATCGAATGTCTGCCTCAATTTGTCAAATGACTTTCATTTCTCTCCGACTTAACATTACATCGTCGATGTACACCTCCATAAATTTTCCAATGACATCATGAAAGATTGTGTTCATTGCTCTCTGATAGGTGGCTCCTGCATTTTTTAAACCGAAAGACACGACTACCCATTCATATGTCCTAATAACTCCTGGACATCTGAAGGCAGTTTTGACGCATCCTCCTCAGCTATAAAAATTTGATTATAACCTGCATGGTCATCCATAAAACTTAATAACTCATGTCCAGATGCG
Organism: Ormosia semicastrata; assembly: GCA_029884595.1. Classification (NCBI taxonomy): domain Eukaryota; kingdom Viridiplantae; phylum Streptophyta; class Magnoliopsida; order Fabales; family Fabaceae; genus Ormosia; species Ormosia semicastrata. The sequence goes on from JAQQTO010000030.1 coordinate 7,233,871, forward strand.
ACATCAACTAATATGTCTGCAATTGGCATAAGATATTCATCTTTAGGTGTAGCAGTATTTAAATTTCTAAAATCTACATATACTCTTAACTTGCCATTTTTCTTAATTATAGGAACAATATTAGAAAGCCATTTGACATACCTGATTGTTCTGATGAACTTGACTTTAAGCAATCTTTCAACCTCTTCCTTTATCTTTAAAACCACCTCAGGTGCAAATCTCCTGTTGGCTTGCTTGACAAGTCTGCAACCTTCTTTCAATGGCAATCTATGCTCAACAATATCTTTGCTCAAACCAGGTATTTCATCATAATCCCATGCAAAGCAATCTTTATATTCTTCAATTAATTCGATAAGTTGTTCCTTGAACTCATTTGGCAAAAATGAACTCACAAATATAGGCCTTCTGTCTGTTTCAGTGCCCAAGTTTATCTCTTCCAAATGATCTTCTATCTCTAGACTTTGTTTTTCATCAAGTCCTTTCTCAAATCCCAAAGGACCATCGTCTATTATACAGTCTGACAATACACCTTCAGTGGTGTATACTGCTCTGGTGACCAAATAGGCTGACAATCTGTCTAACTGATCCTTAACAATCATAACTAGTGCTTGGCCGATCTCTTTTAGCCTTATTCACTAGTCGAATGCCAAATTGGTCCATTAAGCATACTTCAAGTGCTTCTTTGTTAATGACTCCATTTTTTGCTGTGACTGGCTTGACATTTGGAGCATATATTTTAAAATCAACATGAAGTTGCTGTAGATAACAAGGGCTATCATCTGCCTCTATTATCTCTACCTGATCATCTGAATTCCAGAGAATAAGCTTCTGATAAATCGTTAACGGTATTGTTCCGACGAGATGTATCCAATCTCTTCCTAGCAAAAGATTATAACTTGACTTTGCTGGAATTACCATAAATAATGTTGGCCTTTCAATAGATCCGACTTACATATTCAGTATCACTACTCCATCTGATGGGGAAGTCTTGCCACTGAAGTTAGTGACAATCATGTTGGTCGACATCAAATCAGACTCATTTTTCCCAAGTTTCTTAAGCATTGCCCTTGGGATCAAATTGATAGTTGCCTCCCCCTCGGTTTATCAAGACTCTATTCGTGGGCTTGCCTTCTACCAGAGCCTTGATGTGTAATGGACATAGATGAGCCTTCTGCTCTTTTATCGGTTTCTTAAGTTGTGTTGTGTTGTCGAACACTGTGATCATGTTATCTTGAAAGAGAAGCCAATGATCACTAAGATCATTTAAATCTTCTTCATTTTTCCCAGTGTATTCAATTTTATGATACCATTCGAATTCAGTAGGTAAAACTGAAATTAAATTTACACTCATTGTCTTTAGAAACTATTCCTCATCAGACAACTCCTCATCACTTCTGTACCGTCCAATTCTGAAGTAATCTTCTGACGATAAGTTACTATCCATAACCATTATAATGTCATCCAAATCCTTATCCAAATTAAAATCCATGTCGAATTGATCATCATCACCAAGGCCTAAAAGATCATTTGGATCATTCAAGGCCTCAATAACTTCACCAACCATTAAGTCCATATCTTGGCAATTAGGGTTCACTAATCTTTTTTTTCCTTTGATTATGTCAAGCATTTTCTTTCTCCACTTGACATCTTGTTCATAATCTTCCAGGATTTTTATAACCTTTTCCTTTGACCAATTTTCAGCATTCTTTTCCATTTTAAGGTCCTTGGTCTCGACCTTTCTCAGTATCATCTTTTCAGCTTTTAGTCTAGCCATTTCCCTGTCTTTCTCGACTGATAAATTACTTTTCTTTGCCTCTTCTTCTGCTGCTATTAATCCAATTGGTCATTTTCTCTTTATTTTATTTGGAGTAGGCCTTTGAACCTGTTTACCCTCTTTTATCTTTGTCAGCTTTTCTTGTCGAAGATTATCATCCATGTAAAGCCGTCTAACTGCAGTTGTTATCGGCTCCTCTGGAAATGATCTCCTCGTATCTATGAATTCTTTTGTGACAATACTCTTCAACTTCTTATCATTTTCATTCTGGTCTGGCACTGGCTTAGTTTCGACTATCAAACATCTTGTTTCTATGGGCTGTTCCTTGATAACTAATCCCTCAACCATGTCTCTTCTTTTCTGCGTTTGCCTCAATCTCTACAGTATCTTTTTTTTACTTTTCGACAATGGTAAAGACTTTGATGGCCCTGCTACATTCTGACCAATCATTGTTTCACCTTGATTGATCCTACCATTTCTGTAATCTTTATTCCAAAATGGTTAATCTCTTTGAAATTTATTCTTCGACCATTTTCGAAAATTCTACTCTAGTGGCGGCCTAACATGGCCTCTGAGAAATGAATTACTTCCCACAGATCCACCAGATGATTCAACCAACCAGCCATTCATGTTAGACCTAGGCATATAGACTAACCTTGCCCTTGGAGTATAGAAAGGCTTTTGTGGTTGACTTATGAAAAACATCTTCTTACCTCATGTCACTTGGCTGTCCTTCAATAACTTTCTTTGCAGCAAATTCATCATATACTGCATTACATCTTGGGCACAATCTTACATTGCCTTTCTCTTTCTTCCTCTCAAGGAATGCTTCAAGAGATTCCCCTGGCTTTGGATAAATGTCCATTGCATCCTCCGTGTCGACGTTGAATTCTTGTAAATTTCTTATGTTGAGCATTAGGAATATAAATTGGTTCGGATAACCGACCAACCCGATCAATTCAAACTGAACCAATTAAATTGGTTCGATTTGGTTTGGGTATATTGATTAGTTTGGATAAAATCCAAGCCAATTAAAGCTTAATTGGTTCAGTTCTCGGATTTAAAATTTTAAACTCTTCGACAATGGTAAAATTTTTTATGTTACAACATTTTTTGGCTACTACTTATTATTTTTTTGTAATACTTTCTCAGTTTTCAACCCCTAAAAATCATTGTTTCACCTTGAAGACAGAAACTTCTCTACTAAAATGCTTTCGTAATCCTTATTCCTAGGAAAATGGTTGATCTTTTTGAAATTTGGATTCTTCAACTAACTCTCTGGCTATTGAACTTCAAAATCTATATGTCATTCGCTTTTGAAATAATGATTTAGTGATTCCTAATTGCCAGTTTTCCAAAATCCTATCCATTTAGAAGGCAATAAAAACTTTGCTTGTATTTGGCATGTGAGCCTCATGGTCTTAGAAGAAGACATATCATACATTACATCATCATAGTCCGAGAAATGAATTACTTCGACAATTTGCTTGTTACTATCCACTAGATGAGTGAAACCAACAACAACATTCATGTTAAACTTAAAAGCTTGGAAACGATGAATTGGCTTTAAATGCTTGGAGTATTGAGGCTTTTGTGGTAATAAAGTTTATTTTCTTAAGTAATGGGAGCTTGAAAGATTGGATTAAAGGGAAAAGAAAGTTGCAAATAAAAATGAGTTGAACCTTATGGAGAGATCGGATATAGATATTGTCTTTGCTTGTGCATTGGATTCCTTACAATGATAGAAATTCTTCATTGTGCATTGTGATTTGAAACCCAACAACATTCTCTTGGATGAAAATATATTTGCAAAGGTTGGAGACTTTGGATTTTAGGTTCTTTGATTCAATGTTCAACAAATCAAGTCTCCATTAGCTCCACTCATGTCCATTATATATACTTCGGGTCTCTCACAACTTTCTCTTAATTAAATAGTAATAGTTTGCTTATCAAGTTTTCTCTTGAAGAATTTTTTACTTACTCAAATATAATTTTTTAATACAAATATCAATATGATTCTTTGTTCCCTCTTTATGAACATTTTTGGATGAAATATGAAATAATTATTAGTGTTCATCCTTAATAAGTTTGATACTATTTTTAGAAAAATTTTCATAAGTTTATTATGTATTTTTTTTGTTATGAAAAACTAATTATTTAATTAATTTTTGTATTAAAAAAATGGTTAACCCTTGATCAGCATTCCAACTTTCATAAAGATTCGGTTTAATCAACTATAAAAAAAGAAAATACCCCAACCAATTGATTTTGATTGGTTCGGATTTATTTTCCCTCAAAAACCAAACTAAACCACTCATTTACACCCCTATTGAGCATCCAACATTTAAAAGAACCTGCTGATCAACATAAGATACCCTAGCCTGAAACGGATCTGTATCAACCTTTATATCCGCTTTAGGCTTGTCAACAAACTTTAAACGTCCATCCATTAATACTTTCTGGATTATGTCTTTGAAACGAATACATTCATTAGTAACATGACTGAAATTATTATGAAACTTACAATATTTTCGATCTTTTATTTCATCAAGTTTTAGTAACCTATGATCTTTTTTTAATTTAATCAGTTTATCCTTTAACAATAAATCAAAGATTTTGTCGGCTTTTGTTACGTCGAATGTATATGTTTTCTTATTGACATAATTCATTTTTTTCTTATTTCTTGTAGGCTGTAAAGCCTGACACACATAAGGTGGACCATTCTGAAGTTCAGCAATGATAACTTCAAATTCATCATTGTTATCTTCAGTCTCATTGTCGGATTAATCTAATCCAACAAATGTTACTTTTTCTCTTTTAAGGAATCTCTTTTGTTTTTGGACTTTTTCAGCTTTTAGTTGTTCTATTTGCCTAACTTTCTCACCTAGTTAGACAAGATCAACTAAATGTTGGTTCACTAATTTTTTCCTTATGTAATAGTCTAAACCTCCTGCAGCAATCTTTACTATTTCAACCTCAGGTATGGGAGTAAAACATCTACTCCTCATTTGTCGAAACCTAGCAAGATAATCATCCACAGTTTCACTATACATTCTTTTGATATTGAAGAGATTTGTAAGTCCTACTTTAAAATCTCCCCTAAAAAACTGGTCATGAAAACTTTTTTCTAATTGAGCTCAAGAATGCACCGAATTTGGCCTCAATGTCGAGAACCAAGAGAGCATTTTTTGTAAGGGAACTTGGGAAGAATCTCATTTTAAGGCCTTCAATAGTGGCCAACTCCCCCATCTCTATAGTATACCGTGCAATATGATCAACGGTCGATTCCCTGCTCTCACCAGCAAACTTAGAAAGTTTAGGTATTTTAACTCCTTTAGACAACTCTGTCTATTGCACCCACTCAAGAAATATTGAAATAAAGTAGGGTTAGTTGACATATCCAACATTGAACCCAAACCGATTCAACACTTGTTCCACTACTTGATTTATATTTTGCTTAACCACTTGGTGCCCCCTAAGATTTTGTCGAATCAATCTCATGGCTGCATTATTCCCAGCCATTTGACCCTCATCACCTCGACGGAGCATATGAACATTACCATATTCCAAGCGTGGCTAATCATTTTGCCTAGGTTGATCTAAGTTTTGTTGATTCTATCCCACATTCGCCTGAGGTGCAGTCATTTCTATATTTACCCTAGGCTAGGATCCTTGAGCATTATCATTAGCCAATTCTCCTATTCCCAAGGCTTGATTTAGCCTTACCATTTGTTGGGCCAATGCGCTACAAGTGTTATTTGTGTTTTTCATGATTGACGTAATCACAGCACCCATTTGATGAGTGAACATATGCACCATTTCATGGTTGCTTTCATCCATTTGTTGTTGAAAGCTGGCCAAAGAATTCATGGTTGGCCCTGTTACATTTTGAGGAGTGTCCCTCGACATATTTGTGAAAACTGGTCCCAAATTCAATCTCTCCTATCGAAAAAGAGTTGGATTATTTGTACTTGCAACCCCTGTTCCTTGACCATTAAAACTCACTAAGGCTAAACTTATTTGTGGGTAGCCTTGTGAAGCCGCTGATTGGCCGACAGTATTGGCCAAAGTGGAGAAAAGTCTCATTTGTGCCATCACAAGAGGAACATAATTAGGTGGTAACCCATATTGTGGTACAAATCTTGAATTTGAATTCATTATGCTTTGGTTACTTGGTTGACTTGGCGATGACTGAGTCATTCTAGGCAATACTTGTTCTAACACTGGATTGCTCCGGAGAGCACCAGTTGTTATAGCATTATACACCAGACCCATGCTAACAACGGTCGAGGGTGGCGCAGTAACGGCTGTTGAAGGTGTATCCGACGCCTGATTACTTATATTACTCATGATTTGCGTATTTTGAGAAGAGTAGATAAATTTTTCACTTCTTAAACGCATAAAACCATTTCTTGTGACACTAAGAGTTACTCTGAACTCGTCCCACTGGGTGTGCCAATTTCTTTATGTTGTTTTTTGGTTAAGATCAAGTCCGACAAACAAATAATGAAAATCAAAGGAATGTGAGATTCGAGTTATGCGGTAATCTCGTTTAAAAGGGTTTGAAAAAAAATTAAAATAAACAACAAGAATTTATTAAAACTTAAAGTAAAGTTCAGCAAAGAAAGCTTCGAAAAGTTTAAAAGAAAATAAAGAAATTGATGCAGAAAACTAAAGTGCAGAATTTTAAAAGAAAAACAGTAAAATAAGGCATGTAAAGAGAACAACAAAATATAAAGAAATTTAAAGAATAAGACTAAAAAGTAAAGGAATTAAAAGAACATTGATTTAAATTAAATGATTTGAAATAAAAAATAAATGCATACTTGGATCAAATCCGTTAATCTGCTCGAGTGAGATTTTAAGATTAAGTATCAGTAAATAACCTCCTTTTATACATTGTGAATACTGATATTTATAGGCACACTATAAAAATAACTAACTCTTAAGAATTAACACGTATATGATAATTATGCCATATATCTGACACTAACATTTTCCAAATTTTCGACAAAATCAGCTTCTAATCATTTATCCTTCTCGTCGGCTCAACACTTAAAAATTTTAGCACTTTCATCAAATCTATACTTGTCTAATATCAATATCTAACCATCAAATTGAAACTTGAATATTTTACTCCCAAGAGTAGGTGGAGATACATGTTTGAATGGAAGAAGGGTGTTTTTCCCATCTGATGTCTGAAACCCGCTGCCTAGCTAGATGCAATTTCAACTTTGAAAATCCTGCGTGTACTTGTTTGAATCAGGTTATAATAGCTATTCCCCACAGAAACCTGTGATGAATGGATCCTCTAACTAATGAAATAAGAGCATAATATTAAAACATTAAATTCATTAATAATTTTACATATAAAAACACATTCATTTGTAAAAAATACTTATACCCCTTTTTTAGAGTGTAAGATTATCATTTTTCTTATAAAAACGATGCGGCAACTGTAAGAAAATATTGATAATACTAAAACTTAGAAAGCACATCTACATAAACTGGACAAAGATATGATACGATACATTAATATGATAAAAATTTAAAATATAATTAAAAATATATAAATAAAAAATATTTTAAAAATATTAAAATAACTGATATAAAATGTATCTAATATCGGTATCATGACAATTTTAAAATATTATTGATACATAACAAAAGCCATAAAAAAGGAAAGAGAATTACATCATTTTCTAAAAAATAATACTATTTACATTATTATTTAATGATTATAATTAATTTTAAAAAAGTAATAAAACAATAATATAATTAATAATATAAAAAATAATATAAAAGAAAAATATTATAATTAAATGGAAGTTACTAAAACTTAAAAAAGGGTTCACGATCATTATATTTGGTCTTTATATTATATATGCATGTGATATGTTATGAAAAAATAAAATAATACATATTTTATACGATATGTATCATTTCTACATGTGTAAAAATCAACTGGACCTCTACCGTTAGGATCCGCTTGAATAACTTTTTCTCTTGACAGGTGCTCAAGAAGCTAATCAAAGAATTTCCAGGGAAATATAAAATTAAGAAATGACTTTTAGTTTGAGAAGAATATGGGTTTCAACATCAACCCTGTTTCTTACCTTGCTTTGAGGAATTCCCAGCTTAGAAAAACGTTGAGGATCAGGAGAAGGGGCCAAGGGGAGGTTCCTTGGAGTCGATGTTGGCGACCAGCGACCCTATACTGCTATTTTCCCAAATCTTGAAGAGTAAATCTTGGTGACCAGCTCCAATCAATAACGGAAATGCACTCTGTCAAAGAAAGAGCAGGCATGTTTGAGCAGTAAAGCCTTTGAGCTCACATTTGCTGAAGAGTAGCTGTTGAGGAAAGAAGAGTACCTGCATGACTGCATGTGTACGATTAATAATGTGGCTAAAATGGAGTGAGAGATGGAGTTTAGAATTGAAAATTGAAGAGTCAATCAACCATGAGCTGATCATGAGAAATTGCTGATGTGGCAAAAATAGGTGAATTGATTTGGCAATCAAAACAGCAGATATGGCTATATTTTAGCTCGGGTTTCAACTTTTTATATATTATAAACTATAAATAGAAATAGATAAATAGATAAATGAGTATATGTTGATTGCTAAATGAATTGTTTATTTATATATACAAACAAAATTGTATAGATAACAATGCTCAAATACATTACATCAATATAAAGTAATACACCCAATGTGCTAGATTGTTTGGTTGGATGTATAATTACTAGTAGTATTCTAATTAAGACCATTCCAGCACAATATTTTTTTTTGAAAAATCCAACAAATTGTTATATCTCACATGCTAAATATGTGAGATCTGCATTTGACAAATACAAATTCATATTACTTAAGAATCCTAGGTTCCCATTTTCCAAAATTTTCCCCCTCTTAATAGTAACACAAAATGGTTTGCACTTAATCTCAGTTCACAATATTGCATAACCCATTACTAGCAGATGGAATGTGATTTTGCTTTCATCTGCTGTTTAATTCTTCTGGTTTTGGAGTTAGGTATCCCTACATTTTCCTCCACTTCTTTAATGGTAACTCAAAATGGTTGGCGAGCTTAATATCAGTCACAATGTTGCACAAAATGGAATGTGATATATGCTATCATCTGCTGGTTCTTATTGTTTTGGAGAACTGTAAGAGGTTGTTTGAAGTTAATTCCGCTCTTCCTTTGCAACCTCCTAAAATCATTACAAATTATATATGTGGATTCCATATACCAAGCTTAGCATAAATATTATAGGTAATCTTAATGCATGCCATCATCAAAAGCTTCTTGAATTGATGCACTAGCTACAAGGTGGGTTAATGTAGATGGTGCTACTATTGGTTGTTCGATGACAAGCTTCTGGATGTGGTGGAATTATCAAGGGTCACAAGGAGAATGGTTACTAAATATACAAGTTGGATATTGTAATGCCACCAGCTGAATTAAGGGCACTTCTTGAAAGCCTATAGTTTGCTTGCGTATAGGGGGTTTCACATGGTAAATTTCTTAACAGATTTACTAGTAGTGACTTAAATTTCCTCACATCCCTTTTTCTCGCTGGTGCTGCTGAGTATTCGAAGAATGTAATCCTAGGATTGGGATGTCTGAATGAAGCATATTTTTATATATAAGGAAGCCAACCAAGTTGCAGATTGGCTTGCTAAGCTGGGTAAAAGCAAGACTGTGACACGCTTAGGGTTCTTAATACAGCACCTAGAGGTGTTTATGCTGATCAATGGGGCAAGCTTCTTTTTTTCTTTATTTTTCCCCGAAAAAATGGAATATCCAGTGGGGCTTGCTTTACCCAAAGTAGTTTTCTAGTTAGCTTTCTAGTTGGTTTTTCTTTGGTTCTGGGACTAGCTCTTGTCTTTTTTTTTTTAAGGGTGGATATTTTTCTTTTAAATTTTTAAGTACCATAAATATTCCCTTTATATTGCAAATAAATAAATAATTTCTATATTAGAAAGTTGGATATCTATAATTATTGCATGTGGAATTAGTAACACTAATTCAAGTTAAAGAGAAGTATTAGGAACACATTTTCTATCATACTCTTTTTAACATATTCTCTTTTATTAATTAAATACGTTACACACTAAAATACACACTTAATTTTGATTAGTGTGAATCAATTTAATTAATATGTAATCAACTCGATTAACAAACAATCAAGTTTAAATGTGTATTTAAGTGTGTGACGTAACTCAATAAAAAGAGTGTATTGAAAGAAGTATAATAAAAAGTGTATTTACAACACTTTTCTTCAAACCAAAACATATTTTTCTTATTAACTTTTTTTATATCTACAATTAACCTGTTTTATTTAATGCATCTTCTTTCAATAAAATAGAATAAATGCAATCGCTTAACTAATTTTGTATGTATTTTTGTAAAATTAAATATATTTGGTGACCAAAATTAAATTGTAATATAATAAATTGATTGACAGGTATCTGTAGGCCCTAGTAATAGTAATTAACTAATTATAATTATAATGGGTCAAAGAGGAGGACTAATTAAGATCTTGTAACGGTAGAATGGGTAATAACTCATAACGGAGGTAGGAATTAGTAAATCCAAAGGGTATAACAGTGGAATCAGTTAAGTTATTTGTAAATTCTTAACAGGAAATGAGACAGAAACAGAGAAGTAGTTGGGAATTTGTAACAAGATTTCTACCTGAAGACTAGAAGTTATAGCAACAGATTGCAGCAACAACCAATGACATCCATTCCCCAACAAAATGTCATCCAAACTGAACGAGAACCGAGACATGGCTGTTTTTGTTCACTCCTATATAAACATTCACACCCCTTATCAAAGGTTTCATTAGTTGATTGGTCTCTGTCGGTAACAAAGTTGTCCAACTTTTTCTCCAAACAAGAAAAAAAAGGGGAAAAGCCAATTGATATCACGTCTCAAATCTCAAGGGTCAAGTTCATAACTTACACATTAAGAGAATGGGAGTTATGGTGGACCATTATGCTAAACGAGGCCACGGTCAAGGATGTTACGAAATATTTGTGATCAATCCCAATTCAATTTGGAAAAGTGAAAACATCCTAGCATTCAACCTTCCTACCTTCGCAATTCAAGTTGCTTTCATTGTGTTCACCACTCGTTTTTTATACTACATTCTTAGACCCTTCAATCAGCCTCGTCTTGTTGCTGAGATTATTGTAAGTAAATGTGTTTACAAGTTTGTTTCCATACTTAACATCTAAATTATGTGTCAATCAAGGTTTATTATGTATATTGTATAGTATAAAAGAATTACATTAATGACATGTTTGACACAATGTATAAAGTCTAAAAGGATAAGTTTATAGAATACATTATGACTTTATCAGTTGTTTGTTACGATGATAGTATTGTATAAATTTATCCAACATATCTCTCTTATACATTAAAATAATGTATAACTTAATCAAGTCTTGAGATGTGAGATTAGACTTGATTAAGTTTTGATAAATAAGTTTATCTGAAAATATCTCTCCTAGTTGGAAAAGGACCGTGCGGCAGCCATGGCTGCTGCTGGGTTCATGGCACAGTGGCTGAAATAGCTACACAGCAGCTGGGTTCGCAAAAGGTTTTACAGGAATTTTTTTATTTTTTTTCAAATATTGAGCATTTTTTTTCCATTATGATAATTTTGTGGTGTAATTAATCTTAATAGGCGGGTTTCCTGTTAAGTTCAGATGTACTTGGGCAAACCCCATTTTTTGCCATTCTCTTCCCTGCAAAGTCAATCCTACCTGGTGAAACCATATCATATGTGGGACTTGTTTACTATGTCTTCCTCACCGGCTTGGACATGAACTTGGACACTATCCTAAGAGCACGAAAGAAGGCTACAAGCATTGCTGTTGCTGGCATAATCATTCCAATGGCAATGGGGGGTGTCATATATACTTTGGTTCAAAAACTGAACAAAGAGGATTCTTTGTATTTATCACATTACAACACATCTAAAGCGTATTTGTTCTGGACCTTAATTTTTAGTGTCACAGGTTTTCCTATCCTTGCTCACATCCTTGCAGACCTCAAGCTCCTCTATACAGGTTTAGGCAAGGTGGCCTTAACAGCAGCCATGATCAATGACTTCTATAATTGGATTATGTTTGCATTGTTGATTCCATTTGCCATTAACGAACGAAAAGCTATCTACTCAGTGTTGAGCACCATAGCCTTCTTCCTTTTCTGCTACTTTGTGTTACGCCCTCATCTGGTGCGGTTAATAGTGCATAAAACCAATCAGAATGAGTGGGACAACAACCAGTTGTTGTTTGTGGTCATAGGAGCTTTTGCTTGTGCTGCTGTCACAGATATCCTTGGGACACACCCCATTGTTGGGGCTCTAGTGTATGGACTAATGATACCTCGTGGGAAATTTAGTGATATGCTGATAGAGAAGTCAGAGGATTTTGGGGCTGGTTATCTGGCACCGCTTTTCTTCTGTAGCGCTGGCATAAGACTCAGATTATTGAGTGTTATAAAAACAGAAAGTTTCTTCAAGTTGGTGGCAGTTGTGCTCTTGTCGTGCATCCCAAAGATTTTAAGCACTGTAATAACAACTCACTTTTATGGTATGACTACTCTTGATGGTGTGGCTCTTGGACTACTCATGAACACCAAAGGCATCTTACCAGTAATAATGCTTAACATTGCCTGGGACAAGAAGGTATTGATTTTAATAGAGTTGAGCAGCTTCATATAATATTTGTCAACTTTCTTGTCATTTGAAGTCAAATCTTGAGTAGTAAAGTTCTAACAACGGCATAAAATAAGTATAATGCGGATTAAAAGAAAATGTTGAGGTAGATTAATGTACATAGACACAAAAAACAAAATACATTGCTCTGAATATATATATAGTTATACTAGAGGTTTTGGTTGTTTCTAATAACATCTATTAATAATCCATGTAACTGACTCCACCTACTCCTGAAAGCTTATTGTTATTGTCGTTAATGTATATTCGTCAAATTATTCATTACTTAAATTATAGTTAATAACTAGCTCTTTTTTTCCCTCTCAGATTTTGAGTGTCGAGTCCTACTCAACTATGACAGCAGCTGTTCTTGTAATGACTCTAATGGTGCCTCTTATCATCAATGCCATATACAAGCCAAGAAAGCGATTTGAGCAAAACATGCTAAGGACTATACAAAATTTAAAGGTTGATGCAGAGCTTCGAGTTTTGGCTTGTGTCCATAAAACTCGCCATGCCACGGGAATGATCAACATCCTTGAAGCATGCAATGCCATTAAAGTTTCCCCTTTACGTCTGTTTGCTCTTCAACTTATTGAACTTACTGGAAGTGCCACTTCCCTTCTGGCTGCCCATATCGATCAATCCAATCACCAACAGGTAGGAGAACAAGCCCTCACCAAATCACAAGAAGATAAGGAAATCATTACCAATACTTTTAAAGCATATGCAGAGGAAAATGATACCACTAGAGTGGAGACCCTTGTTGCCGTGTCCTCCTATTCAACCATTCACGAGGACATATACAACTTAGCACAGGAGAAACAAGCAACTTTGATTCTCCTTCCTTTTCACAAACTCTCAAGTGTAGAAGGTATTCTAGAGATAACCAATAGTGCATTTAAAGACATAAACCAAAATGTCATGCGAGATGCACCTTGTTCTGTGGGAATCTTTGTTGATCGTGGTATTGGGTCATTGCTCAAAGTCAACTTGCGTGTTCTTATGCTTTTTATTGGTGGGCCTGATGACCGTGAAGCCTTAGCTGTTGCTTGGAGAATGTCAAAGCATCAAGGGATCCAGCTTTCCATGGTGCGGATTCTTTTGTTTGGGGAGGCTGCAGAAGCGGAGACATCATCTTTTGCTGAATCTCGTGGGCTATTATCTTCAGTACTAGACAATGAAAAGCAAAAGGAGTTGGATGAAGAATATGTAAGTTCGTTTAGACTCAGAGCAGTGAACAATGTGGATTCTATAACCTACTCAGAAAGAGAAGTCCATTCTGGTGATGATATTACAGTAGTGCTTAATGAATTGGACCAAATTGGCTTTGATTTATACATTGTAGGACAAGGGACAGGTAGGAACTCTTTGGTCTTATCAAATTTATTGAAATGGACTGACTGCCCAGAACTTGGAGTTGTAGGGGACATAGTGGCATCAAATGATTTTGGTTCATGCTCTTCACTTCTTATTGTACAGCAATATGGATTTGGGGGAATGGTATTTGGGACTACCACTCAGCATCCTAGCGAAGTGCCTGCAAACAATGATGGCTCTGGGGCTCTTTTTGTGAAGATAGAATAGCATCAATGATGGTTAATTTTCAGTGGTGTTTATGGGTATGCCTTATGCCCAAGAAGGAAGTAGATGCATGGTGCAATTTTCACCATGGAGTTTGAGTGTTCTTGTTTTAGTAGGAGAAAATTTTGGTGGATTGGTGGAGAATGAATATATAATGAATGAAAATAAAATCACTCTTTTCAACTCACTTTCATGCTATATTTTTTGTTGGGTGAAATGTTACATTACTTTCAACCATTCATTTTTTTTTTTAAATATCAAGTGTTAGATAATTTTTATTTTTATTTTTATTTCTTAAATTTATTTTTGACCTCCTCTAATTAACCCACTATATATCAAACTTGATTAAGTAGGTTTAAGTGATAAAGTTAGAAGAGGAACCAATGTTTTTCTGTTGACTATGTGTTCTTAAAGATATCTTTGTGGTAAAATTGCAGCTAGATAACTTCTTTTCATTTATTTACTTTGGATGTGCATCATGGTCATATCTATTAGATAATTTATTTCGTTGTAATTTGTAACTTGTATGTGATCCAAAAACCTTTGAAAACTTATCACAAAAAAAAAACCACCTCCAATGTCCACTAGAGTCCCTTAAATAGCCACCAAATCCAGCCAGAAGATCTGGGCTACCCAAAATACATCCTTCCACATTGACACTTACAAAATATAGTGGAGGTTAATTAAACTAACTAACAATTTTTATTTACTTTTTCCAAACAATGATATTTCTAAGGTATCATTTAAAAATGTTGCAACATTTATTTATTTTGGTAAGAAATAGGAAAGCTCGTGTCATTGAAGTGTTTTGAAATAAATAAATGTCACAATATTTTTAAATGATACCTTAAAGATAGCTTTGTTTGGAAAAATTAAATAAATTTTTTTAGGAGGTTAACTAACTAAAAAGTTATATATTAAACAAAGTTCGTGTCATTAAAGTGTTGTGAATAATGTTATATATTTGTACTGGACTATTTGCTTAACATACTTCTTTAATTTGTTATTTTAAAAATTGAGGATGATTTTTTTACTTGATCATGTATGTTAACTTCAATAAAAATAGTTTCTTATTGGGTAA
Source organism: Ormosia semicastrata (assembly GCA_029884595.1). Taxonomy (NCBI): domain Eukaryota; kingdom Viridiplantae; phylum Streptophyta; class Magnoliopsida; order Fabales; family Fabaceae; genus Ormosia; species Ormosia semicastrata. The sequence goes on from JAQQTO010000030.1 coordinate 7,249,040, forward strand.
ATAACACTAATCTCCCTCCTTAGATAAAAAAAAAAGTGTGAGAGACTAGGTCTTGTCTTTATTTATTTATTTATTTTAATTTCTAAAAGTATTCTCTCACTCAATAAGTAAAAAACTAATCTCTTAACATATAGTCAAACACTTAAGTGAAGATCTCTTCCAACAGTATTATTTTCATATACATGAATCTCGAGATCAAATCTAAGACCACATCATTAAAGAACTTAAACATTTTCCATTCGGATCAACACACACTAGTTTGCCTTTATTTTTTTAAAGTGATATTTGTCTTTTAAATTTGAAAGTAACATAAATACTCTCTTTATATTGTATTAAAATAAATAAATAAATAATTTCCACATTAAAAAGTTAGATCTTTTATTATTATTATTATTGTGGTTGTGGTGGTGGCCAGCTCAGTGGAATTGGTAAAACTAACTCAAACCAAAACATATGTACTTATTGACTTTTTTTATACAGTTAAGCAGTTTTATTTAATGCATCTTCTTTCGATAAAATTGAATAAATACACTCGCTTATTTAATTTTGTATGTATTTTTGTAAAATTAAATTTTTTTTGGTGACTAAAACTAAATTGGTAATATAATAAATTGATTGACAGGCACATTATAAGCAGTCCTAGTAATAGTAATTAATTAATTATAATTATAATGGGTCAAAGAGGACAACTAATTAAGATGTTGTAATGGTAGAATGAGTAATAACTCGAAATGGAGGCAGGAACTAGTAAATCCGTAGGGGATAACAGTGGAATTAGTTAAGGTTTTGTAAATTCTTAACATGAAATGAGACAAAAACAGAGAAGCAGTTAAAAATTTGTAACAAGATTTCTACTTGAAGACTAGAAGTTATAGCAACAGAATCCAGCAACAACCAATGACATCTGTTTCCCAACGAAATGCCACCCAAACTGAAAGAGAACCGAGATATGGCTATTTTTGTTCCCTCCTATATATACATTCACACCCCTTATCAAAGGTTTCATTAGTTAGTTGGTCTCTGCTGGCAGCAAAGGTGTCTAACTTTTTCTCCAAACAAGAAAAAAGGGCAAGGAGAAAGCAGTAGTTAGAAGGAAAAGCCGATTGATATCACGTCACAAACCCCAAGGGTCTAGTTCACAACATACACATTAAAAAAAAGGGAGTTATGGCAGATCAGATGTTACGAAACATTTGTGGCCAATCCCAATTCAATATGGAAAAGTGAAAACATCCTAGCATTCTACCTTCCTTCCTTCGCAGCCCAAGTTGCTTTCATTGTGTTTACCACTCGTTTTATATACTATATTCTCAGACCCTTCAATCACCTTTATCTTCTTGTTGAGATTATTGTATGTACATGTGTTTACAAGTTTGTTTCCTTACTTAACCTCTGAATTATGTGTTAATCATGGTTTATTATGTATACTGTATAGTATTATAGAATTGCATTAAATCTCGAAAGGTTTTACAAGAATTTTTTTTTTTCAAATATTGAGCATTTTTTTCCATTATGATTAATTTGTGGTGTAATTAATCTTAATAGGTGGGTTTCCTGTTTAGTTCAGATGTACTTGGCAAACCTCATTTTTTTGCCAATCTCTTCCCTTCAAAGTCAATCATGTCTGGTGAAACCATATCATATGTGGGACTTATTTACTATGTCTTCCTCACTGGCTTGGACATGAACTTGGACACTATCCTAAGAGCACGAAAGAAGGCTACAAGCATTGCTGTTGCCGGCACAATCATTCCAATGGCAATGGGGGTGGCATATATGCTTTGGTTCAAAAATTGTATAATGAGAATTCTGAGTATTTCACATTACAACACATCTAAAGCGTATTTGTTTTGGACCTTAATTTTTAGTGTCACAGGTTTTCCTATCCTAGCTCACATCCTTGCAGACCTCAAGCTCCTCAGCTATGGTCAATGACTTCTATAATTGGCTTATGTGTGCATTGTTGATTCCATTTGCCATTAACGATGGAAGAGCCATCCACTCAGTGGTGAGCACCATAGCCTTCTTCCTTTTCTGCTTCTTCGTGTTACGCCCTCATGGGAGCTTTTGCTTGTGCAGCTGTCACAGATATCCTTGGGACACACCCGGTTGCTGTGGCTCTAGTATGGGCTAATGATACCTCGTGGAAAATTTAGTGAAGTCGGAGGATTTTGGGGCTGGTTATCTGGCACCGCTGTTCTTCTGTTGCAGTGGCATAAGACTAGGATTATTAGCTGTTACGAAAAGAAAATGTTCATCTCACTTCACTTTTTTTTATATTACTTTGTCAAAGGTTGTGATTAAGTGAGAAAAAAATATTTCTATGTAAATATTTATCTCAATGGTAAGTGATGTAATGTAAAAAATAATGTAGAAAAAAAGTGATGTGAAAAAATCAGAATTAATTATAAAAACAGAAGGTTTGATCTGGCGGTGGCAATTGTGCTCTTGTCATGCATCTCATGTTAGAATTTTTATTTATGGATTAGCATAAATCATAATATATTTTTTATAAAATTCAGATTAATTAAATGTCAAAATTATTAGAATATTTTGTTTAGTTCAAATTGTGATCAATATTATTAATGGACTTATTGTTGTTAAAACACTGCTCATATGTGAATTTTATTTTATGAGTCTTGTATATGAGTTTGTCATAATGAGTAAGTTTAACTCATTTTAATTATTTTATATATATACAGGGAGAGATTATTATTCGTAGTCACTCTAGTGCATACAGTTGTTCCATGAATTATTGATCTATTAGTGACAATTGTGAGATATGAATAGTATCTCATATTCATCGAGATTACTTTTCAGGGTTTCAACAATGGCTTCGAATTCCTCATCGCGTTTCTTTAAGGTAACCCTAAAACTTTTATATGTATTGATATGTTATAAATATAAGGATTAATAGATCCGAAAAATTTCTATTAATCGGTATCAGAGCCAATGTTCTTAATCCTAATTATGACTATCAAATTTTTTCTTAAATAGGTTTGAAAAATTTGAGAAACCCGAAATACTAATGTATGTAATGTTTAATTCATTTTTTTTAAATCGATTTCAAAATAAAATTAGGGCTTTTGTATATTGGGTTGTTTGGAGTTCAGAAACATGTATATTGCCTTTTGATATTGTGAATTTACAAAAAAAATTACTCAAACCCGTGAAACCCTAAAAGTTTTTTTTTTATGATTCGTTTTCTTTTGGAGATTATTTCAAGAAATTGATTTAAGGTTATTGTAAATCATTTGTTTCTGAATCTAACAACATATGGATCGTGAGTTTTGGTTGAGAAATAAACTCTAATTTCTGAAAAACAACCCAACGTGTGTTCTTTGTTGTTGTTGAGAAAACCCGTAATATTATTATTATTATTATTATTATTATTATTATTATTATTATTATTATTATTATTATTATTATTATTATTATTGCAAATTTTTGAAAATTGTCAAAGGAGTTTTGTAGAGAACAAAATTCTGAATCTATTAGCACAAGAATGGCGTAAAACGAATAAGAAATGAGGGAGAAATTATGCGCGACCCGTTCCACCATGAATCGGGTTGCGCAACTCGATTACCAAAAACAGGTGAAGAAGATGCAAACCAGTCACGTGCCATGCCCAGTCACGCACTAAGCACGTGGGGGCGCGTGTAGTTTGAATAAAAATGTTTTTTTAATTTTGTTTTTTGGGTTGTGCTCTATGTGCCATTTTCTACTTTTTTGGTAAATTTTTTTTATGCCCATTTATTATTTATTTAAAAAAATTCTAGAGATTAAAATTGATAAAAATATATGGTACTCTCCTATTTTGCCTCTGAAATTTTTTGTGGATGATTGTGAAGCTAATGAACATGATATATATTGCACACTCTCAAACTTGGTGTCATTTGATTACAACAACAACAACAACAACCAAGTCTTTTCCCACTAGGTGAAGTCGGCTACATGGATTAAATGACATTATTGTGTCATATCATAAACTAAGTCTTCAAAAATATCATACAAATCTAAATCTTTTTTAATCGTTTCACGTATAGTCTTTCTTGATCTCCCTCTACCTCTAGCTATTGGGCTATCATCCACCTAATCTACTATTCTTATAGGAACTTCTAAGGGTCTTCTCCTTACATATCTTAACCACTTAAGGCGAGATTCCACCTATCATTTGATTATTTAAATAATTTTGATACTGTGTTGTATATAAAATATTGCATAATATTAAAAATTATAGTATACTCTCCAAATTTTGACCTAAAATTTTTCAACATGATTGTGACACTACTAAGAGTGTTGTAAAATCTGTACTCTCAGACTTGATATTGTTTAGTTACTGCAATAATTTTCAGTGCTATTTTGTGCATAAAATGCTATGTAAAGTATTGTATATATTGTTATTTCTTGTTATTCTTTATGCAATTTTATTCTGAGAGTTATTATTTAAAATGTTGTGAAACTTTTTGGCATCTTTCGTAATTGCGAGTTCGCCTTCACGGGACCAATTGTGGCGATGTGTTATTTTGTTAATAAAATATTATTATTTTGTGATTTTGGCTATTATGTTGATAACACGCTTACCCTATTAATTTGCCTTTATTAATGTAATTCTTGATAATTTGTTAAGTGGTAATATTGTGGGACACTTTGCATGATTGTGAGCTCACCTTCGCAGGACCAATTGTGTTGAAGTGTCATTTTGTTGATAAAAATATTATTATTTTGTGGCATTGGGGATTATGTTGATAATGTACTTACCCTATCGGTTTGCCTTTATTAATATAATTCCTAATGATTTGTTAAGGGCATTAAGGTTATGTCCTTAGAGTTTTCAGTATTCTCTCGGTACTAGCTTTAAGGACATGATTTTGATGTTAGTAGGAGTCTACTTATGTGTTGTAATTCAGGACTCTTAGGCGAGATTACAATTGCATGAGAGAGATTCATTGTGGTTATTGTTCTTTACTGAAATACTCGATAAGAAAAATCTTCCTTTAAAATATTGATTCAACTTTGTTGATGAAAATAAATATTTTAACAAAGTTGTATGGGACCAATTATGAGGACTAGGTTGAGTCAATGAATTTATTTCTTATCATCTATGTTATTGATGTTGCTCTCACTATGAATGAGTCCTGAAGCCCATATATATGTTTTCCATTGCGATTGGGGGGAAATATGAAAGGTGGGATCATTCAAATAAAGTTCGTCTCATGACCATAAAGTATAGCATGGACAAAGCCATTAAGAAGAGTTTTTCATGAAGCGGATAATGTTAACCAATTTTGTAAAGCTTTTGATAGATCTAGAAGGACCTGTGACCTCTTTGTGTTGACCAAGACCAAGCATGATGGAGTGAATGGTGATTGTGAACGAGCCATGAAATTTGCAGATTGGCTCAAACAAGCTAATTGTATAGAGTTTAATAATTGGATTAAGGAGAAGGAAGTTGAACACCTAGCTCTAATGTGTTTTGATCGAATCTTATTAATGTTCATTCTAACACTTATTGGTTAGATATTGGTGTAACTACTCATGTTACAAGCTTATTACTAGAGTTCAAAAAGTAGGTTAAAGCCAAGTGAAGGAGAGTTGATAATCACAGTAAGAAATATAGTTAGTGTCAAAGTAGAGTATATAGGTGTTATTTACTTTAAGTTGTGTACTGGATATTCTTTAGGTTTAAAAAGAACCATCTTTGTGTCCTCTATAAGAAGGAACTTGTTTCTGATTTCTATTTTGGATAGTTGCATTATCATGTCTATTTAGTGATAAGAGAGTTTTCCTACCTTATGATTCCATTTTGGTTGTTTCTAGAGTTCGTCTAATGAATTTTGTATGTTAAATATTGACCCATTCTGTTGATTTAATGAAGTTTAGATATCTATAATGCTGTTGGGAACAAGCATGGTAGAGTTGCTAAAAACTCTTCTATTTATAGCACAAACGTTTATGACACATCTTTAAGGAGAGAATGGAGAGGTTGATCAAGGAGAAAATTCTTCATGATCTGAACTTTTCTACTTTTTTTATACATGTGTTGATTATATAAAAGGGAAACTTATAACTGGAGCTAGGAGGAGTGGGGTTATCAGGAGTAAAGGAATATTACAGTTAATTCATACAGATATTTATGGGTCTAATACTCCTATTGCAAAAAGGCAAAATCGTACTAAATCGTACTCTTATGGATATGGTGAGATGTATGCTTAGTCATTCTATTCTTTCAAAGTTCTTATGAGGAGATGCCTTAAAGACTGCTGCTTATATATTGAATCATGTGCCAAGTAGATCTATGTCGAAGACTACATATGTGCTTATGTTAGGTAAATGGCCTACCTTAAGGCATTTTCGTGTTTGGGGTTGTAGGGCAAATGTGAGACCTTATAACCCACATTTAAAGAAGCTTGATCCCAAAATCATTAGTGGTTTCTTCATTGACTATTGTATTGGCTAAAGAGGTTCTAGGTTCTATTGTCCTTCTCATGCTACTAGAGTTATTGAATCCGATCAGACTGTCTTTTTTGAAGGGGACTTAGAACATGGTGGAACTTAGGAGCCACATATTGTTGATTTTAGTGTGAAGCATATTATTGTTCCTATTCCTGTTGATCCCTTTTCAGGGATAATATCATCTCCTTTGATCAGTAATGATGATGTTGTTGATCCTGTTGATAATGTCGATATCTCTCAATAATTCAAAAATAATGTACAAATTCAAATATTATGACTCCACTGAGAAGATCTGAGCGGGTTCCTATATCCACTGAATCTACTAGATTCAGGGATTATGTTTTGTACCTGCAGGAGCATGAGTTTAATTCAGTTGAGGATTTTGATCCTATTTCCTTTCAAGAGGCCATGGTTAGTCCTAATAGTGCATAATGACTAGTGGCTATGGAGGATGAGTTTGCTTCTATGATAAAGAATAATGTTTAGGAATTGGTAGAGTTGCCTATTGGTTGTAAAATTATTGGTTACAAATGAGTCTTTAAGACCAAACGTTATGCTAGAGGTGAAATTGAGAGGTATAAGGCTAGACTTGTTGCTAAGGGATATAACCAGAGGGAAGACATTTATTATAAGGAGACTTTCTCACCGGTCTCCACTAAAGACTCTTTTCATGTTAAGATGGCCTTGGTTACTCATTTTTATTTGGAACTTCATCAAATGGATGTTAAGACTGCTTTCCTAAATGTTAATTTACAGGGGTGATCACGGGTCGGGTTGGGTCGGGTTTGGGGAGAAAAAAAATTCAAACCAATTAGGTAAGGTCGGGTCGGGTTTCGAGTAACTCGAATCGGGTTAGTTCGAGTTGGGTAATCGGGTTGGTCGGGTCATCGGGTCGGGTTATAGAAATTGAATAAAATAATGATTGAATTTAAGCAAAACGACGTCGTTTCACGGGTCATCAGATCGACCACTTAAACCCGTAATCCTAACCAATAAGAAGTCAGGTTTAATCGGGTCGACCTGAACACCCGAACTAACTCGGATATTTGTAATCGGGTCGGGTTGGGTCGATCAGGTTCTCGGGTCGTTGGTTCGGGTTGATCACCCCTATTAATTTGTATGAGGATGTGTATATAGATCAACCTGATAGTTTTGTTAAAGATGGTAAAGATAATATAGTATGCAAATTGAAAAGAACCATGTATGGATTGAAACAGGCTTCCAGTCAATGGTATTTGAAGTTTGATTATATTGTTAGCTCTCTTAGTTTTAAAGAAAATACTTTTGACCAATGCATTTATTTGAAGTTTAGTGGGAGTAGATTCATTATTCTTATTTTATATATTGATGATATATTATTGACTAGTAATGATATTATTTTTTGAATGAGACTAAGCAGATATTGACAGTATATTTTGATATGAAAGATTTTGGTGATGCCTCTTTTGTATTGGGTATTGAGATTCACCGTGACAGATTTTGTGGTATTCTTGGCTTGTCTCAGAAAGCTTATATTGAAAGGATTCTGAATAGATTTAATATAAAATTCTGTAATCATTATGTTACACCTATTCAAAAGAGTGAAAGACTCTCTAATATTCAGTGTCCTCAAAATGATAAAGATATTGCTAAAATGGAGAAAGTCTCATATGCTTCCACTGTTGGCAGCCTTATGTATGCTTAAGTTTAGACACGTCCTGATATTGCTTTTGTTATTAGTGTACTTGCGAGATACTTAAGCAAACCTACTGTGACTCATTAGCAAGCTGCAAAACGAGTTATGAGGTATCTATAAGGTACCAAAGATTATATGTTCATCTATAAGAGGTCAGACCGCCTTGAGGTGAAAGGCTATCCTGATTTTGATTATGGTGGTTGTTCAGATGACTATAAGTCCACATTAAGGTATATCTTTATGTTAGCAGGAGGAGCTGTTTCTTGGAAGAATGTTAAACAGACACTTACAACTACTTCTACTATGGAGGAAGAGTATATAGCTTGTTGTGAGGCTACGCGTCAAGTGGTATGGTTAAAAATTGATTACTGAACTTCATGTTGTGGAGAGTATTTCCAAACTTCTTACTGTCTATTGTGATAACTCTGTCGTAGTATGTTTCTCTCAAATCAATAAGAGCTCAAAGTGTTCTAAGCTTTTGACATAAATGATATATTTGTTAGAGAGAAAATTCAAGAGATTCAGATTCGTGTTGAGTATATCCCTACATAACTTATGGTAACAAATACCTTAACCAAAAGTTTAGCTGTCAAAATTTTGTTGATCATGTGACCTATGTGGGTATAGTGAGGTCTTTTGATGTTTTGGGTTAGTGGGAGTTTGTTTTGTATTTTTGTTGTGACCTCATTTTATGTCTCAAGACCTTAGACAATTATGTTGTTATTATTATCGTTGTCATATAATATTGTTATTGTTGTTATCTGCGCATTTTTGTATATTCATGATATGACATGTTGAGTAAACATTTTGGACTCAGTCTTATTTTGTTGTTATGCTAAGATGTTTGTTAAATCAAAAAGCATCTTGGGTGGACGCTTGGGGCCATTTTGTTGGGAAATGCACTTTGATCACATATTGACATGTAATTTTGGATGTGCTTTCCCATTACCCATATACCACATTTTGATAGGTCACCATAATGTGAGTATCTTGCATGTATGATATCAACACTCCTTTGGGTATGATTTTCTGTATTGTTGATATGCTTATAATCTCATTTTAGACCAGTTGTTAAGAGTGCTGACTCGATTTTGAAATCATGTTGTGGCCACATATTGTTTGATTAATTTGGAGAATTATTTTCTTATTAAAGTGATGTAATATGACTTATGTTGTCCAAGTGGGAGAATGTTAGAAGTTTTATTTATGGACTAGCATAAATCATATTATATTTTTTTATAAAACTCAGATTAATTAGATGTCAAAATTATTAGAGCATTTTGTTTAACTCAAATTGTGATTAGTATTGTTAATGGGCCTATTGTTGTTAAAGCACTGCTCATATGTGAGTTTTGTTTTATGGGTCCTGTATATGAGTTTGTCATAATAGGTAGGTTTAACCCATTTTAATTGTTCTATATATACAGAGAGAGGCCAGCCCCTATTCCTAGGCACTCTAGTGCGTACAATTATCTCATTGATATTGACGCGTGAGTGACTATTGTGGGATAGGAATAATATCTCCCCCTCATTGAGATTACTTTTTAGGGTTTCAACAATGACTTCCTCATCGACGCTTCTTCAAGGTAACCCTAAAACTTTTATATGTATTGATATGTCATAACTATTGGGATTAATAGATTCAATAAATTTCTATCATCCCAAGATTTTAAGCACCGTAATAACAACTCACTTATATGGTATGACCATTCTCAATGGTGTGGTCTTGGACTACTCATGAACACCAAAGGCTTTTTACCAATAATAATGGTCGGTATTGCCTAGGATAAGAAGGTATTGATTAATAGAGTTGAGCAGGTTCATATGTTATTTGTAAACTTTCTTGTCATTTGAAGTCAAATGTTGAGTAGTGAAGCGCTAACAATGCCATAAAATAAGTATAATGGAGATTAAAAGAAAATGTTGAGGTAGATTAATATACATAAAAACAAAAAGCAAAATACATTGCTCTAAATATATATAGTTATACTAAAAGTTTTGGTTGTTTATATATGAAACTTAGCTAATAACATCTATTAATCCATATAGATGACTCCACCTATTATTGAAAGCTTGATTGTTATTGTTGTTGATGTATATTTGTCAATTTATTCTTCATTACTCAAATTATAGTTAATAACCAGCTCTTTTTTTATCCCTCAGATTTTGAGTGTCAAGTCCTTCTCAATTATAACGGAAGATGTTCTTGTAATGACTCTAATGGTGCCTCTTAGCATCAATGCCATATACAATCTAAGAAAGCAATTTGAGCAAAACAAGCTAAGGACTAAACAAAATTTAAAGGTTGATGCAGAGCTCCGAGTTTTGGCTTGTGTCCATAACGCTAGCCATGACACGAGAATCATCAATATCCTTGAAGCATGCAATGCCATTAAGATTTCCCCTTTACATGTGTTTGCTCTTTAGCTTATTGAACTTAGTAGAAGTGCCACTACCCTTCTGGTTGCCCGTATCGATCAACCCAATCATCAACAGGCCAGAGTACAAGCCCTCACCAAATCACAAGAAGATATAGAAAGCATTACCAATACTTTTAAAGCATATGCAAATGAAAATTATACCACTAGAGTGGAGACCCTCGTTGTCGTGTCTACCTATTCAACCTTTCATGAGGACATATACAACTTAGAACAGGAGAAACAAGCAACTTTAATTATCCTTCCCTTTCACAAATACTCTAGCATAGAAGGTACTCTAGAGATAAGCAATAGTGCATTTAAAGACAAACCAAAACATCATGTGAAATACATCTTGTTCTGGGGGAATCTTTGTTGATCGTGGTGTCAGGCAGTGACGGACCGAGGAATTTTAGGAAATAGGGCCAAACGTCTCTGTGGTCGAAGCAGATACGAGTGAATCTAAGTGAATAATGTCCTTCATCACCGCTACTCTGCAGAGATAAAGAACAATAAGAGAAAAATAATTTTGTGGTCTAAGTATATTAGTACCTAACTCACGTGAGTACTATTAAAATATGAAAAATATTATTATATGAGTATACTTAAATACTAAACCACGTGAATACTATTGAAAAATAAAAAATAATATTATATGAGTTATACTTTTTATCACTATGAATTTATTAATTTATCTGCATATGGGGGCAAAAATTACACATATAAAGAAATAAAAAAGACATATACATATATACCTATATAAGATCAAAGAAAAGTTTCAAGGTGGAGTGGGGGCATGTGTCCCCACTCCTTACTAAGTGGATCCGTCATTGGTGTCGGGTCATTGTTCAAAGTCAACTTGCGTGTTCTTATGCTTTTTATTGGTGGGCCTGATGACTGTGAAGCCTTAATTGTTGCTTGGAGAATGACAAAGCATCAAGGGATCTAACTCTCCATGGTGCAAATTCTTTTATTCAAGGAGGCTGCAGAAGTGGATATATCATCATTTGCTAAATCTCGTGGGCTATTACCTGGAGTACTAGATAATGAAAAGCAAGAAGAGTTGGATGAAGAATATATAAGTTCATTTAGACTCAAGGTAGTGTACAATGAGGATTCTATAAGTTCATTCTGATGATGATGTGCTTAATGAATTGGACCAAATTGGCTTTGATTGTGCTTAATAAATTGGACCAAATTGGCTTTGATTTATACATTGCTGGACAAGGGATAGGCAGGAACTCTTTGGTCCTATCAAATTTATTAAAATTGTTGGAAATTTTTGGTGCACGACATTTTTTTATGTATGGTATGGGCTTTTTGGATATTGTTGCTTTTTAGTATTTGGCATTGGGCTTGGAGGAGAGAGTTGGTATGGTTGGAAGATATGACATACTTGGATTGGAACCAATTTGACCCAAAAGCTAGCTTATGGGTATTTGGCAACATCCAAGCTTATAAATCATTTTTCTTCCTTTAATCTCTTCAATGTGGGACTTCTTATGGGTCTTTGGCAACATCCAAGCTTATAAATCAATTTTCTTCCTCTAATCTCTTCAATGTGGGACTTCCAACTTCACCATCACACACACTCAAATGTGTTTTGTGTTTTCTTCAACACTTCCCCTTACATGTGAGTGTTTCAACCCAAATTTTTTTTATTCAAATGTGTTTTGTGTTTTCTTCAACACTTCCCCTCACATGTGAGTGTTTCAACCCACATTTTTTTATGTCTTTGTGCAACTATATTGTGTGCTTGTGTGGGTCTTGCTGACAGTCAACTCAATCATATGTCTTGTGTGCCCGTTGCCTGTCTAAAATCATGACATTTTTTTATTTATGGTATGGGCTTTTTGGATATTGTTGTTTTTTGGTATTTGGCATTAGGCTTGGAGGAAGGAGTTGGCATGGTTAGAAGATATGACATACTTGGATTGGAACCAATTTGACCCAAAAGCTAGCTTATGGGTCTTTGGCAACATCCAGGCTTATAAATCACTTTTTTTTTCCTCTAATCTCTTCAATGTGGGACTTCCCATTTCACCATCATACACACACTCAAATGTGTTTTCTTCGACAAAAATGGACAGACTGCCCAGAACTTGGAGTTATAGGGAACATAGAGGCATCAAATAGTTTTGGTTCAAGCTCTTCACTACTTGTGGTACAACAATATGGGTTTGGGGGAATGGTATTTGGGACTGTCATTCAACATCCTAGCAAAGTGCCTGCAAATAATGATGGCTCTAAGGCGCCTTTTGTGAAGATAGAATAGCATCAATTTTGGTTAATTATTGGTGACAGAGTGTAATTTTGCCCATAAAGGTTAAAAGTGTTTGTTTTAATAGGGGAAAAATTAGGTGGATTGGTGGAGAATGGAAATAGAATGAATGAAAATAAAATTGATTTTAACTCACTTTCATGGAATATTATTTATAGGGTGAAGTGTTAATGAGTTTTACAATACTTCCAACCATCCAGTATATATATATATATTTTTCTTATATCAAGTAAGTGTGAGATCTTTTTTATTTATTTATTTTTGACTTCCTCTAATTAACACACTAAATGTCAAACTTGCTAAAGTAGGTTTATGTGACGAAGTTAGAAGAGGCATTAATGTTTGTTGACAGTGTATTCATAGAGATATTGATGTGGTAAAATTGTGACTAGATAACTTATTTTCATTTATTCACTTTGTCCGTGCATCATGGTCATCTTTGTTAGATCGTTTATTTCATTGTAACTAAGTTGTATAAGATCCAAAAACCTAAGAAAAATTGTCACTCAAAAGAGGAAATTTAAAAGAAAAACCTATGAAAACTTTCGTAGTCATTAGCCAGCATCCACTAAAGTCCCTAAAGCAGCCACCAAATCCAATCAGAAGACTTGAGCTACCCATACACATCTTTCCACATTGACACTTACAAAATCTAGTGGAGGTCAATTAAACTAACCAAAACAAAATTTTGTTTTTCCAAACAAAGTTATTTCTAAGGTATCACTTAAAAATGATGTGACATTTATTTATTTTGATAAGAAATAAGAAAGCTTGTGTTATTAAAACGTTAAGAATAATGTTACATTTTTTTAAATTTTTTTTACTAAAGTATCCTCTCAAGTATTGTTATGAGACTAACACATCAAACATTGTCGTAACTAGGTGATCATCCCAATAATTTATTAACAAGTTTTGAATTAGTATGCAGCCCCCCTAAACTTTAACTTTTTTGTAAATCACCCACACAAACTTTAAAATCTTTTCAATTAGTCCCTAAACTTTAATTAATGTCCTAATAGATCATTCTTTTTAATTTGAATGTGTTAATTCATTAACGATGATATTATGTAACAACATCTTATCTGTATTTGTAAGAAAGAAAATATATTTAAAATTAAATTTTAATAAATAAATTAATAAACAATTCTTAATTAATGTTAATAAAAATAAAATGACATCATCCAAGTATTATCGTTAGTGAATTAACAAATCCAAATTAAACATAAAAATCTATTGAGATATTAATTAAAGTTTATGGATTAATTAGGGAGGTTTTAAAGTTCATGGTGGTAATTTGTAAAAGGATTAAAGTTTAAGGAGTCTCTATACTCTTTTCTCTAAAAAACATATTAAACACATAGTTTTGTATCTTTATTTTTATCTAATTTAATATATATTATATTAAAATACCTTCTTCTTTTTTTCTTTAAAATGGGAAATTATCATGAACCAATGAGAAACTTAAGGCTATGTTTAAAAGTTTTAAAGAGAATGAAAGATACTGACTTATAATGGATACAATGTGCACTTTGGCCCTATTACTTTAAAAAATGCAAAATGAACTCGTTATTCTTTAAATTGTGCACGTTGCTACAAAATGATAACAGACGTTAAAATTTGGACAAAAATTCGCATGTGTCATTCACGTGCACGTCTAAAGCTCTAATAGCCAAAGGAGGTGCATTTGAGATGATGGTAATTAGGGGATAAAATTCATTTGGGAGATGCACATGATGTGCACATGGGGAGTTCATTCCTATTTCCATCCTAAACCTAAAGTCACCTTAATTTCTCTACCAAAACTCACCCTAATTTCTAATTTCCCTCATTTCCTCAATCTTGCAAACTGAATTGCTGCCATTAAAGGAGATATTGTGCGTGCAATCAAACCTTGAGGGAACATCTTTGTTCGTGTGACCAAATCATGGAGTAAAAGCTTTGTACCGTGAGTCCAACTGAGGCAAGCATCAGTGGTCCAACTACTATTGAGGTTAGTTTTGACTTAACCCTAAACAATGATGGCCATTTTGCTGAAATTGTTTTTTTGGTTAGGGTTATTCATTGGTTATTGGTGGTTTAGGGTTTGATTGGTTGGTAGGGATGCATGTGGTCTCATTTGTATCTATGGTCCCAAAATGTTATCCTTATCAGTGTTATGTGTTAATATTTGTGGTCCTAAATATTGTCCCAAATTGTTGTTTATGGGGTGCATTAGAGATCATTTTTTATTACTTGTGAACCCATTTAATTTGTGTGTGAACCTGTAAATGTCGAATTGTTTATTGTTTGTAATATGTGTAAAATGAAATTACAGTACCTACAGAATCTCTAATTTCATATGTATTGCAGTATGACATGTTTGTATGCTTTATGAATACGTAGCAGAACATGTTTGTAAGCTTTATGAAATGTATATAACATGTGCTTGTAAGTTATATGAATAAGTAGTATAATATCCTTTTTACACTATACAAATGGTTGTGATAACAATTATGTTACATTATGGAGGGAAATTACAGTTTAGCTCACCTATGGGATATATAGGGTGTGTGTATCATAGGCTATATAACTTTGATAGTGGCTTGTTGTCTAGCACACATTTGACTACTTATGTAAGAAATAATGAGATTGAGATTGGGATAGGAAAGCCTACGTGCCTGTGGTATAAGCTTCTTAATCATACTTTCATACATGGACTAACAAAATTATTTGGTGATGATGATGTTAGAAAGATATGTAAAATTATGGAGAAAAGACCTAACCTAAACCTAGAAGTATTTGTTGAACATGAGAGTGAGCATACCACAAACCCAACCCACTTGGAACCTAACCCTAAACCTGCATGTGAGTTATAACCTAACCCACTTACAATTCTAACTAAGCCTGCAATTGAGAATGAACCACATCCTGAACCCCATCTTGTTAGGCAAAAAGGGAAAGAAAAAGAAAAGGGAACAGGGAAGTAGGTACAAAATGGGAAAGGGAAGCAAAAACTAACCCCTAAGAGAAAAATCAGACCTGTAGACCTTTAAGAAGATGGTGAAGTTGACTTAACTGACTATGATTTTGAGGACAATGATGAGGAAGTTCTTGATATATTTTTTGAGGACCATGCAAGGGAAGTTAAGGAAGAAATAAGGGACTATATGAGTGTTAATGAGAAATTGTACGGAGATGATGAAGTGAATGGTGATGGACAAGTACATGAAGATAATGGGGAGGGAGGATAGGTCAACAATGGCAATAATGTTGCTAATGTTGATATTGGACCTCGTTAGGATGAGGAGTTTCAGTCTAAATATGAGGACAGTGACACTCTAATCATTCCCCTTAGTTCTGAAGTAGAAAAAGGAGAGGTAATGGGGAAGAAGAAGTTTCCAGAGTTCAACCAATACACTGATATGAAAAGGAAGATAAAGTTGTAAGTGAGAATGAAATTTGCAAGTCATAACGTATTTAGGAAGGTTGTAAGACAACTTTGTATTGAAAATGGGATTAATTTCGAATTCTTAAAGAATGAGAACACTCAAATATCAATATAGTGCAAGAGAGGTTGTGGATGGAAAATGTATGCTTCTAAGACTCAAAAAGGAGAAACTTTCTAAATTAAGTCATGGTATAACAATAAGCATGCAAATTGTGGATGGAGTAACAAAAATATCAAGGTTAATTCAAGGTGTTTATTTGCCAAGTAGCAAGACCACATCTGAGACCATTAGGGAAAATGGGAAAATGAGACTTTCATTAATCAAGTGGCCAGAGAACAAAAGATTTTTGTGTCAAGGTTCTAGGTGTATAAGGAAAACAAGATGGCCACGAAGAAGCTTCAAGGCAATGCAACTCAATATTCTTTACTGTGGAATTATATTGTAGCAGTCTTACAATACAACCCTTGTTCAATAATGTTGATCAAGAAGAAGGATGGCTATTTTCAAAGACTATATGTTTTTTTAGATGTTGCCAAAAGAGGTTTGAAGTTTTGTAGGCCCATAATCTCATTGGATAGGTACTTCTTAAAGGCTGGCTTTAGAGGTCAATTGTTAGTGGCAGTGGCAAAGGATGCTAATGATAACATGTTCCCTATTGCTGATGCTACAGTTGAGGCTGAGTTGAGAGATAGCTAGATGTGGTTTTTGGACATGTTGTTTGAGGATATTGAGTCAATTGAGGAGAATGATTGGGCGTTCATGTCAGATAAGCAAAAGGTAACAAAAATGACGCATCTTACTTTATGTGATTTTGGGCTACATAAGTTTGAACTCCATACTTACTTTATGATTTCTTATTTGATATGTTTGCAGGGTTTGAACTCTATACTTAAGGAGATGGGGTTGAACATAGATTCTATGTTAGGCATCTATGTGCCAACTTCAACCTCACATATAATTAAGGGATAAGTGTAGAAAGATTTGGTATAGAATGCTGCAAATGCCACAACTAAGCTTGAATTTGACTTTCACATGTAAGAAATAAGAAAGCTAAATGAGGGAGCAACCAACTGGTTAACTGTAAGAGATGCAAGCACATGGTCAAGACATTTATTCACTTTGTGGGCTAAATTAGGTAGTTTATTGAACAACATTGTAGAGACATTCAACTTTGTAATACTGCCTATCAAAGACAAGTCCATAATCACAATGATGAAAACCATTAGAAGGATGTTAATGAAGATGTTTGCTACAAAGAGAGATGGGATGCTTAAGTATCAAGTCAGATATGTCCACGAATTCAACAAAAGCTTGAAAAGTCAATGGAAGAAGCTGTGTTGAAATTGAATTTTTAAAATGACAATAGAAAATTTAAAATTGACACATGGCAAGGAAGCAAGAAGGTAATGGATTGAGTAAGACTTGCTCTTGTAGAAGCTGAGACATAACAGGTATAAAACTCATATGAAATATTTGTTATTGGGGGGATAACTCATACTTGTAATTGACTTTTTTTTTTTTGTATCTCCTGTGTAACACCCCAAAAGTTCCTATCCTATAAACAGTAATTTTGACAGCTAATAGAATTTTACTATTTAGTAATTTTTGGATACTGTAAAATTATTTTGTTTATTCCGTCAGCGTATTTGATCGTTTTGAGTGATTTACTCCGTGTCAGGAAAATAATAATTTTCAGGCCGGGAAAAATCTTTCTGTATTTATTTCTCTTGACGGTTAATTATTTTTAACAATCTGACTTGATTTTCATACATTTTCTAATTTTTGTGATTTTATGTGTGATTTTAAATTTTTTTCTGTTTGTGAGCCCCACGAGGTGTTTGTGGGCCCATGTGACCATACGTGGGCCCAGGTGGGTCCCGCAAAGTGAAAATTTTTCTACGCATAGAAAAATTTGTACTGTTTAAACGGAGATAGGGGATCTTACTAAACCTGAATCTGGAAACAGTTTTAGTAAATTTTTTTTGTACTGTATTTATTTATCGGAAGATAAAAATACAGTAAATATATTCTTTCGTGAGATTTTTAGTAGATAAAAATAGAAATTATATTGCTTAAGTCAACATTGGTGGTTTGGATATCCACTATTGATTTAATTAACGGTTAAGAAATAAATTTAATAAAGAAGTATTGGATAATCATCATTGATTTAATCAATGGTGTGAGAATAAACTTAGTTAGGCAAGCTTCAATATCAACCGTAGATTTAATCAACGGTGTAAATTTGATTATATAAAGTGACCATTTACAACCATTGGATTTAGAATTGATCAAGGTGGAGATTTGGTCTTGTAAAGTAACAAGGACCATTTATGACCATTGGATGAAGAATTAATCAAGGATGGAGATTTGGTCTTCTAAAAAGGCTATGACTAATTATAACCCTTAGATTTAAAATTTGAAGGAGCAATCTTGACCCTTAATTTTGGAGACACATCTAATGGCTAGAATTTAAAGGAGAAGGATCCAATGACTTAGATTTAGTCTTTTAAAAATCAAAAGTCTACCTAAATCCTAACCATTGAATTAATCAATGGCTAGAAATGCTCTAGATGGTAACTAATAATTATGACAACTTTGCATGCATAATGATGAAGGGGGGGACGGTTTTGGAGTGTTAGGAAGGAGGAGACATGTTTAGACATGCTTGTATAGCCTTTTTAGGCCAAAGAAAAAGATGACAAAGTGGAAGACTTTTGCATGCATGTGATAGCCTTCAATTATGCTAAACAAATTTCTATCTCTTAATTCTTTCACTCCTACGGTTACCCACTTCAATTCAACCCTCTATTTTGATTTTCTATCACATTTAGTAACACAAAGACCATTCTCTCTCTTCTCTCTCTTCCAATTGTTCAATAACACCAAGAACAAATACAAAGAACACCAGTTTCTCTATTCTTTGAGCTATTCGGTCACCACCCATAGAACCACTTCCAATCTTTCATAATTTTATCTAGTTACATATCTTGAATCCTCTCATCAATCCAAAACACTTTCATGTTAGGAACTTCTCAAAATTCTATCATCTTCAACCTTGTTCTTCAAGTTAAAGATCAAAAAGTTTATGTTTTCCTTCTTGTGAGGAATTCGGTCAACACCTAGAAACCATGTCTCTAAGCTTCTAAAATTTCATCTAAACACATTTCCTAAACCTAAACACCATTCTAAGAACATCTCTAGTTATGAGTTTGTCCAAAATCATTCATCTTGAGCTTCAAATCCAAGCTTCAAGTTTCTATCAAAAATCAAAAATTCTATCTTTGTGCTTCAAGAGAAACCATTCGGTCAAGACACTCAAAACCACCATCCAATCTCTTTTAATTTCATCCAATCATAGATCTTGAATCTACATGATATTCTAAGCAATTTTCATGTTGGAGACTTTCTCTAAATCATTCATCTTCATGGACTTTCTTCAAGAACAAAGTTATGAGATTTTTGAGGTGAAGTATAAGAAGACTTCATTTCTTCTCTTCTTTTTCATGATCTAAACCATGTTTGATCCATGGTTCCTCTTAATCAAGCTTAGTATACTAATTTCTATGTATTTTGTTTTGAATTTGAGAAGCCCTTGGTGTTGAAGGACTTGGAAAGAGAAGCAAAATCAAGAAGCTTTGAGGATCTTCAAGAGGTAAGAGGGAGATCCATCTCACCAACCAATTATGGTGGTGGGAGATGGTCTTATATTTGATGGATTATGAATTCATGTGAGAATTCCAATCCATAGTCATGTAATAATTAATTGTGTGTTTATGAGCTTTGCTTTATTTTCTTGTGCTTTGATTATTTTTGTCTATGCTTAATATGCTTTGCATGATTTTATGGCTTTGATAGTATACTTATAATATGCATGATGAGTATATGGCATGTTTGTGATATTTATGATGAAATATATATATGTATGCCATGATGTGGATATGGAAAGAAAATTGATATTGGTTCCAACGCCAAGGAAGAGCTACGGTTTTGATGCCCTTGATGAGGGTCAATATTGAAATTTTTCAAGAACAAAGAAATTAAATTTTGATCCTTAGAACAATGAGAATTTCGGCCAAGACACCTCAAAATAGGTGTTTACAAATTAATATGTTTATGAAAGAATAAAATTGGATTGATTTGAGGAGTATGAAAAATGAATTAAAGGTTTATTTTTTTTTTAAGAAAACATGAACACAAATTTTAGAATGAAATTTTATTGATTTATTTTGTGTAGAAACAAGAATGAAATTTATTTAAGTTAGAAGAAAAATATTTCATGGTTCCAATGGCTATCTATAAGGTTTTGATAATTTAGAAAAATGTTTTGATGCTATGAAATACAAGAATTTTCAAATAATGATTTTTGAAAAGGGAATTAAGTGTTATAAATTAAGTGAAGTGGAATTTTCATAAATAAAAGAAAAAGAAGATTGAAAGTATTGAACTTCAAATTAATTAATTTTTAGAAGTGATTTAGAAATATAAAGGAAAACGTTTGTAACTTAAAATTTCTAACAGAGAATTTATTTATTGGGTTTTGGAAAACATTAGGAAATTTAAAGTTAAGAAACAATAATTAAAACAACTCAATATGATTTTGTAGGACTAGATCAATAAAAAGTGATTTTGAGAAAATTTATATTAAGGAAAAGATTTTTGACTAAGAATGAAAAAGGATTTGCAAAGAAAGTGAAAATGAATTTGAACAAATGGGTTTGTGTTATGACCAATCGGTACTTTGGTTTTGAAAATAAAACTTTAATGGTTTTGTTTGTGTAAAATCATATCAATCTAGAAGGAAAAATGTTTTGATAATTTTTAATAGTCAAGTCCACGTTTTTGAAGGCTTATAATGCCTTGATTTTTATGAACAAAGTGATTCTCCAAGTGGAAATATAATTAATTTAATTCAAGGAAATTGAAAAGAGAATCAGAGTATTTTAGCACTTGAGTAATGAATTTTTATGTAAATGGAAGAGAGGGGTTGCAAGTGAGCCTCAATTTGTTTTAAAAAGAATTTATTAAAATCCCGTTGAATTTTGGAAAGCATTAGTAATTTTTAAAGTTAGAAACATTGATTTAATTCAATGGAATTGTGAATTTGTGAAATATACTATGAAAAAGGATTTCTTGAAATTAAGATTGATTTATTTAAGTCCAAAATAATGTTTGGAATATTGAGGAATTTGGAAATGGAATTAGAGCATTTATCACTTGAGAAATTAAGTTTTTGTAAAGCGAAAATGTTTTGAACTTCAATTTATTTTGAAGAAGGTTGTGTTAGGAAATGATTTGAGAAAAATGAAGAATATAGTGGTATTATGAAAATCTACTAACGTATAACTTATTTTTAAGTTTTGAAATACGTTAGAAAATCTAAGTTTTGAAACGTTGATTTATATCAATGAAAAAGTAATTTTGTGGATTATATTTGAAAAATAATTTCTTGAGTAAAGCAGGAAAAAGATTTTCTTGAGTAAGAAAATGTGTTAAAAATGATATTGACTTATTTGAAAGTCCAAAATAATGTTTGAAATATTGAGAAATATTTTGCATGATTGTAAAATGGTGAAAAATGATTTACGTATCTTAAAAATGATACTTCTACGCAATTTGAAATATGTTAAAATATTTCTACGTGATTTGAATTACGTTTAAATATTTTATGTAAGTTTAAATATTTTACGTGATTTAAAAGTGCAACAGAAGAGCTACGAAATTTTGAAAACGTAACAAAAGTGTTACTGATAGAGAGGGGAAAATATAATGTAAACGTTTTAATTTTGAAAATATAACAGAAACATTTTGGAATTGTGAAAACATAATAGAAATGTTATGCAATTTTGTGAAAACATGACAAAAGTATTTTATAACTATGAAAATATGATAACATGATTTTGTGTTGAAAATACAGTATAATTACTGTTTAACCAGTGTATGGACACTGTATGAGAGAGTGACATGTTTTGCCTATGATTGGTATTTGGTGCATTTTATATGCATTGGAAAGAGATGTCTTATTTGAATTTGGTGCATTATATATGCATTGAAAAGATTTGGCCCGTTGGGGTTGGACTTACACTAATATACTTGTGCATTATACAAATGAAATTGAAAAGATTTGGCCCGTTGGGGTTGGACTTGCACTGATAAATTCGTGCATTGTATAAAAGATAGCTAATAGCTATTATGGCCCTTGTGGTTGAAGAGGGAATGAGAATTAATAGTGAGGTCTATGATGGATCTTGGGGGCGTCAAGGCGCGGCGGTCGACCAGTGGACAGCTGGCGAGTACCCTGTGCCATTTGGCGATGCAGTCCGTTGCAACGCATTGACGATACCTGACAAGAACACGATTCTTTTCAACGACTGGGAGATTGTCTTTGGGCTAAGGCTGACAATTGACCAGAGCATTCTTCTCGAAATTGTGAAAACCTCCATGGAGTTATTTTTGAAAAACTGAGTCTTTGTGCATATGCATAATCTGAACATTTATATCTGTGTGATATATTAATTGAGGAATATTGGTTATAACGATTGTTATGAATACTTGGATGATGATGATGATAATGCTAATAACATGATTATAGTATGATCTGTCTGTATGATATTGTTGGTTGTGTGTTATCTCTAGTCTGTCGCCATGTTGGTATTGGTGTAGGTGATCTCACCTCTTTGTTATGTTGTTTTGCTGTGTCTATATTGTTAAAATCAAACAATAGAAGGATTGAGTTGTCTTAGACATAACAGGCGATAAATACTCTGAGATTGGTGTCAACAATAAGGAGTGGACATTCAGGACTCGAAGGTGTGTAGTGTTGACAAAGGAACAGATGTTTGATGCATCAAGATGGATAGATAAGGAATAAGTATGTTAAAGTTTCTCGCTAGTATTGTACCGTGCTATTAAGTAGGACCCGTCATGGGGTTTGCTACTGTCTGTCAAAAATATATAAGTCAGTTAATTATATATTTCTCTTTAAATTGTGATATTAATTGGTGTAAGTATTGTATAATGAATAGTTGAAATATGATTTTCAATGTTACCTAATATTTTCAGTAAATTTACGTTTCAGTAAAGAAGGAATTTTAAAACTCATCTTTTATAACTCAAACTTTGTGCGAACTTCTTTTCAGATTATGAGTCGGAAGTCAGAAATGTGATGCCCAGAGCTAGGGTGTTACATTAGTTGGGCCCTAGAGCTAGGGTGTTACATTAGTTGGTATCAGAGCACGGTTTGAGTCTTTTGGGAGTTGTGGTTAGGTCTATTTTGCTTGTGTTGTGTTTCTCTGTGTGTTTGTTTTTTGAAAGGAAATAATGTTGTTTATAATGGATATTAGATCCATTATATTTCGATCCGCACGCCTCAAAAAAAAAAAAAGAATGGCTCGGGATAGTTATACTTGTGTGGAAGTGGAACATGTTACTAGTAATGCAATTGCAGCTATGGGAACAACGGGAGCAATGTGGAAAGACGACTGCACGAACAAAGGACCACTGTTCAGTGGAAACTGGAAGTTGAAGTTTAGGATCTGATGGAAGAGAATCAGTCTTGGAATATAAGATTTCTTAATTTTGGAACCTGGTTTTTTTTTTTAGGATATTGAGAAAGTAATTGATTTCGATGGAAGATGAATTTACAACCATTGAGGAAACCAAAAGCAGTAAGTGATGTGAAAGAAAGTACTTAAATGAAGGAATGTACGTCAAGAAAACAATTTGCGAAAAAGTTGGACACATTTCCAAAGAGTATAATCTCTGATGTGTTCTTTGAAAACAGAGTTTTCTATTAGTAAAATTTTAGATAGTAAGGGAAGTTGTTACTCTGAATGAACGAGAGTGTTCTGAGCGGAAGATTTAATCAATGGAGATTACGTCATTGGAGCTAATCCTATAAACCATACTGAATATTTCTGTGAGTGACCTATTCTTTATGACATATGATTGAGTAGATCAATTATATGTTAGAGTTATTCGTTATCCTCTGATTTGTTTACTTCTGTTTCTATTCTTAGCTGATCGAGCTATTCAAGTTATTCAAATTGTTGTGGATCAAATCTTTATATTAGTTTGATCTGTTGTTCAAAATTTTTGTGTTAGTTTGATCTGTTTCATAAACAGACGTGGTCTTTGAAAATGGATTGGTTATTTTCCAACCATATCCAATGAGATTATTTCAACAGAGTGTGAG
Source organism: Ormosia semicastrata (assembly GCA_029884595.1). Classification (NCBI taxonomy): domain Eukaryota; kingdom Viridiplantae; phylum Streptophyta; class Magnoliopsida; order Fabales; family Fabaceae; genus Ormosia; species Ormosia semicastrata. The sequence continues at coordinate 7,273,488 of JAQQTO010000030.1, forward strand.
TAATCCAGAGAAAATTCATTTTTAAAAATTGGGTTACATCCAATTCTTTGCTGGATATGTTCGATAACAGGTTCGATTCATTTTGTTATCTTCCATGATGTTTTCTTTCATCTCCTGCAATTAAAGGAATATCTTGCAAGAAAGGATATTTCTATATTTGTATCCGTGTTAACGTATCTGAGTAACGCAGCAGAAGCGTGGTGAATTTTTCAAAAGATTGGAACAATTCTTCTATGGGAAAATTTAAGACGGTAATGGAAAATCGTAGAAAAAAATTTACGGAAGTATCTGGTATCGTGCTGTGGAAAGGAGAATTCGGTTAGTGAGACATTTCCTGTTAAAAGCAAGAATCTAGAATATGTAGTGATACGAGGATAAGGAAATTTTAAGTAATACATTACATTAGCTGAACATTACATTACATTAGTTGGAAGTTATCTGAGAAAAACTATTCTAAGCATGAATGAAGATCAGTTGTTGTTATGTTGATATAAGAGATATGGAAATTCTTTCTTTCTGGAGTAACATTCAACATATTCAGTAATAACCAACAAAATTTCTATGATAGGAGTCTGAGATATCTGTTTGATCTGGAGAAGTTGAACATCAGCAAAGAGATTGTGTGGGATTAGAATAGTATAGCAAGATGTAAGAGAGGAAGCTTCATGAGAATTGGAAAATAAGATGAAAGCACCATATCTGTATTTATTCTGAGGGTGTGAAATCATGTTTCTCAAATTTCGAGGATGAAATTTCTTTTTAGAGGAGGAGAATTGTAACACCCCAAAATTTCCTATCCTATAAACAGTAATTTTGATAACATAGTAATTTTATTGTTTAGTAATTTTTGGATACTGTAAAATTATTTTGTTTATTCCGTCAGCGTATTTGATTGTTTTGAGTGATTTACTCCGTGTCAGGAAAATAATAATTTTTGGGCCGGGGAAAATCTTTCTGTATTTATTTCTCTTGACTATTAATTATTTTTAACAATCTGACTTGATTTTCATATATTTTCTAATTTTTGTGATTTTATGTGTGATTTTAAATTTTTTTCTGTTTGTGGGCCCCACGAGGTGTTTGTGGGCTCATGTGACCATACGTGGACCCAGGTGGGTCTCGCAAAGTGAAAATTTTTCTACGCATAGAAAAATTTGTACTGTTTAAACGGAGACAGGGGATCTTACTAAACCTGAATCCGGAAACAGTTTTAGTAAATTTGTTTTGTACTGTATTTATTTATCAAAAAATAAAAATACAGTAAAGATATTCTTTCGTGAGATTTTTAGTAGATAAAAATAGAAATTATATTGCTTAAGTCAACATTGGTGGTTTGGATATCCACTATTGATTTAATTAACGGTTAAGAAATAAATTTAATAAAGAAGTATTGGATAATCACCATTGATTTAATCAATGGTGTGAGAATAAACTTAGTTAGGCACGGTGTAAATTTGATTATATAAAGTGACCATTTACAACCATTAGATTTAGAATTGATCAAGGGTGGAGATTTGGTCTTGTAAAGTAACAAGGACCATTTATGACCATTGGATGAAGAATTAATCAAGGGTGGAGATTTGGTCTTCTAAAAAGGCTATGACTAATTATAACCCTTGGATTTAAAGTTTGAAGGAGCAATCTTGACCCTTAATTTTGGAGACACATCTAATGGCTAGAATTTAAAGGAGAAGGATCCAATGGCTTAGATTTAGTCTTCTAAAAATCAAAAGTCTACCTAAATCTTAACCATTGAATTAATCAATGGCTAGAAATGCTCTAGATGGTAACTAATAATTATGACAACTTTGCATGCATAATGATGAAGGGGGGACGGTTTTGGAGTGTTAGGAAGGAGGAGACATGTTTAGACATGCTTGTATAGCCTTTTTAGGCCAAAGAAAAAGATGACAAAGTGAAAGACTTTTGCATGCATGTGATAGCCTTCAATTATGCTAAACAAATTTCTATCTCTTCATTCTTTCACTCCTACGGTTACCCACTTCAATTCAGCCCTCTATTTTGATTTTCTATCACATTTAGTAACACAAAGACCATTCTCTCTCTCTCTCTCCAATTGTTCAAGAACACCAAGAACAAATACAAAGAACACCATTTTCTCTATTCTTTGAGCTATTCGGTCACCACCCATAGAACCACTTCCAATCTTTCATAATTTTATCTAGCTACATATCTTGAATCCTCTCATCAATCCAAAACACTTTCATGTTAGGAACTTCTCAAAATTCTATCATCTTCAACCTTGTTCTTCAAGTTAAAGATCAAAAAGTTTATGTTTTCCTTCTTGTGAGGAATTCGGTCAACACCTAGAAACCATGTCTCCAAGCTTCTAAAATTTCATCTAAACACATTTCCTAAACCTAAACACCGTTCTAAGAACATCTCTAGTTATGAGTTTTTCCAAAATCATTCATCTTGAGCTTTAAATCCAAGCTTCAAGTTTCTATCAAAAATCAAAAATTTCATCTTTGTGCTTCAAGAGAAACCATTCGGTCAAGACACTCAAAACCACCATCCAATCTCTTTTAATTTCATCCAACCATAGATCTTGAATCTACATAATATTCTAAGCAACTTTCATGTTGGAGACTTTCTCTAAATCATTCATCTTCATGGACTTTCTTCAAGAACAAAGTTATGAGATTTTTGAGGTGAAGTATAAGAAGACTTCATTTTTTCTCTTCTTTTTCATGATCTAAACCATGTTTGATCCATGGTTCCTCTTAATCAAGCTTAGTATACTAATTTCTATGTATTTTGTTTTGAATTTGAGAAGTCCTTGGTGTTGAAGGACTTGGAAAGAGAAGCAAAATTAAGAAGCTTTGAGGATCTTCAAGAGGTAAGAGGGAAATCCATCTCACCAACCAATTATGGTGGTGGGAGATGGTCTTATATTTGATGGATTGTGAATTCATGTGAGAATTCCAATCCATGGTCATGTAATAATTAATTGTGTGTTTATGAGCTTTGCTTTATTTTCTTGTGCTTTGATTATTTTTGTCTATGCTTAATATGCTTTGCATGATTTTATGGCTTTGATAGTATACTTATAATATGCATGATGAGTATATGGCATGTTTGTGATATATATGATGAAATATATATATGTATGCCATGATGTGGATATGGAAAGAAAATTGATCTTGGTTCCAATGCCAAGGAAGAGCTACGGTTTTGATGCCCTTGATGAGGGTCAATGTTGAAATTTTTCAAGAACAAGAAAATTAAATTTTGATCCTTAGAACAATGAGAATTTCGGCCAAGACACCTCAAAATAGGTGTTTACAAATTAATATGTTTATGAAAGAATAAAATTGGATTGATTTGAGGACTATGAAAAATGAACTAAAGGTTTGTTTTTTTTTTAAGAAAACATGAACACAAATTTTAGAATGAAATTTTATTGATTTATTTTGTGTAGAAACAAGAATGAAATTTATTTAAGTTAGAAGAAAAATATTTCATGGTTCCAATGGCTATCTATAAGATTTTGATAATTTAGAAAAATGTTTTGATGCTATGAAATACAAGAATTTTCAAATAATGATTTTTGAAAAGGGAATTAAGTGTTATAAATTAAGTGAAGTGAAATTTTCATAAATAAAAGAAAAATAAGATTGAAAGTATTGAACTTCAAATTAATCAATTTTTAGAAGTGATTTAGAAATATAAAGGAAAACGTTTGTAACTTAAAATTTCTAACAGAGAATTTATTTATTGGGTTTTGAAAAATATTAGGAAATTTAAAGTTAAGAAACAATAATTAAAACAACTCAATATGATTTTGTAGGACTAGATCAATAAAAAGTGATTTTGAGAAAATATATATTAAGGAAAAGATTTTTGACTAAGAATGAAAAAGGATTTGCAAAGAAAGTGAAAATGAATTTGAACAAATGGGTTTGTGTTATGACCAATCGGTACTTTGATTTTGAAAATAAAACTTTAATGGTTTTGTTTGTGTAAAACCATATCAATCTAGAAGGAAAAATGTTTTGATAATTTTCAATAGTCATGTCCACGTTTTTGAAGGCTTGTAATACCTTGATTTTTATGAACAAAGTGATTCTCCAAGTGGAAATATAATTAATTTAATTCAAGGAAATTGAAAAGAGAATCAGAGTATTTTAGCACTTGAGTAATGAATTTTTATGTAAATGGAAGAGAGAGGTTGCAAGTGAGCCTCAATTTGTTTTAAAAAGAATTTATTAAAATCCCGTTGGATTTTGGAAAGCATTAGTAATTTTTAAAGTTAGAAACATTGATTTAATTCAATGGAATTGTGAATTTGTGAAATATACTATGAAAAAGGATTTCTTGAAATTAAGATTGATTTATTTAAGTCTAAAATAATGTTTAGAATATTGAGGAATTTGGAAATAGAATTAGAGCATTTATCACTTGAGAAATTAAGTTTTTGTAAACGAAAATGTTTTCGAATTTCAATTTATTTTGAAGAAGGTTGTGTTTGGAAATGATTTGAGAAAAATGAAGAATATAGTGGTATTATGAAAATCTACTAACGTATAACTTATTTTTAAGTTTTGAAGTACATTAGAAAATGCTAAGTTTTGAAACGTTGATTTATATCAATGAAAAAGTAATTTTGTGGATTATATTTGAAAAATAATTTCTTGAGTAAAGAAACGGGGAAAAAGATTTTCTTGAGTAAGAAAATGTGTTAAAAATGATATTGACTTATTTGAAAGTCCAAAATAATGTTTGGAATATTGAGGAATATTTTGCATGATTGTAAAATGGTGAAAAATGATTTACGTATCTTAAAAATGATACTTCTACGCAATTTGAAATATGTTAAAATATTTCTACGTGATTTGAATTACGTTTAAATATTTTATGTAAGTTTAAATATTTTACGTGATTTAAAAGTGCAACAGAAGAGTTACGACATTTTGAAAACGTAACAAAAGTGTTACAGTATTGGGAAAATATAACAGAAACGTTTCAAAATTTTGAAAATGTAACAGAAACATTTTGGAATTGTGAAAACATAATGGAAATGTTATGCAATTTTGTGAAAACATGGCAAAAGTGTTTTATAACTATGAAAACATGATAACATGATTTTGTGTTGAAAATACAGTATAATTACTGTTTAACTAGTGTATGGACACTGTATGAGAGAGTGACATGTTTTGCCTATGATTGGTATTTGGTACATTTTATATGCATTGGAAAGAGATGTCTTATTTGAATTTGGTGCATTATATATGCATTGAAAAGATTTGACCCGTTGGGGTTGGACTTGCACTGATATACTCGTGTATTGTACAAATGAAATTGAAAAGATTTGGCCCGTTGGGGTTGGACTTGCACTGATAAATTCGTGCATTGTATAAAAGATAGCTAATAGCTATTATGGCCCTTGTGGTTGAAGAGGGAATGAGAATTGATAGTGAGGTCTATGATGGATCTTGGGGGCGTCGAGGCGCGGTGGTCGACCAGTGGACAGCTGGCGAGTACCCTGCGCCACTTGGCGATGCAGTCCGTTGCAACGCATTGACGATACCCGACAAGAACACGATTCTTTTCAACGACTGGAAGATTGTCTTTGGGCTAAGGCTGACAATTGACCAGAGCATTCTTCTCGAAATTGTGAAAACCTCCATGGAGTTATTTTTGAAAAACTGAGTCTTTGTGCATATGCATAATCTGAACATTTATATCTGTGTGATATATTAATTGAGGAATATTGGTTATAACGATTGTTATGAATACTTGGATGATGATGATGATAATGCTGATAACATGATTATGGTATGATCTGTCTGTATGATATTGTTGGCTGTGTGTTATCTCTGTGCTGCCATGTTGGTATTGGTGTAGGTGATCTCACCTCTTTGTTATGTTGTTTTGCTGTGTCTATATTGTTAAAATCAAACAATAGAATGATCAAGTTGTCTTAGACATAACGGGCGATAAATACTCTGAGATTGGTGACAATAATAAGGAGTAGACATTCAAGACTCGAAGGTGTGCAGTGTTGACAAATGAACAGATGTTTGATGCATCAAGATAGACAGATAAGGAATAAGTATGTTAAAGTTTCTCGCTAGTATTGTACTGTGCTATTAAGTAGGACCCGTCATGGGGTTTGCTACTGTCTGTCAAAAATATATAAGTCAGTTAATTATATATTTCTCTTTAAATTGTGATATTAATTGGTGTAAGTATTGTATAATGAATAGTTGAAATATGATTTTCAATGTTACCTAATATTTTCAGTAAATTTACGTTTCAGTAAAGAAGGAATTTTAAAACTCATCTTTTATAACTCAAACTTTGTGCGAACTTCTTTTCAGATTATGAGTCGGAAGTCAGAAATGTGATGCCTAGAGCTAGGGTGTTACATTAGTTGGGCCCTAGTGCTAGGGTGTTACATCCTGCAAGTATCTTTTGTACACATGTTATAAGTTTTATTTATGCACAAAGGGATTGACCCAAGAACTATGTTGATGACTGGTACAAGAATGAGACTTTCTTGGAATGTTATGGAGTGATGATCAACCTTGTACCTTCACAAGATGAGCAGCCACAAATTGACTATGATCCAATCCTACCTCATTCGATTAGGACTTTTGTTGGCAAACTTAAGAAAGCTAGGAAGAGAGTCATTAATAAGCAACCTTATAACCCAAATAGGGTATCCAAGGAAGGACAACAATACAGTGTGGGAATTGTGGAATATGGTGCCACAATGCTCGTGGGTGCCCAAGACCCCTAAATCCAAATAGAAAGATACATAGAAAGAAGAAGAAAACAAGTGTAAGCAATGGTTCTACTACAACTAATCCCACTGCTCCAACTAAAGCTAATCCAAATGCTGATATTGGAATTGTTCCATCTAATGCTGGAATTAAGAATGCTCCTCTAATGCTCTAAGTGCAAATGCATCAACTGGTCTGATTGTTGCAAGTCAAAGCGGTCCTATACTTACTTTGAGTGGTCCAAGGGCACATAGGGGTTGTGTTCCCAGCCAACCAGGTTCCCAAAGCTCAATTTTCCCACTTAGGAGACAAACATGTACTTTGACAAGAATGTCAGTGACTTAGACTAATGAATGGGGCATCAACATCAGGAGCATCAACATCAAGAATCAAGACAAGGATGAGTTGGGCAAGACTTACACAGTAAATATGGCTAGGGGGTTTAGGGTTTTTTTTTTTTTTTTGCTATTATTGAGCTATGACAACTATGTCTTATTATATGCCTTTTTTGTTTGAAATGTAGTGGTATTGGGTTGTATTAGACCCTAAAGAATAATGTGGTAGTTGTAGCACAACTTTGGAGTATTGATTCTACAGAGAGACAAGTTAAAAAATTAATAGAAGGAACAAAGAAACTAAAGAAAAATATTAAATAATTAATGGTAAACAAAGATTAATTTTAAATGCAAATTAAAGTGAAGCAAAGTGACTAACAAAAAAAGTACTCAAATTTAACAAATAGTAAAGTGTCGGGAACCCCTTGCACAAATGTAATATTTTAATTATTCTTAATTCATTGAATAACTCAATTGAGAACTCAATTTTCAAAATTCTCAATCAGAAGGTATAGATTTATAAACTAAAATAAAACCAAATGTAACCCTTTGAAAAATCATTCACCACTTTTAGAATACGTAAATTACTATCCCTATTGAGAAAATTCAACGACAACAATATACCCAGGGAGAGATATTGCAACAAAGAAGTAAATCAATATAGATAAATAATTGATCCAAACATAATCAAAGAACTAATCCATTCAATTGAATGCATAAACAAAATAAACTCTATGATTATTCAGAGAAGAAAACATCAACAATGAATTGAGAATGATAAAACAAAGGAGTTTTAGTAATTGAAAATCAAACATATAAATTAAAAATAAATTGAAAATATCATCTAGTGTGCAAGTTCATTCCTAACCCCACTTGAGAATTTAGTTTTCCATATTATGATGATAGACAAATAAATTCTAGAGAAAATGCCTTCAAGTCTGTCGTCTTTACTTTTCCTGCACTGCGTCACTATTCTTCTCTTTTTCCCCCTACTATGTGGCCTATTAATAAGAGATTTTACCAAATAGGAGTGTATCTTGCACAAAATATCCTTAATTGGTCCCAAAGTAAGAAAAAGATATTGATTGAATTTAGAAAACTAAATTTAAGAAACTCAATCTCCTTAATTGGTCTCCAAATAATTAAAAGATATTGATTGGATTTAGGAATTAATTTTAGGAAACTTAATATTCTTTTATTGAAGGTTGTCACATTTTTATTTTTTTTCTCTCTTTATTTTTCTTGTCCCTCAGTTGACAAAATTATCTTTCGATGTTAATAGAATAGTTGTTGCATTTTCTATTATCTTTTCAACACTGCAAGAATCACGTCGATCTAATATATGTACCTCAAGATATAGTCCAAATATAGTAGCAATGTCAGAAAATATGAGTGGAATTCGAATTTGCAACAAATTCTCTTTTCTTTAAAGATCCTTATCTAATCATCATTTATCCTTATCTTCAAGTTTTCACATCTAATTGAGATTTTAGATGAGACATAAAATTTGGATAAGATCTCTTCAAAATTTTATTTTTTATGGCGCGTCCTAACATCTTACTGATTGTACCACTTTTACTTTTAAATATCTATAATTAACATATAATTTAATAATTAATTGATCTCAAAGAAACAAATGATAATGCCACAAAATCAATAAAATTAAATATATTGAGATATAATAATGTCTATTTTAAAAAAAATATAAAATTATGCTATTATCAAGTGATGTGGGTTTTTTTTTTTTTTTGGAATTATGAACCTGCTATATTGGGGTTATATGCCTTGATGGTATTTTTTTTGTATTGTAATCTTATTTTGTGAATGTTGACAATGGTGTTTACTGCATATTACTCAATATGAGGCCCTTAATATAAATTGTGATTGTGATCTTATTTAGTATTGGAATCTTATTTTGTGATTATGATTGTGCCAAAATTAATAGGATTTGTTTTATGTTCCCCACAAGTTTAGCACACTCTTGCAACATGAAAATTGCAATAATTAATTGCGATAAAACCCACATTACAAGGATGTGTTAAACCTAAACTTAAGCTTCCACTGTGTTGTAACATCAAACTTGTAATTTTGGTGGTTGTTTAACTTATTGGAATTGTGTTTTCATTAGTTCTAATTACTTAGTTCTTTTTCTAATTTCCTGCTATTGAAATTTTGGTATATTGAAATTTTGGTGGTCAGTTAAACTTATTGGAATTGTACTAGTTGTTCTGTTACTATGATTATTCATATCATTTGCATAAACTCATAGTAACTGAGAAATACTGCAATCATTCCATTGAACAAGGTAAATTATATTGCATAACACATTGACCCTTTACATTCAAATTCATTACTTATAACCTCTACTAACTCAATGTCATTCTTAATTGACATATCTCTATACCATCTTACTTACATAAAGCATCCCTCTAATCCTACACCAAAACTTTCAAAATACATCATAACATTCATCAAACATTTCCATTACCAGAGACAAATAAACCAAGAAACACAATCACTATCGCAAGCATCATCCCACACATCATATACAACTGATACTTATGTGACTCCAACTTAGCCTTCTATGACTCCAACTTAACCTTTTGTGATTCAACCTTAGCATTTAATACACACAGTTGAGCTTGTTTTGCTTCCAGTTCAACATTTAATTCATTGTTCATTTTCAGCAAACTATTAGAGATTTTTTCAACTCTTTTCTCCATAGATGGATCGTACCTGGAAAAGAAGTGGCAGTCATCTACAGTGTCATACTTATTACAACCAAAGAACCTCCTTCCTAGGTTCCTTTTAGTCCACGAGGTTTGCACTTGACAAGGAAGGCTGCATTTGTAACTTCGATTATGGCCACCGAAGCTTGTTGAACTCTTTGAAGAATGGCTTTGTTGCATTTTCTCCACCAGGTTCAACCTCAATCACTGCTTCCTTAATTGCTACTCATTCGCTCTCAATATTGCTCAAGCAGTTGAGTTATGGAGTTATAGGGTTTAGAATTGAGTGAGAGGAAGAAAAAGAACTCCCCACATGCACATCATGTGCATCTCCCAAATGAATTTTATCTCCTAATTATCCTTATCTCAAATGCACCTTCTTCGGCTATTAGAGCTTTAAACGTGCACGTAAGTGGCACATGTAAGTTTTTGTCTAGATTTTAACGTCTGTTAACATTTTACAACGTGCACAATTTAAAAAGTAATAAGCTCATTTTGCATATTTTTAAAGTAACATGACCAAAATACACATCACGTATAATTCAAGGAGTTTTTTTGAAATTTTCCCTAATAGAATGGAATGAAAAAGAATATGTCACTCCATTATTTAAATGTTTAATAAATTTAATGAGAAAAATGAGTGAAGTGTTAAAACCATTCATTCCTTGACCCCCTAAATTGGAAGAAGTTCTTGTATACTCTCAGAGCATTACAGCAAACCAATAAAAGTGTAATACTTGTCATCTATAACCATACATGCCATTGGATTGAAAAATAAAATATTATTAAATTAAATATCAATAATTATAAAACTACTCAGAGTAATACTCTCAAAATAGGTTAAAATTTCTCCTAAATTAGAGAGCCAAAAATTAGAGACTTTGAGTGGCAAGAGAAAAACTCTTTGACCTTCCCTTGTTATTCCACTATCTCCTTTAAAATAACTTACAAACAAACTTCAAAGTATCTTGTACTGCAGGCTGAATAATATCTATGGGTGCATCCTCCACCCACGTAACCGAATGTCAGAATTTTTTTTGTTTGAGAAAAGGAGCAAGAGATGTAAAATAGGCAAGAGCTTTACTTGACTACACCTGAATCATCAAAGAAGTTAACCATTGAAATTAATGTCAAAAGTATTCTATATATTTCTCAGTGCACTTTTCCCCTATCAATGGGTATTTACAACAACATCCTATTTCAGTGAATACATGAATACTCTGTAAAGCGTACAGGCTAACAAAAATTCATGACTTACTTCTTTCCTTTCTCTCAACCTATAAAATGAATTCGTCAATCCGTGCTCAAACAGAATGCGCATATTGGGGAGGAGTTTCTAACCACGGATACAAATATAAGAGCTTATTTTTCAAATAAAAAAATTTGTCGCAGAAAAAAAATCAGGCAGATTAGGTCGTCTTTTATAATCCTTGGTTAGACCAAGATAACGCCCTTTTTAGTTGTAAAAGCCACAAGGCTATCTGCATTCCCCATAATCGTACTTCCAGCAAAATCTTATCCAATGTAACATTAAACCAAGTTAAAAGGGACTTGCTTTGGGACATCTTTGCTTCAATGACAGCCTCAGAAGAAACCTTTCCAATGATAAAAAATGTCTCCAGAGAAGATCCCTGTAACTGATCAAGATAACACCCCCCCCCCAAAAAAAAAAAAAAAAAAAACTGTCATTATAAACAGAAACAGCAACTTGGAATGCTATACTTATATCTGCTGGACTGGCTATTGCACAATTAGACACAAGCTACATTTGTTTGAGAATATTCATCAATCAATCACATAATTTATAACAAAGTAGAGGGAAAACATGGAATGATATGTACCAGAGAATTGTTAACTGCTCTTAAACAGTCATTTGTCTTCAGCATTAGAAGAATCACACGCGGTATTCTCCTTAGAAGCTCTGAGATTTGATGGACATATTGAGAAGCATACATCTACAAAATAAAGTAGGAGATTCATTTCAGTGCTTCTTTTCCTTCAGGGGCCAGGCTTAGGAGGATGTTTATTTTTTTTAAATACTATTCACTATGCTAAGAAAGGAAATTCAACCATGCAGAACATCTTTATATCTTGTTAAAACAAGTTCTTTTATATTTAGTAAAAAGTGAACATGAGTATGAAATAATTCACAATGTTAAAAGGCAGAGAAGAGTAGTGCAAGCATTATAATCCAAAACAACATGAACTTATGACACAAACAAAATCCAGGAGAAAGAATCTCCCTTCAACCATATCTCACCTGAAGTTCTGATCGATCACTCTCATTTCCCTGTATAACTAGATGATCCATGGATGGGTCAACAACTCTATTCCATGGTCTCATGGTTAGAATTCCAGCAAAAAGTGCATATAAATCCTCTCCAGCACCCAATTTTACACTATATTCCTTAATTGCTTTAGCATCAGCAAATATCAACGCCTTCCATAGTGCAGCATAATTAGTTCTTGTATGAAAGTCAAGCTCTTTATAGAGTCCATGGTCTAAAAGAATCAACTGTGGTTTTCTCCTGCCTATACATGTGAAAAGAAATAAATATGCAAAATTAACAAATAAAAAAGTGAAAATCATAGGATATCAACAATACAATTATTCTAAAAACCAAACAAAAAGCTGCAGGAAAGTGGACAAGCCAAAAACATCAATGCAACAACAACAACAACCACAACCAAAGCATTTTCCCACTAGATGGGGTCGGCTACATAGATCAAACGACAACATTGCGTTCTATCATAAACCAAATCTTCCGAGGCCATTTAGATCTAAATCCTTTCTAATGGTTTCACCTAGAGTTTTACTTGGTCTTCCTCTACCTCTAATTATTGGGCTATCATCCATTGATCAACTCTTCTAACTAGGGCTCCTATTGGTCTTCTTCTCATATGTCCGAACCATCTTTAGGTGCGATTCTACCATCTTTTCCTCAATAAGTGACACTCCTACTTCCCCTTTAATACATTCATTCCTGATCTTATCTTTTCTTGTATGCTCACTCATCCAGCGTAGCATTTTGATCTCTGCCACACTTATCTTATGTTCTTGTTGATACTTTACTGTCCAACATTCAGTACCATAAAGTATCACCGGTCGGATGGTTGTGTAGTAAAATTTTCTTTTTAGTTTGATAGGTACCTTTCGATCACAAACAACACCTAAAGCATTCCTCCATTTCATCCACCCAACTTAAATCCTATGATTTACATCTCTCTCTATTTCTCCATCATTTTGTATGAGAGATCCAAAATACCTAAATGTTTGGATGAGAATGGAACAAGATCAAATAAATTAAAGGAGATAGTAAGTATCTGATAGGCCCACTATGAATTTGTATGAAAGAATAGGAAGAAATACTATAAAGGTTGGATGGCAGGTAACAGAAATGACACGTGGAGAAGGGATGGAGAGAGAGAGAGAAGGAGAGGATCCGAAAGAATCATGTATTAGTGGAGGTAGGGGGTAACTGAATGGGGCATTCTTGGCAATTGGGTTCTAGGCTGGTATAGGAGAGTAAGGAACAGGTCCTTCTCTCTTGGTATCTTTTTTTTCTTAGTTTCTCTGTTAATTTCCATTCTATAAGGAGTTGAACTCCATCCATTTCTTATTTCTCAAACGGGGTTGATAGCATTTAAAGGACACTTCTGTTTTAGTGAAATACAGAAGTTCTTTTTTTCAATTCTAGGTTCTGTCCTATCAGTATCTGCATTTGAATGAGAATGAAAAACATGAAAGACATTATGGTATTTGCAAATGGAAATTGCATTTTTATTAATTTCAAATTTGAGAAAATTTTTATTACGGCCTTTCAATATTTTTGTCAACTGATCAATTGAAAAACTAGATCTTGTAATATAAATGAAAAATTAAAATAAATAACCATTTTGCAGTATATGATCACTTTCAGTTCATAACGTCACACATCAACACATGCATCTCAACTTTCAATCTTAATCTTAAAAAGGCAGCAAGGAGATAGCATGTATCCTTCTCTTTATACATTTCTATTTTCAAGAAGCATAGAGAACTTTATAAATGTGTGTGTGTGTGTACATATATAGGCTGCTACTACTTGTACAACACTGGTACAACATTACTAGAATAAATACACACATAGGAAGCCTAACTAATCATTCAGTTAGTGCATCCCAATATACAGTAATCTTGTGTCTATATATATTTATGCTTTCAAGAGGTTATAGAGAGAGTACGAGTTTGGCAACGGAAGGAATTCTTACCCAGAATGCTACCTTTGCTGGAAGGCAATGGGCGAACCAATAAGTTAGCAGCATGCGGATCGCAATGCACGAACCCATGCTTGAACATCATTTCAGCAAAAGTTTGACTAAGCTGTAAAAATAGTGACCACGTTTTACTAAATTATTTTGTTGATAAACTATATAGGGTCCAATTGCATGAGGGAATTGCTCATCATAAACTTGCCAAACTTCATTGACATATGTCATCAAAGATATCATAACAAAATTTAAAAAAAAAAAAAAGTATTATTGAAAACCTATGCACTATCACCACCAACTGTTGATCATTATACAAGCATCTATAGTGAAGCCCATAAACATGAACTTACCAATGTTGAAAGTTCATGTGGATGGATCCCAAGTTTTTGAATGGTCTTTACATCATTTACATGAGCACCATCCATGAACTCCATTGTTAGCAGCTTTGAGGTACTCAGATTCCAATATACTTTTGGTGCATATACATAAGTTGCTATATGAGGAGAAAACTTTCGGAAGTTCTCCAAACACTTCTCACTGTTCTTTGCCTCATTCAAAAAATCCAATTCCTGGCAGCCATAATATTAAACAAACCAAATCACATATCATCTCACAAAAGGGGAAAACATGAAGGAGAAAAGAAAATAGAACCCAAGAATGATGAATAAGAATGCATGAAATTTCAAAATCCTGCATATATCAAGCAAAATTCCTGACTAAAACAAATATTAGTCATGCTATCAAACTTTATCTCGTATCCTATCAATGAAGCTATGGATATACATATTTTTTGAAAAATTCTTATGTAAGTCAAAATTGTATATATCAGAAATGATTCTCAAACATCTAAATATAAATTAATAAGTTTGACAAGATTACTATGTAAAATTTCAGATAACATTTACAGAAAAAGAGATCAAGGTTTTTATACAGTATATAATGGGACCAAATAAATCTAATTAAGTCCCTGCCTCAAGCCGCCAAATTGACAAAAGAAAGATGATGGAAATTAACAGAAACTGAAAATGAAGATAAACTACCATCTTGACATGAAAACATGACCATAACAGAAAAGTAAACCTAATTTGAGGTATGAAATCTATTGGAGGATTACCATATGACTGCACAATAGTTTAAGTAAAATTTCTCGATCCAACTAAAGTAGTAATTCTTTTACCCTACATGATTTCCGATTACAGGTCTAGAAAACTGGAAATGTAAAGGGAACTGTAGACAAATAGAGAAAAGGAAAGAACAATAAGAGGTGTGATACACAGCCTCTGCCCTAGGCCTAAGCCTCCCCAAGATTACCCAAAATTCTTCCTCCCCCATACAAAGGTTTGAGGTCTTGCTTTTATAGTACAAGCAAGACCTTTCCAAACTATAATTATTGAACTACAACTTCCTAAGCATAACTTACTAGAGTGCAATTTATTAGAAACAACTCCTAATTCTACTGTCCACGCTACCATCCATTCTGCCGTCCATTCTACCATACATTTTGCCATCCACTCTGCCATCCATTCTTTTTATTTTTTCCTTTCCTTTTAATAGACATGTGTTAATGGCTCATCAATATCCACCCTAATAAGCTCCACCACCCCAAGGTGGAGGTGCAGGTAATGGACCTGTAACAACAACAACAACAACAACCAAGCCTTTTCCCACTAGGTGGGGTCGGCTACATGAATCAAGCGACGCCATTGTACCCTATCATAAACCAAGTCTTTAGATATGTCATTCAGATCTAAATTTTTTTTAATCGTTTCACCTATAATCTTTTTTGGTCTTCCTCTACTTCTAGCTATTAGGCTATTATCTACCTGATCTGCTCTTTTTACAGGGACTTCTAAGAGTCTTCTTCTTACATGTCCAAACTATCTAAGGCGAGATTCTCTCATCTTTTCCACAATAGGTGCTACCCCTACTTTCTTTCTAATGCATTCATTCCTAATCTTATCTAGTCTTGTATGGTCACACATTCAACACAACATCCTCATCTCCGCGACACTGATCTTATGCTCTTGTTGGTTTTTTATCGCCCAACATTCAATGCCATACAACATCGCGGGCCTTATAGCTGTGCAGTAAAATTTACCCTTAAGTTTGAGAGGCACTTTTCTATCACAAATAACTCCTGAAGCACTCCTTCATTTCATCCATCCAGCTTGAATCCTATGGTTTACATCTCCCTCTATCTCTCCATCATTTTGTATGATAGATCCAAGGTACCTAAACTGTGTGACTTGTGGTATAGTATGATCTCCAATTTTCACTGCTAAACTAGCATTAACACGCCTCTTACTAAACTTACATTTCATATACTCCATCTTACTCCTGCTTAGACGAAAGTCATGTTCTTCTAAAGCTCGTCTCCATAGCTCTAGCTTCCCATTTATTTCCTCTCTCGACTCTCCAACTAAGACTATATCATCTGCGAAAAGCATGCATTGTGGCATCGGCTCTTGGATATGCGCAGTAAGCACATCTAAGACCAAGGTAAAAAGATATGGACTCAAAGTTGACCCTTGGTACAGTCCTATAGTTATAGGGAAATTTTCAGTGACACCACCTTGTGTTCTCACACTAGTTTTAGCCTCATCATACATATCTTGGATTGCTCGAATATAGGCGATACGAACTCCTTTCTTCTCCAAAACCTTCCACAGGACCTCTCTCGGTACCCTATCGTAGGCTTTTTCCAGATCAATGAAAACCATGTATAGGTCTTTTTGCTTCCTCCGATACCTCTCCATTAATCTTCGTAGAAGATAGATTGCTTCCATGGTTGACCTCCTAGGCATAAAACCAAATTGATTCTTTGAAATATGAGTCTCTTGTCTTAATCTCCGTTCAATTACTCTTTCCCATAACTTCATGGTATGACTCATGAGCTTAATCCTTCTATAATTTGCCAGTTTTGTACATCTCCCTTGTTCTTATAAATAGGGATTAAAGTGTTTCTTCTCCATTTATTTGGCATTTTCTTAGACTTCATTATCTCGTTAAACAGCTTTGTGATCCAACTTATACCTTTCTCTCCTAGGCACTTCCATACCTCAATAGATATGTTATCCGGCCCAACCGCTTTTCCTTTATCCATCCTCTTCAATGCTTTTTTTACCTCAAACTCCCGAATTCTACGATAAAAAGTTTTATTTTGGTCCTCCTCTCTAGTGTTTAGAATGTCCAAGTCCCCTAATATCCCAAATTTCTCGTTAAATAACTTGTGAAAATAACTTTTCCATCGATCCTTGATGTTTTGTTCCATAACCAAGACTTTATCCTCTTCATCCTTAATGCATTTCACTTGATCCAAGTCTCTTGTCTTCCTTTCCCTACTTTTAGCAAGCCTGTAGATATTCCTTTCTCCGTCTTTGGTGTCCAACGATTCATATAACCCGTTGAACGCTTTAACTTTCACCTCGCTCACCGCCTTCTTAGTATCTTTTTTAGCTGCCTTATATTTTTCTCAATTTTCATCATTTTTACACACGTGCCAAGCTTTATAATATTCCCTTTTAACCTTAACCTTATCTTGTACACTTGTGTCCCACCACCAAGATTCTTTATCATTGAGTCCAAAGCCTCTTGATTCACCGAGTGTCTCTTTTGCTACTTTCCTAATCCCTTTAGTCATCTCGTCCCACATATCATTAGCACTCCCTTGTATCTCCCAAATCTCTTCCTCCATAATCCTTCTCTAAAAGATCATTTGTTTTCCTCCCTTTAGTTGCCACCATTTGATCCTTGGCTCTTTGTCTCGATAATTTCTCCTTACTCTCATCTTAACCCGTACATCCATAACCAAAACGCTGTGTTGGGTAGTCAAGCTCTCTCCAGGGATGACTTTGCAATCCATGCAAAGCTTTCTATCAGATTTCCTTATTAGAAAGAAATCAATTTGAGAGCAAGAACCCCCGCTTCTATATGTGATCAGATGCTCTTCCCGCTTCTTAAAACAAGTGTTAGCTATTGTAAAATCAAACGCTACCGAAAAATCTAAAATTGCTTTGCCCTCTGCATTAGCTACTCCTAGACTATAACCTCCATGCAAACTCTCATACCACCTAGATTCGCTCTCCACATGTCCATTTAGGTCCCCACCTAAAAAAATCTTCTCTCCTAATGGTATTCCCTGAACTAAACCTTCTAAATCCTTCCAAAATTTTATCTTGTAGTGCTCGTCTAGCCCTACTTGAGGTGCATACGCACTGATAACATTAAAAGTCTCCTGTTCCACAACAATCTTCAAAGCTATGATCCTATCTCCGAATCTTTTCACATCCACAACATTATTCTTCCAATTCTTATCAACTATTATGCCTACCCCGTTTCTAGATTTTACCTTACCGGTGTACCAAAGCTTAAAACCCGAAGTGTCGAGTTCCTTTACTTTTTCTCCAACCCACTTAGTTTCTTGTAGGCACATAAAATTAATCCTCCTCCTAATCATAGTGTCAACTATTTCCATTGATTTACCTGTAAGTGTGCCTATATTCCAAGTTCCAAAACGCATCTTACTCTTATGAACTAGCTTCTTTACCCACACTCGTTCACGAAAATGTGAGAACCCTTACTTATTTTTCACTACACCTAGGCGACAATGCAGCGGTTCTTGCTTATTTGACACTGTACTCGAGCCATACAGCGCGTTGCTTCGGGCAACGACCTAGCATTAACACAATCACTTCGTTGATCATGTCATAAAGATTCGACAAAGTTTTACGTTAGTTGTTGACTGCCTAACACAACCCTCCTCTTTTATCCGGGCTTGGGACCGGCTATGTAAATATATGCAACAAACCTCAGCATAGGCAGAGTTAGGTAATGGACCTGTAACAATTGCAACAAAATACCACCAAGGTCCCATAGCTTGAAACATTCAAACCAATTTATGCTTGAGGCATAAAAACCTCCACCTAAGTCCCATTGACTTCCTTCAATTCCCTTAAGATCTTCCATAAGGTCTTCCATAAGGGGTAGCATAATATTATCAAGAGGCAGAATTTCCACAATCTTTTCTACAAAAGAAGTCCTATAGCTCATAGTCATTCTAGACTCATGCAACTTTGGAACAAATGAGCTGCTATGAAATAATACTTCCATTGTTGTTTCCTCCATGATAATTGACCTGACGTTCCTCAAAATATTCTGAAATATTGATTGTGATATTGGAAAAACATTAAAGCACATGTCAGGTGGATTCCTACTATATAAGACCTTAAATGGGGGCTGTTTAGTAATATTAATAGAGTTTATACTGAGCCAAAATGCTTCCCCACTCAGCCAGTCCAGCCCCAAAATCATATTAGTCCCTCTTGGATCAAATAAGAAAAAGTTATGGATTACCCGAGTGTCTTGCACTTTCATCAACCCTCTGTTAATTAATAGCTGCAATGGTTCTTCCTTCATCATTTCTTCATTTTCTTATAGGTTTTTCTGTTTTTCGTCGTCTCTCCCTTTCGAATTCACTACCAGCAGCTGGATTAGTTTGAAACACCACCCTATACATTGCTGCTTTTGTGATTCATCATTTGCAGTTTGCCAAAAACCACCTCCTCTCAAGCTACTTGTGGTCGACTTCGCTGGCCAGCCCCCTGTGCCATTGACGTTTGGTTCTAAGAAAGTCGTTGGTGTTGTTGAACCCCTCCTCTCAACTTGGGTTTGCAAATTGGGTCGTGGCCCAAGATCTAATGAAGTGGTTCTGATGGGTTAGGTCATTTTTGGATGAAACCCATTCTATTTCTATAAATGTGATTCCAACCTTCCTTTCTCAAGAGCCCAATTCTTGTCCTGTATTATTTGGGCCTGGTCCAGCAGGTTAGAAGACCCTAATTGGTATAATTCCAGTTCTGCCCTTCTTCCTCCTTTCACCCTTTTCACGATGGTGCCTTGTTCTTGCCGATCCTCCTCAAGCGTGCAACGCCTTGGCTGTTTGTCAATGCGATGCAACGACCCCCATTCTTTCCTGGTGCGATCTACCTCACTTAGCTCCTCCACCGCATGCTTGGACCGCCACTGTGATGGAGATCCAGAGACCATCTCAGGCTGCTTCTCCGCTCTCTTTACCACTTTAGGGGTGCTTCTTGGCAGCCACACCAGCTAGGTACTTCCCGACTCAACCACCGATCCTCCACCTTTTCTGACGAGGCTATCTAAAACCTCCCTAACAGTCCCCAGCGAAATGCCAGTCAAGTCACCACTCTCATCCTCGGTTCCCACCACTAGAACCAGTTCAACGCCCTACTCTCCACTTTTGGGATTTGGTTGATCTCAAAGTACCGCTCAACACGGTACAACCCCCCTTGCGGATCATCACCCATAAAATACGGCACCTCCACCCGTCGCATCCTCTCCTCCCTGGGAATGGCTTCAAGATCGACGACCTCTCCATTTCTGTCCCGGTTGCCATGATTGCTCCCTTCTCCTTCTAGAACCTCTTGCGCATTTTGAACTGCTACTGCGATCTGCTCTATCATCAATCAGAGCATCTCTTCGAACCTTCCGTCAATAGTTTCCTGGATCAGTCCAGGAATTCCGCCCATCCTCCATTCAACAGCATCCAAGCGGCTATCCATGCGAGTTGATACCACCCAGAGGCTCCCGAGGATCGAGAGCTTTGATTCCAGTTGATAGGTATTGGTTTTATTAAAGGAATTAAATAGGAACTTCAAGGAGCAGAGCTTCGATTATAGGTATGGAAAACTGGAAATGGAAAGGGAACTGTAGAAAAATAGAGAAGAGGAAAGAACAATCAAAGGTGTGATACACAGCCTCTACCCTAGGCCTAAGCCTCCCCAAGATTACCCAAAATTCTTCCTCCCCCATATAAAGGTTGAGGTCTTACTTTTATAGTACAAGCAAAACCTTTCCAAACTACAATTATTGAACTACAACTTCCTAGGCACAACTTACTAGAGTGCAATTTATTAGAAACAACTCCCAATTCTACTGTCCATGCTACCATCCATTCTACCACCCATTCTACCATCCATTTTGTCGTCCACTATGTCGTCCATTCCTTTTATTCTTTCCTTTCCTTTTTATAGACATGCGTTAATGGCTCATCAGGAAGGCAAGCATTAAAATTTATACTGTTCCAAACCTAGGTTTTTTTTTAAACCATTAATTTATTGGTTAAACAATCCTTTAAGCAAGCATAGATTGGCTTGTTAAAAGGAAAAAGATGACTTAGTATATTTATAGAATGATAATGTAACTGAATTTAACATGTATTTAAGGTTCCCATCAACTGTTGGTCAAACAATTTTAACTACATACCAACTTCTTCACTCGTAAAATTGAATGAGTATGAAATTATTATAAAAAGTATACATCAATTATGAAGTCAATTTTGAAAGTTAAAAAATATAGCAATAACATTTTTTTTTATAGAAAAAGAAATATTATTTAGATGAGAAGAGAAGAATACAAAGAAAGAGGATAAGACACCCTCACAAACAAAAAAAAAAAGGAAACAAGAAAAACCTATGAGATTGAGTCATGCAACAAAGCATGCGAATCAAAAAAGTAGCAATGACATTAACCAAGACATATAAACCACCAGTTAACTATGCAAGAACCACCAAGTAAGCATGGATATATTTTTAGGCATAGGTATTGTTTTGAAGTTAAATAGCAACTTGCCTTGGGTAAACTGTCACTGATCTCATCAATCAACCACCTGCAGACAGAAGTAAAAAGAACTTTAATAAACATCAATGCAAAGCAACCTAGGGAAACAGAAGATAAATAATTACAGAGACAACTTAGACCATTCAATTTTTTCAATAATTAAATGTATACTCATTCATCAGTTACGGTAAGCATGCTGCTGATCTAGATGGCTTCTAAATTTCTCACAGACATGATGTTGGTAAATTCCTAACACCCAATAGCATTATAGTAGTACCTATAATCAAAACTGGGAAAAAACTTATGCAGAGTGTTCACAATCAATTCCACAGTGGCATGATCTGCAACCGCAGTATCAGTCATGTGAATATGCTGAACCTGAACATTGACAGATAACACATAAATGAACAAGAAATATTCCTATAAAACACTAATAGTCATATTCATGCAGAAGAAAGCTGATCCAAACTACTCTTAATAATAAATAACCAAGAAAAATTAGCAACTATCGGAACCTTCACAGCAACTTTCTCGCCATCATGTGTGCGGGCTACATGAACTTGTGCAAGGGAAGCACTTGCTATTGGAACTGGATCAAACTCAGCAAATACCTGCACAATAGAAGGCAAAATTCATCCACCACCACATTGACATTTCACGAGAAATACTGCAATCATGACCAACAAAACTAATCAGACAAAAACAAGGCATTTGTCAACAAGAAATGAAACAAAGAATAAATACTTTATCTGGTGTTTCTCCAAGCTCTTTCTTGAAAACTTCGCATATTTGCTCATATGAAGAAACTGGACATCTATTTAGCATAGACTCCCTCATTGTCATAACATACTCTTCAGGAACTAAGTATTCCTATTAATAATAAATAAGTAAATAAATGTACAACTCAGTATTACGTTTTGTGCATTAGATGGACAAATACAATGGCAATTAATAAAGTCAGCGTTCTGCATATCTTTTTCCCCTTAAAAAACACAAGGAGAGGAAACCAAAGCATACCAACTGCCCAAGATGTTGTCCAAGCTTTATATAAACCCCTCCATTCTTAAAACACAGCTCTTGAAGTTTTTGCGCCGACCGGAGGTGAACTTCGTGCTTGATTCTCTCCCGCTTGACACTTTCTTCCGGCACTCCCCACAGTGAATATTCATAATCTAACCACAATACAATAACAGAACCAGCTTAATTAATCCAAATTTCATTTTCACATAACTTAACATTATGTTTGCCTAGAAATACATATATGAAAGACACATATAACATCATAATCCACAATTCATACACAAATTAAGGTCTTCAACTATTTTGGCATGTCAATTTTCAACAAGTTCAATATCTTAACCCCTAATCACGTTTCAGCATTCATTTCCATGATTTAATAAGGTAAGAAATAGAATTGAGCTTCGGAATAAGAAAATAGATGCAAGTTTATAAGTTTCGAGAAACTTCGGGAACTATGGAGGTTCGGTTAGATCTACAGTTACCAAAAGCAATGTTGGCGGCCGTGACGGCGTCGCGGAAGAGCCGGTGGGGGACGATGGCGCAAAGCTTCAGCGCTGTTGCGGGGTCGTCGGAGGTGGCAATGAGCGCCGCTGCGGCGCCACCGCCCACGGCGGAGGCAAGCAGAGAGAGCTTAGCACCTGCGCGCCATAACGAGGCCATGCTTAGTGACAAGATCGATGCAGTGGCTTTGGCGGATGTATTATTCTGTATAATAGAATAATAATATAAAGTATAATACGGTTAAACTTACAAGAAAAAACTCCAAAGATGATATAATAATATTGATCAAGAAAATGATAATCTTATATCAATTTTTATCTCATATCATTTTTTATTTTTTTAATAATTATACTTAAATGAAAAATAATAATACAAAAAAGTAATGTGATCAATAATATAAGAAGTAGTATAAAAGTGATATAAAAAATATGATAAAAAATTAGAATTATATTGATAAGGATTTTTTTTTTAAGACTTAAGATTCACCCTGTTAGCCTAATGGAGTAAACTCTTAATATCACCTTTAAATAGTTTCCGGCTTGGGAGATGGAGTGAGGGATAAAGGAAAGAGAAATGAGATGAAGGTTATTTATGAGAATCAGACCTTGTTACAATGACACTTCTTACTAAGTTACAACACCGAACATAAAGACATAATTTTTATTTCATCATATTTATTTTTTTTGAACTTTTATAATAATTAAAATAAATTATTAAATTTTTATTGAATAATAATTTTATAATAAATATTAAATATAATCAATCATTAATAAAATACTTAATAATCACCATGAATATCATACCCTAAATTAAAAAATGGATGCCGTAAAAGTTAAAACTCTGTTTGATATACATGATGGTATAATATATAATAAGATGATATGATAATATAAAGCATGATAGTATAACTAACATGATAAGACTTAATCTTACTTTTTGTTTAATAACAAAAATGATAAATTAGCTTATTATATAATATTTTTTTTACAGACCAAAAATGTCCTTCTACATAAAAGTCAAAATAATTAGAAAAAAAAAGAAGAAAAAAGCCTTCGTTTATGAAACAACATCCCTGCGTAGACCTCCATCACCACGAACCACCCACCACCACATCTTCTCTCCCAGACACAGCCTCCAACTAGGGATGGAAATAACTCAGTCGGCCTGTCAAGGGCCTGTGGCCTGGCCTATTTTAGGCCTGACCTGACCTGACCTCTTTAGAAAATGAGTTAGTCTTAAGCCTTTTTAAAAGTCTATTTTATTTAGTAGGCTAGGTCTGACCTCTCAATAAAGCCTGTTAGGCCTATTAGGCCGGCTTGTTTATGTTTATTTATAAAATTTTATTTTATTTTATTTTTCAATGACCTTTTAAGGCCTGTTTAAAGGCTTAGGCCTATTTGAGGCTTATATAAAGGCGCCGCACTTACCTATTTAGAGACCTTAATATAAACTAAGTTTCTAAACAGATTTCAAAGCCAGTGAAGCTTCTTAAACACTCAAGTCGGGCCCAAAAAAGACATTTGACTAGTAATGTGCAAGTCAGTCAGCTCAGTCGATATTTGTAACACAGGCCTGACCTGTTTCGGGTGAAGTCTGGCCTGACCTGACCTGTTTCCATCCCTACCTCCAACCCAAGGTGCTTCTCACGACCACGTTGCAGATTCGGTGGTGGCAGAAGTGGACAGCGACATTACAGATTTAGGATTGGCAAAGGTGGACGACCACGTTGCAAATCCGGTGATGGCAGAGGTGGACGGCCACGTTGCAAATCCAGTAGTGGCAGAGGCTGACGAGTGAGGCATGGTGGTGCGCAGCTGCTGTGCGTGGTGTTGTTTCACGGATTTGGCTGCTAGATGGAAGCTCTATGTGGTGGCTGGAAACGATGGTGAAGGTTGCTGGGTCACAATTTAGTCGTTGATGGTGGTTTTAGGCCGCTGTTAGTGGTGGTGGGTTATACAGTGGTACGAGCAGGGGTTGTTGCGCATCATAAGGCTTGCAGGTGATGGAACTATGGTTTATGAGTTATGGTGGCTTTATGGTGGAGGTGGTTGATGGCAGTTTTGAACGGGTTATTGATGGTCATGTTCTATGCTAGGTGGTTGTTAAAGATGGTGAAACTGGAGTTTGAAACGTGGCAATGAGTGTTGATGGTGATGTGGATGTGGTTGTTAATGAAGGTTGATGTGGTTTGTGGACAAGTTTTGTTGATGAAGGATGGTGGTGATGAGGGCTATGTGGTTGTGTTTGGTGGAGGCTTAGGTGATGGACTTGGTACGTTGGTGGTTGTGGATGGTGGTGAGAGATTGGGAGAATGAAGTTAAGAGGTATGATAAGAAGAGATATCCTATCGGTTTTATTATAGGATGGGAGAGAGGATATTGTTATGAGATTAGAGTAAGATAAAAATGATTGACTTAATTTCATTATATTATCATATTAAATTACTAAATATCTAATAAGATGTTATAATATTAATTAATACTATCATATCATGTTTATCTGTTTACCAATCACAGCATAAGGTTTGACAAATTAATAGTTAGGCCCATTCTTTAATGTTCTATTTTCTTGAAATTATAACTTTTAATTTATCTTCACAATTGTTAAATTTTGAACTATTTTAGTGACAAGATTACCCCTTTACTAGGTCAACTGCTCATTTACTACTTCAACGTCTCTCTTCTCTAATTCTTCTTTAAAAAAAATTTCTTGTCTTGTGAAATTTATCACAATGCCAAAACTTTAGCCACTTATTTTTATGGCTCTTTTTTCGTCTTTCCAAAAAGTTAGACATGAGAAACTTAAATAGTAGATTAGGTAGGCATTTGGGTTTACACTTTTTTTTAATAAAAAAAACTTTTTAAAAAAAAAAGTGTTTTAACATATTTTTAATTGTGCTTAAAAAAAAGACACTTATTTTTTTTTTAAAAAAAAAGTGCTTTAACATATTTTTCAAAAAAAAAAGAGAGTACTAAAATAGGTGTATATGTGCTGTGTTAGAACATGGTATTGCCTTACATAAATTAAAACACGCATCATTCCATGTCTAACCCGTTTTAGGGTTTGAATTTTCCATCATTTTAAGCACATTCCATGTCTAATTCCTTAGCCGTTCAACTTCTTCATATTCCACACCAATATTATAGACCAAAATAAAGACATTGAGTATCAAATTAAATACAAAATTAGTAGTCATTGCTACAAGTTCCCTTAACTTGAAATGCCACCAAAATACTCTTCAGTATTGATGCTTATCACGTACAAGCTTCTTAAAATTCTGCAACCAATTAAGAAAAGGAATAACATGTTAAAAAGTTAAGCTGAACTACTATTTTGTACCATGCAATATATGAGATAAATTAAAAAAATGTTACAATAAATAAAAATATATATACTTAATTTAAATATATAACATTTCAAATGATTTAGATGAATTTGATTAAATTATAATTAGTGAAATTTATAGTAGAACCCACACTCAAAATCATTATTTTATTTTCGTTAACCGACTTTTATTGTGCTATAATAACTTGGCTATGTAGATCATCTCAATAAATATTTCTTTTATATAACATTTCAATAAATAATTAGTTTATATAGTTTCAGATAATTTTAATTTTTTATTCTATATTTTTATTTTAATATTAATTTTTATGTATTTATTTATTTAAATATTTTATCAACTTATTATTAACATTATACCAAAAAAATTTACTATTTTTTCTTATTTTAAAAAAATATTTAATAAATTCTTAATTTTTCATAATAAATTACATTTAATTAATTTTACTATATTTTTATGCAAAATTTCTATTGTTGCATGATATATATATATATATTGAAGTTTGGTAAATAATATAAAATAATTATATATGAATAAATATATTAATTTAAAAATATAATTAATTAATTTAGGGTGATAATACATATATATGAGAGATGATATTAAACACCTTCAAAAATTTTGAGATTTTAAGATCAATCACCAATAAAAATAATTAATAATGTGGTCAACTAAAGATATGTGAGAATTTTTAAATTTTTTTAAATATAAATTAATATGCAAATGTACATATGTTAAGGTAATTAATATGTGATTATAAATTTCTATATTTATATGTGTAAGTAATAAATTTAATTTAAACCTCCACACATGTACACCTTCCTTTTAAATTGTAATATGGAATGTCACATGATAGTTATTAGGATTATGTATTTGCCATATAGTAGATTTTTAAACATGTGGCTTCATCTCTGAATGACACATATCAGAATATAAAGGTATATACATTTTCTTTATGTTGTTATTATTATTATTATTATTATTATTATTATTATTATTATTATTATTATTATTATTATTATTATTATTTAGATATTTTATCAACTTATTATTAAGAGTATATAAAAAAATTACTATAGTTTTTTAGTTTTAAAAAATACTTAATAAATTCTTAGTTTCCTCATAATAAATTACATTTAATTAATTTTACTATATTTTCATGCAAGATTTTCATTCTTGTGTGATGTATATATTGAAGTTTTTTAAATAATATAGAATAATTATATATAAATAAATATAAAATTTGAAAATATAATTAATTAATTTAGAGTGATAGTATATATATAATAGAGATGGTATCGATACTTATGAAATTTTTGAGATTTTAAAATCAATCACCAATAAAAATAATTAATAATGTGATCAACTAAAAATAAGTGAGATTTTTTTTATTTTTTAATATGAATTAATATGCAAAGGTATATATGTCAATGTAATTAATATGTGATTATAAATTTTTATATTTGTATGTGTAAATAATAAATTTAATTTATATTTAGCGATACATGTATACCTTCTTTTTAAATTGTAAATGAAATGTCACATGTCAATTATTGGGATCATATATTTGTCATATATCATATTTTTAGACATGTTGTTTCATGTCAAAATGAAACATGTTAAAATATAAAAGCATGTACATCCTCTTTATATATTACTAGATTTTGCACTCGTGCGATTAACCGATAGATTAAGAATTAAATAATAAAAATAAATATAATTATAAATAAAATATATGCAATAATTCATCAAAAAAATAATATTTATACATTTAACTTAACAATACATAAAACATATTTTTTATTTAAGTAAGAATCTTAATTGTCATTATCATATTATGTTAATTAATTAGCAATATCTGTTTAAAATAACCACATAAAACTATAATTATAAGCCACCAAATATATATACACACATCAAACATTTTGTAATAAAAATATAATAAATAACCTCACCAAAAATATATAATTAATAAAAGTTAATTTTCTAATAATAAATTGTATTCAATCAATTTTATTATGTTTTAATGTAGAAATGTTGTTAGAGTATTCAATAATAATGTCTTTAGAGACACTTCATCAATCAATTCTTTAATGATATTCTCTAAGCACTTTCAACACTTAGTGCAATCTTTATATAAAGTCCTGAGTAAATACTTTGTTTGTAAACCTTCTAAAACTACCGATTAAAAAGAGAGTGAGAGTAATAGAGAAAAAATGATTTAAGAATTAACATATTGATTTAATTAGAAATGATTGATTAAAATTGTTGAACAATTCAATGATTTTCATTTGTTTTTTATTCGAATGTCATACAGGTACAGATATGCACACACCTTCATTACTAAGAGTCTATCTTTAAAGCCTAGAAGATTTATTTATTGGCTTGTATCCATATTCACTTGTTGTGATACTCTTCTTTAAATTGTAAAGAAGTGTGGATATTCTCCTTCAATCTCCTCTTATGATTTACAATGCTCAAGTGTCCATTTAAACTTATAATAATCTTCAAAATATCATACATCTTCACCTTCTTCTAATATTAGTACATAATCCAGCAAAATGTTGAAATATATATTTTGACTGAAATGCTGAATTTCAACAAACAAAGTAGAACAAACATAAAACAGTAAGTTTATGAATAGAATAATAAATTTTATTGAAACCCAACATATATTAACATGCATAACAAACATAAAATAGTATATTATAATTATTGAAATTCATATATATAATTGGAAAATCTTTTGAACGTACATATTGTTAAGAAGATTCTTCACAACCAAGATATGTAACTTAAGCTTACGAATAGAAGAATAAATTTTGAGAATACTTGTTTGAATTAATCATTAAGTTTTTTTTTATTCATAATCCAGAGAGATTTGTCAACAGCAACATAAGCCTTTGAATTGAAGACATGATTTTCAACTTTTGCCACTTTGTGCTGGTCGGAGAGGATGCCCAGGGAAGCAAACTTTGAACTTAACAACAACTTGGCTTAAATTTGTCTGATTTTCACATGTGTCCATCAGTAGTGTCATCCAATTATTACAAAAAGTCAGAAACAACACAAAAAGTACTTGATATAACTGAAAACTTGATAAAATTTTCAGCATTAGAAAATGACTAATGTAGAGATTGAAAATTTAGTGTTGCATATTGAAAATTTTGTATCCATGAAATAGGCGTGACTAACCAGTAAGTAGATTTTGTATTCAAGTAGCTTATGAACCTTGTGCTTCCTGCATGAAAAATAGAATATAGGGTTGAGATTAGTACCATGAAATTGAAATGAATGTCTTTTTACGTAAAAAAAAAAGCAACAAGAAAACAAAAAAGAAAAGAGCAATTTTCTTGTACCAATCCTGCTTAGAGTTTCTTCTTTGCAGATGTATTGAAGTATAACATGGTTGTAAATATATAGATCAATAGTAAGAATGTTACTCTGATTTAGAAGTAATACAATGAACATAATTAGATATAGTAATCAAATAAAAATTTTCCATGTATAAAATCAATTGAAATTAATTCGAATAGAAAAGGAATTTCAATTAGAATAATTAAAATAAATTTATTTTAAGAATTTAGATTATGGATAATAATTTTAAGTTTATTGATTAGTTGACTTTGGTTAGTTACTTTAATATTCTCGAGAAACTTGAGTTATATAAAATAAAAACCAAATCAAATCACCCAACATATTGAAATAAAAAATTCTCACCCTCAATTAATCATTGAATCCCAAATTATCTTATTTGGAAATAACATAGTAAACATAATTAGATATAGTAATCAAGTAAAAACTTTCATATATAAAATCAATTGAAATCTATTCGAATAGGAAGAGAATTTCAATTAGAATAATTAGAAAGGCCAAATCAAACAACCCAACATATGGAAACCCAAAATTATCGTCCTCAATTAATCATTGAATCTCAAATTATCTAATTTGAAAATAACACAATGAACATAATTAGAGATAGTGATCAAATAAAAAATTTCTATGTATAAAATCAATTGAAATCAATTTGAATAAGAAGGGAATTTCAATTATATAATATGTGGCAATATTTTTTTATAAATTTATTAATTCCTAATCAAAATTAATCCCTAGTCAATCTGATAGAATAAGATGACGTAGCTAAATGCTGATCAATCATATAATACACTGACATTAGAATATTTGATTCTTTTGTATGAATGGTGGCTGCTAGGGGTGTAAATTGGTTCGGATAATTGACCAATCCGATTAATCCAAACCGAACCAATTAAATTGGTTCGGTTTGGTTAGGATATATTGATTGGTTCGGGTAAAATCCAAACCAATTAAAGTTTAATTGGTTCGGTTCTCAGATTTGAAATTTCAAAACCGAACCAACCCGAACCAAACCAAACCATATATTTATATATTTTATTAAAAAAATTATGTTACAATATTTTTTGGCTACTACTTGTTTTTCTTTATTTTTTGTAAAGCTTTCAACTCCTAAAACGTGGTTTTCGTTTAACATAGAAGGCTAGAAAACTCTTTTGCCAAAATGTTCGGTTCTACTCATCGCACCTCCGGGTCGTGCATATGCTATCAGGTGCTATTCTAAAAACTCTTAGAGAGGTGAGAGACTTGAAAACTTTGAATCTTTCTTTCAACCAACTCTCTGGATCCATTCCTATTGAACTTCAAAATTTACATGTCATTTAACTTTTGAACCTTTCTTATAATGATTTAGAAGGAACCATTCCTAATAGTGAAGTTTTCCAAAAGCTTTCTGCCTTCCATTTAGAAGGTAATAAAAAAATTTGCTTGTATTTTGCATGTGAGCCTCATGGCCATGTTAGAAGGCATGTCAGACATTACATCATTAGAGCCACAGTGGTAACACTGATATTATGTCTAACAATTTGCTTGCTACTATACATAAAGAACAGAAAAGTGAAAGTAAAAAGAACAACATCATCTAAACTTGAAAGCTTGGAAACGATGAATTGACTTTAAATGTTCTAGTATTGACTTTAAAAAAATGAATTTCTGGCTCTAGTTTATGAGTACTTAAGTAATGGGAGCTTGGAAGATTGGATTAAGGGGAAGAGAAAGCATGCAAATGAAAATGAGTTGAACCTTATGGAGAGACTGAATATAGATATTGATGCTGCTTGTGCTTTGGATTACCTGCACAATGATAGTGAAGTTCCTATTGTGCATTGTGATTTGAAGCCTAACAACATTCTCTTGGATGAAAATATGGCTGCAAAGGTTGGAGACTTTGGATTCGCTAGGTTGCTGATTCAAAGTTTAACTAATCAAGTCTTCATTAACTTCACTCGTGTCATTAGGGGTTTAATTGGTTACATATATACCTCCAGGTTAGTAGTCTCACAACTTTCTCTTAATTAAATAGTAGTAGTATACAACTTGTCCAGTTAAATCTCTCTTGAACATTTTTTTAACTTATTCAAATATAATTTCTTAATACAAATATCAATATGTTTCTTTGTTTTCTCTTTATGAACCTTTTAATACACATTCTAAAATATGAAATAATTATTAGTGTTCAAATTAATAAGATTGATTCTATTTCTAGAAATTTTTTCATTAGTTTATTTTGTATTTTTTATGAAAAATTAATTATTTGGTTAATTTTTGTATTAAAAAGTGGCCAACCCGATCACCCGAACCAAACTAATCCATAGATGTTCGGTTCGGTTTGGTTCGGATTTGGTTATTAAAAAATACGAAAATCGAACCAAACCAAACCAATTGATTTTGTTTGGTTCGGATTTATTTTCCCTCAAAAACCAAACCAAACCACCCACTTACACCCCTAGTGGCTGCCAATTGATTATTAATTCCAAAGTATTAATCCAATCATATAATACAAAAGAATGATCAACTAGTTTATTAATTCCTAATCAAAATTAATTCCTAATCATATAATACGTGACAATTAATATCAGATTATTCTTTATTAATTCCCCTAAGGCTTTTGTATATTATGATTCTCATTAAAAATAAATCAAAACTAATATTTAATATTGACCACAATATATATTAGGAAATTAGCTAAATTGATTCATTGGCAAAAAATTAGAAAGAATCATAAATTAGTCTTCTACAATAATAGGAAGGAATTGGAAATAATAATTAGAAATAATTATGCAATAAATTTAAAAATTTACTAATTATAGAGATTGACAATTGGTGGTCTTTGACAAAAACAACAAAGCTACTTTAAAGAATGCTTTAACCTCTCAATTACTCTCACTCCCAAGCTAGAGGTTGCCAGAGGTCCACTGCCACCAGTCACCGCTCGTCCGCTTTAGTAGCTACCACTCTTAGGTACAATTCCTTTTATGTTATTATTATTCTTTCTCAACTCCCCTCTTTGTCTCTATTTTTACATAATTTTGATTTGTTCATAAGGTCATGAATCTCTTATATTGCTCGATAATACGATTCATAAGACTCGCAATATTATACCCATATGAGGAAGATCAAGCAACCACGACAAAGAAGAATACCGATATGTATTTTGGGGTTTCAACATAGTGTTCTATTTTGTTAGAAATTCTAGGTTTCAAAATGTTATTCTATTTCATCCAAAGAATGAATATTTCTAGGTTTCATTATACTTTTGTATTTCATTCAAAAAAATAGAATTTCTTTTTCTATTACCAAAAAATGGAGAAAGATGAAACCAGAAAGCTGAAACATGATTTTGATTTGGAATTATTTGATTTTTATTAATTAATTAATTAATTTATTCTTTTTTGTAAATATGGCATTGGTCACATCACTTTATACGTGAAAAAAAAATCACATTAGATAACACATGGCGAAAATTTAGCTTTGCTATTTGCCACATGTCATCAAATTAAACAATGTACTTGCCAACAGGAAGATACATGGCAACTTTTCAAATTATGTCCCTTCTCTTTATATATTATATGATATTATATTATTATTATTATTATTATTATTATTATTATTATTAATATTATTATTATTATTATATGATTTGGATGTTTTATCAACTTATTATTAAGAGTATGCAAAATAAATTACTATATTTTCATGCAAAATTTCAACTTTTTGTGCGATGTATATATTGAAGTTTTGTAAATAATATAAAATAATTATATATGAATAAATATAGTAATTTGAAAATATAATTAATTAATTTAGGGTGACAATACATATATAACATATAT
The DNA here is from genome assembly GCA_029884595.1 of Ormosia semicastrata. Classification (NCBI taxonomy): domain Eukaryota; kingdom Viridiplantae; phylum Streptophyta; class Magnoliopsida; order Fabales; family Fabaceae; genus Ormosia; species Ormosia semicastrata. The sequence continues at coordinate 7,307,259 of JAQQTO010000030.1, forward strand.
GATATCGAGATACTGCAAAAATTTGAAAATTTTAAGATCAATTACCAATAAAAATAATTAATAACGTGGTCTAAAGATAGGTTATAATTTTTTGAATTTTTTTGAATATGAATTAATATGCAAAGGTATATATGTCAAGATAATTAATATTTGATTATAAATTTTTATATTTGTATGTGTGAGCAATAAATTTATTTTAGACTGGTGACACAATTACATATTCCTTTTAATGATGAGTATGATAATGGATTAAGAAGAAGAAAGAGAAATAAGAAGGAAACAAATTTTAGATATGATTATTATACTTATCTTGTTTCCGATGACTATTTGACTTATAATGATGCTATTACTTTTATTGATGCTCTTTTTTGGAAAGATGCTATAAATACTGAAATTGAATTTGTTATGTCTAAACATAATTGGGAATTGGTTGATTTGCCTCCTAAAATAAGACCTTTTTGTTGTAAATAAGTGTTTATGAAGAAATTAAAATCGGATGGTATAGTGTTGATAAATACAAGGCTAGGTTGGTAGCCAAATGATATAAACAATAAAAGAATATTGATTACTTTGATGCATAATCTCTAGTAACTAGAATAGCATCTATTAGAGTTTTATTTGTCATAACATCTATACATAATCTTGTTGTGCATCAAATGGATGTAAAAACTGCATTTCTCAATGGTGATCTTAAGGAGGAGATTTACATGGAAAAATCCGAGGGATGTGTGGTTAAGGGCAAGGAGAGCAATGTATATAAACTTGTTAAACCTCTTTATGATTTAAAGCAAGCTCCTAAACAATGGCATAGGAAATTTGATAGTATCATGATATATAATGGTTATATGACTAATGAAACGGATAAATGCCTATATAGCAAATTTGATAATAATATTAGTGTGATTATTTGCCTATATGTTGATGACTTGTTGATATTTGAAACATCATTAGATTTTGTGAATGATACTAAGAGCTTTCTTCCTTCTCAATTTGATATGAAAGATATGGGTGTTGCAAATGTGTTTCTTGGAATTAAATTTATTAAGAAGCATGATAAATTTATTTTGTCTCAATCACATTATGCTGAAAGCATGCTTAAGAGATTTGGATATTATGTTTGCACATATGTTTCTACACCTTTTGATCTTAGTTTGCATCTTGTGAAAAATAATGATGATAATATATCACAAATTGAATATGCTCATATCATTGATAGTTTGATATACTTGATGAATTGTACAAGACCTGATATTGCATATGTTGTCAATAGATTGAGCAAGTATACACATAATCCTACTGATATGCATTGGATTACTTTGAATAGAATTTTGAAATATTTGAAAGGCATTATGGATGCTGGTTCGGTATATTTTGGTTATCCTTCGGTGTTGGAAGGTTATAATGATGCAAACTGAATTTCTGACCTAATAAATTAAAATCTATTAGTTGCTATATGTTTATGTTGGTAGGTGGGGCTATCTCTTGGAAGTCCACCAAGCAAACTTGTATTGTTAGGTCCACTATGGAGTCAGAGTTTATAGCCTTAGAGAAGGTGGAATTCAAGGCTAAGTGACTAAGGAATTTATTGATGCTAGTTGTTAGAGAATTGATATGGAATGGAATTACAATTTTGAATGTAAATCGCCCAAATAAGATTATCATGACCCTGTTTGATAGTTGTGGAGCCATATAAAACAACTTAAACAGATAAAGTTAACCAATTGAACTTAAACCAAGGAAATTCATAACTAAAAAATAGGATATGACCAAATCACATTTTAGCTAAATAAATTAATAAGTGGGCCCAGTAACAAAATGCATCTACAATCATTCACAGAGTTTGAAACCAAAAAGATTGGCACCCTTAAATAATCACCATAAACAAACACCAAAAGAGGTTGAGTCATGTATCTCAATAAGCAAAAAAACAACATATAAACCGTTGAGATAGACATATTAAATTATTAACAAAAAAATCTAATCAAGCTAACTACACTGGACACATCTTAAAAGGTTGTATATTCACTTTGGCTGAGATGGATAGATGGCTTCCCTTCAACTTTGAATATAGTGGTCTCAGTCCCTACATTAACTCTAGTGGAAGGTCCAACTACATTTAATCCAACATTGTCTTAGGAAGATGAAGTTGGTTGGAGTGATCTCATGCTTGGTAACTTGGGTTGACTGATTTTGCCCTTGGAGACAGGCTTCCCAACTACTTTTCTCTTTCTCTTATATTTTTGTTTGGTAGTAGCCCCAATACTTGACATTTGGCTATGTGAAGTTTGACTTAATGGAGATGGTTCACTCATTTTATCCTCAACTAGCTCTTGGATTGTTATTCCATTGCTGGTCCGACCTCTTACAACTTGCAATAAATTTAGATCCAACAAATTAAGAATTATATATGCATGCCATACATGTATATGAGGATATAAGTTGTTACAGTAAGTTGAATACTTTCTTTCTACTAGAGTTACTCTTTCTACTAGTAATTGGTGCTCTGTGACAAGTCCTCTTATTATGCCTAAACTGCTTGCAATCATCACACCTAACTATAGTAGACATCCTAGCAGAACTAGGTCCAGCAGATACTTCCCCATGTTCCCTCATTCTAGTCTTTTGTGATTTTCCAAGATATCTCTTCAGAATGGGTGGAAGGAAAACATCCTTATGATTCTCATGTATATCTACCATGTTGAGGACATGGTATAGGATGAATGATTTCATTGTATGCTTGATGATAGGTGTACTTAGTGTATGCAAAGTCATATAACTGATCAACATCAAGTCTTAGATAGCTAATGCATGATAAGGCATACCTACATGGCAATCCTACATTCAAAAAGAATTTTATTAATGTAATTGACAACACACCTAAATTGCAAAAGGCATATAGGGGTAGGTAGATACATGATATCTCCCAATGTTTACAGTGACAGATTCTTGTTTTGAAGTCCATATAGAATCTTTTTCCATTGTCATTCACAACAAACTTCATCTAGCCACCAAGGACTAAACTACATTTATTAGTCATATTCTTCATTATTTCAATCTTTTTCATTGTCGTAGAAGTGATGGGATTATCCCACACCCAACCATCAGTGTATCTCTTATGTATCTTACCTATTATCTTCAGTACTAAGGACTCAACCAAGGTCCATACAAGCTTACCTCTCAGTGGTCCTATCCACTGCTTAAAACTCTTTGTCATGTCGTTGGTTATGTAGTTACTCCTCGCATGTGGATTAAATGCAAGCTTTGCCCACATGCCTGGAAAGATTTTTTTTCAACCACTGATATGCCTTCAAATCTTCCCTTTTCATATCTTATATGACCTCCTTAGACCCCCAATTAGTATAAGTTTTTGCAACTTTCCAAAATAAGGTTCTCAACAGAATACTTGGATTTGAGCCTTGAAGTTATTGTATAGGTGCCTACAACACCACTTCTGCTAGGCCCAAAGGAAGACATCTACACTTGCCTGGTCTATTCCATATGAACAGAAGAATACAAAAGTACAAGACAATTATAAACCATATTTAATTCAGTAACACAAATTAAGCAATAAATTGATAGTTTATCTTTTACCTATCAGTCATGATAACAAATGGCTTGTCCTCAACCGAACTCCCAATAACTGTCTTCAACAATTACAAAAAAAAAATCCAGTTATCCTTGTTTTCAACCTCAACAATAACAAAGGCCAATGGGGATATTCCATTATTTCCATCCAATAACATAGCTACAAACAAGACCATACCATATGGTCCCTTTAAATGGCACCCATCCAAACCTATAAAGGGTTTGCAACATTTTATAAACCTCAACTTCATTGCATCCAAATATATGAAGAACCTTTAAAAAAAAGGGTTGTCCCCGATATCTACCCTATCAACCTATAACTTCGTAAATGTTCCCAGATTGGTTTGCCTAATCATCTTAGTATAAGTCCTCAGTTTACTATAGGTTTTGGCATGGTTACCCTTTGTCTGCTCCTTTGCTCTTTTCTTAACTTGATACATTTGACTACTTGAAACTAGCACACCATGAGTAGATAACATATATGTACTTATGTATTGATTCATAATTTAGGTTAGGATCTGTCCTAAATTGAAACTAGTATGCAAATACTACTCACAGCCACTTCTAACACACATGACAATGACTCTAGTCCTCCTATTCTTGATTCTAGCAATTTAAAATCCCTCTTATATGACACAGTCTCTCAATACCTCCCTAAAAGCATCAACAATAGCAAACAACATTCCTCTCTCTAGTATGATCTTATCCTCATTACTTTCAGCAAATATTTTACCAGTATAAGCCCTATTCAGATAGGGCCTATCTTCATCACTACTAGAGCCATCTAAATCAAGCATAAAGTCATCAGGGTCATAGTTCGAGACCTTATCCCAATCCCCTATCTTATGAGGCAGAATAAACCCATCTACATCACTAGACCCTAAATCGACACTACACTCTCACACTCAAAATTTTTTGTAACTCTCATCATTAGAATCATTATATGCAGGGACATGCTTCTCAATAATGTGCCTAGTTTCATCAACATTGTGCTCTAAAAGTGATTCAAGAACAGAGTGTACAGGTTCAACAAAGAGGTGCAATTGATCGTTACCTTCAAGGTCATTCTCCTTGAACCATTTTAGAAGCCCATGATCATTTTCCATTAATATCCTCTTATTCCCAAGTAGTTGACCATCCATTTGGAGCTTAGTTGCATAATCTAGCCTCAAACCAGCGTGAACTTGACTTGAAGGTCCATATAACAAAAGTAATTGATGTCAAACTTCTCCATGATAAATAAATCATCATTCCAATTAACCACAATGCAGATTATGGTGTTCATGTTATAACCCATTGTACCTAAAATCACCAAAAACACAAATATTGGGTAAAGATCATAGTGTCTTCATTTTATAGAAAGGGTCGGTGCATGTGCTAAAGATTAAAAATTTCACTTCATACCTTGTAGCTCTCAAAAACCTTATACACTTAGCCGTGATGAACACCCAAGCTTTGTTGCCTCAAACCATAGTTTTTTTCCAATCTCTGGTATCGGGAAATGAGAGTGTGTGGGATGGGTTTAGTGAACATACGAAAAGATTGAGTTTCTTGTCATTCTGGCGTAAATGGGAGGAGAGAGTGCGAAGTTAACCATTAGTAAGTGGGGATGGTTTGGAGTGTGAGAGAAGTCTCTTTCAATGACTTTCAACCATGGTTAGTAGTGTAGTTAACATAATAACTCTGTTAGGGTTGACAAAATTGGTGGGGCGAAGTGTAATTTTTATGTAATAAAAGGGTTAGCTGACATTTTCGAATACCTCAAGTGGGTCATTGTTATTTATCCTAATTACTAATTGCAATTAGATATTACAATAACTTTTATGTATAGAATATTAATGATAGTGAAATATATCTTGCCATCAAACAAAAAATGTTCAAATAATATATAAACTTGGATCATTGGAATTTGAATGATTTTTTGAACATAATGAAAAGAAAATTAATAGTTAAGAGTATGTTAAAGGCATCTATATATATATATGTGTGTGTGTGTGTGTTACAGCCACGTGGTGTTCAGATAAATTTCCACACATCTCAATTAATTCATTTTTTTGGCCTGATCAAAAGCAAATCATTCACACTGAGACTAATTAAATATTCATAAGGATATTCTTTACAACAAAGCTTTTAACAATTAACATAGTTAGAATTTGAACTTATGAATGTGTATCTATCTATATATCATATAAGTTAATGCAAAGTTACAATAAACAGTAAATTTTATATATATATATATATATATATATATATATATATATATATATATATATATATATATATATATATATATATATAAGGAGGATCACTTGTACCAAAGTGTAAGTCTTTTTTCTCTTATACTCATTTTCAACCGTTAGTTCCACTTTCATCTAACGGTTACCTTTAATGAAATAATCTCAACCATTAGATGAAAGTGGAACTAACGGTCGAAAATGAGTGTAAGAGAAAAAAGACTTACACTGATGTAAATTGATCCTCCCTCTCTCTATATATATAACTGGAATGAACAGAAATTATATTTTCACTAAATATCCTCTTATTCACAGGTAGTTGACTTCCATTTGGAGCTTAGTCGCACAATCTAGCCTCAAACCAGCGTAAGCTTGACTTTGAAGGTCCATGTAACAAAAGTAATCGAAGTCAAACTTCTCTATGATGAATAAATCATCATTCTAATTAACCACAATGTAGAATATGGTGTTCGTATTATCACCCATTGTACCTAAAATCACCAAAAACGCAAATATTGGATAAGGATCATAATGTCTTCATCTTACAAAAAAGGTCGGTGCATGTGCTAAAGATTGAAATTTTCACTTCATACCTTATAGCTCTCAAAAACCTTGTTCACTTAGCCTTGATTAACACCCAAGCTTTGTTGCCTCAAACCCTAGTTTTTTTCCAATCTCCGATGTTGCGAAATGAAAGTGTGTGGGATGGGTTTAGTGAACATACGAAAAGAATATGAGTTTCTTGTCATTCCCGTGTAAATGGGAGGAAAGAGTGTGAAGCTAACCATTGGTAAATGGGGATGGTTTGGAGTGTGAGAGAAGTCTCTTTAAATGACTTTCAACCATGGTTAGTAGTGTAGTTAACATAACAACTTTGTTAGGGTTGAGAGAATGGGCGGGGCGAAGTGTAATTTTTATGTAATAAAGGGGTTAATTGACATTTTCGAATACCTCAGGTAGGTCATTGTTATTTACCCTAATTACTAATTACAACTAGATATACAATAGCTTTGTAAAAACTATTAATGATAGTGAAAAATATCTTGTCATCAAACTAAAAATGTTCAAATAATATATAAACTTGGATCATTGGAATTTGAATGATTTTTTGAACATAATGAAAAGAAAATTAATAGTTGAGAGATATGTTAAAGGAATCACTATATATATATATATATATATATATATATATATATATATATATATATATATATATATATATATTACAGTCATGTGTTATTTAGATAAATTTTTACATATCTCGATTAATTCATTTCTCTAACTTAATCAAAAGCAAATCATTCACACTGAGACTAAATATTCATAAGAATATTTTTTACAACCAAGCTTCTAGCAATTAACATAATTAAAATTCAAACCTATGAATATGTATCTATTTATATATCATATATTCATCAATTATTAAGTTAATGCAAGGTTACAATAAACAGAAATTATATATTTTTTTTATCTGGAATGAACAGAAATTATATTTTCACTGAGACAAAAACTTCACAATCACACAGATCCATAATTGAATGGATGAAGAAAAAGTTAAAATGTGGATGCCGTGATGGTTGAAAAAATTCCATCCATTAAATAAAAAATTATGAGGTTTCTATGTACACTTTATTTGTGCATTTAACAGTGTTCTACAAAGAAATCGTTTGATATTTTTATTATTCAGACTTTTTAATAAAATCTTTCGCAAAAGATGACTCTGTCTCATGTCATATCCTATACACCCCTTTCTAGAAAGACTGAAAGTGGTTCATTTTATTTTGGTTATGATGGAAGAACGTCAATTCCAATTAATCTGATAGTTTCTTCTCCGCGTAGTATGCGTGTAGTACGTGCCAAGCTATCCCTTGGCTAATACGAAAATTAGGGGGGCATTCACAACCACCCATAAGCCTCAAATTTCAGGAGGCAGAATGCATACTTTGTCGTTTTGGTGACCATTCATTTTGTGTCTGTTTTCCCAACACTACTATTAGGTTACGTGGCTAATCATTACATTCAAATCCAACGGATATTTTTCCCCATTATGCTTCAACATAAACAGCTTAAAAAAAATACATGAATCATCTTTTTCAATTGTTTGTGACACAAAATTGCCAATATGACCCCCGTTTTGTACTCACATTCCCCAGAGCCAGAAGTTACCAATGCAATAACACGTAGTCCTTAGGAAATTTATGTACAAGTTAGAATGAAAAAACTGTAGCAAATTTTATTAGTTCCATGATGTCTTATATACCTAAATATTTTATTACCTTTAAATTAAGGTTAATCTTGTATATTTTATTTTATTACGTGTCATAGTTTGTTTAATTTGAATATATATGCTTTCGAAATATATTAGAATTTTTCAAATAATTGACAGTGAAAGACATCTTAAGTCGGTTTGTGATTGTAACATTATATGATCTCACCACCACAATCACAAAAGTACACTCTAATTAATCAACAACGTTTATGTAAAATAATATAATAACAAGTTGAAAACAATCATTCGGTATAATTTTATATAATTTGGATTTTTTTTTTATTTTTATAGTTATTCTTTTTAGATATTGGCCTTTACATTTTTATTTTTTAGATTTTAGTTCTTATTGTAAATTTATCAGTCTCATTTTTTTTACTTATTTGAGCTATAATCCCTATAGTTACTACTTATTAAAGTATTAGTTTTTATTTTTTATTAAAAATTGGTCTTTATAATTTCAAATTATTAGAAAATTAGTCTCTAAAATACCAAAATTCAAATGAATGAAATTATATAAAGTAATATCTAATGTTTTAAAAATTAAACGAGAGATTTAACCGATAAAACTTTTATATCATAATTCAATTGATTTTACTAGTGGTCAAATCGAACAATATCATTATATATATATATATATATATATATATATATATATATATAATACATTAATTATGAAAAAATATTTAATTTTTAGAATTTAAGAATCATCAAATGATTAATAAGCTAATGAAGTTGACTCACTTGATCAATTTTATACTCATAACAACAACATAACTTAAGTTTAAATCATAAATTCCTCTATTAGCTTTAGAATAAGGAGAATCTCTCTTCTCTCTAAATTTTTTTTATCAGCAAAAATGACTAGTAACTACAGTTAAATAATCCAAACAAGTCAACTAATCAATATTTGACCAAAAATTATTACTTTAATAAGGATTTTGCTATGGAACGGTGGAGCGTTCAAACGCACCACACTTCTAGCCGTAGGATGCTTGTTTTATTTAGATATATCAACATTTATTATTGTTTTTTTTTTAATTTTAAAGTTTGTGAAGTTTTGCCTATCAAACCTCAAGCGTTCTAATGCTCGAGTGTTCCATATCACAGCCCCTTTAATAATTCATTTTCTTTGCCTTAAAATATGTTTTATTTCCCTTTTAAATATATTAACGTGGGATAATTTGTAAATTGACAGGGCATGAGGCCCACAACAATTTCAATTTTGATTATCTTCATCACTTTCTCTTCTTTCTCTCTCTCTCTCTCTCTCTCTTTCTAAAAATAAAATATCTACCTAAGGTGCTTTTCATATCACCCTTTGCATCACCAGAACATTGCAACGGTGAAGTTCACCTACAAACTCAACCATTGCTCTGATGCAGAGGCACACAAGGCTGGATGATGGAGATGAGCTCAGCTGAAGGATGATGGAGATGAGCTCAGCTGAAGGGTGATGGAGATGAGCTCAGCTGAAGGATGATGTAGTGAGTGTGGCTGGCTAGACGACGGACGATGAGTGGTTGGACAGCGGCGACACAATTTTTTCAGGTGGTAGCGACAGAGGTGGGAGGAAACTCGGGAAAAGGGAGACCGGTAGATTTTTGAAAACTGGCTTCAGTTCAAGCGGGTTGCCTGTTCACTTATGTTTAGACTAGTTTTGGTAGTCGAAATGTTGGATATAGTACACATACATAAATGTAACACATCATAACTATATATAAAAAATAAAATGTTAGATAAATAAGAAAATAAATTTCATTAAATTTATTCATTACAAAAAATGATATTATTTTTTTAATTTTTTATTTTTTATATATAAATTTAATATGTTACATTTGTATACATATAAAAATAAAAATATCTCGAAATCCAATTTGATGGCCAAAACGGTTTCAAGGATTAGACCCAACCATATCGGTACCCGATCTAATCGGCAAGTCCGTTCTTAAAATCCTGCAATATACATAAAATAATTAGGAAAAAACTTTGACTCTAATATTAAGAAGAGTTATTTTTCTCTAACTCTCTTAAATTATTATTATGTATCTATTAATTCTAATAACCCTAACTCTCTTAAATTATTGTTATATATTTATTAATGCAATTAAATAATATAAGTAAATAATAAAATAAACATATGACAATAAATTAAAGAAAATAAAAAAAATAACTCCTCTCAAAATTAGAACAATTATTTCTAAATAATTACAAGGGTCAAAATCAAAATTGAGTCAAAATCTATGGACTAATTATTTAATTTAACCAAAATAAAAAATTGACGTGAAATAAAATGTGCACTTAAGCAGTCGAGTTAGTAACAATAACTATGTGACTTAGTTTTGCAACCAACAAATTAATGTAGTTAATATTTTCTTGAAGAGAAAATTCACCTGTTTTGCACGAAATTGTTCTTAAAGAGCTGGGAGATATTTTTGGAAGAAATTAAAGTAAGCATGGATAAAATTACCTTATTTTATAGCTAAGATGCATGGAGAAATTAAAGAAAGACTAGCTTGATTAAACATTGGAAACTTATGTTTAAGCCAATGACCAATCCTTCTGCACATAAAATTTCTGTACATAAGAATTTCTCCACAAACACACATTACAGGGAAACAAATTACCAATCCCCTCCACTAGAAATGACGTACCTACACAACAGAGTATAATAGGAATAGGATCTCGTCTAACTCAAAACTTCTTCTCAAAGTCCTAAAACCATTATATCAATTCCTTGTACTTCCATTTCCCACCCCCACGGTACTCAGATATTTTCTTTGTACTTCCACTCCTCACCCAGACAATCATTTTTCAACATAGCCATTGATTAATGCAGTCCAAGCAACGGTATCGTCAAGTAACTTTCATTGAACAGTCAGCAAACTGGTATGTTGCCAAGGCTGAATATAAATGACCAATTTGAATTTTGCGTTCAAGCATTCAAGAGGAACTAGTGGTGCTCCTGCTCCACAAAGCAAACATTGTCATCGAAATATTGCCCTTCCACAAGAGAACGAAATTCAATCCTACTATATGCCAATAAGGGGATTGCTTATAAATTTTTAAAATTATATTAAATATAACCAACCGTCACAACTACTTGACAAGTACCATACCCAACCAAAAAAACAAGATGGGTACCAGAATAATGACAGCAAATAAGTAAGGCTCCCAAATGAAGTTTCCTTGATCTTCAATGGCACTTATGTGGGACCTCATTACCTCACTGAAATTCCCATTATTTCCCAAATTTTTATTTTCTTGGGAAGGAAAATGGGATTGAGCCACTTACAGCTTCAATGTCAATTTTGTACACCAAAAGCTTTCGTCTTTCTCTGCAACTTGTTCTGTAGGCCACAACCACATGCCCCACGGCCAACGCACAAGAGCACACGAACAAAGCTATTTCGGAGGCTCTAACATACCCTCTTCCATCAACACCCGAGAGGCTGAACATGTAAACAGCTTTGAACGACACAAATATCAGAGACAAAACAGAACACATCGTCGTGATCCCCAAATAGGGTCCTCGTGAACGTCTTGGTCCATCGCACAAACTATAAACACCTACAACGAAAATTCAAAATCCATTTAGCAATCAGAATCTGATTCAAAAGGGTCCTTGAAAATCACTAAAAAATTTAAACTTTTTGTTTTGTACTCACAGAAGATGATGAAGGATCTTATAATGGACACGAGGGGTATATCAATGAGAGAGCATCGAAAATCGTAGTTATGGAAATGGGAAGAGAGAGTTGCCAGGGACAGAGAAGAAGGGGAAAGAGTAGAGAGCAGAGCAGAAGGAACAAGTGCATCAGCAATAACCACGAGAACTGGGGCTGAGAAAAGAAGGAGCGAGATGAACATGGTGATCAAGAAGAACACAGTCTTCACGCCCCTTAATATCCTTTTTGGTTTTCCTTCCTTTGAGGTAAAACCCATCTTGGTTCCTATGATTTCCTATCAATTCTGGCTCTGCTTGTGGTTCTGGGCTTAAAAAAACTATATGTGTGTTGTATGTTGTATGTACAAAGCGTGGCACGACACGAGGCAGTTTACAAGGCAAACAAGGTAGGAGGCTTAAGAGGGGGGAAGAATGAGAGAGAGAGAGAAAAGCAGAGGGAGGAAGGAAGGTGCAGGCCAAGGTGCAGCAATTTTGACCGGACTTGTCCACTCTCCAAATGATGACAAATGCTTGGGACTTTACACGCACGCCCTTATGTCCATATGTTACACGGATACGAGTACAAGTATTTGATATGAACTGATATGGTATGTAGATATGACAAAATTAATTAATCGTCAATTAATATAATATATAAAAAATATAAGTTTTAAAAAATTAACATGTGCTTTTTTTTTAATAAGTAAATATTTTATTTGTTTAATATATAATATTTAGAGTATTTAATATATTGTCATAAGTAATTTTATGTAACTATTTCTTTTTATATATGATGACATGATAATATCATATGTGAAAAAAATAATATATGTATAAAAATTATTTAATAAATAAATTAAAAAATATAATACACAAAAAATACAAATGAAAAAGAAAAAAATAATTACATTTTTTTGTTTTGAAAACCGATACAATTATACTTTTTATCTAAATTTCACTTACATGTTGAGAATCAATACTTAACGATGATGGTAATTGAGGTTGCAAGTGACTATTTGAATCGACGCAAAAAACAATGATAGCAAGCTCGTTATCTAATAACTTGGACAAATGATTAGAAGAGGATGTGAAGTTATCATTGAAGTTTTACCATGATCATTACTAAATTCTTGTGCTCGAAAGAGATTTTATCATAGACGTACATTAACGTTAAAAACAATGAGAAAAAGAAGAAGAACATTAGTAAACATAATTCAAATTCTATTTTTCATCCTAACTTAATGATATTTATATACGATTAACTAATTAATTAACTCAATCAATTAATATATTTATTATTTTTATAAATCTTACTAAAATTATCTTTATGAATAATGAATAATATTATTATTAAATTCAAATAATTTAAATAATAATATAATAAAAAGTTTTAAATTTTGAATCTAACCCTTAATAAATGTCATTTATTTATTATTAAACAATTTATATAATTAATTTGTTGGCTAAACTAATTAATTTGTTAATTTTTCATTATCTTCCACTAATAAGATTTACTTTCAAATAAATAACTCAAATAATAAAATTATAAAAAATTAAAATTTGAATATTTTTCCTAATTGAATGTCATTTATGTACATTTTTAATTCCCTCAACCAATTAATATATTAACTATTCATTATCTTTTATGAATAATATTATGATTGAAGTAATTTAAATAATAATAATAATAATAATATAATTAAAATTGAGATAAAAAAAATACTTAAAACTTCAAATGAGTATAACTTCAAAATTAACCGATCAATATAATATAATAATATCTAAAAAAAAGAAAATGACGTGGAATTCTGTCATGTGTCACTCTTAGTTGACAAGACATGTTCTAATTTTTTAACATGTGTCAAATAGTCTTCTTATTTGCATGTCATGTAATTTTTATTTTTAAAATAAAATCTTATAAAATTACAATATTCAAATATAAAAAAATAAATTAGAATGTTAATGTAAACTCTTTCAATAATTTAAAAATAATACTAAAATTAAAAAAGCAAATAAAGAATAAAAAATTACAAATGGAATGTAAAAAAGTTAAAAAAATAAACTAATAGATAAATGAAAATTTTTTTAACAAATTTTTTTTTGACTCATTTATAAGATTTTGTCACACATATTAACTTTGAGATTATACTTGCTTAAGATACAAGAGCTTTCTTTCCCCAAAAGTGTAAAGTTGAAAAAAAATACTTATCATATTAACTTACTCCTTTTAAGTTACATGAATATAAATTGAATTAATTTATATGTAATTTTTAGTAAAGTTAATTTATTAAAATATTTATTTTATAAAATTATTGGATTAAATTATGCATTTAAAAGATAGAGATTTTAGTTTATATTATAAAAATTTTCTAGGCATATAGGTTGCTTTATAATTTTTTATATTTAAATTCTTTAGTATTTATATTGGAATGAAAATCATGCCATGAAAATATTATATTTTTTTTAACTAACCTTATAAAAAATTTTCTTGATGAACTATTACATATATTTTATTTATATTATTTTTATTTTTATCTTTTAAATCTTAATTTAGTTGTGCTTTAAAAAAAGAAAAAAATCTAATTTTTAAAAATTAAGATTTTGAAAAGGTACAAATATATATTAAAAAAAATATATTTATTTAAGAAAAAAAAAAGATGAAAATTTTTTTTATATACTTATGATCACCCCATTTAAGTCTTATGTATTATCTAACTCATTTGGTGATAAAGAAAGTATGCTATTCTATGTGATGATTCAGAGAATAGTAAAATTACAAGAGTAAAATATGCTTTAAGTGATATAATTAGTGAGAAAAAGACTTAAATTCATAACTTAGATTTTTTTAGTAACAATATTTTGTAGGTGGTTGGTATCTTAAAAAAAAGGATATATTGAAAATACGGATGCAAAAGTATTATACGAGCATCAATAGCAATATTAGATACAAATATGATATATATACGTCATCAATTTTGAAATATCCATGTAATAAAGGAGCTTTAAGACATTTGATATTTAAATTTTTAAGTACGGTAATATTGGAATGAAAAGCTTAAATGACAATTAACTATATCTTTTAAAGGTCAATTTATTTTTTTGAGAATTATTACATACGTATTTTATGTTTTCAACTATTATAATTGAATAATAATATTTTTTTGAGAATCATAATTATATATATATATATTAGTCATATTAATGAGTGTAAAATTTTTTTTTAAAAATATAAGATACCAAATTTTAATATATAATTATATAAAAATATAAAATTAAAATTTAAAGTAAAAAATGATTTAAAAATTAAATTTATCTTATACTTATGATCACCTAATATCCTAAGTCTTATGTATTATCTAACTCATTTAGTAATGAAAAAAGTATGTTATTCTGTGTGACGATTTCGAGAAGAATAAAATTACAAGAGTAAAAATATGCTTTTTTTTAAGTGATTTAATTAAGTAAAAAAAGATTTACATTTAACTTAGTATTAAATTTATTTTAATGGTTAACTGGTTGGAATCTAAAAAAAAGGATACATTAAAATTACGGATGGAAAAGTATTATAGGAGCATCAATATTAGATACAAATATGATACATAAATGTCATCAATTTGATTTTCCATGAATAAATAAATTTTAGTTATCCAAGTCTATTTATTAACTTAAAAAATGATATAATATTGAATATAATTTATAATAGTTTTTGTTTTTATATATTTTACGGACTCATTAAAAAAATTGATAAGTCGATATATCAAATCTTCATATAATTTATTAAAATTAATTTTCATATACAAATATCTAAAATGTTGGACACTATATATATCTTATATAAATGAATAAAAAGTTAACATTCTATGATTATTTCTCTCTAACAAAGTATACCTAATTTTAAAATGACAATTCACTATATCTATGTTTCAACTATGTTCTAAATTTATTTTATGTACTTGCCACGTGTTTTTTGTATTTCAAGAAATTATCAATAAAATAAATAATTTTTTAGAGTTTGAATCTAACGTAAAAATATAAACATGTTTAAATGGATAGATGTAAAAAATATGGTGTGAAGCTTTAACATATTTTTAATAAATATTATTTTTAAATTAATAAATTGAATTGATAAATATAATATATATATATATATATATATATATATATAGGAGATTAAAATTACTATTTTAATTAATAACAAATCAACTTATTAATTTAAAAATAATATTAATTTATAGAACGATTGCATGAATAATATCACAAAAAATCTTTTCAAAAATATTTATATTTTAGATATTAAATATAAACAATAAAAAATTATTTATTATTATTACAATTTATCAAATAACAAAACAAAACATACATAAACAATTTTAGAACGTAATTAAATTGTTATAAAAGTTTAATAAAATGAGATAGTTATAGATTTATTATATAAAGATTAAAAATTATAAAGATGTTAACTTTTTATCATTTATACAATATATATAATGTCTAATTTTAGATATTTATATATGAAAATAAACTATTTTAAATTTATTATTTTTATCTTTGGTATAATATTTTTTCATAAACAAATAAAATATATGGAATGTAATAAAATATATATAAATTATAGGGATATTATAATTTTTTTAATAAAAGAGTGTTAATGTAATAAAATTTAATTTTATAAAATTATATTTTATTATTCTTTAATTTTTTAATTGAAATTTAATTTAATTATTATTTAATTAAATAATTAAAATTATTAAATTAAAATAAATTTAATAATAAAAAATTATATCCGTCTATATATATTTACTTATATTAAATATAAATAAATTCTCTTCTATATATATATATAATCTTATATTTATATGATTTTTACTATCTTTAATTGATCGTAACTTATTTTTTACACTTATAATTCTGTTATGTAACAGATATGTGCGCAACAAACTTTATTCTTGTCGCTTACCGAAAGGGAATTTTCGTGGATTGCAATAAAGAAAGCCTCCCTACAGACAAGTGATTGCATTTTATCCTACTTTTACACTAAAGCTTCAATATCATCCCCAAATCAAACGTCATAAGATCCTTTTTCCTCCTAACCCAAGCTTTATGTTTTTCCACCTAAGGTAGATTGTAAGACAGATTGGGGAGTCCTCAACCCTTGTCAGCAAAGTTAGTAGAGGATTCATAATATATGTTTGGTGAAGTTGATTCCACGTAGCTGTATAGAAAGAAGGAAGCACCAAAGTTGGAAACACACAGACTTTGGGATAAGGGATTAGAGAAGAATAACGATCTGAGTGGACAACGGTGGATTGAGTTCTTTTATTAAACTTTTAAAAGTTAGGTTTGAGCTAGCTAAAAAGGTGTTTCAGCTTCTGTTTCATCTTTTCTATATATATCTGTCTTCCCGAGATTATTATTTTTAATGCGTTATCACGTTATTATTAGATGTACCTAAATATGATGTATTCATAATGTCTTCACACAAGAAAAACCTCTTTTTTTTAAAAAAAAAGATAGAAAAGTAGAAAGCTACATATATCTTGGATATTTCAAAGGCATATAACACTCACACATGAGATAACGAATTATTCAAAACTATCGGCACTATTTTTCTTTTTCATTATTACCTCCAATACTCATTCTAGAAATTCTTACATTTGACATTACCATTATTATTATTTTTTTGTTTGGTCAATGTGAAACTGATGTGTATTTTCTCACTTTATTAAGTGAAAGTCAATCAATATTAAGAGTAAAACTCTTTTTAAATAGTTTATTAAATATTAGGTCAAAAAGACAAAATGCAGTTCGTAAGAGATGACAGTGAATTAATTACCTTTATATAATCCAAATTATAATGTTTAGCAAGTTAAAAACACAAAGAATCCAAAAGGTTTTTTTTTTTTTTAATAATGCTGACATATACCCTATATCACGAATGTTAATGAATGTGACAAAATTCAATTTCAAAGGATTCATTGACACATTTGATTTCAATCTTTTTCAGGCAATGGCTATTCAAACAAGTCAAGACACTAGTTTATCGATTTTTTTGTGTGTGGCTTTTATGATATTTACTAATTACTAAACGGGTTTGACTGAAAAACAATCGACATATATACATATTTGTTGGTTTCAGTGGAAGAGGATATTAAATTTTATTTTAAAAAATTAACCTTTTTCTTATTTATATGGTGAAAGATACTTTAAAAAAAATCAACATATTTGATAGATTGATTAAGAGTTTAAATAATCAGATTATCAAACTAATCTGAGTTTTATAAATATATTTTACTTAAGATTTAATTTTAATATATTATTAGTATAATTTTTTTAATATTATCATTTAATTATATATTATTATGTTATTAAAAATATTTAATTTTTATAATAATTATCTTAAAAAAAATATATATATATAATAAATTAATAATAAAAAATTTACATTATAATATATTAAAATTAATCTTATACATATAAAAACGTGTAGTTTCTAGAGGCACTCACCCTCATAGGAAGTACATGTGGCATTCATTTTTCTGGTATGGCGGCTAGAGCCGGCCGTATATGGCATACTTGACCGCTGTCCAGTCTCCACAAATAAGTTGACATTAATTTACCCGTGAGGAAGGGCTGCTTTGCAACGGATTAAGATCATCTAACTGCATGAGATCTTGACCGTTGAATATGTTTTGTCATATGATAAATTTATGTTTTAAAATTATATTTCAGTAATTTGATGTGGAATTAAGAATTGCACGCCCCTGCAGTCAAAAATAGAAAGGGAATCCACATCCGCTTGGCAACACCATCAAGAAATTTGCTTTTCTTGGGTCTTAATCATTTAGTTACGTAAACAAGGTTTGGCGCTACAGTCTCTTTTACATATCAACATTTTAACGTGCACCTATTTTTGAATCCAGATTATTCTTTAGAATAATGTCATCAGCAGTGACGAAATTGCAATATTTGCAATCTACAAATTAATTGTTAGACTTGTGAATCTTAAGAGGATTTTAAACTTAGTGTGCCTATGTATTATTATGTTTAAGACTTAATTCTCATATTGCCTAAATGAAACTTTTGAGGAGTGTTTAATTACGAAGATAATTCATTAATAAATATCTTATGATATTTGAATTAAGATTGTGGACTTAGATTTAATACACATACGCATGCACTCATCCCGTCACATTTCATCTAGCGCGCATGTGAGCTTGACTCGATTTACCTTGGGCCTCTCTTTTGCTAACTTATTTAGTGACTAAAATATCTTTGTAACTTCTCTTGAAAGTTCAATCTTTGGTGGCTTCTAAAAGAAACTTGTCCGTTGGTAGCTTTTTGAGAAAGCTTGACCATTGGAAGCTTACTTTATAATCTAGCTTACTTTTTAAGCTAAGGACTTCTTTATATTGCCTCATCCACCAAACCCAAACATACTTTTGCTACTCATTTTCTCCTACCCACTCATTAGCATCTTTTCTACTCTCTTGTTCAGATCTTTTTACTGTGCAATAAAGGTTTTTTCCACAACTCTGTTGTGACTCTAGTGTTAGTATGGGAGGTGTTGCTATTCAATGTACTAAGATAATCGTGTGGATGAGTTCGTAAAGAGACCCATGTCTAATCCTTGAAAGGTTACCCGTCAAGGACCTTCCACCTAGCATTGCTCTAGGTAGGACATATATAAACTCTGAAGGACAGTGCCTAACACGATTCGTGATAAACTCATAGCAATCTTCTTGTATTCTTGTATAAGTATTTTATTTGTGTGCTATTCTTGTTCATTTCAGTAACTCAAGTACTAGTACCCACATCTATATCTTCAACACTAATTACTATTCAATATTTAAATTCCACCCTTAAAAGACATGGATATAATTATTTTTTATGTACTTAAAAATCTTTTGATTTTCTATCATCTTGACTCTCGCTT
This sequence comes from Ormosia semicastrata, assembly GCA_029884595.1. Taxonomy (NCBI): domain Eukaryota; kingdom Viridiplantae; phylum Streptophyta; class Magnoliopsida; order Fabales; family Fabaceae; genus Ormosia; species Ormosia semicastrata. Next base: position 7,326,944 of record JAQQTO010000030.1, read on the forward strand.
TTGGGAGAGCAAGAGCAACTTATTGTATATCTTGTAGTATAATCTATAAACTCAATTAATTTGTTTTTTCTTTGGTAATATAAACCCAATTAATTTTTCGTTTTTTTTTGGTTTACAAACCAAATAAATTTTGAAAAATAGAAAAAAGGTTCCATATTCTTTGTCCATTGCTTTTAAGGGCAAGTATTTTGAAATAAGTTTTAAGTTCAAGTTTTCATTTTATTATTTCTGAAAAGATGTGATTAATTACATATATGAACAAAATAATTTCTCTTTGTGATAGAAGTAAGAGCTAAAAACACCGAAGAGATATACTATCAATGGACTTAAAGAGGAACTATAATAGTGGGTTATAATATTATGTCTTAATCCAAAATTTTAAGGAAGCAAATTCATGAATTCATCTATTTTTAAAGTCTTCACTTTGTTTATTCATTAATAATGTAGGATTTCTTTTTACCCACTCATATACTTGGAACTCACATTTGAATTCTAAACAATCTCCTCCTCAAGTATGAGTTCACACACAAGGACATCATACCAAAAGATACTCCTTTTCGAGTAGAGTATCGGGTCAACAATCTTAACAAAGTTAGCATTTTCTATTGAAAATTCAAATGTAAGTGATGAAGTCCCACATTAGTAAAAAATGAGTTAATTGAGTACTATATAAGTGGGAAGACCTATAAACTTATTATCTTAAGGTTTTGAGTTAAGATGTGATGTCAATCCCACTATTGTGATTTTCTCACTTAAACCCATTGATGAAAATCTCCCTAATTTCGGGCTCCCTTGACCACCTAACAAGTAGTATCAGAGTTGATGGTTCATGCTGAGTCGAGTATTTGGAGATGGTAATTGGTGTTCATATTCGGTCTTAACCCCCTATACAATGGACCACATTAGACAAGACTTGTCTCTTGGTTGGTAACCCTATGAATATTTGGAAAGGTTTTCATTTGAGGGAAAGCTTATTAATGTTGAGTATTGTTGGGACTTAATTTGAGGAGGAAAATGTTAGAAAAGTGTGAATGAAAAAGCCTCACATTAGTAAGGAATAGGTAAATTGAGGAATATATAAGTAAGAAGACCTACTACGAATGAATTTAAAGAGGAACCACAATAGTGGATTAACATTATGTCTTAAACCAAAATCTTAAGGCAGTTGATTTAGTGGTCCATCTACTTATAAAGTCTAACACTTTATCAATTCCTTTCCAATGTAGAATTTCTTTTTATCTACATATAACTTAAAACTCACATGTGAATTCCCAACACTTTAAATAATGAACAAAAAATAAAAAAAGAAGTAATAGATTTATATAGCATTTTGTGCAACTTTTTTGGGGTCTTTTGACATTTTTCCTAGTTTTTCTAGTTCATTCTTCCCATTTTCTTTTGGTTTCTTGCCTATCTTCATGTTTCTTGATCTAGTTTGTATGGATTTGAATATGATAAGGTTCTAATTCTCTTCTAGGATTTCATTTGAATTTGTTATGTAATTTGGATCTATTGTAATTCTTCTTGCTCTTTATAAATGAAATGAATTTGTTTATCCATATCTTTTCTTAATGCATGCATTTAATTGACTACCAAGTGTTTAATGTGGAAACCCTAAGGAACTAGGAATAGAAAATTACGTGTTTGACATGGATAATGCATGTTCATTTTCATCTAATTGTGTGGGTGAAGTGATTCACTACTAGGATAAGAATATACCTCTTAATCATGCAAGTCATTATTTGAGGCTTAGTCATAATGAGTAGAACTTGAACTAATTCATATAGGAATATAGTATTTTAGGCAAGTGAAACATATTTATTTGACCTAGGAATAAGCTTATAAATAATTGAGTGCCTTGACTAATAATACCAATTCAATGGAATTTTGTAATGGAGGTTGTTTGAATTCAAATGGAGTAGTAAATGATAATGGACCCTTAGACCCTTATTTCTTTGCTTTTTCAATCTTATACCTAGTGTTTGTTTTGTTTGCTTTTATTTCTTATTTTTCTTGCTCTCTTTGTTAATTTGGCTCTTCAATTATTGTTTTGTTTGGATAAAGATTAATGAGTGATTGGTTAGTATTTAGTACAAAATTAGAACAATCTCTATAGAACAATACTCTTAGCTCATCGCTTTATTGCTTGTGTGACTTTGTATACTTGCTAATTAAGCTACAGCTTTGATCGTGTGTCTATATATACACTTACATAGTGGAATGGTTATCCACATAACAATGTCAATTGAGAATTCTAGAACTGAAACCCCCACTACAAATGCAGAGGCTAGAGACAACGTGCCTTCTTCAACTGCCTTTGTGGTGGCAGTGGCTTCTGCACTAGAGGATCAAGAATCAGATATTCGCAACCATCAATATCCTCTTGGTTTTGTGTCGATATACGACATATCACTAACCACTGCTAATCTTATGGAAATTACTGTGCCAGTATATGTACTAACAAATCCCTCAATTCCTCCCGCGATTGTTCTCCCAAGACAATATCATTTTGCCATAAATAGACCCCAATGCATCAACAAATATACCCCGATATTTGGGTTTCGTGGGTCCTAGTGCGATACTTGTCTACAACATGGCATAGTCACAAAGAACCCCTGTTGCTCTTATCTTCCCAAACATGACAAATGTCATACCGTATAAGGATCTCAAAGTAATATAGTAGAGACATTGGCCCACAACAAACTTAGCTTGACATGAAAATGACCTGACTCAATCTTGGCTCATTTTGCCAACTTTATGTTAAACTTATTGATAGTGATCTCCCTTAATTTTGAGTCCTCTATAGCACAACAACTTATATATTGGGTGAAAACATTTCATTTATTGGAATAAAAAAAAATTGCTATGGACTATAAAAGAGATTAGACGTGCCAAAGTAGATCAACCCAACAACTTAACGGGATGGGTCCAAAATACACATTACAGACAAACCCACCCCATTTACATCCTCAAATGTGCTGCCAATTGCCCAAAGCCACTTTTGGACTGGACGCCTTTAGTCGATACAACGAGAATGTAAATCTTTCATTTACTTCTTAGTTTACTTTTTAAGTAGCAATTCTTTACCTACTTCTCAATATAAGCACCGTCTACAATTTAAGAAAAAATTCTTTTAAAATGAATTTATGTGTAAAGTAAATAAATAAGAATTTAATTTTTTATTTAATCTAAAATATATGTAATTTTATTTTTCAAATAACTTAAAAATAAATACACTCTTACTTATTTATTTTATACACAAGTTCATTTTAAAAGAAATTTTTCTTTGGAATTTATTGATGAACGAGCACTCACGTTCTTCTCCAACTTTCTCTGAGTTCTTAGTTGAAACTTGATATAGTAAATCTCATATTGTCCCATTACATCCCATTCAATATCAAGCAGCCGATCAAATACTTCGACATGAATACTCATGACCTGCTGCCTATTGATGGCTGATAATGTATGAAAATGAGTCATTTTGTTCCTTTAATTAAAGGTATATTCGGCATCTTATTGATTTTTTTTTATTTATAGCTATATCAAATTGGTTTTTTTTTAACTGATATCAAATTAGTTTTTCAATGACAATTGATTATATTAATTTCATTCACTTAAGGATCAATTTAATTATATTTGATGAATTATTTTGATGTCGCAATAAATGAAGAACCTATGTGAGGTTGATTATATCTTCAAAATAACAATTTTTTTTTATCTGATCTTTAAAATAACAATTACTCTATTGAAAATCTTAGAAAAGCATAGTTCTGATTTTTTTAAAAACCAAAAAAAAATAAAAATTCAAAGTTTCATAACATTCTTTTCACGATACAGAAACCATTAGTCATTTTTGTTTAGGCGAGATACTGCATATTACCCTGATACCTCTTCTAAATATACATGATATTAATGACGTTGAAGGCAATAAACAATGTAAACGACAATTAATGGTTTTCAAAAACTTGATGAAAAATTTAAAAAAAAACTTTTAACGAAAAGTAAAGTATTAAATATATTGAGAATTTTAAAAAATTCGGGTTAATTTTCATTAAAAACTTTTCATTTTTGATTCTTTAGCAAATGTCCAAAACTCTAGGGATATGTTTAAGAAGATGATAAAAGAGAGAGTGATAAGAAATGATATAATAAGATTTAATAATAGTATATTTAAAAATTATTCAAAAAAGAGAGTTGAATGACAATTTTGATTTTGATGACTTATTATTCAAAAATTATTTTATTATTTTTATATTTCAAAAAATCAATTTTTTAAATGACTTAAATAATTTTACTCTATTTCTTCATACGTTAAACTTTTAAATAATATAAAAAAATATTCAAAGTTTTATTTTATTCATTATCTTTTCAGTCAATTTTATTACCCGTCACTCTTTTTCCTTCTCTTTAAAAGTATGAATCATAACCCAATATTAAATAAAATGTTTAGTTGTTTGAAAAGTACAACACATGTAACGATTAACAAGAGATGTTTGAAAAAACATTATATGCAAGAGAATTTAAACTGAAATGTTCTTTTGAAGAAAAAAAGTATTAAATTATTTTAAAAATTTTCATTAAAAACTTCTCATTTTAAATTCTTTAACAAATGTCCAAAACTCTAAGGATATGTTTAGGAAAATAGCAAGAGAGAGTGATAAGGAATGACATAGTAAGATTTAATAGTAGTGAGTTTCAAAGTTATTTTACAGGATGAAGTGGAATGATATGCATTAGCTTGCAACTTTAATCAATTCCTGTTTATCTTTTGCTGAAATTGTTCATTCACCCAAGTTATTCCATTAGAGATAACATTCTTAGGTATATTTGGTATATGGAAAAAATGAGGGTGAAAATTTTATTAACAAGTTTTCAATACAAATTTACAAATAAAATTTATCTATAAATTTTTCATCTCCATTTTGAACGTCATACCAAATATATCATTAATTGAAAAATTTAGTAAAAAAAAGATATCCTAAATCTTACCTTTTTTCCTTTTTCCATGGCTTATTTGAATTTTAATTTTGTTATTTAAACTCTTAAAATATGACACCCAACCGACACTTCTTTTATATTGGTATATAGTACATCAATTTTACTTTAAGATATGATATATCTCGACACCCACCCATATTTCAAGATGTCGTATGACACATTCTAAGGTGTTGTATGATAGGGATTCAAAAAAACATTTTCCTTTGAATTTTATTATTCCTTAGCACCATATCCAACTTCCATAAAGATATCATGGAGAATTAAATCATATCCATTGCCATTTGCAAATGAATAAAAAAATGTAAATTCTTAGCCAGTAGCAGTACACTCTTACCAGCACGTGGCCTGACTCATGACTCATTGCCCAAATACCTACACCCTTAGCCTTTGACAATGCCCATAAAACCATAACCAAAAAAGTATGGCCATTCCAAAGCACAAATCCTCATTCCACACCCCTTTTTTTTTAAGATTCTATTCCCACAGAAAGGGAATTTTGGCATTGAGGCCAGTTGATTGAACATTTAAGGGAAGGTGGAGACCCCAGAAATCTTGTCTGTGCTAGCTAAAGTTGCCAACCCAAATATTGAAGGAAGCTTTCAGAAGAAATCCGAAAATACCTCACAAATGGATGCTTTAATCAAACAGATAGAATGTGGTATTGCCGGAGGAATAACTATGACTTGCCTCTAAAGGATTGTGAATAGTGAGTCAAAATGAGAATATTGGAGATTGTAGGAGAGCATCACCATTTGCCACTAACCTCTACCTCTGGCTATAAAATGGCAGCAACCTATGGCAAGATAGAGCATGGGATAGGCAATAGATCCAAATGTATATGTGAATGGAAAACAACAATGAGGCAATCTCTATAAGTTTCTGGTCTAAGAGTCTTTCATGCAGAGGTTGAAAGTGAAATGAAGCCAAGGATGACTTGCCGGCATTAGTTTGCTACAAAGCTAGCTAGCCTATATATATAAGCTAGCTTCATTTGCTGGGTTTCCCCGGCAGGTCATCCTGTGGCTATATTTGGCTTTCTTCCTCTCATGTGAGACTCTAATGACCTTCTCATACGGGCTAGGCACATACCAGAATACCACAGAAGTCTTGGATTGAATTCCAAGAAGGCAAAATGAGCCAATTTGAATTTAGATATATCCATTTATTTTATTCCAATATTTGAGTTTTTACTTTTACAACTATATATATATATATATTCGTTGAGATTTATGTAATAGATATGAAATGAATAAAATCTGATTATTGATCAGGAACAACAATATTAGAATATAAAGAATGACTTTATACAATCACATATTTAAGTAATTTTTAATATGACCAATATATCGTTGTATAAATCCTCTTGCCGTATAGAGGATGTATCAAAGAAGTGAGAGGAGTGTTAATTTATTGAGAGGTGAATTGTGAAGCTAATGTGATCTCATGTTGATTAAGATTAGAATATAAATACATGTGACTTTTTTAAGTGATCACATGATATTGATATAACTTTTGGAATTGTGCAGGATATTTGAAGAGAAATGCTATAATATGGCCATATAGAATGTGAGGATGAATTGTTACGTGTGTGCTAATTCTCATGTTGTTCCTGAGAGACTTGGGAAAATGAATCCAACGATGATGTATATTGTCATTCATGTGGTCTGCCTTGGCTGGCGAGATATAATGAGATATATCCCTGCTCTGTTGCATCCAAAGAAGGCAACATAAATTTTAGTTAGATTCATGACATGATGACTTATGGACAACCTCCATTTCATTTCTTATTGCATATTTGCATTATACGTGGAGGTTAAGTTTTAAAACAACAATTATATTCTTATCACAAACAGTATATACACATCTTTTCATATATTTTTAATATTATTTATTATTTTTTTTTATTACTTTCTCTCACTTAATCACATTCACTCAAGATAAGTGTAAAAAATGGTGTTGGATTAGAAATGATGTAAGAACATCATTTCTGTTTTAATATTGATCAAATGATCATGCATCACATAATGAGTCTCCTGAGTTCTTGAAGTTTTTTTTCTTTGTTTATTTTATTTTTTTCATAAAAAAATCTCAAGCTGCAATACTAGCAAAGCAAAGCGTTCAAGTAAGGATCCTAAAGAAAAGACATTACCTATGTGCATGGTGTGAGGGTTTTTTTAGTGACACCTTTCACATGTTGACTTAAAAGTAAACGAGCAATGCAACGTACATAAAAATTTAAAATACAAATATTTTTTTTGTATAATTAAATTCATCATCTTTAAATTCTTATTTAGTTAAATCAATACTTTACTTAGATTTACATACAATTCAACTGTTTGGTGTATTTTATATATCTTTTTATCTATTTAGCATGTCTCTCAAGGATTTTTCTAAAAGTAAAACAGTCCCTCCCTAGTTCATTTCTACTTTTTATACTCATCCATCCATCTTTCATAAACAAATAAAAATTATAAAAAATAATGAACAGAGTTTTTTTAGTGTCTTTTAATATCTATTCTGATTTAGTATTAATTGTATTTATTTTTACTAGTGTATTGATCGACATTATGTATCTGTTAATCCTTTTTTTATTTGTTTTTTTAAGATAAAGATAATAATAATAAAGAATATTTAAAGTGACTCACACCTATATAGTACAAAGTTAATGAGTTTGAACATAATTATATATAATGAATCACACCTATATAGTAAAAAGTTAAAGACTTTGAATATAATTATATATGTCGGTGAGTAATTATAATTGAGATATGATGATATTATGATTAATTTTAAGAATAATTGTAATTAATTTAGTACATAATTATATTTTATTATTTTTTTCATATATAAGAAACTAGTATAAATAAAGACTAATCCTCATGTATTTATTTATTAAAAAAATACACAAATTACTAATATTTGTTTCCCTATTTTTATTTCTATCATGGTAACGAAACTATAGTATCCACTTTGAGGAGAATTTCTAATTTCGTATAAGAGCATCTAGACTCTTGGTCCAAACTTAAATTTCAAACTGCGCCAGACTCTAAACTTTCCACCCTTTGATAAGAGCTTTTCTTTCCAAATCTTAGATTCCAGACTTCAAATTTCAGAGTCATAGATTTAATTCTTTGACTTCCAACCAAAGAGGGACTCTATTCTAAATTCTAAACTTCAAATTTCGTCTTATATTCTAGACTTTAGACTCTAAACTCTAAACTCAATCATCATCCCGACTGATTCCGTACTCTGTTTTTCAAACTCAAGTTGATTTCTTCTATATCCACTTCAATTTGAGGGGAGATGTTAACTTGATTAATTATAATTGAGATTAAAATTGACCACGATTAATTTTAAGAATGATTATAATTGATTTAATACATAATTAAATTGATTTCAAGTACATAATTATATTTTATTATTTTTCTTTTTCTCGTATACAAGAATCTTCTCAGTATAAATAGAGTTAATCCTCTTATATTCATTCATTGGAAAAATATACACAAATTCTAAATACTTATTTTCCTATTTCTATTTTTAACATGGTATGGAGTCATAATATCTACCTTGATAAGAATTTCTAATTATATATAATTGGAGAGTAATAAGCTTTTATAATTTTATCTTTTTAATATTTGTATTTAAGCCTTTAAATGCATAATAATACTCATTTACAAGAACGAGCAACAAAACAAGCTTTAAAACATGTAAACCAAGAAGCAACAGCAAAAATGTCCTGTAAAATAGATTCATTGTGAGAAAAATCCTCCATTCCTAGCTCGATGCAGTTGTACACATTTTTTGCATCTCCTTCCAGAACCAAGCTCCTAACTCCTTCTCCAGGAGAACTAATCCTTCCTTTATAGTTATGAGCTCTCCTCTATGGGCATCAACACCGTCAGATAGAATTTTGAGCATTTAGCAGCAATTAAGCCACCATCCCAATCTCGAATAACTATTCCCACACCAAAGGAGTGAACATCCTGATTGTATTTCTAATATGTTGGCTTTGGATTTGCCAGTTGAATAAAATCGCAACCCCCAAAAAAAAAAAAAAATTCTCCTATGAAACCCATAATAATCATCATCAACCTCTTTCATAGGACCCATAACTCTCATTTAATTGTTCTATATCATTCATAAATCGAAACACATGTTATCAATTAAGAAAAAAATTGTGACATTTAACATTTTTTTATTGTAAACCAAGACTATTATTAGCAGATTAAGCTGGTCTGTAGAAAGCTTACAAAACAAGTTCTGCAAGGAATGAAACCAAGACTGCATACAATCAACTTGAAGAGAATCATTCATCACAATGCCGCTGGACAGTATAGCAGTTTTCGAATAAGGACAATCACCAAACAAATGGGCCACATTCTCTTCATCAAACCCGCAGAGATAACAGCCATTACCTACCTCAACCCCCTTTTGAATTAGCTTGCATCTTGTGGGTAGAATATTTTTACATAACCTCCATGCAAAAATTCTGCTTCTTGGAGGGACTGATAGCTTCCAGACTTTTTTCCAGAGAGGCTTGAATTGAGCCTCTAAGCTGCATTGATTTTGGACACCTTGATTCTGATCACCTTGGTGCCTTTTCTTGTCCCAAGCAATCTTATAGCCACTCTTCACACTATAAATACCCCTAGACTCATGAGCCGCAAAAAATGGAGTCTAGTGACGATTTACTGATAAAGGAATACGCAAAATTGATCTGCTATATCATTGTGAAATAAATCACGAATCAAAGGTTCATTCCAACTCCTTGAACTTGGGACAAAAAGTTGAGCAACCTGATCTAGTGTAATGTCAGTAATTATAGGAGCCTTAACTCGAGAATTTTGAGTGCAAGGTATCCAAGGGTCTGTCCATATATGAGTGCTAACCCCATCACCAATTCTCCATATAGTACCAAGGTCCAAAACATTTCTACCCTCCATGAGACTCCTCCGTGTATAAGATGGATTTGTGCCATGGTGGACATTCAAGAAACTAGTTGTTGGAAACTAACAAGCTTTTAGAATCCTGTATATTAAAGAGTCTGGGTTTGTTAAGATTCTCCCCCATTGCTTAGCCAGCATAGCTAAGTTAAAGGTATAAAGGTCTCTAAAACCCAAACCACCTTCAGGTTTTGGCCAGAACATTTTGCTCCAAGAGACCCAATGAATCTTTCTATCATCTGATTAGTTTTCCCACCAGAACTTAGCCATCATACCTTCCAATTCATTGCAAAGAGATATAGGCACCTAAAAACAAGCCATTGAATATGTCGGAATAGCTTGCGCCACGACTTTTATGAGTACATCCTTTCCACCCTTTGATAAGAGCTTTTCTTTCCAGCCTTGGATTCTCTTCTACACTCTCTCTTTCAGAGATTGAAAAGCATAATTCTTTGATCTTCCAACCAAAGAGGGCAAACCCAAATATGTTTTTAGAAAACACAACAGAATACCACAGGCGTGGCAAATTTCCTGCTTCCTGTCAGATTGGATATTTGGCCTAAAGAGAATGGAAGATTTATCAAAATTGACACACTGACATGAGGCATCACCATAAGTTTGAAGAGAAGAGAATTTTTTTCTAAACCTGAAGTATCTAATTAAGTGAATATGGTCTATTAAGAACTACTATTTTTATGGATCTTTGTATTACATAATTAATTTTATAAAGATCAATGAAAATATTAAATCTTAATTGACTTAATGTACCCAATTGTGGTGTTTCAAGTTTAGGTAAGAATGTCTCTTAAGAGAATGCAAAACTGAATTACAATCATTCAATGTGACTACACCAAAATCAAACTATCATCGGCAAAGAATAGGGGTGATACTTTTGAAGGTGCATGCTCTGAAAATTCTAACTCCTAAAAACTCACCTCGATCTTCCGCTCTGTAAAATACAAGAAAGGCCCTCGGCACAAGTCACAAAGAGATACAGAGAAATGGGATCTCCATGTCTGAGCCCCCCTTTGTGCAAAGATTGGAATGGAAATCCATTTAATAGAACTGCATATGTGATAAATCGTTTTACTATCAAATTAAAATCTTTTTACCGATTTTAAAAATTAAATTTAGCACATTAATAAATAAGGTATGTTTCCAAAGAAAAAAATATTTTATTAAGCTAAATAATTAATATGAATAGTCAAATTTATGAAAAATAATGTGTTTAAAATTTATTGATTGATTAGGTTTAAGAATCAGATGTTTAAATTAACCAAAAGAAAGATGAAAAAATAAGCCCAACCAAAATGGATGAGTTAATAATAAATGCATAAGTTTGAAATTAAAAATATGAATGAATGATTGGTTACATGGTTTAAGTGATGTTTTCGACAAAATAGAATCTTATATGTTGAGGTTTCTATGTTGACCGATTTTGATAAGTCTAATTTCTACCACTAAGATTATTATTTTTCTAATTTAATTTTAATTAATTTCCTTATTCACTTGAGATGTGCTCTCCTACCGTTAACCAATAATAAATCCTAAAATGTATAGAATTAAATTATCAATTGAAATAGATGGTAAGTTATTCTAAGCAAGATAGCCTCATATGGACCTTATGAACCTATGTTGAATTCTCCCTTAAAAATTAAGCATAATAATTAATCACAAGTGTTACAATTAATTAGAATTTCATAGAAGCATAAAATTCTAATATAACAATAGATAATTTCAAAACAAACGCAGATGATCAAGTTAAGAGAGTTTTGAATATATCATAAACATTAAAGTATTGGAGAATTACAAATAACTCAAGTATATATGAATATAGAAATTAATGTCAAATCAAATTAGAGAGCATATCACCTTAGAGACTCAACATCACCCTCAACCAAATGAAAAATTAGCCAAACATGGAGGAGATAAACATTTCATAATATTCAAAATATATCAAAAGTAGAGAAAAAAAAAAGATAAAAACTCTTTGAAGAATAGTTCTCCAAATTATAATTAGCTTATCCTCTCTTCAATCCCTTTCGTGTTGTGCGGTTTTCCTCTTTTCTTCTACAACGTTGTTGAGTCTTCTATTTATTCTGATTTGGTAGCTTGAGCTCTACATCTAATTTGATTAGGTTTCTAACTCATTAATTTTTTGATATGAATAATAATTCAATCAAAATAAGTTTTGAGTCTTTCACCATCAATTTAAGATTTGGATAAGATTTAGAATTTGAGTAAAATCTCTTTGAAAATTTATCTTCAATCTCTTTCAATATAACCCAAAACCTTCTAGATTATGCCTAAAAAATCAAATAAATTTATAAAATAGATAGCAACAATAAAAATATTAAAAACTAAAAAAATAATTAAAATAACATAAAATCAAAAAAAAAAATCCTAACAAATAAAATAATATAAAAACACTAATTTTTGCATGATTTAAACTTGGAACAAGCATGAAAAATAATAAGATAAATGCTTGAAATTGCACTTATCACTAGTCATTAACTTTTTATTTTTAAAAAGAAACATAAAACTCTTTTTTACACTTGTTATTGAATATCTTCATAAATTTCTTGTTGCATGTGAATTATTTATGAGGTATTGCATTTCCACTAGCCGACTTAACCGGTTCAACCTGAACCGAATTATCAATCCAGTTTTAACAACATTCTCAGGGTTCAACTTTCAAAAAATGATTGCGTACACAATGACATGTCATCTAGTACGTGGAAGTTATTTTTTATGATATTGAAGCTCCAATGTGTAAATTGAGGGCTAGTACACCTTTAATTAATGCAAGTGAGTTAATTGAAACTTGAGTAACTCTAAAAGGTCTGCTACCTCTCAATACCTTATGCCCCGTTTTTGTCTGGTGTATGAAACTTCAATATGATTAACAAAATGAAACAAGCCACTTGAGCAATAGCTTAGGTGGCAACTCGGCTCCAATTTCAAATCCCCCGTCCCCTAGTTAGCAAATGATGGCTCCTTAAAGACCAATAAAAAACAAAAACAAAATGATCATGGTAAATTAGACAAACTTGTATGTAGTAGTATTTTTTGTTATTATGTGGAACTCGGACTGCTTTTCAGAACTTCCCAGTTTCATTTTGTTTATGCCAGAAATTGTGTTTGCAAGTTTTTTGGGCCTTTTATATCATGGACTATTTACTACTTAGTGGTTAGTGGTTGCTTGACCATATGATTTTAGTAATAAGTTTCAATATAAGCTAACGAATGACAAACTAGATAATAATATATTAGTGGGATACTACGATTCTTAATAACTTGGTCAATTTATTAATTCTTCTACCATTTTTTTTTTGGTTTCTCGTGCATGATTATTTGTGTTTGTGGTTTTGATATCTGTTCTTTATTTTATATCATGGAATAATCCCGCATTGAGGAGAGTAACCAGGAATTGGGTAAGGAGGATGATATTGCACAGATGGAGAAGATAATTTTAGAGAAAGAAGAAAGTATTGTATCCCTAAAGAATAAGATTGACTCTATTCAGGTGAGCTTTGTTTATCTCTCATAACAGCTAATACTCAATTTTATATTTTTATGTGTAATATATAGACAGAGAAAGATTAAAGGCATGTTTAGGCAAAAATAATCGCTTATTTTTCAAAAACACTTTCATGAACTAGTTTTATTATAAGTTGTTTTCACTTTTAAACACAAAATAAATTAATCTAAACACACATTTAGATATAGGCAAACAATGTCATTCAAGCTCCTGAGACAGTAAAATTTCTCACTTGCACACTAGCCAAATCAAGTCACCTTTCAATTATGGAAGAGAGACTTACATAAAAGAGTTTCCCCATAATTTAATCCAAAAATCTTAAATAAAGACTTAAAGACTTAGATAAATTAAAGACTTACATAAAACAATTATTGACTGAATAGTGATTGCTTATTTCTGCATTATTACAGGCATTAAGAATTTTAGTATGCAATTTGTTACTAAATAATTTTTATGCCGGTTTACTGGAGTATATATTTTAATCAGGATTATCAGGGGTGGCTCCCTTTGTGGCTAGCAGTCAACTTAAATCAATCTCAGGTAGCTTTGCAACTTATTTTCATAGCCACTGTTACGATAGTGATTGATTTATTACGATTGTAAATGATTTGTTATTGATTTATTACGATTATAAATGATTTATTATTTATTTGTTATTATCTTGTAATCAGATTAGGATTAATTAGACTTTATGTATAGGATTGATTCCGATTTTATTTTTATTCTCTCCTACTTTATAAATAGGAACACCTTATTATACATTGACACTTAGAAAATATACAAAACATTTTCTCATCTTCCTGTATTTGTACATGGTATCAGAGCTTAGGTTCTCTCTTCTGGTGAATTTTTTTGATATTTTTTGGTTGGTGCCCAAGGTCCACCATCGACCCTTCTGTAAGTATTTCAGTGAGATGTTTCCATTTTTGCACTTAGTTTTTGTCAATTTGCGCTTTCATATTGGGAAATTGTTATTTTTTGAATTTATTGTGCTATAATGAAAAAATCTGATGTCTCGCTTCCTATTCCAGTTGTTCTTAATGGCTCAAATTATTCCCATTGGGTCGAAGCAATGCGCGATTTTTTGAAAGGCCACAGATTCTGGAGATATATGACAGGTGATATAAAGAGCCCCACCAAAAGTAAAACTTTTCTCTTTAAAGCCTCTTTGGCCGATAAATTAGAGGAATGGGATAGCAAGAGCCATCGATCATTATAGTTTCGCAATACATCTACTCCTGGTATTCATCTATTCATAGTTTGGGCGTCGATTTATGAGAACGCCATAAAGAGGTATGGGATCATTTAAAACAACGCTACACTATCTCCGATTTATCACATCGGACATCAACTGGGTGAAGGAACTTAATACTTTGAAACAACAAATTGGTCAACCTGTTTATGAGTTTTTAGCACAGATGAAAGTTATTTGGGATCAGCTGACCTCATGTGAGCCTTCTCTAAAAGATGCCACTGATTTAAAAATGTATGAGACTCATCGGAATCGTACTCGTCTTATCCAATTTTTAATGGCTCTTACTGATGATTATGAACCTTGGGTCTTCGTTAGCATCCTTACTACATCGAGAATCCTTTGCCCACACTTGAGGATTCCTTCCACGTCTCAAGTCGAAGAAACTAGATTGGGTCTTCTTCGTCCCAAAGCTGATATTGCCTTTGCCATTCAGAATAAAACAACCAAATTTTGTGAATCATCACTTGTCGCAAGTCGAAGGCATTCTACTCTTTGATCGCCCCAATTATTGAATGTCACAATTGCAAGCAAATGGGTCAATATTGCTTCAAATTGTTACCATTGTTATTGCAAGAAACCTAGGTGGACATTTAATTCTTTGGTGATCGACTGTCCCACTCATCCTCCCCACGAGACCTTGAACATGAATCAACCTCGTCCAAACACTTCTTCTAGGCCTCGTATTTGCCCACAAAATCCACTTAACGCTTCCCAATGAATTTCTTGGATTTCTAAACCCTTACAACTCCTCTGCATGGCCAATGATCTTGAGTCTCTCCTTAAACAACTTATTTCTTCTTGAGGCATAATGGTAATACTCTTTGAATTCTCTTTCCACCACACCAGGTAATCCTCCATGGTATTTAGATTTTGCCTGTTGTAACCACATGACCTCTACATCTCATTTCTTTTCATCCTTATCTAAAAATGACATTGCTCGTTCTATCCACACTGTTGATGGATCTCTTATGCATGTAAGTCATAAGGGTTCTATCTCCTTGTCCAATCTAAGTTTACATGACACCTATCTCATTCTTAAACTAAAATTTAACCTTATCTCTGTTGGTTAATTATGTGATCTTGGTTATGAACTTACTTTTTCTTCCTCTGGTTGTCGTGGTTGTCGTGTGCAAGACCCACGAACGAGACAACTCATAGGGACTGGATGTTAGATTGGAAGGCTATTTGAGCTCACTCAACTGCATGTTCCCCAAGTGTCCAACATTTGCGTTGCTTCCACCACCTCTTCCATTAATTTGGCATCAACGTCTTACTCATAGTTCTCTTGGCAAGCGCTTCCTCTTGTGTCTCGTGGTCTTTTAGGATCTTTACTAATGAGTCTCTTGATTGTACGCTTTGTCCAACGCTAAACAAGAGCTTTATCTTTTCATAAAAGTACTTCTATTTCTACTTCACCATTTGATCTTGTGCATTCTGATATTTGGGGCCCTTCTCCCACACCTACTATGGGAGGTTCTCGGTATTTTGTGTTATTTATTGATGATTATTCTCGCTTTACTTGGATATATTTGATGAAAAATCGTCATGAACTTCCTCAAATTTACATTAATTTTGCCAATATGATTCAAACACATTTCTCTAAAGTCATTAAAGTTTTTCACCGAGATAATGCCATGGAATACCGTGATTCTAAACTCTTATCTTTTCTTAGTGCACAGGGTACCTTGTCTGAGTTCTCATGTCTATATACCTCTCAATGAATGGTCGAGAGAGAAAGCACCGTTACATTCTTGACTACGGTGTGTGCCATGCTTCATTCACTTTTGTTCTCTGATTCCTCTTGTCTGAGGACTCTTGGGGTAGGACTTTCTAGGACATCCGTCACGTGTTATTAATTGTCTCCCTTCCTAGTCCTTGGTAATGTCTCTCCTTTTTGAGCGTCTTTATTAAAGATCACATCTCACCGTAGATTATAACTTTTTCATTTAAGGTGTTTGGTTGTGTTTGTTTTGTCCTCCTCAAATCTCATGAATATACTAAACTTGAGTCTCGCGGGATCTTTGTTGTTTTCATTGGGTGCGTATATGCTACACAATTGAGCACAAAGATGTGAGAGTTGTTGGGATCCGATATCTCGCTCCATACCGTATCTCCCGTCATGTTGTCTTACCGGGAACATATAATGTTCTCTTCATTATCCAAGTTTAAGTCAATTCCGTCCACTTCTACTCCTCGTTTTACTAACCCCGATGTTGATTACTTCCCAGTGACATAGATGCATTGTACCTGAGGCGTGAGCTCCCATGGTCCTCTTCCGATGTTCCCTCTATTTCGATGATGTTGTTGAACCGTTGATCTTGTACCTCCCACCATTGAGCGTCCTCATAGGGTAAGAACTCCAACGCCTATCTTCGTGATTACCATTGTTTTTCTACTATGTTTCACATTCACTTGAATGTTCCTATAAGGAAGCCTCTCCTAGAGTGATCATCATTGGAAGCAAGTTATGCAAGAGGAATTACTGCATTGGAGAATACTCACACTTGGGACCTTGTTGATCCTCCTTCTTTGGGTAAGCCTCTTGTAGGATGCAAGTGGGTTTATAAAATCAATATCTTCACACGATGGTTCTATTGAGCGGTAATTTGTCCTTCGAGTGCATGATCTTTATCCCGCTCTCGTGGCAAAAGGATTCACTCAAGAGTATGGTATTGATTATGAAGAAACTTTTATAATCGTTGCACGCATCACCTCTGTTTGAACTCTTCTTGCCATTGAGTACCACTCTTTCAATGGCCACTTACACAAATAAATGTTAAAAATGCCTTCCTTAATGGTGAGTTAGAAGAAGAGGTTTATATGCGTCCTCCTGCGGGATACGCTTGTCCGACCAACAAGGTTTGTCGTCTTCGTAAGGCTCATTTTTCATGGTCTCAAACAAGCACCCGTTCAACTTAATCTTTGGTTTGCCCACTAAATTTTTTGTTTCCAAGGAAAACTTTTCCAAAGTTTCGGGGACATAATTCTCGAAGAATTCTTTCATGTGAAGTGGCATGGAAGGATGCTCCTTTTTACACCCAAACTCTTCCTTGTCTCCATAGAGCAAAATGGTATTGTTGTCTTGCAACTTTATATCGATGATATGATCCCGATTCTTTGGTGCAATGATTCTATTGAAATTTTGAGCTTCCGGTCTTCTTATGTCGACATTTTGAGATAAAAGATCTTGGACCTTTAAGTTACTTTTACGGGACTTGAAGTTCTATCTATGTTCTTTGATAACTTATTTCTCTCACAGGCTGAATATGCTTCCTCTTGATCTTATCTCTCGAAGAGGATGGCTCACCGATTACAAAATTGAACACACTCTCTTGAACCCAATGTTCAATTTACTCCTCGGGATGGTACTTTGTTGATAGTAGATGCCACTCTCTATCGTCAACTAGTAGGCAATGCTCTATCATCTTGCAATTACCGATCGATATCTCCTATGTTGTTCATCTAGTTTCATTGAAATATCATGGCTGCCCCTCGTACTCATCCATTATC
The DNA here is from genome assembly GCA_029884595.1 of Ormosia semicastrata. Lineage (NCBI taxonomy): Eukaryota > Viridiplantae > Streptophyta > Magnoliopsida > Fabales > Fabaceae > Ormosia > Ormosia semicastrata. Next base: position 7,345,191 of record JAQQTO010000030.1, read on the forward strand.
CGCAAATTGCTACCTCCTCGCATTATTTGGTATATCAAGGGTACTTTGTTTTATGGTCTTCATTATTCCGTTGCATCCCCTTTGACTCTTCGAGCCTACTGAAAGTAACATTACAGGATAATGTCAATCGGATGATTAGGGGCTTGATTTGTCTGACCATCGCTCTACCACCGGCTTTTGCATTTTCTTGGAGATTCTCTTATTTCTTGAGAGAGTAAGAAACAAACTCGTACGATAGTCTTCTATCTGCATCTTCCAGAATTTGGAATTTGCACCATTGAACTTTTCAATTTTCACCGATACTACTTCGAAATATTGTGGCTCACGTTGACTTCTCGGGATCGTTTCGATTTAGAGATCATCGTGCTTTTTGATCTTCATTGTGATAACCGTAGTACTTGCCTGATCCAAATTGCACACAATGATTTTTTCATGAGCGCACGTCAAACATATTGAGATTAATTGTCACTTAATTAGTCAACATCTTCTACGTGGTGATCTTCATCTTGTCTCGATTAGAACTCTTGAAATAAATGATTTGTTCACCAAACCTCTTTTCTCTAGTCGAGTTCAACAGGTACTTTATGTCCAAACTCAAGTTGGTTCTTGTTGATATTTTATTGGAGTTTGAGGGGGAATGTTACGATAGTGATTGATTTGTTATTGATTTATTACGATTGTAAATGATTTGTTATTGATTTGTTACGATTGTAAATGATTTGTTATTTATTTGTTATTATCTTGTAATCAGATTAGGATTAATTAGACTTTATGTATAGGATTGATTCTGATTTTATCTTTATTCTCTCCTACTTTATAAATAGAAACACCTTATTATACATTGACACTCAGAAAATATACAAAATATTTTCTCATCTTCCTGTGTTTCTACAGCCACGTAGAATATTGTGCACTTTTATTGACTAATTAACTGTGACTTGCAGTCCTTCATATTGGCACAGTGGAATAATTGTTGGAGGCCAGCCTTGGATGCTTCATTTCCAAAGGTTTATTTATTTATTTTTTTAATTACAATTAGCATTTCACATTTCATGTTATGATGCCATGGAAAAGGTCAAGGGGAACCAATTCCAAAAGTGCATCACTTTGTGATGTTTCTTCTTTTTCATTTGTTTGATTCCCGGATCTTGTTGAAAATGTCTCAAGTTCCAAGAGATGCTGACATGTGCACTGAATTGGTTAAGAGTTAAGACAGTAAGGGCCCGTTTGGTATGAAGGATAGGATAAGACCTGATAGTATAAGGCCTAATACATAATGGTTGGGAATATCGGAATGTTTAAAATTAATTATAATGAAAAAATCTTTACAACAGCTTATACATCAAAACCCAATCAGGCCTAATCCTACCCTCAATGCTTGATTAAGTTATCCAGCATTTTAATGTATAAGAGGGATTTGATGGATAAGCTTATACAATTCCAATATTTGACTTTTGAACCAAACAAGATAAGATCATAATGTATTGTATTAGATTATCCTATGGAGTTTCAAACTTCAAATAGATAATTAATCAAGATCTACCTAAGGCTTAATAGTATAAGACCTAATAGTACAAGGGCTAATACATAATGGTTGCGGATATCAGGATGTTTAAAATTGTAATGCAAAAGTCTTTATAACAGTTTATACATCAAAATCTAATTAGGCCTAATTTCACCCCCTAAGGCTTGATTAAGTTATCCATCATTTTCGTGTATAAGAGAGATTTGATGAATAAGCTTATATAATATAATATTTATACTAAATAACTAATAAATTCATGATATATTATATTAACTTATCCTATCAAGTCTAATACAGCCTGCCAAACATGTCTTAAGTCATCCACACTTTAGCTTAATGCTTATTACTTGTTCTACTAATGAATTATCATGGTGAAATTTCTGTCACAAGCCTGGAAAACTTGGTATGCCACATAATATAATGTCTAACATGAGGCTCCATAACCCTTACGTACTGTAAAACATTTTAATACATGTGATGGACATTAAAGGAGGTAGAACTTACAATGGATTACGAATTAAATTCCTTCCTCTTTGACTATGAACAGAAAGAGCAACGATATTATTCATTCTTGATTATCTCTTCTCACTTGGATCCTCCTTCAAACTTCAAATACTTCTGCTAATTAATCAAGATCTACTAGCAATAATTCTCTGACTAGAAAACATCAACACACAATATGATAATTTATAAGTCTTTTGGCATGAGAATATCTTCTTCAATGAACTACAACCCTATGTTCAGTGGTTTTGAGATTTTTAATAATTACAGGACATGGTCTGGTACAGATCTAGCATTAAATTAAGGTATTTTGGTATCTTAGTTCAGATAGAGTCAAGAATCTATCGTATAATGGGAAAGGGAAGAATGTGTTTAATTTGAATGATATATTTTAACCAGGACTAGCTTGTCTTTTGTCTCGGTTGAGTCTACTATAGATTTTCTTTAGATCCAGATTACATAAAATTGACAAACTTTTATATGTACTCAACATTTTAGTTAGAACCGGTTGACCAAACCAACTTCTTTTCTACACTTACATACGATTAAAAATACAAACGAAGTAGTTACTTGATCAAAAACGCATAAATAATCGTTGCTTTATTCCTTTATTTTTTTGGTTATTTGAAGGAGTGGATACTAGTTCTGAAGAATCTATCTTTGACTTTCATATCAAATCTTAAGCCTCACTTTGATTTTCTAACTGCTGGAACTATGGAGGCTTATCATGCGTCCAAGAAAACTTTAATATCACATGTTGTCAAGTTACAAAGATCAGCAACTCCCTTCATGCAGGTATAGTAGGAAAACCTAGATATCTTTTTGCTTTACTAACTTTTGTACAGTTATATATGATGTTGTAGTCAATGACTTAAAAATCCAAACATAGTAGAAGCTTGATTAAAAGTTAAAACACATAAACTATGATGCACAGATATGGGTATAAGTATCCGGCACAATATAGGTACAGTACGTGTAAGGACCAGGGACATCACATATCTCCACATTAGTATTATATTGTCCACTTTGAGCCTAAGCCCTCATGGATTTGCTCTACACTTTTTAAAAAGGCCTCATACTAATGGAGATATATGTCCATACTTATATACACATGATGCTTTCTTCCTACTTCTAGCCAATGTGGGACTTTTGAAGAATCTACCCAACAATCCTCCCCTCGAACAAAGGACCATCTTTGAGCCCACCACTTTGGAGGCTTTCGTCCAAGAAAACTTTATTCACGAGGATTCATCCACTCATTGCTAATTTAGTAGGCATGACTTTGATATCTTTTTGTGATACTAACTTTTGTACCGCATTGTATGCTACAACGGAACACGCCGCCTAGCCTCCACATCGCTAGGAAGACTTTCGACATTAAAAGGGACTCTTCACATGGATCCATCAACCACCGACCATACCAGTATAGCTATCCAAGCCGAACCATACGGCTCGAGAATACCAATTTCTTAAAAATTAAGGGGACATCACATATCTCCACATTAGTATGATACATGTCCACTTTGAGCCTAAGCCCTCATGGATTTGCTCTTGGGCATAATTTTATTAAAGGCCTCATACTAATGGAGATATATGTCCATACTTATATACAAATGAGTGAACCCTAAATTTCTAGCAAAATGTGGGAATTTCTAAATAGAGAGTGATACCAATAAGAAGAAACGGGAATATAACAATTTCTTAAAATTTAAGATACGGGTATAATAAGATTAGACATAACATATATATAAGAAATCATATAACATGTCATTTTAAATAACTCAAAGTATTAAGTATCATAATATATTGTTAAACTTTGATTTTTTTTATAAAAAAGGAGAGTGAAAAGTGGATGAAAAGTCTCTGTTTTGACTCAAAACAGAGAGTTACGATGACTCAAAACCAGTCACAAAGATAAAGGAGGAGCTTTGAGCAGGGAGAGACGAGCTTCAGTGCTGTAGCAAGCTACTCCACAGCGTGTCACAGACACACGTGCAGCAGAGGTCGGAGACAGAGGTTGGAGAGTCAACGAATAAGTTGTAATCACAAATCAAAGAAAGAGGCCGCATAGCTAGATAATCATGGGTGAATGAGTGTTTTACGACTCAAAATATAGGGCTAAGGTGAATTAAGTAGGTTGAATATTTTGGCTAAATTTGGTCTAAAAAATCTCAAAATTTTTGGATTGATTTGATTCATCAGCCATTTACGAGTTTCTATCTGTTTTGAGGTGTTTCGAGCCATTTTGGAATGTGTCGGAAAAAAAAAGTTGTCTGTATGTTTTTTGACATGCCATATGTGTCTCCATTTCTGGTACGCACCAGACACCGATACAACGGCCTGAGAGTTGTATCGGTGCTTCATTACACATAAATAACAATTGCTTTCTCTTCTTTTTTTTTTTTTTGAAGGAGTGGATCCCAATTATGAAGAATCAATTGTTGACTTTTATATATTCTCTTAAGCCTCATTTTGAATTTCTAACTTCTGAAACTATTGAGGCTTATCATGCATCCAAGAAATCTTTATGATCACAAGTTGTTAAGTTACAAAGATCAGCAACACCATTCATGCAGGTATAGATAAACTTAGTTATATCTTTTTTATTTATAATTATATTGTGGCAATTTCACCAATATCGATCGTCTCATCATGTTTGACAGGAATTACATAAAGTTTAGAAGGTTACTGGAGGTGGTTGAATGTGGAAACCTCCATGGCATGGTAGCAACAACGATAATGCGAGGAGGTGAATATCTACAAAAGATATTTCAACGCTTAAGTTAGACTGTACACAAAAAAAATAATGTGTATATAGAAATATTTGATGCATGTCTTTGAGATTTTGTAGGATATTTATAGAAGCGTTTTAGATAATTCAATTTGAATTAAATATTATTATTTAGGATTAGAATCTCATACAAGATTATGATATTTTTAACTAATTTTTTATTTAAGTGAAATGTAATTAATGTTTAAATCTATTAATAATTTATAAAAAATTTATGTCTAATAAATAACTAGCAAATATACTTATTAAAATAACATGTAATAATAATAAATATATCTAAGAAACCAAGTTGTTATTGAATCACTAGCTCAAAATCCAATCCAAAATATATGCTAAGCCGTATATCAATCAAATTGTAACAGTGACAAAGTTTTACCTTGATAAGGCGCTTGTGATCCTTGGAACCCTATTCAAGAAAAAAAGTACGCTCTTAAAGGACTTATGGAACGGCTGAAAGGTTTTCTTTCAATGGCATTTGGAGGTAGCAGGATCTTATTGGACTCGCCTGTAGTATGATGCATGACATGATCTTCATTAAATGCCCTAACCATTAAAATAGGTTATTTAGTTCATGGTACTTTCTTATTTTTTTTTAGCAAAAAAAAGTGCGATGATGATTAGAGTGAAATGAACTCAAATTTTTAAGTATATAATTTTAAATTTAATTTTTAAATTTATATATATAAAAATAATATTATTATAATTTTCTTTACATAAATACGTTTAATTATGTTTTAAAAAATAATTTTTTACCTATAAAATAAAGAGATAAATTAAAAAATAAAAAATAAAAAATAAAGATGATTTTTCTAATAAGTATCTTAAGGATATTTGATATTTTTATAAAACTCAAGGTAAATCGGACATGACTCAAATTTGAAGAGGTTTTTATTTTTTTTAACATTTTCTAAAAAAATTATACTGTGTTAATTAAGAATTAATACAGCAGCCTGCCCACTTTATCATCCCCAATTTTTACATCGCTCAAATTTTACAACCATTTCATTATTACTGAGATCTTTTAAATAAATAACAAAATTTGGCCAACACCAAAAATTAATTTCTAACATTCTCTTCACTTACCATATATAAGAAATTTGTCAACTAAGAAAAGAAAAAGGGTTGAGTTTTTGCAACGGTGAGATGGTGTTGAAACACTACCGCGTGACATACAAAGTGATGAATCAGCCTACGAAATTGATGATGAGAAATTAAAAAAAAAAATCAACATTTCCTTTCTTTCCACTTTCACTTGTTTTTTTTTTCCCTTTTTCTTATAATCGAAATAACTTATTATATGTGGAATCTTTCCTTTTTTTTTATCTATTATATATTATATATGGTGTTTTGGATCGGATTTTGAGTTTATGGATCATGAGCAACCTGGCCTGCTAGATTTAGATCTCAAATATTTACACCTGTTATTAGATAAGTAAATTTATCTATTTATAAGTTGTAAATCTCTCATAGAATCCTTATTCACATAAATAACGAATCAGTTATAAGATATATCTTATGAATTCTTATCCTAAATAACATCATTCAATTCAGATTGAATTACGATTCTTATCACTCAAGATACTCTTATAAATATCACATAAGGTTACAAATATATGTATTTAATTGTAAATACTACTCACATTATGTACGGTCTAATTTGAAGGCCAAAATGTTTTTAGTAGGTACACACTTTCAGTATCACCTTCACAATTATCGTGCATTGAAAGAAATAATCATCATCAACATACTCAAATATTTCTCAAAACATAGTTCAAAACATATGAAAACTTAATCCGAAAATAATTAGAATTAAAGTGGTAGTGTAAAGAGTTTTACACTGTCAAAGTACCTTGTTGAGGAAGAAGAGAGAGAACAATATTCGAGAGGGAATGTGATGATCTTTATGTTATTTGCCTCATCTGATAAGTTACACGTGAAGTTCAAATATATACAAGGTATCTAAATGACCTGTGATAGAGTGTAACCAGATGCACATGAGGATATCATGCACCAGAGAGCTAACTAACAACTAGTCATCAACAAAAAAATGGAAAAGCTAACTAAACATAGATAATGACTAGTCTGGTGGACGTGGGCCTATATTCATGGCTTCTGTAGGTTGTGACTTGGGCTAACATGTGCTGCACGGCCTGCGTTTGCATATCCAGAAACAAGAGTGGAATCTGTTGAGAACCAATATTTATTAATATTTTGACACCATTATTATTATTTTAATTACTAAATAAAATATAATAAATATTAATTTGTCAAAATATCCATAAATGTCAATATAACACTTATTTATACTGATAATACATATTAATTAAACTCAAATAATTATGTGATTGCCACATTAACTTAAAAAGAAAAAAAGCAAATACGACTAGTCACAAGCTTTTTAAAAAGAATAATAATACTTATAATATTTAAAGTGTGTTTAGATCCCATTCACAACTTACTTATGAAGGCGGAAGGAGCAGACATAATAATAATTACACAAGTTGAGAGCACCAATGTTATCACAAATCCTACACCCTGATTGAATTTGCTAGCACAATTTGCATTGCAATCAGCAGTGCTGCATTTCCTTTCGGGTGGGCTCGGGGGAGCAGGACAGCCGTAGTTGCAGGTGCACAGGTTAAAGTCACAGGATCCTTGGCCACCACTGTGCTTGGCTTTACACTTCTGGTCACAGTCGCCAACTGGACCGCATGCACCCAAAGCATCTGAGCATACGTCTGATCCATCCACTACTACTAGCACTATGCTCCCACCTGTAATAACAATAAATAAATAAATAAATAAATAAAATCAAAAGAAGGAAAAGATTTCTAAACTCTAATCATGAGGCAAGGTTTGATATCATTTGCACTTTAAATAGCATCACAATGTTAAACAACAAGATACTTACCCGCCACAACTAGAACTAGGATGACAAAGAGATGGCAAAGGTTTGAGATGTGGTTGGCCATTTAGACAGAAATCCTATGCCAATTTTTTTTTTCTCTTGTATTCTCAGGGTGTTCTTCATGTGTGTTATTTATAGTTCTTTCAAAAGTTTATTAGTAAATTGCAATTAAAGACTTAGATTTTGCATTTTCGAAATTTATGGTGGGGAATTCTCATTTGGAATATAATATATATATAACAGGAAAAAGTTTTACGAAAAGAGACCTTTAATTCCTTTTCAGTTGTTTCCCTAAATTTTTATCCTTTATTTTGTTGATTGGGTATAAATCTGTGGTAAATTTAGCTATAAATTAAAATTAGTCAAATGCAGTTATATTTTAAATATTTTAAATTAGATTAATTTAGTCAAATACAGAGATAATTTTCTATAGTTAAAGTTATTCTTAATTCTTGTATAATAACATTAAATAACAGATATTTTAAAGAAAAATAATAGTAGCCAGAATTTTTGGCAATTTTTTTTTAAAATGATGTGGTGTGATGTTGACTATTAGATAAGTGGTTAATTTCTACCACTTTATTTCATCCAATAACTATCTTGATATTTTGTCAAAATTCTAATAATATTCTCAAATTATAATTACAATCCTTAAATTATAATTAGTTGATCCTCTCTTTCAATCAACTTCGTGTTGTGTGACTCTCCTCTTTTCGTCTACTCGAATCTTCTATTTATTCTGATTTGTTAGCTTCAGTTGTACCCAATTTTATTAGGTTCTTAACTCATTGATTTTTTAATATGAATAACAATCCAATCAAAATCAGTTTTGAGTCCTCCACTATCAATTTAAGATTTAGATAAGATTTAGAATTTGAGTAAAATTTCTTTAAAGATTTATCTTCAAGATCTCTTAATCTAATCTAAAATCTTTTAGATTATGCATGAAAATTCAAATAAAGTTATAAAATAGATAGTGACGATAAAAATATTAAAATCTAAATAAAATTAATTAAAATAACATAAAATCAAATAAAAATCGTAACAAATAAAATAACATAAAAACACTAATTTTTACATAATTTAAACTTGAAATTAGTATGAAAAATAATAAAATAAATGCTTGAAATTGCACTTATCACTAGTCATTAACTTTTTATTTTTAAAAAGAAACATAAAACTCTATTTTTCACTTGTTATGAATATCTTCATAAATTTCTTGTTGCATGTGGATTATTTATGAGGTATTGCATTTCAACTAGCCGAGTTAACCGGTTGAACCTGAATTGAATTACCAATCCAGTTTTAACAACATTAATTCTCAGGTTTCAACTTTCAAAAAATGATTGCGAGTATACAATGAATGTCATCTAGTATGTGGAAGTTATTTTTTATGATATTGAAGCTCCAATGTGTAAATTGAGGGATAGTTTACCTTTAATGCAACTTGAGTTAATTGAAACTTGAGTAACACTAAAAACTCTTCTACCTCTCAATACCTTATGCCCCGTTTTTGTCTGGTGTATGAAACTTTAATATGATTAACAAAATGAAACAAGCCACTTGAGCAATAGCTTAGATGGCAACTCGGCTCCAATTTCAATTCCCCCTTCCCCTAGTTAGCAAATGATGGCTCCTTAAAGACCACAAAATGATCATGGTAAATTAGACAAACTTGCACGTAGTAGTCCTTTTTGTTATTTTGTGGAACTCGGACTGCTTTTCAGAACTTCACAGTTTCACTTTGTTTATGCCAGAAATTGTGTTTGCAAGTTTTTTGGGCCTTTTATATCACGGACTATTTACTACTTGGTGGTCAGTGGTTGCGTGGCCATATGATTTTACTAATAAGTTTCAATATAAGCTAACGAATGACAAACTAGATAATAATATATTAGTGGGATACTATGATTCTTAATAACTTGCTCAATTTATTAATTCTTCTACCATTTTTTTTTGTTTCTCGTGCATGATTATTTGTGTTTGTGGTTTTGATATCTGTTCTTTATTTTATATCATGGAAGAATCCCGCATTAGGAAGAGTAACCATGAATTGCGAAGTAAGAAGGATGATATTGCACAGATGGAGAAGATGATTTTAGAGAAAGAAGAAAGTATTGCATCCCTAAAGAATAAGATTGACTCTATTCAAGTGAGCTGCGTTTATTTCTCATAACAGCAAATACTCAATTTTATATTTCTATGTGTTATATATAGATATTGTTAGATCAAGTGCTTACAACTAGATCAAAAGTTATAGCTATTAGTTAGGATGTAACTTTATGTTCTTATGGTGACAGCGTATAGCCTCACGTTTATAACGTGCTGCGGACGGGTATGAGGAGTTTCACAACGCATACATGGCGCACCAGTAGACTGAGCTGTCAAACTCCCTTAATGTACGTCCATATGTACGTGTGAGTAAGGATAGAAATAGGTCAGGTCAGACTAAATTTTGCCTTAATCAGGTCTGACTTGTATCCCAATTATAAAGTCTAAGTCTAGCCTGTGAGCCAGTAATAGATCAATTTCTAAGGCATGACCTGACCTTTTTAAAAGTTTGACCAAACTTAAAAGCCTATTTAAAAGCTTACTTTGCAACAAGGTCTTTAAATAGGTTAATAGACCTACCTTTAAATAGGTCAACATGCATTTATATAAGCTAATAGACTTACTTTTAAATATGTTAACATGTCTTTACATAAACTAACAGACCTAAACCTTGAAATAGACCAACGAGTCTACTTAAGTTCAACAGGCCTTTGCTATAACTTAATACTCACCTTCTAATTTTATAGATGTTCACCACTTTCTTACTATAGTCTTTGGTCGATGTAAGATTTGGAGATATACCAAGTTACAAAATTATTAGAGGCATATATCTCCAAGTCCATATCGACCAAAGACCAGAACAAGAAAGTAGTGAACACTATAAAAGTAGAGAGCGAATGTTAACTTATTATTTTCATTCTAATAAATATATTAGATCAAATATGTTATTTCTATTCTAACTTACTAATTTAAGTTTTAGTTACTATCGTTTATTAAAATTTAATTAAAAAATATATTAATATATTATAATAATTTAATAATTATAATTATAATTTATAATTATTATAATAATATATATTATATTATATATAGTTAAACAAGTCAAGTCGGTCTGTCAGACTTAAAAGATTTATTAGATGATCACCTGAGGTCTGACCTTTTTAGTTATACAAGTTTTTAAAAAAAGTCTTGGTCTAACTTGTTTAGTAAATAGGTCGAACCAAGCCAGGTCTAAAGCAGGCTAAGCCATAGGCTCCTGACGAACAGCTTGACTTATTTCCACCCCTACATGCGAGTCATGAGATGTTTGTTGGATTCCCATAAATCCAACAATCTCTCTCCCCTCCCCCTAGCAACACCTAAGGGACTCAAACCTGCAACCTCGCTCTAATATCACTTGCAAGGATCAAACGCTTACTATTAAGTCAAAAGTTATAACTATTAGTCAGGATGTAACTTTATTTTCTTATAGTAGCAATGTATAATCCCGCGTCTATAATGTGCTATGAGCGAGCATGAAAAGTTTCGCAACGTACACATGACGTACTGACAAATTGGACTATCAAACTCCCTTGATATACATCCATACGTATATAAGAATTTTAAAGTGATTGCTAAATTCTTATAAATCCAACAAATAAAAAAACATTAAAGACATGTTTCAATTTTATTTTAGGTGCAATAATCACTTATTTAAAAAAAACTCTTTTATAAATTAATTTTTGATTATAAGTTATTTTAACTTTTAAACATAAAATAAATTAATCTAACCGCACGTTCAGATATAGACAAACAATGCCAATCAAGGTGCCGACGCAGTCAATTAAACTCAATAATTATGTGATGCCACATTAACTTAAAAAGAACAAAAGCAAATACGTAAAGTCACAAGCTTTTTAAAAAGAATAATAATACTTTGAAAAATAATTAATCCTTTTAACTCGTATTCTTAATAATCCTCTTAATTATTAAATAAAAAAATATTAAATTTTTTATATTTTTAAGATATTAATTATATTTAATTTTTATTTAATATTTTTTAATTAAATAATAAAAAATTATTTAAAAAATATTTTAAAAGGATATAACAAATCTGTAATACTTTTATTATTTAAAGTGTGATTGGATCCCGTTCACAACTTATTTATGAAGGCGAGGAGCAGTCATAGTAACAGGTACACAAGTTGATAGCACCAATGTTATCACAAATCCCTACACCCTGATTGAATTTGCTAGCACAATCTGCATTGCAATCAGCAGTGCAGAGTCCAATTCCACGGCTGCATATCCTTTCGTGTGGGCTGGGGGCAGCAGGACAGCCGTAGTCGCAGGTGCACAGGTTAAACTCACAGGATCCTTGGCCACCACTGTGCTTGGCTTTACACTTCTGGTCACAGGCCCCAACTGGACCGCATGCACCCAAAGGATCTGAGCATACTGTTGATCCATCCGCTACTACTAGCACCATGCTCCCACCTGCAATAACAAAAATAAAAAATCAAAAAATCAAAAGAAGGAAAAGATTTCTAAATTCTAATCATGAGGCAAGGTTTGATATCATTTGCACTTTAAATAGCATCACAATGTTAAACAACAAAATACTTACATGCTACAACTAGAACTAGGATTGTAAAGAGATGGCAATTGTTTGAGATGTGGTTGGCCATTTAGACAGAAATCCTATGCCAATTTTCTTTTTCTCTTGCATTCTCAGGGTGTTGTTCATGTGCTATTTATAGTTTTTTCAAAAGTTTATTATTAAATTGCAATTAATGACTTAATTAGATTTTGCATTTTCGAAATTTATGGTAAGAAATTCTCATTTGGAAAGTATAAAATATAATATATATAACAGGAAAAAGTTTTAAGAAAAGAAACTTTTAATTCCTTTTCAGTTGTTTCCCTAAATTTTTATCCTTTATTTTGTTGACTGCCTATAATTCTGTGGTAAATTTAGCAATAAATTAAAATTAGTCATGTAAAATTATTTAAACATATTAATTTTGAATTTTATTCGAAGTTATCTATACTTTATTTTGATTTAGAATAAAATTAAATATTATGATTCTTAACGAATTTTTAAGTCAAAAAAAGTACAGCACAAAACTGAAAGTATTTTTAAAGCTGATCTTATTATGTCGAAAAATAATTTACTTCTTTCTTTTGAGACAAAAGGATCATATTATGATTCTTAACGAATTTTTAAGTCTTTAAAAAAAAATACAGCACAAAACTGAAAGTATTTTTAAAATTGATCTTATTATGTCAAAATAATTTACTTCTTTCTTTTGAAACAAAAGAATCGTATCAGCCACATCAGCTCACACATCAGCCACGGTAGCTCATACTTCACTTGCCACATCAGCAAGTTCATCTAACCAACTTAACCAACCTTTTCCACCAATTGCAGAGTAGTTATTACAGTTAGGCAGTTATGGTGATTAGTTTCTGGTGTAGTGGTGTGTAGATTAGTTCTAGCACACTCGGCAATCGGTATATAATTCCCGATCTGAATGTAAGAACTCATTATTGTAAACACAAGCTTTTGATAACAATGAAATTCTCTCTCTTCACTCAAATCTCAATATTACTGTTTCGTTTGGATGAGGAGAGAAAATGAGAAGAGAGAAAATGGATCAAAAAATAAATCAAAAAAGTAGAGAGAAATTTTAGTTGTTTGGATGAAGAGAAAATGAGAACAAAGAAACATAAAAAAATTACAAAGAATATTTTTTTATTAAAATAAAAAATCAAAAAAGAAGGTAAAAAATAATTTTTTTATACATATTTTAACCCTAAAAACCCTACCAAATCCCACACCTTGATATTATGTCCCCATTTGATTTCCCTACCCTCCCTCCCTATTCATCATTTTTTCTCCAAACGATCCCTTGACTTTAAATTCCTCACCCACTTTAAAAAAATGAATCCCTTTATCTTAAGTAATGGGAGCTTGGAAGATTGGAAGGGAAGGAAAGCGCAAATGAAAATGAGTCGAACTTATGGAGATCGGAATCGATATTCGCTTTGGATCCAAGCCATCGTCGAAGTTCGTGTTGTCGAATCGTGATTTGCGCCACCTAACATTCCTTGGATGAAAATATGGATCAAAGGTTGAAGACTTTGGAGCTAGGTTCTTGATTTCGTTTAACTAATCAAGTCTGTCGATAGCTCTCGTGTCGGGGTTTAATTGATTACATATATACCGCGCCGGTTAGTAGTCTCACAACTTTCTCTTAATTAAATAGTAGTAGTATACAACTTGTCCAGTTAAATCTCTCTTGAAAATTTTTTTAACTTATTCAAATATAATTTCTTAATACAAATATCAATACCCTTTATGAACCTTTTAAACACATTCTAAAATATGAAATAATTATTAGTGTTCAAATTAATAAGATTGTTTCTATTTCTAGAAATTTTTTCATTAGTTTATTTTGTATTTTTTTATGAAAAAAATTTTTAGTTAATTTTTGAGTCCCACATTTTTTTTCTTTTGATCGTTTTTGGTTGATTTGCCTATCAAAAAAATCCAAACGAACCAAACCAAACCGAAGATTCTTTGATTTATTTTTCTCTCCATCTCTATTTCTTTCTTCTCATTTTCTCACAAGTTTTCGGTAACAATGAAAACAAAGCTCAATATATGAGTTTGTAGATACTTAATTTTATTCATAAAATTTTTATTTTTATTATTTAATTAAGAACTATTAATTTTGTGTTAATTAATGTTTAATTGTAATGTTTTAAACACATTTACTTTTATCTTATTTGAATTTTTTTTTTATTATTTGAAAAAAAATGATAAATAAAAAAAATAAAAATAAAAAACATTTTTTTAACAACAAAAAGGAAGAAGAAAAAGGGCGGAATTCAACAGTTCTACCTTAAAACAAAAAGCCCCACGTTTTGTCATTTTAGAAGGTAGAAATGCAGTTGATAGCAGAGCACAGCAGACAAGGAGTTTTTACACTAAATTGGATTTTTCAGATTAAACAACACAATGAGCAAAACGCTTTCAAATAAGCAAACACCAGATTAGAAGAAGGCCAGTTGTGGCTTATCTCCTTCCAGCCATCAGATCAAGTTCATCATAAGATTGGGCATAAAAAAAAATGAAACAAAGAAGAAAAAAAAGAGAAATGAGGACAGAATCATGGAAGAGGAAATGGTAGCACAGTTGACTGAGCGTACTTCTCTACAAAACCAAGGGAGCTTCAGCCAGACGGAAGGAGCGAAAAACATAGAGAGCCATTTTTTTTTCTCTGAGACCAATTCAACAACACAGCACTTCACCATCTTCAACCCAAGCCCCCACTTTCATCTTAGCCACCCTCTTCCATCATCACAAACCACTCTCACAGCCACGCACCGCCGAGCCGTCGAACCAGAAGCCCCCCGAGCGCCGGCTATTTCCGCTCCACTCCGTTTGCGACCCTCACCCAGCGCCCGGAGCCGCCGCCCATCCCCTTGTCGCCGTCGAATCCAGCCCCGGAAAACCCCGATTCGCACCGTCGGACCGCGCCCCGCACGAATCCGCCAGATCCGGCTTCCGGCAACGCCTCCCCACCCCGACCGGCGGAACTCGAACCGGAACTGGCATACCCCTCTGGCTCCTTTGCGTCGCCTCTTGCGGTACCAAAGGTCCGAGCCTCACTTTCTCTCCTTCATTTGTTTCTTTTTTTGTCTCACGTGATTTTCTCAAGCTTTTCTTTATTTGGTCGGGCTTTAACTTTTCTTTATTTGATCGCTTATTTTAACTTTTTTTCTTATTTATTTTAAAAAATAAAAAAAAAAGAATAATCTTTGTTAAAGGGATTTTGGCTTATTTGAAGCTCCTTGATATACTAACTCATACGTGGTTGGTTTTATTTATGGCCTTTTAAAAAAAAAATGAAAAAAACAAGAAAGTGTTTGGGTTGTTATTTAAGATTATTTCTTGTTCGAAAGTTTTTACTTAATTTAACGGTATGTTTTGTGTTATGTCTTGTGAGTAATTGGAAGTCAAAAAGCAAAAAAAATAAAAATAAAAGAAATTTAAAAATAAAAATGAAAATGAAAAGAATCTGAAAGTTTAAAAATAAAAATAAAATTTGTTTTGAGTTATTCAGTTTGTGATGCTTATATTTAATCTTTTTTTGTATTTATTGGGCTCATGAAAAAATGGTATTTACTTGTTTGTCCTTGTGCATTTCTCTTTTTTTAAAAACTTTGCTTTTTTTTTGTGTATCTTTGATTTATTGGGCTTGAGATTCTCACTTTACTAAAGAAAAATGGGGTTTTGAAAATTGTAATTGGTACTTTTACGATAAAAAATATATTTGAAAATATATATAAAGGAGGAAAAATAAGAAAATGATAAAAAAATAGAATATAAAAAAAACCAAAAAAATATTTTGAGCTTAATTGCTTGTGTTATTTAGGATTATTTCTTGTTCGAAAATGTTTACTTAATTTAATAGTATGTTTTGTGTTATGTCTTGTGACTAATTGGAAGTCAAAAAGAAAAAAAATAAATAAATAAAGGAAACTTAAAAATAAAAATGAAAATGAAAAGAATCTAAAAATTGTTTAAAAATAAAAATAAAATTTGTTTTGAGACATTCAATGAGCTTCTTTCTCTCTTTTCCCTTTCTCTCTTCTCTTCCTTCTTTTGTATAGCTAAGCTTTGTTTAGGAATACTTTGTGATGCTTATATTTATTATCTTTTTTGTTGTTCTTGGTTGGCCTCAATTGCATGATCATTAAAAGATGGTGTTTACTTGTTTGTCCTTGTGCATTTCCTTTTTTTTTTAAAAATGAAATAAAAAAAAGCTTTTAATCAATACAATGACCAATGATGATGATTGAATAGTAGATGTTATCTTCAATATCGTTTGGATTATAAGGGATTTTCTTGAGTAGTTCGATGCTTTTGTAGGTTAGATAGTTTTTATATTGTTTTCCTATTTTTATGTCCTTGTCTAGAATTGATTAAGTTTGGTTTTATTTTCAATATCATAAATCCATTTTCAAAGATATTTTTCTTAATTAAAATCAATCAACCCACAAATATTTTATAAAGATGCGATACTAACTTATGTGAGTTTGGTTTTATATTCAAACAAAATCCCTTTTCAAAGATATTTTTCTTAATTAAAATCAATTAACCCACAAATATTTTATAAAAAATTATGTGACTTTAAGCTCCCCATTTCATCAGGGGATATGTAGGAGCAGAAATTCATTTCTGTCAAGCCAAAAATTAAATTTTCATAATGTACTTGTTTCTTTTCTTCTATAGTTACAATATTTTTAAAGGGTAAAATAAATATATTTGAGATTATTAAATTTGTACAACTAACTCAATGTACCATTCTTGGAATGGGCAGCGTAGGGTGCTAACACATTCCCTACCTGTAATCGACTCCTGAATCTAAACTCATTTTTCAAAAGACCAATTTTCTTAATTAAAGAGTTTTTTTAATATTTTTTCAATTTAAATAAATATTGGTGGTGACTCCATTGAATTTCAAAATATCTTATTTTTTTTATCGTTCCGTCACAATCTCGGATGTGATAGAGTTCAAGTCAAAAAAAGAAAAAGAAAAAGAAAACAAAAGAATCGTTAGTATACAATTTTCTTTATTTTTTGTTTCATATATATATATACAGGGCTATAAATTACCAGCAGATTCTACCAATATATATATATTAGTAAAATTGCCTTCAAAATCATTAATAAGAATGTTAACTATATTAACTATTAATAACATTATATTATTAAATATTACTAAATTGATTTTAAAAAATACTATATATTATTAAATATTAACTATCAAATATAAGATTTCTTACATAAAATAAACAAAAACTTTCAAACAGCACAATTTAAGAAGTGCAAATATAATTTTAAATGCATAAAATTTTACTAATATACATAAATGCGTGAGTGTATTTATAATTTTAAAAGAGTTTTGTTTAAAACTTAAGAGAAAAGCTATATATCAAAACATGGGATTGAGTTAAAACATTATCAATAAATTTGTTAAAAAAATAAAGAGTTAAAATTATAAGTTGTGTTTGGTACATCGTATAAAGAAGACCTGATAATATAAAGAAATACTATCAGGTCTTATTCAATGTTTGGTACAATCATCTGATAATATAATACTATCAGGTCACTCATTTTTATCCCACTATCACCTGATAACTTAATCCTCTTCCCGTCACCCTGATAAGACCCGATAAGAAACAAGCTGATAATGCACACAATTTCACTTCCCACTTTGTCCTTTGTAACCCCCAACCTCTTGCTACTTCAGTAACCTACTCCATCGTTGCTGCTTCAGTACCCCCACCGTCTTGCAACTTCAATCTCGCCCATTATCGACGTCTCTACCAAAGGTAAGCGTGGTTGTTCTATGTACATCTTGCTGCTTCAGTAACCCCCAACGTCTTACTGCTTCAATCTTTTCCTCTTTCAATTCCTTTCTTTTTTGTTGACGCTGAAGCAAGTGTGTTTTGTGCAGCAGAAAGTGTGTTTTGGGCAGTAACCAGTTATCCCCAAAATCATCGTCTTCATAGCCCTCTTTGCAGCATCAGGTGATTATTGTTATTTGAACCCTTTTTTTCTTCTCTCGTCCCCGTAAAATTCATAAGCCCATGAATGAGATACTATAATGATTTCTAGCTAAAATCAGTTTTAAATATCTGTTGAACACTCTTTGTACAAGATTATGGCCTAAATATACAAGGATATGTTAATGGCATAACAAAAGCTTAATCTGGTATACACTGATACATTTGGAACTCTGACCAAGCTTTTCAAGTATTAATGTGCATTTGCTTTAAAATTAATGTTTCCAAATCTAATTTAAGAATTGAGATGGCTCAACAGATAAAAACGTATACTTTTTATTTGACCAAGTTGTTCAATGTGTTAAATGTATCCTTGTATCTTTTGCAAATTTGATTTACATTGTTATTGTTGTATCTTGTCTTGTCTTCCTGAATGTGTTGACAAAAGGTGTTTATTATGATTGAGATTTACCTGTTGCAAATTGTGATTATGCATGAATTGACTGAAAGAATGCTAAATTCATTTACAATGAAACCAGGGATTGAATGGTTATACTAAAAGACTTTGTTTTGCTTGGTGACTAATTTGTACCTCCTGGCTAGTTTCCATTTTGTAAGATTAAGGGGTATGTAGGTTGTAAAGTGTGCTAGCATAAAGGAATGTGTTATATAGCATAAAGGAATTTGTACCTCCTGTGCTAATTTCCATTTTGCTTGAGGCTTTTGCTCTTGTAGAATCAGTGGAAAGAGGGTTCTAGTAGTTTGTTGAAGGGATAGAGGACTGTCAATAGCTAGTGTCCTTGAGATATCTAACTTAATCTCTGAGCTGTTCTCACTTGTATTGCTGTTGGATCCCTTTGTTTCTTTATTAAGGTTGATAGATTTAGCTGGCTCTCTATTGGATTTGTTACCAAGTGGCCTCAATACTCAAGAGGGGGGGTGAATTGAGTAATTAAAAACAAGTTCGCAAATCTTTCGCAAATCGTTTGATAATCAATTTTCGTTGAAGCTATTGAATGATTGGAGATAAATGGATGAATGAGATAAACACTTTTACTTATAAATGAGATAGCCAAAGTAGACAATATACAAGCAATTCAATACAACAGTAAATTAAATATGAGAAGGGTTTAGAGAAAGCAAACTCAATCGTTTATCCTGGTTCGATCACCAATCCACTTGTGATCTACGTCCAGTCCCCAAGCAACAACTTGAGATTTTTCCACTATTTCTTCAAGCTTCAATGGGTGCTTGAAAAACCGCTACAACCTTGAGCACTCAACACTATGGGATACCTCACCCAAAAGCTTGAGCCTCTATTTTCCAAGGGATGCCTCACCCTTACAATGCTTGAGGGATGCCTCACCCTCACTAAACAGATTGTATATGAATTGAATGAAAGAAACTCTCTCTAGAGCAAGTATTACAAATTGAAGCACTAGGGTATTTGGATTCACACAAGTTCAAGCTCAAAAACAGAGGATTATGTAAAAGGATGAGAAAACTTGTTCAAAGCTTAGTAATCAATATTCCAGAATGCTATGTTCAGTTTTTCTAACCTCCTAACGAAGCCCAATTTCCAAATATATAGGTAAGTGATATTAAATGCCGTTGGAAGTGGTTGAGAGCAATTAATGCTTAGCAAAATAGCCGTTACGGGCTTCTCCCTGTTTTTCCAGAACTTAGGCTAACCGGTTAGCCAAATATCCTAACTTCGGTTAGGGGCTCATTTTAGACGTGAGGAGAGTATTCGATTTAATAGCTAACTAGGTTAGGAATGTGTCCTAATCGGTTAGGACTCCACGAAAATGAGTTCTGGGAAAGCTTCTAACCGGTTAGTCCTCCAAACTAATCGGTTAGGACATCACGTTGTTGGCCTCTGACTTTGTGAATAACCGGTTAGGCCATCTGCCTAATCAGTTAGGCCAACATGATTTTGGTTTCTGACTTACAGAATAACCGGTTAGGCTAACATAATTTTGGCTTCTGGGAAAAAGACTAACCGGTTAGGTCTTCTACCTAATCAGTTAGGACAATTATAATTTGGCCTCTGACTTATGAAATAACCGATTAGCTTCTTTGCCTAATCGGTTAGGCATGTATTACAGAACGTTCCAAGACTTTGCTTGAACAAACTAACCGGTTAGGAACTGGTCCTAATCGGTTAGGAGCCTTGAAATTTTGGCTCCTTATGTTTATCAAGAGGCTGCTAAGTTTCCGAAAAGCTTAGGATATTAGATTTGAAAGAGTTATTACATAAAACCTTTTGATCTTAACTTGAAAAACCATTTTACAAAAACATTTTAAGGAAACCATTTGAGCTTGATGTGAATCTCTAAAATACCTTTACATTGGATCTATAACCTACATGCCTAAGCTTGAGTTCCTTGTGACTTGATCATTGTATTCCCATGCTTTCTTGTTTGTCGACATCAAAACCATTTGCACCTTGTCCATGCAATCACATTCTCCCCCTTTTTGATGATGACAAACACTTGTTGAGAAAAAGGCTAGTTCATATGATAATTGGAATTCATAAGAGAATTTGGAGACTTACTCCCCCTCTTTTGTTCAAGAGGTGCTTAAGTCAGAGATGCACAGCTCCCCCTTTGTTTTGGAATTCCAGGACCATTAATTAACATGCAACTCACAAATTCATTATCATTTAGTTACATTATCATTACACATCCACATTTAGTTACTTTTCTCAATACCTTATTCTTCTCCCCCTTTTGGCATAATCAAAAAGAAACGCAACAACCTAGGGTATTCAAAATCAGTCATGCAACTCATAACAGATTATATGATAAGCAAAGAGTCAAGGATTCATAACAAAAGCACAAATTTAATAATTCAGAGACTCATGAGTAGTCACAGAACATATAACATAGGTATTCAAAATTAAACATAGTGTTCAAAAAGCATATGATCAGGTATACCAAAAATTATATGTCCAATATCCATAACAAGATTCATACCAAAATCCAATATCCAAAATAAGCCAGAGATAAATAGTGATCAGTCATGCTAAATTAGGCTTCCAAAATAACCAAAATAAGAAAGTGCAGCACAGTCAAAAATATAGTTCAAAGGCTAAACAGCACAATCATGCCAAACAGGGAGTCCATGCCTAAGCCCCAGGGTCCTCGGGTGCTGGAAAGCGACGCTCGAGCCTATCCAAGCGGTCCTCCATGGCACTCAACCGATCAAAGATGACTGAGTTGCTATGCTCTTGGTAGGTGCGCAGATCCGCAATGGCTGCAAGAATGCGAGCTTCACTGGTGGATTCAGAGACGCTTCCCATTTCTGGTGCCTCCTCCATAGGGACATCAGCTGTGTGAACCGGAATTTCTGCTGGTAGCGCTCCTCCTACTCGTGCTTGGCCATAAGTCCATTCACCATTGACCTTCTTCATGTGCATTCTATTTAGAGATGCTAGACCAAATTTATGAGGGCCTGCTGTGTTCACAATGCCATCTTCCAACAGGGGAACCTTGTGATGGTCTAGGATGCGAGCAATCAGAAGTGCATACGGAAGATCCATAACTGCCTTGTTTTGAGCTTTCAGCATAGTGTGTATAATGTAGAAAGGCCAGTTGATCTTGATGCGTTCCTTGAGAAGCCACATCAAAAAGATGTCTTCCTCTTCAACCAGGGCATAATTGCTTGCCCTTGGTGCAAGAATGTGAGTGACAATGAAATGAAGAAGACGATCATGGATCGTCAGAAGCCCAGTAGTGAACGTTCCTCTTGGCATTGGAACTCCAGGTTGAATCATGCCCATTACAGCATCTTCTCTCTTATAATTTTCCCATTTACTATGGTTTTCCACTTTAAGCTTTTCACCGGAGTGGGGAAGATCAAAGAGTGACCCACTCACTAGAATTTACAACTATCTTGTGCTTCTTAACTTCAGAAATTAAAATTCCTCCTTTAACAGATAAATTGCAGAAGAAAACTTTAATGGGTTCAAGATAGAAGTACCCTGGATTGGTGGTGATGAGAGTTTTCAGCCCATGGAACTCAAGAAGCTCTGTGAGAGGAGTGAATCCTTCTTGAACGAAGAACTCCCAGTCCATCCATTTCGGGAGATGATACGTCTTGCATGGAATTCCAATTGGTACTTCTTCATCCGAGCGGGGTCGGTGAAGTACCTCCCGAGATTCGAGCAACCGAGAAGTCGGGTCCTGGGTCGGTGGGGTTTGTTTCCTTGGGGACATTGGGGTTTTGGTACGTGTCCTTTTGGGAAAAGAAGAGCTGCTTGGCCATGGTGGAGGTGGAAGCTTAGGTCACGGTGGTGGAGAGAGAGAGATGAGGGAGATGGAAATTGAGGTTTTAATGTAAGAATGATGATGGGGGATGATGAAATGTGAGAGAAATGGGGTTGGAAAGACCGTATTTGTGGTGGATTGATGGTGAGGGATGAAGGTGAGGCAATGGGTGTGAGAGAGCTTGAGAGGTTGAAGATGAATATGGAAGTGGAGGGGCGTGAATGGAGGGAACACATTCTTTGGAGGCTTTTTAATTGGAGGGACTAACCTACACAAGTTAGGGAATGTGGGTAACCGGTTAGTTAGGGAAATTAGGAAATGGCTACCGAGTTATCCAATAACCGGTTAGGGAATTGGGTAACCGGTTATTGTACCAAGTCGAACGTCCAGACAGCTTTCCAATTACAGGGTAACCGAGTTAGGAGTGATTTCTAACCGATTATTTGATCATTACAGTGAGTCCCTTAGTGTTCCAAACACTTCCAAATCCCATACGAAAACATATACTTCTTCTTTTGCTTGATCATTGCACTAATAGCATTATTATAAACTTATGAGAATAGTCCTTGGCATATATCAGTAGGAGCAATCTCATTTCATTTCCAGTATTCCAAATCACTTGAGGTTCATTTTGGCTTGAGTCCATTCTTCATTTAGAACCAAAATCTTCCCAATATTAATAGGAACCTTGAGCTTTCAGATTTGGGGGACTTAAGCATGAACTCAGCTCCTGCAAAACAAAATAAGGGAACACTCCGACGCTCAAGTCAGTATAGGAGTTAAAAAAAATTCAGAGATTATGCAGCAAATGATTAATTTATGCATGATTGATCCAATATACCAAGTTCATTTCTAATGTAGAAAAATGCTTCTTTTGCTAGGGGTTTGGTGAAAATGTCAGCTAGTTGCTTAGTTGTTTCAACAAATTCAAGTATGCAATCACCCTTTTGAACATGATCTCTAATGAAATGATGCCTTATTTCAATATGTTTAGTTCTAGAATGCAAGATGAGATTTTTTGACAAGTTAATTGCACTAGTATTATCACATCTTATGGGGATGTGATCAAGCTCAAGACCATAGTCCAAGAGTTATTGTTTCATCCAAAGGACTTGAGAACAACAACTCCCAATTTGCTAACATATTCAAACTTGGTTGTAAGACAGTGCCACACTATTTTGTTTCTTGCTATGCCAAGAAACTAGTGAACTGCCAAGCAAGTGGCATGTCCCACTAGTGCTTTTTCGATCCATTTTACATCCAGCAAAATCAGAATCGGAGTACCCAATAAGACTACACGAGGCACCCTTAGGGTACCACAAACCCATTTGTGATGTGCCTATTAGATATTTCATTATTCTCTTAACAGCACTTAGGTGTGATTCATTAGGATTAACTTGATATCTTGCACACATGCATACACTAAACATTATATCAGGCCTACTTGCAGTGAGATAAAGAAGTGAGCCAATCATACCTCTATATTTTGTAATTTCTACCGATTTACCTCCTTCATCCTTGTCCAAATAACAAGAGGTACCCATAGGAGTTGCCATATGCTTGGCATTGTCCATTCCAAATTTTTTGAGAAGCTCCTTGCAATACTTGGATTGGCTTATGAATGTTCCTTCTCTTGCTTGCTTGATTTGGAGACCAAGGAAGAAGTTGAGCTCACCCATCATAGACATCTCAAACTCACTTTGCATAATATTTGAAAATTCTTTACAAAGAGAGTTGTTAGTAGCACCAAATATAATGTCATCAACATAGATTTGAACTAGAAGAATGTCATGCTTTTTGTGCTTTATGAAAAGAGTGGTGTCAACCTTGCCTCTAGAAAATCCTTTTTCTAAAAGAAATTTGCTCAATCTTTCATACCAAGCTCTAGGAGCTTGTTTCAAGCCATACAAGGCCTTTTTCAATTTAAAAACATGGTTGGGCAAATCAAAATCTTCAAAATCAGGAGGTTGTTCAACATACACCTCTTCTTGTATAAAACCATTTAAAAATGCACTTTTGACATCCATTTGATAAAGTTTGAAATCCATGATGCAAGCATATGCAAGTAGCATTCTAATGGCCTCTAACCTAGCTACGGGAGCATAAGTTTCTTCATAATCTATGCCTTCTTCTTGATTATATCCCTTAGCTACAAGCCTAGCTTTATTTCTTATTATTAAACCCGTTTCATCAAGTTTGTTCCTAAAGACCCATTTGGTGCCAATTATAGGATGATCATTGGGCCTTGGAACTAATTCCCAAATTTGATTCCTCTCAAATTGGTTTAGTTCTTCTTGCATGACCAAGATCCAATGCTCATCATTAATGGCCTCATTTATGTCTTTAGGTTTAACTTGAGAGACAAAGGCTAGGTGATTATATGCATTTCTAAGAGAGTTTCGAGTGGTTACCCCTTTTGATACATCACCTATCACCTTGTCAAGAGGATGATACCTTGAAGTCCTCCATTCCTTGGGTAGATCCAAGATTTCTGAATCTTCTTGCCATGATTGATCAAGGAGTCTCTCTTCTTTCTTCTTGGACTCTTTCTCTTGGTTTTCCAAGTGTGTCTTTGCCAAGATTTCTGCAACATCATCAACAAGCTCCTTTCTCGGCTCATTTGGGTTAGTTTCATCAAATGCAACATGTATGGACTCTTCTATGGTCATAGTTCGTTTATTATAGACTCTAAAGGCCTTACTATGAATAGAATAACCAATGAATATTCCCTCATCAGATTTTGCATCAAACTTCCCCAAGTTATCCTTTCCATTATTCAAAACAAAGCATTTACATCCAAAGACATGAAAATGTGATATATTAGGTTTCCTTCCTTTGTACAATTCATATGGGGTTTTCTTTAAAATTGGCCTTATTAGGGCTCTATTCATAACATAACAAGCGGTGTTAACCGCATCTGCCCAAAAGTACTTAGGAAGGTTGGCCTCATTGAGCATAGTTCTTGCCATTTCTTTTAAAGATCGATTTTTCCTTTCTACAACACCATTTTGTTGTGGTGTTCTAGGGGCAGAAAAATTATGCTCAATGCCATGTTCATCACAAAAAGTTTCAAATTCATGATTTTCAAATTCACCACCATGATCACTTCTTATAGATGCAATACAAAAACCTTTTTCGTTTTGAATAACTTTGGCAAGTTTTCTAAATGATTGAAAAACATCATTTTTGTGGGCTAAGAATAATGTCCATGTAAACCTAGAAAAATCATCCACAATCACTAATGCATAGTAATTCCCACCAAAGCTCATAGTTCTAGAGGGACCAAAAAGATCCATATGCAAAAGTTGTAAAGGTCTAGAAGTTGAAACTGTATTTTTAGCTTTAAAAGAGACCTTTACTTGTTTTCCCTTTTGACATGCATCACAAAGTTTGTCTTTTTCAAATTTGAGCTTTGGAAGACCAATTACTAGTTCTTTAGAAACCAATTTATTTAAGTGATCCATGTGAATGTGAGCAATTCTTCTATGCCATAACCATGAATCATTTTCTTTACTCATAAAGCATTTAGCATCATTTGAGGAAATATCATCTAAACTAATCATATATATGTTATTGACTCTATGACCAACAAACTTGACTTGCTTATCATCCTTTCCCTCAATTACGCAACAAGTAGAATCAAATATAACCCTATTGCCTTTATCACACAGTTGACTAATGCTAAGCAAGTTATGTCTAAGTCCTTCAACAAGCAAAACATTATCAATAGATGATGAAGGAATCTTACCAACTTTGCCAATTCCAAGAATCTTCCCTTTGTTGTTATCACCATAGGTGACATGACCATGTTTCTTGTGAGTGAGGGAGGAGAACTTAGAACTATCACCGGTCATGTGCTTGGAGCAACCACTATCAAGATACCAACTTGAGCTCTTGGTCTTCAAGCACACCTACAATACACATTCAAGTTTTAACCTTTGGTACCCAAATTGTCTTGGGTCCTTGTGTGTTAGAGTTAGGCAAGGTGCCCTTAGGAACCCAAACCCTTTTTATTCCAATTTTAGTGTTTATATTCTTTCTAACATTGCAAGTGGATGCACTATGTCCTTTTCTACCACAATGAAAACATTTTATAAAGGGGCTACTTGAAGTTTTTAAGGAAACAAAGAAGTTCTTATAAGATTTTTAATGGTTGTTTGGATTAAATCCTAAACTGGCCTTTTGAAAAACACATTTTTGTCTCCCTAACAACACATTCAAATTGTCTCTACCAAAAGTGAATTTTGCAAGGGTGTTGTTCAAGTCTTCAATTTCTTTTTCATAAGCTTTACATGATGAACAAGGTAATGATATGGATGCATTATCATGTGAGGAACATGTCATGCATGATGAATTAGCATCTATAAGCCCTAAAGTCTCATTTTCAATTTTAAGTTCATTTATCTCCTTAGTTAAAGTAGAAACCTTGTTTGTCAATAGGGAGATTGTTTTATTTGAAGACAAAATCATTTTAGTGAGTCTCAAGGATTTATCATGCAATTCTTGAAAGGCATCTTGCAATTCATCATAAGTAGGTGGAGGTTCTAGGTTAGAAGAGGTTACCTCGGTGTCGCTTTCTCCACTTTCATCTCCTTGAGCCATGAGGCAAAGATGGGCTTCCTCATTTTCTGAATCGTCGGAAGAGCTTAAGTCATTGTCCTCCTAAGCTATATATGCTCTTCTTCCTCTCTTTTCCTTAGAAGGTCTTTTCTCAAACTTCTCCGTCTTCTTAAGATATATAGGACACTCCATTTTCATGTGCCCCGGTTTTCCACATTCGTAGCACTTTGGAGGAGTGGAAGATCCTTCTCCTTTGTGATATGCTTTCTTTTGAGGAAAAGGAGGTCTTCTTTGAAATCCTTTCTTCTTTAGGAATCTTTCGAATTTTCTCACAAGGAGACTAAGATTCTCCTCACTTAGCTCAATATTTTCAGTATCCTCTTCACCATCTTCATCATCATCTTCAAGTATGGAAGATGTGGCTTTGAGTGCAATTCCCTTTTTCTTTTTATCTTGCTCTTCACTTTGATTGAGCCTATTTAGTTCCAGCTTATGTTCTTGAAGTTTTCCGAAAAGAGTGGCTAGAGACATAGTTGATAGGTCTCTTGATTCCGCAATCGCCGTTACTTTAGGTTGCCAATTCCTGCTTAGACATCTTAAAACTTTGTTAATAAGATCCTCATTAGGAAATGTTTTTCCCAATGAGATGAGATGATTAACAATATGAGTAAACCTCTTTTGCATATCTTGAATACTCTCACCTTGGTTCATTCTAAACAGTTCATATTCATGAGTAAGAGTGTTTATTTGAGACCGTTTTACCTCACTAGTCCCTTCATGAGTTACTTGTAGAGTATCCCACATTTCTTTTGCGGTTTTACAATTTGACACCCTAAAGAATTCATCATACCCCAAAGATGTGGTGATGATGTTCTTTGCTCTCAAGTTGTATTGAACCTTCTTTTTATCATCATCGGTCCAATCACTTCTAGGTGTATTAATTGTCACACCATCTTTAGTTTGTGTTGGGACAAAAGCACCATTTTCAACGGCGTCCCACACGTCTAAGTCAATAGCTTCAATAAAAATTTTCATTCTTTCTTTCCAATAAGCGTAACCATCCCCATTGAAATAAGGAGGTCTATTTATAGAAGAACCTTCATTTGAAAAACCATTTGAAGCCATCACTTCTCTTGAAGCTGCTAAGCTCTTTATACAAGAGTCTAGCTCTGATACCACTTGTTACTAAGTGGCCTCAATACTCAAGAGGGGGGTGAATTGAGTAATTAAAAACAAGTTCGCAAATCTTTCGCAAATCGTTTGATAATCAATTTTCGTTGAAGCTATTGAATGATTGGAGATAAATGGATGAATGAGATAAACACTTTTACTTATAAATGAGATAGCCAAAGTAGACAATATACAAGCAATTCAATACAACAGTAAATTAAATATGAGAAGGGTTTAGAGAAAGCAAACTCAATCATTTATCTTGGTTCGATCACCAATCCACTTGTGATCTACGTCCAGTCCCCAAGCAACAACTTGAGATTTTTCCACTATTTCTTCAAGCTTCAATGGGTGCTTGAAAAACCGCTACAACCTTGAGCACTCAACACTATGGGATACCTCACCCAAAAGCTTGAGCCTCTATTTTCTAAGGGATGCCTCACCCTTACAATGCTTGAGGGATGCCTCACCCTCACTAAACAGATTGTATATGAATTGAATGAAAGAAACTCTCTCTAGAGCAAGTATTACAAATTGAAGCACTAGGGTATTTGGATTCACACAAGTTCAAGCTCAAAACCAGAGGATTATGTAAAAGGATGAGAAAACTTGTTCAAAGCTTAGTAATCAATATTCCAGAATGCTATGTTCAGTTTTTCTAACCTCCCAACAAAGCCCAATTTCCAAATATATAGGTAAGTGATATTAAATGCCATTGGAAGTGGTTGAGAGCAATTAATGCTCAGCAAAATAGCCGTTACGGGCTTCTCCCTGTTTTTCCAGAACTTAGGCTAACCGATTAGCCAAATATCCTAACCGGTTAGGGGCTCATTTTAGACGTGAGGAGAGTATTCTGATTTAATAGCTAACCGGTTAGGAATGTGTCCTAATCGGTTAGGACTCCACGAAAATGAGTTCTGGGAAAGCTTCTAACCGGTTAGTCCTCCAAACTAATCGGTTAGGACATCACGTTGTTGGCCTCTGACTTTGTGAATAACCGGTTAGGCCATCTGCCTAATCGGTTAGGCCAACATGATTTTGGTTTCCGACTTATGAGAATAACCAGGTTAGGCCATCTGCCTAATCGGTTAGGCCAACATAATTTTGGCTTCTGGGAAAGAGACTAACCGGTTAGGTCTTCTACTTAATCGGTTAGGACAATTATAATTTGGCCTCTGACTTATGAAATAACCGATTAGCTTCTTTGTCTAATCGGTTAGGCATGTATTACAGAACGTTCCAAGACTTTGCTTGAACAAACTAACCGGTTAGGAACTGGTCCTAATCGGTTAGGAGCCTTGAAATTTTGGCTCCTTATGTTTATCAAGAGGCTGCTAAGTTTCCGAAAAGCTTAGGATATTAGATTTGAAAGAGTTATTACATAAAACCTTTTGATCTTAACTTGAAAAACCATTTTACAAAAACATTTTAAGGAAACCATTTGAGCTTGATGTGAATCTCTAAAATACCTTTACATTGGATCTATAACCTACATGCCTAAGCTTGAGTTCCTTGTGACTTGATCATTGTATTCCCATGCTTTCTTGTTTGTCGACATCAAAACCATTTGCACCTTGTCCATGCAATCACAGGATTCCTTTCTTTACTGAAGTTACTGTGGATAAAAGGAAAAATCAGCTTTGTAGAGAGTTATCATTAGTTTGAGATGTGGATGAAAGGAAATAATGATTCTGAAAACTATGAAAAAGTTATAAATAAAAAAAACATAAATACTTAGAAAAAAGATCATGATTACCTACGTGTATTCTATAGAATCAAAACAATCTCATATAGCAGAACTTGAACATCTCTCTATTTCTTCATAAATTGTCCTTTTTGTTTTAGTATATGAAAAGCTATTCTTTTCTTCTTGAATAACAACTATAAAAAAAATACTATTCAAGAATTTAAGTAATAGTAAAGCTGGTAATTTTGCAGCAAAATAAAACCATCCTGCCTCCCTTTATACATTGATTTCCACATTAGGACATGCCTAAAAGCTCAAATTTCTGCAAACTTAAGATTGTGAGAAAGGAAAATTCTGCATAAGATTATTTTCCTATGACATTAAGTCAGAAACAAAGATTATTGTAGAATGAATGAAGAATGGCTAGAGAAATTCTTAGAGCATGACATCCATCGGTTGATATTTAATCCAAAGTATATAAAAATTTATCATGGTGGGTCCTATAGAATAAGACTTGTGTAAAAAAGATAGTCATATGACACTAAAAAAGATGAAAATCAGTTTTCTAGATAACTAACATACTTTGTTTATGCTAAAAAGATATGTATGTAAATAGGAAATTCAAATAGGAAATTCTTCATCTTTCTCTGTATGTTTATCTAAGTAAAAAATATTTGATAAGTACTAATATTTACATGAGTAAATATAGCAAAAATGAATATAGTGATAATTCTTTAATTACAATTTTTGTTTTGAAAAGATAAAACAAGTAGTATTTCAAAATATTGTAAATAACTCATAGGGCCAGTTGGATTTGTGTTCTCCATGAACACTTGTTGACTGGCTTCATTAGGACCTGACCCCTCTTCCATGGATTCTCTCCTGTTGTTAAATGAAAGGAGAATGCCTAGAAAAATTATTATATATTTCTATACCAGTGTATTATATCCAACGATTGATATTTAATCCAAAGTATATAAGAATTTATCATGGTGGGTCTTATAGAGTAAAACTTGTGTATATCTCTTGCTGACAAGATAGTCATATGACACTAGAGAGGATGTAAATTTGTTTTCTAGATGACTAATATATTCTATTTACGCTAAAAAGATAGATACATCTGTGAGCAGGATAAGTTTTCACCTTTTTATGTATGTTTATCTAAGTAAAAAATATTTGATATGAAAGCCTAACTATTATTGTGTAACACATTGTAACATTTTTTAATTTGTGTTTGATGTTTTAGGTGATGATGGATCCAATTAGGTGGTTTAGTAATCCAAATGAGTTTATTGAGGAATGATAACATTATATTTTATACATTTTGTAATCTTCTCACTAGACTTCTTAAGGTTCAATTAGGCTTAAGTTGGTTTTGACACATTTTATGATTTTGAACCGAATTGGACAATTAAATAAATTATTGCATAAATTAGCTGTAATTATCTCTTTGGTAATGTTTAGTAAACTAGCTATAACTTGAGTTGCAAATATCTGATTAATGTGATTTTGGTCTTGTAGCAAAGCTAAGACAATCCCCTACAACTTTTATGTTGAACACTTTTCCAAATTCTGAGCTCTAATAAGTAATATTAGGCTTTGAAATTAGAACAGAGGAGCTGAAACTGGGCTTAAACAGTGTGCAGTAATTGGACCATATCTTAAGTTCTAGGCATAATTTTGGACTCAAACCAAAGTCATTTTAAAGTAAATATCCAGGCCTACAACTTTTATGAAGACCACTTCTCTCAAAAATGAAAAAATGAATGGACGCATGGCTGTGCATTTGCTCAATTATTATAATAATAATAATAAATAATAAATAATAAATAAAATGTCAGAAACTTAATCGTTAAGTTTCGTTCTTGCAGATTACAAGAAGGCATTTGTAGATCACTGTAGCGTACTGTAGCATTACTATACCTACTGTAGCTCCACTTCAAAATTGCCTATAAATAGGCAATCAAATGAAAGAAAAACGCACAGGAGGGGAGGGGGGATTCTGGAGACGCAAAGGCAGGAAACAGAGGAGGAATTCCTCCCTCCTCTCCTCAGTTCTTCAATTTTTGTTCTTTTTTTTTCTTTTTCTTTCTTCTACTTCATGTGTAAATAAGTTTTTTTCTACTTGAGTCAAAGTGTGAAGCTCTTGGTAATAAAATAAGGTTAGATTTATTCTCTTCTTCTTGCTTTAATGATTTATTTTTCTAGTATTCTTTATACGTATTATATTTTGATTCGATAATTTAAAATCCCAGGTGACAGACGGGAATACTCCATCCTTATAAAGAGGAGTTCTTGATTTATTGTAAACAAGATTTTGGCATAGTGAATGCTTTAACCCATTTACAAGTGATAGTAATAATTAAAGGAATCATAGTATAACTACGTATATTATTTTAATGGACTTTTAATGTTATATTTTTCGATTGGAACCTCCATGTTGCGAGGATTCTAATTAAGTTATAAAAGGAATTAATCTTACTTTTACTTTATTTACCAAGAGTGGATCTTTTTACCTAAGTAAATAATTTTTATCGTAGTAATAAAATATTTACTTCACCTTAATTTTTAACAATTCCCTGTGGATTAACCTCGGACTTACCAAAAAATTTATTACTTGAGACAACCTGCACTTGGGTTTGCAAATGTGACAATTAAAAAGCCACAGATCAAGTTTTTGGCGTAGATTCTTTGGGACTTGTTTTGAAGAATAAATTTACGGTGTAAATATTTTTGTACATAGTAAAAAGTGAATAGTGTGAATAGTATAAATAGTAAAAAAAATAAAAAAATTGGGTAAATAGTGTGAATAGTATAAATAGGGTAAATAATATGTGAATAGTATAAATAGTAAAAAAGTAAAAAAAAGTTTATATATAAAAGAAAAAAACAAAAAAAAAAAAAAACATAAAGGTCCCATAATAAAAAATTAATAATGGGAGACAAGATTGTCCCCATTTGAAAATTGAAAAAAAACACAAATACCTGTGACCACCTTTTTTCAATTTTCAAAGGAGGACAATCTTGTCCCCATTATTAATTTTTTTTTGTGGGACCTTTATGTTTTTTTTTTTTTTTTTTTTTTTTTATATATAAACTTTTTTTTTTACTTTTTTACTATTTATACTATTCACATATTATTTATCCTATTCATACTATTCACACTATTTATCCAATTTTTTTTATTTTTTTTACTATTTATACTATTCACATTACTATTCACACACTATTCACACACTATTCACTATTTACTATGTACAAAACTATTTACACCAGAAATTTATTCTTCAAAACAAGTCCCCGGTAACAGCGCCAAAAACTTGATGCACACTTTTTAATTGTCGCATTTGCAAACCCAAGTGCAGGTTGTCTCAAGTAATAAATTTCTCGGTGAGTCCAAGGTCGATCCACAGGAAATTGTGAAAGATTAAGGTGAAGTAAATATTTTGTTACTACGATAAAAATTATTTACTTGGGTAAAAAGATCCACTCTTAGTAAATAAAATAAAAGTAAGATTAATTCCTTTTATAACTCAAT
Organism: Ormosia semicastrata; assembly: GCA_029884595.1. Taxonomy (NCBI): domain Eukaryota; kingdom Viridiplantae; phylum Streptophyta; class Magnoliopsida; order Fabales; family Fabaceae; genus Ormosia; species Ormosia semicastrata. Next base: position 7,378,753 of record JAQQTO010000030.1, read on the forward strand.
TAGAATCCTCGCAACATGGAGGTTCCAATCGAAAAATACAACATTAAAAGTCTATTAAAATAGTATACGTAATTATACTATGATTCCTTTAATTATTACTACCACTTGTAAATGGGTTAAAGCATTCACTGTACCAAAATCTTGTCTACAATAAATCAAGAACTCCTCTTTACAAGGATGGAGTATTCCCGTCTATCTCCTGACATTTTAAATTATCAGAATCAAAATATAATACGTATAAAAAATATTAGAAAAATAAATCATTAAAGCACAAGAGAGGAATAAATCTAACCTTATTTTATTACCAAGAGCTTCACACTTTGACCCAATAGAGAAAAACTTATTTACACATGGAGTAGAAGAAAGAAAAAGAAAAAAAAAAGAACGAAAATTGAAGAACTGAGGAGAGAAGGGAGGAATTCCTCCTCTGTTTCCTGCCTCTGCGTCTCCAGAATCCCCCTTCCCATACTGTGCGTTTTTCTTTCATTTGATTGCCTATTTATAGGCAATTTTGAAGTGGAGCTACAGTAGCTACAATAATACTATAGTACGCTACAGTGATCTACAGTACGCGACAGTAATCTACAGTAACGAAACTTAACGATTAAGTTTCTGACATTTTATTTTTTATTATTGTTATTATTATTATAATAATTGAGCAAATGCACAGCCGTGCGTCCATTCATTTTTTCATTTTTGAAAGAAGTGGTCTTCATGAAAGTTGTAGGCCTGAATATTTGCTTTAAAATGGCTTTGGTTTGAGTCCAAAATTATGCCTAAAACTCAAGATATGGTCCAATTAATGCACACTATTTAGGCCCGATTTCAGCTCCTCTGTTCTGACTTTAAAGCTTAATATCACCTATTAGACCTCAGAATTTGGAAAAATGTTCAACATGAAAGTTGTAGGGGATTATCTTAACTTTCCTACAAGACCAAAATCACATTAATCAGATATTTACAACTCAAGTTATAGTCAGTTTACTAAACATTGCCAAAGAGATAATTACAGCTAATTTATGTAATAATTTATGTAATAATTTATTTATTTGTCCAATTCGGCTCAAAATCATAAAATGTGTCAAAACTAACTTAATTAAGCCTAATTGAACCTTAAAAAGTCTAGTGAGAGGATTACAAAATGTATAAAATACAGTGTTATCAAGGAAGTCATCCGGTATTTAATTTTGGAACAAGCTTTCTTGGAGATGTTTGCAGCTTGCATGATGTCCTATTTGTTTGTGTGTGCTGCTAGTCATAGGCTATATAATAGGCGTAGATTTATACTACAATCCAGGATAAGGGCTAATATTAGGGAGGAGTTCTTAAGAATGTTGTTAAATGATGATGTTGCATGTATTGAGCAATTAAGGATGAATAAGAGAATATTTCATATGCTTTGTGAGCTTTGTCGTAATGAAGGCAGGTTGAAAGAAGATGGGTTGGTATCAATAGAAGAACAAATTGCAATGTTCCTTCACATCTTGGCCCATCATGCTAAGAATCGAGTTATCAAGTTTAAATTTCAGCATTCTAGAGAGACTGTGAGTAGATATTTTAATCTAGTGTTAAATTCTGTTTTAAGACTACACAAATATTCACTCGAGACTCTAACTCCTATTACTGAGGATTGCACCGATGATAGGTGGAAATAGTTCAAGGTATTATTATGACTATTTTGCATCTATAGTGGTTTTGTCGGTTGTTTTGTTCTATGAATTTTATTCTTGTCTTTATTGTTGATAGAATTGTCTTGGAGCATTAGATGGGACATACATTAAGGTGAATGTTCCCGAAGTTGATAAATCAAGTTATCGAACCAGGAAGGGAGAATTAGCCACTAATGTGTTAGGGGTATGTTCAAGAGACATGAAATTCGTGTATGTATTGCCAGGATGGGAAGGTTCTGCTTCAGACTCTAGGGTACTACGTGATGCTATTTCTAGGAAAAAATGACTGAAAAGTTTCAACGGGTAAAATTTTATGGTTAACTTGTTTAGTTATGTAATGTATGATATAAACTAAGATTGAATGGTATGTTTTGGTGCAATAGGTTGTTATTATCTTGTGGATGCTGGTTACACGAATGGGGAAGGTTTTCTTGCACCTTATAGAGGAACCCGTTATCATTTGAATGAATGGAGACATGGTAGTGCCGCAGCAACCCCTCAAGAAGTGTTCAATTGGAGGCATTCAGCAACAAGAAATGTGATTGAGAGGACATTTGACTTGTTGAAGATCCGATGAGCAATTCTTAGAAGTCCTTCTTTTTATCCCATTAAAACTCAAGTCAGAATAATTATAGCTTGTTGTCTCCTACATAATTTGATTAGGAGAGAGATGCCAACAAATCCAATGGAAGAAGAGTTGGACAATTTACCAATGCCAAATAATGAGGAGAACACGAATTATATAAACACAATTGAGGCTATATATATTAAGGCATTTTAATTTCTTTTATTTTTTTAGTTTTTATATTAATAATAACATTTTAAAAAGTTGAGTATATGACTTATCAGTTAAAAAAAAATTGTTTGACTTTTTTATATAAATGGTATTTTTGTCTAAATAAGCATTTTTTATATTATCAGTTATATTATATTTGACAACAAACACTTGATAGGATAACATTACACTATCAGGTTTCTTATACAACCATACATCAAACAGTTGATTGTATAAGAACTAATTATGTCCTTTATACTATCAGTCTTTATCTTACTCTCTTATACTATTAAGTCTTATACTATAATGCGCACCAAACGTAACCTTAGGTTTTTCACATCATAAAAACACTCGCATAACATAACAAAATAAATTAAAATGGTAAGCTTTTTATTTATTTATTATCTATTTACACGACCTATATATAAATATTAAATTATATATAAACCTAAATCATAAGTAAACGCTAATATTGCTACAAACAATCAAATCAAAATCAATTTATATAATTATTAAATTTTGAAAAAATCTATTTATTATATACATTTTGGTCTTTGATCAATTGTTCACGTAATTTTGAGTCTTGATGATAGTTAAATAAATATTTTTATTATATTTTACAAGATTATAAATATGTTCAGATCAATTTATTTCACATTTAGAAAAAATTTCCTGTTAAAAAGCTCTTTCTAAAATATTTTGATTGTAATTTTTTCTAAAATCAAAATAAATTAATTCAAATATTTATTAGATAATTTGTTATCTGACATTTTTTTTATTAAGTATTTCAAATTATAAGATTTGAGAAATGCTTTGATTTATAAACAAAACAGGTTGTTTAGAAAGTTAAAATCATAAAAACTGATTTGATTTTGAAAAAGCTTAAAATAAGTTAATTTCGAAATCAATCTTATATTAATTTTATATAAATAAAAATTTAATTAAATTTTAGTAGATATTTTTAATTGATTTTTTTTTTTTTAGAATTAATTGATTTCTTTTATGATTTCAAAAGATAGTGATATAAAATTTTACTAATATACATAAATGCCTAAAATTATTTACTAATATTTATAATTTTAAAAGTGTTTTGTTTAAAACTTAAGAGAAAAGCTATACATCAAAACATGGGATCGAGTTAAAAAATTATCAATAAAATTGTTTAAAAAAATAGTTAAAATTATTTGGGGTTTTCACATCATAAAAACACTTGCATAACATAACAAAATAAATTAAATTGTAAGCTTTTTTATTTATTTTTTATCTATTTACATGACCTATATATAAATATTAAATTATATGTAAACCTAAATCAGAAGTAAACACTAATATTGCTAAAAACAAACAAATCAAAATCAACTTATATAATTATTAAATTTTGAAAAAATCCTTTATTATATATGTTTTTGTTTTTTATCAATTGTTCACGTAATTTCGATTCAGGATGGTGGTTAAATAAATCTTTTTATTACATTTTATAAGATTATAAATATGTTTAGATTAATTTATTTCACATTTTGAAAAATGTTCCTGTTAAAAAGCTCTCTTTGAAATATCTTGGTTGTAATTTTTTCTAAAATCAAAATAAACTAATTCAAATATTTATTAGATAATTTGTTATCTGACAATTTTTATTAAATATTTCAAATTATAAGATTTGAGAAGTGCTTTGATATATAAACAAAACAGGTTATTTATAAAGTTAAAAAATAAAAATTGATTTGATTTTGAAATATTTTTATTTAGAAAGTTTAAAATAAGTTAATTTTGAAATCAATCTTATATTAATATATATATATATACACTTAAATTTTAGTAGATATTTTTAATTGATTTCTTTTTTTTTATTTGGTAGAATTAATTGATTTCTTTTATGATTTCAAAAGATAGTGATGTAATATTTTGGTTCCCAATTAAGTCCATTATTCACTTCGAATTAAGTCCACGATTTCAAAAGATAGTGATATAATATTTTGGTTCCCAAATAAGTCCATTATTCACTTCGAATTGAAGTTGAAGAAGTCTTTCTTTGGAAAAGTCTATGAAACCTAAGCATAAGTTTAGGTTCCAAAATTCATGGATATGCGTATTAATAAAAAAATATTTATGTGGAATAGTAACATTGACATGAAAAATGTCTTTAATCTAGAAATTAATTTTGCTAAATAATTATTTTAAGAGATAAAATTTATAAGAGATGAACTCTTATTAAAAAAATTTGTGAATTGTATCTTATATAATTTTATGGAAGATTTTTACTTGATAATCTCACATAATATTAGGGTTCATATGAATATTTGTCAATTTAATTAAATTGGATCAATTTAAAATTTTATTTCTCATCTATGTTGTTATTGGAACTCATGGATTCCATTTAATTAAATTTTCAATTCCAAATTTGATTAATTTTTTAATAATACACTTGCGGGTTTAAACTACTTGTTCATAAAAGAATTGATCAAAATATTACCATAATTTTTGTTATTTTACTCGATTAACATGTGAGTAATGTTGTATACATGTTTCATTATTGAATACATGTATAAATTACATGAAACTTGAGCTAGAAGAGCTCAAATTATGGAAAAGGAAGTTGAGAGTGTTTAAAAATTTTTTGACACTTTTTTGACTTGAATCTTCTTATTTTGAGTTTTTTATTTTTATAGGTTTTGTTAGATATTTCTCAAATATCAAAAGCATTAAGAAATATGCATGAATCAAAGCAAAAATTTGAAAATTTGAACTCTAGTTGAGCTTCAATGGAAAAACCCGACCGAAATTTAGGTGACTAGTTGGCAGTTCATATGACATCCATCTTTTAATATAAAAAACAAAATGAGACTAACCTCCCTATTCTTTACAATGGCAACCATACCATTCATAAAACATGAATAACTTTAGCCTTAAATGAGATCAACCATTGGTTGCATGCATCAAATAAAACTTGTTCGTTGGCACAAAGTCAATCCACCTATTCTAGTATCTAGTTTATCCAATGCATCACCCATTTATTGTATCCTTTAAAAAAAAAAAACACTTGGTAAAAGGATGGGTTATCACATGCAGCCAACAACCAAAGCTAGTAGCTCTTCAATATGCTCTGGTGGATGTTCAACAAATGATCCTGTTTGATGTAATGGGAGTCTCTACTCCCACTGTTGTTATTACTACGTGATTTTTCTTTGTGTTTGGGCTTTTTATCCCTTTATTCAAAAAAAAAAAATGTTCATGAATGCCACAATTCACTTGCCCCTTTTATTCACAAATAAAATCTATTAAGAAAATAAATAAAATAGTTGACAAAACACAAACACACTTACCCCTTTATATCCATTCGTATGTTCTACAAAACCAGTTTTCTAGGATTTAGTATTTTCCAAAATAGATCCTTTACTTTCGTTCTTCTCTAAACTTTCTTTACACACACTTACCCCTTTATATCCATTCGTATGTTCTACAAAACCAGTTTTCTAGGATTTAGTATTTTCCAAAATAGATCCTTTACTTTCGTTCTTCTCTAAACTTTCTTTACCTTTTTCTCGTAGATGTGTAAGAACTTATGGAAGAAAAAAAGGTAAACAAAATCACTTTTGATACAAGATTTTAACTTTAAATTAATTGATATTAAGTAAAGTGATACAATAAATATATAAATCACATTCAAAATATTGAAACAAACGATGTGAGACTCTTAATATAAACGAATGATTTGCATATAATATTTCTTATATGTATTTCAATTCATGACTTATTTATCCCACAGGTAAGTTCAACATCTGAGAGAAATTTTAAATAGTGCATGAGATATAATATTTATTTCTTATATTTATTTCAATTCATGACTTATTTATCCCACTGATAGGTTCAACACCTATGAGAGAAAAATTAAATAGTGCATGAGATATAATATCACATAAAACTCAGCAGTTATATTGACAAATGCACAAGCTGGTACCGGTGTCGCTGTTACAAAACCCTGTACCCTGATTGAATTTGCTAGCACATTTTGAATTGCAGTAGAAAATATTGCACTCAGTAGTGCAAGGTCCAAGACAAGCGCTGCATTTCCTTATAGGTAGGCCTGGCCCAGGACTTGGGGGAGGCCCACAACTATAATTGCAGGTGTACAGGTTGAAGTCACACGAACCTTGTACACCACTGTGCTGGGCTTTGCACCTCTGGTCACAATCTCCTGGGTGATTACAAAAACCCAAAATTTCTGAGCTGAACCTCCTTCCACCACTACTTGCGCCATCCCTGCAGTTTTTAGAAAGAAAAAAAAAATGTAGAAAAGATTTGTGAGGTTTCATGTCATTTGTATTGTAACTAGCATCGTGATGTTAAACTAGCTAGTAGGGTTGCACATGGGTCGAGTTAGTTCGGATTTAGGAAAAAAAAATGTCTAAACTAATTAAATGAGGTCGGGTCAGTTTTGAAAAAAAAATTTCGGATAACCCGAACTGAACCAACTTGATTACAATCAGGTTGGTTCGGATCGAGTAATCGGGTTGTTCAACTTGTTTCTTTCTTTCTTTGTAGGATTCATTGAATTTTTTTTCAACAAACAAATAATCTAATTAGAAAAAAAAAAGAAAAAATAAGTTAATCACTATAGATTGCACATTGTAGAACAACAAAAAATGAATGATGTAGTCAAACAAGAAGAAAGAAGCACTTGGAGACAGTGGACGCTAGAGCCGACATCGACGACGAAGTTGTCGCCAGTGAGCCCTTCCGGTGTAATGTTCAGTGTTTCCTCAACAACTATGCCCGCCTCACCTTTCTGTCGCCGCTGTTCCCTTCCCTGATGATGTGGTAGATCTTGTTCCGGGTTCCAACCTTCGTCAGCGGGCCAGATCTGTAGCCGGCAATGGTGCCCTCGACATTGTAGAGGAAGACGTGACTCGGTCTCGGAGCTCAGTCTACTGTGACCAGCACAAAAATGGGAGGCAGGAGATGGAGCGTCGCCTCCAATGGACAAGAGAGGTTAAGGTGAAGCTTTCATGGCGGCGATGGATCCAGTGACGGTGAAGCCATTTGAGACAACGCCATTCCCAGACGGCCTTGGAGTCTCGAACGAAGGGGAAGAGATCATTGAGGGAGAGACCGAAAGTGACAGAGAAGACACAAATGATGGAGTACGAGACACACAGTGGAGAGCTCATGCCGGAGGCAGAAGATGGAGTGTCGCCTCCGATGGTGGTTGGGCTGAGAGGGAAGGAGGAATTCTGGGGAGATAGGGTTGGGATTGAAAAGGGTGGTGCTTAGGGTTAGATTTGGCAGAAAGAAGGAAGAGAAATAAGGAGAAATAAGGATGTCGTTGTAAAACGATATTGTTTTAATCGGATCATCGGGTCGAGTCATCGGGTTGATTTCTTGAACCCGTTACCTGAACCAATAAGTGGACGGGTTGATCGGGTTCTACCCGAACTAACCCGATGACCCGAACTAACCTGAATATTTTATATTGGATTGAGTCGGGTTGGTCGGGTCATCGGGTCAGGTTGGACCCATGTGCAGCCCTACTAGCTAGAGACTTACCTGCTGCAACCAGAATCAAGACGATAAAGAGATGGAAATAGTTTGAGACGTGGTTGGCCATTTAGACAGAAATTCTTTATCAATTTTATTTGTCTTGGATTCTCATTGTGTTTTTTTTATATGCTATTTATAGGAAATTTTATAGTATTCTCATTGTGTTTGAGGCGTGATTTGATATCTAAAGTGAGTTATCAAACATTTATTGAATGTTGATTTTATAACAAATATTTAAACATAATTATTAATTCAATGAAATGCTTGACAGTTATTGACACAGAAAGGAGTGAAGAAAATTAAAGATCCAATCATATAGCTAATGAAACACTCTATTTATTTTTATTTTTATTTGTTTATTTAAATTTAAATAATTTAAATTTAAATTAAATATTTTTATTTAAAAAATTTAGTTTTTATTTATATTATTTATTTAGATTATAATATTATTTATTTGGATTATATTTATTATTTATATAATTTATATTTATATTCTTTATATAATATTAATAAGAAATATTATTATTATATATTTATATATTTCTAATTTGAGATATTATTATTATATATTTCTTATTTATTTATTATAATTTATTGTTTGTTATTGTTTGTTGTTTCCATCAGTCAAATAAAATAGATTGTTTCTATAGGAACAACCAATCAAAGAATTTCATTATATCCCTTCTAAAATCGTTTTATTTCGTCTAATATTTCGTAGAGATAAACGATACGTGGATATAATAAAGAATTCTATTTTTTCTGCTATTCAAACTAATAAAAGAAAGAGACCTTCGAAAAACTAAATAGAAATACCGGTATGTCCCCTAGTAATGCTAATGACTGCTCACGTGATTTGAAATAGAGTACATAATAATATCTTCTATGTAAAACAGAAAGTGAAATTAGTTCCATCTAGGAACTTCTAATTAAAATCTGAATACACTAGGTTGCACAAAAAATTATTTAACTTAAATTCAAAGTCCAGAAAAGGTTTTAGAAGATTAAAAAATGTTTGTTGAGCACCTTGCTACTATGTCATAATAGATCCGAACACTTACCCCAGATTGACTTCCAGATCGTAATTGTTCTAGTGAATAACTAAAGAAAAGAGATTAAATAAAATATAGAATAGATAGATGGAAGATATAAGAGAAAGAAACTCAATAGAAACATATCTCATAAGTTCAACAATTATGTCTTATGTTGGTGGATCTCTTTGTATGTGTTGTCCGAAAAGAAGAGGGTTCAATGATTATTTGTTCGCCAGTACCAGAAGTCAATTTTGGTAGATAGGGATCCATAAAAAACTTCTTTTGAGGAATGGGCAAAACCTGGCCATTTGTCAAGAACAATAGCTAAAGGACCTAATACTACTACTTGGATATGGAACCTGCATGCTGATGCCCATGATTTCGATAACCATACTAGTGATTTGGAGGAGATTTCCTGAAAAGTATTTAGTGCCCATTTCGGCCAACTCTCCATCATCCTTATCTGGGTGAATGACATGTATTTTCATGGTGCTTATTTTTTCAATTATGAAGCATGGCTATGTGATCCTACTCACATCGGACCTAGTGCCCAGGTGGTTTGGCCAATAGTGGGCCAAGAAATATTGAATGGTGATGTAAGGGAGTTTCCAAGGAATGCAAATAACCTCTGATTTTTTTTTTCCAGATTTGGCGAGCATCTGGAATAACTAGTGAATTACAACTCTATTGTACCGCAATTGGTGCATTGGTCTTTGCAGCCTTAATGCTTTTTGCTGGTTGGTTTCATTATCACAAAGCTGCGCCAAAATTGGCTTGGTTCCAAGATGTAGAATCTATGTTGAATCACCATTTGGCAGGGCTACTAGGACTTGGGTCTATTTCTTAGACGGGGTAACAAGTACATGTATCTTTACCGATTAACCAATTTCTAAATGTTGGAGTAGATCCCAAAGAGATCTCACTTCCTCATGAATTTATCTTGAATCTAGATCTTTTGGCTCAACTTTATCCCAGTTTTGCCGAGGGAGCAACCCCATTTTTCACCTTGAATTGGTCAAAATACGCGGAATTTCTTACTTTTCGTGGAGGATTAGATCCAGTAATTGGTGGTCTATGGCTAACTGATATTGCACACCATCATTTAGCTATTGCAATTCTTTTCTTGATAGTGAGTCATATGTATAGGACCAACTGGGGTATTGGTCATGGTATAAAAGATATTTTAGAGGCCCATAAGGGTCCATTTACAGGCCAGGGTCATAAAGGTCTATATGAGATCCTAACAACGTCATGGCATGCTCAATTATCTATTAACCTAGCTATGTTAGGCTCTTTGACCATTGTTGTAGCTCACCATATGTATTCTATGCCCCCTTATCCATACCTAGCTACCGACTATGGTACACAACTGTCATTGTTCGCACATCACACGTGGATTGGTGGATTTCTCATAGTTAGTGTTGTTGCGCATGTAGCCATTTTTATGGTAAGAGACTATGATCCAACTACTCGATACAACGATCTATTAGATCGTGTCCTTAGGCATCGCGATGTAATCATATCACATCTCAACTGGGTATGTATATTTTTAGGCTTTCACAGTTTTGGTTTGTATATTCATAATGATACCATGAGCGCTTTAGGGCGCCCCCAAGATATGTTTTCAGATACCGCTATACAATTACAACCCGTCTTTGCTCAATGGATACAAAATACTCACGCTTTGGCACCAGGCACAACGGCCCCTGGTGCAACAACAAGCACCAGTTTGACTTTGGGGAAAGGGTGAAGAAGATTAGAGATTCAATCAAATATGTGTGATTAATCTTCTCATCTTTATATTTTTTTTAAAGAATTAGAATAGAATAAGTTAGAAAAGAGAAAGAATAAAGGTGGATTCGGCCTCAGCGAAACTCAGAATCTGGCCTAGGCTTCAATTCTATTTCTATTAATAATAAAGTGAGATCAGAAATGGAAATGGAATGGCTAGGGCGAGGGCAATAATATCATACAAGAGACTTTAATGAAAATTGAAATATTGTACTGTGAATTGAAATATAATTCAAAATTATTGTATTATTTAATTATTATTGTACTATCTTAATTGGAACAAAATCTTCCATAATTTGATTTTGAATTATCAACTTTTACTCTCTTTTTTTGTTCTTTTCTTCTTCGTTGCTTTGAATCCAAAAATAGAAGAGTTAAATGAATCAAAAACCCAAAGGAGGTTCATGGCCAAGGGTAAAGATATCCGAATAACGGTTATTTTGGAATGTACCAGTTGTGCTCAAAATAGTTTTAATAAGGAATCAACAGGTATTTACAGATATATTACTCAAAAGAATCGACACAATACACCTAGTCGATTGGAATTGAGAAATTATGTCTCTATTGTTGCAAACATATGATTCACGTAGAGATAAAGAAATAAATAAAATTGATCGCTTCTGTGCCATCCCTCCAATTAAAGGAACCTGAAAAATGATCTATTTTTCATATATATTCTACAAATTATAAATATAACATTTTATAACATATATTTCATTATATAACAACATATATTAAAATAAATAAAAAGAAAGTAAGAATATAAATAAAACAAATCCTTTTTTGTAAGAAATAGGATTTTCGAAATAGGAATAAACAAACCATGGATAAATCTAAGTGATCTTTCTTAAATTCAAGCGATCTTTTCGTAGGTGTTTGCCCTCGATTCAATCGAGGGATCAATTAATTATAAAAATATGAGTTTAATTAGTCGATTTACTAGTGAACAATGAAATATATTATCTAGACGTGTGAATAGTTTGACCTTAAAACAACAATGATTAATTACGATTGCTATAAAACAAGCTCGTACTCCATCTTCATTACCTTTTCTTAATAATGAAAAACAATTTGAAAAAAGTGAATCGACTGTTAGAACTAGTACTATTGGTCTTAAAAAAAAGTTACTCTTCAATTGAATTCAAATTTGAATCTAAACTCAAATCAAATGTGGATTGATGTTTTGCTCGAAAACTACAACAAACCAATTCACTTTATCAATAATTGAGCCGAATCTAGTGTATCATAAAGGATTTTCCTTTTCTATTGATTCTTCTGGATTGGATAAAAAACAATTTTTCAATGAGGTATTCAACTTCAGGGATGAATCGAAAAAGAAATCTTTATTGGTTCTACCCCCTCTTTTTTATGAAGATGACAAAGAGATGGGAATAGTTTGAGATGTGGTTGGCCATTTAGACAGAAATCTTTTGCTAATTTTTTTTCTTGGATTCTCATTATGTTTTTTTATATGCTATTTATGGGAAATTTTATGGTATCCTAATGGGTTTGATAATATTCATTGAATGTTGAATTTATAATAAATGTTTAAAAATAATTAATAAATAATTAAATGCTTGATAACTCATCTTTAGTATCAAGCTCTAGAAAAAAAATACCATAGAAATCCCTGCTATTTATAATACTATCAAAAGTTCAGTTCATTAAGCGTGTGGTTCTTGGTTCGATTTCAAGATTCATATGTGTAGAAATAACACCGTTGGGAGGGATCCGAGCTTAGGTGCCTGATCGTATCCCGGGAGATTAGTTTCTCACTTATCATGTGAGTGGATACTCAAAAAAACCAAAAAATTAAAAAGTTCAGTTCATTCATTAGAGGTTAGTGGTTTATTACTTCACTGCAATTAGGAATAGAAACAGGTAAGGTGGCCCGTCGAGGGCCTATGACATAGCCTATTTAAGGCCTAACTTGACTTGACTCGTTCAATAAAAAAGTCAAGTCAAGACTTTATAAAAAGTCTATTTAGTTAAATAGGCCAAATTTCAGGCCTTTAGAAAAGCCTTGTAGGCTTAGTAGGCCGGTTTATTTAATTATATATTATGAAATTTTAATATTTATATAATATAATTAATTTAATAAATAATATAATACTTTTTTAAAGTTTAGGCCTGTTTGCCTATATAACAACCTAGGCCCATTAGCCTATCTCGGTGGCTTATTTAGAAGTAGGTATGTTGGCCTATGTAAAGGCCTTATTGCAAAGTAGGTCTTTAAATATCTTTTCAAACCATACTAAGCTTTTAAAAAAGTTAGGTTAGACCTTGAAGATTGACATATGTCAAGTAAATAAGTCAGGCTCAGACCTTGTATTTGGAAAACAAACTAGACCCGTTTAAGGTAAGGTCTGACCTGACCTAACCTATTTTTATCCTTAACTTCAATTTAAGACTTAAATATGCGGTGATTGTAACACCCTAGCTCTGATTACCAACTAATGTAACACCCTAGCTAAGACATCACATTTCTGACTTCCGACTCATAATCTGAAAATAAGTTTGCACAAAGTTTGAGTTATAAAAAAAATATGGGTTTCAAAATTTCTTTTCGCGGAAATATAAACTTACTAAAATTTATAGGCCATACTGCAAACAATATATTTAAAGAGCTTAATATACAATCGACACCGATTAATAATTTGAAATTTCACAATTTAAAGAGAAATATAAAATTAACAGACTTTTTTTTTTTTTTTGACAAGAGCAAACCCCATGATGGGTCCTACTTAATAGCACGCATACAACACTAACGAGAAATTTTAACATACTTATTCCTTTTTTTCCATCTTGATGCATCGACATCTGCTTTGTCAACACCGCACATCTTCGAGTCCTGAATGTCCACTCCTTATTATTATCACCAATCTCGAGTATCCATCGCCAAGCTATGTCTAAGACAACTCGATCCTTCTATTATTTGATTTTTAAATACAAACACAACAAAATAACATAACAAAGAGGTGAGATCACCTACACCAATACCAATATGGCAGCACAGTAGATAACACATGTACCAATAATATCATACAGATAGATCATACCATATTCATGCTAGCATTAATCAACTATCATCATTTAATCATTTATCGGTTCAATCATCATAAACAATAATTATAATAATGTCCTCAACAATTATCATCATCATCATCCAAGTATTCAAAACAATTGTCATAGCTCATTACCAATATTCCTCAATTAATATATTATATAAATGTTGATTATGCATGTGCACAAAGACTACTTTTTCAAAAACAACTCCATGGAGGTTTTCCAAATTTCGAGAAGAATGCTGGTCAATTGCCTTATTCCAAAGACAATCTTCCGGTAGTAGAAAAGAATCGTGTTCTTGTCGGGTATCGTCAATGCGTTGTAACCCATTAGTGGCACATGGTACTACTCGCCACCGTCCACTAGTCGACCGCCGCTACCGACGCACCCCAAGATCCATCATAGATCTCACTATCAATTCTCATTCCCTCTTCAACCACAAGGGCCATAATAGCTTTTAGCTATCTTTTATACAATGCATTTAATTTATCGGTGCAAGTCCAACCCCAACGGGCCAAACCTTTTCATTTGTACAATGCACGAATATATCAAATTGCAAGTCCAACCCCAACGGGCCAAATCTTTTCAATGCATATATAATGCATCAATTTCAAATACAAGCATCTCTTTCCAATGCATATAAAATGCACCAAATACCAATCATAGGCAAAACACGTATTCTCTCATACATAAGGTCCATACACTGATTAAACAAGAATTATACTGTATTTTCAACACAAAATCATGTTATCATGTTTTCATAGTTATAAAACACTTTCGCCGTGTTTTTCACAAAATTGTGCAACATTTCTATTTCGTTCTCACAATTTTCAAAACGTTTCTGTTACGTTTTCACAATTCCACAACACTTCTTTTACATTTTCTCAACACCGTAACACTCTTGTTACGTTTTTAAAACTTCAAAACATTTTTATTACATTTTCAAAATACTGCAACTTTTACATTGCACCTTTTTAATCACGTACTAATTTTTCAACATTTTTCTTAATCGCATAAAAATATACGTTTTCAAATCGCGTAATGATTTTTCATCATTTTCAAAATCGCGTAAAAAAAAAATCATTCTTTTAAGTTACGTAAATCATTTTCTATCATTCTCAAAATATTTAAAACACTTTCCAAATCTCATAACAATTTTCCACCATTTTTTTCATAATCGCAGTAAAAATATTTAATCACTTAGTGATTTTTCAACATGATAGTTCAAAATATTTCTCAATGTTCTAAACATTATTTGGACTTTCAAATAAATCAATATCCTTTTCAATACCCGTAAATAATTTTTCACCATAATTCTATTACTTAAAATATTTCTCAATCTTCAAAAATTCCATTTCATCCTTTCTCAAAATATTATGACTTTGTATTTCATTTTTCACATTTCTTACTCAAGAAAAGCTTTTTCCACGTTTCTTTACTTAAGAAATTCTTTTTCATCATCATTTCAAAACTTAATATTTTCTAACGTACTTCCAAACTTGAAAATAAGTCATACGTTAGTAAATTTTCAAAATACCATTATATTCTCCATTTTTCCAAATCATTTCCAATTAATCCTTTCTTCAAAATAAATTGAAGTTTGAAAATATTTTTGTTTACAAAATTTAATTACTCAAGTGAGTAAAATACTACTGATTCCCTTTTCAAACTTTTGTATTAAATCAATTATATTTCCATTTGGTTTTATAACCAAATCCATTTGTTCAAATTCTTTTTCACTTTCTTTGCAAATCCTTAAAATCAACATTGCTATTTTCATTTAAAACTCATGTTTAGTAAAACACTTAGAAACTTTTTACACAAAATAAATTAATAGAAATTCCTTAATATATTTTTCTCAAAAATCACTTTTTATTGATCTAGTCTTACACAATCACATTTAGTTGATTTAATTATTGTTTCTAACTTTAAATTTTCTAACATTTTCCAAAATCCACTAAATAAATTCTACGTTAGTAAATTTAAGTTACAAACATTTTCTTTTATATTTCTAAATCACTTCTAAAATTAATTCTCTTTAAAATAATTTGAAGTTCAAACACCTTCAATCTACCTTTTTCCTTTATTTATGAAAATTCCACTTGATAACACTTTAATTCCCTTTTTAAAAATCCTTATTGGAAAAATTCTTATATTTCATAGCATCAAAACATTTTTTCTAAATTATCAAAACTTTATAGATGGTCATTGGAACCATGAAATATTTTTCTTCTAACTTAAATAAATTTCATTCTTGATTCTACACAAAATAAATCAATAAAATTTCATTCTAAAATTTGTGTTCATGTTTTCTAAAAAAAAAAAATAAACCTTTAGTTCATTTTCCATACTCCTAAAATCAATCCAATTTTTTTCTTCCATAACATATTAATTTGTAAACACCTATTTTGAGGTGTCTTGGCCGAAATTCTCATTGTTCTAAGGATCAAAATTTAATTTCCTTGTTCTTGAAAAATTTCAACATGGAACCCTAACCTTGGGTGCCAAAACCGTAGTCATCTCTTTGGTCATTGGAACCAAAAATTGATTTTCTTTCCATCATCAAGTCATAACATACATATACATATAATCATATATATCACAAGCATGCCATAATTAAAAGCAATAAATCATACATAGTATAAGCATACCATCAAAATCATAAACTCATGCAAAGCATACCAAGCATAGGCAAATAATTAAAACACATAAACAACCACAAATTAATTACAAGACCATGGATATGAATCCTCACATGGATTCAACATCCATCAAATATACAACCATCTCTCACCACCATATTTGGTTGGTGAGATAGATCTCCCTCTTACCTCTTGAAGATCCTCAAAGCTTCTTGATTTTGCTTCTCTTTCCAAGTCCTTCACCACCAAGGGCTTCTCAAATTCAAAACAAAATACATAGAAATTAGTATACTAAGCTTGATTAAGAGGAACCATGGATCAAACATGATTTAAAACTTTGAAAATAAAAAAAAAAGTGAAGATTAGTAAACTTCACCATAAATACCCAAGAACTTTGACCTTGAAGAAAATCCATGAAGATGGAGGATTTAGAGAAAATCTCCAATATGAAAGTTGCTTAGAATATCATGTAGATTCAAGATCTATGGTTGGATGAAATTAAAAGATATTGGAGAGTGGTTTTTGGTAGGTTGACCGAATGGTTTCTCTTGTAGCACAAAGGTGGAATTTTTTTGATTTTTTTGATAGAAACTTGAAGCTTGAATTTGAAGCTCAAGATGAATGATTTTGGAAAAACTCATAACTAGAGATGTTCTTAGAATGGTGTTTAGGTTTAGAAAATCAAGTTGGATGAAATTAAAAGTGATGGATGGTATTTTTGGGCTGCTTGACCGAATCTATGGAGAGAAAAGGAAGAAAATGATTGTTTTGTGTTCTTGACTTGGTTAAGTGATGAAGATGAATGATTTAGAGAAAATCCCCAACATGAAAGTGTTTTGGATTGATGAGAGGATTCAAGATATGTAGCTAGATAAAATTATGGTAGATTAGAAATGGTTCCATGGGTGGTGACCGAATGGTTCAAGGAAGGAAAGAAAATGGTGTTGTTCTTGGTGTTCTTGGTGTTCTTGACAAATTGGAAGAGAGAGAAGAGAGAAAATGAGTTAAGTGTGATAAAATGAAAAGAAGGATGCTGCATTTGGAGTGGAAACCGTAGCCTTGCATGGAGAGAAAGGAAGGAAATAATTTGGTTTTAGAAAAATGACTAATAATTGGTCAAGGCATCCAATTAAAGTCTTCAAACTTTTTCTTTGGCCTAAAAAGGCTATGTTAGCTTTGTCTCCTCCTTGTCCAAGCATGCTCCAATCATTATGCATGCAATAATATGGTCATCTTTTTCCATGCAATTATGTGAAGCATTCCTAGCCATTGATTAATTCAATGGTTAGGATTTTAGGTAGATTTTTTTTTATTTTATTTTAGAAGATTAAATCTAGGCCATTAGATCTTCCTACTTGAAATTCTAACCATTAGATGTATCTCTAAAATTAAGGGTCAAGATTGCTTCTTCTTACTTTTAATCCAATGGTCATAATTAGTCTTTGTTACTTTTTAAGACCAAATCCACCCTTGATTAATTCTTCATCAATGGTCATAAATAAGTCTCCTTCACTTTTTAAGACTAAATCTCCACCTTTGATTTAGTCTAAATCTAATGGTTGTAAATGGTCACCTTATATCATCAATTTTACACCATTGATTAAATCTACGATTGATATTGAAGTTTCGCCTAATTTTATTCTAACACCATTAATTAAATTAATGATGATTATCTTATACTTCTTTATTAAATTTATTTCTTAACTATTAATTTAATTAATAGTGGATATCTAAACCACTAATGTTGACTTAACAATATAATTTCTATTGTTATCTACTAAAAATCCCACGAAAGAATATATTTACTGTATTTTTATCTTTCGATAAATAAATACAGTACAAAACAAATTTTCTAAAACTGTTTCCGGATTCAGGTTTAGTAAGATCCCCTGTCTC
Source organism: Ormosia semicastrata (assembly GCA_029884595.1). NCBI lineage: Eukaryota > Viridiplantae > Streptophyta > Magnoliopsida > Fabales > Fabaceae > Ormosia > Ormosia semicastrata. Next base: position 7,397,159 of record JAQQTO010000030.1, read on the forward strand.
CGTCTAAACAGTACAAATTTTTCTATACGTAGAAAATTTTTTCACTTTGCGGGACCCACCTGGGCCCACGTATGGCCACCTGGGCCCACATACCCCTCGTGGGGCCCACAAATAGAAAGAAATTCAAAATCACACATAAAATCACAAAAATTAGAAAACGTATGAAAATCAAGTCAGATTGTTAAAAATAATTAACAATCAAGAGAAATAAAATACGAAAGATTTTCCCTACCGAAAATTATCATTTTCCCTGAGTAAATCACTCAAAACGATTAAAATGATGGGATATTCAAAATAATTTTTACTAATTTACTAAACGGTAAAATTTTGTTAATCAGTAAAAAATCATTGTACGAGATATAAAATTTGGGATGTTATGATGGATTATCATTTATGAGAATAATACATCCCTAGATTTTGGTTAGTGATCAAGGATTCTGTTTTCTATTATTTCCTTTTCATCCCTTCTGTTTATTTGGTAAATCTGTTAACTACACTATCCAATTTAATCTTTGCTGGAATAATATCGATGCAATGCTGAGTTATAAAACAAGAATTTAAAAAATTTAAAATTTGAATTATGTAATAAATATTAATAAATTTTTTTTCATAAAAATATTAATAAACATTAAAATATTTAATTGTTTATAATAAATTAATAAATAAAAAATTTAAATTATATAATAAGATATTAATAAATTCTTTCTATAAATAAGATATTAATGAATACTTAAATTTTAATTGTTTGCAATAAGATAGTAATGTGAATTTTAATTTTAATTTTAATTTTTTTAATAATTTATTGTGCATGACACATATTATTAAAAAAATATGAAAATTTTGAAGAGACATTTCATTTGGCAGAATTTTATAAACCATGTTCTCATTCTATATATTATTGCTAGCACTTTACCCAGTGCATTGCACTGTTGTTGGAGTTTTCACCCATTATTATGTTGAAAAATATAATTCTAAATAATTATTATGCATCTAATATTATTATTAATGCATACTGAATAATAACATTGATATTAATCACACTTGAATCAGACATAGAAGTTTAATTTAACCTACTTAGGTGTGAAGTTATAAAATACTTTTCCAAAAATAGTACATTAATAGTAGTATACTGGATTATTGTTGTTCTTTGTCACAAATTAATATTTTAAATTCATTTTGACGCTTTACTTTGGAGAACAACATGAAGTTGGTCATAATTATAAATTGAGTAAGACAAATACAATTCAACATGATAAAGAAAATGTTATTGACACTTGCTGATATTCCATATGGTATGGACAAAGAGGCGGCAATGGATATTGCCTCATCTAAAGTTTGAAAGAGAAATGTTATCAACATATTTTTTAAGATACTTATTTAAATATTTATTTTATTATTAGTTCATCTTATATACTTGAAATAATTATTATGAGAAGAATATTAATAATGCTTATTTTTTGATCAATAATAAAATAAGTGTTAAAAAAAGAGTCCAAAACTATGAAACACAGTCATAAACACGGACACGAAGACATTTAAGTAAAAATATTCATAATTCATCAATATTATTTCTATAAGTTTGAAGATTTACAATATCTTAATATATGTCATATGTGTCAATATTTGCTACCTAATAAGTCCTTCCTAAAAAATATGAAATATAATTTCTAGTGATATATTCTAAAAAATCTCTTAAATCAACTTCTCATAATAGAACTAACAATGTATGAGTACATATGCATAAAAAAAATAATTAGAGGGAATATTAGTGTGAAACAAGTTTCAGTGATAATGAAGTAAATAATTTGGTACAAGTAAAGATAGAAGGAGCAAATGAAAATAGTGGTGTGTGAAAAGATTAAACTTAAAAGTCTAATAGTGATGTGTGAAAAGATAAAATTTAAAATACTGATATGTGAAAATAATGGCTTTGGACGTTAGTTATGTGATTGGGCTTGGATGAGTTACTAGCTTACTAATTGAACGTGAATCATGAAAACTATTTTTTTAAAAAAAGAATATATTAATGGTCATGTCCAAGTCATGTCTTAGACGTATCTAAATGTGTCCGAGATATATCCAAGCTTGTCTGAGACGTTTCTAAGTGTATCCAAGATGTATCTAAATTAAAAAAATAATTTTTTTAATCAGACACATTTCGACACGCAAGACACGTATGTTGTACTGGTGTTCCCATGTATCTGACATGGACATGTATCCGACATGCAGACACACCTAAAAAATAGCGTGTCCGTGCTTTATAGGTCCAAAAGAATATGTTCTTAGCATTTCTCAAGTTTGAAATTACAATACAATCCAATACATGATTTTCATTATGAACAAAACCAATATGATTTCATTGCACAATCTATTTGACTAATCTATTCTATCTCTCTTTTTTATTTTTATTTTTTAGAGTATACTCTAATTCGATAGGTAAAATACTAATTTCTCAGAGTATGGTTAGATACCTAAGCGGGGACTCCTCCTAACAGTGTTATTTTTGTACACATAAATCCTTACATTGAGCCAAAGACCTCGTGCGGAACCTGAACTTCTTTCACTCAAACCAATACACGTTGGTATTGACTAATCTATTCTAAGTATCATTATAAACACCTATTTTTTAAATTTCAGTGATGGTTAGTTATATAAGCCTAAGCATTTACTACTATTGATTCAATTAAATTATTAGACTCTAACATTACTAAAGATTAGGTATAAAGTTCTTACTGCATAGCTATAAAGAAATTAAAAAAAAAAAAAAGTGCCGCATAAACTAGGTCTAATGTTAGGTCGGAGGTAGAAACATCCCACAATAGGTCTGCGTTGATTCTCTATTTGATTTATATGAAATTAGATGTTTAATATTAATTATCCATATGATATTAATTACATTTGAATACTTAGATATATTTAAATATTATTTTTCAATTGGGTAGACAAGAGTTGAATTTACTCTCCTTTACTTAAACTGAGTTTTGATTTTACATGCTATTATGTTTTGAAAAATTGAAAACAGCTTTTAAAAGTAAACTTGTTTATAAAATAAATAAATAAAGATCTATATATTTTTTATTTAATTTAAAGTACATTATTATCTTAACCCTTTAAATGATACTTTACTTATTTACTTTACAATCAAGTTTACTTTAAATTAACTTTGTCAAAATATACCATTTTCATTCGAATAAAACTATTAGTCTTTTTATAAATTATTATTAAAGATTAAATAGTTCCTTTTGTTAAACTAGCCAAAAGAAATTATCATTATTTGTTTTCTTATCCATTAAATCAGGAGTTAAAAACAGTATATAAAACACTCTTCATATTGAATATATCGATAAAATAATGTTTCAGAATTAAAATTACACATCCTCACAGTAAATTTCAAAACTCAAATTTAAAAATGAATCATCCCTGATACGATGCCATCAATATAGAATAGAGAAGTTACGCACAATAATTGACCCATGAATTTCTGAAAGAGTGGTAACGTGTTGTATTTTCAACTAAACAATTTGCAAGTTTTACAAAGATCAACAACCATAAAATGAGCTAATATGATCCCCCCAAAATTTGTCATGCAATTAGAAAACATTAACAACCCAAAATGGAAGGGGTTAAAAAGTCAAGCTATTTATCCCCAAGGAAGCAACAAAAAATTTTATTGCCTCCTGTCCATATATATTAGGCCCACCCTAACTGGAGTGCCGGTAGTTCACCGTGCAGTCAATATATCTGTGGCTGGCAGGCGATCAAGCCTCAATAATGCTGCACAATTTACAACTCTCATGCAATATGAGAAACCAAGACGGGGGCCGAAAGCAACAACTGATCCGACCAAAGAATCGATCAAAAATTACCGGCTCAAGGTGTTGAATAATTCGAAGAAAGCTGCAACAAATTGTCCAGTGTTCCGGGAGTGAATTTCCTAGCAAATAGGTAACATGGCTTCTGAATCCCATTCCACAAGCAAGGCCATCTTTGCACTTCTTTCTGTAGCAATAACATAATAATATGTCAAGTTGCTTAATGCATGCTAAATTAATCAGGATCATGAGAGCTCTTAGATAGCATACCTTCCCATCACTGGTGACGTGCACACTAACATCTATGGACTGCAAATATAGCGGAGTAATCATGAATATCTGTGAAGCTCAACTTGAAAACAAATTAAAAGGCAACGCTAAAAGTAAGGAAGATTTATTCATCCATTTCATTCCCACAAAGCAGAAAGGGAAGGCTCAAGAAGTAGCTCAAATGACATTAAAGTCCTACATAATGCAATTGGTGGCAGGAAGAACTACAACAGACACTGAGATCGGATACAAAAAATAAAATATGGTAACTTGACAGAGACTTGCAATACTCTTAGCCAAACTTCATAAATAATTAAAGATAATAATATACATAAACTTGCACAACATATATAGATATAGACAGAACTATTATAGAAAGGAGATTCTTCCACATTGTGTCTTCTTTTACTTTTCCCAAAAGACCAATGTTTCAATTTTACTACAAATAAATGAGAAGCATAAAATTGTCATCACAAATTAACCAGAGGCCCAGTAATTACACTCCCTGCTACTTTTAAGGAATCTTTTTTAAACTGTTTCAATTCAAAAGTTTACATTCAGTTTTTAGATTTCAAAAGGAGAGAACACTGTTGTATAAGATTAAATTTTCTCTTTACACCCACATCACAGGTGCCTCTTTTAGTATTAAAAATGCATAGAATTTGTTGTGTTAAGTTACAGTTATAGTAGTACTATACCGTAATATTCTTCAAAAGCTCGTCTGTAACATCCTGAGCCCTATATGATTTTGGATGCCATTTTCTCTCAGACCAATCAACATGAGTTACTGACCAGTTTGCAATTCCACCAGGATCGACAATCTAAGACAGAAACGTAAGCCAATTAGCTGACAGCTGAAAACTGTTAAAACATAACTTTATTACAATTGAAATTCTCACCTGGAAGAAGGTAGGTAAATAATGCTCATCGGCAATGCAATTTTTCCCTTCCAAACCAGGCTGCAATATCAAGAACATTATTAATTGAACAACTTAACCAGGTTTAAAAAATTATTAAATCCATACTTCGGCAGACATTTGATTAGAAATATATAATTTGCACAACTACTCTATGTTGCCTACAACAATAAGATGTTTCATTTCTAGTTTGGACAGCAGTGCATATCTAGGTTTTAACATTGTGAATATCACTAGAAGAGACACATGATACGGGTTTAAAAAAAAAATCAATTTTATTAAGTACTAAGATGTTTTGAAAGTTTTTCAAAAAAGCTTGAAAACTGCATATATTAAAAATAAATTTTCTTAAAAGTAGGAAGTGAATGTAAATAAATGGTGGGCATTCATAGTTTTTCAATATAGTGAATTTTCACTTTTTAATTACAGTTAAAAACCAAACACTGACTTTTTCCGCTGAATCCAAGTAGTCTTTATCTTTGAAGAAAAAGAAGCAGAAGAAAAAACTTTGCCTTTCAAGGGAAGGAATATTACAGTAGGTCTGAAGCTTTAATTTTATCAAGCAAATGTATGTGATGATACAAGACTCCAGCTACAACAAAGAATGCAAAATCAAAACAACGATTTTCACTGATGCCTTGCACACATAATCCTCCTAGAGAAATGCTAAGAACACATTTTTTATCATACTCCTTTCAACACACTCTTCTATTGGATTACGTCACATATTAAAGCACACTCTCAATCTCGATTAACGTGTAATCAACTCAATTAGTGTATAATCAACTTGATTAACGTGTAATCAAGTTTGAGTTTATATTTTAGTGTGTGATGTGGCCCAATAAAAGAGAGTGTACTAGAAGGAATGTGATAAAGAGTGTGTTCCTCGCATTCCTCATCCTCCTATAGCCATCCTTGTAAAAGTGTGGTACCACCCATGCTTTTCTTTTTGTAAGGGGAAAAAGGAATAAAGGTAGGAGCTTCCATTTGTACCTTGCATGAAGTTTTCACTACATATTTTGGAGAAAAATGATTAAATACATCATTATGAGAAGTAATTTAATGCAGAATACATATATTGCATAAGATATTATTTGAGTAATCATATGCAAAAAGCACATAATTAGTAATCCCAGCACCTTGAACCTAAAAATGAAATACTATAATTGCTTGGTTTGATGACTGAGCCAGTTTAAAGCAAACTTAACATGTTTAAATACAACACTCAAGATAATTAATAAAATATTAAAAAATGATAAAAAATAAAATTGCTTTAAATATTAATAGCAACAATATTTAAAAACTCCACCTGACAGTGAGCCCGAAATTTTGAGTAATACAGGTTGTCAGCCATAACCATAACAGCATGCTGCCGCTTCATAGAAAACCACTGCATAAAGAGTTTAACAATAAAGCAGAGACATCAAAATGAACGACATTTAAATGAGCTACACATTTTTTTGGTCTTTGACCAAGATATCCCCACAAACATTGCTATGAAACTAACCCCTCAAGCACTGTAGCGAATAGGAGGACATTTTAAAGGAAATGCTACACATCAATATTATATAAAAACAATCCTGTGCCTCCCATATGGGTGTGTGGTGATACTGAACCAAAGTTGCTGATTGGACTATAGAAAAGTAATAGGAGTAGGGGATTTCAGGCAAGAACCAAGAATTAATTTTGCTATCGAGAATTTATTCACCACTATATTTTTATGATAAAAGACTCAACTACTGCCATGTGTTGCAATTGATGCACTGGCAAAAGCCTATTGACGTAAATCATATCCAATTGGTATCCTGTGAAAAGGACAATTGCAAAATAAAGTAGCCTAAATACTATGTTCAAATTTCACATTTCTTGTATAATAATAAGCAAGTAAAAATTCTATTTAAAATATTGAATTCCCAGCAAGTAGCAACAACAAGATTTAAGAAAAAATATACCTGTGCACCCTTTCTAAAGTCCTTCATCTCAACTTCGGGTAACATGTGTTGTGAATACCTGCCATTGCCATGAGGACCAGGATCCTTAAAGCTAATAAGAAAAAGGAAAGGGCACATTAGTCAAGGACACCAAATTGATAACAGAAAGCAAATACCAGAAGAACAAACAACTCAATTAAAAAAGCACACAGGAATACACCATGCAAAGCATGACATACCAGTCCACAAAGCTGATATTTGTATACATCAGATAATCGAAAATATAGTCAAAATTATACAGTGGCACACAGCTGCAAAACCAATACAAAAAGATCAAAAAACAAAAAAAGAAAATGCTAACTACTCAGCAATAAGAACAGGATTAAACCTAATCTGATAGCCCATTTACCTCTCGGAAAGTAAAACAAATTGCTGGTTATTAGGATCTTGTAGGGCATTTGCCATTAGCCGTCTCTCTGCATCAACCATAGAAATTTTCCCCCACACCACCTGCAACAAGACATCTGATGATTATTAGAGCCGCTCACTATAAACAACAGATTATTGGAAACAACTGATAATTACACTTGCTACAGTATTGCTACAATTAGAACAAATAGTTGAACTTAAAAATCAAGGGTGGGCATGGTTTAGTTCAATTCAAAAAACCAACTTTGAATATGGTTTGCACCTAAGAACTGTAACTGCTTTATTTAAATAAAAAAAAAAACCAAACCAAAATAAACCAGTTATTCGGTTTGGTTAACTAAACCACTTTCAACACAAAACCCAGAATCGTAAAATGAATTAGCAAATTGCGAGCACTCAGCTTCGATTAGGAAGAGCAGGCAGAGGAAATCAAAGCGGCAATGGAGGCGCTAGCAGATCACACAATGGAAGCAACTTTGCTAGCATTGATGAGCGGTTTATCGCCATGGAGGTTGCGCAGGTGGAGGGTCTTGAGGTAGTAAGAGATAATCCTCAGTGAACTGGGCAATAAACTGTTCTTCATCCCCTTTCAACTCCCACCGCCAAGATCCTCCACCTGCACAGCAACCACAACACCGCCACAGTCCTCCACCTACACAAACGCGATGCCACTGCCAGTGGAGACAAACTTTGATGACATTCATGAACTAAACAAGCAGCATCGTTGCTCTGTCTAACAGAGTTTGAATTTGTATAGACACACTTCGCTTTTGCTCTCTCAAGTATCATCCATGGCAGACTTTTGATTTTGTATCAAAGTTCAGTTCACAGTTCTCTTTTGTAAACAGAGCTTTTAAATTTCTAAACTTTTGAACTGGTTTGGCTCAGTTTATTATAGTTAACCAAATTATATATGTTAAATAGTTAACCACACCTCTTTAATAAACAAAACCAAATTCATATATAAACCAATTTTAATGGATTGGATTCTTTTGGTGCGGTTTAGTGCAGTTTTGCGGTTCTGTTTAGTTTATGGATAATTTTTCCCACCACTATTAAAAATACATTCAGAAATTATTTTAAAAAAAACACCAACTAATGAAAACAGGATACATTGCTGAAGCATTCTCAATGCTCAAATAAAGTAAATTCACATGGGTCAAACCAGACTGAACCTGCAGACTTGTAAGGTTATATGAGACTTCTAAGGTTATGCGAGTGAAGTAAACAAATACACTATAATCCCAAATCTCATTTCCAGTTAACAAGAAGGAAAATGTGAAATTGGGTTTTTAAGTTATCAATGCAAATAGCAAAATATTGGCATCTCAGAAGGCCACGCTGATGTAAAGCCTACTACAACATTATATTTCCATTTTCCAGACACTTGTATTAAATAGTTACAGTATCAGATAATCTCTCAAGTCAATAATAACAATCTATTTTCCTAAATCAGAAAATCATAAGTTCAAAAGTGGTTTTGGCTTCATATATATTTGGGTCCTCTAAAGTGGGAGGTCTTTGATGATTACTTTAGCAAAAGGTGAAGAAAAGTCACATACATTTAATTTTATTTAAAGAGGATATAAATAAAATGAAAATTAAAGAGGAAAAACAAAAGTCAAATACATTTAAACAATGATTTTCATTAAAGAAAATACACTTAAACATATGAGATGATACAATTTACAGAATACAGATGATAGTAAACTGAACAATTACAAGACAGGTTATGCACCTGGTCACCGCGTATATCCCGATTAACAAAATAACGGCTCACATGAACTGGTTTAGTCTTAGATGCATGCACATAAACAGAGAATTTCCCTTCATGACCCTGCCAAAAAGGAGAAGAGCATTTTTTCCAGATAAATACACATTAAAAAATGAACATGATTCAGAAGTAAAGACAACCAACCAATGAAATCACTAATACTAACTATGCTGTTCATTCTACCATACATTTATCAAGAATTTATGTGTAAAACATATTTCACATCTTTTGTTGCATATTTACACAAATTGATATTTTAAGGCTCAAACACTAAACATGCACTCAAGGCTGTGACATCATTGTCGCAACTGTTTCCAAGAACACCGCTTATCTAACCCAGGGGAAAGGAACGTGAGTAATTTTGCAAGAAGATGCAACATCTACCACATTATCCATTGTTTTCATATGCAATGTTGTAGATTAATAAATTTCAAAATGGACCTCCAATTAAGTTAAATCATACAACTAATTCCTTTGGCCCTCATTCCCAAGAGCAAGAAAGACCACTAACAAATTTCATGCAAACCACTTGTTCAATACCAGCTAAGGGTGCAATAAACCACTACCCTTGTTTATCATTCCAATTCAGTTCTCAGCATCCTGACAAAAGGAATGAAATTTCCAAATTCACTCTAGTCCCAACAACGTGTTCTTAACCTAGCACTTTTAAAGCAAGAATCATCAAAGACAAAAAAAAAAAAAAGGAGTTACAATCTCAGGAATTCCTAGTGTCATTTGAGTGTACAACAAGCCATTTCTCTTATTGATCAAAGTCAAAATTATGCTAAATATCAACTAAACTATTAAACTGCCTATCTTCTCCAGGATTATAAGTTTTAGATGTACGAGTCATGACATATATTTTAAAAAGGATAATACATTAGTCTGTTTAGTAAGTGAGAAAGAAGAGCTTGCACATCCTAACCCTTATACAAGTTAGCCACCAATTCTTGTCCGAGCTCAACTTATTCATAAATTATGTTTTTATAAGAGATCACTGACAAAAATAAGATAGCACACAAACTGATACAATGCATCCAATAAATAACTAAATAATAATAATAACAGATAAAATAGACAGGTAACAAATCCTTACTTGGAAAAACTTATCCCACAGTTTTTCAAATGGTAGAGAACCAGGCGTCAAAAACATGAAGGCAACTTTTGGATTTTTTGAAAGAATTGGTGTGTTCAAAATATCCCTAATAACAACACGTGATGCAAGCTCATCATCTGTGTATTCCCTTGCAGGAACAGGTGGAAGCCAATCAGCAATAACCTTGCACCCTCTAGAAGAAAAGACGTAACAAGCTGAACTGCTTTTTGGCGGGTAGATATAAGCACATATTAGAAACACGCACACAAATAAAACCAAGACAATAATCCACATTGGTTTCTTCATGGGAGGACGGTGCCGAGACCCAGGCAAGATCTGCATATCACTCATGCCTAGACGGCAACCTTTTGCTGTCTTCATCTATGTAAATGCACCACAGTTTTCACCTCCAGCAAATCTCCTCTTCATCCATATTCAAAACCCCTCAAACACACGAGAAATCAAGATAAATAGCCTACAAGAAATCTTCAATGGATTGATGCAGAAGAATCTGAAACCAAACACATAAGGCAAATACATTAGCAAACAACTCAGCAATTCAAATCCACTCAGTTTTGTACACTGACATTCGCACCAAGATAGATATGCATGGCGCATGCTATATAAGAAGGGGAAGTAACCATAATGTTGAGTGTTGACAGCAATAACTCTGGATGCTATCAGAAACAAATTTTGACACATTGTTTAACCCCACATAATTTATAGTACAAAGAAAATAATTGGGTTGCAAATTCCAAAGTTCAAGTAATTGATGCAAATAAATAAATAAATAAATATCCATTAGACAATCCTAACTGACTAGCCATTCAAGGTCAAGGAGTGAGGAGGAGGCACTGAACTGTAAGGTTAGATGTAAAATCAGATGCAATAGTCCAAAACCTATAATAATATGAAAAGAGATACTTCATTAACATTTAAAAAAGAAAAAATATATACATATATAACCCACACACTCCAATATGAGCCCTTGAGTCCCAGTTCCTAGATCATAAGCACGGGTAAAGTAAGAAGATAAACTTAACTAGATGAATCACCAACCACATAACGAACCCCATATCCACCAAGCCTTTCTAGTTTAACCAAATACGACAACATTTTAAGAATCAGAAAAAGGAATGATCCTGAGATAAAAACATAAAAATAGTAAAATAGACGAAACATGAAAAAAATAATAATAATAATAATAAAGCATTTATTAATATTCCGTCTTATCAATACAACACGACCAATCAATCCAACGTTTTGGAGTAGCCCAACAGCTAAGACAACCTCAATAATACAATTTTTTCTTTTTTTATAACGACAGAAAGCAAAATTCGATACTTGAGTATCTACCCAGACTAAATATCCAAGCCACCAAAATAACCTTTTTGGTTACCGAGAAAAAGAGTAAAACAGAGATTGAAATAACTTGGAAAACAGTAAAACAATCTCACCTAATTTTATTCAAAAATCATTCCTTTCTCATGAAAGGTTGAGGTGAGGAAGATCAAAGATTTATCAACGTAAATCTGGAGCTTGAATTGAAAGATCTCTCTCTCACAAGAGAATAGAATGGGCGTTGAAAGATCTAGGGCAAAGCATGCACAATCACACTCACAAAAACAAACACGAACACAAGGGTATCAAAGAAAGAGAGAGAGAGAGAGAGATGAGTGTGTTGTGTTGTGTTGTGTTGTGTTGTGCTGTGCTGTGCTGTGCTGTGCTGTGTTGTGTGGGAGTGTCTCTTCTGCTATTTGGTTTTGTGAATTCGTGATTGACTCCTTTGAAGATGAATCGTTTTCTGTGCTGTGTTTTGCTTTCTATCTCTTTCTCTCTCTCCTCCGTTTTACTTTCTCTCTCTAAAATGGAAGAAGGAACCCGCAGTCACAGTCGCAGTCGCAGAAAGTAACAGTCGTTTTGGCTTCGGCTTTGCCTCTCTCTCCCTCCGTGCCAGCCTAAATACTTTGCACCCGGCGATTGGTCAATGCAATTTTTTATTCTAATTTATAATTTAATTAATATCATAATAATTATAATTTAGAAATTTAATAAAAAGTGTTCTGATATAAAAGAAGTGTTTTGCAATATTCAAAAATCATATATGAAATTATACTGGAATTGATTTTTTTTCTTTTTATATAATTAAATATTTTTGTAATTAAAAAATCTTCTTAATAATTATTTATTTTAAAATTTGAGTGTTTTTTCATTAAAAAATATTATTTTATAAAAAATACAAATAAACACATTCAATAATAATTAGAGGAAGCTCAATAGGAGCGCTTGTTGTTTCATTATTTGTTATTCCAATTGAGGGCATCGTCTAATGGAGTGAGTGCACTACAATTACAGACACTCTTGCATAAATTAAATATCTTTAAGTAAGGTATATTAAGTCAATTATATAATTAATCATAATAAATTATAATAATTAATTATTTGTTAATTATAATAATTAATAATATAATTAATTTAACACATTTAACTTAAATACTTTAGATTTATATAAAAAAAATTTCCGCAAGTCATCACCCAACTTTGGGTTGACCCAACGTAACTGGTGGTCCTCGATCAATGATAATCCTCTCTCTCTCTCTTTTGTTTTTTCTTCCTTTTCAATTTCCCTCTTTATTTTGTTGATAAAAATTTTTAGCATTTTTATCATGACAATGTTTGACACGTATGCACCGTTTGGAGATGGTACGATGTTTTGTTGCTTTATTTGTGTATTCGTTAAAAAACACGAAGTTGTGGTGTTAAACTAAATGAAATCTCAGGAATAAGAAAAATTTAAGGGATAAACAAATAAACTACAAATAGAAGTTGAGAGTTTGATTCACAACCTTGATCATGAGCCAAAATGTAATTACAAGCATGATCATAATTTAAAGGTAACTTTTTTGTAACATTCTCATTAATTACCTAAGTTTGAAGAAAGATGGGTTAATTAACAATAATATGCATATATATAAATAGAGAGTGTATTTGGTGAGATGAGTTCTTATTATAAGAGGTGAGAGAAGTAAATCTTGATCATTAAATCTTACATGAATGACTAAGATTAGAACTTTTGCATGTGATTTTTTTAAGTGATTATATGATATTTAAGTAACTTTTAATCTTGACTATCTATATATAATTATATAGTCAAAATTTACTCTTCTCACACTCTCATAATAAAAACTTATCTTACTAGATATGTCATATATATATATATATATATATATATATATATATATATATATATATATATATATAATATCGATGAGATAAATATTTGTTGTAAGAGATGAGAGAAATGAATCTTGACCATTAAATTTTACATGAATGATCAAGATTATAACATAAATGCATATGATTTTTTTAAATAATCACATAACCTTTAAGTAACTTTAAATCTTAATTATCCATGTATAGTTATATGATCAAGATTTACTCCTCTCATCCCCTCATAATAAAAACTTATCTCATTAGATATATTTCATGCAATATATATATTGCATGGCAAAAGCTCAATAAAAACAAAACTAATCAGGAACAACCCTATCAAGTGTCATACCACTAGCATTATTCACAAGAATGACAAAAATATAAAGGGGAGAAATAGTGAAATATTGCACTCCAAAAGGAAAAGAATGAGCATGCCTAGCCTAAGCATCTACACATCAGTTAGATTCCCTGTAACCATGCTGAATTTGAACTTCCCAATCATGTTGGAGAATGGCTTTAATATGAGTAACTAAAGAAACACAAGGGTGCCAAGAATTAGAGGGGGGTAAAAGGAATTCCAACAGCAACCTTGGAATATGTTTCAATAACAAACTTTGCAAGATTTAGAGATTGCATACAAGATACCCTATAACTCTGCCATGGTGATAGAGCAAGATCCAAGATTTGCCATGAAACTAGCTAAAACACCTCCATATTCATTTCTCATCACACCACCATAAGAACCATCGATTCTGGTATTTAAAATTGACCCATCTATGCTAATCTTGGTCCAGCCACTAAGTGGTGGAGACCAAGCAATACTACGGGTAACATAAATAACTGGGCTAAAATGAACTCTTTGCTGAATGGAGAAAGCATGGTGGTAATTCGTCACCAAACTTGTAATAGCCATCCTGAGACTAGATGTGGAAGCATTGGTGCCCTCGAAGACAATTTTATTACGATGGTATGAAAAGGAAGAGCACGCGGTAACAAAGAAGAGAGTCCATTCATGGCTCCTGTCCCGCCTCAAATTCTTGTGAATGTTCATAACTAACCAATCAATAAGTGTAGAACTAAAAAAAAACATGATTATGAGACGGATGTATTAGGTCACTCCAATTTGTTGAGGTTGTACCATAGTCTCTTAAGACATGCAGAGTAGTTTTAATACCATTTCCACATATATTACAGGTAACATCCATAGTTACATGGTGTCTAAATCTCATCAAGTTTATGAGAAGAGCATATTTAGCAACTAGCCACATGAAAGTTCAAAGTAGTTGGGGGGTCTGTAACTTCCAACATCCTTGAATAGACTCCTCTTTATCCTAAAATGACCATTATAGCACACTAATTAGGCTGTCTTCATTGAAAATGTTCATATTGCGAAGGCAGCCAAGCAACTACATCAACATGATCATTATCCATAGGAGGGGATAAGGAAGTAAAGATCTCCAAGAAATCATATGGTAAGTGATCAGATAGCTTTGGCCAATCCCAAACCCTAGAAACACTGCAGAAATCTTTAACCTTAGCATTTATGTCAAAATTATCTAGGGGTATAGAAGCAAAGCTCAAAAGAGAATGAATTCCATGCACCCAATTATCCTTCCAAAAATTTGTAGTGGTGCCATCTTGGTACCTCCAAACAATATTATTATGAAAAAAAACCTAATTCTTGGCAATACCTTGCCAAGCTTTGGAAGAATTAGATTCTTTAGTGATAGTAGGAATGAGCTCATCATCACACTTATATTTAGATCATAACACTTCAACCCAAAAAGCATTTGTTTGTTGAATGAGCCCCTAATAGCACTTCATCATATAAGCATTGTTTAAATCTCTAGAGGACCTAAAACCAAGCGCCTCATTTTCCTTTAGCTTAAACAATTCAGACCAATTAATAAGGTGCACCTTCTTCTTCGTTTATGAGGAACCCTATATGAAATCTCTACAAGCCTTATCTACTTGATCGCTCACACTTCTAGGAAGGATAGTTGTTGGCAACGTATAACTTGAAATAGTAGCAATGACTGACTGAACAAGGGTGACTCTGCCCACCAATGAAAGGGAAATCACTTTCCAACCATTTAATATGTTATTAATACGATCCACAATATATTTATAAATATTCTTATTCACCTTCTTGTGTAACAGAAGGACCCCCAAGTATCTATCCATATCCGTAGTAAGTTGAAACCTAAAAGCTGAACTAATTTCTTTTCTTCTTAATCTATTCACATTTTTTAAAAAGCAAATGTAAGATTTGGATATGATAACTTTTTGTCTTGTACTCTCACAAAACATATGAAGGATACCTTTTATGACAGAAACTTGCTCCACATTTGCTTGAGCAAAAAGGACCAAATCATCGGCAAAGTAAATATGGGAATATGGTGGACCATATTTTGCCAACTTGACAAGCTCCCAAATGTTATGTTGCACCGCCAATGAGACCAACAGTGAAAGCCATTTAAGGCAAAGAACAAATATATAAGAAGAAATAGGGTCTACCTAATGGATGCCTCTAGAAGAAAAGAAGATTTTTGAAGGTTCTCTATTCGAAAGAATGCTCATGTGAGGGGATGAAATACACTAGATGATGTTGATCTACATATTCGAGATTCCAATGTCTATCAAAGTATTACAAATAAAATCTCATTTCAAATGGTCAAAAGCCTTCTCAAGGTCTATCTTAGTTGTCATAGTGCCTTTAGGACCCATTTTTCTTTTCATGGAATGAATAACTTCTTAGGATATGATGATATTATTTATTCTTTGCATTCTCGGAACAAAACTGCATTACGTGGGGGCAACAAGTTTTTCCATCACAACTTTCAAACTAGATGCTATGATCTTAGTTATCAAGTTGTAACTAACGTTGCAAAGCCCAATTGGCCAAAAGTGAGTAATATCCTTATGATGGTCTTTCTTTGGAATAAAAGAAATGAAGGTGACATTTGAATATTTAACAGACCGGGGATCACAAAAAACCTTTTGAACCCACTTTATGATCGAGCTATTAACCAGATCCCAATTCTTATGATATAAGACAATATGTATTCCATTGGGACTAGGAACTTTCAGACCCCCATTAGAAAACATATCTTTTCTTAGTTCATATGTTGAAATTGATATACTAAGGTCCGTAACTTCCTCATTATTTAATCTAGGAAAAAAACCATGTATAATAAAAATTGGAGATTGTCCCTCATTAATATAATGATGTTGAAAGAAATCTCGAGCAAGTTGTTTAAGATGCTTAGGATTAGAATACCATTCCCCATTATGATCTCTCAAGTCTTAAATATTGTTGCGTCTCTTACGGCCAAATGCTAGACCATGAAAATATTTAGAATTTTTGTATCAGGGTTAAATCCATTTGCAACTAGAATTTTGCTACCAGTAAATTTCTTCTTGAATAAGAAGACCTTCATATTATCTCCAAAGTATTTTTGAAGGTTTTCAAGGAAAGTATACCTTGAATAGAGAGATGCCTAGAGATTCCTTCAAGTCTACTAAGAATACGTCTTTTTTTCCTAAAGATAGTACTATACACCTCACGATTCCAAAGTTAGACATTTTTAATGAATTGATGAATATTTGAAAGTATGTCAAGGAATTCATTTCAACTACTGTGGACAAGTTTGTGGAAACCATCAAGCAAAAGCCAACTTGCCAAAAGTCTGAAAGGCTTCTAAGGATGTTGCATGTAACATCCCAATATTTATTATTTAGATATATCGTCATATAAAAGAATACCATGCCACTTCTAACATCTAACCACTAACCTATATCATACATACATAATGAGTAAATATGGAGAGCCACAATAACAAAAGTTATATATATACATTACTACCTCCAAGGCACATTGTAATACATAAATTTTTACAACAACAAAAACTAGCATATTATACAAGCTTTTTCATCAAAAAGAAATATAACTACACTAATATTCGTTCATCTTCTCCTTTCCTTTTGAGGAACTAGCACTTGGATTTATATAGCAACACAATCGGGGTGAGAAAACATATCTCAATAGAAGTATTCCAATACCAGTATATATAAACATATACCATCAAGTAATATACTCAATTATCAAATAAACACTTTAATCACAGAAGCAAACAACATCTCCATCTTAGAGATACGCAATTGCCCATACAATTGCAATACATGAATATGTCATGATAGCAACCGTCCATACAATCGCCATGCTATGCCAATTTATGCCTAATGTTTATGCCTATGCGATAACCTAAATATGAAATGCATAGTGTATGATACCATTTATAAGAACCTAATTCCATGGTAATGTCATGAGATGCATGAGTCTTGAGCAAAACAAAGGAACTCAATTCCATAAGCTTTGAACAAGCACTGGAAACTCAGCTCCAACAGTCTTCAATCCGGGTAGTGAGGGAATTGCACCATCCTCATCAACGCGGTCTTCAACAATGATCATTATGATAAGAAGGATTGGTTACCTACTCATTCAAAATCACATTAGATCATCCACAATAAGGACTCACCCTCATCAACATAGTTAAGGAACAACAATAATACCAATTACTATAATAACTAGTATGTCAATTGATTTACATTTCTAACTACAAACATGAAATACAAGGATGTTAAATACTATAATAATTAACATACCAATTGATTTACTTTTACCACACAACTACTTCATTAAAATACTCTTATTAGAGTTTCAATACTCAAAAAGAAGTATAAACAAAGAAACTACACCGTAGGAAGACTCTATGGCATCAAATACAGCTTAAAGTTGCTCCCAAACAACCACGTCGTGGCATCCCCTGTTCCACGTTGCAGCTGGGCTTAAGTACTGGCAGGAAAATACTTCCAACGTCGCAACATCATTGTGCAATACCACGGCGCGCACCCCTATTCTTCAACACGTCGTGGCACTCAAGGTACCATGTCGCTGCAGCCATCTCTCTGATACTAAAATCTGGGTGTGCATCACACCAATGTCGCGACATGCTACACGTTACGCCATAGCGCCCACTGCGGAACTCAGCATCTACAAAATTTTGCAGATACGGGTACTGTTCCATTGGAACTAAACCTTTTTTCAATCACTCAAAACTCAATTTCAAGTGATTTTCAACCTCTAACAAGGTCCAACTACACATAACAACACTTAATTCACTTCAATTTCACTCAAAATCAAAGATCATGAAAAATCGCCTACCTAAAACCTAAAACCCCAACTTTGATCTAAAAGGGAATTAAAGGCTTTCAAAGGCTAGAAGTTCATTCCCACACACCCAATAATTCAAAAACAAGTCATCCTCGAATTATCCAACAAGTTTCAAACCAAAAACACCAAAATCACACTATAAAATCATGATTCACATCAAGTACTCTTAAGACCTACTGAAGAAAATGGAAAGATAGTATGAAAATCAAGGTTCCCCTACCTCAATTCTCAGAAATGAAGTCGGTTAATCATTCCTCTACAAAGCTAAGCTCTCTTCCTTGCTTAGTTGTTGATCCTTCTACCTTATCACTTTGATCTCCCTTCTCTTTTGCTTTTCCTGTGGTAGCCATGAGAGAGAATAGTGATAATGAGAGTAACCTCTCATTTTGGCCTTAAATAGGCCAAAAACAGACACAAGGGTTGTGCCCCCGAACAGTTAAGAACGCTAAGTTAATACCAAATTAAGTTTCCTAACTTTCAACAAATTTAAAATAAATCCTAAGATTCATTAAAAATATCGTTACACCATTTTCACATTTTTTTTCATATCTGCTGGAGGTCAATCTAGTACTAAAATACACAATCAGTATGCTTAAAAATGTCAAACTAACTACTATAAATCTCAAACTTTAACCACAATTTCTTCTACATATTTGTGACCTAGAAACAAGTTCTCCACACTTATTTCCATAAATTAAGCAGTCTAAGTCAAAATCAGGGCTGAAAACAGCTACATTTCACACATAGAGTTACAGTAAAGTGACTAAATATGCTTAGATGGTCACAAAACTTAACAAGCATAAGAAACTAGTGTTAGGCTACTTCTGTAACAATATATAAGTCTATCATGCTATCACGGGTGCTACATTTCTCCTATCTTTTTTAAAATTTTATCTCCAAAATTTGGTTTACCTACGGTAAGAAGTTCCAAATAGCTCACACACAACAATAGGTACAACCAAACCTTAAGAAAACAAAATTTCACAACATGCACAACCATGTACTCACCTTTTCTTGAACTATAGGCTGGTAAAGCCTTCATATTTTGTATGTTAAAGACTCTCCCCGGTTTATCCTCTGACTTTGCCTCCTTTCTTGGAGGACAATTCCTTGCAAAATGGCCCAGCTGGCCACACTTATAACATGTTACCTGCTCATCTGCACAAGCTTTACTTCTGTGGTGCCTACCACATTTAGCACACAACTGCCCACGATTATCCCTCTGATCTTGTCTCCCTTTGTCTTTTTTAGCTTGATGTTGCAGAACACTTCCCTCTGATATGTTTTCTGAACTTTCTCTTGTAGGATTATTGTGATCGATGCTCATGCTGTAGTCTAAAACTCAGGGGTTCAACAATCCTACATTTGTTAACCAAGGATAAGTAATCCTTAATCTCAAAAGGTTTCAGCAACCTTCTCATGCTCTCTCTCAGCCTAGTTTCAAACTTCACATACTTCCATTTATCATTAGGATTATACCGGAGCGAAGAAAAAAATTAGGACAACTCCTCAAATTTCACCAAATACTATCCAACCGTCATGTTTCCTTGCTGCAGCTGTAGAAATTCCACCTCTCTTTCTTTTTGCACGATTTGTGAAAAGTATTTCTCCAAAAAGACAACCTTGAATACTTCCCAAGAAACTTGGATCTCATCCATCTCCATAAATCTTTTCGCATTATTCCACTAGTGCTCAGCTTTCCTTTTCAGCATATATGCTGCAAAAGACATCTTCTGCTCTTCTGAACATCTCATAGCTGTGAAAATCTTCTCTAACTCAGTTATCCATTCCTCAGCCCTTTCCTGGTCATAATCTCCTCTGAACGATGGTGGACTCGCCTTTCGAAACTCAAAAAGGTTATGAAAATCCTAGTTCCTCTCCTCTTGTACCTCACGCCTAGGTGGTGGTACCGGTGGTGGTGTAGGCTGTGTTTGATTGGCCTCTAGCCTCTCAAGCACCCTAGCAGTTGTAGCTGCCTGCTCCCTCATTGCTATGGCATTCGTAGTCATCTGCTCACGCATCGCTTCGGTCATTGCCATCACGGCCTTGGCCATCCCCGAACCTTCATTCTCAAGGTTCTAGTTCCTGCTTCCACGCGGTCGTCCCCTTGCTGTCGATCACCCTCATGCTGCCATAGTTTCTTGTAAACACAGAACAATCCATATTTAGTTAGTTAGGC
Source organism: Ormosia semicastrata (assembly GCA_029884595.1). Taxonomy (NCBI): domain Eukaryota; kingdom Viridiplantae; phylum Streptophyta; class Magnoliopsida; order Fabales; family Fabaceae; genus Ormosia; species Ormosia semicastrata. Next base: position 7,418,013 of record JAQQTO010000030.1, read on the forward strand.
TCAATATCATGTAACTGTGCAGCAGTAGCTAAAACAAACACCTCAAAGACAAAACATGCAATTCCACTCAAACAATCACATGTAAGAGACAAGAAATGTATAACCAACACGAAACATGCCTAAGTATAGCCAGTCCATACCCCAGCTCAACAGGATGAACTGCTCTGATACTAAAATGTAACATCCCAATATTTACTATTTAGATATATCGTCATATAAAAGAATAGTTCATATTGACCATGCCACTTCTAACATGCAACCACTAACCTATATTATTTATACATAATGAGTAAATATTGAGAGCCACGATAACAAAACTTATATATATACATCACTGCCTCCAAGGCATATTGTAATACATAAACTTTTACAACAACAAAAACTAGCATATTATACAAGCTTTTTCATCAAAAATAAATATAACTACACTAATCTTCGTTCATTTTCTTCTTCTTTTTTGAGGAACTAGTACCTGGACTTACATGATAACACAATCGGGATGAGAAAACATATCTCAGTAGAAGTATTCCAATACCAGTATATATAAATATATACCATCAGGTAATATACTCAATTATCAAATAAACACTTCAATCACAGAAGCAAACAACATCTTCATCTCAGAGACACGTAATTGCCCATACAATTGCAATGCATGAATATGTCATGATAGCAACTGACTATACAATCGCCATACTATGTCAATTTATGTCTAATGTTTATGCCTATGCAATAATCTAAATATGAAATGCATAATATATGATACCGTTTACAAGAACCCAGTTCCATGGTAATATCATGAGATGCATGAGCCTTGAGCAAAACGAAGGAACCCGGTTCCATAAGCTTTGAACAAGCACTGGAAACCCAATTTCAACAGTCTTCAATCCGGGTAGTGAGGGAATTGCACCATCCTCATCAATGCGGTCTTCAACAATGATCATTATGATAGGAATGATTGGTTATTTACTCATTCAAAATCACATTAGATCATCCACAATGAGGACTCAACCTTATCAACATAGTTAAGGAACAATAATAACGTCAATTACTACAATAACTAGCATGTCAATTGATTTACGTTTCTAACTACAGACATGAAATATAAGGATGTTAAATACCACAATAATTAACATGCAATTGATTTACTTTCACCACACAATCACTTCATTAAAATACTTCTATTAGAGTTTCAATACTAAAAAAAAGTATAAACAAAGAAACTACACTGTAGGAAGACTTCATGGCATCAAACACAACTTAAAGTTACTCTTAGACAACCACATTGCGGCATCCCCTGTTCCACGTCACGGCGCCAAAACCTCGGGTTTTAGTACTGGCATGAAAATGCTTCCAACATCGCGACATCATTGTGCAACGCCGCGGTACCCAGCTCTCTGATACCAAAATCTGGATGTGCATCACACCAATGTCGCGACGTGCTACACGTTAAGCCGCGACGCCCACTACAGAACTCAGCATCTGTAAAATTCTGCAAATACAAGTATTGTTCCATTGGAACTAAACCATCTTCCAATCACTCAAACTCGATTTCAAGTGATTTCCAACCTCTAACAAGGTCTAACTATACATAACAACACTTAATCCACTTCAATTTTACTCAAAATCAAATATCATGAAAAATTCTCTACCTAAAACCTAAAACCCCAACTTTGATCTCAAAGGGAATTAAAGGCTTTCAAAGGCTGGAAGTTCCATTTCCACACACCCAACAATTCAGAAACAAGTCATCCTCGAATTATCTAACAAGTTTCAAACCAAAAACACCAAAATCACATTATAAAACCATGATTCACATCAAGTACTCTTAAGACCAACTGAAGAAAGTGGAAAGATAGTATGAAAATGGAAAGATAGTATGAAAACTAAGGTTCCCCCTACCTCAATTCCCAGAAATGAAGTCGGTTAATCGTTCCTCTGCAAAACTAAGCTCTCTTCCTTGCTTAGTTGTTGATCATTCTCCTTTAGCACTTTGATCTCCCTTCTCCTTTGCTTTTCCTGTGGCAGCCGTGAGAGAGAGTTGTGAGAATGAGAGTAACCTCTCATTTTGGCCTTAAATAGGCCAAAAACAGACACAAGGGCTGTGCCCTCCTATTTTGGTCACTTAAGTGACCAAAATTCACCTAAACAGTTAAGAATGCTTAGTTAACACCAAACTAAGTTTCTCAACTTCTAACAAATTTTAAATAAATCTTAAGATTTGTTAAAAATCTCGTTACACCATTTTCACATTTTTTTCATATCTGCTGTGGGTCACTCTGGCACTAAAACACACAACTAGTATACTTAAAAGTGTCAAACTAACTCCGATAAATCTCAAACTTTAACCACAACTTCTTCCATATATTTGTGACCTAGAAACAAGTTCTCCACACTTATTTTCACAAACTAAGCAGTCTAAGTCAAAACTGAGGCTGAAAACAATTATATTTCACATATAGAGTTACAGTAAAGTAACTAAACATGCTCAGATGGTCACAAACTTCACAGACATAATAAACTAGTGTTATGCTACTTCTGTAATCATATACAAGTCTATCATACTATCATGAGTGTTACATTGCATGGCATCAAAAACCTCTATTTTGAGCAACAAAGGGATATGACCAAATTTTAGCCTTAGAGGGTGATAGACACAGGCTTCATTTAGGCGAATATTCCAATCCATATTGGCCACGAAATGGTCCAAACGTTTCTTAATATTCCCACGCTGCTAAGTGAAATTCTACCCCATAAAGCCAAGATCAAACAATCCACAACAAAGCATACAATCTTGAAAATGATTAGCATCACCAAGTTTAATATTATTGCAATAAGTATCCAAATGAGAGGTCATAGCATTGAAGTCGTTACCAACACACCAATTACTTGAAATATCCTGACCAATGTAACATAAACCTGCCCACAGATCGCGCCTAGGACCAATTTGAGGACTGCCATAAACTATAGTGAAAAACCACGGTGATTCCCCATTCTTGGCCACCTGCATATGAATGATCTGTCGATTATTTTCATACTTTAAATGCCTTATGATTGATTTAATTGGACTCCATATGTGCTCAATTGTTGACATTTAGCTAAGTTTCTGATTTAGAGTTGTCTTTGGATGTTTATTGTGAAACTATGCTAAATGTGGTTATAAACACTCATAAATGAATTATACTTTTCAGAATATCTTTGAGTGTTTGCATCCATTAGCATCAAACCAAACTTGATGACCATTTGAGGAGAGAGATGAATACATAAGAAGATCAATTTTACCCTCAGAAGCAAAGGAAGAAGGGCATTTATGAAGAATCAAGGTCGCATTTGAAGAAAGTGAGTGACACGGCCCGTGTGATATGACACGGGGTGGGTCGTGTACTCCTCTGACTATTTCAAAATGGGTCAAATCCTATTTTTGGACAACACGGGCCATGTCATATAACACGGGCAGTGTCAAATGACACGGGTTGGGACGTGTTCTTCTCTGACTTTGAGATTAGTTAGAATTTTGTCACCAGATTCAGACACGAGTTAGGCCGTGTCAAATGACACGGCCCGTGTCGTCGCACCAGAAAGTTAAATTCATATTTTAATGCTAAATTAGGTATCCAAACTTATAAATAGGATTGCTTAAAGCCCCTAAAGGAAGTCTGGACAGAGAGAGCCGTCAAGGGAACTGAGGGAAACACAAAGACCAAGGGAAAAGGAGATTAGATCAAAGATTAGAGTCTCGAGTTCGAGCAATCGGAGATTGATCATCCCCAACTTTTGGAAACTAGTTTGATCTTTAGTTTTCTTTTGCACTTTCGTTCTGAACTATGTTTTTCTTCTATTTTTCTTGTGATTTTGAATTTGCCATGTGTGGCTAAACTTCTTGATTGGTTAAGGGAAGATGAAACTCTAGTTTTGATTATGTGAATCCTGCATACCTCTTTATATCAATACAATTATGTTTTTATTCATATGTTTATATTCTTAAATCAATATAAAGGTTTTTATATTCTTGCCAAACTTCGAGAGTGGTAAAACTAGGATTGCTATGCGCGGTTGCAGTAGTATGACTAGTGAGACATATGATCTAAGCAATTTAATCCTGGTGTGTGATTAGACCTTAGTGTGATTGGTTTTCTATTTCTTAATGCAATCATTAGATATGTGTAAGAGCAGTTGCTTTACAAATAACTAATGGTTAGGGTTTGATTTGAGCGGTTGTTGAATTAGGCGAAACTTAAGGAAAATAAGAGATTTATCTCACAATTACATAAGAACATAATTGATCATGTTGGTATAAAGGGTATGTAAGTTAACATAATCATATAAATCTAGTGGTGGATTTCATCTCTTAACCAATATCTTTAAATTGGTAATTCAATTTGTGTTTACTATTTTGGTTTAAGTTTAATTTCTTTTGTTAGTTTTAATTAACAAAACCCCCCTTTTAATTTTACTGTTTATTTTTCATCGGAGTTTAATTTAGGAATTAGATTGATAGTGGTAATTGAATTAGTTCTCTGTGGATCGATCATTGCTTACTACAACTGGTTGCAATGTTTTTATATTTTTTGTGGAACTTGGCAACTGTTTTCAATATTAATTTTTAATCACATTCCACACCACACCAATGAACCATTTAATGGTGAGCATAGAGCACTTGAATGTTCCAAAAGGATTTCATTCACATGCACCAAATCCGCCCAGAGTAGCCAATCATGTCTTGGATAAAGATACTGTCAAGACCCATATTGTTTATTAATCTATTGGCCTTTTGACCACTAATATGTGTTTCCACCAGGACAAGAAAATGAGTGTTATATCTAACAACTAAGTTCCTGATAAGAAAGGAAAAATCTTTGCCACTAATACCACGACAATTTCATACAACACAATTCATAGAAAACCAAAATAGAGATGGGGCTTAATTGGGTTGTGAGGCAACCTTTTCCACCAACATGGTAGATTCATCCTGACTAAAAGGTTTGGAGTCATGAAGACTTGAAAAAGGAGACTCAAAATTCGTAGAACCCTATTTTCCTTCATTAGGTGGTTTCGGAGGAAGGTTTGCAGAAGATTAAACTTAAATTTATTTGTTTAAAAACTCCAAGTCTAGTTTAGATGGCCCAAAACCTTAAAAGCCCAAACTTAGGTCATTAAAGACCCCTTCATGGTATTTATTCTCAATTTGTTGTTGCATTTATCTAAATAATTCCCAAGATTACTTATTAGTATGAGTCGCATGAGTAGGCTTGCTACTAGAAGGTTCTAGCCTCATTTCTTTTCTCTCCGCTTAGATGGTCTAGGCCAAATGGCTCTGTTGGCCTTTAGTCTTGTTTGGCTTCTTGAATTTAATCATGTTGGATGGCCCAAGAGATGGTGACTATTTTTGTTACTTCTTGGCTAAAGAGTATGACTCCTTAAGTTTCAGCTTAACACCAAAATTTCCACGTGGGGGAATTTTCTCCTTCAATGCCTCTTCACATGGGGAGATTTTATCCTTCATACTGACCCCAATAGAATCTTCAACTTCCTTATTTTTAGTAGTAAGAATTTCAAAACATGACCCATTCACAGAAAGTTTCTCCTTATATTCCTTTTCTCCTCCTTGAGTATATATCTCCTATCATTAGGGGACCTCTTTTTCTATTGTTTTTTCACTAACATCCAAGGCCTAAAATGTGACTCTTTATCATTTTCTACCTAATTGATAGCATCTATCATTAAGATAATTATCCCTACCTTAACATCTACATTCATTCCACCTAAATCAACGTTGGGTGTACAATTATTGGTCCTATGATTTTCTCCCACATTAACTACTCCATCATTAGCGGTTATTGACTCCACTTTGCTCCCTCCTCCAGTGGTAACTGGAGTGGTTTCCACATGTGAAAGGAAGTCCATGTAGTTTTCTTGCCTATGACCATATTTGCCAGACTTAAACCATATCAAGTGGAGGCCTTTGTACTCCACATGGAAATCCTGTCCTAAAACTTGAACTGTAGGCACTAGCTTCCTCTAGAGATATAACTCAACACATATTCTAGCAAAGTGGCTTCTTGAATGGATATATGTATGTTGATCAATTTTCAACATGGTATCTAACTTGGAACCCACTCTCATAAAAAAAATATATTATAGAGTTCTATTATCATACCTAAGCTACTATTTTCCTCACTTCTTTATCCTTTGGCTTGAAGAAAGGCTGCCATTGTTGAACCAAAAAGTAGTGGTCAACCACTAACCAAGGACTCTTAAATAAGGCATGCTTGTAATCATATTCATTAGCAAAATGAACTAAAAAGAAATCCTCATTTAGGTCCACCACCTTTACCTCACCTTTCTTCGACCACAAATTTTGTAGTTTGAATTTCATGGCTTTTATTCCAACTTTTTCCCTAAAAGCTTAACGATCAATGAAAACTTCTAGGGTTTGTGGTGTGGTGTGTAATGTGATTAAAAATAAATATCAAAAACAGTTGTCAAGTTTCACAAAAAATATAAAAACCTTGCAACCAGTTGTAGTGAGTAAGGGTCGATCCACAGAGAACTAATTCAATTAACATTATCAATTTAATTCCTAAATTAAACTCTGATGAAAAATAAATAGTAAAATTAAAAAGGGGGGTTTTGTTAATTAAATCTAACAAAAGAAATTAAACTTAAACCAAAGCAGTAAACACAAATTGAATTATCAAGTTAAAGATATTGGTTAAGAGATGGAATCCACCACTAGATTTATATGATTACGCCAACTTACATACCCTTTATACCAATATGATCAATTATGTTCTTATGTGATTGTGAGATAAATCCTGTGTCCTCCTTAAGTTTCGTTTGATTCAGCAACCGCTCAAATCAAACCATAACTATTAGTTATTTGTAAAGCAACTGCTCTTACACCAACCTAATGATTGAATTAAGAATTAGAAAACCAATCACACTAAGGTCTAATCACACACGGGGATTAAATTACTTAGATCATATGTCTCACTAGTCATACCACCACAACCGCGCATAGCAATCTTAGTTTTACCACTCTCGAAATTTGGCAAGAATATAAAAACCTTTATATTGATTTAAGAACAGAAACATATGAATAAAAACATAATTGTATTGATATAAAGAAGTATGCAAGATTCACATAATCAAAACTAGAGTTTCATCTTCCCTTAACCAATCAAGGAGTTTAGCCACACATGGCAAATTCAAAATCACAAGAAAAATAGAAGAAAAACATAGCTCAGAACGAAAGTGCAAAAGAAAACTAAAGATCAAACTAGTTTCCAAAGGTTGGGGATGATCGATCTCCGATTGCTCAAACCCGAGACTCCAATCTTTGATCCAATTTGTCTCTCTCTTGTTCTTTGAATCCTCTTCAGCCCCTTGGCTGCTCCCAGCCCAGACCTCCTTTAAGGGCTCTAAGCAACCCTATTTATAGGTTTTGAAACCTAATTTAGCATTAAAACTCAAATTTAAATTTCTGATGCGACGAAACGGGCCGTGTCATATGACACGGCCCAGCCCCGTACTTTTTACGTCGACCCATTAATTCCATGTATTTCACAAGTCAGAGAAGAACACGGCCCAGGCCCTGTAATTTGACACTGGCCGTGTCGTTTGACACGCCTACCCCCTGTCAGGTGACATGAGCCCTGTAATTTGACACGGCCCAGGCCCTGTAATTTGACATAGGCCCTGTAATTTGGCACCTTCATTTTCAGCCTGGATTCTTTACAAATACTTTTCTTTCATTGCTTCAAGAGGTGATATTGATCTCCTTAAGCATTTATCTCTTTCCTTAAATGGTCATCAAGCTCGGTTCAATGCTAATGGACTCAAACACTCAAAGATATCCTTAAAAGCATAATTCATTTATGAGTGTTTATAATCACATTTAAGCATAGTTTCACAATAAACATCAAAAGACAACTCTAAATCAGAAACTTAGCTAAATGTCAATAATTGAACACATATGGAGTTCAATTAGATCAAACAAAAGACATTTAAGAACTGAAATTATTAACAGATCAGTTTGCACCACTCATCATATTCCTCAAGAGAAACCTCAATGATAGATTTTGGATCAAAGGGAGCCCCCACCTCATCAATGATCTCCTCATGAACATCCTCTAGACATAGGTCCTCAATAATAGCTTTAATGATTTTAATGAGGCCCCCACCAACCTTAAAACCTTCTATTCACATCACAGTCTCTTTATATGAAGGTTTCACCATTCCAGGACTTCCATCAGACTTGTTGCCCTTATTTTCTTCCATTAGAGTGTAGCTTGAATCTCTACTCTACATTTGAAACTTTTTTTGTTACAACACTTATTTCTATCACCACAAAAGGGTCTTGATTAGCACCGTGCATTTTAACTTTTTTAGTGCTTCAATTCTTTCTAATCTTCTTGAAGTTCAGCCATCATTCTCCACGCCTCCCTCTCTCATCAGTATTTACACTCCTTTTTTTTTGTGACACACACACACACACAAAAAGCAATTTTACATTTAACCAAGACAATTAACATACACACACAATGCATTTTTACATTTCACAAAGGCAATTAACATAAAAATTATATTATTATCCCAAGCGCAAAGTATGTATTATAACTGTTATATATGAAAATTATATTTGAGTAGTTTAAAATTTTGATATAGGTTAGATAAGGAAAATTTGATAGAGTTGATCCTTTGTAGTAAACACACATACACACAAACACACACACACACACACACAATGCAGTTTTACATTTTACCAAGACAATTAACACACACACACAACGCAGTTTTACATTTCACCAAGACAATTAACATAAAGATTATATTATCATCCCAAGCGCAAAGTATGTATTGTAACTGTTATATATAAAAAATTATATTTGAGTAGTTTAAAATTTTGATATAGGTTAGATAAAGAAAATTTGATATAGTTGATCCTTTATAGTGACTTTACTTCCCAATTATGTCCAATGAGGTGACAAATGTCCATAGTGGAGCATTAGAGCTCTATGGTGGTAGAAACAAATTTTTGTCACTCATGACAAAGATAACATGAACAAGAGCCAAAAAAAGATTCCGTCTCACGCACCAATTTGTGAGCATTATGATCACTTACCACTTTAAGACCCCTTTTCATGATTGCAAGAAGTTCAGCCACAACCAGGATATTAGTTTTAAACCAAGTGAACCAATGAAGACAAAGAAGGCAATATGCCATTGATCCCAATTGTCTTAGAGCAAACCTTCTATGCCAGCTCTTTCTACCTGTACCTAAGGGTGAAAATAGGTTATATTAAACTAGCCTTTACCTAAATAAGCCTAGGTTTGTTTTATAAAATGTCAGCTTCAGCCTAGCTTATTATTTATTATAGATTTTTTTTTTAAAACTTGGGCTAAACTTTTTTGTAAAAAATATAAAATTTTGACCTAACCTAATTAGCCTAGCCTGCTTTACATGAAAGGGCCAAGTTTTAGGTATTTTTGAAAACTAAATAAATACCCAAATAAATCATATATAATAATAGGTATCCTTTTTTTTTATATGAAGAATATAGATAACATTAAAAACAACACTACATCATACTTTTATACAATGTATTTTATATTAAAGAAAACTAATATTTGATAGTGAAACAAGCCTTGAGATGAGAGTTGGATCAAGGCACTTGTAAAAATAATTTGTACAAAATTAGATTAAAATGTGATTTTGACAGAGATAAGATATCTTATGCATAAAGATAAAATGCTTGATAACATAACAAATAGTTAAAGCAAACTTTAGAAAACAACTCTGATTTTCTTACCCATTTTTCTCTCACATTACTTTTTACACTCCTCCTAATACCATTCATCATACATACTTTTTCCTATCACTTTTTCTCATTAAATCATATATTCTTAAAAAAGGGTGTAAACAGTGCATACACCCCTAAAAAGGGTGTCTGATTAATTTTTTCTTTTAGAAAATGATACATAGATATGAGATGACTTATTAGATATAATGAGATACTTAATGAAAATAGCACAAAGATGAGATGACTTATTAGATATGATGAGATGCTTAACAAAAACACAAAATTTAACACACAGCGACTAGATCAAACAAGAAAGCAATGGGAAAGAGAGCTTGCTAAGAGATTTTATACTAGTTGGATCTCCAACGAGGAGTCTATGTTCAATCCCCACCCAAGATATATGTGATTTTTCCATTGTTCAGTCACAAAGTAGTCTTTGAATCCCCTAGCCTCTCCAATCTAGTTCCACCACAACTTTTAGCCTTGAGCCTCACAGTCAATCTTAGATAAAACTCCCTAGCTCACAAGTTAGAACAAATACCCACAAAGGGCTTTACAAGAGATTAAAGAAGTTTGACCACTCTTTAGTGTGTGTGCTCTCAAAGGAGCTCAATAATATGAATACAAGAAGATTTTTCAAAGAAATCACAAGCTGAATGTTTTTCTTCTCCTTTGGTTCATTAGTTTTCTTCTCTAGAATGCTTCCCTGTTAAAGAAAAACAATAGAGATGTTGGAGGCCCTTCTTCTTGCTATGCAAAGGACAATTTCATAAAGGAAGTTTGCCAAAGATATCTCGCAAAAGCTTGCATCTTATTTAGTCCAACTGACTTCTTTTTCTTTTTTGTCTCTTTTCTGAACATTGCAAACTTTTGGGAAGCTTTAGGAATGTTTCACGAAGGTTTTGGACTCATCTAGTTTAAAACTTTTCGCATTAGCATGAGACCTCCCATAGTCTTAGTCAAGCAGCTCATCCTAGTGGCTCATCACAAAATTTTTACATTAGCTTGATGATGGAATTTTGAGTAAACATGTCTTCAATTTACATGCATCCTCAACAATTCTTTCCTTGAGTCGCTTTCTCAAATGAAGTCTTCAAGTTATAATTTCTTCTAAGTTACTTGAAAAAATATTTCTTCAAGGATCAACACTATGCAACCTTCAGAAGTAGAAGCACCAACTTATTTCTCCTCCCTCAATTTAATACTTTTGCCATCCATGGAATCTTCAAGCCTTCATGGATTATCTCTTCAATTATTTTCGTGAAGCTTCTAATTATAACTCTATGGAGGCTTCGATTCATGAGTCCTTATACAGTAAAACTTCTAGCAGCTCATCTAAAAGTCTCATCTTTTTTTCTCAGCATTTTATCTTGACATCTTATTGTCAATTGTTCAAAAATAGTTCTTTAAAGTCCTACACAAATAATCCTCTTGACAAAGATCAAATATACATATCAAAATCATTATGCATTATGTTTATTATCATCACTTAAAAAGTATACCAAGTTAAAAACCTTAGGCTAACAATATTTCCTTATGAAATCTTAAATTATATATAGTATAGTATAGGGGAAAAAAAGAGTTCAAAACACATACAATGGTTTAACTTTTTTTATTTTGGTAGCTTGAGCGATTCAACTTTGTTTGTTTGCCAATGTGCCTCTGCCATCCAACTTGAGAGCATATTCCAAGTTGGAAGTTTGACACAATAGTAAATAAGATGTAAAATTATGCGCCACGCACTACTCAAATTTTTTTTAAAGTGAGTTTGTCTCTAAAGTGAACAAATAATGGTGTATCTATTCTTAATTTAATCTGGAGTGCATTAGGATATTAACCCATTAAAATTTAATGATAAATATACCATTCTTTTCTCACTTTAAAGACAAGCTCACTTTAAAATAACATTATCCACATTACTCATGCTTTGCCACAACCTGTATACGACACAAATACATGACTACTTACAAAAAGAATTGAAATTAAATTAAAGATGTGATAAGACAAGCTTTAATTGTAATATTAGGGGCTTAAATCTCATTATAAACATAATCCATATAAATTTGGTATACTATGTCAATTATATAATTAATTATATTAATTATCTATTAATCAATGATGTGATTGGACTAATGTGCTCAACTTGAGTATAATAGGTTTATGTAAGTATTTCTCTCTCACTTAAAAAAATACTTTATTGAAAAAAGTAACCTTAATACCCCGAATGAGAATTAGTCTCATACTTAGATGTAAGAATACCTCATAAGAATTAAAGTAATTTTTTTTACTTATAATATATATTTAAATAAACTCTTGAATGCTCTCTTAAATCTTTTATTCTATACAATGTATATTACTTCAATTAAGAATTAAAAATGTAATTAAAGTAAGAAATAGTGATAATGTACGTAATTGAAGTGATATACATTTAATTAAGAGTAAATTACACATTACTTCTTAAGCTTTTGTCTATTTACACATAAGCCCAAAATTATGGTAAAATATGTAAACATGTATTTTTTTGTCAATTTTAACAGTGGGAGTCTGCACATGAGAAACACGTGATCTCTTTCGACGTAATCCTCAAACACTCAACTTTTAAACATGTGTAAATTGTTACTATTACACTTTTTACCATAGTTTAGTAGAATTATGTAATACAAAACAAAATTCATATATAAAAAATAAAAATGAATTAAATCTTAGAAGATAATATATAATTTACCTTTTAATTAAAGTCGGACTTTGCCTCCCGTAGTTTTTTTTCCTAAATTTATTAATTTTCAGTGCAATTAAAAAAAAATTGGCCCCCTCACATTAGGATTATTTTCTTTGGCCCTCATAATCATTTCAATTTGGCTCTACCCTTGCATTCAAAGATACAAAAAAGATAAATCTCTTATTGTAAAAGTAACTATAACTAACAATTTTGTTTAAAAAAAAAGCTATAACAATTTTCTCGTATATCTGAAGAGGTTTTCCCCTTGTACTTTTTTCCCTCTTTTTAATTAGAGTATCAATCAGTATAAATCAGTAAAATATACTGATAAACAAATTGGGAATGCCACTTAAAGAGAGGGACAACACAACTCCGAAAGAAATCATGAACAAAGAACAAAAGGAAGATACCACAAGAAGACGCACTACGGCAAACAAGGACCATAAGAGATAAGAAGATCCTAAAAGAAGAAAGAAAAAGGGGGAAAAAACCAAGCAAACAAGAGGCAAACTCTTCCTGAAAGACAATTGAATAGAAAACGAGTGATATAATGTACCAAAAAAAAAAGAAAACGAGTTGTACAAGGCATTAATTATATGTTACTCATTCTGTCATTCGTTGAACATAAACATCTTTTCTCATTAAGATTAAATGTTTGTATGGAATTTTTTTATTTATTCAAGCACAAGTTAAATTGTGTATAAAGTGAGTAGTATTTAAGGGTTTACATTCATATTTTGATGATTAAGTTTAATATTTATAAGAGTGTCACCATAGGAGAATCATGTTTGAAATATGAATTAATAGATAATAAGTACCTTGGATGACAATTCCTATAAATAGGAGATTAATTAGAATGATTATCTCCTTAATCATGATTCTTATAAATAAGAGATTTGACAAAGAAATTTCCTCCCAATTTGTTGAAAGTTGTTATGACTTCAGACATTGCATACCGTGAGCTAGAATCTGTCTTAGACAGATCGGGTTGTTGCTTGTTAAAATACTTTGAAATTCAATTTAGAATAGAGTAAATTATGGAATGTTTGTAAAAAATAGGTAAAATTAATTATAATTCAAAGATTAGTTATATTACACTATAAATTGATTATAATAAAAAAAATTATTTTTAGCATTTTAATTATAATCATTTTGATTATAATCATAAATCATAATTTGTGATTTTTATCAAAACTTTATTATATAAAAGTAATTTTTTATACAATATAAATAAGACATATTATTTTAAAAATTATTTTTTAATTAATATATTTAAATATAAAATTAATTTTATCATAATTAATTATAAAAAATTAATTATATATAAAATTAATTATTAAAATAATATATTTTTCACAACTAATATAAACACGTAATAATAAGAAAATGCAAGCTTAATAATTGATTGTTCCAAACTACAAAAGAAGTGGAGTGGGGAATCCGGAACCTCCTTTTTCGTGAGATGATGCTTCCCATAGTTATGCAATGTGTACTTGTATATCACTAAACACAAACATTAATGATTAAACACAAGGAAAAATGGTACTCACAAATCAATATTACACGTAATTATTTTATATTTATTTATGTGATAGAATTAAATTATAGATATATAAAAAATAAAATAAATAAAATATAATCAAATAGTAAAAATTATAGGATGTAGAAATATAAAATAATATAAATAAAAATATATGTAAATAACATTATTTAAACATAAATTGTGATATATTTATGACACCCGTTTTTAATATTAAGGATTTAATTATAAATAAAAATTAAAATATAAAAGTAATCGTTGTCAATTGCTGATTCTTCACTCCCCCGTTAGCAGAGTGAATCAGCAATTCGACCAAATCAACTTAAAAACGCAGAAATAAGATTACCAAAAAGAAAACAAAGAAGACTGATTCTTTCGGTCCAAATGAAAATAACGAAAAAGACTACAATCTTTATCTAGCAGACATAACTTCAACGAGATCGCCTAAGAAAAAAAACTCCACATCCCTTTATGGAGGGCTATGAAGACTGATAACTACAGCTAAAGAAATTAATTAGAAGAAAAGAGAAGAGGAGAAAAGTGCCACTTTCGTTGGATCCTTTTGAATTGAAAAGTCGTAGTCGTCTTGGCGGGGAGTGGTTTTCGTCTTCTGAATCAACTCTCAAACCAACACTTCTAAGCATGTGCGCTGCCTGCTAAAATAAATAGCAGTTTCCTTACTTTTTCTTATTTATGAATGCAATAAGTTATCATTTATCTATACTAATAAATAAAGAAGATTCCTCTTTCCTTGGTCACATTTTATTTTCATTTTTGCTATTATTATCTTTTTATATTTATCATACATTATTTTAACTAGTATATGATCATTGCTATCATACACCTTATTAAGTTATGGTATACGATACACCTTTAACTTTATTTGTTGTTATAATTTTTTTTTTTTATTTTATGTTTTCTGTTAGACATCACTACCACCATTGTTATCGGCCTAAGCAACCGTCCATTGCCAATAGGCCATCATTCATTGACCACTATCTTTTTTCAAGTTATATTATTTATTCTTTTAAAGTTGTATAATTGTATAATCAATACCAATTAAAGTAATACTAGTTAACATCATATTAGTCTTTATATTTTTTCATAAATAAGCGTAAGATATTACAAATTTTATAAATTTTAAGCGATAATATTTATACATAATAAAATATATAAAATTTTTAATATCTTGTGATTATTTATAAAAAATATAAAAATTATTATAATTTTAACTAGTATTATTTACATAGTTATATAACTTAAAAAAAAGTATAACTTGAAAAAAGGTAGTGGCTAGCGGAGGCCGGCAATGACCAGAGGTCGCCACCGGTAGTGGCCGAAGGTTGCCGTCGTTCACCAACATTGGGCATCAGCGATAGTGGACGGCAACTGACAACATATGTGGTGGTGGTCGTCATCCCTTGTGGTGGTGTTGGTTCAAAAAGAAACTTAAAACAAAAAAAAAATCAAAAAGTTACAAGTCATTAATCTTAACTGTTGATGTGTTTATGATTTAGAATTTAGGATGTATGGTGCACCTTAATAATCTTACTCGTTGATGTGTAAAAATATATCAATGATTAAGATTATCAAAATATATCATACACCATTCAAAAGAGAATATATATTAGAATTTAACCTAGCATATTACTTCTCTCACTTTTATAACTTATTCCCACCTGTAACATCTATTTATCTCACAATTTTTTTTTTGTAAGCGTCAATTATTTCCCTCACTCTCTACCATTACCTCTCTCATTCTCTGCCTCTTTCACCTTTGTGGCTTATTTTATTCCTTACTTAGATGCCAACATGTATACTATTAGTTGAAAGAATTAAGCATTGTACACAAAATCACGCTTCAACACAATGAACTTAAGTTTAGAAAAATTACTACTAATTTATTTGGTTTGCTATTAAATAATATAAATTGCTACTTTATCCTTTTAAACTTGCCTACTTACATATTTTTAAATCAAATTTATCATCATAAAATACAAAAATAAAAAATGCGGCTAGTAAATATAAAGTATAGTGTTTTTTTTAAATATCTTAGAATATTTTTTGTACTTTAAAAAAAACCTTAATTTTGAAAATTTTCCACCTATTTGAAACTGTTTGGCCTTTATAAATTATTATAGAATATTTGGGTTAGTTAGATATCTGATATGTTAGTTTTCTTAATCAGCAATTAGTTACTATTTTATATTTTTATATAAATTATATTATTGGTTTATTCTACACATTTTACATGTAGACTTTACATTTCAGTAAATCAGATTTCTCATTCTCTCTCAACTCTTATAATTTTTTCTTCTCTCTATCGTGTTTTCCAACATAAATTAACAAGAGACTATTCATATAATTGGGTCTCTTATATTGACAAGTTTTAATATTTGTTGAGAATTATTTTTAAGGTGGAGCTATTAGCACTTCCATATGTATTGACACCCCCTCTTAATTGTTTAAAATTTTTATTACCTAAATTGACCTTCATTAATTTATCTCTTTAATAAATCAAACTTTTTATTACTTATACTTAATTATTTATCTTTTAATTAAATTTATAATATTTAATTGTTTTTATAAATAAAATGTATTCATATAAATATCATTCTTAATAATATAATCATATTTTTTATTTTATCCTCTGTTTACTTTTTGTTCATTAACTTTTACTTTTAACTTATTTAAGCAAAAATATGTTGTATTTCTTTTTCTTTTTCTACTTTTCACCGATAATAGTCATCTCTAAAATTATAGTGGAACCACTTTTATAACATTATATTTAAATAAAAAAGAAAAGAAGCATTTTAATATGTTTATATTTTTAATCTTCTTAATTTCATTATCAAATTTACATTCAATTTTTTATATATGAAAAATGTTGATTGAAAATTGTTTTTATCAAAATTACATTCAATGTTTTTTCATTCAAAGTTAGATAATATGCTTATTTTTCATATATAAAAACATTGAATGTAATTTTGATAATGAAATTTAACAGATTACAAATATAAAAATATTAAAATACTTCTTTTTTATTTAAATATAATATAATAAAAGTGGTTTGTCAATAATCTTAGAGATGACAATTATCGGTGAAAATTAAAAAAAAAGAAATATATTATGATTTAAGTTCATGAAGAGAGCCCAACCCAAAAGACTAGTCTATTAGGTGGGAGAGTCTCATGGCTTAAGTACCACATTGAGTTTTCTTAGTTACTCAATGTGGGACTCATAACATTGTCACCCCCTTCGAAAGCCGGCGTCCGCGACGGCCCACTCTGGCTGCTCACTCAAGGTAGCTTTCACTCTGATCCTCTTAGTGCAGGTAGCACTCTCCCTAGTCGCTCCTTTCCAAGTCGCCCCCTCCGCGTTGGTTGACTCTCAACGAAAGCACCAATTGTTATGATTTAAGCCCATGAAGAGAGCCCAACCCAAAAGACTAGTCTATTAGGTGGGAGAGCCTCATGGCTTAAGTACCATATTGAGTTTCCTTAGTTACTCAATGTGGGACTCATAACAAAATACAACATAATTTTGCTTAAATAAATTAAAAGTAAAAATTAATAAAAAATAAAGAAAAAAACAGAAAATATGATTATATTATTGAGAATGTTATTTATATGATAAAATTTATTTGTAAAAATAAATAAGTATTATAAATCAAATTAAAAGATAAACAATCAAGTATAAGAAATAAAAAGTTTGATTTATTAAAGAGATAAATTAATGAAGATCAATGATGGTAATATAAAAAATAAACAATTAAAAGGAGGTGTTAATAGACATATGGGAGTGCTAATAGTTTTACTCTTATTTTTATTATTAACATATTTTTTATGTTTTAGGTTAACATCAAATTGTAATTTTATAAATAAATAGACCATTCAAAAGATGGGAAATTTATTTTTCCGTAAAATTTTGATATTATTGTTATTGACCGTACTTTCTTTTTATTTTTCTTCTCTTTTGAATTTTGACGACGACTTTGTGTTTTGGTCATTACTCACGACTCGTCTCGCATCCCCCAGTCAATGAAAAACGTGTTGGAATCAATCAAATCATAGAAGAACAACGAGACGAAGCAATGTGTTAGAATCAATCAAATCATAGAAGAACAAGGAAGCGAAGCAGTTATTGCCAACACGCTATGGGCTTGGTCTCAAGCTCCCATGCTTAGCCATGTGCCGATTTTTATAGTTATTCTTCATCATTGTCTTTGTTTATTTATGCGATACGATTAATTGAACTTAAATTGTTGAAGTTGGAACATTTAATTTTGATTTTAAGGCTCTCGAATACTTACATTTATTTATGAAATCAAATTGATAAATTATTCTTGGTAAATTAGATTGCCAATTTTAACTAGTGAAAGTTATAGTTTAAGTAATAAGATTGAACAATAAGGAATCCGAGTTCCACACATGACTAAAAAAGGTATAAGTTCGGCAAAATCACTGAAGAAATAGAGAGATATATGTCCTTGGAACAAGCTACTGCTTTGACATGATATGATCGGACAGGCACTAGTCTGATAAACAAAAAGATGGGCCAGCTTCCTCCTATAGACATAAGGATGGCACCCACATGGAGCGAAAGGTGGGAAGTACTTCACTATTTTTCGTTTTTGTCTCTTTAATTTTTTTTTTCGTCTCCATCTTTGATCTTTGTTTCGCAGGAAATTTTTTTTCTATAGAAGAGGTGGAGACTTGTGATGATTTCAATATTACTTTTTAAAAATTTTAAAATTTTTAAAATATATATAAAATTATAAATAATTTTAATTTAAGTCAATAATATTAATAAATTAAAATTATTAGTTACTATAAAATGATATATTTTTAATTTTAAATTTTAAATTAATATAAAAATAATATAAATAAAAATTATTAAAAGAACACAATAATAATACATACATATAATATAATATAATCAATAATAATAATTCAATAATTTTTTGAGAACGAAGATCTCATGAGACAAGAGATACGATCCCTCGTCCTCGTCCTCGTCCGCATCTGCATTTGCCTTAGGGGAGATTTTTATTCTTGTTCCCATCCTCGTAGAAGAAAATTCTTTAAATTTGAATCTTTAAATAAGATAATTCTTACGAAAATATTTAAATGAAATTTTTTTTTGTCATCTATAAATAGACATAAAAATCAATATTACTATTTTACACGAATGCCTCACGTAATATGACAGTTAATATGTGCAGTAAAATTTGAAATAAAAAAAAACAATTGATAAACGGCATTGAGTTTCAGTTTCACATATTCAAGTTCGTGTGATTCAGCATTATCCCATGAAAAAAGGCCATTTTTGGCCTTTTCCTCGTAGAAATAAAAAGACCAATGCCACTTGCCTTAGCTTTAATAGTTTCTATCTGGAAGGGAAGCGCACCTAAACTTTGAAAACACAAAGTGCAAGCTAACTAATGGCAAAGGCTGTGGATAGAGAGTGATAAAGGGGGAATTGAATTCTTTCAGCCTATTCTAACATTCAGGTTCATTCTTAATAGTCAGACAGGGAAGTTCGAAGGGGAAGGAAGACTAGTTCCAAGCTAAAGACTAGAGAAAAAACAATCAACTTAATTTGCGCTCATTTAATTGTACTGACCAAAACAGCTTGACTTAGAGGCTTTGAGTTTGATTCCTATTAATGGTTTTGGATTTGATTCTTGTTAGTATTAATGGTTTTGAAGAGAAAATTTTATATAAACATAATGCGCTTAAATTAAGTACATTAGGACAATCAACACTTATCATTTTTTATAGAAATTTATACTTTTAATTATGTGGCACAAATCTTTATAAAAATATTAAGTATTAATTGATTTAATATACCTATTTGAGTGTATTATGTTTATGCAAGAATCTTTTTTATTTTGAATTCAATTCTTGTTAGTAGTTGTTTATTGATAAATCATTGGTAAATATCGCTATAAGTCATTGGATTGTCTATACTTGTGCCAATGTATTGACTTTGGAATAGGGCAATTTTGCATCCTCTAAACTTTTTAGTAATATCAGAATGGAGTCAAAGCCAATATTTATGTAATGGTGAAAACGAGAAAATAAAATTCTAAATCGTTCTATCTAGACTTAAGAGAAGGCTTAATAAGTTTTTGGTTCTCTTTTTTTTTTTTTTGGTTGATTTTAATCATTACTTTTGTGCATTTAAGTCAATTAATTTGTTAATTACATTACATGCAATTTTGTCTATATGATGATCTACCATCCAAATTGTTTTTTGTTAAACAAAGGAAGGAGCCATGCATTGTTAAATCGCTTGTACAGAAGTCTGAATGAAGTGTTTGTATAAGTAGCTGCAGGCGTTTGAACTGGATTCTAAATTTTCCAGCAGCTCCTCTTGCTCTTGTTTTGTTTGCGGATCCAATTGATTTCTTTGTGTGTGAAGACAAAAAGAGTGAAAGAAAAGAAAGCCAAAATTTCATAAATGGATTTGCTTAATTATCTAACCATAACACCAGTTGTTCCTCGTCATCTATATTAGTTTCTTGGCAGAGAATGTAAACATGGTTGTAGTAAACAAGATCTTACAATTTTCATGTGCTTGCTGCCTTTGAAAGCCAGATTTGTTTACATTTCTGTCATCAATTTTCTTTATTCAAATCATACCTGCAACCAGGTCATTTGATATGTGTGAAAGTGCATCTTTCTTACTATATATTACTATTCTTGGAAGGTATGTCTATAAGTTACCTAAACTCAAATAGCAAATTCAGCAACACACAAGGTCAATGGCATTTGTACATGAACCTTTGCATCTTCTTCTGTTATTAGCCTTCTCAGCCTGCTGTTTCTCATCAATTAGCACGACTTCTACAGCCAACAACTCCCTAACTAGTTCACCTACTGCTACAACTGCTAAACCTCAGAGATTGGTCTCCAAACTCATTCACCATCGTTCTGTTCTCCATCCACATTACAACCCAAATGAAACAGCCAAAGACCGAATGGAACGTGATATCCAACACTCAGTTGCACGTTTAGCCTACTTGCAAGCAAGGATTGAAGGTTCTTTGGTCTCTGATGACCACAGGACTAATCTTTCTCCCTCGCTAACCGGTCGAACAATATTGGCCAATCTCTCAATAGGCCAGCCTCCCATCCCACAACTAGTTGTTATGGACACTGCCAGTGACATCTTGTGGATTATGTGCACCCCTTGCTCAAATTGTGTCCACCATTTAGGTGCACTTTTTGATCCTTCAAAGTCTTCCACCTATTCCCCACTATGCAGAACACCTTGTGGCTTCAATGGCTGCAAATGCGACCTCTTGGATCAATTCACATTCAATATCACTTATGCAGATAGATCCTTCTCATCAGGAACCCTTGGCCGGGACATGCTAGTCTTTGAGACATCTGATGAAGGTGCCACTCAGGTGAAAGACATAGAATTTGGGTGTGGCCACAAGATTGTGTACAATAACGACCCAGGGTACAATGGAATTCTAGGACTAAACAATGCACATGAGTCTTTGGCTTCACAAATTGGACAAAAATTTTCTTACTGCATAGGCAGCCTAACTGACAAAAATTATAATTACAACCAATTGATATTAGGTGGAGGAGCGGATCTTGAAGGCTATTCCACAAGTTTTCAAGTGCTTCATGGCATGTATTATATCACCATGGAAGGCATAAGTATAGGAGAAAAGAGGCTTGACATAGCCCCAGCAGCTTTTAAGATGAAAGAGAATGGCACAGGTGGAGTCATCATTGACACAGGATCTACACTTACCTACCTAGTTGATGATGTGTATAAATTACTATGCAAAGAAGTTAGAAATCTCCTTGGTTGGTCGTTTAGACAAGTTGTATTCCAAAATATTCCATGGCTACTTTGCTATATGGGGACTGTGAGTAGAGATCTGGTTGGGTTTCCAGTGGTTACATTCCATTTTGCTGGAGGTGCAGATTTGGCTTTGGACACAGGAAGCTTTTTTGAACAGGCAAGGGATGACACTTTTTGCATGTCTGTAGGTCCAATCGGTGAGACTGGCATCGGAAGTAAACCATCTGTTATTGGGTTATTAGCTCAGCAGAGTTACAATGTGGGATATGACCTCGTTAATCAGTTTATTTACTTCCAAAGAATTGATTGTGAACTTCTTAGTGGCTGATGGATGCATTCAGAACTCTTGTTTTCCTAAACGTATTGACCAAATTTCTTTTTTGAACATTAATATTAGAGCATGCCCAGAAACAAAATTTCTACACTAATATTAACAGCAAGGCTTTGTTATTTCTCATGGGTGATTATTTTAAATTTAAAATCTTCAACAGTATGCTATCCTCCTCTGTTCTTTATGCTTGAAACTTGAAAGAAGACGCAAGCATGTAGTGATTAAAAATAGTGTATCATGTACAAAGAAGAAAATGGGTTTTGAAAATAGAATAAGTAATTGTCCCACGTCAAAGAATAATGGGAAAATAATATCTAGCCACCCTAAATTTTTACTCAAATATAAACAATCACCTTAATTCTTTCAATTTAATTCTTAAACTCACTAATTATTGTAATTAGTCTAAACTACACTAATTCTTGTAATTAGTCTTTCATACTTTGTCTAGTTTAAGTTAACTGACTAACAGAGTATCGCAAAATGAGAAATTTTAATATATTCTCAGAGTAATATTCTAAACATATTTGTAGTTATTCATATTTAATTTAATAATATTTTATGTTTTGATACAATGTCATACAATTATAAGTATCATATATTACAATTTGAGTAAATCAATATAGTAAAAGCTTGTCATGCGTCATGTACATACACGTGAGTCATTAATGATATATTTGTCATGTTAATTAATGACTCATGTGCTTGCAGTTAATTTAGATTTGATGAAGAACTAATTGAAATAATTAAAATAGTTTAAGAACTAAAATGGAAGATTTTAAAGTTTAGGATAGCTATTTGCATCTAAGTGAAAATTTAGGGTGGTTGATGTTTTTTTTCCAATAATAAAAGACATCGCATTATACATCTGAGACATTATTCCAATAATCGTTAGTTCTATGAGAAAGGCTGAGAATGATAGGTGAGGTAGCTGACATTACAAGTAGAAAGGAAATAGAGCTGCTGGTAGCTACATTAACAACACGGAGGGATAGCTGATTGGGATGTAGGGAAATGAAGATCACATAATCATAACAGAATCAGAATGACCAACAAGAAATGGTGATTGTTATTCTTATCTATGTGATGACAAAAGCATTTTCAAGCTGAAATAGATAAGGGGTTATTAGTGAAAATTCAAATGAAACTTTTCTCGTGGTTTAAATAAGTCAAATGCTTATGGAGGCAAAACATATTACTTTTTTTTTTTGGGGGTTACAAAACATATTACTTTTGATCATCATGACATAGGCAATGATCCATTACATTCAAAATCAGCTGAAGAAGTGAGCATCCAAAATCAATCATGCTTCGACGTGGGCAAATCTCACCTTATGAAGTAATAAAACGGAAAACTCAAATTTGCGAAAGAAAACATTCAATCACAAGATTACGAAAGAAACAATCCATCTTTAAGTACTTACTAACTTAAACACATTGGCAATTGCATTTGTTAGTTCATTTTTTCAATATCCCAATCTTCTATCAATCTTGTTAACATTATTACGACCAATATCACCGTGTTTGCCACAATTATATTTTGAAACCTCAGTATTCTGAATTAATCCACTAGATCCTGTTTTCAATACACGATATGCAGTTTCCGATTGCAATAAAGAAGCAAATGAAATTAATGTTTTTACAGAAGTGAAAATATGTGATTGGATTGAAATAAGCAAAAGAATTTATCAATACATCATAATTGTTTTTATACAAAGTCTATTTTCAATCAACATAACAAAAAAGATCTACTTTCACTACTTCCACTCCTTTAATGTTTACACTTTTTTTTGGTGACTTGAGAGCAAATCATTTTTCCAGACAGGCATTTTTCAATACCTAATTCGAGCTTTCTCCATAGCCAAGCCAACTTTGTCACAATTTCTTGAAACAACCAGTTTTCTCTTGCAGGCAACTAGCTAGTGCAGAGATACATTGGCGGTGGTTTCTTAAGCTTACACAGAAACCTTAACAGCTCTATGAAGGCCAAAGGGTACTAGAAAGATTAAGGTAAACTTCATGGTTCGAAATCAACCGTCCTCCACTTAAAAGGGGAAAGCAAGAAGGAAATGGAAGAAGAAATAGAAAACATTATTCAATCCGCTTAAAATACCATGAATAATGTCTGGAGAAAAAAAATACTTACATTTGATCTCCATAAAAAGGGGAGCAAAACTTTTGTCAATTCAAGCCTAAAGCAGCAATTAGCATGCATTCCATTGCTTTCTCTCATCACCCTTTTCGGAAAGACAAGATTGTGGCAGCTCTTTTATTCTGAGTATTGTGATTGCAGCCATCCTATACCAAAGGCAGTAAATTATAATAGCAGAAGTACCAATCACAGATACGTATAAAACATACAAAAATAATGTTTTCTATAAAATAGATGATTCACTAGCATTCTTGAGTCCATATCACTTATTGTATGAACATATGGTGCCTGAGAAACAAGTTACAGTAGGACAGAAATACACCCATGACATAACACACTATGATAATGACATTTAATGATTTACCACAAAAAAGGGAGTTATCTTCTACTTAAAGAACTAGTTCACACAAATAGTTTCAAATAAAAGTATTACTGGTCTGTTCATTTAGCTTAAGAAAAAATTTCCCCGCTCTTTTGTTTTTGTATAGAAGTACTATCTTAGCCAGCATATATCTGCATTTATGTGGTTTAATAACCAATAAGAACCATGTATATTTGAAAACAGAACACAAATTGAGTATGAAACAAATTTCATTATCTACAAAGTGTAAACGAAATCTTTGTAAAGTTTGGTAAACCAAAAAAAAAAAAACCATTGTATATTTTGTAGCAAGGGAGACTACAATAATATTAAAAAAGGGAAAAAAAAAGGGTTCAATTGTATCTTCAAAATGTGCTTTGCCAGAATCATTGCTGTAGCTGAAGCCCATGGTTAGGGCAAAAACTTATAATTGAAGCAACAAACCCAAATTAAATGAGAGAAAGGTGTATGTATATTTACCATTTCTATATTTAACAAATCTTATAATGGATTCATTCTACCAAAGTACTGAGTCCAACTGGTACCTTGACAGTCACTGCATTGATGAAACTGCAGACAAGATAGAGCATAGTTAAGCAATGACAGTCATTAGTCACATATTGGAAGCAAAATGCAAACTAGCTGCTTGTCAACCAAATTATATGATTACCTTTTCATAGAGGATCCAGCACTTGGGATGATTCTGTTCCTATTGTTGCTGCTGTATCTTTTTATCAATAACTTTCTTCAGATATAGCATTCTACTTATAAGAGTTGATTTGCATCTGTGACTCAAAACAATGGCACAGGTAATCAGAAATTAAATGGAAACATCAAATGCAAAGACAGACAAAAGGCCTAAATGTCTCAATATCTTCCAATACCCTGAATGAGCTTTGCTGTCTCATGCTTGAAATAAAATTTCATGATAAATGGTTAAAAATCACAAATCATCATAATTTCTATAGGATGGCTTTCTTTATCATTTTTTATTTTTGTCCTTTTCAGATAGGTGGTCAAAGCAACAAAACAGATAGAGGATTAGGAAATCATTTTTCTGTCTCTGGTTGATATTACAATGAGAATTAGATAACTTCTTCATCTATATCATTGTGGGGACAGCACAGCCGTTCCCAGATAACCAAATCAAATTGAAAGATGAAGAGGAAAAGCACACAAGCCATCAGACAATGCGGAAGGCAATAGATCTGATTAAAAAAGGAAATCGTAAAGAACATAGTTATGTAAGGCATGTCAAAATTGTCTAAAAGAAGTTATGAATTTATATAATAAATAACAGGTGACAGTAATCTATGAGGTAATATTTTAAAGCTCCACACTAATTTGACCAGTTTCATTACACAAAGTTTAAGCACCAAAGGTATGGTAATGATTATACATATATACTTGTGAAACTTAATTATAAGGAAAAATATATACCAGCTGGTGTCAACTGCATGCTTTCTTTGCTGGTACTACAGGGAGAAAAGTTCTCACGTTAAGAAAATTCCTTTTATTTTTTCTCCCTTGTGTTCAGTTCTTAGACTCTGTCAGGTCAGAAAGCATTTCTTTTGCTAATTGATTAGCTTTCTGCAGCTCCCCTTTGCAACAAAGTGAAGCAATTCTAGAATAATAGAAATCAAAGCTATGCAGCTGCGATCTTGTCACATAACTACCATTATTTGTTATAAGATTCCTTACATCCCTGGCATCAAAAGATCCAAAATCCAAACCACTTTTGAGAGAGGAAGGTAGAGAGGTTGCAGATTCTGAACCAAAATCCTTCCATTCATAAATCTTCTGCTGTTTATGTGATCCTTTATTATATGTAGACAGCCTCCGAACAGGAAAAACCACACGTGCAATTTCATTGAGAACTGTAACAGCTTCTTGAATGCTTCCTTGCTCACACAAAATGGCAAGAAAATCACCTATTGACTCAGTATCAACCTCACTGTTGGCTATGTTAATTATCTCTGCAACAGTCTTGGACTGGAGCATTTCTCTCAAGACACTCCTGGTTTCTTCCATTCTTCCCTTGGTGCATAGACCTCTTATCAAATACAAGAACCCCAAAAAATCAGGCGATATATCCTTCCTCTTGAACTTATAATAAAATTCAAGGGCTCCTTCCATGTCACCCTTCTGGCAATAGCAATTTATTACAGCACTAACAGTCAAACTGTCAGGCTCAATATTATTTGTCTCCATATCAATTATAAGCTCGAATGCCTTCTCTAATTGACCAAACTTAGAAATACCATCAAGTAATGAATTGTAAACTTGTACTTTTGGTTGAAAGCCCATGAGGGCCATTTTCCTGAAAACATGCTCTGCGTCTAGCAAAAATCCCTCCCTACACATGACATCAATTAATGTAGCAAAAGTTACTTCAGAGGGTATCAAATTAAGTTTCTCCAATGAATCAAATAGCCGAAATGCTTCAATAAGACGTCCCTCATGGCACAATCCATTAATTAATGAATTATATATGACTATGTTCAAAATGATCCCCTTCTTTTCAACAAAGGCACAAAGATCCAATGCTTTATTGAGATATCCTCCCTTGCATAAGCCATCAATCACAATGGCATAATCAACATAAGTGACTGTTAAATTATCTTGAGTCTCCACGACAAGCTTATATGCATCTAAAGCTCTACCCTCTTTTATGAGAATCTTGAGAACAGAGACAGGAAAAGTGACTGCTGAAGAG
Source organism: Ormosia semicastrata (assembly GCA_029884595.1). Taxonomy (NCBI): domain Eukaryota; kingdom Viridiplantae; phylum Streptophyta; class Magnoliopsida; order Fabales; family Fabaceae; genus Ormosia; species Ormosia semicastrata. The sequence continues at coordinate 7,445,462 of JAQQTO010000030.1, forward strand.
TTCTCCCTTGTTTTTCCAAGAAATTGAAAGGCACTATTGACATCTTTCAGACAGAGGTAGCATGCAAGTATCTTTTGCACCCTTGGTTCAACTAGGCCATATTGTTTCAGGAAGCTATTCAAGAGGGGCAGAATTTGCTCCCTATTCCCATTACTAAGATGCCTTCTCAAAATTGAATAATAAGACTTGCTTGTGACAGATGAGCCTTTCTTTCTCATCATCATGCACAATTGAATTGCATCATCAACTGATCCTCTTTTACATAAGAAAAAGATAGAATCATTACATACTTCATTATATATGTCTGGCCCCAAACCTTCCATTCTGTAAACTAAAACTAAAACCTCTTTTGCACCTTTTTCTTTGAAAGTTGTCTTCATTAACATCCTATATGTACCTATATCCAACACCAGACCTTTATGATTTAGTTCAAGTAATGCCTCAGTGGCCATTTCTACCATACCCTTCTTGCAAAGGCCATTAATAATACTATTGTAGCAAGCATGTGAAGAGATTGATGTCTTTCTGAATTCATCAAATACCTCAAGCGCCTCATCAATTCTACATACCTTGCAATACCCATCAATCATTGTGCAGTAAGTAACAGAATTTGGAAGCAGATCCATTTCTGGCATTCCTTTGTAAAGTGCATAAACATCTTCGAAAGCCCCCATCATAAACAGTGCTTTGATCAGTACATTACACATTACAATATCCATAGAGATTCCAGCTTCTTCTAGTCGTCTCTTCGTTTGCAAAATCCCTGAAATGTTCTCTTCTTCAGTATACCCATGCAACAACGTGCTGTATGTAATCACATCTGCAGCCACATTTTTTGAGAACTCATCTGCCTCAGATGTCCTCCCAAACTTAGACAAACCATTTATAATCGTATTGTACGTAACAACACTAGGGCTAATCCCTCTCTTCTCCATTTCATCGATCAGATGAAACACCTTATCAAAATCTCCAATCCGGCCAAACCCATCAATTAAAGTTGCAAAAACAAATTCATCCAGTTCAATCCCCAAATCTTTCATGCGCTCGAAAACAGCAAATGCTTCCTCTACTTTACCCTTCTTACAAAATGCAAACATTATTGCAGTATATGTGACCTTATTGGGTTTCAGTCCTTCTTTTATCATTTTGGCCAAGAAGCTAAATGCCTTTTCCACATCACCTAACCTAGAAAACCCATTTATGAGTATGGTATGACTTATAACATCATGATCTATACTCTTCTCCACCATTTCTCTCATCTTCCTAAAAACCTCTACCAAAACCTTCTCTTCAATATACCCACAAACCCAAGTGCTATAAAAAACAACATCCAAACCCAACCCATCATTCTCCATCCTGTAAACCAAATTACACACTTCATCAACCCTTCCCAACTTACAAAGAGCACCCACAAGGGCTGTATAAGTAACTACATTGGGCTTCCGCAATGCCCCAGAACTCATCGCGTTCTCGAAGAACCCCAACGCAAGTTCCGGTTTTTCAATCCTGCAAAACCCAGAAATCACAGAGCTGCAAACAAAATCATCAAAAGGGTACTTGATTTTCTCATCTGCCATCAACTCCAGCACCTCAATGGCCTTACCCATGTTACCCAGAGAGCTAAACTTGTGAATGATGGAACAGAAAGTGAAGGAAGAGGGCAAAACAGCACCGTTTGACAAGCAATCACGCAGAACGGAGAGTGCGCTCAAGGGGTCTTGGCGCGTGACGCAGAGGCCTTGAATGAGGGTGTCCCACATGCGCGTGAGGGGGAATTCGGGGGAACCTGTGGTGATGTGGGTCTTCATGAATTGATGTGCTTCTTCGAATTTGTGAGATTTGAGAAGTGCCCATGTGAAAATTGTGTGGGTTCTGCGGTTGGTGGTGATTTTGTTGGAGTTGAGTTGGGAGAAGAAGTGGATGATGAAGTCGAACTTGTGAAGGTGGAAGAGGAAGAGGATGAATCGGTTGATGGATTTGAGAGCGGGAGTGAAGCCAAGTTTGAGGGAACTTTGAAGTAAGAGATTTTGTGAAAAGTTGCAAGAAGAAGAAGAGGAGAAACGAGCGAAGGGTCTTGTGTGGAACAACATAGAAAAGACAACACTTGATGCTTTGAGAAGCAACGCTGTTCCAAAATCAGATGCTCTGCTATACTACACTGTTACATCCTCCATTACACTCCCGCAATTTTATTTGCTTTGTGTCTGTGAGATGAAGAGACATGCTCTCTAACTCTCTAGAATTGGGTCAAGCTGGACCAAACACTTGGACACCCTAAGCCTAGCCCAATACTGGGTCCAATCCTATGCTTTTGTCCAATGATCCAATCCACCCTCTATAATTTGTTTTTGAGTAAATCTATCTATATAAATTATACTTTTCTGAAACATTTTTTTAAAAAAAAATTACAGGTGTCAAGTTTATATGAAATTTTTTTCCCACCTATTTTGGGGCATTTTTATCAAATAATATCTTTTATACAAACCCAAGATTATCCATTTAGTATGCTATTCATGCTTTATTTGATACAATTTTGATATTTTTATTATTAATAATACATATATTTTTTATACTTTTTTAATATTATTTATTATATTTAATTTTTATATTATTTTCTCTCATTAAATCTGATATTTAAAAAAAATATTAATAATACAAACACTTCTAAAATAAATATAAGATTATCATTTTCCTATCTGATAATAAGTAGGGATGGCAACGGGGCGGGCGGGAAAGGGTGGGGTGACGGGTAGTAGCCCCGTCCCTCGCCCGCGCGAATAATATTCGCCCCCGACTCCGTCTCATATCCGTGAAGATCTGCCGTTTATCTTTCTCTCAGAAAGTAAACGGATATCTCATGGATATCTCATGGCATCTAATAAATTGTAAAAAAAATTCAAAAAAATCAAAAAAATAAAATAAAATAATGAAAAATAAAAAAAATATAATACTATAATTTTTTAAAATTTATCTAACAAAACTTAATCTAAAAATAATGTGTCAAATATCTAAAATACTTTTAATTTATATAATTTTATAATATTTTAATTTATATAATTAAGTTTTTTAATAATTTTATATAAAATATTTATATAAATTTTTTACGAATATCTACAGATACTGAAACAACTACTTTTACCTCTGTCTCATTTATTAAACAAAGATAATATTAAATAAATATTTATATTTATAAAAAAAATTGACAGATATTACTCACTCTTTACTCTTTACCTGTAGGTACCCATAGAAAGGGGTAAAATTACCATCTATGATAATAATTGAACATTTGAATCGTTTTAAAGGTTTTCCTTCCCAAGACTTGGGGAGACAGAATAGAAAGTTGACCAAGCAAAACTACACTGGTCATATCAAGTTGGAATTCATTCCAATGCATTTTTCACTTGAATGATGAGCCTTTGATATCAATAATGTCAGTAATATATTATTTTAAATATTTTTAATATTTATTTTATTATTAATTAAAAATAAAATATTGTTAAAATTATTTTTTAATAATTTTTTAAATATACAAAATATATTAATAATAAAATAAATATTTAAAATTATATTGTATTTCTTTTAATTTTAAAATAAATAACTAAAAATATATTTATCATGAAATTTTATTAGAATAAAATTCTAATACATTTTATATTAAATTAAAGATTAATACATATTTTTTTACTCATTTTAAAATATATATTTTTTGTTATTCACTTCCAAAAGTTATCCTGCTTCTTGCAGAAAATAGGTATTTCAGAAATTCCAAAACTCTTCCTCCTTTCTATCTCCTTGGATTCCTTTCATCTCCATTCTTTCTTTCATCAACTGAAACTCCCACTCCTTCACCCTTCTCACTCTCCACATCTACCCGCTTCACACCCAATTTCTCCTCTTCTAGAAACATTCCTCCATATCAGCCTCATTTTACACATACTCAGAAAAAAGACGCTCTCATTGATGTCGAAGGTATTAGCAACGAAGGTAACAATGCAAACCCAATTCAGGATTAGCTTACACTAAGTCCATTTGGGAAGTGAATAAATTTCAATTGCTAAATTTTTGTCATGCTTTCTGATTTCAATAATTTTTTTTTGTCTCCAGATTTGTTCTCTATTAAATTCACAACTCCAACTCCACTCCGGTGAGTTTTTCTATCTTTAACTCTTAATTTATTCTAGAGATTGCTAGTTTGTAATGAGAATTTGAATACCTTACATATTTGCTTTCAAATAATTGTGAGCTAGAATAAAAAGTGTTATTGGTTTATATGCCATTTCTTGGAAGCAATCCTTTTTTATTTACTTTATTCATTAGTTCATTGTCTCTGCACTATACTCTCTATTTTGCCACTGCTAAAGCATTGGGGGAATAGATTTTTATTCATTTTTATTTTAAAAAAAATCCATTCATTCTTTTGTTTTGTAAAGTCATCATTATTCTCATTTTCATTTTATGTTGTTATTTGTGGATTTCGATGGGCTTGGTTTAATGGAGTTGAAGATTTGAGAATAGCGTAGCATATAAGGCGTTCTGATCCCCTTCTTTCAGACTACTCTCTTTCTTTTTTTATCACCGAGAACCAGAAACTCCTAATTACTGACCCTTTCTTCTTAGTTTTCTCTTAGAAGCTCCCAATTTGCCATTCCACTTTCTTCGTAGAATTACTATAATGATTAATCTGTAACAAGTATTGACAGATATTGATACAGAACCTTGCATTCATATGTTAGAGAGTCCATGATACGAGTAAATTTAATCCATTTATTAGTTTTGATATATATTTTAATTAGTCTTACTTTTCAGAGCTCAACATGCTATTTTTTGTATATAGTGTGATCTGGAATGTATATATGGCATGATCAATCGTGGATTTAGTTGGTGGTTCAATTAACAATAGGACCATTATCACTAATAAAGAGTAGTCTAAGCTGATTAATGAGTACTATGATAACAAGAAGTTAAAGGGAATTTATGGGTTGGTTTCCGTTTCCTGTGCAATCTTAGAAACAAGCACTTGCTGATCAATTGAATTTAAAGCATAGACAGGTTGGAGTTTGATTTCAGAACAGAAGTGCAAGGTACGCCCTTGCTAATTTCCCTCGCAAATTTCTTTATTATGATTTCTTTGTCATTCCCTCGCTAATCCTTCGCAAATTAATTTGATTTTCTTTTATCAATTTAAAATATAAAAACTTAATTTTTAATATCCAAAATACACCTATATAAATGATTCGAAGTTATATAAATAATTTAAGGTTATACAAATAGTTCATAAAATGTCGTACAAAACAAGAATAAAGAGAACAAGTAATCAGTCTAAGTTTGTTTCGTCTTCATCATCATCCTCTTGACCCTCCCCAGCTGTTTCACCTTGCGATGGTGCTTATGGCTGATTGGATCGTAGATAGGATGGGCGACAACATAGACATTAGTTGAGTCTTGACAAAGAAAGCCATCGCTGTTGACATCGTTGTAGCCATTGCTGCATCTACAGCTTCAGTTATGTCTACCTGTGTTAAAGGTGTAGAGCATGAAGGACCCACAACCTCCGAGGATGAAGCATGCATGATGTTATTAATACCAATGCGTAAGTTGTTACCTGTGCCATGAATCTGTCCCTTCTTGTTGGGACCCGCTGCATCCAACCACACATTGAAGTCAACCATAGGATGAGTTGAAGAGTTTTTTTCCATACTTTTTTGACATTGCAGTGTCATATGACTCCTAAAATAAAAAAACAAGAAAAATATTAGCAAAAAAATCAAGAGCTTAGCAAATATAATGACTTTTAAATTTTAAAAACACTTACAATGAAGTTCTTTGAGTGCTCGGAGATATAGTTTCCATCTTTTTTCTTATGAACTTTGGCATAGAAATCTCTATAAGAAACCGGATGTTTCAACTCTTCCTTCTGTAATCACACATGAAAAAATATATAATAAACATATATCAAAAGTAATTTGACAATCCCTTTAAAATACCAATGCCTTTATGCCATCCTCAAGATACACAAATAACTCAAGTAATTACAAAAGATAAGAGATTATCCTCCATGAATATATAGCTAAATACTACACAAAAGAAATAGGTACAAAAAGTTACCATTACTTTTTTTCTCCCTTAAAAGTAATACATTGTTATAAAATTGCAACTGTGTAAACTATAAAGATTTCACTAATTAGGATCTCCAACTAAAGTCTTAAACAATAAAGATTTCACTAATTCAAACTCACATTCCAAGAAGTATGGCAAAACTGATTTGATTTTTTTTTAAATTAGTTTAAATTCGCACAAAGCAACATGCTAAGAACCAAGTTAGAAACTATGAACAGGTAAATTCATTCACAAGTAAGATAATAGATAAATTTTGATTCTTTTTAAAATTCTAACAAATTTAAATTCATAACTCAAAACTTTAAATGATTTTTATATTACCATCTTGTTCTTATGTTGATCAAAGTTTATCGACCCTTCTGTATGCTTCAAGGCATCAGACATGGCTGCCCTATTCCTTCGAGCAGCTTCAGACTTCCTCATCCACTTTTCTATCATCCAAATACGGCTAGACCATTCCACACTTCTGTCCTCACTCCTCTAGGCCCATGGCCTTTAACGTCAGCCAAGTTATCTGAATTTGCCTTTTCAAAAGTCTTATCCTTTGCTCTGTTCAAATGGTCTGGATAGCGGTCCATGTAAGTCTGTTCCCAGACAGTTCTCGTCATGCTGCATCATAATTTGATGCGAATAAATACTTATCCTACACAAATGTTATATAAGTATATTTATTTTTTGAACGTATAATATATAACTCTAGAAACACTATTACTTGCCATAAAATCCTTAAATATTATGTCCTTCATGTTAGCAGGATAATCTCTCCACGTATTAGCTGGAATAGTCATCCTTTTCATCATATTGTACATAATGTCATAGGTTGCTCTTGGTGGGAGAAACCTCCTCCTGTAAGTATAAGAAGATAATGTTGGTAATCTAAAAGTTAATAAATGTAATAAAAGATGAAATTCACCATTACTTACGGTTCAAGGACATCCACCACATATATAAGTTCTCTCCTATTAGTTTTTGTATAAGATTCTCCACTTGAAGGCACCACATTCGAGCTGCTAGTTGATGGGTCAGTAAGGGGTGGGATAGAAGCTGATATGCCTCCAATGGTCAATGGGATAGACACCGGTAGGCCTGCACTATTCAATGGACCAGTAGTTGAAGTTGCACTTAACATAATTATAGATAAATAAATAAAAACATATATATTATATTTATATAAATTAAGAGTTAACAATAATTAAAAAGATTAGCTTATAGGTATGCTTGGGGAGTGCTGAGAAGGCTACAATGGTGGATAAATATGGCATGATGTAGAAGGCTAGGGTGGAACATTACAATATCTTCCACGACCGCGTCCAATGCCTCTACCTCGAGTTACCATGATGAATATCTGCATAAGGAAACATTGTGAGTTAATAAACTATATGTGAATAAAAACCTCAAAATATAATAATGATATTTCAGTGTAAATATCATTAATGAAATTTATTGAACAAGATTCAATTGTAACTACTTGAGTCTGAAGCATATAGATCCTCATCTTCATCTAAGAATTCATTAATTTCATTATCTTCGTTATTATCAATGACCTCATCATCAATTAGAACATCCATTGGATTATGTATATCATGTATGTTCACTTCTTCCATCTGGGCATATGCATCAAACAGGGAAATTGTTTCATCATCTATGACAATATTGTGTGTTCCAAGAAATCCGTCATCTTGGTAATAATCAGTAGTAGCTAGCTTATTCAATTTATCATTTTCATCATTCAATGTTTCAGCCATGAAGAATTTTGCTCTAACCTTGCAACCAAGCCCACATTCACCATTAGCTCTATTCTCGTTTTGTGGATATCTTGTATAGTACACTTGTTGTGCTTGTTCAGCTAAGACGAATGACTCATTTGAGTAAAGTCTTGATTTATGCTTGATGTCAACCAACCCATATCTCTCATCAACATTGAGTCCATTAATCGGGTCGAACCAATGACATTGTAAAAGAAATACTCTATTCTGATTTCCTGCATATGACAATTCCAATATCTCTTCAATGATACCATAATAGTTGAAGTCATTCTCACCATATATACTACCTCCAACACATACGCCACTACTCATGGTAGTTTTATTTTGTCTGTACTCCTTAGTATGGAATCTATGCCCATTAACTATTAAGTTACAGTAAGAAGTCACAGACTTGGATGGACCATAACTTATCTCTTGTATCATTTGATTCTCAACTTAACCTATATTAACCTGTATCATTACATAGACGATAGATAGTTGTAACATTTAGCATAATGAATAACAACAACAACCAAGCCTTTTCTCATTATGTGGGATCAGTTACATAGATCAAACGATGTCATTATGTCCTATTATAAACCAAGTCTTCAGAAATGCTATTTAGCATAATGAACATTGAATTTAATATGATAGATGTGATTGTGGATAAAAGGACTCATTAGATGTTTTAGCCACATACTGAAGTCCTTATCTCAAGCTTCCAATATTTAATCATCAGTGATATTGAGATATGTTTCCTTTAACGAATCCTCAAATTCTCGAATTATCTAATCAATACAATAATTAATATTTAACATAACATAGTTAAAAATTAACAAATTCATTAGTTAGGGAATAGATTTACTGGAGATAAGGTTCTACTTCTCCACAATTTATAAGCACATATGTTTCAATAGTCTGAAGTTTCACATCGGTCAAGAATCTATTCTGACCTCTCTCGATAGAATGACATGGATGTTTAAAAACAGATAATCGTTCATCAATCGAAATAGATTCTTGACGAATATAGAATTTTAGATTATTGAGACATATGTGCTTGTAAATTATGGAGAAGTAGAACCTTATCTCCAGTAAGTCTACTCTTTAACTAATAAATTTGTTAATTTTTAACTATGTTATGCTAAATATTAATTATTATATTGATTAGACAATTCGAGGATTCGTTAAGGGAAACATATCCTAATTATCACCGATGATCAAATATTGGAAGCTTGAGATAAGGACTTCAGTAGGTGGCTAAAACATCTAGTGAGTCCATTTATCCATAATCACATATATCATATTAAATTCAATGTTCTTTATGCTAAATGTTATAACTATTCATCATCTATGTAATGATACAAGTTAATATAGATCAAGTTGATGATCAAATGATACAAGAGATAAGTTATGGTTCATCTAAGTCTGTGACTTCTTATTGTGGCTTAATTGTTAATGAGTATAGATTTCATACTAAAGAGTATTAATAAAATAAAGCTATCATGAATAGTGGCGTATGTGTTAGAGGTAGTATATATGGCGAGAATGACTTCGACTATTATGACATCATTGAAGAGATATTAGAATTGTCATATGTAGGAAATCAGAACAGAGTATTTTTTTTGCAATGTCATTGGTTTGACTCGATTAATGGAGTCAATGTTGATGAGAGATATAGGTTAGTTGACATCAAGCATAAATCAAGATTTCACATAAATGAGCCATTCGTCTTAGCTGATCAAGCACAACAAGTATATTATACAAGATACCCACAAAGCTAGAATAGAACTAACAGTGAATGGTGGGCAGCTTGGAAGGTTAGAGCAAAATTCTCCGTGGCTAAGACATTGAATGATGAAGGTGATGAATTGAATGAGCTAGCTACTACTGTTTATTACCAAGATGACAGATCTCTTGGGACACACAATATTTTCATAGATGATGAATATGCACATGCCCAGATGGAAGAAGTGAATATACATGATATACATAATCCAATGAATGTTCTGGTTGATGATGAGTTCATTGATAACTACGAAGATAATGAAATTAATGAATTCTTAGATGAAGATGATGAACTATATGCTTCAGACTCAAGTAGTTACAGTTGAATCTTGTTCAATAAATTTTGTTAATGATATTTATGCTGAAATATCATTATTATATTTTGAGATTTTTATTGACATATAGTTTCTTAACTCGTCATGTTTATTGACATATACTGAAATATCATTATTATCCTAAACAAATTAGACACTTAAGTTAATAAATAAATTAAGAGTTCAAAAAACAAAAAAGACCAAAGAAAAATACAATCTGCCAAATTCATATTCATACAGTGTTTAGACTCAGATTTCAACACTTTTCTTACCATGCACATTATCAACAGTGACTCATACGCCTATTATTAATAAACAAATACTAAGTGGTTAATCTCTATGAGTTTATGGTGAATTCAAAAAAGAATTTTCAATACTTGGTGAATCCAAATTAAGTGGTTAATACATTAAGAATAAGTGGTTAATCTCTATTACTTTTTGGTGAATCCTAAAATGGGGGTAAATTACTTACATATGAATTGCTAGTGGAGTCATTACTTGGATGTGTAAATTTTCTGGTTAATATATTAGGATGAATTGGTCAATATCCATAGTTTTGTGGATAATCTCCATACTTGGTGAATTCAAATTAACTGGTTAATACATTAGGAATAAGTGGTTAATCTCTATGTGTTTCTGGTGAATCCAAAAATGAGTTCCCAATAATGGCTGTAAACTATTTACAGATGAATTACTAGTGGAGTGGAGTTGGGGTGTGTAGTTTTCTGGTTAATATTGTAGGAAGACCTGGTCAGTGTCCACGGTTTTGTGGTGAATATCCTTACTTGGTTAATCCAAGTTAGAATATTAGTGCATTAGGAAATTGTGATTAAATTATATAAGTTTCTAGTGAATCTAAAAATGAGTTCCTAATAAGGGGGAGAAACTTATTACAAATACATGACTAGTTGGAGTTGACATGTGTATTATTGTGGTTAACACATTAGGAGTAAATAGTGAATGCCCATGGTTTTCTGGTGATAGTCATTAATTAGTGCATTCAAAATAACTGATTAATACATTAAGTAAAAGTTGTTAATCTCTGAGTTTTTGGTGAATTCAAAAACTCATAGAGAGCTAGGGGTCAATTTGATATTTCTCTGAACTTCAAATTTTATATTTCTTTAAACTTTAACTACTCTTAAGGCTGCTAGTAAAAATACATAAATAAAATAAATACAAATGAGATACACCTGGTTTACAAAAAAAAAAGCGATTCATCGCCTATGTATCACAACATGTATCCTGTTTGATGTTGAAAAGTGAGGCATTGCAATAATACATTACTATTACTCACCCTCAAATAATATATACCTCCTCCTCTTCCTTTACATGGAATTACATGCGTTTTATACACATTACATGCATTCTATACACATTAGGATTAGAAATGAATAGGGAGAATACAAGAATTATTTCAAGTCAAGTCAAGTCCTAACCAAGTCAAGATTTTAATATATTTTTTCGTTTTATAGTCTTATTGCATTTGTTTACTACCAATAATGACATTTCAAGTTTTCTGTCCATTCATTATGTACAATTATTCTTGGAGGTGGAGTAAAGTCTGAAACCATGATAATATGCAATACATGTTAGATATATTGCCCTGAACTTTTGTGCAAATTATGTCTGTTTTGAATTAAGATTTTAGTAAGTTTCCTTCAATATTTAGTAATAGTGCCATAGAGACGGAATTTTGAAGTCACCTTTTGTGCTTGTTAAGTCAGAGTTGAAAAGAGTTGTTTATGAACATATGCAACAAGCAAACCAATCCAATTAAGGATCAAGCTTAATAGGAATAGTGATATTACAATCTACCCGTCTCACATTTCTGTGCAAATGTAAGACTCTCCCATCAATAATCTAAGTTATTAGTGGGACAGTAGAAAAGTGAAAAAGAGGTGAGACAAAAGAATGCAAAAGTAATATACTTGAAAATTTTAATCTTTATTTAGCAAAAAAATCTAATAACAAATATTTCACCATCCTCAATCCTTTATTCTCTTGTTTCATAAATCTGAACTAGGTTATAATACAACTACCTAAGAAAACTAACTAATCAACGGCAACAAACAAACGTTAAATGCAAATACTAGGTTCAACTATGATTATTGATAACTCATAACTGAACATAACACAATAATATAAAATACAGAAATATCAATAATCAGGTTTATATAAATTGACCAACAAATAATGAAAGACAATGTCATAAATCCATTTATAATGAACAACTTACAATATTACAATACCATCAGAAGGCATATAAATGAAAACAAAACAACATACCAGATTTCATTTTTCTTTCTTAGGAATCAGATTGTCAAGGTCAATAGTATTACAAACCATGCTTGGCTCAATCCATATCCACCACAAACACAAACTAGCATACTTTAGAATAAAAAATGATACAAAAAATCCTACTCCTTATGCATTTATTGCCAATTTCAAAGCTAATAAGCATACTATCTAGAATTAATCACACATCAAATTTCAACCCATGAAATAAAAAAAGGGTCATAACATTAATATATAATCACATTCAAAAAGATTCTATATAGTAGAGAGAATGAGAGAGGGTACCACTAAAGGCTATGTTAGAAGAGGCAACAACACAGGTCTAGATGACAGAGTTCTCTTCACACAGCTCAGCAATAAAATGCCTGATGTGTGGTGACTCGGATGATGCACATTTAACGGTGCGAGACAATGGGTAAAAGGAGAACACAATGGTTGGTAGGTGTGGTGCGTATGAGGTTTTGGGTTTTGGGATTTGGGCAGAGGTTGAGTGTACGGGGTGCTGGTTTTGGTGACTAGAACTGGATGGTAGTGGCAGCTTTGGGACGAAGATAGCACCGAGAGTCAGAGAAGAGAGAGGAGAAACAGAGAGTGAGAGAAGCAAAGGAGAGCAACGTTTGAAAGTATTGAACGAAAGAAAGAAATCGAAATGGGAGGGAACGAAAAGGAGAAAAGGAGAAAGGGAGGGAACAAAAAGGAAAAAAATGAAGGAATGAAATCGAGTCAGCAAAATACTCCAACGTGGCATACGGTGGATAAAAGTTGGAGAATTTCGTTGGACGTCAAGCGTTTTCCTTAGTTTTTTTCTCTTTCTTCTTTAATGTTTTCTCTCTTCTCCTTTTCACGACACCATTACATAAGAAAATGGAAAACGCTTAACGTCCAACGAAATTCTCCAACTTTTATCCACCATATGCCACGTTGGAGTACTTTGCTGACTCGATTTCATTCCTTCATTTTTTCCTTTTTGTTCCCCCCTTTCTCCTTTTCGTTCCCTCTCATTCTGATTTCTTTCTTTCATTCAATACTTTCAAACGTTACTCTCCTTTGCTCCTCTCACTCTCTGCTTCTCGCCTCTCTTATCTGACTCTTGGTGCCATCTTCATCCCAAAGCCGCCACCACCGCCTAGTTCTAGCCACCAAAACCAGCACCTCGTACGCTCAACCTCTGCCCAAATCCTCAAGCGCAGAACCCGCAAACCCAGAGCCCCGTACGCTCAACCTCTAACCAAATCCCGAAACCCAAAACCCCGTACGCACTACACTTACCAGCTGTTGTATTCTCTCTTTACCTATTGTCCCACACCGTTGAATGTGCATCATCCGGGTCACCACACATCAGGCATTTTGTTACTGAGCCGTGTGAAGAGAACTCTGTCATCTAGACCTATGTTGTTGCCTCCTCTGGCATAGCCTTTAGCAGTACCCTCTCTCATTCTCTCTACTATATAGAATCTTTTTGAATGTGATTATATATTAATGTTGTGACCCTTTTTTATTTCATGTGTTGAAATTTGATGCGTGATTAATTCTAGATAGTATGCTTATTAGTTTGAAATTGGCAATAAATGCATGAGGAGTAGGATTTTTTATATCATTTTTTTATTCTAAAGTATACTAGTTTGTGTTTGTGGTAGATATGGATTGAGCCAAGCGTGGTTTGTAATACTATTGACTTTGACAATCTGATTCCTCAGAAAGAAAAATGAAATTTGGTTTGTTGTTTTCTTTTCATTTATATGCCTTCTGATGATATTGTAAGTTGTCCATTATGAATGGATTTATGACATTGTCTTTCATTATTTGTTGGCAAATCTATATAAACCTGATTATTGATATTTCTGTATTTTATATTATTGTGTTATGTTCAGTTATGAGTTATCAATAATCATAGTTGAACTTAGTATTTGCATTTAAGGTTTGTTTGTTGCCGTTGATTAGTTAGTTTTCTTGGGTAGTTGTATTATAACCCAGTTCAGATTTATGAAACAAGAGAATAAACGATTGAGAATGGTGAAATATTTGTTATTAGATTTTTTGCTAAATAAAGACTAAAATTTTTAAGTATATTACTTTTGCATTCTTTTGTCTCACCTCTTTTTTCTCTTTTCTACTGTCCAACTAATAACTTGGATGATTGATGGGGGAGTCTTACATTTGCACAGAAATGTGAGACAGGTAGATTGTAATATCACTATTCTTGTTAAGCTTGATCTTTAATTGGATTGATTTGCTTGTTGTAAGTGTTCATAATCAACTCTTTTCAACTCTGACTTAACAAGCACAAAAGGCGACTTCAAAATTCCGTCTCTATGACACTATTATTAAATATTGAAGGAAAGTTACTAAAATCTGAATTCAAAATAGACATAATTTGCATAAAAGTTCAGGGCAATATATCTAACATGTATTACATATTATCATGGTTTCAGACTTTACTCTACCTCCAAGAATAATTATACATAATGAATGGACAAAAAACTTGAAATGTCACTATTGGTAGTAAACAAATGCAACAAGACTATAAAACGAAAAAATAGATTAAAATTTTGACTTGGTTAGGACTTGACTTGAAATAATTCTTGTATTCTTCCTATTCATTTTTTATCCTAATGTGTATAGAATGCATGTAATGTGTATAGAACGCATGTAATTTTATGTGGAGGAGGAGGTATATATTGTTTGAGAGTGAATGATGTAATGTATTATTGCAATGCCTCACTTTTCAACATCAACCAGGATACATGTTGTAACACATAGGCGATAAATGACTTTTTTTTTAAACCAGGTGTATCTCATTTGTATTTACTTTATTTATGTATTTTTACCAACAACCTTAAGAGTAGTTGAAGTTTAAAGAAATATAAAATTTGAAGTTCAAAGAAATATCAAATTGACCCCCACCTCTCTATGAGTTTTTGGATTCACCAAAAACTCATAGAGATTAACCACTTTTATTTAATATATTAACCAGTTATTTTGGATGCACCAATTAATGACTTTCACCAGAAAACCATGGGCATTCACCATTTACTCTCAACGTGCTGACCACAACAATACACATGTCAACTCCAACTAGTCATGTATTTGTAACAAGTTTCTCCCCCTTATTAGGAACTCATTTTTGGATTCACCAGAAACTCATATAATTTAACCACAATTTCCTAATGTACTAATAACTTAACTTGGATTCACCAAGTAAGGATATTCATCACAAAACTGTGGACACTGACTGGGTCTTCCTACAATATTAACCAGAAAACTACACACCCCAACTCCACTCCACTAGTAATTCATTTGTAAGTAGTTTACACCCACTATTGGGAACTCATTTTTGGATTCACTAGAAACTCATAGAGATTAATCACTTATTCCTAATGTATTAACTAGTTAATTTGGATTTACTAAGTAATGAGATTATTCACAAAATCATGGATATTGGCCAATTCATCCTAATATATTAACCAGAAAATTTACACATCCAAGTAATGACTCCACTAGCAAATCATATGTAAGTAGTTTACCCCCATTTTAGGATTCACCAAAAAGTAATAGAGATTAATCACTTATTCCTATTGTATTGACCACTTAATTTGGATTCACCAAGTATTGAAAAATCTTTTTTGGATTCACCATAAACTCATAGAGATTAACCACTTAGTATTTGTTTGTTAATAATAGGCGTATGAATCACTGTTGATAATGTGCATGGTAAGAAAAGTGTTGAAATCTGAGTCTGAACACTGTATGAATATGAATTTGGCAGATTATATTTTTCTTTAGTCTTTTTTTTTATTTTTTGAACTCTTAATTTATTTATTAACTTAAGTGTCTAATTTGTTGTTCCTTAGGTTTAGGGAAATTTAAATGACATAATGAGTTCAAAATTATAAAGTTGGTGCATGTCTATGAGTGCTTTTATATTGAAGTTAGGGAGTAGATTGATGAAGTTTATAGCATCTGTCTTTAAGTTGTGATGCTAGTTAAACCTTGTTTTGGCTTAATTCTTGAATCATTGAACTCATTTGAGGCCAAGTCAGTGAATTGTAATGCGTGATATAGTTTGGAGTCCTATAAGTATGGTTGATTGTTGATATAGCTGTCGAGTTTGCTTGGTTGTTTAACTTCATTTGGTGTAAAAAAATATATGTGTGTTGGAAGCCTGTGTCCATTAAATAATAGACATGAGTAAAAAATGCTTATATATTTATTGATTGGGTGTTATTGATTCGTTGGTTAATTACCTTGTTCTTCATTTGTGCTTTAATCTTACTGTACTTGTGTAATTTCATACTTGGTCTTCTGTATATGCAAAATACTTTCATGGACAGCTCACGGGTAAGACGGGGGTGTGGTTCAAGTAACCAACCTAGTTAATATAGAAAAAACTGTGATATGCATTTGGCTATACAAATATGTTGACCAATTTGTTCTCATAACAAAGAAGGTACGATTGAGGCATGTTTGCACACCGAGATTGTTGATTGACGTGAATAGCTCATTAACGGATGCCCAAAAGTCCTGAATTGAGTCTACCCTATTCAAGTCACTATTATATATGCCGAATAATTTAGAAATCAACTGTGTCTTATTGTGAGAGTTAGTGTGTAGATAGATAAAAGAGGTGGGGGATTTAGAGTTAGGGGTAGGGTTATCCCATTCAGTCCGTTAGATTGAGTGGGCTGAACTCTGTCCTTATTTAAGGGGGTCGATGTAACTCTTGACACGATTTATTATGAGCTGTATCAACATGTAGGGAACAATGATATGGATAACTTTTGTCGACTTTATATCCTACTTGCTTTTAGGGAGTTCTATTTTCCCGTTGTAGGTGTCCATGTGCATTATGCCTTCACACACCTGTTAGATGAGTTGGACTCCCTAAATAATTATAGCTGGAGTTTGGCGGTGTATGATTTTTTGGTGGATGACCTGACCTGAGTTGCACGTGCAGTGAATGAAGGTAAGAATACTTGCCAAATCCATTTAATGGGATGCGTTGCACTTCTGCAGGTACATGTTTTGTTATTTACAATGCTTCCTGGTTGTTATAATTATTTTATGGAATATTGCAATTTTTTTCTGTTCTTTTCTTGTTGCATCATTTTAATACCAGACATGTGATTTTTTACAAGGTTTGAGCTTTTCATCACCTGTCATTATGCCCCACATCAACTGTGATAACTGTTCAATTATTCCCACGTTACTTAAACTGGCACGTGTTTAGAGGGAGGGAGGAGAAAGTGCACACGATATTTGAAAAAAACAAGGTAACGTACAACTTTTAAATGGTGTGTGTACTGTTGCGACATTTTTACGAAAATAATTTTGTATAGAAAAATGTCTAATATTTAACTGTAGTAGTCCACCTTCATCATACTCGTTAACTACGTATCTGTTGGTTATTGACATCTAGGTAACTGAAGATCTGATTGCATTGAGGGAAGAGCATCAGATTGATATAGTCAGGGATGCATATACACAGGAGAAGCAACATGGTGTTGGACATCGGCGGCCGAGGCTATTTAATGTGGAGGACATTGCCAGTGATATTTCTCGAGTGGTTGCTAAGAACGTGCAAATGAAGAAAGTGGTTTCTATTCTGGAGACGGAAGTATGCACATTGAAATAACTATTATTACACTGTTCAGTGCCTCCACCTTCAAGTTGTCCTATAGGTAGTCCAGTGTATGACCAGGGTACTCAACCATTGAATCATGTGAGCACTCCTTTTTACGGATTCAGTCAAGGTGATGAGTTAAGCGATCAACAACTGCCTGCACGTGGCATCCCTTTAGGTGCACCTGTTGGCTACTCTGATACACACCCAAACCCAGTGACAGACAACCCTAACTCCAACATTTGCACTCGGGTTAAGGCTCAGCCCAAGAAGCGTGTACAAGGCAAATGCACCCGAACTCCTTACACTGAACTGCAAAAGAATAAGAAGACAGTGCCTCCACCACAAAGTCGTCCTGTGGGCAGTCCAGTGTGTGAGCAGAATGCTAAGAAAGCGAATCTGCATAGAAGGCTTTTTACTTACTGCACCAGAGTGCTTAAAAAAGAAGACCACGATTCCAGGTAAGCTTTTGAATTACCAACATGGCATGCTTAATAAGTATAATACTGATATTACTTGGGCTAACATTTGTCATTTGTATCTTGTACAATTTCAGCATTAGGCAAATATAAATGCTCATATAATTTTTTCTGTTTTACATGGTTTTATATCAAATTAGAAGTCTAGCAAAAAAGTAATATAGATAAGAGTTATAACAATAAAGTAATCTTAAACTCTTTTGTTCACAGACAACATTGACCACAAATATGGATGAAGCATGTCCAGTTGAAATTATTACTTAGAGTGGTAAACTAGCTAGAAGTCAATGTTCAAGTAAGTCTCATTCCCTTAATTCTTACGATGAGGTACACTATTGTCTAAGATGCTTCAAACTATTTGCGATTGTTTTTTTTTTTTCTTTTTATTCTTCTTTATCTTTTCCATTCTATGTTGCCAATGAATCTCAGTGGATATCTAATTGGTTTGCTCTGTGATTGTCTTTAAACAATTTATTTTGGGTTATAGTGTAGGGCGGTGGTCAGACTCTACAGTCAGTTCCTTACCATTGTAGATGCATCTTGCATGAAATCAAAAGAGTGGGTCAACAATGTGGTAAGAACGAATTATGTTCAACTCATGATTTAGATTATGTATATCATACCGAATTATTGCGTCAGTTCACATAGAATGATCTTTTTTAGTTTACGTTTTCAAGTTGTTATGCTGGCTGCAAGGGTTTTTGTGTAAGATGAAATGGAGCGAGCACGAAGAGTGACTCGCCACATGTTTAGTCCCGCGTTTATGGTAACAACAACATGCTCAATTAACTTAGAACTGTATGCCCATTCACATGAAATCTTAATTGATTGTTGGTTATTTATAAAATGTAAGATTTAGTGAAAAGTGGACTACAACATTCCAAATTGCTTCACCACAGGCCCTGGTGGAGTATTAATGACTTCATGCCTCATGCTGAAGTGAGATATGACTTCACCCAATGCAATTTGGTAACTTTTAAGCATTATGTGTCAAAAATGACATGTGTTTGACTGCATACACTTTATTGGGCCACATATGGGGTTTAACCCATCATTTACCAAACATGGATTGTGTATAGTGTTTAATTTTCTTAAGACCACATAAGACATTATGTTCCAACTATAATGCACATCACTATCATATATCTATATTATCAAATAATTATGTAAAATAAAGGAATAGTAATACTATTTATGTATGGATTTTACAAGGAACACACACCATAAACTTGGATACATTTTTTCATGTAAATATTCGCTCTAGTCATGTTTGACGGCCATTATTGGTGTTATGCGTTAGATCCAAGAATTAAAAAAGTTGTATGTGTTGGATTCATTGGGTAGTCACAATGACACTGAAAAAACTAGGTTGGACGTTTTAACGGTATCACAATCCTCTAATGTCATTGTAATGATAATGTATTAGTTGTGCTATATAATTTGACTTTTAACTTTACTTTGAATTTGTAGAAGCTTCAGTTTGAAGAAGTTTTGCAGTTAATTAGCCCAACCTTGAAGAATCACAGTCCTTTAGAGCTAGTGGAAGTTGACTTCCCCGGTAGCGTAACTTGTGAGTAGGGTTGCACTATTTAAAAAATATTATTTGTTATGTTGAGGCATAGGTGTTTAATTTTTCCTCTTGTGCTTGCTTGTATATTGTTGAAACAGGGATGATTGCGGAATATACGTTATCAAGTACATGGAGATATGAGATGGACACAATGTTTGGAGATAAGACTAGGCTCGAATGGGAAGAGGTGAGGGAGTTGTTTTATTTTCTAATTTAACAATTACATTCTGTTGGAATTTTTATTTATTCGTACTATACTGGTATAGGGAGTAGTCATGCAAATGCGACGTGACTTATTATGTGGCTGGCTCTTGCATCTGAACAGGTGCATAGAAAAAGTTTTAAGAGCTGTAAATGCTATGAAATTGCTGTCTTGATTTGTAAATTTTATTCTACACTCTTTAACTTGACTTTATGCTTAGTTATTGTAATGCATCACTGTTGATAATGCACAGTGATACATATTGTGATACATAGTCAATAGATGACCTTTTTTTTAAACCAAGTGTATTATTTTGTATTTACTTTATTTATGAACTCTTTACCTGCAATATTTAGAATATTCGAAGTTGAAAGAAATATCAAAGTTACCCTCACCACAACATCCCTCTTTAGTGGATTAACCAGCTACCTATACTAATTAATTACTTTTATGTAATGTATTAACCAGTTATATTAGAACCTAGGAAGCACGGACACGACACGGGACACGGATACGACACGACACGGATCTAGCGACACAAGACATTTCAAAAAATATAAGACACCACACTGCTAGGACACGTTATATAATAAAACATAAAATAAATATGTTATAATCATAAAAAGATATATTCTTAACATAAAAATTCAAATCCTTAACATAAAGTAAAACAATATATATGACTTATAAATCTGTAAATGAAAAAACTATTAATTTATATGAATAGTATCAATTTCTTCTCCTCCACGTCCATCATCTCGCAAATAATACTGCTTCCAAATCTGGTTCATCCAATGATAAATTTGCAACTTCAAGAAGACAGGACCATTATCACATGGTTCAAATGCATCTCCACTAATATCCCACATCTTAGTTTCTCCAACCTTATATGCTTCACTTCTCCTAGACAAGAGTCAAAGATTAGTATGTACATATACTAAATCTTCTGCCCTTGTTGGATTCATCTTGTTTCTCCTTACAGAATGAATAAAGGAATACGTACTCCAATTTCTTTCACAACATGATGAAGAACAAGGTTGCACAAGAAGCTTTAAAGCTAGTTTTTGAAGTAAAGGTGCAGAAGCTCCATGGTTCACCCACCAAGATTTAGGATCTAACTCCCACCTATCTTGAACCGAATCAAAACTAGAAAATACATCTGCAGTTGATGAGAATCTAGAAAACTCAATAGCAACTTTCTTTCTATCATTGGAATTAGGAAAGTATCTCTTAATACACTTGTTCCTCTCTACAGAAATTTCATCATCTTGATGAGGAGGTTTTCTAGTTGGAGCCTCTTGAAGCCACTGATTACTATAGTACCTACAAGCAAAGCAATAGTTAATAATATGTTACATTGTTATAAATTTTAATAATAAATCATTAAAGTATAAACTTACTTTGGGTTTAAAGAATGTGCCATGCAATGGAGTGGGGTGTTATTCTTAGTCCACCTGTCAATGAGAATATCATAAACCACTATATAGAATGTTGATGGCTCATCTCCCCTCTTTCCTTCATGTCGATAAATTGCTACTTTCACTTTTTCTATCATTGTATCCCACATTTCATATACCAAATGAAGAGTAGGAACATCTTTGTCACAGAATCGAAGCATGTCATATATTGGATCTGTAAAAGAAATGATATACTCAATTTTATCCCACCATAAATCATCTAAAATAAAAGCCTTCCTTCAACTAGCCTTTCCCACATCATCTTCTATAAGAGTTCCACTCAGGACTAATGACCATTTCTTGCAAATCATGCTTTATAAGTTTGAACTGTTTCAACATCACTACAACTGATGCAAATCGTGTATCAGCAATGGCAAGTAACTTTAATGGCACAAACACATTGAAGATGGCTAATCTCATAGAGTGGTTCATAATAAAATTTCGATAAATGAAACATCATAACAATTTGGGTGATCCAATGACACTCAAAGATATGTAACCTCATTCTTTCGGTATTTTTAGCAAAGACATATATTCTTTAGTGTGAGATTCAAAGTATGTACCACACAAGGAGTCCAAAATATATGAGGAATGTCACTTCAATCAACATCCCCAGACTTTACAAACAACAGCATTGTCAATTATGATTTGCACTACATTTTCAGCCCCCACTTCATTGATTACATCTCTAATCAAGCCAGCCATATAATGTTTATTTTTAATCTCCTCGAGGCATTAATAGCCTTCAAGAAAATAGACCGCCTTCAACATGACCATAAAATTTATCAAAGGTCTTCTTTGTGCATCAGCCCACCCATCAACCAACAATGCTAACACCTTTTGAAGCCCACAAACCTTTAATGGGTTGAAGCAATTTCTCAACATTTGCTTTCTCTTGTTGTAAGAGGGTTGTTCTCAAAGCATTATAACCGGGAGGTAAAAAACCAGACAATGAATGGCTAGCAGCAAAAGCAAAAGAACTCATATAATAAGGGTTTCTTGCAAGATGAAATGGTAAGCCTGCAGAATAAAACATCCTAGCAATTTCAGCAGTAAGTTGAGCTCTCTCTTCATTGTTGAATGCTGCTTCCAAAGGACCTATTTTTCTTCTTTTCCCTATCAAACCTTTAGGGGCTAAGGAGGCATTTTGACTTTCTGTAGGCAATGGAACATGGGGTGGTTTTGATGCCTTCTGAGCTTCTTCATCAATTTTTTTCAATTCTGCCAAATAATCAACATTTACCTTCACACAACCAGCAACCCCATTACCAGGGATTCTAAGCAAATGAGCTCTAACTCTAGAGTATGAACCACGAATAACTTTAGAACAAAAATTACAAGACCAACTCTTGTTTCCACCACCTGCAATTGAACTATTTTCTATAATCTTAACATATGCCCAAAGAGGATTTTTTGATCAATAATTTCAAGTAGTTGCAAATCTACTAGTGATAGTAGAACTAGAGCTAGAGCTTGCACCAACTGATGTAGTCATTATCCTATCAAAGATTAAAATTATCAACACAAAAAATTAAACATATAAATATTTATACATTATAAAATGAATTTAAGAATTAAATTTTAAGATATAAACACTCATAAAATTAAATATTATTATTTTATTCTAGGTCATAGGCCCGCAGGTTCAAGATCATAGTTTTGAAGATAACAATGAGTCAATGACTATTAATTAAAAGTATAAGTACTACACTAACACAAGAATAAGTATCCACAAAAAATTATAAAAAATTAAAATAATAAACTACAAAAAGACAAAATTAAAATAATTTTAATTTTTTTTAATTTTTACTTTTTTAATAAAATATTATTATAACATAATGAAGAGAAAGTGCTACAAATACACCGTCTCAAGAATCAGTAAAAGTTAAACTTTGTGATAGAAAAAGTTGAGATACATTGAAATATTTTAATATATAATATACAAATACAAATAGAATAAGTTATTCTGAATAACTTCTCACCATCGTAAAGTTACAATAGAAAAAGACAAAAAGTTCAGTACAGTGGAATATTTTAACAATAGAAGAACTTCCTTCAAAAGCTTATATGCAATTATTAGCTTTACCTGTAGCAGATAGATACAGTGGACTGTGGAGCGTTGGTGATCGGAAAAAGAAAATTGTCGATTTGCCACCGTGAACGCTGCGTCGCTGCGTGCTTGCGTGAGGAAGAAGACTTTGCTGCTGTGATGCTGGCCACCGGGAGAGAAGAAAGATGAAGGAGGCAGTGGTGTTTCAGACTTTCAGTGGAGGATGAAGGAGAGCTACTGGAAATTAGGATTCAGGAACTTTAAACCTGGCCTTTTAGAGGTGGGCCGTGTTGGTGGGCTGTTGTTGGTCGGGTCCGATCCGTGTCAGGCCGTGTCCGGTTGTGTCCGGCCGTGTCGGAGAGCTGAGAAAATGGGAAAACGGGAAAATGGGACCAGACACCGTGCGGACACGTATCCAGCCGCGTCGTTGGTGTTCCGGTGTCAGAAACGTGTCCGACACCGGTACGGCAAGCATTTTGCCGTGTCTGTGCTTCCTTGATTAGAACTAACCAAGTAATGAGACTCACCACAAAATCATGTACATATTTACTCCCAACGTGTTAACCACATCATTACACAACTAAACTCCAACTAGTACACATCATTACATATTTACTAGTACACTATTGCCCCCACTATTTGGATTTGATTATTATATTATCCAAAAACTTGTAGAAATTAGCTACTTTTTTATATTATATTAACCATTTATATTGGAATTCACCAAGTAAAGAGATTCATCAGAAACCTATATAGATTAACCACTTTTTCCACGGTATTATGACCATTTACTCCCAACGTGTTAAGAATAACATTACACATGTCAGTTCCAACTAATACTTCATTTCTAACTAGTTTGCTCCCACTACTAGGAACTGATGTTTAGATTAACCAGAAATATGAACATATTAACCACTTTTTCCAAATGTATTAACTAGTTATATTGGATCTCACCAAGTAATGAGATTCACCACTTTTTCCATAGTGTCCTGACCGTTTACTCCCAACGTGTTAAAAACAACATGTCATATGTCAATTGCAACTAGTACTTCATTTCTAACTAGTTTGCCCCCACTACTGGGAACTGATGTTTAGATTAACCGAAAACATGTACATATTAACCACTTTTTCCAAATGTATTAATCAGTTATATATCCATGTACATCACCAATATTATGGCATTGCAATAATACATTCCTACCATTCACTCTCAAATATGGATTGAACTTGGCACATATCCACGACAAGTTATTTCTAAGATGTGTAAGATTGTTTCTAACATGTTGGGAGTAAAATGGTAACAACTGGGATTGAATTACTTAGATCATATTTCCTGATTCGAAGACACGGGTCATGTCTGATGACATGACCAACCCCGTGTTTGAGTCTGTGAACACATTTCCAACAGGATTTGAAGGCAGAGAAGAGCACGGCTTACCCCGTGTCTTCGGACACGGGTCGTGTTCTCGGGAGCACCCAATATTAGATCCAATTTGTGATACCAGAGGAGGACACGGACTATCTCGTGTCTGAGGACACGGGCCGTGTTATTAGTCAGCTCTTGTGCAGAATCCTGTTGAAGTACCAGAGAAGCACACGGCTAACCCCGTGTCTGAGGACACGAGATGTGTAACCTAGTTTCTTCATATTTTGTAATGAGATTCTTCACATGTTTAATGTGCATTAAGTTGTGGTCAATCTCGTTAATTAGTGAATCCATTAGTGTATCAGTTTCTGTAACTAGTTAATACATTACAAATTAGTTAATCTATATCAGTTTTAGGTAAATCCAAAAATCAGTTCTCAAAGATGGGGTGAACTTGTCACATATCTATAACTAGTTATCTGTAAGAGGTATAAAGTTATTTTTAACCCCTTGGGAGTAAATGGTTAATGTTCATGGAGTTGTGGTCAGTCTCATTAATTGGTTAATACATTACAAATAAATGGTTAATCTGTATCAGTTTCTAATAAATCCAAAAATCAATTCTCAAAGATGGGGTAAACTTGTCACATATCCATGACTAGTTATTTGTAAGAGGTGTAAAGTTATTTTTTACCCCTTGAGAGTAAATGGTTAATGTTCATGGAGTTGTGGTCAGTCTCATTAATTAGTTAATCCATTAGTGTATCAATTTCTGTAACTAGTTAACACATTACAAATAAGTGGTTAATCTATATTAGTTTCTAGTGAATCCAAAAATCAATTCTCAAAGATGGGGTGAACTTGTCACATATCCATGACTAGTTATTTTAAGAGGTATAAGGTTGTTTTTAACCCTTTGGGAGTAAATGGTTAATGTTCATAGAGTTGTGGTCATTCTCATTAATTGGTTAATCTATTAGTGTATCAATTTCTGTAATTGGTTAATACATTCCAAATAAGTGGTTAATCTGTATCAATTTCTGGTGAATCCAAAAATCAGTTCTCAAAGATGGGGTGAACTTGTCACATATCTATGACTAGTTATTTGTAAGAGGTATAAGGTTATTTTTAACCCCTTGGGAGTAAATGGTTAATGGTCATGGAGTTGTTGTCAGTCTCGTTAATTGGTTAATCCATTAGTATATCAATTTTTGTAACTGGTTAATAAATTACAAATAAGTAGTTAATTTGTATCAGTTTCTGGTGAATCCAAAAATCAGTTCTCAAAGATGGGGTGAGCTTGTCACATATCCATGACTAGTTATTTGTAAGAGGTATAAGGTTGTTTTTAACCCCTTGGGAGTAAATGGTCAGAATACCATGGTTTTTGTGGTGAATCTGATTACTTGGTGAGTTCTAAATAATCATTGTTAAGTTAGTAGGAAAATATGGTCAATATCTACCAGCTTCTGGTTAATCCAAAAATCAATTCCCAATGTTGGGGATAAACTAGATACTTCTTTCAACATTAATTATACCTAAGACTGCAAGTAAAAATACATAAATAAAGTAAATATACAAAAAAATAATTGGATTACAAAAAAGCCTTTAATGACTTATGTATCACAGTATATATCCATGTACATAATCAATATTGTGGCATTGCAATAATACATTCCTACCATCCACCCTAAAAAAATATATACATCTTCCCCATCTACATGTAATTACATGCATTCTATACACATTACAAGTGACCTATATATAACTACAGCACAGAAACAATCCACGTAAAAAGACAAAAACCTACTTAAGTGAGTTCATGGTGATCCATTAAATGTTGTAAACTCTATCACAGTGTGAACGCACATGCCTTAATTTGCACATAAGCCATTGTCTGCACACTTGACCCATATAAAAATAATGACGAAGCCACTTGTGCACTCATTATCCTCTATACCAAAAAAGGAAAATAAACCTGCAAAAAAAAATATGGATTACATTAGTGCTAAAGTATACCTTTGAAGCATGTATATAGCGTTATCCTATATAATTTATACAAATTCAGACTTGTACTATGTCACTGATTCCTATCCTGTGTATTTTCAAATTACCTTACATTACCACAAACCAGCAAATTGGTGTATGACATTTGACTAGGACAACCCTGGATAAAAACATATAAGCATGTCAATTTCATCAAAACAGTGAATCTAATAAACATATATTGGACATGCCTGTGGCCTTTGACTGACATCATGATCAGTTCCTTCTAATAATGATAAAAAACTAGCTGATGAGTTATCTGATAGTTGTGAAACCCATTAGCTACTGTCACACATTGGTGCTGCAACATTTGAACTCAACTCAACAGTTGTGGACCGTTAAGCAACAATATACCAAACATCTACACATTAAAACAAACAATCAAAGTTTACGTAGCTTAAAACTTAACAAGCATTTTAACAATGATTACAAATGATACACAATTTTGGTGTATACACACACCATAGTACAATCATCATGAAATTCTCCATAGATGTTCGTTTCTATAGACGACTCTATGCGTAACTTCTTTCCATTCATCTGCCTCTAGCTTCCATTAATGCACTCCTACATAACCAAAGTAAAATAACTTAATACACTAATAAAAATGAATGCTAATCAGTCTAAATAAAACATGTACAGAATCAAAGCATCCCATACAATAATAATTAACAAATTCATATCTACATACCTCAATTATCAAAGTTTGATGAAGTTAGTTCTTTTTCTTTCACAATTTGCGGACTACTTGATCAACTTTAGATAATTTTCTATTGCTTGGGGGTCGTCCTTTACGCGTTACACATAATAGACTGTGAATGCCAGTTTTAGCAGTTTCAATGCCCTCATTCAACTTCCTTTGAAGGTCATCACCCTTGCATGTTATTCTACTAGCTTGCTTAGATGCAGCCATCGATTGCATCTTGCTTTTATATTCACATAGTCCATGGTGGAGAGCATCTGTGAGATCCTCAACCTCTACAACATATTCAGCCACCTCATAAATAAGCTTGCCTAATTTATCAAACCTTTGCATTTGTGGCTTCAACAAAGTCACATCATAACCGCTCTTTATGTAGGCATGTCTCCATTTTATGTTTTTGCTCCATCTTCGTAAAATATATTTTGATGGTACTTCTTGAACCATTTCATTACCAATGACACAGAGTGAATGTCTACACATAATTCCTTTAAACTCAAATAATAAGCAGTTGCAACTAACATTATGACTATCACGATTAAATAACACCTCAAAAATAGTATTCTTTGCTAACCCTCCAACCACCATATCTGCTCTCACATGGTAAGTACAAAGCATTCCCTCCACATGTTTAAGGGATTTAAAATAATCCATTCTTCCTCTTAATTCAGATTGAACCTCACCAAACTTTACATGGATGTACTTGGATTGAAACTTCCTTTTAATGAGTGAGTTTGACCCATATTGAATTGTGGAGTCCATTGATTTGAAATCTTCCTGAAATTCCTTTTCTGCCTTGCCTCTTAGAGCATTATTATACTGCTTCACAAATTGCTGCAAGCTAGTTTTTGAGTTGATATATCCATCAAAGAAAGCATGTATGCTCTCACTGCGTTGTGCTGTTGACATCCCTGCCCAGAAATATTTCTTTAAAAATATTGGCACTCATCTATGCCGCTCCATGTACAAACCACTTAACCAATTGTTATCTTCTAGTTCAAATTCTCTGATGAAGGCAGACCACTTTTCTTCAAAATCTTCTATTGTTAGGGTATCATAAACAGCTACTTTCATTGCATTCTTGATATTGTTATATTCAATGC
Organism: Ormosia semicastrata; assembly: GCA_029884595.1. Classification (NCBI taxonomy): domain Eukaryota; kingdom Viridiplantae; phylum Streptophyta; class Magnoliopsida; order Fabales; family Fabaceae; genus Ormosia; species Ormosia semicastrata. The sequence goes on from JAQQTO010000030.1 coordinate 7,474,314, forward strand.
AACCATTCAACTTCTCAAGGATTTTTTTCATTATATGCCATAGGCACCATATATGTCGAGTAGTTGAAAAGACTATCTCAATAGCATTTTGCATGGCCCTGCATTGGTCCGTGATAATACCAACAGGTGCCTTACCTAACATGCAACGAAGCCATGTTTCAAATAACCACACAAATGACTCCGTGTCTTCAGCTGAAATGAGACCACATCCAAACAAAATTGATTGGCCGTGATGATTCACACTGACAAAAGCAACAAATGGCATGCCATATTTATTTGTCAAATATGTTATGTCAAAAGTCACAACATCTCCGAATGACTCATAGGTGGCTCTACTTCTAGCATCAACCCAAAATACATTTTGCACATGAAAATCATCATCAACATCTATATCGTAGAAAAAATTACTATTCTCCTCTTGCATTCTCGCAAAATAATTCTTCAAAGCCTTCTCATCACCTTCCTTGTCAATTCTACGTCTTTCCTTGTCGACATAATTTTTAGCATCTTGTTCATTAAATGATAAGTTCTCGTACCCACCCACCTTATAAGTAAGAGACCAAACTGTCTTATGTATTCTCACCCCTGCATCATCATTTACTTGGATTGTTCTCTTCACGTGCATGCTAAGATTCTTGTTAACTTTCAACATTCTCACCTTCGTCGGGCTTAGATCATGTGAGTGTTCAAGTATAGCTGTCTTCATGAACCATCGTCCATCTCTCATCTTCTTGACTATAATTTTTGCCTTAAAATTTGTCATTCTACTTGGAAGTGTCTTCAAAGTGTTTGATTTTGCTGACACATGTTTTCCCTGTCTTAAACAAGAAGCATAATGTAATTTACCTTACCATTATCTCCTTTTTTTGAAGTTCTATTAATAATTTCAAACTTCTTTTTGTAAGCATATTTCCTATAAAATTCCTTAATATCCTCTTCTGATGAAAACAACATCATTCGTTTTGGCTCATAACTTTCAAACTCGCCATCCAAGGCATCACTCATAATGAAGTCACCTTTATATGCTTCTTCCACATTATCAATAGCCTCAGATGAATTGAGATTATTTGAACCCTCCATCAACTTCAATTTTAGGTTGCTACACACACCTGTAAATTATCAAGTATTTACTGTCATGTTACAAGCATATTTCATATTTCAACAACATCTAGATTTCATTAGTAAAAAATTAAGAAAGAGCAATGAAAAGTAAACAAACAAATGGCAATAGATAATGAGGATAGAGACCTATTCGAATGGGAATTGATGTTTGCCCCCACTAGTGGGAACTGAGGTTTAGATTAATTAGAAACATATACATATTAACCACTCTTTTCAAATGTATTAACCAGTTATATTGGATCTCACCAAGTAATGAGATTCACCACTTTTTCGATAGTATCCTGACCATTTACTCCTAACGTGTTAAAAACACATGTCACATGTTAACTGCAACTAGTACTTCTTTTCTAATTGGTTTGCCCCCACTACTGGGAACTGATGTTTACATTAACCAGAAACATGTGCATATTACCCACTTTTACCAAATGTATTAACCAGTTATATTGGAACTCACCAAGTAATGAGATCCACTACTTTTTCGATGGTATTCTGACCATTTACTCCCAACTTGTTAAAACCAACATTGCACATGTCAACTCTAACTAGTACTTCATTTCTAACTAGTTTGCCCCCACTACAAAGAACTAATGTTTAGATTAACCAAAAACATATACATATTAACCACTTTTTTCAAATGTATTAACCAGTTATATTGGAGCTCACCAAGTAATGAGATTTACCACTTTTTTCATAGTATCCTGACTATTTACTCCCAACGTGTTAAAAACAACACGTCACATGTCAACTACAACTTGTACTTCATTTCTAACTTGTTTACCCCCACTACTGGGAACTAAGGTTTAGATTAACCAAAAACATGTACATATTAACCACTTTTTCAAATGTATTAACTAGTTATATATATATCTCACCAAGTAATAAGATTCACCACTTTTTCCATGGTATTCTGACCATTTACTCTCAACTTGTTAAAACCAACATTACACATGTCAACTCTAACTAGTACTTCATTTCTAACTAGTTTGCCTCCACTACTGGGAATTGAGGTTTAGATTAACCAGAAACATGTACATATTAACCACTTTTTCTAAATGTATTAACCAGTTATATTGGATCTCACCAAGTAATGAGATTAACACTTTTTCCCTAGTATCCTAACTATTCATTCCGAACGTGTTAAAAACAACACGTCACATGTCAACTGCAACTAGTACTTCATTTCTAACTAGTTTGCCCTTGCTACTAGGAACTGAGGTTTAGATTAACCAGAAACATATACATATTAATCACTTTTTCTAAATGTATTAACTAGTTATATTGGATCTCACCAAGTAATGAGATTCACCACTTTTTTCCATAGTATCCTGATCATTTACTCCCAACGTGTTAAAAATAACATGTCACATGTCAACTGCAACTTGTACTTCATTTCTAACTGGTTTGTCCCCACTGCTGTGAACTGATGTTTACATTAACCAAAAACATGTACATATTACCCACTTTTACTAAATGTATTAACCAGTTATATTGAAACTCACCAAGTAATGAGATCCACCACTTTTTCCATAGTATCCTGACCATTTACTCCCAACTTGTTAAAACCACCATTACACATGTTAACTCCAACTAGTGCTTCATTTCTAACTAGTTTGCCCCCACTAATAGGAACTGATATTTTGATTAACCAGAAACATGCATATTAACCACTTTTTTCAAATGTATTAACCAGTTATATTGGATCTCACCAAGTAATGAAATTCACCATTTTTTCCATAGTATCCTGACCATTTATTCTCAACATGTTAAAAATAACTTGTCACATGTCAACTGTAATTAATACGTCATTTCTAACTAGTTTGCCCCCGCTACTGGGACCTAATGTTTACATTAACCAAAAACATGTACATATTACCCACTTTTACCAAATATATTAACCAGTTATATTGGAACTCACCACGTAACGAGATCCACCATTTTTTCCATGGTATCCTGATCATTTACTCCCAACTTGTTAAAACCAACATTACACATGTCAACTCCAACTAGTACTTCATTTTTAACTAGTTTGTCCCTACTACTAGAAACTGATGTTTAGATTAACTAAAAACATATACATATTAACCACTTTTTTCTAAATGTATTAACTAGTTATATTGGAGCTTACCAAGTAATGAGATTCATCACTTTTTCCATGGCATTCTAACCATTTACTCTCAACTTGTTAAAACCAATATTACACACGTCAACTTCAACTAGTACTTCATTTATAACTAGTTTGCCTCCACTACTAGGAACTGATGTTTACATTAACGAGAAACATGTACATATTACTCACTTTTACCAAATGTATTAACCAGTTATATTGGAACTCACAATGTAATGAGATCTACAACTTTTTTCATGGTATCCTGACCATTTACTCCCAACTTATTAAAACTAACATTACACATGTCAACTCCAACTAGTACTTCATTTCTAACTAGTTTGCCCCCACTACTAGGAACTGATGTTTAGAATAACTAGAAACGTGTACATATTAACCACTTTTTCTAAATGTATTAACCAGTTATATTGGAGCTTACCAAGTAATGAGATTCACCACTTTTTCCATGGCATGCTGACCATTTACTCCCAACTTATTAAAACTAACATTACACATGTGAAATGTAATACCCCAAAAATTATTTGTTTCATCATAAATAATTATTTTATAATATATATGATTTTTGAGAATTTTTCTAGATTTTTATGAAAACGTCAAATATTTTAATATATTTCTCATTTTACGCGCACATTGAGTATAGTCAGTGTAACACTCTAGAAATTCTTTGTTTCGAGATGAATAGTCATTTTTTAATATTTGTGATTTCTGAGAATTTTTGTGGGTATTTTTGGAAACGTAAAATATTTTAATATATTCCTCATTTTGCTTGTGCGCTGAGCGGAGCCTGAAAAACGAAATGTTTTCCCTGAGGCTGGTAAACTTTGAACTATGGAAACATTGACGGGGGATCTTACTAAACTCGAGATCGGACACAGTTTACGAGGTTTACATTTTTCAAGATTTTATCTGATAAATAAAATCATTGTACCGTAAAATTTTTCAATGAACAATAAATACTGTTTTTATTAACTGTAACTTTTGTTCAATGGATAATAGCTCTAGCAGAGTATTAATTATCTGTTCTAGAATGTTCACTTTATTTAATCACATTATTTTTCACTTTATCGAGAAGCGTGCGAAGCTTCTCAAGGAAGCCTCAAAGAAGCTTCAAGGAAACTTCCTCCTAAGCTTCTCAAGGAAGTTACACATTCTCTCTCTCCTTCCCCTCATACACGGTTGCATGCTCCTTTTTGGAGCCAAAAATTATGCTTTCACTTAATTAATTTACCTATTCTAATTTCAAAAACCCTAAAAGTTCATTTTACTTTACTATCAACTTCTCTCTCTACATTCAACCTTCTCTCATTTTCTCCTCCTTCTCTCTACCACCCACACGACCAGCCCCTCTTCCATGCACTCCACCATCACAAAAATTTCAAATAACCACATTTTCTTAATCCCCACTACATCCTAAACACCTTTCTAGTTGAAGATTTATTAAAAAGCTTCCATCTTCATCATCTTCTTCAAGCTTCAAGTTTGAAACTTTAGGGTAAGATTCATGATCTTTTATCTTTTCTTCTTCATTTTCGTTTTCATGGCTTTTACCATGACCATTGATCCATTCTTTTTCAAGCTTTGATGTTGATTTGATGAAGTTGTAATTTCTAGGGTTTTTGGAGGAGTGAATATGAAATTCACTAGGAGCTTCACGGGAGTTTCATTGCTTGTTTTCTCCCTTAGGTAAGAGGAAGACTATACACTTCAACCTCTATTGGTAGTAAGAGACTTGTATTGTGTGTTAGTTTTGAGAAACCCTTGTTAGGGTTACTCTTTGTAATGTGTGATTTTGATGACTATGTGTTGATTTTGTTATGTATGATTTATTTGAATGAATGCATATTTATATTAATGACCTTGGATTGGTATTGATTGATTGGAAACATGAATTGGGGACAAGAATTCCTTGCTTTCCCCAAAGAGGCTCACGGCCCCAACCCCTCCATAGGGTGTTTATGGTTTAAAATTTTACAACAAGTGAAGAGATGAGTAATGAAGTGAATAACAATTAATGATTCAAATAAAAATTTGGGTTCTCACCCTTTAGAGAGGCTCACGGCCTCTAGGCCTACTATAGGTCCAATTGAATAATTTTTGAGCAACCTTGGATATTTAATAATTAGGAGTCAAGTAATTAACATTGTGATTGGAAAGAAAATTAAATTGATAACCTAGAGTGATTTTTGGAATTTAAGGGAAGAATAAGAGTATGTGAGACTTGAAAAACTTAGAATAATTCTCTAAGTGAGTTTTGAATAAACTTAAAGTAAGAAACTTAACTAGGGATGGAAACAGGCTAGGCCAGGCCAGGCTTCACCCTAAACAGGCCAGGCCTGTGTTACAAATATTTAGCTTGAGCCTGGCCTGTTACCTGTCAAAGGCTTTTTTTTGGGCCTGGCCTTGCCTGTTTAAGAAGCCTGGCCTGGCCTGAAGTCTGTTTAGAAGCCTGGTTTATATTAAGGCCTCTAAATAGGCCAACATGCCAAGGCCTTCATATAGGCTTCAAATAGGCCTAAGTCTTTAAATAGACATTGAAAGGCCATTGAAAAATAAAATATAATATAATTTTATAAATAAATATAAACAGGTCGGCCTAATAGGCCTAACAAGCTTTGCTGATAGGCCAAGCCTGGCCTACTAAATAAAATAGGCTTTTAAAAAGGCCTGAGCCTGACTCATTTTCTAAACAGGCCAGGCCAGGCCAGGCCTAAAACAGGCCAGGCCACAGGCCCTTGACAGGCCGATTGGCCTATTTCCATCCCTAAACTTAACAACCAAGAGAATTCCTCTAGAGAAGAATTTCATAAGAAATATTAAATTTAAGTGAAACTTAATTAATCGTATGATTAGGAATTAATTAGGGTTTTATAAAATGGAAAGAACTAAGAATGAAGTTTTATCCAAAGACTTAGAATAATTTTCAAATTAAAGTAAGACCATGAGTGTAAGTAAGAATGATAAATAATTCTATAATGTACCCTAAAAATGTAATGTATTATTTAAGGACATAATAATATTTATTGTGGGTCCATGAGTTTGACCAAGAATATGTTGATGCTTATCTTAGCCAAATTGTGGCATGTCATGGAAAATATATTATTGTGAATATATCTGGTATATGCATTGAGTTTTCATGCATTGTGAAAGTCCAATGAACTATTGTTAAGGCCATGTTGTCTAGGAGATTGAACACACCTTATTACGGGTGCGAGTATACCAATGTAGGTCATAATGTTGACCTTGGGGGCGTCGGGATGCGGGTACCTCGCAATGGACAGTTGGTAGCTCTTCTGTCCGTGAGGCAGACTGATGCAAACGCACTGACGATTCGGACCGAGACACTGTCTTATATTGCGGTCTAGTGATGAATGTCTTGTACAATGCCATGATGTGCACGTTGAAAAATTGAGAATTTTAGCACTTGTTGGCCTCGACAGCCGAGTTACAGACATGTCTCCTGATCTTTCTCTTAGAATGTTTGTGTCTAGCTTCATGGAGTAGGATTTTGATGTCATATGTACATGCATAGTGGGTCCACATATTATTTTGGGCATTTATTTATCTATTTATATGATGATTGTGACTGTTGCTTTATTGATACCATGACTGCCTGGAACTGCTTAATTGTTTATTATTGCTAATTGATGCTGATTATTATTGTTTTTGAAATGATATATGGGCGCTTCGCACATTAACTTTAGCTCGGATTGCTGTGTCTACGTGGGAGACGTGTCGGTGTCGTTAGCTTAGGAGCGTTATGATCTGCCTATCTTTTCCAGCAGTGTTCGGTTACATTTAGAATTTTATATGCCCATTAGAGACATGTAGGGTGAACGTTACTACACCCCAAGGGAGGATTCATTCCTCTCCACTGTCCGAGCCCCGGCCTGTAATTCGGTGACTCCGATGAGGGTTTCCTCGGACGAGGAAGACCCCGAGGAGGATCCTGACACGGTTCCTTCCCTTTCTCCTTAGGAGTTGATACTGTCGATAGCTACTGATGGCTATCTGTGTTCTTTTTGAGGCCTGATGATTTTATATTTAGATGGACTGTACATGTATGATCTTTTGGGCATGTATAGTTTTGCTTCTTGTATATCGGGCGTTGTAACTAAACAAGTTTAATATAATGGTATATCTATATTCATGTATGCTATTTGAATGTATGCTTTACTTTTATTTTACCCTTGCTGTAATTACGTCCCGTCACTATATTTTATTAACTGTAAAAAAAAATATTCACTAATTTAATCACACGTTTTATAACCAAGTAAATTTATAATTATATAATGAACTGGGTCTTAATTCATACTTTTATTTTTCGCATTGTAAATTATGATGTGACGTTCCTTCCCAAAAAGAGGCGTTACATGAAATCCAACTAGTACTTCATTTGTAACTAGTTTGCCCCAACTACTGGGAACTAATGTTTATATTAACTAGAAACATATATATATATATTAACCACTTTTTCCAAATGTATTAACCAGTTATATTGGATCTCACCAAGTAATGAGATTTACCACTTTTTCTACAGTATCCTGACCATTTACTCCCAACGTGTTAACAATAACACTACACATGTCAACTCCAACTAGTACTTCATTTCTAACTAGTTTGCCCCTACTACTGGGAACTGATGTTTACATTAACCAAAAATTAAGGATGCAAAGAGAATTATCTATAATTATTTCATTTCCACACTTTAGGAGGTAAGAGCCCTTCACAAGGAACCATTTCTCAGCCTCCAACTGAATTTAAATACTTAATGGCTGTTTTTTTTTCCCATACAAAGATTGTAAAAAAAAAATTATGTTTACAATCCTGCCAACGTTGAAGAACATATCTTCTCAGTTGCTCTGACTACATGTACACATTTAAAACAACAAACATTGCATAAGTGCAAAAACTTAATTGTTTTAGTTAATGTCACAGACCTACCCATCTAACACCAACAACACGACTAACTACACAGTAATTTCATGAATTTTTTAAGCAAATGTACGAATCTAACATTAACAACAGTCATAATCAAATGAACCACAACAAACATCTGAGCAACGAAGAAAGAGGGATTTTTACCGGGCGTTTTAGTTTGATTGTACGAACTAGCAGGGAAGAGTCACAAGAAGCCAACGACAACGCAGAAGACACCAACCATGAAGAAGGCAACAGCCATGGAGAAGACAACAGCGGAACTGAGTTTTATTTTGAGAGTGATAGTTGTGTCGAAGAAGCAGAATTTGTACGAATGAGAAGAGAGAGAGGACAAGAGCAGCTGAAGATGTGAAATTGAAAGCAAAGAGAGGAGAAAGAAAGGGACATACGTTGTAACAGAGACGAAAGAAAGAAATGAGAAATGGAGGGAACGAAAGGGAGAAAGGGAGGGAACGAACGAAAAGGGCCGAGTCAGCAAAATATGGTAACGTGACATATGGTGGACATACGTTAGAGTCTTTTCGTTGGACATATAGCACGACCGTAAGAAAATTTGATACTCCACTTGATTCCTGAGAGACACAATCCTTTGCATTAACAATGTCGTGAGTATTTACATAAACAATCCTCTGCATCAACAAGCTTCATTCTAAATGTGATATTTTATAAACATATAAATGTTAGTTGCCTTTATAAATGTTTTTTGCTTATTATATTCTGAAGTTGCACTTTGAAAATCAGATGCACGGAATAGGAAATATTTTGAGAGAATGAGCAAGAGCTTTGGATTTTGTTATTGGCATTTTTGTGTTATATATGTTATTGGAAAGATGAATGCCATTGGAATATTTTAAATAATATTCGGGTTTAGGGTGTTCTATTTTCTTTAGTTCGTTTTCAGAATTTATATTTTTTATTCTTTTTTTCAAGAGTTATCCTTTATGCTACAGGCTATTCGAGTTTTCAAATTTGAATTTAGCATCTCCTTCAATAATTTGTCAGCTAGGTGCAAGATTTGTTCTGAATAAAGGGTAAGAATTTCTTTACCCATCTTTTGTAATTTCTAAACCCTTCAATAAAGAATTGATTTAGTGAATTATTTCTTACGAGGATTTATCCTTTATACTGTTCTTTACTTTTTGTGTAGGAGCTGTTTCTTCTGTTATTTTTCTTATTCTTTTTCAACTTTATTCTTATTCATTAATAATGATTGCTGTTAATAATGGAAATATTCTGGTATTTTTTATTTATTAGTTTTATGTTACTTATAAGGTTGATGTGATATTATATTGTGTGACCTATGTGTTTGTAGTTTGAAATTCTTTGAATATATTTGTTTTCAAGATATCCTTGGTGACGAACACAGTTCTTTGTTATGTTGAAATTATTTGTTGCATTTATTAGGTTTCATTTAGCTTGTTAACAGTGCAGATGAAAAGGTATATATATTTTTTCTATCTTAACTCTTTGATTCAGTAATTAGTTTAATTATTGGTTGTCAGGATCTTCTTGGCAATATTGAGAATAATATTTTGGTTTAGTTTAGTATTAATTGGTTGAGTAAATTTGAGTATGAATCTATAAAGGAAAGTGCTGGCTGGGTGATATGGTCGGATGTTGTTTACTGTTCATTCTCTTTGTTATATGTATTTTGCTTAATATGGTCTTATGTTGATTATTGTTGATTCTTTTGATTATATGTAATTTGCTTAATATATATAATACATGCAAAGTAAATGGATTAGATAGATAGATGTTAAGGATTAGTTGTTTCAATAAGAAGAAGGCTGTACGCTACTATTTAAGCTTTCTGTTGAGATATGTGAGTTGAATTTGGGTTGTGCTACTTGAGTGATTAAGTGATCAGGCTGAGTTGGTATTGGTTTGTATGTTTGTTGTAGGTAGTGCTTTTGTTAATTACTGAATGGAAGCTTATTGTTGAATCTATATTTTTTTTTTTTCAGACTTTACTCATCAAACAAAGCATCTTCTTCTCATATTCCTACTTTTTATGCTAGGAGTGATGCAAATTGTGTATGTATTATAGTTTTTTTATTTATGCCATTTTTAAAATTATAGTTTTAACTATTGGTTGTCTTTTATTTTAAAGAATATTGCTGAAGTTGATAAAGAGTTTTTGAAGGTGTAGGGAGATGATCTTGGTCCAGTTTTGTTCCTTATTGATCCTAGTGGCAATGAGAAAGAAGTTGGTTTACATACACAAGGAGATCAGGGTTATTTGACCCGTGGATGGCAAGCTTTACATGAATATTGTTTATAATATTAAGCAGTGCTCACAGTATCGTTCATTGGTGGATAAATCATTTACTGTTGAGATCACCCCGCATAAAGCTTCTGGGAAGCCACTAGTATGTTTCTTTTTTAATACTAATATTATTTTCTCTATTTTTCCTATATGCTCATTGTTTTGCTTGATGTGGGTAATTAATGTGTTATTGTGCTTATATGTGTAGTATGTTCCTGCTGCCTTTGCTAAAAAGCTTATGAGCCCAAATTGTGAACGGTGGACTTATGACACATGTTGTATTTTTATTGAAAAATAAGACACATGTCATATTTTTATTGGAGAACAGCACCATAAACATCTAAAGAACTTTACCTAAGTTTTGTCCTTTGCTAAAAAACTTATGAGGCCAAATTGTGAGCGGTGGACTTTAGTAAATCAAAACAGCCAAGTCCACCACAAAAAATGGTGTTTAGCCACGGTTTTAATCGTAACTAATATTCTAAAAATCGTGGCTAATGAAATTTATTCATAGTTATAACAACTGTGGTTAAATAAAGTATTGCTAATACATTAGTCATGATTTTTAGAATATTAGCCACGAATTTTAAAATTAAAAATAAATTGATTTAAATTGATTTGATTTGATTTAAAAAATAAAATTTTGTATTTGAAATTTATTTCAAAAAATAATATTTGAATTGATTTAAAAATTAAATTTTATGTTTTAAATTTATTAAAATAAAAATTAATTTAATTTTATAATTTTATATTTTTACTTTTATGAAAGGTAGTTATCAAAGATAAAATAATTTATTTATTATAAATAAAATCAAATCTTATCAATTTTGATAAAAATTTTAAATAAAAAAATAAAATATATTGAATTTTAATAATCAATTATTTTATATTTTTTAACATTCTAAACAAAAGATATAATTAGAATTGATTTACAAATCAAATTATTTTCTATTTTTTTATATTCCAAACATTTGAAAGAAAAGAATGTGCAACCATAAGAATCCAAAACACTGGAATCGCACTGATCGGACCTTCTGCTTCTCTAGGTGCAGATCTTCTGACTTAGGCATTTGTACAGGGCTTCCAATCCAATCACAATCTAACCTGTGTTTTTCAGAAAAACAACCACCCAAGTCATTGACAACATTAGACAATTGCCATTCTTCCTCATGGACCACTAGACATGCTTGCTTAAGTGAAAAATCCAATAAAAATTAAACACTCATATGATTAACTTACACAGGGAATGCAAAAGAACTTGTACTTCCTTTAGATTGGTCAGAGTCCGTTGATTCAGCAAATACCATCTCACAATCTTCAATTCCCTCAAACTGACATGCCCTTCTTATGACGTCTCTTTGTTGCTGTCTACCCATGTATACGGTCTCATTTTCCTTGTTCTACAAGGAAAGGAAATCGTGGGCATTAACAAGAAAATGGTACAGTCAATGGTGACATTATTGCAGCACTCAAACACCTAAACAGAAAAGGTCAGGATAGTGGCAGTGCACCTTTTTAGAAGGGACTATACAATCTTGATTGTGTTGATTAGTATCATGCTTATTTGCATATGATCTTTTCTCATGTATGTTCAGGTCACTAATTGCATCCTCATCATATTTCACCTGCTTTTTAGCCACAAAAAGAAGAAACAGACAAAGAATTGAACTTAGATCATTCATTTTCTTCTATTATCCACCTCTGCTTTGGTATGATATAAATATCTAACGTTGCCAAACTGGGTGACCAAATTTTCATAAGGAAATGGCAGTGACTGCGCACCTTACGATTCAGAGGCCTTGAATTTTTATTCTTTCCATCGATGCCTCTGATCACAGCCTTAGACTTGACACCTTTGCCATCTTTCACAACATCAAATGCTCCATCCTTTCTAAAGCTTAATACTATATAATCTTCATCCGCTGAGAGTGACCAACATTCATCAAACTTGTTTAGAACCGGAACCCGATCTTTATCCTTTACCATTGGATTGTTTAGCTGTCTCTTTTTGTTGCATTTTTTGTTTGGCTGGGACAAATTGTTGTGATAGACACTATCAAAGCTATTGTCATTTTTCTTGTTAAATGGCATATCTCTCACTACCACACGAGGCGATGAAACTAACTAATGACCATCTACAAAGAGCTCAAAAAATCAGGTGAGAATATGGTATGGGGTTAACCATTAAAAGTGAAAAATCAAAATAGAATTGTCACTACAAAAATCACAATAAGACGACAAAAAAATTTAATGAAAATGAAGTTATTGTTAATTTTATTATTTTTATTTTTATTTTATTTAGTACTAGACCCTACTAGTGTTTAGGAGAGGTCTTACCACTTAAGTAGTGCCTAAGGGATCCCCACTATGAGGTCCAAGGAGGAGAAAAAGAAATAAGAAAGGGATGTTCCACGAGAGAGTGTTGAACCCCTTACCAAGAACTTGCAAGCAAATGTTTCAATCATGTGAGTTAGGCTCACATAATGTTACTAATTTTATTTAAATTAAAAAAATTGAAAAACCATAAAAAATGATCTTTAAAATTAAGTTGAGTTCAGTAGTCGATTGTACACAAAGAATTGTAAAAACTAAATCCAAGAATTTCTTAATATATTTATCCTAAGATGATTATCTTAAATTAGTTATGTAAATTATTAATAAATATAAAAACATTTATTTCCCCCCTTATAGCAAGATATTAACACTCAAGCAAGACTCAAAATATTTATTTATTTTACATTTTTTAGAAAGAAAAAAAAGTTTATCTGATCATGGATCATATTAGGTAATAAAATAAGTTAAACAAGTAAGACTTTTAAACAAACATAAAATAAGCATGCAACTTAAACAAAGATAAAGAGCGTGAAAACTCAAAAGATAAGTTACCATTTTATTATCAATAAAAAGAAAAGAAAAAATGCATAAAAATCAAATAAGAGCAGGACCCATCAAACCAGAAAAAGAACTCACTACTATTTTTTCCTTTTCATTTTCCTTCTTGTTATTTATTATTTTCTTTCATCCATGAATTTTCCAACTCTCTTGTTTTTTAAGATAAAACTAATGTTCTTAAAAACAAACTCAATGAAGAACCTGAATTAATGTCACAACATGAACCTGAATTAATCTCACAACATGAACTCGCTTCATAGATCTTTTAGGCCATACAAGCAGACCCTAGAATTCCATGCTCTACTAAGAAAGAGGAAAAAGAAGATTATTATACCAGACCTGACCCGGAAATAAACTCAAACCCCAAGAAAGACGAAAGAAACTTTCATTCCCCATAACTGAAGCAAAACCAACAGGCCTTATAAATATTCAAATAAGTCTCATTCCTTCATGGATAAAATTTGACTCCAACAAAAAGCATGCGGTTTCAACACTTGGGCTATGGTTTAGGCCCAAACTTGAAAATTTCTAATAAACACTAAAACTCAATAAAGCTAAAGAATACACAAAGACATAGAAAGAGACCAATGCGGAGATGATGACGTACTAGGAGCTGCTGTTCACGAAAAATTCCAAAATATTCTTATAATATTACTCCAGCTAAATTTATAACTGTTTAGGTTTAATTTAAAAATATTTAAATTTCAATCTAACTAATTATTTAAAGGGTCACATATTACAATTTTATTAGAGTAATGTAATATTTTAGGAATATAGAATAATCTCTCGCGGTGACAGTGGAGTGGCTTGTGATGTGCTGTGTGTGGTTTTCTGTAAGTGTGTGCAAGAAGTGTGGTATCATGAACGTCTGTGGGTGCTTGGGTATTGTCGTGTTCGTGGGTGAAGTGTAGAGAGTGTATGGTGCTATGATGAGTGCAATTAAATTGGTGATGTGTGAGGATAAGCAGCTACTATGTTGTGCAATGCTTGATTATTGACTGAAAATTGCATAGACGTGATGAGAGTGTAGAGACATGCATATACAGGGACTGAGGTGCAGTGTGGGTGTTGTTTTGGTGTAGAGGTGCTGTGATATGAGTGAAGGAAGTGCAACGTGATGTTGTCATGTTCGTGGGTGAAGTGTAGGTGCTTAAAAACATAAACACAGAAAGGAGAATTAATCACTTGAAAACATAAAAAAAGCATGTAGGAACTTAGAACACCCTAAATTCCTCACTATAAATTGAGTGGATGGCAGCAAGAAAACATACAAAGAACCCATTTCATTCAAGCAAACAACATCACAAAAATGAAAGGAACAACCCATGTTTCATGCGTATGAAGCTAACAAATTAAAGAGTGGAGAAGCTTACCTCTTTGTGGCCAAGGACACCAAAGCACAGCAGCCAAAGTCCCTCTTATGATCAAGTGTAGCCACTATGTGTAGAATGCAGCCACTCAAAATCTTCTTGTGTGTCGTAGCTATGGGGGTTAATTAAAACGTGAATCCATCCTGCCTCAAAACCCATCTACACCTCTCTTTACAGGGCTGGGAATTAGCACATGGTTTTTTCAAAAATTTGGTCATTTGTCTTGATTAGGTTGCCTTAGTCAACGCTTTTTAGCTAAAAAATTATGCATTATGATTTTGTGCTTAATTTATCATAAATCATGACAATTTCTTTCCTTCTTTAGATTGGTTTCCTCTATTTTAAAGACCAAATTTTATTTCTCTCCTTTTTCTAATCCCTCAACGTGGGATCATGATTTCCTGCTTTTCCATCTTTTCCCTTTTTTACTTACTTCTTTTCAATTAGTCCTTCAATCATTGGCCTTGGGTGTATGGACTCTAAACAAGTTCGACCAAATGTGGCACAAGAATGAGATGGGTAACTCTTTTTTTTTTTTTTCATTCTTTTAAGAGGTTTTCATAATTTTTCATTTTTTAAATTTATTTCAAAACAAAAATAATAAATGGCTGGTCAAAATAGTTTGACCAAATGTGGCACAAGAATGAGTATTGGATCAAGTTAATGGGTAGCTCATTTTTTTTATATTCTTTTCAAACTTTCAAAATTCTTTTTTACGTTTTCATAATTTTTCATTTTTTTTCAATTTCTATCAAAACAAAAATAATAAATGGCTGGTCAAATAGTTAGACCAAATGTGGCACAAGAATGAGTATTGGGTCACATTAGTGGGTAGCTCATTCTTCTCTCTGTCTTTTTAATCTTTCAAATTTTTTAGATTTTCATAATTTTTCAATTTTTTCAATTTCTTTCAAAATAAAAAGAATAAATGGTTGGTCAAAATAAGGTGTTCACAAGCATCCTCACTTGTTCTCCTTCGGGCAAGCCATGTAATTGTCTTTGTGTGTGTGTGTGTGTTCTTTTTTTTTTTTTTTGGTTTTTGCTGAAACATGCTTGTATGCTTTGTTTATAGCTCTTTCATTCGTTTCAAGAGAGACTGTTTTAAAGAAAGGCTAGATGAATCAAAGATATATATACGAGGGAGTCTAGCATTTGAATTTTGAAAAGTGCATTCAATGTTAAGGAGAATTTACATTATTTTTTTTTATGAAGGAGGAGTTACAGTATTCAACAACACATAATGAGTAATTACAAAAACC
Organism: Ormosia semicastrata; assembly: GCA_029884595.1. Classification (NCBI taxonomy): domain Eukaryota; kingdom Viridiplantae; phylum Streptophyta; class Magnoliopsida; order Fabales; family Fabaceae; genus Ormosia; species Ormosia semicastrata. The sequence goes on from JAQQTO010000030.1 coordinate 7,490,286, forward strand.
AACAGCCGTATTTATTTGCCAATTGAAATTGACCAGAACAAACAACACTTGAAACAATCAGAATATTAATGGGGATTAAGCGAGCAGTTCAGCTAGGAATGAAAACTTGGAATCTGCAAATGAGGAGCATATGTATAGTCCTTGGATGATGGAGCAGCCACATCGTTGTGCTCGCTAAAATCCTTCACTGCAATAAATTCAAATTCAAACACTGAAACAAGGTGTATTATGGTGAAAAATCATTCAAGATTTGATGCGTTGAAAGCTAAGGGGAGTCAAAAGACAGAGAGAGAAAAAAACAGAATTTATATCAGGGAGTCAAATGAGGAAGGAAAGAAGGAAGATTGTGTTGATTGGGATGAATGGCAATCTCATCATGATTCAGGTGCCAAAAAATAAGGAGAAAATTTTGGATACTAATCCTTCAGCTTCTTTAAACATAATGACTAGCAATCATTCCTCTTTTAATGAAAGAAAGTGAAATATGGAAGTTATTAGAGTATAAATGAGTTAAGTTATTCGTAAATTATTCAAATTTGACTCGTTAAATACTTATTCAAACTTGTTTATTTAATTAAACAAATAAAACTTTATAAATGACACTAAAAGTTTGCAAATACATCATTTATTTGTAAAATTATTTGTAAATTATTTGAATTTGACTCGTTAAATACTTATTTAAACTTATTTATTTAATTAAACAAATAAAACTTTATAAATGACATTAAAAGTTTGCGAATACATTGATTATATATATATGTGAGTTAGGATTAATTGACACAAGAATAAAAGTAAAATTCTTACACTAATATTTGACCATAGGTTTTATTCTAATATAATAGTTCGCATCATTCAATTTAATGAGGTAAGAAAATAGTGAAGTTTGAATCTAATGAAGACAGCGAATTAGACTCATGACCATATATTTATTGAAGAGATAGAATTTACTTCTTTATTATATTTATTGATTTTAAGAAAAATAATATATTTAAAAATTACTCTTGAATAACATAAAATCCTTAGAATTAAGCAAAAAAAAAAAAACATTCTTTTGCCTATGTTAATTCAATTCTAGAGGCATTTATGTTGCATGCTAATGGAAATCAAAACTTTAATAATGTTAATTTGTTTTGTCGATAAGTGGTTTTATCTTCTTCTTTTTTTTCTGTCTTTTAGAGTATTCTCCTACTAGATAGGTAAGAGTCTAATTTTTTGAGATGCGGTCAAGTGTCTAAACAGAAATCTCTATTAATAATATTATTTTCATACACATAAATTTTGAAATTAAATTCAAAACTTTTGTTTGAGAGATCTAAATCCTTTTCATTCGAATCAACACACGTTAGTTTATCTAATACTTTAATACATGCAAATAATTCTAAGGAAAAAATCAACAGGCTTGTTATTTTAACATCAAATATGAATATATTATATTTACTAATAACACGATGAACCAAGAAAGTATTATATCAAATAAATTTAAGTTTTTTAGATATATATATATATATACACACACACGTATGTATGTATATATATGAGTCAGGATTAATTGACAGCAGTATAAAAGTGAAATTCTTACACTAATATTTGACCATGGGTTTTATTCTAATATAATAGTTCATGTCATTCAATTCAATGAGGTAAGAGAATAGTGAAATGTGACATTAATAAAAAGAAAAAATAGTGAAGTTTGAATCTAATGAAGATAGCGAATTAGACTCATGACCATATATTTATTGAAGAGATAGAATTTACCTCTTTATTATATTTATTGATTTTCAAAAAAATAATATATTTAAAAATTACTCTTGAATAACATAAAATCCTTAGAATTAAGCAAAACAAAAATCATTCTTTTGCCAATGTTAATTCAATTCTAGAGGCATTTATGTTGCACGCCAATGGAAATCAAAACTTTGTTAATGTTAATTTGTTTTGTCGATAAGTGTTTTTATCTATTTTTTTTTTCTATTTTTCAGAGTATTCTCTCACCAGATAGGTGAGAGATTAATCTTCCAAGATACGGTCAGTTAGGGTGGAAACAGGTCAGACCAAGCCAGATTTTGCTTTAAATAGGTCTGACCTGTATCCCAATTATAAGGCCTGATCCTGACTTATAAACCTGTAATAAGTCGATTTTTAAAGTCTGACCTGACTTTTTTAAAAGTCTAACCTGGCCTGAAAGCCTATTTAAAGGCCTACTTTGCAATGAGGCCTTTAAATAGGCTAACAGGTCTACCTTTAAATAGGCTAATAAGCATTTACATAAATTAACAGACTTACCTTTAAATAGGTCAACATGTCTTACATAGGTTAACAGACCTACCTTTAAATAAGTTAATATACCTTTACATAAGCTAACATGCCTAAATCTTGAAATAAGCCAACAGGCCTACTCAAAGCCAATAAGCCTTTGTTATAATTTAACATTCACCTTCTAATTTTATAGATGCTCACTACTTTCTTTCTTTAGTCTTTGGTCGATGTGGGACTTGGAGATATATCAAATTGCTCACTTTCTTACTCTAGTCTTTCAAGTTTCATATCGACGAAAGATCAGAGTAAGAAAATAGTGAGCATCTATAAAAGTAAGGAGTGAGTGTTATAGATGTTCACTACTTTCTTACTCTAGTATTTGGTCAATGTGGGACTTGGAGATATATCAAGTTGCTCACTTTCTTGCTCTAATCTTTCAAATCTCACATCGATCAAAGATCAGAGCAAGAAAGTAGTGAGCATCTATAAAAGTAAGGAGTGAGTGTTAACTTATTATTTTCATTCTAATAAATATATTACGTTAAATATATTAATAAATATGTTATTTTATTCTAACTTACTAACTTAAGTTTTAATTATTGACTTTTATTAAAATTTAATTAAAAATATATTAATATATTATAATAAATTAATGATTATAATTATAATTTATAATTATTATAATATTATATATTATATTATATATAATTAAATAAGTAAGCTACTACAGGCTTAAAAGCTTATTAGATGGCTTGAGACCTGACTTTTTTAATTAAACAGACTTTTAAAAAAGCTTTGGCCTAACTTGTTTTTAGGCCAGGTCAGGCCTCAGGCAGGCCAGGCCATAGGCCCCTGACGGGCAGCTGGCAGCCTGGCCTATTTTCACCTCTAACGGTCAGGTGCTTAAGTGCAGACTCCTCTAAACAAGCTAGGCTAGGTCAGGCCTCAGACAGGTCAAACCATAGGCCCCTGACGAGTAACCTGGCTTATTTCCACCCCTAACGGTCAGGTGCTTAAGTGGAGACTCCTCTCAATGATATTATTTTCATACACATAAATTTTAAAATTGAACTCAAAACTTTTGTTTAAAGAATTTGAATCATTTCCATTCGGATCAACACACATTAGTTTACCCAATACTTTTATACATGCAAATAATTTTAAGGAAAAAAATCAACAGGCTTGTTATTTTAATTTCAAATATGAATACATTATATTTACTTATAACACGATGAACCAAGAAAGTATTATATCAAAGAAATTTAAGTTTTTTAGATGCCTTAAAGAAATTGTTTATTTTTAAGTAACTTATACCCTAAATTTTAGCTTCTTAACGAAGAATGGAGTTTCTGATTTTTTCTATAAATTGTTAAAAAAAATAGAACTTAACAAATATAATAATCTACACATTATTTATAATAAAATTTTATTCTTAAATTTAACAATTATACTTCATTAATTTCAAACTTTACTACTCTCTCTTTTTATTAATGTCGCATTCCACTATTCTCTTACGTCATTAAATTGAATGATATGAATCATTAGATTAGAATAAAACCTATGGTCAGATATTGGTAAAACTCTTATACTGGTGTCAATAAAAAATAAAAATTGTAGGATTGTTAAAGTTATTTATTTTAATAAGTATTTATAAAATATTAACAATAAATATATATAATTGTCAACAAGTTTTATCTTTGTACACAAAGGAAGAAGACTATTTCATTATGAAAATATGTTGAATATTTTTAAGTGTTAAAGCTTATTTTGAAATTTCTTTTTGTAATCGTAGAAGGTTATGAATTTTTTATCATTTTATATAATGAATTATAAAAAATAGTCTTTATTTTTATTTTTAATTCATGTTTTATTATAAAGATGTTTGCTAATTATTAGTTTAATAAATTTTAATAAATAAAAAATACTTTAAGAAAAGATTTGATAAAAATAAATAAATAATCAAAACATAAATAAATTAAATTAACCGAGTCCAAACTTTCATATTTTAAAAAGTCAAGTTCAAACTTTAAATTTAGTTTGTTTAAATAAATAAATCAAACTTGAGCAACTTAATTTCTTTTCTCAAGCCAAATCTGAGTTTAAGTGTTCAACTTGACTTGACTTATTATACCCCTTATTACAAATAATAATGGCCTCAATGTGATAAGACAAGAGGATTCCATAATTTCCCACCAGCTATGGGATTTGTTATGGTACTCATGCAAACTCATAAGTAACAAAACACGTGCTAATGTGGATAAATAAAATAATAAAACATGGATTGAGTAAAATTAATTAAGATGACCCTTTATAAATTTAATTGCAAATTAATACGCTCTTTTTAAAGGAAATTATAAGATAATTCCTTTTCATTTTATTTTTTACACTAGTAGATTAAAATTAAAAAATGTACTTAAAAAAAAGTAGAAGAAGAGCAAGTGATCGTGGTAGCCAGCACTCATGCAGTTATCACTTTCTATTACTATGATAAGTATCCATTTACCAATTAAATTAGACATGCATGTAGAACAAGGCAATAGTACTTATTCAAATTAAAAAAGATAAACTTCTCTGATAAGGCAATTGATCCCAAAAAAATGGAGGGAAAAACTAGTTGTGGTAGCTGTATAAGCATGGCAAAATGCTAAAAACCAAAAGAATAGTCAAATGACTCAAAACTATAAGAAAATAAAGGAGAAATAATTTTGATAACATTATTCACGTAAGAGTTTATTACAAAACATATAGATGATTACAATTTGAATACAAAAAAAGGCAAATTTGAATTTGAATTTGGTGAAAAACTATCTCCAACAACCAAGAGAAGATAAACATGATACATATATGCAAAAAATTAAATAAATAAAAATATTTAGGTAGTTACTCCAATACGTCCCCGCAAGATGATGGTGGGTGGAACAACACTAATCTTGGACGTGTTGAGGACTAGAGGGAGGTTTGGTGAGCAGATCAGGAAGTTAACTGCTTGTTGGAATGTGAGTGACATGTAAAGCTTTGCTAGAAACCAAGTCACGAACAAAGTGATAACAAATGGAGATGTACTTCATGCGGGAGTGAAAGACTGAATTTGCACAGAGATATGTAGCACCAATATTATCATAGAAGATTGTAGATGGCCCATTGATAGTTACACTAAGCTCTTGAAGAATGCTTTGCATGAATTGAGCTAGTTTATTCACAACAAAGTTGATGTTTGGACATGTTAAGGACAAGTATTGTAAGGAGCTAACAAGGTGACGATAATCACTACCATCACAAGTAATCGCATCAGGAGAAGAAGTGAGATCATAGCTTGTGGACAAGGGAGTGTTAACAAGTTTGGTACCACCTATTCTTGCACGTTCAAGTAAGGCGTGAATATAATGTTGTTGAGTTAAGAACAAACCTTGAGAAGTGAGAATAAGTTCCATGCCAAGAAAGTGACTTGGAGGAACAAGGTCCTTAAGAGAAAATTGAGTGGAGAGAGCAGCTTGAAACTTCTTAAGAAATGGTTTGTCATTTCCTATCAATAAGAGATCATCAACATATACCAAAAAATAGGAAACAACAAAACCATTTTTATATATAAATAAAGAAGTATTAGAGCGAGAGTTGGTGAAGCCAAATGATACTAAGAAATGCTTTAATGAATAATACCAAGCTCTTAGGATATGTTCAAGTCCATAGAGTGCCTTTTTGAGCTTGCACACATAATCCAAAAAAATGGGATGAATGAAACCTGTAGGTTGAGTCATATAGATATCTTCTGATATTGTTCCATGAAGAAAGACATTATTGACATCCATTTGACTTATAGACCACCACTGAGAGAGAGAGCAAGGCATAGAGCACGTTTGATTGTTTGTGGCTTTATAACTGGATTGAAAGTGTCTTGGAAGTCAATATCTGGTCTTTGATGAAAGCCTTTGGCAACCAATCTGGCCTTGTAGAAAGATATTGTCCATTCTTGATTTCTTTTGATTCGAAAAACTCACTTATTGTTAATGATATTGTAAGATGGTTGAGGAGGAGCAAGATCTCATGTGCCATTACTCATGAGGGCATTCAATTCAGAAGATAAGACTTCTCTCCATTCAACATATTTCATTGCCTGGGAAGCATAAGTTGGCTCCACTAAAGGGGGAAGAAGGTATTTAATAACATGGAAAAGCTATTTGGGTTTAAAAATACCTGACTTTGCTCTTGTCATCATGGGATAAGAGGGAGGAGAAGTAGTAGATGAGCATCTGGGACCAGTTGAAGTTGTAGCTTGTTCAAGGGAAGTAGATGTTTGAGAGGTATGAGTGGGTTGAGAAGGTTGAGAAGAAATGGAAGCCATGATTTTAGGGAATAAATTGTCATTAGAAGGATGAGGTACTGAGAGTTGATTTTGAATATTTTTGGGTGAAGGGATAAGAGGCAATGATTTGGTTGGCATGGTAGGAAGGAGAGAAGGATGAGATGTGTTGTTATTTGGTTGAGATTGTAGTTGTTTGTTAGCTTGGATAGTGGGGCTAGTATAAGAAATGCATGGAATGTTGGTCGTATGTGTAGGTGAGTTGTTGGTATGAAGGTCAGAAATTGTTAGTGTTGAATTTGATGTCGATCAGATAAGATTGGGTGGAGAAGGGTATGGTCGAACGTTGTAATTGTTGGAGACATTAGGTTGATATGAGGTGTTTGTTTGGACTAGTGTAACAAGGGTGTGATTCTCGTGATTCGGTGAAAGGATGGAAGATAGGATATCATTTACATGAGGAATCTCTTGATTTGTTGTGGTGCTAAAGTTTTGGATGGACAAGTTGTGGATGTGGTGAAGTTGTTGAGAATAATAAGTATTATGTGGTGTAAGATTTGGGTGAGATTTGGTTGGTACGGTGTTTGAAATTTGAGAGGTGATAGGAATGGTAGGTACAACATATTAGTATTTTGAATTAAGGGCGGGCTTTGGGTTTACTAGTACTGAGAGAGGAAAAATAAGAGAATCACAATTTGGTTGAGATGATGTTGATCCTAGACACGTAGAGGGACTAAATGAAAAAATACCTTCAATGAATTGAACATGTTTAGACACATGGACTTTATTAGTGGTTGGATTGAAGCATAGATATGCACTGGCATTCTGTAGCTAAGAAAAACACAAGTGGGATCGAGGGTTAAGCTTGCTTGGAGCATAGGGTTTAAGCCATGGATAACAAAGACACTCAAAAACCTTAAGTTTAGTGTAATTTGGTAGTGAGTTGAAAAGAGTGAGAAAAGTACATTTCATTTTTAGAGTTGGGGTAAGTTGCTAATTGATAAGGTAAGCTGCAATTTGAAGAGCATATGACCTAAATTTGTGAGGTAAAGACGCATTATTTAGTAGACAACGAGCAATTTCAACAAGATGTCAGTGTTTTCGTTCAGAAAAGCCATTATGTTCTACGGTATAGGGTGAGGTGGTGAGGTGAGAAATGCCATGTGATTGAAGAGTTGATTTTAATTTGACATATTTACTGCTATTATCAATATAAAGAGTTTTAATTTTATGATTGAGTTGATTTTCAACAAGTTCTTTAACGGTATGTTTGGGAGTTGGGGTTTTGGAGGGAAAAGAAAAAGATGGCTTATTCTTTACTTTGAGTAAGTACTCTCTATATTTGCGATTCTTTTAAAAGAAGGAATAAAATGAATTCAATAGAGACATTATTATGAGTACATAGTTGAGAAACAAAAATTAAATTTTGAGTATCAAAAGGTACACAAAAAAACATTTGATAAAGTAAGGGGATGGGAGGAGGTGGGAATGGAGGTAGAGCCAACATATGATATAGGAATAGTATTACCATTAGCCATGTGAGGTGATCACTACTACCATCCATATTTCTCTTTCAGTGAGAGGTTATTAAAATCATTAGTGATATGATGAGAAGCTCTAGAGTCTAGAAGTCATGATTGATCACGGGAAGGAGACGCTTGAGCAACATGAACTTGAGGAAGAGGAGATTGTTTGGAAAGATATTTCTTAAAATTGTATAATTCCTGGCAATGTCGCCTTCCTTATCACAAAAGTGAAACTCAATTGAGTTTGAGCTAAAGGAGGACTTCCTGGTAGTGATCCAACCAGTGGTGGGAGTAGGAAGGAGAGGTGTAATAACAACCTTTGGAATTACGGTGGACATACTGTGTTGTAATTAGAGGAATGGAAGAGAGTTGATCTTCACATTGAAGGTAGATCTCAAAATCAACAAGCTTATCAAACAACTCATCAAAAGAGATTGAAGATTCTCTAGTACGCATGGAAGTAGTGAATTCGTGGAAGGTTGGACATAAACCAGTAAAAGTGTGAATGATGAGGTCTAGATTGTCCATAGGATAGCCAATAAGCGCCAATTCGTCAATAATGCCATTGATGGAACACAGGTAATTAGTGATAGAGGAGGTGCACTACTAAAAATTACGCAAGTAGCAATGAAATTTAGTGACGGAATAAAAATCGTGACTACTAGACGTAAATTGTCACGAATTTCATTTGTTGGACAGACGTAAATATTTATTGGATTTAGTAATGGAATTAGCAATGGAATTAATCTGTCTCTAAATTATCCGTGACAAATTTCGTTGCTAAATCACTTTGTTTCTTTAAAAATAAATGTTTTGTTGTATAAAATATACAACGACAAAAATTTTTTGTCTTGAAGTTTTTTATATAAAAACAAATAAAAATTTTATTATTAAAAATCCAAAGACAAATGTGTATTGTAATGACACAAACATTATACTTACCATTAAGCCATGCTTGATTGTTATGCTTATACTTACATGTTTTATAATTTTTTAATTAAATTAATACTTTTATATCATTTTAAGAAAAAAGTCACAACTCAGGTTAGAACCCATTTCTTACTTCGTCTCTTCCCTTCCCATTTTCATTCTTCACTTTCCTCTTTTCATTGTGGTTACTATGGTTGACTGCCCTAAATCTTATCTCTTTTTATGTTGTTTTGACAGCCCTAAAAAAATTAATAGGAAATTTTATCTCTTTTTATGTTGTTTTGACTACCCTAAAATTTCATCTTCCCTCACTCTCCCTCTCACTCTTTGGTTTCCCTAAATTTTCAACACAATTTTCCTTCTCACTCTCCGTTCAGAAGAGAAGTGCGTCATTGGTTGCTGTGCGTTGCCATCATCTCTCCCTTCTCTTGGTAAGCCTCCCTCATTCTCAAACCCTTGTGTAGCATTTTGACCTTCTGCAATGCTGATTGAATTTGGGATACTGGTGCTATAGGAGTTTTTTCAAGAAAAATAAAATAAAATTTATTGTATCTTCTCATCAATGTTGAAATGATCTTTGATATTCACCCTTGCACTTGCATCTTGATTTAAGCTTTTGATTATTTTGAAAGGTAGCTCTGCAATTTCATTTAAATGCACTTGCATTCTTGACTCTTGTGATGATTGATAATCTGAAACATTCATTGTGATGTTTCCGTCTATGCATAATTTGTTGCTATTCTTCTTTGCTACAATTCTTCTAATTAGTCCATTACTAATTCACTATGGTTATTTATAGTTTTTGGTTACTATTACTATTTTTATTTTCTGTTAAACAATTAAAACAATGTTTTGAAATGCTAGAAGCTATTCCAAGTCCAGCCGATTATTTCTTCTAAGAAATACATAGACAAAGAAAAAGAAAAGAGAAACATTATAGGGAATCAATTAGTACTTAAATTGTTCTAAAACTTTACTGCAGTTGGTTGGCATAGTCTTTAGTTAACATCATGACCTTGTTAGGAACAAGTTGATAAAATAAAGTAACCAACAAGATCAAGTTTTTATCACGATTTCACATGTTATATTACTATAGTATAAGCGCCTATCAATTATAAAACTATCTCCTGAGTCAAATTTCTAATTCTCACCTGAGCTTCAAACCCTATCAAGCCTAGAGCCTGCACCTTGCTGCCATAGTGCCATACAATTTGACAGATTCTGTAATATAAAACAAAGAAGGGTACCTAATATTCGATAAATATAAAGGGGTTTTTGTGGTGTAATACATTTAAAGATGAAAGACTGGAGTCTGGTCATTTGGACAACATTATACATCATTGAACGTAGAGTGGTCTAGCCAAAGATGACATTAATTCCTTAATCCCCAATTTACTAGTAATATGCGCTATGTGGAATTACCTTGTTTCCAAGTCAAAACAGAATAAGTTAAATTTTTTTGACAAAACACCACTAGTTAGTATTAATCTAGCAAACAATCTATTTTGTAAGGTAAATCAACCTCTAAAATCTTATTTTAGTAGTTTTCCTCTCAAAGTATTTAGAGATGTTTTCGTCAAGTCTTGTGGCAACCTTTTGGTGGAAATCATATCCAACTTTGAAACTCTGAATTCAGTCCTCTTCCAAATTTCTAGACAATGACTGCAAGCTTTACTCTGTAGTAGGTAGTGAACTAATTTAACAGAACCTTTATTATTAAAAAAGAGTTGAATGGCATTTTCCTTTAAGAACTCATTAATCATCAAAACCAAACAACACCAATGGTCTTTTATTACCAAAAATAAGAAAGGGCTAGAGTACAAACTCTAGGCCATAGTTTTGGCCTCAGATTGAAGAGGGAAAATGATATACAAACATCCATGTCAAAGGGTAACTTGCCAAAAGAATGCATATCCCAATACCATATTCAACATAATCAATCTTAACATTCACGCAGAAGTTAAAAATGTAAACGCTGTGTCTTCCATTTAATTGAAGAGGTTGATTAGTTCAACTGTGATCAAGTCACTTAAACACCACCTAATCACAATGCCAAAATAAAAATTACTAACTAATTTAAACCCACCAAATGAAGGAGTTAAGAAATCGCTTAAATCAAAATATATTATAGATTTACACATTAGTCTATTTACCCTTTTGCATTTAGAGGTAAAGCATGAGGCAGGAGGTTTACCCTCTTAAAATTGGGGAATAATGAACAAAATGAGCTTCTATCTAAACATACAATATCCTTCCCTTCACATATAATTCTTAACTTGCAACTTTGTGGTGCATTCTGAAGTATCTGATTGACTATGCTATTCCCTTTCCTTGATCTTGATTTTCTATTTTTCAAAAAATGTAAGTGCTCACATATGAAATGCTTATATAGGCCTAAACTAAAGCTACAATCTATATTTAACAAGTTTCTTTATAAGAAGCTACAATCTATTTTTTGTCTAATTTTGTAAGGACCTCCTAGGCAGTTTTATCAAAAAACTTAGCTATATAAAGGCAAAGCAGAAACACAAACAAACCTTCTATGTAAAATAAAGCTTTGAACTATATTGATTCCATGATATATAAAAAATAATAAGTAATTTATATGAAAAAGAAAACAAAAATGAGAACCCAATGCAGGAAAAATGAACTAAAATGAGGAAGACTAAAGATTTTCATTCTTATTTGTTGAACCTCAAATAGAACCTAGTGCCTTTGTGCCTCAACCTCAAACACAGGATGAGAGGAATAATGAAAATGCTGCAAGAAATGAACCCCGATGTGAAAGAATGAAGATAAATCCAAAATTTATGTCAGACTGAAATGTGCCAAGTTCCTTGTGTTGTTCCTGAATCCTTAGTCCCTAAAAGGAAAGCATTTGGCATTTCTCCCATTTATTGGGTTCCTAAACAGGAAAGTATGGTAGAATTCATTCACAACAACAACAAATATAACATTAATATAAAATATTTAGATTTAAGTGGTGTTTTGAACAACAAATAAATTCTAATAGGTAGATTCTTTAAAAGGCTAGGAAATTGCTTAAGAGTACTTGGATTTCAAGATCAAGTAGCTCATCAAGAACAATCAAGATCCTATCTTCTCCAAGATCAAGATAAGTCACTGAGTCTCCATGTTCTGTTAACCAGTGCTAAACCATGGTTGTCTTGTTCCAAACCAAAAAGAAAAACCAAAATGTGCAAACAAAAAAAACTTTCAAACAACTGTTTCATTTTATCTTTCTCTAATATATGTCATAATATTGTCTTTTTTGTTTCTTTTAAAAATAACAATTATCTAGAATCCAGAGCCTTGTCAATAATTAAAAATCACATTGTTATGTTAATTTTCAATTCTAGAAGTAGAAAATAAAAAAAAAAGTGTGATACTTGCTTACATTTATAATGTGTGCTTCTATTAACTATTGTGATTGCCTTTGTGTTTTAAAATAGTTAGCTTAATTCACTTAAGTGCTTGTTGATGTGCCTATTAATACCTTAATTGATTGTTTACAGTTGTTTTTGCAACATCAAATTGATTTATGTTATTATTGTTAGTTAGTGAAATATCACATGGATATATGCTTGTTCTATTTGAATTGAGATTTTCTAAGAATGAGTATAGGGGTCTAAAATAATTTGGTTTGGCAGCTACTATACCGCATTTCTGTGTTGTCAATTTTTGCTTGTTCAATGCATGGAAATAGAAGTTGCTCCATTTGGTATGGCAGTTGTCTTGATTTGTTAATATCTCTTACTTGTTTTAATGTTTAGACAAAAATGGAAATTCCTGAACATCGCAAGTGGATGGATAAAAGGATAAGTCCTGATAAGTATATTACAGATGAATTTATAGAATGAGTTTTTGAGTTTGTTAAATTTTCCTGTACCCAAGATCAATATGTAGTAAGGGGTTTATGAGTAACTACTACTATTGGACTAACCACAGAGAATCAATGTCTCCTATTCCTGGTGTAGTTTTTGACGATTCATACTATAGAGGTAGTGGGTTGAGAGAAGACTTAAATAGGTATGAGTAGACAGTAATGGATGCCACTAGACTATACAATTATAAGTGGCTGCCTAAGCGTCATAAACATATCAAAAAGTCCTTCGACTACAAAGGGTTTGAACCGTTTAAGAATGCAATGTGCAAGGTTCGTCACAATCAGAATGAAGGAAATTGGATTCCAACTCATATACGAGTAGAGTTGGAGAAGCAATGGCAGGAAGATCCTAAATGGTTGGAGAAGAAGAGAAAGAACACTCCGAACAGAAAATCTGAGGTGGGGCTGTCAAAACACACTGGAGTCTCAATTTCTGCAATAGCGCATAAGAAGAAGTTTGTGAGTAACTTCCATCAAATTTGTGATTCAAGCTAATTAGGTTTGTCTTCACATAATATTCTTTCTCCTTACATATTTCTAGAAACAACAATTAAAGAGGGATCCACAACATTAGAAGTTATTCACACGGCTTCACACACGCAAAGGGAAGTGTATATCCATTAAAAGCAAAAAATATTATTGTAAGTATAAATGATGTATAAATGCTGCAATTAAATTTTAATATATGACTAAGTCAATTTGCAACTATAAATATTTATCAGCAATTGCATTTGTTAGGATGAGTACCAGAAATGTGTTAGTGAGAGGGACTCACAACAGCCTCACTCTAACAACAACATCTACTTGGATATTGTTGGAAGCATTAACAAGAATAAATGCATCTATGGCTTGGGATCTAATGTTGCTGGTCATGCATCATTTTTCTCTATATCTACTAAAGGTTGTTTACAATCGGAGATGCAAGCTATAAGGAGTTTGGTTGCAAGTCTCAATACTCAATTGATGGAACAACGAGACTTAATCAATACAATCTTACAATGCTTGAACGCATCTACTTGTGGCTCACAAACTATAGGAAGCGGTCATGAGGATGAGCCACTTGATGATAAGGTTGGTGATGGGGATGAGGATGACATGGAGGATGATGACTATGATCTTTTTCCTCCTGATGTTTGATACATTGTCTTCATATTTGTTTTGATAAGGAATTTATATAACTTAATTTATATTTTCTGACCTTTTGAAATATTTTTACTTTGAATTTTTTAAATACTTTATGGTATGATTTGATATGCAATTATAATAATGACATTTTTAAATTTTAGAAATTTGTTACTAGATTTTGGATTGGATTGTTGTACTGTTGTGTTGCATACATGTCTAAATTGTATAATGAGACTCTTTAAAAATTCAAAAAAGCAATTAAAAAATTTTAGGTCATCAGCGACAAAAAATATTCCGTCACTAAAATCGTTGCTAGATAATAATATTTTAATAAAAAAAATTTTGGCTACGGATGTGGTGCAATGGTAGCAACAGAAATTTTTTAAATAGTGATAGAAAATCTATCACTATTTAGCCATAGAACTCCATTTCCATTGCTAGGCAATTTGCCACTAAGGATTACACGACGTTCACCATTCTATGACATATTCCTTCGCTAATTATTATAGCTACAAAATTTAATGGATTAGTGATGGAAAAAATTTGTCACTATCTGCATATTTTTTGGTAGTGGTGCCTTTGGTAAGAGTGCTAAGACGCTCTTTGAGAGACATGATCCGCGAATGGGAATAGTTGGCATAGGCGCGTTAAAGAAGTTTATATGCTTTGATAGATGTGCTAGCAGACACCATTACAACATGAGCATCAGCCTCATAAGAGCCAAGAATAGTGAGGATAGGAGTTGGTTCTGATGAATCCAATATGAAATCGCAGGATTTGGAGTTTTAACTTCACCTTCACTGATAATGGTATGAGGATAGGCATTGGAGCCATCAATATAACCAAGTAAATTGTGCCCAACAAGAAGAGAGCGAAGTTGCTTATACCAAACAGGGTAATTGTTACCAGCAAGTTTGATAGGTAAGTGGACAATATTGAAATGAACAAAGTCTTTGGGATCAGGAATGAGAGGGGTGGGGATGATGGAGAATTAACAGTTGTTGCAAAAGCCATTGATAGATCAAGAAAACTATGAAGCAAAGACTACTAATACTATATAAGAAAATAAAGGAGGAATAATTCTGATAATATTATTCACGTAAGAGATTATTACAAAATATATAGATGATTACAATTTGAATACAAAAGCCAAATTTGAATTTGAATCAGGTGAAAATCTCCAACAACCAAGGCAAGACAAATATGACACATATATAAAAAATTAAATAAATAAAGATATCTAGGTAGTTACTCCAATAAAAACCTCCAATAACATCATTAATTTGATGAAATTATCTAAAGTAAAAGCAGGCAATTGAGAATTTCCTCGGCCTAAAAGATTTTGACCATGTCCTCTAAATGACTAATTATGTGTGCACTAAACGCAAATTCAAGATCTATATTGGGTAGGACTCTGGGAGGCTGTCGACGGTGGCCTCACCACCAATAATCATTTTTCTTCCATACACTATGTTTAGATGATAAGTAATGAGGGAAACGAAAAGAGCATGAGGGGAAGAGAAATAACTTCACTTGTTTGAGAATTTTAAAATACATGAGAAGGGAACGAAATACATGAGAAACTATTTTCCCCATCTTCTCTTCAAATGTCTAACTTTTGTTCCCCCTAAAATTGAGGTAGAATGAGATAATACTTGGGTAATGGAGTTCCGTTCCGTTAATGAAACTTCCAAACAAATAGAATGGTAACTATATTCCATTCCTTCCCTTTCCTTTCTGGTCCATCTCCACCTATTTCATTCCGTTTCATTAATGAAAAAACATTCAAATACAGGATTAGAATTTTAGGGTTCTTGTGCGAGAATGTATGTCAATTTAAAATTCTTTTTGAATGAAAGGGAAGAACAAGGATATTTTAAAATTCTTTAAAAAAAAAGATTCATTTCTTACAAATTCTATTTCTTTAGGAATTTTTACAAAATTAATTACTGAAAAAAATACATTTTACATGCCAACACTATTATTTTACATGGTTTTTTTTTTCTTTGTCCGTATAAGCATTGGAGCCTAAACTCGTGCGTGGATTACATAAGATTTTCCACTAACCAGACTTGGTTAGACAAACCTAGCACATTACAATTATATACATCCAATTATTATTTGACAACACATTAAAAGTCGATCCCAGCAAACCAACTCGGCATTTTCTGCATTTTCTGGAGCTTTCTTTAATGGAAGATGATCTAGGAAAAAAATTAGAGAAAACACAGGTTGACATAAGAGCTAAGCCACTTACTTTCATATTCGGCGATTGTGTTCCTTTGATTCTTCTTCCCTCCCTCTTCTTTTGGTTACCCCCCTTTCTCTCTCTCACTAATCACAATACCAAACGGTGGTCAGTGTTGATCTTAGCAGGTCCAGCCAAACCAAAACACTTCCTTCTTCTTTTCTTTTCTCTCTCACTTTGCTCCCGCACGAAGAAAAACTTATCTTTTCTCTCTTTTGCACTTCTATTCTCTTCTCTCTCTACGTTTCTCTATCCTTCCATGTCCTTCATTCAATGTGCTGCCATCGAAATATTGAGGGGAAGTTGAACCTTGATATAATGCATATACATATTAACGACCCATAAATTTTAAGCAATAAAAGCAAATATCTATGTGATCTAAGTAGACGTGAGGGAGTCTGAGCAAATAATGCTCTATGTCACTACTAATTTACAAAGATAAAAAAAGATGAGAGAAAAAGAATTTTGTGCTTCGAATATATTAGTACTAAAATCATGTAAGTTCTGTTAAAAAATGAAAAATAATATTATATAAATATATTCAAGTATCAAATCATGTGAGTACTGTTTAAAAAATAAAAAATAATATTATATAAATTTTACTTTTTATCACTATAAATTACACATATAAAAAATATACAAATATACTTATATAAAGTCAAAAAAAGTATTTAAGATAAAGTAGGGACATGTATTCCTACTCCTTAACACGTGGATCTGCTGCGTATCTGATTTTTATGTATGTGTATGTGTTCATTTTTAGTTTCACAAATTGATTTATGAACGTTTTCACTTAAAATAATAATAATAAAATATCTGCAATATGCAGTTTTGCATAGTTCTCACTCACGTTTTCTTTTGAACCTTATTGGTTTGTAAGATCTAGACTTTGCTTGAAATCTAAACCTTCCTCGTTGAACTTGCACTGTTTATTCTGGTATTCATTGTGAAGAGGGTTAATCAAGAAAAAAATATATTAAAATTAGATAGGCTTCATTGTGTTATGAACAGTGTTTTTAATATTTTCTCTGCATTGTGAAAAGTGAAAACTATTCGATGCAGTTGGAAGGAAGATAGATATGAAATAAGTCAAATTCATGCCCTTTGCTTGGATTTGGTAGTGAGAGAGAGAAAGAAGAATGTGGAAAACTGGACACCAAAAGCAAGAACAGAGCATGCCTACTGTTTCGGTTCAAGCCAATTTTAATGTGTGGGGGAGTTAGTTTGGTGAGATCCATTTTTCATGTGTTGTCTAATGATAATTAGATGTGTGTAAATATTATGTGTTAGGTTTGTGCCTAACCAAAAAAGGAGGGGAATTGCAAAACATAATTTTTTTAAAAATTTTGATTTATATATTACTGAGTGAACGAAACGATTCTTCATGAATAAGTCTTATATAAGAATAATATGATAAAACTTGTTTTATATAGGTGAATGAAATTATTTTTGTCCGTATAAGCACTGAAGCCTAAACTTGTACTTGGATTTCATAGAATTTTTCACTAACTAGGTTAGGCACAAACTTAACACATCACGATTACACACATCCAATTATTATTTCAAACGCCACTGTTCAGTCTTCCCACCTAACATCAAATTCCTAGTCCTAGATCAACAATTTCCAAGTTACTTCTCCGACAAATTTTCAACTCTTTTTTTTGGTACAAATTTTCAACTCTTCTTGGATGTTTACCTGTTTTGTCTCAGATAAGATAATCAATGAACATATATTTTTGACTGTCTCAAATGACAAATCCTTACCTGAAGTCAAAATAAACTCAGACCAGTCACGAAGACACTTCGCGAAGGACTTCAGTCTTTGGGACTCGAGAATCGTAGAATAGTAGTTGAGCATTTTGCAATTTAGCGTAAATGGAGTAAGTAAACTTAAACTACCATAATTCCCAACAAAGTTGTTGTTAATATTAATAGTATTAATATTTTAAGGACAAAGTTTGACCTAATTATCCTATCACTTTCTTTATTTCAAAAATTATATATATCAATCACATTTGAGATTTATATTATTATTATATTAACATCTTTTAAAGTTTATATTATACTTACTTCTTCTATTTGTCTGTTTTAAAATAATCAGTGTAAAAGTACAAATAAAAAATATAACAAATGTAATTTTGTTAAACTTCAAAGAAGCTCAATATAATTTCTCTTTATTTTAATTACATATGAAAGTTATTTATTTAATAGGTTGTCTGTTTTACACAGTTAATGATTTTTTGAGATTTAATTTCACAATCCAATAGGCATGAATGCTGCGACATCACCTATTTCACTAAAATATGAAATTTCAGCTCATGACACGGTAAAAGCTACCATATATATAAATTGAAAGTCATAGGCTAAAAAAAAAAACAAACAAAAAAAACCTATTATGTTATGTCCCAAAAAATAGATAATTCAATGGTTAAAAAAGAAAAACAGATAACCATCATTTCTGCAGGTTGTATAATAAAAAAAAGTCAATACGCGTAAGTTATCCATTGATTTGCAATTTGCAAATAAGGTGCAATTTTTTTAGAGATATTTGAGCATTAAATAGTGACAGAATTATAGGATAATTTTTTTGTTTTGGTATTGCGGTGATGTCCGACTTGCGCGCAAATTAACTAAATAGAATAATGGATCCGTACGTCTTACTCTATGATAAATGCATTTTTTTGTACGCTCTAAGATGAATGCATTTATCTCACTGATGTTTTTTTTTTTTGTTGAAGTTGATAAATGTATGTATATAAAATTAATAAATATGTAAGTATAGTGCATCAAACAAAATATTTTCTTGTATTTAAATAAAAGACAATGAAAGTGTAATTTTATAAAATAAATATAATTTTGTTAAATCTAAGACTCATTAAAGAAAAATACAAGTGAAGAAGTTTGCTCAATATAATTTCTATTATATTTTAATTACATATGAAATTGTTTATAAGTGGATTTCCCCTTGTATTAGAAGGATACAATGATTAACTGGATTTCAAATTTTATTTATTTGTTAATACGAGGATACAAATCGCTAAAAGATGGAGTCTATATCCAATAGGTTGTCTGTTTTACACAGTTAATGAAAATATTCCATTGGGAATAAAACCAACCCCTTTTGTTTTTTGAGATTTAATTTCACAATCCAATAGGCATGAATGCTAAAAGATGCCACATCACCTATTTCACTAAAATATGAAATTTCAGCTCATGACACGGTAGTGGAAAGCTACCATATATATAAATTGAAAGTCATATGAACAACTAAAAAATTCTAATTTACAAGAAAAATATTTTGGTTCATAGAAGTTTAAACTTCCTAATTACATTGTAAGTTATTATGTCCAAAATGTAACTTAGAATCTGTATTTTTAATTATTAGTTTTATTTTTTTATATTCTTTTGAAATATGTGAGAGATTGTTGTGAAAATTCCCCAAAAAGAGATAATTCTATTGTTAAAAAAGAAAAACATCTTCTTCTCTTTTCTAACAATAATTAACATAATTCTCTCTTGAAGTTCTTGAAGCCTTGACTTTTGTCGTAGAAGAACAAGGTTTTGATGACCATAATTTCTGTAGGTTGTATAATAATAAAAAAAATAAAAGTCAACACGCGTAAGTTATCCATTGATTTGCAATTTGCAAATAAGGTGCAATTTTTTAGAGAGATTTGAGCATTAAATAGTGACAGAATTATAGAAAAAAAAATTTGTTTTGGTATTGCGGTGATGTCCGACTTGCGCGCAAATTAACTAAATGGAATAATGGATCCGTACGTCTTACTCTGTGATAAATGCAATTTTTTGTACATGAATGCATTGAAAACAAGATTACCTACAACACAACACACCGTGAAGTATGAACTTAGCACAAAACAAAAGGTACGCAAGACAGCCAGCATAAAAACGAAAGGTCTGAGTCATCCACTACGGGAGAAAGTAGAAGGAAAATAATCCTATACTTCTTTTAGAAGTGTAGGCATAAAAGAAATGTAGATATTATATATATATTTTTAAGAGTATGTTATTAAGAGATAAATGTGATAAAAAAAAGAATGTGGTGATTCATGTGGTGATTCTAAGTCATTAATCATTTTTCAAATAAAATCAATAGCTATTAAAGTGGAGCATTAATGCTCCAAAACTATTTAAGATCATTAAAAACGTTGCCATTTTAATTACCTATGAAAGTTATTTGTTTAATAAAATAGGCATGAATGCTGCCACATCACCTATTTCACTAAAATATGAAATTTCAGCTCATGACACGGTAAAAGCTACCATATATATAAATTGAAAGTCATATACTAAAAAAAAAAACCATCTATTATGTTATGTCCCCAAAAAAGAGATAATTCTATTGTTAAAAAAGAAAAACAGATGACCATAATTTCTGTAGGTTGTATAATAATAAAAAAATAAAATCAACACGCGTAAGTTATCCATTGATTTGCAATTTGCAAATAAGGTGCAATTTTTTAGAGAGATTTGAGCATTAAATAGTGACAGAATTATAGAAAAAAAAATTTGTTTTGGTATTGCGGTGATGTCCGACTTGCGCGCAAATTAACTAAATGGAATAATGGATCCGTACGTTTTGTACATGAATATTTATAAAAACGAAAATCCACTACGGGAGAAAGTAGAAGGAAAATAATCCTATACTTCTTTAGAAGTGTAGGCATAAAATAAGTGTAGATATTATATATATATATTTTAAGAGTATAAGAAATAAATGTGATAAAAAAATAAATATAATAAAAAATATTAAAAATATGTTGTACTATTTATAATTTTAGAAAGTTTGCGTTTCCTATACTTCAATCAAGACCACGTGTTCTAAGTCAACCTTTTACTGTTTAATGTTTGTTTCCATCTTAGTCAAAGGGCCTACCATATATGTATAATCTGAGCTGAAAAGGAATGCTGCTGTCCCAAGCCTCACGGCTAAGACACTGCAAGTTCACCCAAAGAAAAAAAAATCTAAAGCCAAGTGCTAGAGTCTCGTAATCATTGAATTTTCTTCTTCATGACCAATTATATTTAGTTATTTGAAAAAGATATTTTCACACTAATTTTTTAACACTATTTTTATATTGATGATCAAGGTATCAATTAATATCTCTAATCATCACATAATATATATTATTTATCTAGATATTTGTACGTTGATCACTAGTATAAAAGTGTTGTACAAAATTTGGTGTATAAATAGCAAAATTGTTAGTAATTTATTGGTTTGACTGCTTCAACGGTTCAAGCTTGCATCAGCTTAGCAAAGGAAAAGGGCCAGGACTACTTGGTCAGTGACCCATTTCTTACGGTTGGGTTAGAAATTTTGGTGTTTGAAAAGAATGGAAAGAGGCTTTCTGATTTTAGTCGAACTTGGTCACTCCACTACTGCAGAATTTCTCACCTCAAACAACCATATAAATAACTCTGTTGGCCACATGAGGCTGCAGCTTGTGTTTCCAAATAGAAGCACTTCAAAATAGCCACCCTTGTGTCCTTGAAGTTGAAGCTGCAAAGAGAGATATACAGAAGGAATTGGTAACAGAAACCACGGTTTAGGTAATCAATAACCATCCATATTTTATTTCCAAAAGGCTGCTGAGGCTTAAAAAACCAGATACTTATCCAGCTATGCATCAATAGTTAAACCCCACTTGTCTACTGTATATAGTTACCAAAGACATAACTGCTACTTTTTCATTCTGCATCATTTACCTAGAGAGAAGCCAAGATGGGAGGCTGCTTTTCTACTAAATCATCCTCCACATTCAACAATGTCCGTTTGGTTCATCTCAGTGGTTATGTAGAGGATTTTGATAAACCTATTTCAGTGAGCCAAGTCACTGGCAATTCCCCAAAACACTTTGTTTGTACGTCCATTCAGCTTCTTTCCTCTTCCTCAAAACCATTGAAGGGAGATACCCAACTCCAACCTGGGCATGTTTACTTCATGCTACCATACTCAGTACTGCAAGCTGATGTTTCTCCTGTGAACTTGGCCTCCCTTGCAAAGAGGCTCACTGCAATAGCCAAAAGCAGCGGATGTGATGACAAAAAGTCCCTGAAAGCTAGTCCTTTGTCAAGCCAACATGGGTTGTACCCTGTTTGGAGTTCACCTTCAAGGAGTCCTGGCAGAGTTGTGGTGACTGAGCAAATTGGTATGACACATGGAGGAAGAAGCCCGTGTAGAGTGCAGCCATGGAAACCTATCTTGGACACTATCAGAGAGAAGTCATTCAATAGGAGAAGTGAATCAGATTTGCAAGAAAATAATTGATGTTTTCAAGACCTGGGATTGAGGTAAAACCAGAAAGGAAGTAGAAGACATTTTAGGTGTGGTGTGATGAATCCATTGTCTAAAAAGAAAAAAAATGAAACTTGACACAAGTTTTATTTTTCTGATCTTCTCATCGTATCAGGAGAATTGGACAGCCATCATATTTTGAAATTTTCTTGCGTCTGATTCTCCTATGCTGTACTTAATGTTCATAAAGACATGATCCAAATGATTAAGCACTAGATACTTCAGTTTGCAGATTTCATGATAAAATCTTATTAGAATTGTAATTTAGTGAGGTGAGATTTCGGAGACATAGATAACATCAAAATCTTTGGGCCGTGAAATCTTCTAGTAATTGGAAGTGTGTATCTTGTAATTAAAATTAATGGAGTAGACAGATCAAGAGAAATTCCTGCTTGTGAAATCTGTAAATTCTTTTGGTACAACAATGTGAAGTCTGTAGATTGTAAGATTAGAATACACGACAAAGTACAATTTATAATTTCTTTAGCAATTGATATGATATTTTGGTGGTCCAAATGAAGGGAAAGGATTAAACTCAATATTTTGTTAAAGAGTCTGGTAGCCAAAGTTATATTTTAGACATAAATTCTTCCTTCTGTGCACAAACCCAACGAGAGGTCTAATACCCGGTAGACTTTAATTGCTCTTCTTCACAGGCAGGTTGGCCTAGCTAATGATGACTTTGACAATATTAGACTCCCTCATGCTGTACTTAGTAAAATAGCACTAATAATATAGGAGTGCTGAACTACTGATATAAACAGTATAACAAATTACAAGGAGACAATAGGAGACTCTGGGACCCACTTTTGAATAGGTAGGCAGTCCCAGCCCTCTTCTTTGCTTTGAGACAGTATAAAATGTTTAGGAACCCAAGTTTCCCCTTTTGACTCTCTTTCTCTCAAGAGCTCCCTCTGTCTTTCCTCCACAGCTTTCTTTGCTTCTCTTGCTTTTTCCCAGTCTTGGCTCAGGATGGCTTGGCTCAGCTCACTCCAAATAAGAGTTGATTCGGTTGGCCACACACTCTGATGAAGTACAAGAGAATCTCAGATCAAACTCAGGAAGACATGCACACTCACTTTCATATATTACTTAAAAACATGCTTTATTATTGAGCTAACATTGACATGAAACATCATAATAGCCCTAACTGCTTTTCATTTTTAAATATTGACACGTGTTAGAACAAGACCAATCAAAATCTGTATGCAGGAAACTAAAGTAGATGTGAGACTGAGAGAGTTAAAAATAATTTCTTCTTTTATAATGTGTTTGGTAGAAGTGAAAGTGTGCATACGGAAAATGAAGAGGTAGAAAATAGCAATGCATCAGGACATAATAAAAATCTAGGATTTTAGATACATTGCCATTGCTATTGCTATTTTCCATGTTCTCATTTTCTGCCTTCCCATTTTCATTCCTATCAAGCACACACAAATCAAGACAAGAGTGGTGCATTACTCAAGATACTGCATTTGGTACTTCACAAAGGAAGACAAGAGCTTTTCCAGGCCCTAGCTAATTCGTTGGGGGAAAAAAGGAGATTTAAGTGACACAGGCAAGTGGAATAGGTATTTATTACCTCTGCATCCTTGACAATAGGAGCTTGGAGCCCTGAAATGACTTCTTTTGCATCATATATCACTCTTACTTCTGCACTATTTGTATCCTTCACTGTTACAGTACTGCAGCATGTTATGGGATTAGGATTAGCATCATCAAAGTTTTACAATTGAACAACTGATGATGGCCACTGCTTCTTAATATAAATAAGCAAAAGGCATGCTTTTATGTAGGCAGTTAAAACTTCAAAGTGAGATACCTATCCCAATGACCATTAATTTCATATAGAATATTCATTGATGATGAATCAATTATCTTCCCCTTTATCAATCTTCGATTTCTCCGGAATCCAAGGAAAGATTGACTTATGTAGCATAACTCTGCCACAAGGCATGTTTCTAGGCACTGGATATTGACATTGCCAACCCAATCAATCCCAGGGACTGGAAGAATTCTAATAGAGAGGTGAGGAAAATTCATTTCATATGTCTCTCCATGGTTGAGGAGCTTCAGCTGCCGTTTTCCATGCACCTGAGCTTCCACAGCAGTACCTGCATATTTGGTTGTTGTTATGTATGCATACGTAAATTTAATTACAATTCAAATTATAAGTAACAAAACATTACAACATACATGTTCCAACTCAATTAGGACAATAATAAGAATGGGAAAAGATTGAGACGAGCAGATAACACTCTGCATATAAACTTATCAAAAAGTAGCAATTGATGTAATTATTTAATTTATTTTTTCACACAACATATGTCTTATGTCTCATGCTAAATAATCTTACCATTGAACTTTGGAACAGGATATTGGCACCATATCATCTCTATGTTTTCCTTTTCATCTGTGGCATGGAGGGCAGATACCGGAGGGTGGTGTGAAACCTGCAAACATGTAAATACAAGAATACAATTATCTTTGAAAAATGGTTATTTTCAAAAACCAACTCTACCAAAAGCTTATTGTTAGGTAAAGGCACCTGAATGGTTGTAAAAGCCCTTTCGATTTGAAGCATGGACAATGCACATGCCTACCTATTTTGTGCTAAAATTCAATTTTTTCATTAGAGAAATTGGAGAGGCAAGGATCAAACTTTAGATTACTTGGTCACATATGCTTTGATACCATATTAAGAATTAACTCTCTCAAAAGCTTAAACTGTTAGTTGAAATTAAATAAATGATTTTATATATATAATAGTTATCCATAATAATCAAATGATGACATATGAGAGCTAAGGTTGTGAAAATATAATCAAATTTAATCATTTTGTGACCACAATGATCATGTAGCATAATGGAAAAGCATGTGCCTGCTCTAGTAAGACGTTGAGATTTCCTTTGGAAACGTGGTGGGTCTCTCCAAGAGTGGGATTGTAAGGAGCAACTCCAAAAATTGCTGGGCGTGGGGTAGATATGCTCCATGCTACAACAGATATGAGTCTATCAAGTGGGCTCCGCCCAGTGTTGCACCTGCTTAGCAAGTCTGAAGCTGTGGAATATACAGATTCACCATAGCACTGAAGTTGTGACTTTGGGAAGTTGAATTGAGGTGGCAGCTACACGTAGGAACGAAACACGAGCATGTTATTTTCTATAGTTTATGTCTTTATGATGTAAAAGAGGTGAGCTCAACAGAAGAAAAAACCCAACATCCACTCCAAAACACTTGCTTCAAGGGTGACAAAAGAAAATTAAAAGCACAGGACAAAAAAACATAATTTATTTATTTTGATATATGTGTATTTTTATTTTAAGAATTGTTATTCGATTAGTATTAACAATATATATATATATATTATGGAAGAAAAAAGTTAAACTTTTCTTTTATTTTTCTTATTAGAGTTATTTCTGTCATATATATCAATTTACATTCCATTTCATATTGTATCTCATACAACAAATTACAAAATCACTTTTCACCCCATTTTATTTTATTTCTAATTGTATCAAATTATAAAATTAGAATAGAATTTATATTCTGATTTATTAATTCATATTCTTATATATTCAATGAGATTATATTCTTTGCATCAAATGTAATATAACTAAAATATCTTTAAAAATGTGATAAGAAATTAAAAAATAAATAATTGTCTTAGAAAAATATATAATTAAATGTTTTCAATTGAATCCACAGTACAAAAATTTGCTTATTAAATTCATTACAAAAGACTGAATCAAAAGAGAATATGCAAACATTAAATTTAAAATAAAAAGACATTTTGCAACAAGTTCTTCTGTTCACTTTTTTTTTTTTGTTTGTAAAAATCTATACTAATTTCTGTATTATTAGATTAGATTTATATTTAAGCAACTAGAAGTGATTAGTGGTAAGGGGTACATATAATTTGCAAAAGGAGATAAGTACGTATAAACTTTTGTTGAGTCATTGAATTAAAAAGAAAAAAGAAAAAAAAAACCTTTTGTTCTGTCATTATACAAAAAATAAAATCATATTTGAACATATACATTAAAATTTGTTTGTACTTATCCAATTCGAAAAACCAAATTAATCCAACTCAACTTCATGAACTGATTTCATTTTTATTTTTGTCTGGATAAAATGGTTGCAAAATTTTGGTTTAGGTTGGGTGTAAGGTAATAAAGATTTTAAACCAAACTAACTCAATCTAAGTAAAATATATACTAAACATACATAAGCGCTTAGTGATTTAATTTTGATCTATTGAAAAATATTTCACATATCATCTAATTATGAATTATCAAATTATTAAAAATGTTTGACTTATATAACAATTATTTAGCAATAATCTTTTTAATGATATTTTAACATATAATTAGATAATAATATAAAAATTTAAATTTTATTAACGTGTGTCTTTAAGGTACAAGAAAATAAATAGAAAATAAAATTTATTATTTTTTATTAAATCATTCTAAATATAATCAGGGAAAAAGTATTAAATATTGTTTATATTTTAAGATATTAAATATTTTATTTTATTTTTTATCTGATATTAAATGTTTTATTTTTAATGTTATAGTTTTTATTATTTATTCTTTAACCTGCGCGTTCTAAGTCACATGTTGACAAAACTAAAAAAAAAATTACACAGTCTCACTCCTTATTATTTGATTGAAAAGTTAAACTTGTAGATGATAATTAAGAAAAAGTTTGACCTCCCATTAGACCTTTGATCTGGTGGTGACTCACTTGCTAGGGCGGCGTCTCATGTATTAATGTATTATGAGGACAACACTTATATTGCCAATATTAAATTATATATATTTAAACTTTATTTAATATTATTTATTATCCTTTACTCTTACACTTCTTTTAAAAGATGTAAGATGATTATTTTTCTTTTTTAAAACTCTTACACCAAACTTTTTTTAATTTCTTCAGCGTATGGTCCCCAAACACTTTCATGCCTAGCTTCGCCACTACGGTCACTTGGTATTAAACGAGTGTGCCCTTTCTCTATCTAATTCAAGTTTGAACCCAATTAAAAAAATACTAAATAAAAAACCAAACTCAGTAAACCAACTAACCTAAGTCTATTTTTTATGTAAATGTGTATTTAGATTAAAGTTTATAAATTTAAATTTGAGTCAATTTAATTTTGTAAATTTAAATTTAGTTAAAATTAAATTTAGAATAATGTAATTTATATTTAAAAATTTTTATTTCAAAATTAAATTGAATAAAATAAATATTATTTAAATAAAAGATTAAAATTATTTTAAAATAAATTTAAAAGAAAAAATATCTTGAATAAAATTTTATCTAATAAAAAAGTATGAATTTAGAACTTTTATTTTAATTGAGATTTGAGACAATTTCTCATTAAAATTAACTGAATTTTATCCACAAAAAAAATAGTCAAACATGTTAACATATCTTTTAATACTTCAAATCTATTTTTAAAATGGTCAAACGTAAAATCAATCATATTCTAAATGGCTGTCTTAATGTTTGATTGTGAAATAAAACTTGCCTGGAAGTGAGTGAGATCAGATCCTGGCCGTACATTCTTAAGTAGACTTAATAGGCGCTGCAAAATATTTGGAGCTCTATAAACCACGTCATCAGAATCTGATTCGTTATCCAATGACGATGGCTTCGTCAGGACGATATTTATCTCCTGCACCTCAACACCCAAAACAGTGTTATCTTTTACTTTATAATAAATTGAACTTCACAGGTTTCAATATGATATTGTGAATGTGATAAGGGATTAGGTACCACTAAATTCATGTATCCATTATCTAACTCCCTACCCTATTTCAGATCAATTATCAATTCCCATCCATGGCTTTTCAATCAAGTATATATATAGCTACGTCATTATATATACTCACATCCAGCGAAACACGAAAAACTTGAATTCTTGCAGAACAAGACATTAATTAATTACTTCTCCGGTTTTCATGCCCCACCATCTTTACCATATGTCTATGTCATATGCACTATGATTTCCACTAAGGAAAAGACGGACATAAAAGAGTCTAAGACACGAGTGGCCTATTATTTTATGTTCTTGAATGCGGGCTACGTGTTTTGTTGACTTATGTGCTACTTCACAATTGGACGATACAATTTCTAGAATTATAGATGAATAAGTAGAAGCCACTTTGAGGATTACTTCCATGGATTAATTTCTTCCTCGACTCAACTATAGCCTAGGGCGCAAAGATATTTCTCTAAGAGAGGAATGACCATTAGCTACCTAGCAAAATTGTTACTTAAAAAACGAAATTAAAATCTATGCATATTAAAAATACAAAGTTTTATCCAAATTTCTCAGTGGCGGAACTTGAGGGGAAGTTTAAGGGGGCTGAGCATGTAATGGGACTTAGGAGGCTTGTCATCAAAGGTTTAAGTTATTGTTGAATGAGAGGTTGTGACATGTATGACTATGGAGGAATCAAATATTTTGGGCCCTGTCCCTTATAGAAGGGATAGGAATCTTCTCCTATTGTCAAAAGAAGAGAGGTCCTGTTACTTAATAAAAGAGAGTTAAGAAAGTTTAAAAAAAAATTAGATAGGAATATAAGTAAGAGAACATCTCCTTTGTTTAGTAAAAGGAAAAGATCTCTATATATGCCTTTAGAAGATCCACCACAGAAATTTTTTTAACTAATTAAATCAACAACACAAACGGCGGATAATAACAGTACACAAAGAATTACAAAGTAAAAGATAAACAACCATTATCAAACATTAATATTATTGTATTCTTTGCTCAGCCTTAAATACACGAAAAGAGAAAAAGGGGAAGGGAATCAACTAAAGTATGGCATTACATGTATCATATACATGCATATACATATATAAAACAGAGAATCATTATGAAAACATATAATGTATAGTATATATAATAATAATGGAACAATCCACTAATAACTATCAAACATATAAGTGCTCTGCACAGAAACAAAGAGATTGCCGGAATACTGCTTTCTGTTCATTATTCCGGCCGTCATAAAAGAAGAAATCAAATAAAAAGGAGCACATAAAGACAGAGAGAATCAGA
Organism: Ormosia semicastrata; assembly: GCA_029884595.1. NCBI lineage: Eukaryota > Viridiplantae > Streptophyta > Magnoliopsida > Fabales > Fabaceae > Ormosia > Ormosia semicastrata. The sequence goes on from JAQQTO010000030.1 coordinate 7,519,942, forward strand.
GAAGGTGCATACCATATCTGAAAGTGGGTGTGGGATGAGAAGGAGAATGGATATTAGTGCTGCTTTGATCAGAGTTGGAAATTGATATATATGGAAGAGCCTTTGCCGTTTGCCCTTTGCTTAAGAATACAGGATTCTGAACAGGAACTCACAGTCGATACTTGCTTTTGGCCGTTTGCCAACCCCTACCCACCCTCCTTTATTCTTTTCGTTTTATAAATAGAGGTTTTTCTAACTATTGTCTAAACAATATTGTTAGGAAATAAAAAATAAAAAATAAAAAATATTAAAAGAGAAATTTCATTTAATACTTTCTACTTTTAACGGTGATATTAAAAAAATCTCTATAAAAATTCTTACGAATTATAAAAAAAAAAATTTACTGTTAATTAATGACTGGCAGTATTTCTGTCCAAATAATGCACAATTTATGTAAATCAATTTATCTCTCGTATTATAAAAAAAGAACAATGTTCTATTGGATAAAATTGTTTTCGTAAAAAGTACGAATAAAGTGGATAACTATATGGCCACTCAAAACATACAACCAAATGAAATTAAAAAATAAAAAAAAATAAAACACTCCTCAGCATATTAAATACAAGTACAGTAATACAGGTGGATGTTATAATAATATATTTCTCACCAAAACCTCATTTCTCCTAATATTATATTTCTTGCTCATTCCTTCTTTCTTTTCCACTAATCCATACTTTATAAATTTCTTATTTTGATCTACTTTCCCTGGACCTAAAAAATATAAAGCATTTCTCAAAACCACCTATGCCTTCATACACCTGAATAGCCAATGTGCACTAATTTCTCGTAGTGCCTCGAGTGAGAATTCGTGGGAACCTAATAAAGTAAAAGGAAATATTAATCAATCCAAGAAAAAGTACACACACACCCGGCAGACCCACTTCATTATTAACACCTGATTTTGCACACTTCATCTTTAACACTTGGTTTTGCCTTCTCCAATATGATGTCCCATCTTTTGTTAGTGATGCAGGTATAGCGACATGGTCCTGATAATGAGACGCAAGGGCATGGGCTTGAACAGTTTATGGAATTAATTCGAAGGCGATAGTATATTTAATCAATTAGACTTTGATGCACATTATTAGTGACTCCAATTAGTATACTCAACCTTAAAAAGAACCCCAAATAGATATATTCACATATATAGACACGGCAAATACCTCAACTCCGATACATATGTCAACGACAGGGATTAACAGAACTTACCTCAAGTCCGACACAATAAAAATCTTCAACTTGCAGAAACTCTCATTCTGAGCTCTTCAATTTCTCACGATCCAACAGCTCTCTCTATGTGTAAATTATGTGTTTTTCTCCTCTTCTTAGTGCTTATATTTATAAGCTAGAGTGCAAGTCTCTCATCTTATCTAGATAATAACTCTTGAACCATACTATTTCTCATCACTTGGGATATAGTTGTTTTCTATCTCTTCTATCTCTTTTTTTTTTTTTCCATTTCATCTTATCTCTTATCGTTTAATTCAATTATTATTATTTTTTGTTTTTCTTCTTCTTCTTTTTGATGGGGACGTATAAAATAAGGTGTTCATAGTATTTATTATGTTTTGATGTTTTTAAATGAGATGAAAGAGCTAGAAAGCGAGTGAAGGGGGCACTACAACAAAAATATCTTTTAGTAGCAATTAATTAGTGACCACACATCTATTGCCGCTAAAAGCATTCTCTAAATTAATTTTTTATGGTAGATGAGCATTGGCCACTAATACTTCTATCTTTACCGACAAATCTAATGCCTGCGGATCACTTTTTCAGTTCCCTCCATTTTTTCTTTTTATAAAAATATTTCTACTTCCTTCACTTGAAACCACACCCACTATCAGAAACCCCAATAGTTGAACCCATCTCACCACCATCAAATCGATTACCATGGTCGCTGGGTTTGTTGGGAATTTTACAGAGGCGGAGCCGTGGAGGGATTGGGCGGAGAGGAGAAGTAGGTGGTTACAGTGGTGTACAGGGACGGATTTGAAGGGGGCGTGCATGGGCCACGGCCCCCCCAAAAAATAAAATTTATTTTATTTAATAATTATAATATGAAACAAAAGTTAAAATTTAAAAAATAAAGTTTATTTGATAACAATCGTTAATATCATAAAATTATTTTATTAAAAAACTTGAAAAAAAGATAAGTGAAACTCACCAATCTTATCTTTGCGTGGATTTTGATAACTAAGTTAATACTAAATAATTAAAGTCTTACGATTACAAGAAAATATTTTTAAATTATTAAAAAAAAAGAGGTCATTTATTTTTTAATTTGTCTCACTGCCTTCTAAGCTCCTACACGACACAACAAAGACGCATAAGAATTAAGGTATAGTTCTTCATTCATTCTCTTTGTTTCTCTTAATCATTTTTATTATCCATTTATGACCTCAAAGGGAGTGAGTGAGTCGTGATCAGAGAGGTCATAACCGTACAGTAATGACTCACCAACTCAGCAAGTTTAATTTGAAGGAACTGAGTTCTAAGCACAAGAAACATCTCACTTTCTTAATTTTGTTGTAAATTTTTATATCTTATTTCTTAATATTTTTATCTATCTAATATTTTATTAAAATTATGTCTCTAGTCTTCTTATATTTTAATTCTTTTTTTTGATATGGTATTTTACTAATTAACCTTTATTTTTGTTTTTAATTTTTTTTCATTAGTTTGAGTTAATATCATATTTTGTTATTAATTTTTTCTATTTATGTCTAATGTGTCTATTATTAATTTATACTTTTTAATTATCTTTTTATTAATAAATACTATGATATAATTTGATAATATGATTAATAAATTTGACCCCTCTACTAAACATTTTCTAGATCCGTCCTGGTGTCCTGGTGGTGTAGGTGCCAAATTTGGTAGTGGTAGTGGTGTAGGTTCGCTACGCCATGGCGATGCAGATTTGGGAATTCTACGAAGACCTCTTCGACGAGCTCTCCAAGTACGGCGACATCGAAAGCATACTATTTCAATTCTTTCTACTTTCTTTTTATTATGTTCTTTGACTTCTCATATTTGCTTTTACATTTTTATTAATATATTCCTCTGATTATAAATATTAATTAAATGAAGAATGCAAACGTGAAGCTCACAGCTTCAATTTATTTTTTGTGTCAGGTAGGTAATGTATACGTTCAGTTCAGAGAGGAAGAACATGCTGCAAATGCACTCAGGAACCTCACCGAAATATTTTATACTGGTTTGTTCTCTTCATTTCTTATGCAACTCAAGAGCCAAATTCCAAATTATATGCCCTTATTTAGACATTTTAGGGTTTGGGCTATTTGCATGTGCTGAGAACATGTAAAGTTTGAAGCATGTACAGGGGATGGCTTTGGTATTTGTTAGTAAGCTCATTCTAACATAATGTAAAATAGGTTTGGAGTTCCATCTATTTATAAAATTTATCCTTCTTAGAAGTTAATGCAAATAAATGTCGACCGCTTGACTTGTATTTGAGGCTTATTTTTGCTTGTCTATCCACAAATCTGATTTTTTTTACACTCTAAAACCGAACTGCAAGTATTTATAATTAATCTGGAATGCTAATATGGTTAATCAATTTATTTATTTTTATTGTTTTCATTATCCTTTGATGTGGTACACTTCCCATCACAGCTCTATTTAAATGAAAGGCTGATCTGGTCTTGAGCCATGCATTCTGGTTTATGGAATGTCAGTGATTAAATAAAATCCTTATTAAGTTATCTTGACGCTAATTCAACACCAATGGAGAGAGCAAAGGTTACTCTGGTCCAGAAATTAAAAATCATTGCTTATGGTAGTTCTGGTGGTGTGGCTCTCCTTTTGAGTACCTATAACTTAAGGCCCTTGATAATGTTCAGCAATTGCAATAGCAGATATTATCCTTGTTGCCAAGTGTTTATAAAATTGACCTATGCTATGCTCTTCTGCTTTTTTAGAATCGGAATAAAGATCCTTACTAGAATTTCAGCTATACAAAAACTGCTAAGTTGTTCTTCCCTTAGCCTTTGTCTGCAAAAGAGGGAACTAGAATGAAAGGAATGAATGTTGGCTATGGATCTAAGCCCCATACTTGCATTGATCCATTGCCAATTTTCCTTCCTTTCCTTTTCTTTCCCTCCATATTTTTAATGCTAGCCTATCTAGCATATTGGTCCATTTAAACGTTGTAAAAACAATTCTAGAATCTCATATTTCCCCTGCCCCCACTATACATTGTAGGAGAAATTAAGAGTTGCAGTGTTGGTTTCATAAGCTGCACTTCAGTTTATCCATGGTAAGAAAGTCAACCTACATGCATTTTAAAATTGTTGTAAAGGTTTAACTTTTACATTATAAGAAAATCTTCACTCCCTCGAGGTGTAAATTTGGCTAGTGAGTACACTGTACCAGAGAAAGTTAGAGCTGTGGGTTTTGAAATTTGTGCTGATGAGTTGGGATCAATTATTGAAGGACGTGATGTGAAGAAGTTGAAAGTTAAGCACCGTATTTGAGGTTTGATGTCTTATACCTCTACCCCTGCTACTCACTACTCATATGCTTTGCTCTTTTGCTTCATAACCAGGTTCTCTCTCTCTCTTTGCTAACTGTTCATTGTCTGTTATTTGTTCAATTAGGTGTTTATATGATCTTTGCTTGATTATTATGAATATATTAATCTAGTAAATTGGGATGCTCCACTCTGAATTCTTAAACAATAGTGTTTCTGGGTTGTTCTTATTTTTCCACTTAAGGGTGGTGGCTGGAATATTTTTTGCAAATTTGTATATGGGAATATAGTAGCATTAGAAGTTCTGAAAGTAAAAAAATTCATATATATTGAAATATCATACACTGGAATCTACACTACCTGCAAAAGGGAGAAATGGGTAGTTGCCTACACATTATTCATGTGATGTATTTGGTTTTTGCTCATGTCTCATGCAGAGAAGCATGGACCCCATTTAAAGAATGCAGGGTTTTCAACAGTGATCATCCTAGATTGACTAAGTTATAAAAGTATATGTTTGAGTTAGATTATTCAGACCACTGGATTTATTGAGTGGAAAGTTCAAAATCCTTCTGCTCAGTGTTGTTGGATGGCTAGTGTTCTCAAATTGTTCCTAGGTGACAGTGGTTATATTCCCCTTCCTCTGTGAAGTGGCTCTTGTGATTCCCCTTTACTGAACTGGGTTCAAACTGATTACTTGGGCCTGCATTAGTTTAATGGTGGAAACCAAAATAGGAAACTTTCTGTGGTCTGTGCTAATGAATTAAACACTGAAGAGAGAGAACTTCACGTAATTTCTAGGAGAAAGTCTGCTAACTATAGCATGTAATGTTTTGGATACATCTCATGCATATTTTAATCTCTTAGATTGATGATTTTGTTCAGAAAGAGAGTACAAAAATAGATCTTAATATATATACTCACATTTTTTTTTGTAAACATTTGTCCAAGGGAATCTTTGAGAAAAGGAATAGAAATACGTATTTGAGAAACTTATACCTAAGATTCTTAATCTTATTCACTACTTTTTGTATTAGAATCATCCATATATAAAGAAACAAATTTAGGATTCTTTAATATTCTTTACATGCCTATATCACCATGCCCCAGAATTTAGTAAGTGTAACAAGTGCATTATTATATAGAATAGAAGCCCCAGGACAATAAGGTTGTCAATTTACTTTTCACACGTCCATTTTTAGTTGGCAGCTATAAGGATTGTTGAATTGAATATTAAGGTTGTTGTATTGAAACATATGAATAGTGTCAAATTAATTAAAGTCTAAACATTACCATTATTATGCACCTTCATAGCCACACTACTCATGGATATATTAGCATTAGCATTAAATGCAGAAACCATTAACGTGATTGGTAAAGACAATGCTAGAGTCCTTGCTGGCTATATTAAATCAACTCACGTTAACACAAACGAAGGATAATAACAGTACACAAAGAATTACAAAGTAAAAGATAAACAACCATTATCAAACATTAATATTATTGTATTCTTTGCTCAGCCTTAGATACACGAAAAGAGAAAAAGGGGAAGGGAATCAACTAAAGTATGGCATTACATGTATCGTACACATATATAAAACAGAGAATCATTATGAAAACATATAATGTATAGTATATATAATGATAATGGAACAATCCACTAATAACTATCAAACATATAAGTGCTCTGCACAGAAACAAAGAGATTGCCGGAATACTGCTTTCTGTTCATTATTCCGGCCGTCATAAAAGATGAAATCAGATAAAAAAGGAGCACATAAAGACAGAGAGAATCAGAGAAGGTGCATACCATATCTGAAAGTGGGTGTGGGATGAGAAGGAGAAGGAATATTAGTGCTGCTTTGATCAGAGCTGGAAATTGATATATATGGAAGAGCCTTTGCCGTTTGCCCTTTGCTTAGGAATACAGGATTCTGAACAGGAGATCACAGTCGATACTTGCTTTTGGCCGTTTGCCAACCCCTACCCGCTCTCCTTTATTCTTTTCGTTTTATAAGTAAAGGTTTTTCTAACTATTGTCTAAACAATATTGTTAGGAAATAAAAAATAAAAATATTAAAAGAGAAATTTCATTTAATACTTTCTACTTTTAACGGTGATATTAAAAAAATCTCTATAAAAATTCTTAAGAATTATAAAAACATTTTTAGTGTTAATTAATGACTGGCAGTATTTCTGTCCAAATAATGCACTATTTATGTAAATCAATTTATCTCTCGTGTTATAAAAAAAGAACAATGTTATATTTATTGAATAAAATTGTTTTAGTAAAAAGTACGAATAAAGTGGATAACTATATGACCACTCAAAACGTACAAGCAAATGAAAAAAAAAAAAAAAAAAAACACTCCTCCAGCATATTAAACCCAAGTACAGGAATACCGGTGGATGTTATAATAATATATTTCTCACCAGAATCTCATTTCTCCTAATGTTATATTTCTTGCTCATTCCTTCTTTCTTTTCCACTAATCCATACTTTATAAATTTCTTATTTTGATCTACTTTCCCTGGACCTAAAAAATATAAAGCATTTCTCAAAACCACATATGCCTTCATACACCTGAATAGCCAATGTGCACTAACTTCTCGTAGTGCCTCGAGTGAGAATTCGTGGGAACCTAATAAAGTAAAAGGAAATATTAATCAATCCAAGAAAAAGTACACACACACCCCGGCAGACCCACTTCATTATTAACACCTGATTTTGCACACTTCATCTTTAACACTTGGTTTTGCCTTCTCCAATATGATGTCCCATCTTTTGTTAGTGATGCAGGTATAGCGACATGGTCCTGATAGTGAGACGCAAGGGCATGGGCTTGAACAGTTTGTGGAATTAATTCGAAGGCGATAGTATATTTAATCAATTAGACTTTGATGCACATTATTAGTGACTCCAATTAGTATACTCAACCTTAAAAAGAACCCCAAATAGATATATTCACATATATAGACACGGCAAATACCTCAACTCCGATACATATGTCAACGACAGGGATTAACAGAACTTACCTCAAGTCCGACACAATAAAAATCTTCAACTTGCAGAAACTCTCATTCTTAGCTCTTCAATTTCTCACGATCCAACAGCTCTCTCTATGTGTAAATTATGTGTTTTTCTCCTCTTCTTAGTGCTTATATTTATAAGCTAGAGTGCAAGTCTCTCATCTTATCTAGATAATAACTCTTGAACCATACTATTTCTTATCACTTGGGATATAATTGTTTTCTAACTCTTCTATTTTTTTTTCCCTTTTCATCTTATCTCTTATCGTTTAATTCAATTATATATATTTTTTTGTTTTTCTTCTTCTTCTTCTTTTGATGGGCACGTATAAAATAACTTGTTCATAGTATTTATTATGTTTTGATGTTTTTAATGAGATGAAAGAGATAGAAAGAGAGTGAATGGAGACAAGAGGATAGATGAGAGTTATTTTACTTCCTTGGAGGTTTAGGTGGGGAAATGAGAATAATATCAATTAGCTTCATCTATTTAAATGAGATGAAAGAGATAGAAAGAGAGTGAAAGGAGAGGAAAGGGAAAGAAAAGGATATATGCAGGGACGGATCCGAAAAAGATTCAATGAAGGGTCGAAAATCATGAATTATATTATTAAATATAAAAAAAATTTAAAGTTAACAAATAAATATGTATTCATTCTTAAATTATTTAAGAGGTTAAGATCAAAATATATTATTTTAAATTAAAGATATATATACTTTTATTTGTTTACTTTTAAGAAAGTATTTTTCTTTCATTATATAAGAAGATTTATGAATAAAGTGAAAAAAGTAAAAAAATATTTATATTAAATATTAAATATTAAATGATCACAATAGTAATTGTCCTTTACATCATGATTTATGTTAAAATTAAGTTTATATATATATATATATATATATAAAGAAGAGAGTAAAGCCTAAAAAAGTGAGAAAAAACAAGTAGATTTATTATATAAAGATTAAAAATTAATAGAAATATGAGTTGGAATTATAATATCAATATATATAAAATAATCGTAAATCACATGTCAAATACATATCAAGTATAAACTTTTTTAACTTCATCATTTTTATCTTTGATATAATTTTACTGACCTCTTCTGAGGTTAGTACTTATAATATTTATATCCTTTTTATTTGAAAAAATGCTCATACTTTTCTTACTTTATATTTTTAATAGGACTTTGTAATGTTTGTACATAAAATAAGGGAGATATATATAATTTTGTAAACCAAGAAAGATGTTAACGTGTAATAACAATTTATAAAATTAGAGATATGTGTATAATTTTAAATAAGAGTATCAATATAATAAGTATTAACTCTATAAAAAATTAATATAATTATTTTTTTATTTTTTAATAAATTTAATCAAATTATTAATACTTAATAGAAATTATTGAGAAAAGGGAGAACCAAGGTCCATGCTTGCCTCCCCTTGAATCCGTCCCTAGATATATGGGAGTTATTTTACTTCCTTAGAGGTTTACGTGAGGAAAAGAATAATATTAATTATTTTCATCTATTTCACTACCCCAATTCAAGAAAGAAGAATTTTAGTAGTTTGAAGGGGAAGGAGAAAGAACACTTTCCCTCATTCTCAATCTAATATTCTCCTTATTTAAAAACTTCTAAATGTTTCTTGTTGGTAACTTAGTTAGTAAAAGTTGAAGATATGTAAAAAGAATAACGAGATTCAATTCTTACATATACTCTCCATCTCACCTTCCTTTTTCCTATATCTTACCCTCAAGCCCTATAACCATAAAAATAGGTCAAGCTTAATGGGTTGATCTGAATAGTCCGACAAAATGAGCAAACTGAACTAACAAAAGTGAACATAAAAATAAAAATAACTCGAATTAGTCCGCCCGAATAAGTTACTCCGTTAACATTACATAAGGACAGACTAGATTTACAAAATGCTAACTCAAGACTCACATAACATGATCTGATCTGATCCGAACTGATTCAATTCAAATAGGTCAGGCTAATCCGTTTTGACAATTATATCAAGGCCCATTAAAGAGGCACCTAGGGACTCCACTAAGAGGTCTCTTTGCTAGGCCCACAGGTTGAATCCTATGCCTTATAAAAAATTCTAAATAAGAGTTTGAAGTACTTCTAGTTTTTTACCTTGTATCCCTTGACCCCACCCCTCCCCTCCTTACGAATTATCTGAATCTCTTGGATTATGACTTTAAGCAATTTAATTTGCCTTTGTCCAAAAATAATATATTTATGGTTGAGTCTAATTTGTTTTCTTTAAAAGTTTTTCTCTTAACCTACAAGGAGTTAGGTGTAGTGATAAATAAATTGTACTCTTACAAGAGGATAAAGGTTCAAGTTCTAGATATCTCACTTGTGAGGAGATGAAAACTAATATGATAGCCTACCTAAGAAAAAAAAATTTGTTTTTATCTCAATTTTTGATAAACAATTGCTTGAGGTGGCAAGCCTTGATAAGCATGTTTAGATTAGATGTGAGACTTGGGAGGGTGGGAATTCTGTTTTGGAGATGTTTAACATACACCCACTAGGCACACACCAAGCATGACAAACCCTAGATTTGGCCAAAAAACAGATTGATGGTTGATATTGATGACCTGTAACCTTGAAAACAGGTCACACCAAAAATGTAGTCATTCTTTGCTTTCAAAAACGAAGGCTTCTCCGGCGTGTTAATGGAGGCAGAAGCAAAAGTTGAAGAGTATGTTTGGAATGAATAAAAATGATAAATGAATTTATTTAAATTAAATTGATTTGATTTAAAAATTAAATTTTGTATTTAGAACTTTAAAAAAATAAAATTTAAATTGATTTAAAAATCAAATTTTATATTTAAAATTTATTAAAATGAGAATTAATTTGATTTGATTTTATTATTTTACATTTTAACCCTTATGAGAAGTTATTAGAGATAATTATTAAAGATAAATTAATATATTTATTTCAAATCAAATCAAATCTTAACAAATCTTATTAAATTTGATAGAATTTAAAAAATAAAAAAATAAAATTTATGAGATTTTAAAAATAAATTATTTTCTTATTTTTTAACATTTCAATCCTAAAATTTAATTAAATTTAATTTACAAATAAAATCATTTACTATTTTTTTAGATTTCAAACACACTCTAAGTGATTTAGGGCTTGCCATCTGTCAGAATACACAACCACAAAATACTGGTCACCGCCAGCTTCCACGAAAACTGATAACTGCCACTGCCGGTTGAACACAAATTGGACTGAATACGACATCGTCGAGATGATTTCGATTTCCTAGGTAACGAATTCCAGTTCCAGAACCCTAATGCCTCCATTTCGAAATCAAAGAAAACAATCATCACCACCAACAATGGATATGACGGTTTCTGGCTCGGCACAGTAATGTTCGGCCATGGCAAGGGCAATAGGTCCTCTGGTTATTCATGGCGGTGACCAATGGCTTGAGGTTGCGACAGGGGGTCAAGGCGGCGCATTGGTGGGTTTGTTCAGGCATGGGTTTTTCAGCGTGAGTGCTATGGTGGTTCCCAGATGAAGCATGATTTCTTCCTGGATAATGCATGAGTTCTTGTTGGTGGCAGTGGCCAGTGGCCTGAGTTCTTCAGCATGAGTTCCCAGTTGAATGATATGGATTAAAACAAAAAAAAAATGCTAAACGAAAAGAAAAAAGAAAAGAAAAAGCTAAAAAGAAAAACACTAAATTTGAACTTTAAATAACAAATAACAAAAAAAAAAAGGAAACTATTGGCACCTGTTATTAGTCGTAAAATTGGTTGGAGTATGCATACATCGCGTAGAAAATGTCGCAAACTTGTTAGGCTCAATATTGAGAAGTGAGAGTTGATTTTTCCCTTATTGATTATTGAATACGTTGTGGACCCTAAATGGGACATGGGTCTCTCATTTTTGTCAACAAAATTGATTGAATACGAGTCTTAGCGATTTTTAAATAAATATTATAATTTTTTTATGAAAAAAATTTAGTAATTTTTTAAAACATTTTTATAATTTATTTCAAACGTAGTTCTATTTAAATAAAATTTCAAAATAATTTATCTCAATAATAATTTTATTAACAATTTAACATAATCAATTTTGTTAACAAAAAATTTAAGAAATAAATAAGTTATTTCTCACTTAGCTACGTTAGTTTTACATTTTAGAAGTGCTCAAACGTTTGTTTTACTAGAGATGTCAAAAATTCCCAGGACTCGGGGATTTCTATAGGAATTGCACTAAATGAGACTTTAAATGCGAGATTTTTCTCCTCGTATGGATGGAGATGGGGGAAAAAATTTTTTCCGTGATATGTTTGGAGACCATACTCCCGTCCCGCTGGGTTCTCCATCCCCGTTAAAATTACTATAATAACTTGTATAATATATATATATATATTATAAATATATATATATTTTAATAATTTCATCTTTTATTATTTTTTCTATTTATTTTAAATTAAAATAATATAAATTATATTATTTTACCAAATTAACCCTCTCCTTATCTAGTTACCTTATGGTCCTAGACTATTAGTCCCACGCCCCTACCCTTGTCCCTGTGTCAACACTCAGCTCAACCGGAAGCCCCTTTCCCTCTTTCCCAAATATTTCTCAATTAATCTTATTTTGAATTCATATTCTCTCTCTGTCACTCAATCCCTCATTTCCTTTACCCTAGCACGCAACCACCGTCCATCGAGTCACGCACGTCTACTACAGGTCCGCAGCACTGCTCCTTTCAGCGCCATGCACGTCTGGCACAGTGCGCTCCTCTCTGGGCCACGCATGTTTGCTGCATTGTCGCTCCTCTCCACGCCACGCATGTTTGATGCAGCGCTGCTCCATCCCAACACCCAGATCTGAGATCTCTGGTGCCGCTCCATCCTAGAACCTAGAATCTAGATCTGAGATCTTCGGCGCTGCGCTGTCGCCTCATCATCTGTTGAATCAGTGAGCTCCAACAGCACCAGCCGATCAACACCTCCATCCCAGAACCCAAATCTGAGATCTCCAGCGTCGTCTCAGAACCCAGATCTGAGATCTCTGGCATCACGCTGTCACCTCATCGTCTGTCAAATCAATGAGCTCTAGCCGGACCAGTTGACCAACACCAACTTAGCTTTCTTTTTCCTATTTTTTCAATTTTTTTATTTTTTATTTTTGACATTGTAAGGAATTCCCACGAGTATTTGCAGGGATTCGGGGAATGGGGATAGGGAGAAAAATTTCCTCGTGACGGGGATCAGGGACAAGGAGTTAATTAGTTGATGGGAATGGAGAGCGAGGAGTTACTCCTCACCCCTGCCTGCGCGGGTGCCATGCCTATGTTTGACCAAAGTAACACTCTCATTCTTTATTGTAAAAAGTGCATTGGAAAGATAACTTCTTCCTTTTCTTTCTTACAAAAGTTAAATCAAACAATCACTTAATCGATTTAACAAACTCGCGTATCTTAATTTCATTTGAAAGAATTACTTAGAGAACTAATCATAGAAGAATTAGTTTTGAAAGAATAGTTAGAGAAGCAAGAAAATCTGAGTTATGCCAGAATTGAACAATTGTAGAAGTAGAACATGCTGGGCCTGGCATTCTAGGCTCTTTTATTTTTGGAGTTGCACCAAAACAAAGGACTTTTTCAGGTACCAAACGTAATTTTGGGTTGTGGAAAATGTGAAGTATAACAAAAACAAGAAGTCATGTACCAAACAAAAATCCAAATAGGAAGGCCACAACTGGGAGGAAAATATTACTAAACATCATATCAATTATGGTGGTTGTGTTTGCCCCCAACTTGAGCCAGTGGTTGGGTCAATACTACAATTAACAGAGTTCAGTTGCTAACTGGTGGGAAAGGGAGGATTCAGCAACCAAAGAATAAAGATATCATACATTCAAACTACACAATAAGTTAATAACAATTATTGAGCTATGATGGGGGCAGCTGATACCCCTTTATGAATAGGGGAACAATCCCACCCTCCTTCTTTGCTATAAGACACCATAAAATGCTTAGGAATCCAAGTTTCCCCTTTTGACTGTCTTTCTCTAAAGAGCTCCCTCTGTCTTTCCTCCACAGCATGCTTTGCTTCTCTTGCCTTCTCCCAGTCTTTGCTCAGAATGGCTTGGCTCAATTCACTCCAAACATGGGCTGATTCGGTTGGCCACACACTCTGATGAACAAGAGATCTCATGTCACATTCAGGTAAACATGAGACTAATTTACTAGAGGAAAAAAAGTATACTTGTTTGATGTGTATTTAAGTACCTAAATATGCTTTGTTAATGACCCATCTAAATTCTAAGTAATTATGAAATAAACAATAGCCCCATTTCTCATTTTTAATATTCTGATACCTCAACCTAAATCTATGAATGTACAAGGTAAAAATTTCTAAGCACATTTATCTTCCCTATCAGAAAATGCTTTTGCAGGCCATACAAGAAAGATCTTGGTTCATTAACAAAAGGAGATATAAATAAGCAAGATGAATGGGGGCAGAGAATAGACGTTTATTACCTCTGCATCCTTGACAATAGGAGCTTGAAGCCCTGAAATGACTTCTTTTGCATCATATATCACTCTCACTTTACCATTATTTGTATCCTTCAGTTTTATAGTCCTGCATAACGAAATTGGATAAGAAATGCTATACTATAGTTTATTTAGGCATAATTCTTGAAACTAATTTAGGCACGTAACTAGTGAATGATTAATCAATTGTATAACTAGCCATTAATCAGTTTCTTTAGGATCCAACATGTTTGCTTGGCTTAGCTTCACTTTAAGAATTTTCCTACACTTCTACTATTATGCATTTCTTATACTTTTATTATATATATGAAAAAACAAGGGAAGAAAGTTCAGACATATGGTTAGAAGGAAGATACCTATCCCAACGACCATCAACTTCGTATAGAACTTTCAATGATGATGAGTCAAAGATCTTCCCTTTGATCACTTTATGATTTCCACCAAGTCCTAGAAAAGAATGACTTGATCTGTAGGATAACTCAGCCACCAGGCCTGTCTCTAGGCACCGTATATTAACTGTGCCAACCCAATCAGCCCCAGGAACTGGAAGAATTCTAAATAAAAGGTGAGGACAATTCATTTCATATGTTTCTCCATGATTTAGGAGCTTCAGCTGCCGTTTACCATGTACTTGAGCTTCAACTGATGTGCCTGCATATTTAGTTCGCGATGCATACATGAATCTACAGAATTTTGTTGAATAAGGGGCTGGCAATTAGAACTTGAAACTTAACATTCTTATTTGGTGAAGAATTTAAAAATCCAAGAAAATAATGTCAAATTGTGATCAAAATTTTATTATACGCAATGTTTTGCATAGTTATGGATTCAAAATCAGAAAGTTCTAAAGAAGCAGACAAACTCAGACATTTTAAATTTCTAATAATTTTATCAAATGCATAATTTTCTTTTTTGCTAGGAATTATCAAATTCAGCAATTCATAGAAAAATGCTGGGTGAATTAATTTTGTAATAAGATGTGTCATAAGTAGAAGCCTAGAAGCTTCTCAGATTTCCCTCTGTTGACTGATTAGTGATTAATAGTCAAGCAAATGCATAATATGAAAAATATGTCCCCTGCATTGATTCTCTGTTGACATCGGATCACTAGTCTATGTCAATGAACCACATAAATTTGCTATGGCAATCACATAAAATTTAAAACTTTTTGACCTTTGAGATCTGAAAGGTCATTGTTGAGACAAGTTATAATCCGTTGGTCTATTAGGAGTTGAAGAAGAATCTTATGGCAATGATATATTCTTTTTCATTATGAATTAGTAAAATTGGATTACTTAATGCTCCTAGAAAAAGGTCAAGATACCATAAAACTTTGGGGCAGGTTGCTGGCACCATATCATTTCTATGTTTTCCTTCTCATCTGTTGCATGGAGGGCAGTTACTGGAGGGTGGTGTGAAACCTGCAGACAAACCAAGAATCTAATTATATTGGAAATGGATGCCAAGGAAATTGAGCAGGCCAAAAATTATGTTTAAACTTTAAAATACTCAATAAAGACTGGCTCTGAAAACTACACCATTTGAGAGATGGAAAATGCTTCCTATACATCCCTACACTCTTCACATCTCTCATATGTGTCTAGGTGGCAAAATCTGAGTATAGGTATGCAGAAAATTGAGTGAATCCAGTTATAATCTAATGGTAAAAAATGTGTAAATGTGAAGTAATGTATGTATAAATTAAAGTGTGTATGTAGCATTATTCTTTGAGAGATCAGGCTTGTCAGAAATCAGAATAAGGTCAAGTTTTAGCATTTTGTGCCCAAACTAAGCATTTACCCATAAAGTTGAATAGAAATGGGCAAATACAGAATTGAGAAGCAAGTACCTGCTCCAGTAACACGTTAAGATTTCCCTTTGAGACATGATGGGTCTCACCAAGTGTGGGATTATAGGGAGCAACCCCAAAAGTCGCAGGGCGTGTGGTAGATATGCACCATGCTACCACAGATATGAACCTATCCAGTGGACTCTGTCCATTGTTGCACATGCTTAGCAAGTCCGAAGCTGTGCAGTACACTGATTCACCATAGCATTGAAGTTGTGACTTTGGAAAGTTGAACAGAGGTGGCAGCTGCAAGTAAGGCAAAAGACTCTCATCACTTTGGTAAGTTGAACATAGGAGTGCACAACTAGATACATGATTGTATTCTTAGTTTATGGGCCATAAATAAGTACATTTATTTATTTCAAATTAGAATAAACTTACAAAAAACCTAAAGCACGCTTATATAGTATAGTTGGTTGGCTCTATCCCCATCAAAGGTGGAGGATGGAAGTTCAAGTCTCCCCCTTCCCCTTCCCCTCCAAAAAATATAAAACCTTCCCACAGTAAAAAGCACCTGTCAAACTATCTAACGAAAAAAAAAAAAAACTTACACAAAACGTAGGCTATGCTTGAAATGAAAAGGGATATGCATCTTTATTTTATTGTATTTAAGTATATTGTCATTTCATGTACCAAACAAAAAAATATATATTGCCATGACTCATTTCACATATTCTCATTTTTTGGCTGCATAATTTTACTCTAACCAAGCAACATAATGTTAATATTACAATCTGAAAAATTTTACAAATCGGTTTAACATTTTTAAGTTTAAATTTCACTTCATTATCTGAGTATTTTGCTTTTATTGATAATTAAAATGAACCAAAATTACCTAAAATGTTTTAACTCAAGTGACATTAAATTCTTTAAACACTATTTTATTACAGAATCAAACCACAGCCAAACCGTTCTGCATCATTCTCATTCCCACACAGATCATAGACTTCGTAGAATAAATAAATAAATAAACATAATTAGTCATGCATCTTTGTTTTAGTTTATACTTTACCGAAAAGTAATTGATCGCAGTCTAGGGAAATATAAATAAGATTTAACTCTAGAATCATCATTTAAAAAATTTTTATGTAATATTAAGATTTAAATTTTAGAATCGTTTATACTTTATAGTCCACTCATAACTTACACTGTAATCATTATTTGGAAGTTGGGAGTTGGGACATTATTTAGTCCTAAAGGGGCATCAGTTGTGGCTCATAAGTCATAAATGAAGTGGTTGATATCAGAAAAAATCTTTATAGTAAACATTACATATATTTTTTTTATATTTTATTTAATATCATTTATTATACATATTTTATTATTTGTAATCATCACATTTATTGGAAGTTGGAATTAGTTGGGATTCATTTAGATGATATAAAAAAATTAGTGCATTAAAATTAAAATAGGGCATAAAAAAATTATTTGATTGAGGACAAAATAGTATTTACATATCAAAGCAATCATAAAATAATAAGCTCCAATCTTTCAAAAATTTTTTAAAAAATATTTTTTTACCCAAACATAATAATTATTTTATAAAAATAATTTATTTTTAAAACAACTGTTTAAAAAAGTGGTTAAGACTATCTTTTTCTTATCGGAAAGGATAATTGACAAAAAAAATTCGCCGTCTTTTTTAAAAAAATATTGACCAAAAAAAAAAAAGCGAACTTGATAGGCCAAAAATTTAGGGGGGGAATGGAAAGAAGAGAGCTTAATTACCTGGAAACGAGTGAGATCAGATCCTGGCCGTACATTCTTGAATAAGCTTAGTATGCGTTGCAAAAGATTAGGGGCTTTATAAGACGCGTCTGAATCGGATTCCCCTTCTAATGATAATGGCTTCGTGAGCACAATTTTTGTCTCTTTCTTCTCTTGGTTGTTTACCTGCACCACCATGTTGCATATTTTATTATTTTCTAAAGCAGATACTCTCAAAAGTCAATTAATTAGATGTGCATTTGTAATGATATAATAATAAGTTAATAACACCACCATCAACACTAATACCACCACCATCACCAGTAACATTAATAATAATAATGATAATAATAATAGTTACTAAAATCTTTTCTATAATTGCTAAATTTTATATCAAATTTGTATATTAAAAGAATCCTGAAATTTAAAGTGAATTATTTAAAAAAATTATTATTATTATATGGTATATATCATAAAAATAATAGCCACTCAAGCTCATGTGAATGATTACTAAATCTATGCTAAGAAAAATCCGCTATTCTCCAATTGTCTAAATAGAAAATTTTAACATCTACAAAAAAAATAAAAAAATTTATACACACATATAATATTTTATTTTATATTTTTTACATACCGTTCACCAACACCAATAGTATTAGGAGAAAAGGGAGAGAGAAGGGAAGAAAATGGATGGTGGTAATAAGTGAATGTAAGTGTAAGATATATAAGAAATGTTATTTCTACAAAAAAATTGTCCATGTGATTTTTTTATGTAAGATATATAAGTATTTCTACAAAAATTTGTCATTTTTTTTAATGTAACGTAAAATGGCTCCAGCGATTACTACTATGCTCTCTGGGCCTGCAAATTGCACATAAAGTAGAATCCGCCCAACAACATCCAAGTGGACAAAATTTGCCCATAAAATGAAGCCAGAGAGGATAGTTCGGCACCAAGTACAAACAAAATTAAGGTCTAAACAGTGTCCTATACTACCAGAAAAAGAAGAAGACAAGGTCAAATATTTTTTAGTAGACATCAGAATTTAGATTTCATTTATTGTTAACTTTCAGGCTTAACTATTTTTACAAATTTAACAAAATTAAGGTCTAAACACTGTCCTATAATGCACTATAGTTTTTAGTTTTGATTCTTTTTTACACTTAAATGGGTTTTCACTCATTGTCATCAATGTAGTATATGATGATATTCAAGAGAAAAACACAACTTATACAGAACTAATTAATCCCTGCACAGATAATTGTGGATTCTTGCACGAAAAAGTATTTATATTTTTCTTTCATTACACTGTTACTAGAATCCAAATTCTATTTTAAATTGAGCTAAGGATACCTGGTATGCCATCCTTATCCTAGCGGGGGGACAGAGAAGCGAAGACCAATCAAAATAAGATCAACTTGGGTCGGCAATGGCATGACAATATTCTAAGGCATTGTGCCTGTGAACTAAAGAACATCAACCTTTTTTCTCGTTTTGCTTTCACATGCATTGAAGAGAGAATCAATATTGTAAAACATATATTCCGTTCACACAATCCACAAATATATTATATTATAATATGATAATGATTAACTACCAACACCATATCCAGAAACGGAGAATGTGTGATTGTATGTGTGTGCATGCGTCGGAATACCACTCCTTTGGCCGGAAAACAGCCATCCATTAGGTGTAAAAAAAAACACATTAAGGATCATAATTCATATGAACGAAGAACAAGAGATATCATATCATATCAAGTATGGCTAAGATACACACGGAAGATGGAAGAGAGAACATAAGAAAAAAGAGCAGAGAGACCAAATACCATCTCAAAGTTGAAGAATTAAAGCAGCAGATTGAGAGAGAAGTGGGACGTTAAAGGGGTTGTGTGAGCTGTGAGAAGGAGTGTGTACACTAATTTAGATGAGCTTTGTTTTTGGTGCTGACAATAAGGACGTGGAAATGAGCTCTGACGTTTGGGCATTGATTAGAGCCAAGAAGACATTCAATGGGGTGTGTATATATATAGAAGGGCATTAATACACTTTTTAGACTTTTTTTTTTTTTTAATTTTATTATTAGTTTATTTCATATATTTGTTTTATTATTGATATATTTCATATATTTTAAAAGATTATAAAAAATATTAATAATACTTATTTTAAATTAATAATAAAATAAATATTAAAAATATATATTCCTAACATTATTTTATATATATATATATATATATATATATATATATATATATATGTGGTTGCTTTTTTCTAAATTTTTTTCCTTATAAATTTATAATACACAAATAATGAATTGCAGTTTTCATCATGTGGTTTTGATAAGTATTGCTTTAATTGACTCACTAATGAATTATACAAGGAACCGTCACGTCACATATCAACCGAAGACATTAAAATATGGAAAAAGGTAATCACATATTTTTTATATATTTTATAAAAATGTATATATTGTTTACACATTTTTTAAAAATGTTTGATTTAATAAAAAATAATAAAAAAGTATACATAATAAATAATATTAAGAAGAATATAAATAATAATATAAAAATAAATAAATAAAAATATCAAAGTTGTTAAAATATTGAAGGATTCAACTTTATATAATTTTTATTTTGTTTATTTACTGACACTCATTAGGGATGACAATTTTATCCGTCTTCATGGGTAATACCCATTACAAGGTGGGTAATAACTTATCAATTTTTTTGCGGATATAAACCGCTTTAGTGTTATCTTCGTTTAATAAACGAATGGGTGGTTTCTCTAACGAAGATCTTCAAAAATTTTATATAAATATTTTATATAAAATTATTAAAAAACTTAATTATATAAATTAAAATATTATAAAGTTATATAAATTAAAAGTATTTTAGGTGTTTAACATTATTTTTAGATTAAGTTGTATTGAATAAATTTTGAAAAATTATAATATTATATTTTTTATTTTTTATTATTTTATTTTATTTTTTAAATTTTTTTATAATTTATTAAGTACCTACAAATATTCGTAGATACCTATTTATCCACAAAAAAAAAAACAAATACCCTCACAAATATAAAAATAAGAGCAAAAACAAATATTATTAGCAAAGACAGAGGACTACTACCCATCGTTACCTCGCCTCATTACCATCCCTACACCTCATGTTTCATTCACACTTAATATCACTTTGTTCTACGTGGTTTCTTATTACATAACCACCCCATAGTTTTTTCCTATCCAGTTTTTAAAGAAAGATTTGTTAGAAATTTGTTAGTAGTTAAATCGTAATTATGATTGTATATGTTTTATAACAAAAATAAAGCATCGTTGTTTAATAACAAGAATAGATTATTTATAATTTGTTTATTTGTTTATCCTCTACTTAACGTGAGATTTGATTTTTCTTTATCTGTTTTTTTAGTAATTAAATATTTGATGTTCTCCGTATACATTTTTGTGTCATTTAATTAGGATGTTGTTTTTATAGTTCTAACACATGTTTTTCTTTCAAAAATGTATGGAGAAAAATCACAAGATAATTAGTCATCAAAAAGCAAAGTGTCACTTTTTAAACAACAAAAGACCAAAGTGATTTTTATTTAAACCAAAAATAAGTACCATGTAATTTACCCTTTTATTTGTCATTCCTTAAATACTTAAGTTTTTTTTAAATAAAATATTAATAACAATAAATAACTTTAATACTATCGATAAAGTAAAAATTATGAGTGTGTTTAAATTAACTATAAAAAATTTATTTTATTAATCAATTATATATATGTATAATCGATTTTTTATAATCAATTATGATAAAAATAATTTTATATTTAAATATATATTAATTAAAAAATAATTTTAAAATAATATATTTTATTTTAATTATCTAATAAAAATTATTTTTATATAATAAATTATAAAAAAAGAATATGAAAATAATTTGTTAAGATTGGCTAATATTTAATATTGTATTCAAGAAACTCAAAAGGAAAGGCTGAAAAGGACATGACTATGTTTTGAAAAATAATTCGACAATCCCAAACATGCTCAACATGTAATAACCCTTGTGTTTAACATTTCCTCCAACGCGCGTTGAGGAGAAGGAGAAAGAAGTCTCCTTCCCCCAAATATCACTGGGATTCGCGCACCGCAATTATATGAAAAAATTTTCACTGCAACCTTGGTTCTTTCCATCTTTAAGAGATTTCTTTATTATTTATTTAATTAAATTAATAAATATATAATAATAAATTAAATATTTAATAGATACATAATAATAAATTAGATAAAAGTTAAAAGAAAAAAATCAACTAGAATTAAAACTAAGTTTTATTCTAATTATATTCAACACTAAATATATAAAATAAATTAGAAGTATTCAAGATTCAATCTACAGTACATATATCGATTGAAGACTAATTAAAACATGTTTAGGTTTCATAAATTAAATTTTGTATATTTTTGAATCAATTCATAACATATTTTAGATTGACCTAATCTAATTTGGTATTATATAATATTTTAAAATTTATATATTTTTAATATTAATTATAAAATAATAAAATTTTTAAATTTAAATTAATAATTTTTATATAACATAATAATATATTTATATTAATATTATTTATTTTAAAATATATATAATAAAAATTATTTTAATTTTATTTTTTATTTTTAAAATTTTATAATTTAATTATACGTAATATTTAAATTTATATATTTTATTAAAATATAAAGTGAATTCGAATCAAACTCAATCATTAATTCAAATCCAACTCATGCAATATATTTCATTTTTTTACTCTGGCAGAAAATTACTATATATATATATAGAGATGAGTAGTTTATGTCGTTAACTATTTTTTGAGCTTTGTTATATTTTTTAAAATATTTTTTAATATTTTTTATTATCTAATAAAAAAATATTAAATAAAAATTAAATATAATTAATATTTTAAAAATATAAAAATATTTAATATTTTTTATTTAATAATTAAGAGAATTATTTGGAGAAAAGAGTAATATTTTTTGTTCTTTATAAATATAAATCTGTAACTGAATATGAAAAAATCTGCACTCTCCAATGAAAGTTTAAATTCGTTTGGAAAAGGCCATATCAGCATCAGACATAACATGGCATTAATGTTAGATGGCTTGGAAGAATTTGGACGAAAGCCACGTCACCATATCAAGCACTTGACATTACATGGAGAAAGACATATCATCATATCCATCACTTTACAAGGTTATTTAAAATTTGTGAAATTGTTGGCGTTAGAATGGTTAATACGTTATGAATAAGTGGAGTATAAGTTTTATGTAAGTTAATACATTCAAAATAAGTAAGTGGTTAATACGTTAAGAATAAGTAGTTAATCAGTATAAATTTCTAATTAATACCTTTGAAATAAGTGGTTAATCTATATTAATTTCTGGTGAATCTGAGAAAGAGTTCTTAATAATTTAATATATTGTATATAGATAAATAAATATAATATATTGGGAAAAGTCAACAAACATACGTCGGAGCGATAAGGTGGAAAAAATTATAAATTATGGTAAAAGATAGCATTGAGGAGCCTACTTTAATATATTGTATATAGATAAATAAATATAATATATTATAAAAATGACTAGCATTACTTTGATATTCATCCTTTTCTTTAGTATAATACTCAGTATAAGTTATCAAAATATTTTATTAATTATTAATTATATTTAATAAAATATCAAGTATTTTATATAAAAATTAATATCTAATAAATACTTAATTATTCATCCTAAATATTATATTCATCAGAATATCATAACAACTCTCGTGATTGAGAGGCTTATTTAAAAACAAGAATTTGAGTCTTCAATAAGATTCTTTGAGAAGAAAGAGTCTCAATACACTGTGTAAATAATTAATTTCACATCTAAAGAATATTAAAATACTTAATAAGAAAAATAAAAACATTAGTTTTTAAAATTAGACACATCTTTTCTGAATAAATTCTATAAACATCATAAGTCTAAACAATTTACAAGGTGATGCACTCTTATTTTATCATCCCACGAGCCTTCTATATACCATAGATGAGAACTAACGTAAAACAATACACGTGATTGAATAATTGAAGTTTCTCACGGATTATGCTTTTAGAAAAGCCAAAAAGAAAAAAAGAGAAGTCTTACTTATCAAATAAATATAACTGTAGAATATTTTTTAATAATTTCATTTATCTTAATTGTATAATATGTATAGTATAAACATTAATAAAGAAAGAATAAAAGATTATTGAGAAATATCCTACAACTATGGAATAAAAATAGATTATACAATTAAGGATATTGACTAAATCAAATATTGACTAAATCATATCTTTAAGTTTAGTATCAAATATTGACTAAATCATATCCTTTATTTTAACACCCTTCCTCAAGTTAGAGCATGTATATCGTACATGCCTAACTTGTCTAAAGAGTGACCGAAAACAATGCTAACAACAGCTTTGGTATGGACATCGGCTAGTTGATCTTTAGATTTCACAAATGGAAAAACAATGATTCCGGACTTCAAATTTTTCCTTAATGAAGTGTCTATCAATTTCCACATGCTTCATTTGATCGTGTTGGATTAGATTATGAGCAATTTCTATAGTAGAAATGTTATCACAATATAACTTCATTACCTGCTGAGAGTGAACACTCAAATCCTTAAGCAAGTTCCTCAAACATAGTAACTCACATACTCCAAAAGAGTCATGCCCCTATATTCAGCTTCTGCACTTGATCTTGCTACCACCAGTTGTTTTTTATTCCTCCAAGTTTCAAGGTTGCCCCCTACAAAAGTAAAGTATCATGATGTAGATTTTCTGTCGTCAAATGAACCAGCCTAATCTACTTCAGTGTAACATTCTACCTTCAAGTAATTATTCTTGTTGGACAACAACTATTTTCTTGGAACAGACTTTAAATATCACAATATGCATTTCACAGCGTCCATGTGAGGTTTACGAGGATCATGCATAAACTGGCTCACTACGCATACTGAATAAGCAATATCTAGCTTAGTATGGGACAAATAAATAAATTTTTCCACAAGTCTCTGGTACCTTGCTTTATCAGTAGAAGTTGCATGTAAACACTTAAACAACTTGTAATTTTGTTCAATAGGGGTATTCGCAGGCTTACATCCAAGCATGCATGTTTCAGTTGTACAAATCAAGAATGTATTTTCGTTGAGATAAGAAAATACCATTCTTTGAGCGGGTTACCTCAATTCCAAGAAAGTATTTTAAATCTCCAAGTTGTTTCATTTCAAACTCTAAGACCAAATGTCGTTGTAAGCTCTCAATTTCTTCTTGATCATCTCCTGTCATCACTATGTCATCAACGTATATAATCAAAGCAGTAACCTTACCCATTCGATGCTTTAAAAACAAAGTATGGTTTGAATTATTTTGTTTATATTCGAAGCTCTTCATAGACTTGGTAAATCTACCGAACCAAGCTCTTGGAAATTGTTTTAACTCATACAACGCCTTTTTGAGTTTGCACACGATTGTAACATCTGAATATTTTTCCACTTGGAGGGGGATCCATATACACTTCCTTTGTAAGATCTCTATGTAAAAAAACTTTGTTTTACATCAAGTTGAAGAAGTGGCCAATCTCGGTTCACCGCCAAAGACAAGAACATTCTAACTGTATTAAGTTTGACAATAGGTGCAAAAGTGTCCTGGTAGTCAACCCCATAAGATTGCGTATATCATTTCGCAACTAATCGAACTTTATACCTCTCAATTGTCCCATTCGATTTATGCTTACCGCAAATACCCATCTACATCCCACGGTCTTTCTTCCTTTCGATAGAGTCACAAGCTCCCAAGTATCATTTTTTTCAAGCGCTACCATTTCTTCTACCATGACTTGAGTCCATCTATCATCTGCTAGAGCTTCCTGCATTTTACTAAGAATAGGAACATATGATAACTGTAGCACATAAGACGCATATGACTTGGACAGTTTTTAACAAGACACATGATTTCTAATAGGGTATCTAACTTTGGATTCAGGATCAGGTTCATATTTAACCGGTGGTACACCACGATTAGAACGAG
The DNA here is from genome assembly GCA_029884595.1 of Ormosia semicastrata. Lineage (NCBI taxonomy): Eukaryota > Viridiplantae > Streptophyta > Magnoliopsida > Fabales > Fabaceae > Ormosia > Ormosia semicastrata. Next base: position 7,545,702 of record JAQQTO010000030.1, read on the forward strand.
GTGGAAGACGATATTGAGACATTTGAGATTCAGAAACAAGATCATCACTACAAGTGGAATTAGGATTAGTGGATACTTCTAGAGGAATCTCAGAAGAAGACTAGCTCAATGGTTGTGTTGAATTGTTGGGCGGCATTGTACTATCATGAAGAGCATTACATTCAGTATGAGAAGTCTCTAGTTCAACAACCAATAACTCTTCCTTTCATCTAAAAATTCACCATGTCCTGAAGAATTTCCAAACGAATAAATATTTTTTGAATTTTTGGTAAAAAATGCCTCCAGTTCTTCATAATTTATCACTTCATCTGAATTCTCCCCCTAAAATGGTAAATTAGGAGTCGACGCCCAGTAAAAAGGTTCGATCTCGTGGAAGGTAATATCCATGGAAACATAAAGCCTCTGAGTTTTTGGATCATAACACTTATAGCCTCTTTTATTGTTCTCATATCCCACAAAAACACACTTCAAAGCACGAGACTCAAGCTTAGTTCGTTGGCGCGGATGCAAATGAGCATAAACTACACATCCAAAAATTCATGGGCCCAAAAGTATTACCAGTGAAAAGTGCAATGATCGGAAAAGGCATCCAATGGTCTTCGAAAATTAAGAACACTGGATGACGTACGGTTTATTAAGTAGACCGCCGAATTCAAAGCTTCACCTCACAAGTAAATGAGAACATGACCCCTAATTAAAAGAGACCGAGTAACTTCCAATAAATGTCAATTTTTTCGCTCTACAACACCATTTTGTTGAGGAGAATCTGTGTAAGATGTTTGGTGAATAATTCCTTCAGAATGCATAAATTCTATCAATTCTTTCTTTTCGTACTCACCACCATTATTAGAATGAAAGACTTTTATTGGAACACCAAATTGAGTAGTTATCATTTGATGGAACATGTGAAAAATTGAACAAACGTCACTCTTGTATTTCATTTGATAAACCTAAGTCATGCGAGTGCAATCATCAACAAATTAAAAGTTATAAATCACTTCATCCCATTAATAGTAGAAATTGAGGCTGGTCCCCAAACATCTGAATGAATTAATAAAAAAGGTAAATATCTTTTATGATCACTCAAATGAAAAGTAGTACGATGACTTTTTGCCTTTACATAAGTTTTGCAAACAAAGTTTGAAAGATTACATCCATGAAACAACAATGGAAATAATCTCCTAAGATAGCCAAAGGAAGGATGTCCCAATCTCCTATGCCATAGCCAAATTTCCTCCTTTTTATTATTCATCGAATCTCTATTTACCACAAAAGCTTGCCCCTTTTTATTGGAATGTTGGAATCCATCTTCAAGATAGTATAACCCTCCCATTTGTCTACCACCACCAATCTTCCCCTGAGTATAAATGTTCTGAAAGACACAGTGAGTAGGAAAAAATAGAGCAACACAATTATTAGATTTGACTAATTGATTCACAGAGAGAATATTACAATTTAATAATGGCAAAAACAAGACATCCTCGATTTCTAACGTGGAAGATAATGGAACTGTACCAACTTCAATAATCAGATATGATACACCATTAGCAGTGGTAACAGTGGCTTTGGAACATTTAGGAGATAAATAACTAAACTTATAACGATCACAAGTCATATGGTCTGTTGCGTCAGAGTCAATTATCCAATCAATATTTCTAATAAAAGACATACTTGACTTAGCAGTGAATGCAATGGTTGTGATGAGAGAGGAAGTTTCCTGCAAATGGAGGCCAGACACAATAGTTGAAGATGCATTCTTCTTTAGTGATTTGACACCACTTACTTTAGTCATGGTGGTACTAAAAGAAAATTTTGCAGCGGAATGATATGAATAGAAATAACAATTATGAATACAAGACCTACTTAAATTCCTAGTGTTAAGAAAAAGAGATTGAAGGAGGCTATGATACCATATCAAATAAACACAATTGTGAAATAATTTTTTGATAATTTCATTCATTGTAATTATACAATATATATAGTACAAATATTAACAAAGAAAGAATAAAACATTAAAGAAAAATATCCTACAACTACGGGATAAAAATAGATTACACAATTAAGGATATTGACCAAATCAAATATTGACCAAAACATATCCTTAATTTTTACATCAAATATTGTTTAAATCATATCTTTAATTTAAACCTTACTGTGCACGTTTGACCTCTCATTCCCAATTAGTATGACTAGAGATGGAAATAGGGATGAATTATTATTCTAATTAATGTGTCAATGTTTTAAAAATTGGTTGATTGGTTGAATTATGAAGAAAAAAAAAGTAATTTATGGTTTAAATGGTGATTAAATTAGATAATATTAAAATATATTTAAATAAATATATTAAATATTATTATTGTAATAAAAAATATTAATATAATTTGTTGAGCTGATATTAATAATTTTTTTGGTAAAATATTAAAATAAAAATCATATAAAATCATATTTGGGTATTTTACATTTACAAAGAACAAAAATGATTGAAATATTTAAATTTGAAATGACATAAAGAGAAATGTATTTATAAATGAAATCAAGTTAAATAAAAATGTATATGAAATCAAATGATACTGAAATTCAGTTGAAATGAAATAAAATGAAGTTCAAATGTAAAATAAAAATCAAATGTATCAAATTTCGTTATTTGAATATTCAAAATACGACACTCAATCAATACATTTCTTATATTAACATACTATACATCTATTTTATATCAAAATGTTTAATATTTCGATGTCTACCCACACTAATATTAGAATACAATGTTTATATAGTATCAAATTCAATGATAAAAAACATTTTTCTAAATGTAAATATCAAAGAAAAGTTAAAAACTTTTTCTTTTTTGATCTTTAAAGAGTGACAGAGTAAAGTTATTCACACAAATTTCTATTCATATATTATTCACATAAACTTTTATATATTCATATTATCTCAGTTTATATAATTTTTATTATTTAATTATAATTAATTTTACTTCAACTTTTACAAGTCAACATTCTAATTCTGATACATACATAAACATGTGACTGCTGTACGTCCCAAATATGTGTCTCTTAACATTTTTAGCTGAGACATGTCTCTCTTTCTCTTGTTCGAAGGCATTGTGACGTCCTTTCTTTTGTTGCCTACACATCTTCTTCATTCTCTTTGCTCTCTCTCATTTCTGCTCAATTACTGGAGATTGCTTTTTCTCCCTCCTTTCAATATTTTACTTTTTTTATTCAGAAGACCGCCCAGTTTACTGTTGCTTAAAATTGATTTTTTTTATTACCGATCTAATTCTTTAAGTAGTTTTACAGTTATAGCCTGACCGACAAGACGAGTGGTCGGCAACTGACTGGTCAAATTAATTTCGTTCGACTGTTTTTTTTCTTTTTTGTGTGTACCTAGGTCTCACAGGCTTAGGAGTACCCCACTACTGGATTGGGGCTTAGGAATGCCCCCACAAGGGGCGAGGGGAGGGGGAGGGGGAGAGGGAGAGAGAAGAGGAAAGGAGTGAGAATGTATTGGCAAGAGATTTGATTTTTGTCATACTCTTTGCAACAATGTGGTACAAACCACTGAGGCAAAGTCTCATTTGCCGTTGGACTGATTTTAAAATCACTTATTCCAAAATATTAGAGTGTGTTTGATTTGCAGTCAGAAGCTCAAAACGTTCGTTAGACGTCCTCGAACAGTAATAAAATGGTCTTTGGATATTTTTTTATTTATACTGTTTTAACACAATTTAGACTTTTAACTTCAGTTTGAGAAAAAGCATGATTTTTTTGTTTTTTCGTTGGACAAAACTAAGTTAAAGATATTGATAGGTATTTTTTCTTTCAATCTTATTTTAAAAGTTATTTCTATTATTAATTTAAATAATATTTATTTTGTCAAATTAATTTTTAAAATAAAAATTCTTAAACATAAATTACGTTATTATAAATTCACTTTTAATTAAATTTAAATTTGTACAAATTTAAATTTACAAATTTTAATTCAAACACACACTTAATGTTCGGTTTATAAATACTAGTAAATTCACATTTTTTTCTCTTAAAATTATTTTTGATTACTAATATGTACAATGAAATACTGCTCCTACCCCTTTATTTATCTTTAAAAAACTTAGGCAACCCAAATGAATTTATTGAATAGTTTAGGACAGGTTTAAACGTGCTTGAGCAGTTTTAGCAGGCAGTTTTATCATGCATGTGGTGCTTGGGTGGGTTTGAGGGTAGAACATGAGTAAATGAGAAATTTACATTTCTATTCATTTTTCACTTGTGTTTAAATAAATTAGGTAATGACATTTTGAGTAAAAGGAAAAGTTGGACACCAAAAACTCCAATCACCATTATAAGTAGTATAGATAACAACTCCAAGATTAATATAATATTTGGTTTTTCATTGAGACCTCCTTATTTTCCAAACACGAACTTGTATAATTTTAACGTGTTTATTCTCTAATGTTAATATATATATATATATATATATATATATATATATGGTTCCTTATTTTTTATTTTATATTATTTTTTATTAATTTATAATTTCTTATCTTACAAATTATTTTTAATGTGATCATTTTATTAGAGTTTTGTTATCTCCATATTATTAATTGGTGATAATCACGTCACTGTCACGTCATATTCACATCATCGCTACATTATAATCATGTCATTACCATTAATGACATGTCATCACTTTCGTTAAGATGGTAACGGAATCTTAATAGAAAAGCTACATTGTAAATAATTTATAAAATAAGAGACTAAATTGACAAAAAAAATAAGGACAAAACTTAAGTTAAAGTTAACGCCAAATCTTTCGTGGTCCAATGTCTCGATAAAACACACGTGTGTGTATTTTTCATAACTCATTAATGAAAATTTTAAAAATAATAATTAAATAACTAAAAAATAAAACATATGTCGTGTTTTATTGGAGACAAACACTACAAGCACCTAAGAAACTTTACGTAAATTTTCTCCAAAAAATAATAATATAAGACTAATTTGAAAAACTATAAAAATAAGAGACTAAAATATTCTTTTGCCTATATATATATATAGTATGGCGCAATTGCTGTGCAAACCACACGTCATCAACCCAATCTTTCCCAATTTATTATATTGAAGTAAGCATCTCAATTCTCAACCAAACCACTATCCGTTGTTCATATAACTCATTCATCAATTATTTCAATTTCAATACAAAAGAATTTTCTATTGAAAGAAATGGTACATGAGAAAGTAAATTGTGTGATTTAAGAATTTTACTTCTTTTTTTAAAAAAAATAAATTCTTCTTTTGGTTTTTTTTTTCCTTCCAATATGAGCATGTTCCACTAAAAACATATATCGTGTAATGTAATAAGTCAAGATTAATCAAACAAAATAAGTCAATACCACTAAGGAATATTACTGAATGTCACGAAAGTAAATTCGTGAAACGCATGCAAACGAAATAGATAAGAAATAAATGCATGTCGTTTTATCAGGTGATTTTACTTTTTTTTAATACTTTATTACATATTAACTATACAGTACCTTTGAACTTTCGTGAATGGTTTTACGAAACCAATTTCCGATAAATAGCACTGCTCTACCACTAAGTTATCTCAATTTCATTTTAGTATAAAATGTTCAACAAAATTGTCCTATTTCAAGGTTAGGGTATGGCACAAGATTTAGTGAAAATTTATAATGGTTTTATATATATATGATCAACTAATGAAAAACTACCGGCATGAATGGAATCCATGACTTTTTTGGATAACGTTATTTGATCCTATCAGTTGAGTCAATTCTCATTGATAATAAGCTAAGCTAGCTAATTGAAAAATATGAAGTTAACTGTAATTAAGCAGAGCATACAATCAAGCAATTCAAACGCATGCAAAATGCTAAGCAAATTAATTTAATAAAAAAATGAAGGAAGAAGAAGATCAAGACATAGGAGTTGCATCAAGGTTTACCCGTGCAAAAGCACAACAACTCGGCCTATATCGAGTCCCCTTGACTCAAAAGGGTTTTGTCCATTAAAAGACATTTCTAAGTTAAATACAACAAGTATCTTCTGAAACGTGACCTTTCCAAAGAAGAACGCCTTAGTTTTTGACAATTTAGCACGAAAACATGGGTCAATTAAAATAATTCTGAGATATGCTTGCACAAATTTAAAGCTTTACGTCATAGCCCAAGAAAAATTTGAAAAACTCTCCCTCAGCTAGGATACTAAGCACAATTTCACAAGAAAAAAAGATTAAATCTCACGAAGAGATATTTTTAGGAAATCTGTTACGAATGATATGGAACAATTGGTTGAGAGAAAAACTGATTCTTATAGGTCGCATGAAAAATTCTTACAATGGAAGCTACTTCTTGATCATCTCAAACCTGACCATGAAAGATTTTTCTATTCTTACTGTTCCAAGTGTGATCAATATGTTATGGACAAAATCTTTTTCTATCCGTTTATCTCATTTCCCACCACACTAATCATATTAGAAATTTTTATCCACCATTCCTGAATTGAGTCTACTTGGATGAGAGTAGGCCAATTGCTAATGGAGATAGGGGAACCAAATTGTTGCTATACCTTTGGACTTTGCCAGAACGAATGAGTTTCTGTTACAGACAATTTGACCTGAGTTTATGTTTTGATCAGATTGGACCTTTGTGGGCAAAATAGTATGCAACAATATCTACATATTATTTTGAACATATTTTTTTATTTGGTTTAGGAGTTACTTAAAATGTGAATAAGAGTTCTCCATTAAGGTAATGATTGTATAGGTTTAGAAGTAGGTTCCCTCTCTGCCAAGGTTTTCTCTCAGCCGCCACCCCACTGTACAACGGCCACACATGTGCCGCCTCCGGTTCGTGCTGTTACCTCCGACTGTGTTCTACTTTCCCTCATGTTCGTGGCTCCTCTAGGCGCGCTGCTCGCTATGGGTGTGGCGTGTGCCGCCTAGGGGAGTCGTGATGCCTCCTTTCGGCTTGGCCCGGCTTTGCAGCATCCCCTCAAGCGCGTTATGTTCCGTTCATGGTAAGCCTTGTGTTTATCGATCTCGCTTGTCTACCACTGAACCTATGCACAACGTCTCTGTGCACGCCAATCTCATTGGGTGCATCACTATGACGCTGCTCCACTGGTGACTGCTCCATCACTTGCTTGTGGCCTGGTTGTTTGGTGCATTCTTCTTGGCGCTGTCACTCCGCTACGTCTTCACTCTCTGGCTAGTCGATACACTCTACCTAGTGCCAACCTCACCAACGGTCTGGTCCTGTCCTTTACCACAATTTTTGACCCCATAGAGTGTTGGATGTGACCTAAACTCCATTAAAGATTTGTACCGATAGTTTCCTACTATTATATTGATAGAAATGTAAAAAAAGTGTTAAAAGATATGACAAATTTGTAAAGGTATTAGAGATTTGATAGATATGTGCATAGTTGTTAGAATCTTATAATTCGATATGATTCGACAAGCCAGTATTTCGTATCATGTTGTGAATCGTAGTTGGCTTTGAGTCATGCATGTATCATACGAATTGGTGCGATTCCATATACGATTTGTAGGATTCTGCGATTTGGTTATATTTTCTTGTTTTACATTTTTTCACCAAGATTCTCATCCATAAATTCAAAGGGGCTTAGAGAGTTAAATAAAACAAACTAAACAGGTGACTAGGAATTCACGTAAATGAGTTTTCATGCAAAGACAGTCAATCTGTTTTAGTTCTTTTCATGTAGAGTGTTGATGCATTCATTTTGTTTTTGTTCTTCTGGTATAGAATGTTCATATACTCACTTTGTATAGCTGCAAAGGCTAAGAAGAAGGGGGAGAAGGATGTGGAATCATGTATACTTGGAGAGCAAGTTGGTTCGATTGATGAGTAAGAATGATGAGTTATAAATATTTGTATTGAGAATTGATAAGGCTATAAGTATGAGAAAAGCTTGTGAAGATTGAGAGGTTTGGTAGAAATATAGAGATAATGATGAGGAGTTATGACATAGAAGAGATTGAGAGTGTCTGCAGATATTATCTTATAATTTTATTTTAATAGAAGATTTTTTTCATTTATAGATGCAGGTATATTGGACTGAATCATATTAAATGTTTTATTTATATGTTTAGATGCTTTTTTTAATTATTTGTATTTATGCAAGTACATGTAGAAAGGGACGACGATGATATTCCCACGACATGGAGACCCCCCATCCAGAATGATCTTCTACCATTTGATGAGGATATGAACAACCTGTACGACGAAGATGTTGATCTTGAACCAATCTCGTCGTATGCTCACAACCTTGTGCTTGATGGGCCAAGAGATGGGAAATGGGCTTGCTTGAATATATTGGCCTCCTTCGGGGCTCACATGACTGTATAATTCCTTCTCAAACCTATAAGATGGAGGAGCCAGAATTAGAAGTTTTCAAATTAGCTACCACAAAAGACAAGGAGCTTCATGCTCTGTTGACCTCACAGGGTAGAAACGCTGGAGAGTACTATCTACTCAGTCAAAGGCATGAGTACTAATGAGGTTCAACCCCATCTCAGTGAAACCAATCAAATTGCTATGAATCCAACATATACAATGAAGCCCAAGAAAATGCTTCGGTAAGTGGCTTGTTGATGTAGAAGAATTTGGATAATAAAGAAGATATTACGGAAGGAAAAGCTTAATTGTATGATCATTATTTAGATGTTTTGGTTGCCCCCAAGGCGCAATTTTGTTATGTTTTCAGGCTTGTTGGAAGGTTTGGGCAAATGCCTGTTTTTATTATTCTTGAGACTTAATTTGATTCTCTCCTCATTTTCAGTAATGAGTTGTAATTATCTTTGGCAAAAAAAATAATAATAAAAAACAAAAGATAAGAGTTCTTCATTATATTAACACCCTATAAAAAAATATAAGATACTCTTTTTTTAATAAAAAATATAAAATGTTCTTTAATCAGAATAAAATACATAAATTAAAATCACATGGGGTACTAGGACACAATAATAAGCAAACAACATTTCTAAGAAACGACAAAGGTTTGAGTCCTAGAGATGCTTCTTGTGGAGATGGTCTAACCATATTGCTTCATGCTCAAAGTAATTAATTAATTTCGCACTCAAAAAATTTAGAAATAGTGAAATACTATATATATATATATATATATATATATATATAATAATATTTTAATCTGAATCAAAGATTGAACCAACAAGGTTTTTGGGTCATTGTTCAATTAGTTCAACCAGTTAATTTTATAGTTAAACCATCATTAAATTGTAGTTGAATAAACAAAATTTTGAACAAAAAAATAAGCAATTCATGATTCAATTGGCAGGTCTGATTTAATTTTTAAAACAATGATATATATAAGCTAGTGATCTAAGACTCATATAATAGGAAAGTTATTAGAAGGCAGCAACATGATTGACTTCGCCCTTGTGTATCTTAATTTACAGCAATTAGGAGAGACGAGAAATGATTATCTCATGTGAAATTTCACATAAAAAGATCATATGAAAAGAGAAATAGGTACAAAGACTTTAATATAAGATTTCATAATTTTTAAGAGAACTTCACTATTTAAATTTTTGTATTTATCTCTCTTTTTATATAACTTTATTATATAAAAATTTCACATAAAAAAATTCATTTATGTGAAATGACCAATCCAAATGATCCATCCATCAATGCATCAAAAGAAACGAGTTTTGATGGAAATTTGGTGCTCATGATTTCCTTAAAATATCAATATATTCAACATTAGTACGTTACCAATTCTTCAACCCCCGCTTTTGACATAACATCTCTCTTTTTAATTTTGTGTTTGAATATTTTTTCATTAATAAACACAGAATTGAATAACGGTAGAATTGGTATGAAAGTCTTGAATGACACTTTTTTTTAGGTTCTCTTTGATTTGGAAGTTTGATGGAATGGGATGACATGTGATGAAATTTATGAGATCATATATTCATTCCATTATTTGGAATTTAAGATGAAGGAACAAAACTTGGACATTGTTTGAGAAGTGATAATTTTTGGTGGGATGAGATGAAATCCTAATTATAATAATAATAATAATAAAATAATTTCATTCTATACCCCTCAAATTGGGAGAGAGAAAATTAATGATTTTTTATAGAATGAGATGGAATTCATCTCATCCACTTCCATCTCATTCCAAACATAGTATTAATATCTTTTATGTGTGGGGTCATATTTTTCATGTGTCCATAAACACCAGGGTTGAGCTAGTGGTTAAAATGGTATGTTCTATGTGATGACACTTATAGGTTCAAACCTTGACTTAATACTTCAAGATTGTCTATGGAGGGACTTCGTCTCTATTGATGCGAAAATGAGGTACCCTTGTCATAACACAAAAATAAAAAAGAAATTCTTATATGATTTGAAAATAATATATTTAATTATATAATTTTATAATAAATTAATTTATCAATGTTTAAAATTGAATTATGAGGATTACCTGAGAAGGTAAGATGCGATGGGCTCCTCCAAGGCGCAGCAACAACAGTAGTGGAACGAGGAGGTGAATACATGCAAAAGTACTCCGACGCTCAAGTCAATAGTTACACAAAAAGAATAGTGTGTAATGGAATTATGACATACCTTTGTCATTTTGTCTAACTTTTATAGATAGACGCATGAGCGTGTAAAAAGTGTAAGGGATCTGAACAATTTAGCGCGTATTGTACGTTGTTCTCGTAGAGTACAAAAAATCGTCATTTAGTATGATCTATCCCCTCTTTTCGAGTGGAGTGATGTCTCATCTTTTCTGTCGATAAAGAACATGCATAGTGGACGAGCTACATCATGCGCATAATATATCTAAGTACCAACTTGACGGGTCGAGTTACTCCAATTTCATAGACTCATAATCCAATCCAGAACAAACAACATATATTAAATTTCTATGTCATCTGTTATGTTTTAATTTAATTAAATTAAATTTAGTAATCACTATGTCAATAAATAAAATTTTCTTCATAAACAGTGACCACACATGTCACCATAAAAAAGTTTAATGTTAAAATCTATGCACTTTTAAAAGCTAATAATTTTATTTAACAACCAAAAGCTTCCAACATTATTTTACAATTATTGCTAAATTTCAAATAATTATAAAAAAATTATTCTTTGCATTTCAAAATATTTATCGTTTTAAGGTAATTACATAAGGGTTAAAAGTTATTAAATTGTCTCAATTATGAGAAAAAAATTACATTTGACTTAATTATCCTTTATTGAAATACTTAAAATATTATCACTTCATTAATATTTTTTTATTCTATTTATTAGAGATAAAAAAACAAAGATAAAGTTAAAAATATAATTAATAATTTCCTGATTTTTAAAATAAATAATAAAATAAAACAAACTCAATCCATTACCTCACAAAAAAAAAATGACGTATATTTTGAAATGAAAAAAAGTACATAAGAAAGTTATGTACCGTGTTAAATCCAAAGAGAAAAAAAGTTGACTAAATCTCACCTTGAGTGATAGTGATGAGATCCACTTGATAAGAGCCGTTTTTTTTTAATATTAATATATATTAGTCCAAAATAGGAAGAGTACAAATTCTTTAACTATGTAATATTAATTTCGATTACAAGATTTATGTATATAAAAATTATATTATTAAGAGGGATGTCATTTAGGTGTTGGACTGTACTTCATAAGATTAGTCCCTCACTAAAGATATTTTGAAAGAAAAAAATGTTTTTTTTAATTTACAAAAAAAGAAAAAACTAACTCCCACATATGGAGACTGCCATAGCATCCGCTAAGATCAGATTATATATCCATGGCAATAGGGGGAAAGGACCGACTACAAAGACTAATATTACCATAGCAGCGTCATGTTTAGTAAGAAAGTCTGCGCATCCATTTCTTTCTAAAACAATTTAATGGATGAAATTATATCATCCAGTATTTCACTCACCATCTCAAAAAATTTGAGCTATTGATTCTTCTCCTGTAAAGTTTATTGACCCAAAGTGTCTATTGCATCTATCATTTTACCTTATAAGATTCACTTACGTTTTCCCAAAATTTTCATGTTACGTAACTTTTCATCTGCATAACATTACTCAATTAAAAACTTTAAAGTATGCAACTAAGCCTAATCAGTTCTTATTCAATCACTAAACTTTTCTTAGTAAATAAAATTTAAGAAAATTATATAATAATGATTTCAGAAAGGAAATTTATCAGTTTATGCAGCTATTGCAGATGCAGCCAACACGAATTTGAATTTCAGGGTGTGAATTAATGGAGCAAAATAATGAATGGTCCAGTAGTAGCTGTTCTGTTCACATGCGTTACTATGCCAAAAATGCACATGAATAGGACCTAGGGATGGCAACGGGGGATTGGGACATGTTTTTCATTATTCGTTCATGCACTATTCACACACATGTCGTCCCGTTCTCCATCCTATTATTCAGCGGGATTTTTTTTATATACCATTCTTAATCTGTGAGGATTTATTTGTTCTTTCCCCATCCCAAATCACACTTTTTATTATAGAATTTTGAAAAAACTAGTTAAATAATAATTAAATTACAACTTAAATATAATGTATATATATATAATTTAATTATAATTTTATAATTGAACATTAAATAAAAATATATTTTGTAATATATATATAGTTCGGGGTAGGTTTGGAACAGGAAACAGAGTGAGACATCTTATATCCAACTCCACCCTCACCGTGTAGTCGAAAATAATATATTCGATAGGATTGCATAACTCGACTCAATGACTCGAGAATTCGACCAACTCGACCTAACCCAATATAAAATATCCGAATTTGGTTCGGGTCATGGGATCCATTCAGGTAGAACCAATCAACCCGATCATTTATTGGTTCGGGTAACAGGTTCAAGAAACCAACTCGATGACTCAACTAATACTACGTCATTTTGGCCTTATTCCCTTCGTTTCTCTTTCTTTCAACCTGATCCATCCAAGTTTTAGGAGATGAGATCTCTCTCCTCATTCTATTTCATCCCCAAATTGGGAACCTTGAAACTTCTCACCCTTCGTTGCTCCTGCTCTGCCATGAATCTCAGCCCTTTCTCATTCTCACTAGAATTCCTCCTCTCCTCTCGGCCCAGCCACCACCGGCGACGAGTTCGTGAACAGACCACCTGTCCTCTCGTTTTGTCCCAGGCCCAGCCACCATTGTCGCTAGTGATGCGAGATTTACGAGATCTGAACAGATTTGAGCAGATCTCTAACCAGTAGATATGAGCAGATATGAACAGATTTGTTGGTATAGTGGTGCAAGAAGGTAAACAGATCTGAACAACACCTCCCACTAGCTTGTCCTTTGCGTTGGTGGCTTCGCTCTGATGGAGGTGAGCGACAAAGGACGACAGTTTCGACGTAACATGGTGGCTCGCGATCTGGCAGTTCTGGGCAGAGGTTGTCCTTGGGTGCAACTGAGATGGCTGATCTCCAACAGAGGACAATAATGGAGGGCGGTGGTTCTAGTTCGGGTGTGACGACAGTTTGGGTTGTGAAGGGTGGTGGTTCTTGGGTCATTTCTTCTTAAGGTGGTGAGATTTCATCCAAATCTAAAACATTGATTTTTTTTCTTTAAATTCAACCAAAAAGAACTTTAAGACCAGAACTTCAAGATCTGGATTCAAGATTCTATAGATCTAGATTCATTATCGCTGAGAATGGAAATAAGAGTAATTGATAATAAGTTGCATAAGTGTATATGACAGGGCACATTGAAACATGATCTCGTCGGAAATATTGTGAATATAGTCTTTGACTTGTGAAAGATGATTTGGTGAATGAGTTTTTTTGTTTATTTTTTTTATTTGATTTAATTCTATGGAATGGCAGATTCTAAGTGGCAAACCATTGGTGGTTATTGGACAGTGGACAAATTGTGCACTAAATTTTTGAAAGAAAGATTCATGTCATTTCTTCTCAACTCGATGACCAAACCCGATTCAACTCGTTTATAAGTCAAGTTAGTTTGGTTTGGATTACCCAATTTGACATCATTTGATTGATTTGAATTTTTTTTATCTTTAAACCCGAATGAACTCGATCCGTGTGCAACTCTAATATTTGAGTTTTACCTGAATTCATCTTAAAATTCGATCATCCATTGAATTATCTGACTCAAAAGGCAGACCAAGCCGGAACGAATTGTTATCCCTAATTGAATAGTACCACCCACCGCAATATTTGCTTGGAGTTTCCATATTGCGGGCATCAAATTGCTCTCATCTGTAAACTAATCAACAGCACAAAAAAAAAAAAACCCTGTACTGCTACTTATATACAGGAGGATTCTAACATGCATCCTTGTTACTGATGATTGGTGAAATCACTTTCTGTTCCTTTCAGGTATGGTTCAACTTTTTCCAATAGTTTTGGGCATAGGGCGATGTACGACAAAAGGAGAACTATCCATCCTTCTTACTTTTAGTTTTTTACTAAATATATCACAATTAAAATTTGACCATTGAAATTGAAATTTCGATTTAACCTTTAAAATTGTATATCATTTTTAGACTATTTTGTATCATGAATATGGGACTTTATCGGGTCAGATTAACCTCATGAATTTATAAAAATTGACTCAACCCATTTATATTAGTTTGTTTTAGTTTGAGTAATCTGGTCAAATCAACTAAAATCTGACCAAAGTTCCGTTCAATTTTTGGATTGCTAAATTTTGAACCTAAGACCCAACTACTATTTTGCTGTGCGTTTTGAATGTTTCAGTTTTAACTTTTAAGTTTAGTTTAGCACGCAACTCTTACTCTACCATTCGAAGAGAACCTCCACCAGCATCAAACCTAGACCTAGCAACCGCGAGATTGGCTAGCTCTTAGGCTACACCGATGGTGATTGATTTCAATTGGTATGCTTGAGAAACTGAGGAATGCTGGATTTCAATTGAGGAGAACCCTTGATTTCAACTGAGCAATGCCCTAGCTCTCCAGGTGCATCGACCAAGTTTGGTATACTTCATTTACTCTGTTGATTCCCATTTACACTAAGACGCTATTCTTGATTTATGCTAAACTAACTTTGGTAAAAATATATCTTTCAAAAAAAAAAAGGGAGAAAAAGAAGAAAAAAAAGAGAGGAAGGAGTCGAATACCTAATTTAGACCAACACAATATTAGTCATGATTCTGTTTTATTAAAAAAAATTGTAAAACCAACAAAACTAACCTGACAATAGTTGGTCGATTTAAATGTTTTTTATCATTAAACTTGAGCTGAACCGATTCAACAACACCACGAAAAAAATTATTGAATTATCATTTTATCGAGGTACGGACCAGGTGCATTAGAGTGGGGCAACTGCCACACAAGCTAGCTTTAGCTTTTAAACTTTTATATTAATAATGTGTAATTTATATTAGGGTTTTTTTAACAAATGCATCTAGGGTACTGATTAAGAAACCTAAAGTAGAAAGTACTAAATAAAAAATGTAATTTTTTTATTTCTCAATATATTAAAACTTGTAATTTATATTTTATGTATATAGAATATAGATTCCTTTTCAAAGAACATGCATGTGCCATGTTAATGATGAATCAAGACGATTGCATTTGCATGAGGAATTTTGATAAATTAACAGTTCATTGAAAATTTTCTTAGGAGACTCGATGGTGGTTGGAACTTTCATTGATCTCACCAACTTCGTGTGTAAGGCTTTCCTCTCAATAAAAAGACCGATTTTAAAAAAAAAAAAAACAGTGAATTAAGTTCAAATTTATATAGAAAAAGAAATGTTTGTCCATGAAAAGATTGTAAATTCGTACAACAAACATGTGATTCAATTTAAAGGATAGCATGGGGCTTAAGAACTATTGTCAGTGGTCCAAGCCCCCAAGGCATGATGCAAAACATGCTGTCCATGCCTCGACCTATTGTTATAATAGTTGTTTAGTTGTTTGTAATTTGTTAACATCAAGGAGCTGATACTGATATGGCATGAGGAAATAACCTCAGACTGTATATTATACATCACACCACAAGTTGTGCATAGGATGAGAATAGGCTAAGTGGCTCATAAGGGGTTTCCAGTCTAACTTATTTTTGATTTACATAGACTTCATCTATTTAGTAAATAAGTTTAGTTCAGACATTTTGAAATGTCTATTTAACTATGTTGATTAAAAGTTATGCTTTTGAAAAAGTTTATTTAGCCTGCTAAGTTAATTTATTTCTTTAACATTTATATATATAATTAAAAATTTATAATACTTACATAATTTACTAATTATATATTAGTATAATATATTTATTTTATATAAAATATAATAAATTCATCAAGGGTTATACTTATTTAAAAATTAAAAATTTTAAGTTTTTTGGCCAATATACGGGTTAGGTCAAATTTCTATGTTTTTATAAATAAGTTAAGCTAAACCTTAAAAAAAAAGACCTATAACAAATAACAAGCCAAATTTAAGCCGATACATTATAGGCCTAAGCCTATTTAAAAAAAATTTAACTTAACTCAACATATTTTCACCCCTAGTTATGCCTAACCAAAATTTAATTTGTACCAAAATATCTGGAACCACATGTATGTGCGTCCTCTTCAACAATGCATGTCACATCCTTAATTAGCTTATAATTAATCTTTCGAATTAATTAATGTGAGCCTTAAAACCTTGTCAATTACATATGGCCTTGAAATTTATATATGTTGCTTTATTTATAATTTTTTAGGATGAGCCTTGACATAATGGCCTTGAAATTTATTTGTTTTGTGATTTAGTAATAGAACTCATAGGTTTGAATCCCGAAATAGAATCATTATTGTTAAGTCCTATTAAGTATCAGCAAGCTAGAGTGAAAAGGCCGATATATAATAAGCGCAACTCTCTTTAACGTTTGAAGATAAAGAAATTAAGAACAATCTTTGCTGTTAAAATTTAACAGTGGACCTCTACTTATGGGCAAGGCCATGATATTATGACCATGGGGTCAAAATATTGTTGAATTTCTTTTCCTTCAGTTACTTGTTACTATGTTGAATGTGACATTCATGCTTCATATCCAAATCTCCATTAGAATGTGTGTCGACCGAGATAGCATGCATGCATATTTTTTTGACTAATTCACATTTTTGATCTAATTAAAGACAAACCTGTTAGAGTTATCTAATAAATTGTGTGGTTATAATCAATTATGATTTTGTTTTGTTATAATCAGGTTAATATATGATTCATATAGTGATGTATTTGAGCTCCCTTATTAATTTAAGTTATCCAGTTATTATGGGTTCGGACATCTGTAATAATGACATGTATGGATAATAGTGTAGGCCTTATATAAATATACATGATGGGAAGACACTAGGTTAACTTCTGTAATTAGGTCCCTTTTGCATTCATATAAATACATTCATTTGTTCCATAGCTTGCCGCATTATGAGTTATGTTCAGGGAGTGTAATTGCAAAGGAAGTCTTAGTCTTTCACATGCTTTTAAGGTCATTGGATCAACAGAGATATTCCAGAGCAACCATCATTATGTCTTCCACAAGTAAGTCTTACCAATGTTGTAAATTCATGTAATCATTCTACACTTTTTGTTTACACTAGTATTTTTCCGCATGATATATATATATAAGTGACATATTTAGTGAGATGAGTAAATTTTAACCATACAACCATACAACTATACATAGATAGTCAAGATTAAAAGTTACTTGAAGGTCATATATGACTACTTAAAAAAGTCACATGCATTTATATTCTAATCTTGACCATTTATATAAGATCCAATAGTCATGATTCACTCCTCCCACCTCTTACAATAAACACTCATCTCATTACACGAGTAAGATCATATATATATATATATATATATATATATATATATATATATTATTTATGATGATTAAAATTTAAATTAAATTGCTCACTATTTGTTTGAAAAAAATTGTAAATTGATCGTGGTGACTTTTAATATTTATATATTAAATATATCATAGAGTCATTATCAATAAAGTAACAAAAAAATGTTGAAATTTTATAATATAAAATACATTTGACATGTCGAAAAAATCTATTAAATTGATTTAATGTTCTAATAACATATTAGATGTGGATTAATTATATTATGTATTTATATAAAGTTTTCATAGATTATGTTGTCATTTGGTGAAATGTGTATTAAGACATTTAAATATTACAAAATAATACAAATATAATACAATTATCATGATAAAAATAATTATTTTTGAAAAATTATAATTAATTAACTTAGATTTCTAATAATAAATTAAATTTTAATTTATTATATTATGTAATCATGTAAAGTTTTTATTCAATGAAATGTATATATTAAAGTTTAGAATAAAACATTTTGAAAAAATATAATTGATTTCAGTTCAATTCATTGCATGGGTTGATATTATTATTTTTAATTGATTCCATTAACATTCTTTCATATAGACAAAAATGATTTATTTAATAAAATTAGCTCAAAAAATATAAATAATAATTCTGCCTAATACTAATTAGTTAGTAAATGGTGTTATTATTATTTATATAAAAAAATTGCATATATATAAGAGTGAAAAATAATGACATGATGACCAAAATGATAATAACTGATATATATATTAAATAATATTTTATTCATTATATATAGGTAAAGAAAGGAATGCGATATTAAAGCAATAATCACTAAGTAAGTATTTAGTTGGAAAAGAAAACAATGACAAATATTCACACCAAAAAGGCCATTTCTAGTAACAATTGGAAGTGGAGAACGTTGTGACACATTTGTATTTCACTTATCGGACATCTTTGATCATTAATTCCTTCAAAAATGTCAATTTCCATTTTCACGATCGAATGAGTCATAAGTCTATGACAATGCTACGGAGCCCATTAACTTCCTAACTCCAAAGGCAAAATCTGCAGCAAAATTAAGGTTTTGTTGAACAACCACAAGGAACTTAAATAAATTCTCATGTATTATTACCCCTATAAGTTATGATACTATTAAATTATAATTTTCAAATGACAATTATCTTGTTAGTTGTGACATCTACAATTCATTTAATAAAACATGCTAAAGTTTTAAGGATTTATTTTAAAAAATATAATATTACTAAAGATTAATTAAGGTGAAGTGAATATTTTGTTACTATGATTAAAATTATTTACTTGGGTTAAAAGATCCACTCTTGATAAATAAAATAAAGGTAAGATTAATTCCTTTTATAACTCAATTAGAATCCTCACAACATGGAGGTTGTCAATCGAAAAATACAACGTAAAAGTCTATTAAAACTATATACGTATTTATATTATGTTTCCAAAAATATTACTACCACTTATAAATGGGTTAAAGCATTCATTGTGTCAATATTTTGTCTACAACAAATCAAGAACTCCACTTTATAAGGAGAGTTTCTAACACCACCACTTGTAAATGGGTTAAAGCATTCATTGTGTCAATCTCTTGTCTACAACAAATCAAGAACTCCACTTTACAAGGAGAGTTTGGAAACAAAATATAATACATATAATGATCACTTGAAAATATATCATTTAAGCATAAGAGAGAAATTAATCTAACCTTATTTCATTACCAAGAGCTTCACCTCTTCACCCAAGTAAAATGAAACTTAGTTACTCATAGATAAGAAGAAAGAAAGAGAGAAGAAGAAGAAGAAAAACATGACTTCAATTTAGAACAAAGGAAAATTACTACAAGAAAACTTAGTAACAAACTAGCATTATTTTGGTAGCTAACACCTAATACACCTAATGATCTGCCAAGGCCTCCTTTTATAGAGGATTAGAGATACAAAATGTCAAGGGGGCTGAGTTATTAGTGGGTGGATGATTGGAAAATGAGTGAAAAATGCCAAATGACATTAAATGAGTGGAAAATAATGGAGATTCCTTGTCTCCAAAATCATGCAGCTCTGAAGTCATTGCATTCGTCATTTTTGAACCAAGTGGTCTTCATGAAAGTTGTAGGCCTAGATCTTAGCTTTCAAATGGCTTTGGTTTGGATCCAATATCATTTCTACAACTCCAGATACGTTCAAATTACTACATACTGTCCAGGCCCAGTCACAGCTCCTCTGTTCTGACTTCCAAACCCAATATCACCTTCAAGAAATCCGATTCTGGAAAAGTGTTCAACATGAAAGTTGTAGATATGAGTCTTAACTATTCAGCATCCAAATTTCAATCCATTTTACAACATCTAGCCCAAAATCTGTGATGAACAGTATATGTAGGTCAAGCTGTCAGGAACAGTATTCTAGTTCTTGCTTCAACCCCAATTTGAGTTATCTCCTCGTGTGATTGGGCCTTTGAGGTCTTCATGAAAGTTATAGAACTCTCTCTTATCTTTCAAATGCCACTAGAATCACCTCCAAAGACCACCTACAGCCCAAGATATGGCCAAAGTACAAAAATAGTGTAAGACGTAAATTATGCTGAAAAATTCAATTAAGTCTAATTTGAGTCCAAATTTACAAAACATAATAAAACTCAATCAATTAAGTACATAAAGAGTGTAAATAACTAAAAATGAAGGCTTATTAATGTATCAAATATGTGATCATCAAATTTTCCCACACTTAACTTTTGCACTCCTGGGCAAAACACAAAAGACAAAGACCAAAGGAAAACGACACAGACTCAAAAACTAAAAACTCTAAAAGATTCAATGACTCAAGAAGAGCAACTAGACATTCAAGGATCAAAACATTCACGAGGTAACATGTCTTTGCATCTCAAACTAACAAGCATGGAAACTTCAGTTAAAAAGAATGAATCAAGAATGATAGATCCTCACAGAATTCACTCTCAATCTCTCAAGTGTTTAAAAAGGTTAGTATTTCACTCTATTCAACTCATGAATAATTGCACTACCATAAGCTTGCTTATCTTCTACTTCTTCGCTACTCAAAAACAACATATATACACAAATCATGAGGACTTTAATCAAGGTTATAATGGGGCCAAGGTAAAGGTGGAAGTAATATAGATAAGACAAGTTAAATACCAAAGAGAATAAAAGAGCATTATGTTATAGATAGAGTGGAGAAGATATTTGAGAACATTCAGTCTAAATTTCTCAAGAATTTCTTAGTTCTTCCTCATACAGGACAATGACCAATATCTGACTAATGTTTTGTTGAAGATCAATTGGTAGATTGAATTCCTTTAGACTTGAACATTCTGCTTCTATTCCTGTTATTTCCAATCATCCACTCTCATCCTAGGTATGAATATATCACATGGTGCATTCTTTTGATTGTAACAATAATCAGCTCTTTTTTTTATATAGAAACATTTTTTCTAGTTTTTTTTTCTTTGTTTTATAACCAATCTGCACATGCACCCCCACACTTGTTTAAGAACTCATCAAATAACAAAGTCAATGCTCTCTTATTCCCTAAGGTTGGGTTAGAACATGGTTTTTCATTTAAGGCACGTAATGAGTTAGAAACAAAGAATGGTCAAATAAGCTCAAAGGGGTTAAGCAAAGGAAAATATGTAAGGTTAGCTATTTGGTCAAAGTAGTTAATTCAAGAAAATTTGCCTCAATCATGTTTATGTATGCATGTGAAAATGTAGCCTCAAAAAGAATCAAAGCAAGTTCTAGAGTAACAATTCCATGAGTGAAAAAAAATTACACAAGAAAGAAAAGAATGGTACAGATGTTCAATCCATTCATTGATAGGCTCAAAATCTCACAAGGCATATATCCATCATTCTCAGTCCACAAAAATTTCAACATCCATAACCAAGCATGTGATATTTAAGAAAGAAGATAATTTACTCAATCATGTAAATTTCCCTGTATCTGAATTACTACTTCCACACAACAAAGTTATTTACCCCAATCTAGATGCGTCTCAAGAGTAAAATTACCGCCACAGCAAAATTTACTCCCTACTCTGCCATCCTTCACTGGTTTAGTAAGTTACTGACAAACACATAAACACAACAGACATATTAATATACACACTTTCTAAAAAAATTTTTTTTTTTAAATTTTTGTTTTAATTTTTACACACAACTATCCTTCCCCCCAACCAGATCACAACATTGTCCTCAATGTTAACAATTAAATCCAAACTGAAGAAATAATTATCAATATACATCAAAGAAATTATTGGGACAAAATTAAACAAAGTAATGAGGAGAAGTCACATACCCGAAATGTTTAGACGAGAAGAGAATAACTACATCTTGACAATGGTTAGCAATGACAAAAAAAAATGAAATAAATAAGCATGGAAACAAAAAAAAAAATTTTTTTTGGGTTTTTGTTTTTGTTTTATATATATATATTTTTTTGGCCGATACTATTTACATCCCCATACAAAGGCTCCGAAATCTGGGAGGCACTTAAGCCGACTCAATAAAAATACGAAATACTAAAAACTTACCTCAGCTTTGGTAGACAGGATCGTCTACCAAAGTTTCTGCTACATCTGGATCCTTCAACTCAAGTTATAGCTTCCACCGCTGACCATTTACCTTCTTCCAAATTAATTTTATAAGAACAGACCAAGGGACGAATACCTTTTTTATCAGTAATGCTCCAACCTTTCAAAGAAACTCCTTAAACTTTGGTTGCCATGCACGAGTGTCATGATCTTGAGTTTTATCAAAAATAGTAGAAATATCAACTACATCAGAGGGATTACTGATAGAATTAAACTCAGAATTGACAAGAAAATTCTCAAGGGGATCAAATTCATGGGTTGTAGAAACTTCCCTATCCATGATTGAGTCAATCATGTATGTCTGGTGGCCTTCGTCATCATTTTCTGGCTTAACAAGACTTTTTGTCACTTTAGGTTCCTTGGGTAGCTCAGCATCACTACTATCTTGATTCTTTTCCACATCCTCTAGCTCATTCACACTCAAGGAGTTCATCACTTTGGACATTTGGCTCTTTATCTCCTTACTTTCTTCAACAACTTTTTCATTCTTAAGGGTTATCACTGACTTGACTTGATCTATTTGTTGGTTTTCTGGATTACCATCTTTTAGACTGTATTGACCCCTGGGATTTAGTTGAGGTTGAGAGGGAAACTTTCCTTTCTCATGAATGGCAAGTGCAGAAGAAAGTTTAGCAAGAGTGTCTTTTATGTCAATCATGGTTTGATTATTGTGGTTATTGATGGCCTCTTGTTTTTCCATGAATGCATGCAATGTTCCTTCAAGATTTTTCCTATATGGTGGGACATAGGGTACATATCCTTGAGGATTTTGAGAATCTTACTGTGCCTGAAGAGGTGGTAGTTGCATGAGTTGTGGCTGATTGCTATTCCTCCAACTGAAGTTCGGGTGATTTCTCCATCCCGGATTATATGTATCTAAAAAAGAAGAAGTGAATGGCTTTTTAAAATTGTTCATTGCATTTACTTGCTCATGCACAACTTCTTTAAACACAGGAAGTTTTGGACATTCATTTGTTGAGTGTCCTAATTCATCACATATGCTACAAATTTCTTCATTTTGCACAAATTTGATTTCTTTTACTTTCCGAGATTCCATAGCTTCAATCTTTCTAGCCAAACTAGCAAACTTAACATTTAGATCTTCTTCTTGACTAAAATGATATTTTCCTTTACTAGCATTTGCAAGATTAGATCTAATTGAATTTTCAGAAGGATTAGTATCATGCCAAGATTGAGAATTTTCAGCCAAATGGTCTAAATAATCTAAAGCTTCTTCAGGTTCTTTATCAAGAAACTCACCATTGCACATTGTTTCCACAAATTGTTTAGTTTCGGGTGTCAACCCTTCATAAAAGAAGCTTATAGTGTGCCATTTTTCAAAACCATGATGTGGGCAAGAATTCAACAAATCTTTAAAACGTTCCCAACTTTGAAAATATGCTTCATTTGAATTTTGGAAAAAATTTTGGATTTGTCTTTTCAAAGCATTGGTTTTATGTGTTGGAAAAAATTTCTTCAAAAACTCACCTTGCATTTCTTGCCATGTGCCAATTGATCTTGGTTTCAAAGTGTTAAACCAAGTTTTTACTTTATCTTTCAAAGAAAAAGGAAACAATTTAAACTTAGCAACCTCTTCAATGCAAGTTTGATCATGAAAAACAAGACATACTTCCTCAAATTCTTTTAGATGTAAATATGGGCTTTCAGATTCTAAACCATGGAAATTAGGAAGTAAAGAAATCATACCGACTTGAATCTAAAATTGTTGGCATTGATTTGGAAAGATAAAACATGATGGACTAGAATTTCGGGATGATTGCAAATACGCACGCATGGTTCAAGCGGTTGATTTTCATGTTCATCATGCACACTTTCATTTTCAAAGTCATTGTATTTGATGTGTGTGATTGTGATTCAGACAAATCAATAAGTACAAGACTAGGATTAACTTTAACCAAACGACCATAATTTAAATCACGATACCAATTAAACATAAACAAGTAACTTAAAATAGAAAAAAAAAAAATACACAAGCTAGCAAGTATAAACCGTCCATTAAATATTAACAAAGGTGTGGTATAAACCAACCACCAAATAAGAAAATAACAAATGTGGGGTAATAAACCAACCACCAAATAAAAAAAAATAAAAATGGTGTGGTAGAAACTAACCACCAAATAAAAAAGAATAACAAAGGTGGGGTAATAAACCAACCACCAAATAAAAAATAAAAAATAAAAATGGTGTGGTAGAAACCAACCACCAAATAAAAAATAACAAAGGTGAAGTAATAAACTAACCACTAAATAAAATAAATAAAAAAATAAATAAAAAGTTAGTATGCAGATAAATTAAAATGTTAGAAGCAAATAAAGTAAAAAGTTAGATAGTTAGTAAGTTAGTAAGTTAGTAAAAAAAATGATGACAGAAAATAAATAACAAAAAAAAATAACAGAAAATAAATACAGAAAATAAAGTACAAAAAAAAATAAAAGGGAGAGTTACCCCACTAAGTTAATATGTACAAGAAAATAAAAGGGAGAATTACCCCATTGTACATGTAGAAATTAAAATGCGAAAAATAAAGTGCGAGAAAGTAAATTACAAAAAGAAAAGTAAAAGGGAGAGGTTCTCCCACTAAGTTAGTGCGTAAAATAAAAGGAGAGGTTCCCCCACTAAGTTAGTATGCTGTAAATTAAAAAGGGAGAGGTTCCCCCACTAGTTAGTATGCTAGTATATATACAATTTTTTTTTTTACACCAGAAATTCAGTCTTCAAATCAAGTCCCCGGTAACGGCGCCAAAAACTTGATGCACACTTTTTAGTTGTTGCATTTACAAACCCAAGTGCAGGTTGTCTCAAGTAATAAATTTCACGGGAGTCCGAGGTCGATCCACAGGGAATTGTTGAAGATTAATTAAGGTGAAGTGAATATTTTGTTACTATGATTAAAATTATTTACTTGGGTTAAAAGATCCACTCTTGGTAAATAAAATAAAGGTAAGATTAATTCCTTTTATAACTCAATTAGAATCCTCACAACATGGAGGTTCCAATCGGAAAATACAACGTAAAAGTCTATTAAAACTATATACGTATTTATATTATGTTTCCAAAAATATTACTACCACTTATAAATGGGTTAAAGTATTCATTGTGCCAATATTTTGTCTACAACAAATCAAGAACTCCACTTTATAAGGAGAGTTTCTAACACCACCACTTGTAAATGGGTTAAAGCATTCATTGTGTCAATCTCTTGTCTACAACAAATCAAGAACTCCACTTTACAAGGAGAGTTTGGAAACAAAATATAATACATATAATGATCACTTGAAAATATATCATTTAAGCATAAGAGAGAAATTAATCTAACCTTATTTCATTACCAAGAGCTTCACCTCTTCACCCAAGTAAAATGAAACTTAGTTACTCATAGATAAGAAGAAAGAAAGAGAAAAGAAGAAGAAGAAAAACATAACTTCAATTTAGAACAAAGAAAAATTACTACAAGAAAACTTAGTAACAAACTAGCATTATTTTGGTAACTAACACCTAATACACCTAATGATCTGCCAAGGCCTCCTTTTATAGAGGATTAGAGATACAAAATGTCAAGGGGGCTGAGTTATTAGTGGGTGGATGATTGGAAAATGAGTGAAAAATGCCAAATGACATTAAATGACATTAAATGAGTGGGAAATAATGGAGATTCCTTGTCTCCAAAATCATGCAGCTCTGAAGTCATTGCATTCGTCATTTTTGAACCAAGTGGTCTTCATAAAAGTTGTAGGCCTAGATCTTAGCTTTCAAATGGCTTTGGTTTGGATCCAATATCATTTCTACAACTCCAGATACGTTCAAATTACTACATACTGTCCAGGCCAGTCACAGCTCCTCTGTTCTGACTTCCAAACCCAATATCACCTTCAAGAAATCCGATTCTGGAAAAGTGTTCAACATGAAAGTTGTAGATATGGGTCTTAACTATTCAGCATCCAAATTTTAATCCATTTTACAACATCTAGCCCAAATCTGTGATGAACAGTATACGTAGGTCAAGCTGTCAGGAACAGTATTCTAGTTCTTGCTTCAACCCCAATTTGAGTTATCTACTCGTGTGATTGGGCCTTTGAGGTCTTCATGAAAGTTATAGAACTCTCTCTTATCTTTCAAATGCCACTAGAATCACCTCCAAAGACCACCTACAGCCCAAGATATGGCTAAAGTACAAAAATAGTGTAAGACGTAAATTATGCTGAAAAATTCAATTAAGTCTAATTTGAGTCTAAATTTACAAAACATAATAAAACTCAATCAATTAAGTACATAAAGAGTGTAAATGACTAAAAATGAAGGCTTATTAATGTATCAAATATGTGATCATTAATTACTTTTTAAAAAATAAAGATAATGTTAAAAATATAAGCATTGTCAGACCGCTTAATTTCTCCAATCCATCAAAATTGCTCATCTCTCCACCAGTCTTCCAGCTCAATGGTAGACCACTTAATTTCAAGTACCAAAAGCATGCACAAAGTTACAGTGATGATAAAAAACATAAGCAACAAATCTGACATTCAAGGTTTGAATAGTGGAGTGGCCAAAGATGAGGGAAAGCACAGGAACAAAGCAGTAGTGTAGAAAACTAAGAATCAGAAATGGAGTTTGACAAGAACTTTCTGGTAGAACCAGAAATACACAGCACAGCTTGCAATTGTGCAAGAGCTGCAAGGAAAGAATGAACTGAAGCAGAGAATCAGAGAAGATGAAAATGATTTGAAGGAAATGCTTCAATTGAATGAATCAAAGAGAACAACAGTATTTATACAAGTGCAAGTGAAACTAACAGCTAACAAAATAACTAACTTTGGTTAGAGCTAACTAATCACCATAACTAGAGGTAACATAAGGTATATATGAATGTAAGGCTTCGATACAATCAATGGATGGGTGAGCTAACCTAAAGTGCCAAATGCTAGGTGGAGGTATGGTTATGGAATTTACGACTACAGAATTACAACTGTCCAAAGAATTAGTATGGCAAAGAGGCATCCTCAAAACATACAGTCCATTTTGCACCTTACCTGTACCAATCCTCTTCAAGGAAATTTTCTCCTGAATGATACAAGAATTGGAATCAAAAGACAGTGTGTAAGGCAAGAGTAAGGTCAATTTTGTGATAGATATGAGATTGTATGAAAAACTTGGTATGTAAAGCACATTGTGCAGAACAAAAGTTTGTGAAAAGTGTATTGTACCCGAGTAGCAAGCCAATATTTCATTACCATTAGGAAGTTTAACTCTAATAGGTCTAATCTTATAGTAGGAAGTAAAATAGGAAATGCAAGAACATATATGGTCTGTAGCTCCACTATCTAGTATCCAAGTAGAAACAGTAAAGGGAGAATGAGGTATACCTGGATCAAGTTGTGCAGGTGATACACCAGATGTTGAAGACATGATGGTGCTTACATGATTTGATGAATGAATAGTGGGTTGAGATTGTTGGAGTAGCTTTACTAAGCCTTCATACAGCTCAGCAGTCAAGCCAAACACAGCATTGGAACCTTCTTCCTTCAAGACATTACTCCCTTGATCCATTTCATCCTTATCATCATTATCATTATTAGAGGCCACTGAATTGACCTGTCTCTGATTCTTGAACTTAAAATTGGGTGGAAATCCATGTTTCCTGTAACAGCTATCAACAGTATGACCATTCTTTCCATAATAGGTACAAACCTTCCCATTATTTGCACCTCTACTAGCATTGTATTTTACAAATTCACCATTGCCTTTTCCATAGCCACGACCATATCCATCTCCTCTTCCTACAGCAGCAATTAGTTTTGGCTCTGCATCATAGCCAACTAATTGCCTTTCCTGTTGAACTACCAGAGAAAAGACTTTGTCTATTGAAGGGAGTGGATCCATTAACATGATTTGGGTTTTTACAGTGCTGAAAGTATCATTCAACCCTTTTAAAAACCTAATAACCTGATCTTGAGTTCTAAAATTCTCAACATCTACAAGAGCATTACATGAGCACTTCACAGCACAAGTGCATTTAGGAATAGGCCTATAATCCTCTAATTCATCCCATAGAATTCTCAATTCAGTGAAGTAATTGGTGACTGAAAGCTCACCTTATTTGAGGGCTATGATCGCATCTTCAATATCAGAGATTCTGAATAAATCTCCTTGAGAAAACCTAACCTTCAATTTCTTCCAAGCTTCATGAGCACTGGTAGCTGACAGAATGCTTCGCGCAATTTGAGGTGAAACTGACCTCAGTATCCATGATTGAACAAGATTATTGGCCTTTTGCCACATTGGAAAAGTAGCATTTGACTTCGAAGGAATCGAAATGGTACCGTCCACAAAACCTAATTTGTTCTTTGCGATAAGGCTCATCTTCATAGATCTAACCCATTGATGATAATTTCGATCATCCAGAACAGGAGAAACAAGAACCAGTGATGGATTCTCCGATGCATGAACAAAATATGGAGAATCTTGAGGATCCTCTTTCGAACCTCCAGAAAATTGATTCGTATTGCTTGATCTTGAAATCGTTTCAGTCATCGCGCACCAACAGTAGCAGAGCTCTGATAATCAGAGCTCTGTTACCATGTAGAAAACTAAGAATCAGAAATGGAGTTTGACAAGAACTTTCTGGTAGAACCAGAAATACACAGCACAGCTTGCAATTGTGCAAGAGCTGCAAGGAAAGAATGAACTGAAGCGAGAGAATCGAGAAGATGAAAATGATTTGAAGGAAATGCTTCAATTGAATGAATCAAAGAGAACAACAGTATTTATACAAGTGCAAGTGAAACTAACAGCTAACAAAATAACTAACTTTGGTTAGAGCTAACTAATCACCATAACTAACTAAAACTAATTTAAGCTAGCTAAACTTAAGTTACAAAGCAGAGCCTTATTTGTGCCTTATTTGTTTTTCTCGGATAATAAGTAGGAATATGGAAGTGAATGGATAAATTTCAAAATTAAGGTATGCAATTTGTTGAAGAAATTTCATTCTTGGGGCAGTCAGAAAAGTATTGTTTTGAGAGAAGAATGTTTCAATTGAGCCAATAGCCCATTAGAAGACCTGATAAGCTTATTAGTGAGATTGATGGGAACAGTTCCACAGAAGGCATCATAGTAAACTGATTTCTATTTCCTGTTGTGCATCTTATACCCACTGACCACATTCTCAGTAACATATGCATCCAACACACTATCCTCACTCCAATAACTCCGGAAAGCAAGCTACTTCGAAAGTGATAAGTAGTTTGAATTACTAAGACAAAAAAAATGTAATATTTTCACTAAAGCTCATCCTTTATGCCAAATTGCCAACCAAGTCAATTATTACTAATATGTACTCCAAGAAGCATGTGTCTTCTGATTCAAGGCAAACCCAGTAAAAATGCAAGTTAAGCATTGGATAGAAACTAATCCCAT
The DNA here is from genome assembly GCA_029884595.1 of Ormosia semicastrata. Lineage (NCBI taxonomy): Eukaryota > Viridiplantae > Streptophyta > Magnoliopsida > Fabales > Fabaceae > Ormosia > Ormosia semicastrata. The sequence goes on from JAQQTO010000030.1 coordinate 7,575,655, forward strand.
TAAGGAAAGCAATGTAATCGCATATTTCACATAAAGCAATCAGCATATCAATTTTGAAAATTTAGGTAACTTTTTTTCTGGATCCTTTTACTGCGTTTAAAGAGTAGTCCAAGTCAAGTAACTTTGGCTTTGCCTGAATTGCAAAATGGCAAAGTTCCATTATTGATCGATGGGCTTTCTTCAGATAAACCCGCAATCCCACAAATATAAACATTAATACTTAATATAAATTAAAACAAAAGAAGGAATATAAAAATGTTGTCATGAAAAATCTCAAAATCACTGATGGGTGAACTTCACTGCTTCTGTACTACCTCAGCTACATGGTTCAAGTTTACCATATCTCTTCCATTTGAAACATATCAAATTTGTTCAAATGAAATAACTTATATGAGGAAAAAAGAATATTCAGAAGTAATTGCTAATATGACAATAATATTTACAAAAGCTTTAAATATAATTATAACCTTTATATTCCTCCTTGTCCTTCTTACAAAAGCATGTGACAATAGCTTTCATGCCTTTTCAATCTCTTGTCAAAAGAAGAAAAAATATTAAAAAATCAAGAGTCTCAGATTCAGGGTTCACGATAAGTTCAATGGACAAAAAGGGGGTAACACCCAACATGAATGAGAGATCTGTCCTATAAGGAATTACCTAATCTTGTTTCCTTCCACAACAGTCTCAAACACGTAACTATTCTCAAATTGAAGGACATTCCCATATGAAAAGCAACAAACAATAAAATAAATTGAGCAAGAAAACTGAGCAAGAAATGAACTAAAATGAGGAAAGCATTGAAATTCATTAAAAAAAGACATATTTAACAATAAACAAAATTCAATACATAATTACAACCTCAATGGCCAGTGACTAAGTTTATCACAAAATCACTTGTTCTCTATAGCAAGAAAATAAATATATGAAAGGCATCTTTTTAATATATTGAACAAAATACATAAAATTATTAACTCAGATAAAAATTAGTTCTCAAACTCTTAGAAGGTGCACAACTTACTCATTATCCTCTTTTCTTCTAAGAAGGTGTCACAAATAAACTTGTTTACACCAGCGTTACACCCTAAATGATCTAACCAGTGCATCCTTACTCATGATCTTGTTTCAACAATCTACATCCAAGAATTTCAACCCACTAAATAGAGAAAAATATTTGCAAAACCCACCAGCAAAACCTACTAAACATAGATAATGCAATATATGAAAATATAGTCATTGATCACTTGCTTTCTCTTGCGCTAAACTTTAAGATTAATGTTAAAAATAAAAAATATATATAATAAAATAATAACTGAAATAATAAGAATATAAAAGTCTAACTTCCAAGATTTGTCTTGGTTCTTTGTTCTCGTTTTAACTGAGTTAATTATGTTCCAACACTAATATGCCTGCATCAGAAGATTTTGACATAACGAAAAAGATCAAGAATTGAAAACTACAGCCATTCCTAGAAATTGGATAAATCCCATCTCCAACTTCTTTCCAAGAAATGAAGATTCAAATGCGTTATTCACTTGAATGAAAAGCCTCCTTCAAAATGTTTGCAGCCACCAAATCCATGTAAGCATCATCAAGAAGAATGCATGTATCTTTTCCTCCTAACTCCATTTGCAGAGGATGTATGGCTGCCTTCTTTGAAATGGCAATGCTAGTAACTCTACCAATGAGGTTGATAGATAGATGAATCATAAATCAGCTGAATAAAAATTACTTAACAAATGGGAATTAGGGATAAAAAGGAAAAAACTAACACCTTATACAATTCACTCCTTAATGCTCTTTAAGCAAGTCACAAATTTTCAGAGCCTTTTACACTAAATCTTACCAACAGTTACAATAAAACAGTACACAACAGAAGTACTTCAATATTTTTTTAAAGGAAATTTAAGGTAGATTTCGTCTCACCTGGCATGCCACATTTTCTAATGTACACCCGAGCTTGCTCAAATTCTTAGCATAGGCACCAATTAGCTCTAGATTACTAGCTGCATTGGATAATGCTCAAATTTTGGTCTTTTTCATCCTTTTAATTAATGTTTGGGTTGACTAAATAATTAGTTTAATCTAGGTAATTATAAAAGAGGATTAATTCACAAGGTATTCGGTTTTAACTAAAAGAGGGTACTCCTACCATTAATCAGTGGATTTGAACTGGGTTAAGCATGAATTCAATGAAATCAATTGAAGAGTTAAGTGAAATTGAACCCTGTGAACACCCAATTTTGTCCGGAGCATTGTGTTAAAAAAAATGAAAATATAAAAAAATAAAAAAAGAGAAAAAATTGAAAAAAACTAATTGTATCACTAAGTCCCATATTGGAGAAGTATTGCTCCTTTTTTCTCTCATTCTCTTATATATAGAGGTGGTTCTCAATTGTTTTAATCATCCAAAAATTTTTACACTTGGGCTTAATACTAAGTATAAGAGCCCGAGAATTTTAGTAAATTTTTTTACTTGAGTTTAATACTAAGTATAAGAGTCCGAGACTTTAGTAATTTTTTTAATTTTTTTTTCTTGCAAGTGAGTTACTTTTCAAGGCTTGATTTGAAGAGAACGCGTGAAATTTCTGTGCAATAACTTCTTTGAGCATAACAATTTTTTTTTTTTTGTTTTACGCCTTAGAGGTAAGCTTGCTTATTCTATTTATTTTTTGTTTTATTATTTTTTATATATATATACGTGTTGTTCATTTTAGCTTATTCATTTGTTAGTTTGATTTGCTTATTTATTTATTTATTCATTTTTTGTACTTTTTTTAAAAAACTTATTCATTAAAATTTTATTTAATTGCAATGAATTCAATAATCGATAGGTGACGTCTCTAGCATGATGCGAGCTTCACCTATTCAATCTTTAATTTGATTAACAGAGTCACGATGACTTGTTAATTCAACTTTTTTTTAAAAAAATATATTAAATTATTTCTTTTAAAAAATACAATAAAATAAACCAATTCTTTTTTTTTCTCTAGATAATTTTAAATAAAAATTTTGTAACAAATTTGATAATTAGTGGGTGACGTCTCTAGCGTGACGTGAGCTTCACCTATTCAATTCTTAATTTGAATAACTGAGTCGCGACGGCTTGTTCATTCAAATTTTCAAAGTTTTTTATAAAATCAACCAACCCACAATATTTTCTAGAGAACTACGTGACTTTGAGTTCCTCATTGCACCAGGGGATACGTAGGAGTGAGACTCCAATTCCGTCAAGCCAAAAATTAAATTTTCATAATTTATTTGTTTATTTCATAATTTTTTACAAAAGGGGTAAAACAAATATTTTCAAGGATTATTAAGAATTTACATAATTAATTTAAGGTACCGTCTTAGGACGGGTGTGTTAGGGGTACTGTGGGATTAAGTTTCCACTCTTCCCTACACATAATCGACTCCCGAATTCAATCTGGTTTCAAAGACGATTCTTTTGGGTTTTCCAATTTTTCCTAATAAAAAATAAAATTAGTGACGACTCCTAATTTTTTAATTTAAGTTGCTATCCCGCCACGTTTATGGTCGCGACAAACCCTAACAGCTTTCTTATTCTTGTCTCACCATCAACTCAGCTTTTAAAACTCTTAAAAATCTTTTGTTTCCATATTTCTCTGTTTTTACTTGTTTCAATTCGCTTTGTCTCCTAATATTGATTGTTTAGATAGTATCCAATTTGTGAATTTGTTGTTTGACAACCAATCCATGTGAAAATGATACTCACACTCACTCTTTACTACTTGAGTGACTTGGTTCACTTGCCAAATATCACTTTAGAAACTAAGTTTCAGATAAGGTAAACTAACGATCTTGAAGTCAGTTTGGAAATGTTAGCTTGGTTTAGCAATGACCCATGAACTTGTTTTGAAGGACAATGGTGGAATAAATGACAACATTGTCCTTGCCCGATTATTCCTATATCTTTTAGATATGAGACTAATCCCGTTCAAGATACTCAAGTTGTCCCTCCCAATTATGAGTTTTTGCAAGCAAAGTCTGGAGTTCAAGCTTGTAAAAACACACTGTTAAGAGGGGTAGCTTTAGTACTTCAAACGGAACTAGTCTCATACTCTCATTCTCAACTGGTGTGGAGATATTCAGGCAAGGAACTAAAAAGAATTATAATTAACTTGAAAGCACTAGATATTTGGACTACAACAACCCATTTTCATTTGTAATGATTTGTTCTCTTGGGGTTTGTTACAGCTCATTTTGTTATCAATGTCATTTCGACTGTAAATGTATTGTATATTTTCTCTCTTTGACCTATTTTCTATTAATTTTTTATCTTATTATTGTAAAATCAATTATTATCTCAAATTTTAACTACTTATATTCTCTTTAAATAAATATATAAGGTTTTTAAATTTTTTACTTACTATTTATTTTTATACATTATATGATTTTTGATATTATCTTAGGACAAAACTTAGTTCAATTTCCTTATATTCTCTATCCAGTTCTCAAATCAAACAATGACATGTAAGTAAAAAAAATCCATTACTGAGTTAAGTGTGTGTTGTTGAGTTGGGAAAAAAAATCATATGTCAATGTTTGATTTGAAAATTGAATAGAAAGAATATAAGGAACTTGAGTTAAGTTTTTTCTATTATCTTATGCATAGCACGCGACTTGCATGCATCGCACGAGTGCTAATCAAATATAAATTAAAAGATATATCTATGATAAGTGTTAAATCAAAGAAAACCAACTACGTTATGCTAAAAAACATTACTTAATATGAATAAATATGAACTTAATTACTAACTAATTTATGCAAGATGCTTATTTAGATAAGGAATGTGGAACAAGGCATATTAACCCTAAACCCACATCCATCTTGCCCTGCAGCACCATTCCACCTATTACGCCTTGCCTTACAGCAAGGTTGGTTAATGTTGTGTGGAATGGGTACTTGCACGTTAGGTTGGGATTGCCAAGCCTAACTGGCTACAATGTGAAAGCCTTTTGTTTTTGTGGCTAAACAAACATGCATTCATATTGTAGTTAAAGACATCCATTGTCTCAAAAAGGTGGCCATTTTTCTTATCTTATGGCTCTGTTAGGGGTCAAAATTAGCCATTTCTACAAATATAGTAAGCATACAATAAGAAACTGCTAAAAAGACTAAATTTCAAGGATCTATAGAAGACATTGATCGATAAGTAGTCAACCGACATTAGCAATATGTTTTTACAATTGGTTTAGCCAGGATCACAAATCAAAGAAGACCATATTAATCTAAGGAAAGATTTGATAGAAACTAAGTGTCAAAAGACAAGTGGATTCGATAAAGGAACAACAAGAAAATCATGAAGTTGCAAAAGCAAAGTGCCAAATTGTTGTCGAAGTGAAGCCATTCAAGTATGTCTAAGTCATGCAAGTGAAGGTTTTTTAACGTTGAAGCTTATGGTCAACGAGGAACAGTTTGTAAGCTAAAAGGAGATCATGGTGAATCCCATCACTAAACGTAGGAAGGTCCTAAAGTTAATGCCGAAAAAGCAAGAATGTGGCATCATGGGGAAGTTAGAAGCTGGAGAGAAGAAAAAAGTCACCCACTACTTGGAGCAGTTACTATGTGGAAGGTCATATGGATAATTAAGCACATGTTGAAAAACTGTATATGACTTCCAAGTGGCAGCATCTTAAGAGCTATAACATTAAAAAATTAAGTGTGAAGGGAGAGGCTGGTTGTCTATAAATAGAAGGTTGAATGAACTTTAACAGGTTGGTCCATCTACTTGCAACACACCTTATATTTCTTATAGTTCCTAAGTCCCCAGTGTGATGCTCACGGATTGACGAGTTATCGTCAAGTATGGCCGCCATTTTTAATTCACATATCTCTTTATGTTTTGACATTTATCTTTCAGTCACTTTGATTTTATGTATCATTTACATTTCAATCAAAGTAATTTTAATTCCAATCATTTATGGTTCTTACTTGTTCTTTCATGTTTGGTTATTTACATTCCAAGTTCTCTTTAAATCCTGCAATTTACTTGCTTTTAAGGTTAATTTCCATGTATTTTATCTTTTTGTAAGTTTTTTTTAATCTTTTTTCAACTAAATACAAATTTTTGCTTTTCTGCGTTTACTTCCTGCATTTTTGTTGTTTTTTGTGTTCTTACATGTTCATGCATTTTCTGCATATTTTCTTCCTTTAATCTTCACTTTAACACACATAACACTCCAAATATGTTTTTATCAACACATTGCATCGACATTGACATTTCTGATTTTTAGTTTTGACATTTATATTATGTCATTTACTTTTATATCAAGTTTATTTTTGACATTTCTATTTCGTCAATTTACTTTCAGTAAATTAATTTTGACGCACTCTTTACTTTAACGCTTCATTTTCATTTTATTATTCACATTTATATTTAATGACTAACTCTTTTTGGACTTATCCTTTATTAACGCTTGACTGATCGATAGTTACTTAACATTTAACATCAAAATTTTGCAAATCACCTAAAACTTGAGAGTCTTAAGAGAAGTCGATTTACTCATAGATATTAAATCTTGAATCAAAAGAGTATTCAATATTTTTGACGAAAAATCACCACAAACAAATTCCTACGTAATCAAAAGAGAAATGAACTTGAACGTATAAAGCAGAAACTGGTTTGGATATCCACTTCAACTAAACTTATGACAAATTATTACTGGAACTTTTAATTTTGGTAATTTAGTAATTTTCTCACTTCAATTTTAAACATTTATCAATTTATTTATTTTTTGCTAAAATTTTTATTATAATTATAGTCTAAGTTTCACAAGAATTTACTTTTTAATGCTAGAAAGCATTTAGTTTGGAAGAAAAATAAACATAATATCATGTTAGGGATTAATATTATAAAGAAACACTGTTAAAAATAGTGAATTGCTAAATTGTTAAAGGTCAAATAGACAATTTGCTAAGATTAAAACTTCAGGGTTAATTTGCTAGAAGCCTTAAAGTCAAAGTGAGTAATTTACAATGTGACTCAAAAAATAAAATTTGTTATAAAAGTTTAGAAACAAAAGCCATTTTATACTTAATTTATATACTTATAATTTAAGTAGGTTCCACTTCCAGCAAGTATATAAGCACATGTCGCATGATCTGATATGACCTCCTATAGATAAATAACTTTCCACATTCTTGACAACTAACACACCGTTCAATTATTGTAATATCAATTTAAGATTTCAAGTAAAAACATTAAAGATAATTTATTTTGATAAAGAAAAATAATTAAATTCAAATACTATATTGAGAAAACGAACCAATAATCCAATATAATATTAAGAATTTTTTTTAAATCTGAATAGCTTGTTTATTAAACCGAAATATCCAAAGCCAGGATTGAGATCAAGAAATCAGGGGATCCTCAACCCAGGCACATGAGCTATTACATTTGGCATATTGAACTACAGCATCAGCAGCACTATTAAAATTTCTAGAGGTATGACCACAAGCAAAATTATCCATCCAAGATGCAAACATGAAAATGTCTTGTAAAATACTACCATTATGATAGAAGTCTTCTAAATTTGGCATCACCTTCCAGAAAAGTCTTCAAACAACTCATCTCCCAAGCAAATAATAGAGTCTCTCTAGCTGCAATAAGTTCCCCCCTGTGAGGATATATAGAAGCGTCTATATGGAGAGTTTTTGCAACTATAAATCTTCCTGCATCATCACGAATGACAACATTGTTGAGAGTCCCACATCGCCTGCCATAATCTTCCGGGTGCGGCTTATATATCTGTTGGGCCACTCCTCTTAATGCCAATTGGTTTTAAGTTGGAATCTAACATGGTATCAGAGCAAGGATGATTCTGGCCACAGCTTTCGCGGATCCGTTCATTTCGACAGCAACCTAGGTGATTTTTTTTTTGTTAGCAATTCGTTCTTCCTTTTGCGGTTCTCTTTGTTAAGGTTTTGTAGAGACTCATTTGCAGAAATTGAGATTTTCTTTTCTCTGTTTTATGATTGTTTGCAATGGCTGGAGAAAAGGATGATTCTCTTCAATCCATTAGTGTGCAGTTGAATGGGCAGAATTATTCATATTGGAGTTATGTGTTGAAGAATTTTTTGAAAGGCAAGAGAATGTGGGGTTATGTTTCTGGAACCTGTATTAAGCCAAAAGATGAAAAAGATGGGAAATATGTAATAGAGCTAGAAACCTGGGAGGTAAATAATTCGAAGATTATTATTTGGATCGACAACTCTGTTTCGCAGTCTATAGGGGTTCAACTAGCAAAATATGAAACGGCCAAGGAGGTTTGGGATCATTTGAAAAAGTTATATGTGCAGTCTAATTTTGCAAAGCAATATCAGTTGGAGATAGATATTCGAACTCTTCAACAGAATAACATGAGCATACAAGAATTTTACTCTGCTATGAGCAATCTTTGGGACCAGTTGGCTTTTATTGAATCTGCTGAGTTACAAGCTTTTAAGCCGTACATTGACCGTAGAGAAGAACAGCGTCTGGTTCAGTTTTTGATGGCTCTTCGAGATGATTTTGAAGGGCTTCGTGGAACAATTTTGCATCGTAATCCTCTTCCAACTGTTGATTCGGTTGTTAATGAATTGTTAGCTGAAGAGATTCGACCGAAGTCTCAATCAGAAAAAGGGAATGTAGACAAAGGAATCCTTCCCAACCCTTCTGTTTTTGTTGTTCCTTCTAACAAAGGTAAATCTCATGGAAAGATTGGTTACGATGAATGTAGTTTTTGCAAGCAAAAGGGCCATTGGAAAGCTCAATGTCCAAAATTGTTGAATAAGTCGCAGCAAGCACAATAGCCATCTCAATGGAGACCTCCTAGTCAGTTTAGCCAACGAAACTTCAAGCCTCCAACATCAAATGTTGCTGCAGTTGTTCCTCCATCAGCTGAGAGTACATCATTTTCTAGTCCTATAGTATCTGATCTTGCTGAGCAATTCTAGAGGTTTCTTACCACACAACCACATGCCGTATCCGCTGATCCAATATAGGTTTGCCCTCCTCTAGCTCATCAGGTATATCTTCACCCATATGGATCCTTGACTCTGGAGCCTTTCATCATATGTCATCTGATTTTAAATCTTTTATGTCTTTACATCATGCCTCATTTGTGTCAGTCATGATTACTGATGGCACTCCTATGCCATTAGCAGGCACTGGGTCTATTTCCACATCTCATTTGTCCATTTTAGATGTTTACTACATTCCTAATCTCACTTTGAGTCTTGTTTTTGTTAGTCAGTTATGTGATTCTGGTTACTCATTTTTATTTTCTTCCACCTCTTGTTTTGTGCAGGATCTACAATCCAGGAGGCTGATTGGAACAGGCCATAGGCAGGGGGGACTTTATATTCTGGATGAACTGAGAGTTCTAGATGTTGCAGCTCTAGTGTTGACCTGTAGTCTTTTCATTTGAATTCCTCGTCTTCTAGTTTTTATTTATGGCATTCTCGTCTTAGATGTGTTTCCTCTTCCCGTCTGAAATACTTAGCTTCTACAGGGGCTTTAGGAAAGTTGCAATCTAATGATATTTCTGACTGTTGTGGTTGCAAACTTGCTAAGTTTACTGCTTTGCCTTTTTCTAAAAGTATTTCAGTTTCTGTTGCACCTTTTGACTTGGTTCATTCTGATGTATGGGGACCATCACCAGTTGCTACCAAAGGTGGTTCTAGATATTATGTATCATTCATTGATGATTGCACTCGTTATTGTTGGGTTTATCTTATGAAACATCGTTCTGAATTTTTTGGCATTTATCATATGTTTCGTGCTTTTGTTAAAACTCAACATAATGCTGTTATCAAGTGCTTTCGATGTGATCTAGGTGATGAATATATTTCTAATAAATTCTCTGAATTACTTGCTTCTGATGGGACTTTTCACCAAATTTCGTGTACTGACACTCCTGAACAAAATGGAGTTGCTGAAAAGAAACATCGCCACATTGTTGAAACTGCTCGTTCCCTTCTTCTGTCTGCCTTTGTCCCAAGTGAGTTTTGGGGGGAAGCTGTCCTCACTACAGTATATTTCATTAACAGAATTCCTTCTTCTGTTACTTCAGGTTTGTCTCCCTTTGAGAAATTATATGGGTGTGTTCCTGATTATTCAATCTTGAGAGTCCCACATCGCCTGCCTCAATCTTCCGGGTGCGGTTATATATCTGTTGGGCCACTCCTCTTAATGTCAATTGGTTTTAAGTTGGAATCTAACATGGTATCAGAGCCAAGATCCTATCTTCCTGTGTCGCCTATTCTGTTAGGTTCGCTTGTTCAGTCAGGCATCTGTGGATGGGGGTGTTGAGAGTCCCACATCGCCTGTCTCAATCTTCCAGGTGCGGTTTATATATCTGTTGGGCCACTCCTCTTAATGCCAATTGGTTTTAAGTTGGAATCTAACAAACACCAACCCCAAAGGAGAGATTCTGAGAAGAAACAGCAAAATCAAAATTAACCTTGAAAAATTCACGATGTGGCTTCTGCCATTGTGTCTGCGCGTTATGGGAGCAGCTAGGAAATTGGATATCACTCCTAGCATCTTGGAAAGCATCAGCTGCAGATAAAATCTCACTAGAAGGCCTCACTGATTTGCCATTCCAGACCAAATTTCTTTGACTCCAAATAGTATGCCAAATCATGCTAATTCTTTCTTTCTACTGGTGATCAAGATCCGAAAAGAAAGAATTAATATGAACACCAATATATTATCATGATCTGCCACTATCCAATTATCAGGATGCAGTGATATTGGCGTGGCATTCCTTAAAATGCTCTTCCAAGTGAAGGATGGGTAGGATCCAAGCTGGGCATTTAGAAGAGACTGATTAAGGAAATATTTGGCCTTTAAAAGTCTTGAAACTAAAGCATCCGGGTTTGTTAAGATCCTCCATCCTTGCTTAGATAGCATAGCCAAATTAAAGGAGTGAAGATCCTTAAGACCAAGACCCCGACATCCCCTAAGCCAACACAATTTATCCCAAGAGAGTCAATGAATTTTCTTTGTATCCACATATTGCTACCATTTGTCCCAATTCCTTGCAAAGAGTGATCGAAATCTTAAAGCAACTCATCGTTTACGTTAGGATAGCCTGAGCCACAACTTTAATCAAGACTTTCTTACCTCCAGACGATGGAAGTTTTTCCTTCTACCCTTTGATTCTCTTCCAAACTCTATCTTTTAGTAACGGGAAATAATGATTTTTTGACCTCCCAACAATAGTGGGCAATCCTAAGTATTACTCAGAAAGAGCTACCTGGTTTATGTTACTCCTAGTGAGAATAGCATCCTTAATTTGTCTAGGTACATTGGGACTGAAAAACACCGAAGATTTTTCAAAGTTTATTCTCTGACCAGAGGCTTTACCATGGAAATCAATGATATCTAAAATCATAGCCATGTCTTCTTCAGATGCTTTGGAAAACAATATGCTGTCATCCGCAAAGAAAAGGTGAGTAATCATAGGCGTAAATCTACATACCTGCAAACCCCTGAAAATCTATCTGGACTCTGCCTGATGGATAATAGAAGCCAAGGCCTTAGCACATAGAACAAACAAATAGGGTGATAGTGGGTCACCTTTTCTTAATCCCCGTTCTGGGTGAAAAGTGTTTCCCGGAACTCCATTAATTAAAACAGAGTAAGAAACTCAGGAAACGCACTTCATAACTGTAGAAATCCAACCCTCTATGAAACCCATTCTTCTCTTTAAGGCCTCCAGCAAACCCCACCCAACTCGATCATATGCCTTACTTATATCAAGTTTCATAGCCAGATACTCCTCTTTGCCAGATCTCCTAGATTTTAGAGCATGAATAAGCTCGTAGGCAATGAGGACATTGTCCGTGATATGGCGATTCTGCACAAACGTAGATTGAGACTCAGAAATAAGAGAAGGCAATATGACTTTCAACCAATTTGGAAGAGTTTTGTTGATGATCTTATAAATGACATTGCATAAAGAGATGGGTCTGTAGTGAGCCATTGTTTCTGGGTTTTGGATCTTGGGAATGAGAACTATAAAAGTGTGATTCAGGTCAAGATCCAACTCACCTCCATTTAGAACATGAAGAACTGCATGCATAACATCTTCCTCAACCTAATGCCAGTACTTCTGGTAAAACCAAGCAGGGAGACCATCAAGGCCAGAAGATTTTGTAGCCCCCATTTGAAATAAAGCCTCTTTAACTTCAAATCTATTGAAAGCTAATGACAAGAAACTATTCATTTCATCACTAACCTCATTGGAATCACCAGACAATCACCAGACAAGGCTTCTTGTATATTGGATGGAGTGGAGCTAGAAAATATGTCCATAAAATATGAGTTTGCCACATACTCTAAAGCTTATGCTCCTTAGTGCCAAATATCATTCTCATCCTTGAGTTGCTTAATCTTGTTTTTTTTTCTGTCTTGCCGTTACTTAACCATGGAAAAAACCCAAGTTCATGTCACCTTCCTTTAGACATTGGACTCTTGACCTCTGACGCCAATTGATCTCATTGTGAAGAAGTAATTCATTAAGCTCTCCTTTCAATGTGTTGAGCTTCAATATGTTCTCATCAGTCGCAGGTTTATTCATAGAAACCCGGATAGCTTCCTGCAATTTACCCACCTATTGACCAATATGTCCAAAACCTGTTCGATTCCAAGTAGACAATTCAGCAACCACCGTCTTGATTTTAGAAAAAAATACTGGCTCTCTGAGATTCCCATGGATCTAGTTTCCAACACAAATCAATGATATGCTCACACTCTTCTTCCCTTGCCACATTTTTTCAAAGCAAAAGGGTCCTTTTTTGGATCTATCTTCAGCCTCATTGCTATCTCTCTTAATATCTAAAAAATGGGGAGATGATCAGAATGGGAGCACACCAAATGCTGAACCAAGGCATACTGCCAACCTGCTAGCCATGCATTATTGGCAAGGAAATGATCTAACCGAACCTGAACACGAGTCCCTCCTTCCTTCCATTATTCCAAGTGAATTTATAACCTTCAAAACCAAGATCTTGAAGTACACAAAAATCAACAGCTTCCCTAAAATCCTTGATCTGCCACTCAGCTCTTGGATTACTTGTTTTTTCATGGCCTTCCTAAATCTCATTGAAATCTCCACTAATAATCCAAGGCACTGAATCATCCCTATGGAGCTGACGAAGTTGCTGCCATGAAATGTACTTGTTAGCTACAACTAGGTTTCCATAGAACCCAGTAAATCTCCAAGCCTAACCATCTTGAAAGAGCTTGATCATTTTATCTATAACTGACGAGCCATAATGAGAGAGAGTAAGATCAAGTTCCTACGTCCAGAGAGTCCCCACACCCTCTCTTCTATCTGTGCTTCCTACACCAAAACCAAAGGGAAAACCAACATTCCATTTGAACCTTGAGAACTCATCACTAGATAGCTTGGTCTCAATTAGAAAGACCACATCAGGTTTATGTTGCCTTAGAAGGAAGCGCAATGCGGGAATTGTCTGGGGATTCCTGAGACCCCGGCAATTCTAAACTACTATTTTCATGGCTCCCGGCAGGGTTGCATCGCAACCACCACCGTTTCTTCTATTGTGAAATAGCTTACCAACTCCTTCTCTTCAACCTTGGGTTTCTGCACTACGTGCATGGCATCAATTTCCGTCTCCTCACAGTCCCCACTGAAATTCTGAAAAGATCGTTTATAAGTCCTGTGAACCTCCTCCACCTTCTCTCCACTACCTCCCTCTCTTTCTGTTTTTTTTCCACTGTTTCAATGATTTAATAGAACCACTATCTGGGCACAGCTTTAGAGGAGACGTGATTTCGAACTTATAAGATTACAAAGATAAAACTCATAGACTCAATTCAGCATAATGTTTTACTTTCATTACAGCTTTCTTTTGTATCAGTCTAGTTCACCAGTAAAGAACACAAGAAGTTTATCTTGAGCAAAAATTCATAGATGAACATTGAACTAAAAGAATATAATGAGATGAACTAAAATGCCAAATCCTCCAACTATTCACAGTCATTGCATTATGTTGATTTGCACCTCAAACTATAAATTACATTTGCAGCATTGACATCAAGTACAAGCTAATTCCTTTTAATTTTATCCCCATTGACTAGGATACAACAACACATCACAAAAGCATTTCTCACGATAACATTCAGTTCAAGCTTGATCATTATGAGCCATTTTCCAAACATATGAAAGATAGGTCTAAATCAACCACTTAGATTTAAGATTTAAGAGTGTGAGATAAATCACAACTCAAGCTAGAGATCACCGACAAGCCAATAACACAGACCTCGACCTCTTAGTGAACGAACTCAGCAACATATATACAGACCAGTAAAATTCGCAAAAAGCATAGCTTAATGCCAAATCATGTAAATCAGGAAATGAAGTAGCAACACTTTCCAATAATTGCAACACAATTAAACCATAAAAAATACCATGAAAGTGTCAAACAGGACAAACAGGACAGTCAAACTCTTTTATCATTTTAACTGATTTGCTTTCATCATAGGCATGTTACGGGTAGCACCTTGACAAGATCAAAACATATGCTTGCAAAACACAGCCCTCAAACCACCCTTTTTGCAACAGGTTTCACATTAACTTTCACCAAACAGCCCAAAAGCTCCAATCAGAGATGTTAGATCAAGGGAAAAAAAAGAAAAAAGAAAAAAGAAAAGAAGGGAAAGCTGCTAACATTCATCAATACACCAACAAGACAGCAGATTACCTAAGACAATTGTAAATAAGCCAGAGGACAACATCATCTATTAATGAGCGTAACCTAGGTTAAACTTAGCATTCATGAAACCTGATGAATGAAAAACTTACAGTATTAAGCATTTTAAATTTAAAAAAGCTCTTTGGAAGACTGAGTTGCATCATTTGAGTATGGATTTTCAACTCTGAAAACATTAATGACCAAAACCCAATATGACATCCTACAATGATTCCCACATGCACTTCAGAAAACTCATTCAAGTTCACTATAAAGCAATATAAACCAGGAACAACTCCAGGGAACCAAGCCATATGAATCTTTCTCTCTAAACACCCAATACAAGACTCTTAAGTTTGCAAACATACACATCATAACAAAGTTTCAAGGTTCAAACATGTCACCGAAAAAATAAGCACACAACTACTAAACATCACAAGATTAAGTCCCTAAGAAACTTAAATAACAAACATCCAAACTGGGCTCACTTCACCCACTCTAGACTTTATCAAACAGATTGTGTCATCAGGTTATCTTCATCATTTTAATAAATACATTGCATTGAAGTGTCAAGTATTCAAAGATGACAAACTAGCAGTGAGACTAAACTAACTCCAAAATAAGGTGCAAAGATTTAGACAGTGTATAGGTAAAAGAAATAAGCATTTATTGTCATGCACACATAAAACAACACATATACAGATAATCTCCAGTGGAATTGGATATTTTTTTCATTCAAACAGGCAGAGTACTTTGGCAATAATTCTCATACGTCCATGTCATTTAATCATGTCTTATATGAGAACTACCCCATCCTTAAGAGAATCAAAACAGACCAAAGATCAAGTCAAGAATCATCACATTTCTAAGAAGATACTACCTCAAATTTGGATTAAATGACCTCAAATTGTCAAGTATTGCACAAAATTTATTACAACTACAGAGGCAGATTTGGCTCAGTCATTTCATCAAATACATTGAAGATAATATTGTTATCTCAGATTATCACACAACCTATCTAAAACATATCAATTGTGTTCACACTAAATTAATACAACTCATTTTAAATTATTAAACAACTAGATACAGTCAGTAATTTACACATAGCTAAAGGGAGAATCAACATAAATTAAAACACAATAGCAATAGAAAGCTATGTTACCCCAGGTGCTTTCTACGATATGTACCCCAATCTCAGAACCTTTGAAACAGCACCCAAACTTTTCCTTGAGCCAAGACCGAGCCTTCCTTTTCTCCTTTCCTCAGAATTTGTTGTCTCAACTTTCAGAATATCTCCAAATTTTTCACACCTCTCTTTCTCTTTTCTCTGAAATTTTCATAGCCCTCTTTTTTTTTCAGAAAAAAATCCCCTTTTTTTCTGCTTCCCTCTATCTTTTATAGAGATGATTGTGGGTATCAGTTGGGGCTTGATTGGTAACAGATGGAGGGCCTCTGACACGAGATGGCATAAGAGGAATAGGGGTGGTACTGGATTGCTTCTTCCCATACCCATTCTCCTTCAAATCTGCTGACTTCCCCTTCCATCTTTCGCATTTTTATATAGATGTACTTATTCATTTATGGGACAAATAATATCAAGAAGTCACACTATTAAAATATAAGCAATCATTAATAAATATTCAACTCTAAATAAACTCAAAGTATAACATTTATATCAGTACGAGATGAAATACATAGTCATATTCTACTCAGAGAGATAATACTTTACCCTGAAGAACAAAAAAAGTTACAACTAAAGAAAAACAAGTCACAACAGACATAACAATATAACATATGAATCTAATTCTTTCCTCTTCGATTTGCATCGGCTTTGAAGCTCCTCTTTGTCACTCTTTGAGTAGGTACACCTTCAACAAAAGTTTGACTAGCCATTGCGGTTTCCCAATTAAGAATACAATACATCCCATGAGCACACCAAATACAAACCCGCATGCATATCCCACAGCTACGGGTTTCCAACTGAATCTTAGTCCATCTTCATGGTGAAAGGTTGATGAATCGTGTGATTGTTCTTCACTCTCATTGCATGATTTTGACAAAGGTAACCCACACAGCCCTGGATTTCCCTCATAAGAATCATTTTGAAATGTATTGAACTGTCCACCTGTAGGTATGATCCCCTCGAGCTGGTTATGTGAAAGGTTCAAGACAGAAAGAGAGCTAAGATTGGTCAATGCCTTAGGAATCTCACCCATGAGTTTGTTTGAGGAAAGATCTAACCATTCTAGATTTTTCAAACTACCCAAGGATTGTGGAATGAAACCAGTGATTCTATTATGAGAAAGATTAAGCCCTTTAAGTGAATTCAAGTCACCAATGATTGTTGGAATCTCTCCTTCAAACATGTTATTTGACAAATCAATGGCTGTGAAAGCAATCAAGATCCTCTTCAGCTCAATAGCATTCCCTTTTATTGTGACCACCACAGAATCATTGTACTTATATGAACCATCTCCTCCAGTACTATACATATATTGCAAAGCATCATTCACATTCATCATTCCTTTAAAGTTTTTTATGCATGCTATTGGTAATGTGCCATTGAAAAAGTTGTTGGAGACATCAAAAATCCTTAACTTGGGAAAGGTGTGCTTGACCTTCAAACAAGTGATGACACCATTGAACTTATTAGCTCGTAAAACGAGGACCTGCAATTCTTGAAGAGGTGCTAGCCAACTGGGAAATGTATCTTCTATGTTATTTTCTCCAAGATCAAGAACTTCCAATTGTTTGCATTGAGCCAAAGACCGAGGTAAGGGTCCCTCCAACCGGTTGCCATTAAGTTTTATAGTCTCCAATACATTTCTCTCAAAAAGGGTTTTAGGTATGATTCCAGAAAGGTTGTTCATCTGAAGATCCAAAGCTGAAAGATCTGGAAAGGTTCCAAGGCATTGTGGAAGCTTGCCTGTCAAGTTGTTGTGAGACAAGTTGAGTACATAGAGGGAGCTTGCATTGCAAATTGCAGAAGAAATGATTCCAGTCAATTTGTTATTTGAGACCGAAAAGAAGTTAGTGGGAAAGAGTGGAATTGGAATATCTCCTTGCAACATGTTGAAACTGAGATCAATATAAGAAATGCTCCCCCATGAGAGTGAGAAATGCCCAACTGATGTTAGAAGGTTATGAGAAAGGTCCAAATAAGACAACGTACCATGTCCTGTATCATTCAACCATTTTGGAATACTTCCATGAATTTTGTTATTTGAAAGATCTAAACGTTGAAGATTTTTTAGCTGAGTGAGGAATTTTGGAAAACTGTTAATATTGCATGAAGATAAAAGTAAATTATGAAGAATAGAGAAGGTGTAGTTAAACTTGTCAGAGCTAAGAGAGAGAAAATTATTGTGAGAAAGATCAAGAGTTTCTAGATGTTGGAGCTTCGAAAATTTGTGAAAATCCACAAAGCCACTCAAGTTATTTGAAGACAGACGCAAGTAAGTAAGATTTAAGAGATCAAACATTGACTTCGAGATATTACCTTGTAATTTGTTATCAGAGAGAGAACAATATTGCAAAGAAAAAACAGAGAATTCACCAATTGACCCAGTAAGCTGGTTGTTAGAAAGAGACAAAAATAATAACGATGGCGAAGAATAACACCAATGTGGAATTGTTCCATTCAACAAGTTATCAGACAAATCTAGCCAAGCTAAATTTGAAATTATACCAATGCTGTTTGGAATCGGGCCAACTAATCTATTAGATGGACAATATAATCTATGAAGTTGAGTTAGATTAAACAATGATGATGACAGCTGGCCTCCTAGGTGGTTTTGGGAAAGATCCAAGATAGTGAGATGTTCAAGGTTTGAAAAAGATGATGGAACCTCACCACTAATGTTGTTCTTTGCGAGGTTCAAATAATTTAGTTGCGTAATGTTTCCCAAAGATAAAGGAATTGGTCCTTCAAAATTACACCTAGAAAGATCTAGATGGTTAAGAGACTTCAAATGACTAATGGAGTTGGGAATATTTCCTGAGAAACTATTGCTTGAGAGATCCAAGTACCTAAGAGGAGTGCTCCAGTTGGACTTTGGAAGTTGAACTTTGAGATCCATATTGTTTGACAAATCTAGCTCTTGAAGCTTGGGTAAACAAAGGATATTAATTGCCAAATTCCCCTGCAACAGAGTGCCACCAATATTAAGAGAGATCAAAGATGTTAAATTCATTAGCAAAGACAAAGAGGTTGATCTGATGGAAGACAAGTCTACTCCATTAAGAAATATCTCCCTTAAATCAGTTGCGTTAAAAATAAGCTTCTTCCATGTGAATGGATCAAATCTCAACATATTGTCAAATGACGAATATCTGAGATCAAGTGAGACTAATTTCGACAAGTGAGAAATTTTGGAAGAAATAACACCACTAAATCCAGAACAGGATAGGTTTAGATGTGTAAGAGTCGCAAGATCACCAAATCCAGAAACTATTGGAGAATCCAAAAAATCATTAAAAGCAAGGTTGAGTGTCTGAAGATGAGTAAGGTGGAAGAGCGTGCTGTTGGGATGGAATTCACCTTGAAGCCAACTGCACCTAAGGTCAAGACCAATCACGTGGCCTGACTTTGTCTCGCAAGTCACCCCATCCCACAAGCAGCAATTTGTACCATTTTTCCATGATGCTGTCTTTGGATAAAAAGATTGATCATCAGCACAGGATGCAAAATAGTCAGAAGAGTTCATGAGAGTAAATGAGCTCTTGAATTGAAGCAACGCAGAGGCCTCATCATGATTGCACAATGGCACCAAAGAAGAAGAGTATGAAGGAAAATGAAAAAGCAACAACTGAAAGAAACTTTGAAAAAGGAACAGAAACCACCTCATATATAATAATGTAAATATATAAGTTGTTTTGCTCAACAAATTTAAACTCGTGTTTTGATATTATGCTTTTAGAAGTTGGAACTTGGAAAGCAAAGGATTTTGTAATGCAACCAATTGATGAACGTTAATTTATAGCCAACTACTTAAGAAACATAATGTTAGGCTAATGACTAAAACCAACCTGACTTGAGAGCAATTCTTCCTCACTCCCACAGTGAGGTCCCACAATGTGGAAATTTAGTTCGCACAATCAATTCTGACGTGTGGAATAGAGCAAAAGAAGAGAGACAGAGAAATCTACAACCAATAGCATGCATGACTTGCAAGACCCGTTGCAAGACTCGCACAATCAATTTTGAAGAAAATGACCTTGGTGGAAAAGGAAAGCAATATTCTTGTTTAGGACAGAGATAGCGAGTGAATAATATGATTTTGAAAGAAAATTCATCAGGTAGAAAACATTCTCCTCAAAATATAATAATATTTAACAACTTGAGTTTGTTTCGAATAGATTACTCTCATTGTAATAAGAAATATTTGTGTAAATCTTATATATTTAATATATCAATTAGACTAATCAATATTTAAACAATTATATAAATTTTTATATCACATAATTATTTTATATTAAAATTAACATAATTTATTAATTATTGATTGATTTAATTTATACAATTTATATAAATAAACTCTACACAAATAATTTTGCATTGCAACAATGGGAAAACACCGAGTCCGAATACACTTTTATCAAAAGGAACTCTTGACTTCCTTTCATCAAATGTGGGTTTGCGGTGGCTAAAATTTAAAACAAACAAACTCATAAAGGTTTCACATTGTAAGATGCAAGTGCAAGACAATAGTATGTCGATTTATTGCTATGATAAAAACACGAATATTTGAATTTTAACGTGCATCTCTGTGTGGGGTTCTTTGGCAGCCAAACTTTTGCTCATTTTAAGCACTTAGTTCTTCTTCATATTCCTCATGATCCTCATCTTAACGACTCAGAGATCACAACACCAAAGAGAAGTAGGTTAAGAAATTCATTTATTATGATTAATTATATATATTCTTGAATAAAGATTATTTTAAAAAGAATTACCATTACTTCATTCATATTTAAAGAAAAAACGAGTCTATCCAATTTTAAAAAAAAATATTTAGTTTATATTCCTTTTCAAATTTATATTTTATTTTTTGAAAATTATACATAACGAATATTAAACATTCACATTCATTGCATATTTTTTAAACTTTTTGTCTTTTTATACTTTTATTATTAATCAATTAATTTAGTGGATGGTTCTTTTAATTATTGTCAATTAATATGTCTCTTCTATACATTAATCTCTTCCTATTAAATGCATTCATTTATACTGAAGTGACATTTGACAATATGTTAGAGAAGCAAACACACATCAAGACTATGAATAATATTACTCACACACAGGAAAGAAGGAAGGAAAGAAAGAGGAAGCTAGCATCAACAAGCTAGGAAAATAGAGATAATAACTTAAGCTTTCAACTTGTTCTTCTTTCTATTGATTTTGAATTAAAAGTATCATCTTTGTGCCTATGGGGGGTCACGGCTAAGCTATTATAATTTAGTGGAGGTTCCTTACTTTAATTTTGTTCTTTTTCTTTTAATGATTCTTGATTTAAAAGTTGTGTATTGATTGTAATGAGAAAATGAGAAAATTGTTGTATTTTATGTTGAGGAAGGTCACAACCAAACTATGGCCAAGGAGAAACTGTGTTCCATGTGTTTACACTTTGATACGTGTTCACACTTCAATTTTCTATGTTGTTGTTAGTTAAGTTGACTAATGAAAAAGTAATTGGAGATTAGAACAATCAAGAAGGTCATGGAGCAAGCGGTTGAGACTTGTCCTTAAGAAGATTTAGAGATTTGACTTGTTGAATTATAATTTATTACTAATTATGTAGTTTTAGGTTAATTAGAAAGTTACATTGCCAAACCCTAGTAAAGAGAGTTATTGTTGAATTTGTGTTCTTGCTCTTTAATCTTAAATGAAGAAAATGATATAAGCTTGATAATGAATTCCCATGAATAATTAAGTAAAGGTGTGGTCTCGGTTTCACCATGGAGAACCAAGAGTTTCTAGTTATGAGTCTTGAACTTCTATATTCCTTCATTAATTAAGTTGTTTCATGAGGTTGGTTTGTGAAACTATTAAGTTGGTCATGGAAAGAATGACTTGGCCGTGTCTTATCTAGGACCAATGGTGCTTCTTGTTGATTGTTAAAGGTACTAAGGTACTTGAATTCTTGTATTGTGCAATTGGATGTTTAAGTAGTCTAATTGAATATATAAATAATCTTTGATATATTATTTTAGTCATGAAGGTCGAATAGAACTTTAAGGAGATATGGAAATCTCCATATTACATCCAATTACTTGTGTGCTTGAGTTGTGTTTAAATTATTATTTGTATGGAAATTTTGTTAAAAGAGTTGGTCGTGTAGCTAATAGAGTTTGCTTATACTTAATTTGATGTTCAATTAATGTTTGGATGTCTTTGGTATTGTTCACTTGTGTGAACCTGTGGAATATGACTAATGAAACAAAGTTGTATACTTGTTATGTACTAAAGATTATATTGCTAATTGATTAGTCAGGTTGAGCTAGAATAGTAATTTGTACTTGTGTTTGAATAATATCTCGAAAGAGAAAAAAGTATTTCGGGTAAGGAATAATCTCCGGGGAGAGAGAATAGGTTTTGTATTTCGGGTAGGGAATAAGCTCCGAGAAGAGAGAATATATTCTGAGTAGGGAATAATCTCCAAGAAGAAAAATAAACTTAGTTTCTAGATATGGATTAAATTAGATTAAATTTTCAAGTATGGAGTAACATAAGATAAACTTCAAGATTGGAGATGAAATTAATAAAAAGAATCATTCATGAGATTGAAATAGGAAAGGAAATATTATATGAAACAATCCTCATGAAGAGAGGATTGGAATCTTTTATAACTTTATACTTGAATTGTTTTTGAATGAAATTACAAGTATAATTTATAATGTTTATTGATAATTTTTTTGAAACTATTAATAATTAGTATTCTGTTTCAGGAAGAAGAATAGATTTGACTTTTGTCACATTCTTATTTTATAAAATAAGTTTTGAAATAATTTTTTCTT
Source organism: Ormosia semicastrata (assembly GCA_029884595.1). Lineage (NCBI taxonomy): Eukaryota > Viridiplantae > Streptophyta > Magnoliopsida > Fabales > Fabaceae > Ormosia > Ormosia semicastrata. The sequence goes on from JAQQTO010000030.1 coordinate 7,598,393, forward strand.
GAACAACTAAAAGTATTATGATGACATATATTTTTTTATTAATATTATTAAAAAATCTTAAAATTCTAACCCTTTTTAATTTGTATTTCATAATATTTTCAGGGACAAGTTTTTTAGTAATGAGACAGAAGACGAATATATAGAATAGTTTTTGATATCAATATCATTTTGTATTTTTAAGATGTATATTTAGTATTTTGAAACAAATTATATAAATATTGTGCACTGTAATATATTTTGTATATTATTCTTCATAATATAAATATATTATTTCAATCCTCAATAGACTCATATTTTATATATTTTATATAAATAAATTTTAAATTATTATATTAATTATAAGTGACATATTTGATTTTAATTATTATTACGTAATTCTAGACACATTTAATAGTAATAGTATTAAGGAAGTTAGTGGACGTCATTGACATGCCTAAAATCCTGAAAGGCTGGCTAAGGACCCACCTAGAGAATTACTTCAAGGTCCTTGCAGCAAGCTCAAATTTAAATGGCATCAGATAGACTTAAATTAACATTTACAGCAAAAGTGAAACCCAAAATCAAAATATTAAGCACACTGAGCAACTTGCGTTAGCACAAAATCTAACTTTATTATTAACTCAAAATCCAAACTAAATCAAATCACATAAAAATAAATTACTATATTAAATTATTTCAATAACAATACTATAAATTTACGTAATTTTATATTAATTTTTTATTGTTATTATTTAAAGATTATGTTTGAATAGGACGTAGTTTTACTTAAAACACAGCATATAAAATTAAAAAAAAATATTTTTAAATAAAAATAATTAATACGTAATTTATGAATTTAATCCACTTCATTTTTATTTAAAGTTTAACAAAATTATTTCTGAATATTATTATTTATTTCCAAATCATTATTTTATATTTTTTATTATTTCATATGCTGTATTTTCCTTTTTATTTTTAATTTAATGAATGAAATCATTTATATTAAATATTATTACATGATTTTAACATTAAATTAATTAAATTTGAAATTAAATAACAATGATTACGGTAAACAAAGTTAAATTTGCCCTCATCAATAAAACTTAATTGAAGTACTCTCTTGTTTTTTTTTTATTATTAAAATCAGCCTCCACTATTTTTTTTATATTAAATGAGCTAATTTAAACCATTAAATCAAAACAAAAATCAAAGGTTAAATATTAATGTAAAAGTTTTAATGACTAAAATACTAATAAGTTTATGTAGTTTTAAAATAAACATATGTAACTTTTTATCCAAAACGAAAAAAGTAACGGCTGCACACACACACAAAAGTTAATAATGAGATTTGAATATATGACTTAGGTTTTTAAAAAAAATGTGTTTTTAGGGGTGTTTGCAGTTTGATTTAGAATGGGTTTGAGTTAAAAGCTAACCAATTTAAACAATGTTATTTACATTTATTTTAGATTAGATTATATTGATTATATTATGAAAATTAATCCAATCCAAATTGATCAATTTAATCAATTTTTAACCAAAATTTTTTAAACTTAGAATGTTGTAAGTTAAAAGCAAGTTAGTCTATTAAAAAGAAAAAACAAGAAATAAAAAATAGAAATAATCTATTTTGTATGCTTAAAATAATATTTGATCCATAAAATGAGAGAAATGTATAAAAAAATAGAGTTATTATATGTAAAAATTACAAACTTAATAACAAATAAATATATTATAAAATATTAATCAATTTGGATTGGAATGAATTGATTTTGAAAATCAAAATTGAAAAGCAATACAATCCAATCTGTTTTCAAAAAATCAAACAAAAAAAATACTAAATTTATTCGATTTTGATTAGATTTTAATTTTTCAATTTAATTTTCAGTTTTAATTAGATTTGAACACCCTTAAAAAGCAACACACACAAAAGAGTTGATAATGAGATTTGAATATATGACTTCGGTTTTGAAAATAAAATAAAAAATGTGAAGAACCTTTTGACAAATGTCTTCTATTCTATAACAATGTCTTCTATTCTATAACTATTTTATAATTTTGGAATAATGCTTCATGCACATCTCTTTAGTACTCATCTCCTCAAATTAGATAAAATAATTTTAAATTTTTCTACCTAATCCTCATACTAATCTTTTTAATTATTAAATGAATAAAATATTAATTTTTTTATATTTCTAAAATATTAGATATTTTTTATTTAATATTTTCTTTATTTAATACTAAGATGATAATTAAGAAGAACTTTAATTGAAGATAATTAACGAAAAAAAATTTGATTGATTCAGAAAATTATTATTGAAGAGATAATTAAAGAGATAAGGCGAAATTACCTTATGAAAATAGAAGCGAAAAGATGAGAGGAAATGTTAAATAATACACGTTGTGCTTAAGGCCAAACTAACAATTTAGTGGAGATCAGACAGGGTGAGGACTAGTGATCTTAAACAAAAACTTGTGTAAGGACTAGAGATCAGATAGTGTAAGGACAACTTGTGTTCTTAAAAAAAAAAAAAAAGAACTAGTGATCTTAAAAAAAATGAAAAAGAACTAATGCAATACATATTAATTCATATAAAGATTACTTAAACTTTGGTAAATTCATATTTTTTTCTCTAATTTTAGGATGTCCATTAATAATTCATATAACTCCGTAAAGTATACCCTCATCAAAACATATTTTTGTGCATCATCCCATACTTTCATATAATGAAAACATTATCTTTCCAAAATATAAAAATAGATTGTGAGTAGTTTTTCTTGTTATAAAATGAAGAGAAGCTGTGCTTACAAATATTTTTTATTAATCACATTCTATTTAAAAAAGTTAAAAAGTTGTGTAAAAAAATAAAAAAAAATGATTAATCCTTCTAACTCGTTCTCTTAATAATTATCTTAATTATTAAATAAAAAATATTAAATATTTTTTATATTTTTAAGATATTAATTATATTTAATTTTTTATTTAATTTTTTTTATTAAATAGTAAGAGAATTATTAAAAGAATGTTTTAAGAATATATAAGAAAACTCAAAAAAAAAAAAGCTATCTATACCCGATACAAAAGCAGACCCTTCAATTCTACTGTGCCTTCACTGTTCATTTACATGTGTCGCTTCCTCATCAATTGCAAGAGGTTTTCCTTCTACAGGGTTGCGTTTAGAAGGAGGTTTGTGAGCAGGTTTGCTTTTGCTCCCACTTTTGCTGCCTTTCGTTGCTTCTACGGTTTGGTTAACGTATTTCAGAAGCATTTTGTCTTCCTTACGTTTTCTCTTTTTACTGAGAAAAAGATTTATCACGTCTGAATATTTTCTCTCTCCTTCTATCCTTTGCTAAAAGCTCTATGTTTTCGTTCGTTTTCTTAGAGAAAACCAATCAAGATAAGGAACTCCTGCACTCCAAACCCTTCGTTGTCACCTTCATCGATGAGCTCGAGAAGCTTCACCAAGTATCCCTCTCCTCTGCTGTCGCCTAAGATCTCATCTGGTTTTTGCTTCTAATCTTTCCATTTCTTCCACCCAATATAGCGATTTGTGAAATGATTTTTGCACAATAGAATTGCATATCACTCTGCTGAGTAAGTGGGTTAGAGAATATAACAGGGAGTGGTATGGGCGTCCTCTTCGTCTGATTTCCTCTTTTTCTGCTTTAGGGTTTTTTTCCATTTTGTGCCCCCTGCCCCTGGTGGAATTGGATTAGAACCCGAAGTTGGGCGAGGTCAAGGTCGCTGCAGTGGTTGAATGATGGCACTGAACCCCATCATCTGGGTAGGTTTTTTTTCCCTTCTTTCTTCTTCTTCTTCTTCAATTTTCTTGCTTTTATTTGCTATGTGTTAAATTGTGACCACTTTATTGTTATTTTTTTGCACCCAATGTGTTTGTGGAAATGATTGAAATAGAAAACTTTTTTTCCTTCTATTATTCATGTTCACGGTAGAAAAGGCACATGAACAATTTAGTGTAAATTAGACTGATAAGATCATCTTAGAATTCAAAACCATATAATATCGCAGACAAGGAAAACAAGTTTACTTTAGAGTGTGAAGGATAGTGAGTTACCTATGATGAGTTCATCGAAGAATAGCTGATGTCCCTCAAACATAAAGACATATTAATTGGCTACTGTGTTGTAGAAAATTCCTCTATTCATATTATTAGTGCCAACAATAAAAAATAAAAATTTGTGTGATCAAGTCATCATGTTCTTTGAACTTTCCCCAGTCATCAAGAAAAATCATTAGTTTCTTTCTTTCTTTAGAATGTAATGTTTTTGTTTTTGTCTTGCAACCAGGACACTGAGTCAAAACAATCTCACTGGGACTATTCCTGAATCACTTGCCAATCTCCCAAGCTTGATTAATGTGTATGTGAAATAATGGTTTCTGAAATTTTGCAGGTTACTTCTACATATATTTAATTATTTAATATCTGAGTAGTTGTTCAAACTTCTTTTTTGCAGTCTGCTAGATTCAAATGATCTTAGTGGTCAAATTCAAGACCAGTTGTTTGAAGTCCCTAAATACAAGTATGGATGGTAAATTAGTGTTTGATTAAACGTTTAAAATAGCATTAAACACGTCTTTCTGTCCCTGACCTCATGGTCCATGTGTACCCGTGAAAACACTTGAAAAATAGTCACGTACATCCAAAGAGCCCAAATAGGTGGACAATATGCCTAGGGATAATTTTTTGTGTAGGTTGGAATTGGGATCTTTACACAGCTAACCTGCAAGATGGTAAGTGGCTACCAGTTCTGTTACTTCCGTATCAACAGTTGGTCTAGACATTATTAGTATCTCTGTGATCCTTCTCAAACATCAGTGAACAAAAACTCTACCCAACTCAAAGTGTGTTTGCAATACTTTATCACAATACAAATATTTAAACTTGGCAGGTAACTTGTAACTCGGAGCTATAAATGTGTGGATTGATTTATTCTTGTGGAAGAAATTAACTGATGGTAGCTTACAATTCAAAAGTTAATAATTATTTGGTTGTTGTTAGATATTTAACTACAGGCATAGTAGGTGTAGCAAGGATCGTAACCCTCTTTTGACTGTTGTGACATTTTCAATTGCATCTCCTGTTTATATGTCCTCCATTCTTTCAGCTCTGGTTATGAATCATGTCTTCCCAAATTCAATATTGTTTCAAGATGATGTTATGGGCAGCTATGAGCTGCTGTTTCTCCGAAAGCATATTACTTATTTCTGGTGTTAGAGACTCTATTTATGTAATTAATTTTTTGTAGTTCTTTCAATATTGCCTTTGAATTTGTGATTCACCTTCCCTAATGGCGACAATTTTAGTTCTTGATGCACAGCACGTTGGCAAAGCCCATTGCTTCTAATGTAATTGTTTATATGGAATTCCTCTGTGGTTCCTTCTTTGTAATCCCAATGTTAATTGTAATTTGAAAATTATAATCATTACATAGAGGGACTTTTTTTTAAAAAAAAAAGTTTAATAGCTCCAAGTAATGGCAGATCATGGGTTAAAATTTTGAGAGATTCATATAATATTTTAATAATGTTCGAGAGGCTGTATTTAATTTTCTTAAGTACTCCAATGAAATTTCTATAACTTTTGGAAAACATGGCCTGCAGTCCCCTGGAAATATGCTACTGGCACCTTGGCTTAATGGCTTATATATTGTTAAAAAATTATTATTAATATTGTCTATTTCTCTGATCTTGTATTGTTTTGTTTGAAGGATGGTTTGATAGAGGATAAGCCAGGAGATGGTCACAATGAGGCTTCACCTGATGGTTGCTCAAACAGAGCCCTCCTACCTTGCTCTAACACAGAAACGTATGATGATGCATCATTAACTAATCAGGCCGTTGACACTATACCAGCAGCCAGTGAAACTGGTATTCTACTTCCCGTCAAGCCTGTAGACACTCTATCAGCAATCAGTGAAACTGGTAATCAAGTTCCCATCAAGGCTGCGGACATTGTATCAGCAGACAATTTCTTGTGACAAAACATATATCTTTTTGTGGTTTTATTATTTTTGGTATTGCTTGGAATAATGCATTCCTTTTCTAAGAAGATGATGCCTTCCTGTTGATAATGAAAAAATGATTTATATTAACTGCTGCACCAAATATGGGAAAAAAGTTATTTTGTGCTCAGTGAGCCCAAAACAATAGACATTATCATGTGCTCATAAGTATATGCTTAATTTTGTTCTTCTTTGTTGCAAGGTACACTACAATATAGTGACATAGTGAATGATAGTTATTGTGGTTATGAAAATATGGACCATCTTAGTGAGGAAGTGTTGAACCCATCTCTTCAAGAGTTTGTGAAAACTGAAAAATCGATTCTTTTAATATTTTAAGGTATGCTTATTATAACTTCTTATAACTTGAACTTTGTTGAACTTCAAATTAACTACAACTAAAAACCCTATGCTATTGATTCTCTTCTATGTGGAGGGCTAGATGACAAGATTTTTATGGTCTTCTACATATTTTTGTGCTTTGAACAAGTTCATGTGATATATCTTTTGATTGATTTTGTTTATAAAATTCTAGGCATTCCTTCGACCAGCTTAAGATTAATATAGGTAAATATTGAAAACATAGTACTTAAATTTAAATCACATATATTCATATCTTAATAAGTTTATTCATATCTGCTCATAAAAATGTACTTATAAGCTTACATATCTTAATGTTTCTCCTTTGCTTTCTATTGGTTGGGCACATCTTTTGTGATGGATATGCATGTTCATGCCAGCTGTATCTCATATGTGTATATGAGTTTGAGGCACTTTTTTGTATTGAAATGACATACTCTTTTGTATTGGAATAAGGCACTCTTGACTATAATTTTTAGCAACATTTGTGAAGAACACCTATTTCTCTATTCATGATTAGGCAAATATATGCAGAAGTCTCTTTTTTTTTCTAAGGTTTGGCTTCAATTATGACTAATATACTAAACTCACTCATGAAGGTAGATTCAACAATAGTCACAGGATCATGGCAAATTACCTTGGAGAGCAGTTCCAACACATGAGGACAATTTTACTTCAAAGGAGTAAGCACATTTTTGGGCGCATTGAGCATTTTATAGTGATCAATAAGAGTTTGTATTGTAGTTGAATATGACACATAATTTAGATAAGTTGAAAACAATGCCAATGAGTGCAGCCAATAACTAGAAAAGTGCCCCTCTATTTGCTAATTTGCCTTTACCTATCCATTATTTTTTTCTCTCTTTTCCCTGCTAATTTAATTTAGGCCTTCTACAATCAGCTACAGAGGCCTGTGGTACAGCTGAAATGATAGGCTGCCTACATATCCCACAATCTCAAACATTATATAGTAGTGCAAAATTTGTCGTCTTTGTCCAATGATAGCTCTGTCATTTTAATATTTGTATATTATATACAAGTTTTACTAGAGTTTTACAAGGATTGGTTGATTTGACCTGGGTTGTGACAGCAGAACGTACATATCTAATGTGTCCAAGGTGTGTAAAAAACAACACCTTTTAAAATAAGAAAAGCAACACTTAATGTTTGGGTAAATTATTAAAAAAACACATGCTAGAAAATAAACTTCATATTTTGACAGACACTAGGGAAGTAATGTTGATTTTCAGATTTCTCAGAATTGAGCTGTTTGTCACTCTCTTTCTTAGCCTTATCCAATTACCCTTATTATTAGATCTTACCATGTGTTGTCCTAATTTTTACCCTGTTATCTTATGTGTTTCGATGGCTTTCACAACTTCAGTTAGTTTTTTTTTGCAGGATTATGGGGTGGTGAGAAACAAAGAGAAAGAAAGGAGAATCTAACACATGAAGGAAACAATCTGGAGAGTATTGATTAGTAGGTATGCATTCTTCTTTTCTAATCCTTCATTCTTTTGGTGTTGGATAAGTTATCAACTATTAGCACGCACAATTTTTGAGCATCAAATCCTGTTGGCCAGTTAATTTCCCTTTATCACAACCATGTAAGCTACAGAACTGCCAAATTCATAGATTGGATATTTTAATACATGCTTGCATGTTTCTTTATTGATTTGCACATGTTGTTTTGTATCATGTTCTTGGATTTGGTGAGTACATTAAAGAAGTTTAAGCAGCATACGCACAACACAAGCTAGAGACCGAGGTAATTTTTAATGTTAATGCCCCATGTGCATGTTGAATTGATTGGATGGTAAACTTTATGAGTTCTAACAAAAGTATAGTAAACTTTGTATTTTTAGTTAGTATCACTAATGCCCCTAGGATGATGCGTGTGCTATCCGAGTCAAGCTTTGAGAAAAGTGTTTTCTTTTTTTAATGGTAAGTTAATGCAAGTGCTGGTCTTTAGTGCTATTTGTGTTTTTAGTTAGTTCCACTAACTGCTAGATTTTTTTTTTTTGCAATTGATCATTAGTCTTTGACTTCCAATTCTAAATAATCAGATATAGAGGTCTGAATCTATTGTCTTTACCGTAGAATCCTGCCTTACTGAAATGATTTCAATAAATAATTGGTGGATTACCCAGTCCTTCTCTCAACCATGTCACTAATTATGTCTTTAACCGCTAGAAGGATTATTTGATTTCCTTTTATGATTATATGAATTACAATGAACACTTTATTTCTCCCATACACTGGACAAACAAGCATTAGAAAATGGCCATCCCCCATACACTGCTTGGTGCTTACTAATATATCTATAATACTACTCAAGGTCCCTTTTTCTTTCCTTTTAAATTTAGTACAGCTTAAGTTTTCATGTGGCTTATACATTAATAAAATATGAAATGAAATAGGCAGAATACTCCTACTTGGAAAAAAAATTATCCTATACATTGGAACACAGATACATCTACAAAGCTACTTATGGTGACATTTGAAATGATCTCTGGTGTGTGACTGTAACTTTCTGTTCATGTTACCACTGCGATGATCCAGTTTGTTAACTGGCAATGCTATCCATATCATTTTTGTAAATTTTAAATCTTTGTCATTCTCTACCACTACAACGGATGAGGGTAGGAGTTAGATGGTTTTGTTTTATTTTAATAAGATTTTCAGTCCATTTTCAGTTTTCTCTAAACCATTTTGTCATCAGGTGAGATGTTTTCCTTCATTGTGGGGCATTATTATTATTTTTTTCTTTCTTCAATCCTTCCTCCTCTTTAAACGAATCTTTACCTCTTCAATTTTCTCTCTATTTTGGTTATTTTTTATTTGGGTGACAAACAAGCCTTGCTGTGAATATGGGGTTTTTTCCATGGAGGTTTCGGTGATTTGGAGGTCATAAAGGGTTCAAAATAGACTAAAAGTTCCACCCCCCATGAATCTCTGTCAAAATTTTTTCAAGCAGTTGTTTAGGACTATTATATGAATAAATCTAAAATTAGATAAAACTGAAGCTGGCCTCTAAATTTTTTCCTTCTCTAAAAGTTTCATCTCTCTCACGAACACTCTCTCACAGACAATCGCACTTAATTTCAATATCTCAGTTGTGTTTTTGAAGAATGTGAAATATTTCCAAAGGTCTCCATTACATTGATAGTTGAATCATATTTACTTGTGTTGGGTTTCCATTATGAATAGTTTAATATTTCGCGGGGTTCCCAGGAATACCACAAAACAATCACTCCATAATATTCCTACTGTGAAATTTATTATGAATGGCTTAATATTTCCTATGGTTCTGTTGGTGATTGTTTTGGTGTAAAGTTAACTCCTGCAAAGTGGAGTTTGAGAAAAGTGTTTTTTTTATGGTAAACTAATGCAAGTACTGGTCTTTAGTGCTATTTGTGTTTTTTCTTAGTATCACTAACTACTATTTGGATGTCTTCCTTAATGCCATATTAAGATATTAATTAGACATTGTATTCTTATTTGTAATGAGACTTGAGCACCACCTTGCAATACTTGAAAGTGAAAATACTTTATACCTGATTTGGCTATCCTTTGTTGCTTACAAATTTATTACTTGTCCTTACTAAATGTGGTCTCCTGCTTATTTGACAATAAAATGTATGAACTCATAAGATATTACCTCATCCTGAAGCAAAAGTCATTGATGGCCTTTTGTTATAAGAGTGTCTACTTTGGTTTCCTGCAAATTGTTGATAATTGACTATAGCAGTATGCATCTATTCTAAAATGAATTATCTTCAATTCTAAAGTTAAATTCTTCTAAACACATCATATATTTGCTTTCTTATTATATGCATTTGCGGGAGTGAGATTGTCAGGAATGGGTAAATTGGAGACTTTAATACATGTCTGCATGTTTGTTTATTGATTTGCACATTTTTTTTGTCAGGTTGTTGGATTTGGTGAGTACCTTTGAAGAAGTTTATGCAACATACAAACAAGACAAGTTGGAGACCAAGGTTATTTTTTATGTTAATGCCCCAAGTGCATGTTGAATTGATTGGATGGTAAACTTTGAGTTCTAACAAAAGTATGGTAAACTTTCTGTTTTTAGTTAGTATCACTAATGCCCCTGGCATGATGTAAGTGCTATTTTAGTTAATGTTTGAGAAAAATGTTTTTTTTTTTTGGATGGTAAACTAATGCAAGTCTTTGGTCTTTAGTGCTATTTGTGTTTTTAGTTAGTATCACTAATCATATATATATATATATATATATATATATATATATATATATATATATATATATATATATATATTTATGCAATTGATAATTACTCTTTGACTTCCAATTCTAAATAATCCGATATATAGCTGTCTGAATCTAATGTCTTTAGCACTACAAACTGCCTTATTGAACTTATTTCAATAACTAATTGGTGGATTTTCCAAGCATAATTATATTGGTTCAGAATTAGACAATTTCCCAAGCATATTGTTATAGCCAATTTTGTTTTGTGGAAGTAGCAATGAATCATTCATATGTCTTGTCTTAATGTGTATTTTCCTGTTTCTTGTGAAATTCCTATGCTTGCTCCTTATTCCTGTGTGTTATGCATAAGAATAGCTTATTATTTTATTGCTAATTGTTGACTCTTCCTCATATGTGTTTTCAGAAATTCCTTGATGCATCCTCTCAAACATTTAGGTTCATTTTCCTTGCCTTTAATAATTTCTTCATATATATATATATATATATATATATATATATTTCATCATAATACTTGTGAATAAAATATCTTTCCCTTTTTTGATAAATAAGTATAGCTAATAATTTATATTCACTAATTTCATGGTTATTGAAGGCCCTGATTGTTATTTTGAGTAGAATCCATATCAAATCTTGTGTTCATTGCTTAATTTTTTGGCTATGAAATTGTATCTTTTATAATCACTCATTAGCATTTTGTGATTGACTTTGGACTTTGTTTTTTAAAAAGGAAGAATGCAAACATGTGGCTGCAGGGTGTAATTTTTAGGTATGTACAAATGGAAACTCACCTCTTTGCTTCTACCTTTAATTCCTATGAGATTTTCCAAAGGGTTAGCTCATGTGCCCATGTCCAGCATTATAGATTTTCTAAAGGGTTTGCTAATGATATCCAAAAATGAAAGTACATCATAGAAAAGAAATCTCAGTATATAAAGATGCATAACACACAAACTCACACATAATATTATATTCATGCTTTCATTTTTTGGTACATGTACTCATGCTTTGATATGACACACTTCATGACCAAGACCACACGAGAGAGAGAGGGATTGAAACATCATGAGAAAGTGAGAGACAATAAATAAGAAAAGAAAAGTATAATGATCACAAAAAATGTAAGTACATTATAGAGAATACTATTGGTGCATCAATGCCACACCCCCTTTGGATCCTTTCTTTGCCTTACCAATGGCAAAAGTCCATTAGCATGCAGCACCAATTGTTTCCTTTGTTATAAGAATGCTTTTAATTGACTTGGAAACATTCATCTCCATGACTCTATCCCTGCAACATTATTTGTATAATTTTCCTAGGAATAACACTCTATTCCTGCAACATTATTTGTATAACTTAGACAATCATTAACACGCATCAAAACAAATGAACGAGAACCATAGTTTATGTCCTCCACTGTGTGTATAACTAATACATAGTCTAATTTCTTAATTTCTCCATAAATATATAAGGCACAGTTCACATGAGTTTGTAGATTTCCCTATAATATAGATTCTTCTCAAGGCTGGGTTGTTCCAAAACTGTCAGCCATGTGCTGACAATAGGAAATAAGCTTTCAAGTGTACAATGAGCATATGAATGTCAAGTGGTGGTAGCTTTGTCTGTCTTGAAAATGCAGGTGCTACTGGGACGCTTAATGTAGTTTCCTCAAAGCCTTATAGTTGATAACTATAACTTGGCAACTAATACAGTGACACTTTAAAAAAGGCAATTGATGCAGTTCCTCGAAGCTTTGTAGTGTGCGTGTTTTCATATGCCTGTGATCCATTTGCTTGATATATATTGCTTATATTGGCTTATATGATCTTTAAAATCCATATATTGTGTTTCCCCTTATTCTTTAATTTTATTTTATTTTTTATAGTTTTTTAATAGCTTTCTTGGTGTTGATGTGAATTCTATGCATTATATCTTTCTTCTAATATATTTTTAGGGGGGCATGCGGGTGTATTTGTTAGATATGCAAAGGGATTGGAAACCTCATAAGAGCTTTCTTTTTTGCTATCTGTTAGTATTCTTGGTTGGCTGCTTCTTAAAGGATGCCTTAGTTTTTGTCTCTGTATTCCCTTTCCTTTCTAATGAATTCTTTCCTCCAACAAATAAAAAAAAAGTAAGCTTCCTCCCTCTCTTACCTTTATATTGTGATGCATGTTCTGTTTTACTTTTAATCTACCATGGGAAAAAACTTTATTGACTCTAGTTTTTAAAGAAGCACATCTATTGCAGGTTGTCATATGATTTCAATAATTTTTAACTGCTACTAACCTTGCTTCCTATACAATACCTTCTCATAATCTATTTATTTCTTCCCCACCATTCTTCTTCTGCTACTACAGTTTAATTTTGAAATTGCCAGATGACCATCTGACCTTAGGTACTTAGAATTCCATGGGTTATTCCTTCGGGATTAAAAATTATGTATTGTAATGCTTGATTGTGGCAAGTTTAGGGTCCGGGTTCACACATTGATTTTGTTACATATTCTATTTCAGCTTGAAAGGGTTCAGACATTAATTTTGTTATGTTTTCTATTTCAACTTGAGAACATTGACCTAGAGCTAAAGTCCTTGGAGTTATATAATCCAATAGCTTCACAGCGGCCTTTGTGCTCAAAAAGGCCTTACAACTTGAACCAATGAACATTCAAATCTTTAGTCAGCACATCCCCTTCCCTTTCATTCAAGTTGGCTAAACATTTTAGAATTGTTTCTCATAGTTAGTAGGATCTATTTTATCGTCAATCTATATCTCAAATTCCATAAGAGGTGCTTTCATACTTGATTATCTTTGTTATTGGATTGTATACTAGAGCTGTAAGCAACATGGTTGACTTTACACGTAATGATGGAACGTTTCTATGCCATCTTTTATTAAGTAGCCCACCTACTTTGTAACACTGTTATGATTGGGTTTTGTTTTTATATTTGTTTTTTCAATCTTTTACACTTTTGTATACTGGTTTGTTTTATTTTATTTAGAAATGGTTTATTAACTAAAGCATTATATTTTTTTTTTGCAACACAATTGTTTAATGAAGATTTTGCTCACTTGATTTGGTGGTAAAGACTTTGCAAATACATTGTATCCATTGTTATGATTTTTTGCTAATTTTGTATCTATTGTTGCAATAAAAGTTTCTATATATGTACTTAACAAAGTATGTTTTTGTTTGTCAATTGTACACAATAGTAAATGTTGCAATCAAATTCTCTAGAGTCATTAAATATGATATGCAAAGTAAATCATCTATTGATTTTCTAGGTAGACACGATATGTGTTTAAAACATATCTTTCTTAGTGCAAGTTTGTTTGGGGTGATTATTTTTTAGAAAATTAAACAAGTTTTTTTTTCAAAAGTTCTCTTAAAAAGAGATTAATTATAAATTATTTTAAATAAAAAATGAGTTAATTCAAATATGCATTTATTGTTCAAAAAATATTTTAATAAAGTATGTTACATGCTTACCAGTTTAAGGTTTTAATGTTAGTTTGAGATATTAATCAAGAAAAAGTAATGTGTAATGTGATCGGTTAATTGTAAATAAATTAAGAACAAAAATTATAATAACATTAATAATATGCAAAAAATATATTAAAATATATGGTATGTTTATATAACAATTGTTGTAAAATTTTAAATTATTTTGTTATATGTTTCATCTTCTCTTTTTTCACATTGATACCTTAAAATTAATAAATAATTTTTTATTTTTATCTTAAAAATATAATTTTCCCTTATCATCCCTTGCATTTTCCCTTATCATCCCTTGCATTTCTAATTTTTACAAAGTTTTTATTGTCGGAAAATTCTTTTCTTATTACAAAACATAAGTTGTATTAATGTTTATATCATTTATATTAATTTATCAAATAATAAGTTGTTAATGATATAAATTTTTTCTTTTAGGTATCCAATGAGTGAGTTAGTGTATTTTCAAAAAAATTAATATTAGTCTGATTGATTACACTTTTTTATATTAGTTAATTTCTTTTAAATCGTTTTATTTAAAAAGTTTATACGTAACTTACTCAATCAACTATACTTTTATATTTTGTTTTATTGGATCGTTGCACGGGTTATCTAACTAGTTCAATACAAAGAGGCATGCTGGAAAAAAATAGCATAACGTGTGTCTCCGCGTGGGATTCTTTGGCAGCAAAAGTCTTACTCCTATTGAGCACTTCTTAAGTTCTTCAAAAGTTTTGTCCCATCATAACGACTAAAAGAAGTGCAAGTCTTCCCTTGAAGAAATCATAACGTCAGGTCTTGCACGTCATGCATGTAATTGGTTGTGGACTTTTCTGTTTCTCTTCTTTTGTTTTTATCCTTTTATAGTTTTGAAAAATGGTTAATCCTCTTAACTCATTTTTTAATAATTTTCTTAATTATTAAATAAAAAAATATTAAATATTTTTTATATTTTTAAAATATTAATTATATTTAATTTTTTATTTAATATTTTTTATTAAATAATAAAAAAATTATTAAAAAAATGTTTTAAGAAAATATAACAAAGCTTTTCTATCAATAATTGAACTAGGTATCGAGTATCAGTTTCATAAACTTAAAAAAAATTATTCCACTTTAATTGGATTTTTATTTTTTAATTTGATTTTTGGTTTAATTTTTATTTTAGATTAAATTTGAACACCTTTAAAGAGCAAGCACACACACATAAAAGAGTTGACAATAAAATTTGAATATATGACTTAGGTTTTGAAAATTAAAAATAAAACATGAAGAACCTTTTGACAAGTGTCTTCCATCCTATAATTATTTATAATTTTAGAATAATGCTTCATGCACATATCTCCTCACATTAGATAAAATAGTTTTAAATTTTCTTATCAATTTTTTTTTATTAATTCTCTTAATTATTAAATAAAAAAATATACTTTTTATATTTATAAGATATTAGATATTTTTTATTTAATATTTTTTTATTTAGTATTAAAAGAATTATTATAATTTTTTTTAAAAAATATAGCAAAACTCGTGATAAAAATTATATAAATATAAAATAATATATGTATTAGTGATCTTTTTCTTTCTTTTCTTTCTCTTTTTCCTTGTGCTGCCTCACGTTTCTCCTTTGGCTGCTGCAACCTTGTGGAAAATTTGAGGAAACTTAATGAAAAGAGTGAGAAATCAAATAGAGGAGAAAGATGAATGGAAGCTTCATGTTTTTCTCCTTTTCTTTTGACTCACGGTTTGCTCACTTTCTTTGGCTGCTGAAACCGTGTGGAAGGATGGAGAAATGTAAAAGGAAGAAAAATCAAACAAAGGATAAAGATGAAGCAAGTTTGGTGGTGGAAGACCAAAACAAAATGGATAAAAATAATTTTGCTGAAACTTTTGTACATGTTATGTGCACTTTAATTTTTAAAGTTAAGTTTTCAAGTTTTTAAAATTGTTATAGAAAATTTTAAGACTCAACTTAGTTTTTAGATTCATATTTTTATAATTTTTTATATATTGATATTTATCAGTTAAATTTTATTATTATTTTTAAGATAAATTAAACTTAAGAATTAGGTAAATATGCTCACTGATATTTATCTAAATTTTTTTTTATATCAAAATATTTTTCATATTTTACTTATCATCTTTGTACAATTTCATAATTTTCTAAGCTATTTAATTATTTCATTTATTCATCCTCAATATTCCTAAAAATATTAGACTAACTCAGTTAATTTTTTAAAATTTATTACAACTCATATCAATTGTCTATAACTGAAAAATAAATTTTTCATATTTATTTTTATCATATCAGCTATTTAAGCAAAAACTTTAGCTATTTCTTCATATTCAGCGTTATAGAATTACGTTCAAATTGATTCAAAAAGTTATTCAAATTAACAGATAATTAATACCAATATTATTGAGCTTCTATAACCTTGATACGGACTTTTAGGTTAGGGAAGATGTTACACGTCCTACCTGAAAGTATTGTGGGTACCTCTCCTTATTACCAATTTTGTTTATAAAAGAAAAATGAATGAAGTTAGATTCTCTTTTTGTATATAGTTTTGAGTTCGATTCTAGGATTTAAGTATATAGAAATAACATTGTTAAGAGAAATTCTTACTTAAACATTTGGTCGTATCTCAAAAGATTAGTATCTTAAATATTGAGTAAAAGACATTTTTAGAAAACCAAAAAATTAGTCTCTAATATTCTCTTTGTATACTAAATGAGCTAATTTCAAATAATTAGATCGAAACAAAATCAATGTTCAAATCTTGGTATAAAAGTTTGGATGACTAAATTACAGTACATTTATATGTGATTTAAAAAGAAATATGGGTTGTTTTTTTCAAAACAAAATTGTTAAATTTGCTAACATTCTCCTGTTAAAAAGGAAGTGTGAGAAAATTAATGATCTCTCTCTATATATAAAAGCTTAGAATTCATCTATCAAATTAATAAAGTAGCGTGAGATATAAAACTTAGTTAATTACTCAGATAAGAAAAAAAACTTTGTTAATTAGCTGTGGCCTTTAAATTTATGTATGCTGCTGTTTTTTATAACTATATGTTTTAATTTTTTGTGAACATTATAACCATAAAAGATGAGATAAAAGATAAGCCATGACGTAACGATGAAGTTATTGTTTTGTGATTTAGTAGTCAACGGTTTTAATCCCCGAAACAGAATCATTATGTAAATACCTTTCAAGTTTCAGCTAGCTACAGCGGACATGTTGGTATATAATTCTTAGAGATATATAATTAATCTTGTGCATTCATTTAATAGTTTAAATTTTTTAAAGAATTGATATTTTTAGATATTCTTAAAGATAAATTACTTACTTTGTAACATTCATAACACATAAGTTTTGTACGTCATTATCGTATCTTATTTTAAATGTATTTTTAATATTCTAACTAATATCTTACACATTTAATAATATAGAGTAAAATATTAATAGCTAAAAATATCTTTTTAATATGGTAGTTGGGAATCTAATTCTTACCACTTACATTCTTCAAAATAAGGTTAAATTTTAACACAAAGTAAAATGGATTTGTGCATTATTCATGCCTCATAATTCATATACAAAGAATTAACTTTTGTGTGAGAGGATTGTTAGAAACGCAATTCTATATTAAAGAAATTAAGAACAAACTTTACTATTTTTTTTGGATCATGAAGTATTTGCATATGTTTAACTCATTTGATGAATTGCCGACAAAATTAATTTTCGTTTGATTCCGGAAATATGACGATTATGATGATAAATATGATTGTAGGTGTACCCATATGAGTTAGGCCATGGTATTACGGCAAGGGAGTCAAATTAATGCTGGATTTCTTCTTCATTTACTTGTTACTTTATTAACTGTGACATGCTTCTTATCATGTCTCCATTGCATCTTAAGTGACGAAGCATCATATAATATAATATAATATAATATAATATAATATAGAAAAAAAGTTACATGTCTTTATATTATAACATGTGTCACTCTAAGTAATTATTATGTGACATATCATGCAATATTTGATTAGAAAAAATTCAAAAAAAAATCTAAATTCTCTTTTTATTTTGGTTCATTAATAAATCAATCAAAATCTCTAATTAATTTTATATTTAATTTTGAATTGTAAGTAATCAAAAATAATTATTTTTTATATTAATTTCATATTTGATTTGCTTTAATTGGTAATATTCATTCAGTGTTGTTTGTAAAATATTATGATTTGTTAGGTTTAATTGATTTGCTTTAATTGATTTAATTCTATTTTTAATTTATTATTATGTAATGTTTGATTTTGTTCATTTGCAATAAATTTTAGGTAATCAAATTTGATAATTATTGAAATTAATTTTATATTTGATTAGGAAGGAAATCATTAGAAAAGGTTTGATGTAAATATTTAGAAGATGATGATGATTCACATGAGAACCTCTAAGTAATTGTCACTTCTTCTTCTCTTTTGGTTTTATTTTTTGGTTAGTTTAATTCTTGTTTTGCTAATTTTAATTCATTGTTATATGAAACAATTTTATATTTGTTTCATTTGCTTTATAATTTAATCATCAATTAGAATTTTCACTAATATAGTAACATTAGACTATTATTGTACAAATATTGGGAATAATTAACCCAAATATTTATTTCATATTTTAGTTGTGTAAATTAACTTGATCCTTCTACTTAAATATATAATGTATATCTTTCATTATGTCTTTCAAGTTATTTTTTAGATAGTATTGATAATTATTAAAATACAAAGTAAGTTTTATTTAGTTTGATTAAAACAAGTAAAATGCTTTAGTTATAACTAATAACATTAAAAATTTATTAATCCAATTCATTAGTTCACAAATTTTGCATAAATGGGTTTGTAATGTCCTAAATATATTAAAAAATATTGTTATTTAAGTCTAAAATATGATAACAATTCTTAATAATAATAATAATATAATAACAAATCTTAAGAAAATATGAAAATTCTTGAGTTGTTCAATAATTTGTATTAATTATTTTTAATTAAATTACTATTTCACTTTCATAAGATTTAGAAGATGATGAGAATTTACGTGAGAACCTCTGAGTAATTGTCTCTTTTTTATTTTATTTTTGTGTATTTTAATTCTTGATTTGCTAATTTTAATTCATTGTTGTATGAAATATTTTTTATTTACTTCATTTGCTTTATAGTTTAATCATCAATTGAAATCCTCACTATTATAGTAATATTAGGCAATTATTATACAAATATTTGAGATGATTAACCTAAATATTTTCTTCTTATTGTAGTTGTGTAAATTAACTTGATCCTTCTATATAAATATATAATATATATCTTTCATTATATATCTTTTTGGTTATTTCTTTCGTAGTATTGATGATTATTAAAATAAAAAGTAACTTTTATTTAATTTGATTAAAACAATTAAAGTGCTTTAGTCATAGCTAATAACATTCAAAAATTATTAATCAAATTCGTTTGTCTATAAATTTTACACAAATAGGTTTGTAATGTCCTAAATATATTAAAAAATATTTTTATTTAAGTATAACATATGATAACAAATCTTAATAATAATAATATAATAACAAATTTTATGGAAATATGAAAATTATTGAATTGTTCAATAATTTGTATTAATTATTTTTAATTAAATCAATCAATATATTAATTTAGTTATCTCCTATTTCACTTTCATGCGTCTCTTATTTAAATAATATATCAATACACTTAAATCTCTCATTCTCTACTGCTCTTACTCTTTTTTTAACCGTTTGTTTTAAAAACTTCATAAATAAGGTACTTACTAAGTACTTGATATAAAGATTATACCAAGTGTTGAAAGTGCTTAGAATAACTAAAGGTTCTCAATTACACTAAAAATATATAAAAAAAATTACAAGTATCTAACCAAGATGTAAATGAAGTTAATGAAATCCTACTAGACAAAGTATAACTTAATTTTTATTCAATCATATGTGTATCTAATAATAAAAGTTGTTATATCAAGAATAAAAATGTAATATACAAAAATAATTAGTAAAACAATTGAGCATTGAATTTTTAATAATAGATAATTTTGTCTATATATTTCTTTTTTTATTATTGTACATATGTTTATATATTTCATTTAATAAAACTATTTTATTATATTTATCTTTATAATTCAATTCTTAATTAACCCCATGTGTGACACCCGGGGCCGACGAGGGCGGGGAGTGGTCACCGGTGCAAAAAGATGAAGCAATGACAAAGAGCGGCGACGACGGGCTTCTATTTAAGGAGGGACACATGAATGAACTAAATATATACCGGAATGGGAGGGATCCAAAGACTGTGTAGGTATAGGACTGCATAGTTGAGAATGACTTAAAAGAATTGATTAATTCCACTCATATCAACAAGATGAATTTTTTTTTCGGGAGCCAAGAACAGAAGTACTCCATAGTTAAGCGTGCTTGACTTGGAGCACTTGTGGGATGGGTGACCTCGTGAGAAGTTTCCTAGGATAAGTGTGAGTGAGGACAAAGCACGCTGAAAAGACCCGTATTGGTTTGTAGGGACACTCATCGATCCTGCAGGCAGTCTCGAGACATTACAAATGATATCAAAGTGAGATCTCTCCCAATATGGTATGGTTTGAGGACGAACCATGCAGAAGCTGGTGGGCATGTGACACCCGGGGTCGACGAGGGTGGGGAGTGGTCGCCGGTGCATAAAGATGAAGCACAGACAAGGTGCAGCTCCTGACAAGCTTCTAGGTGAAGGGACACATGAATGAACTGAATACACACCAGAATGAAAGGGATCCAGAGACTGTGCAGCTATGGGACCTCATAGTTGAGGATGACTTAAAGGAATTGATTAGCACCACCCATACCAACAAGATGCATCTTCTTTTCGAGAGTCAAGAACATAAGTACTCCATAGTTAAGTGTGCTTGACTTGGAACACTTGTGGGATAGGTGACCTCCTGGGAAGTTTCCTAGGATGCATGTGAGTGAGGACAAAGCACGCTAAAAAGATCCGTGTTAGTTTGTGAGGACATCCATCGATCCTACGAGCAATCTCAGGACGTTACACCATGCATAGCACATGGGCATAAATAATGTTATTATTCATTATACCTACATAAAAGTAATGTTACAAATTGTCAATGTTAAAGAATATATTTTCATATTTTCTTTATAATTTTTTTTCTAAGATGATTTTAATATACCATTGATAAGTTGTTAAAAATAACATAACTTATATTTCAAATTCTATAATTTTTATTTTCAAATTTTGTTTATTATATTACATTTGAATATTATTTTCTAAAATTATAAATATTTTCATTAGTTGTTCAATTTATTAAATCATATTCAATGCATCATACAGGTAAAAATAAATTATTGCAAATTATTTCATAGAGATTTTATAAATTTAAAATTAATATAAAAAATACAAATGAAAAATAATAAAAGGAATTAAGTATTAATACATGTATACACACACACACACACACACATATATATGGACCGTATCTGATGAGATGAGTGCTTATTATAAGAGGTGAAATGAATGAATCTTGACCATTGAATCTTATATAAATGGTCAAAATTAGAATATAAATGCATGCTACTTTTATTGTGAGAAAGTCAGAGGAATAAATCTTAACCATACAACCATACATGGACGGTCAAAATTAAAAATTATTTAAAAGTCATGTGTGTGTATGTGTGTGTGTGTGTATATATATATATATATCTATAATACAATCAATTTAGATAATTTAATAATTTCTCAGGAACCGGAACCTCGCGGGCCAGAGAATATGATCTCTGTCCCAGTCCCCACACCTGTATTGAGAGAATTTTTATTTTGTTTCCATTCCTGCAGAAAAAATTTCTCGAATCCAAGTCCCCAAATGGAGCAGTTCCAACGATGATCTCCAAATATAAAAAAAAAAAGTTCATCTCAAAACTGCTTATCACTTGACTTACATAATTTAAATTAATTTATATGTAATTTTCAGTCAAGTAAATTTATTAAAATATTTTTATAAAATTATTAGATTAAATTATTCATTTAGAAGACAAAGATTTTTTTTTTATATTTAAATATTTTTTCAAGCTTATATGTTGTTTTATAATAATTTATATTTAAATTCTTTAATATTTATATTGGAGTAAATTTTTTCATGAAAATATAATAAAAATTATATTTTCTATATTTTTAAACTAAACTTATAAATTTATTTTTCTTGATGAATTATTATATATATTTTACTTAATAAAATTATTTTTTATATAATTATATTTATTTTTATTATTTAATTCTTAATTTACTATGTGCATGGCACATGTACAAAATCTAATTATTCTTTAAAGAAACTACTAATCACGTGTGATTATGATAATAAAAGACATATATTTGGGTATACGGATCCAAGCTCACAGGTCAACTCGTTGAACACATGATCTACACTTATTAGGATTAACTATTTTGTAGATTCATTTAAGAGCGACTTTACAAACCCGAGTCCTTTAACTTGCATACTAGACAGTAAGAGCCCATTTTTGTTAACAACATAACTAGAGTACTTGAGTAACACTATAGGATTCTACATTTTCTGTGCTACATTTTTTTTTTGCCTTCATTGTTACCTGCGTCCAATTTAGTTGGCCCGAGTCCTTCACATATTGGTCCATCAGCTAGTTCTACAGCACCATCTCCTTTGGAAGCAAATAACTCAGAAATTAGTTAGTTATTTGTACAGTTAGGATTTGTTATAATAATTAATTTAATTATGTGGATTAGTTACAAGTTAGTTACAATACAGATATTAATAGACTTGTATATAAAGAGTACCTAATTAAATGCTAACTGAAATGCTTCTTATACATGTAATTTAGTTCTTTCATTGCATTTGTTCTGTTAGTGCTTCTCTTAATTTTTTATCAATAGTAGTTGATATAGCATGATAAATATAATCTTTGAATATCAGCTTTACCTGAGATATTGCTTCTTATTCTGCAGGAGGCATTTCTTTAACGCTAATTCTTCTGCATTATTGAGCTGCATTTCCTTGACTTGAACCATAATATGCAGTCAGGACCGGTTGCAGGAGCACTTTCTGGTTTGCAATCTATAGAAATATTGAATATTTCTAGCAAGAACAAGTGGTCGAGACCTCTTCCAACTTGGAGAATTGCCACCTCTCCATGCTCTCAGGGTGAGATACAAATCATTCACTGACAAGTTCAATTCTCAAATTTCTAGCTGGTTTATATGCAGTTACATCTAGTCTATATACCTGAGAACTCCACCAATCAATTAAATCAAGGAGCATTCAATTCCATGGTGTGCAGAAAATACTACATGCCTCAATAGGTGTCTAGTTATCAAACATAAAAAAGGAAGCAAATCAAGTTGTAGACTATTGCTGGGTAAATGGAGCAGCAAAACAAGAGTTTCTCTTTTGATAACAACTTCAAACTATATACTTCATGATAATTCAACCAAATTTTCAGCAAAGAAACAAATTCCCATTCCCCATCATAACATAGTTATATAAGGCAAACCATTGGAAAGCAAGGCACACACTAGATTAGTGGCATGGGTCAAGGGAACAATTAGCAGTTGGTGACACCCTCTCAGCAGTGCATAACCAGTATAATCCCCAAGAAATTTTGTCAGACAGCTTTAATGAACATCAGACAGCAGCAATCTCATGATATGCAATCTGAATGGGCTTCCTTCATGCTACCGAGTGTAATTCATCATTTTTGGACTATTCAATTACATTTCCACACCCAAATACAGAATATGATGACAAAACCTTTTATAAAAGCTGATATGAAATTGAATAGAAATGCAGCACTTAAAAAATACTATGAAAGTGTCAAACAGGACTGTTAAACTTTTTTATCATTATAACTGACTTGCATTCATCATAGGTATGTTATGGGTAGCTCCTTGACAAAACCAAAACATATGCTTGCAAAACACAGCCCTCAAACCACCCTTTTTGCAACAGTTTTCACATTAACTTTCACCAAACAGCCCAAATGCTCCAATCAGAGATGTTAGATCAAGGGGAAAAAAAAGAAAAGAAGAGAAAGCTGCTAACATCAATACACGAACAAGACAGCAGATTACCTAAGACAATTATAAATAAGCCAGAGGACAACATCATCTATTAATGAGCGTAACCTTGGTTAAACTTAGCATTCATGAAACCAGATGAATGTAAAACTTACAACATTAAGCATTTTAAAACTTAAAAAAGCTCTTTGTAAAACTGAGATGCATCATTTGAGTATGGATTTTCAACTTTGAAAACATTAATGACCAAAAACCAGTATGACATCCTACGAAGATTTCCATATGCACTTTAAAAAATTCATTCAAGTTCACTATAAAGCAATATAAACAAGGAACAATTCCAGGGAACCAAGCCATATGAATCTTCCTCTCTAAACAACCAATAGCAAACTCTTAAGTTTGCAAAACATACACATCATAACAGAGTTTCATGGTTCAAACATCTCACTAAAAATATATGCACACAACTACTAAATATCACAAGATTAAGTCCCTAAGAAACTTAAATAACAAAACATCCAAATTGGGCTCATTTCACTCACTCCAGACTTTATCAAACAAATTGTGTCATCAGGTTATCTTCATCATTTTAATAAATACATTGCATTGAAGTAATCAAGTATTCAAAGATGACAAACTAGCAGTGAGACTAAATTAACTCCAAAATAAGGTGCAAAGATTCAGACAGTGTATAAGTGAAAGAAATAAGAATTTATTGTCATGCACACATAAAACAACACATATACACATAATCTCCAATGAAATTGGATTTTTTTTTTAATTTTTTCCATTCAGACAGGCAGAGTACTTTGGCAACAATTCTCATACCTCCAAGTCATTTTATCATGCCTTATATGAGAACTACCCCATCCTTAAGAGAATCAAAACAGACGAAAGGCCAAGTCCAGAATCATCACATTTCTAAAAAGATACTACCTCAAATTGTCAAGTATTGCACAAAATTTATTGCAACTAGAGAGGTAGATTTCCCCTTGGCTCAGTCATTTCATCAAATACATTGAAGATAATATTGTTATCTCAGATTATCACACAACCTATCTAAAACATATCAATTGTGTTCACACTAAATTAATACAACTCATTTTAAATTATCAAACAACTAGATACAGTCAGTAATTTACACATAGCTAGAGAGAGAATCAACATAAATTAAAACACAATAGCAATAAGAAGCTATGTTACCCCAGGTGCTTTCTACGATATGTACCCCAATCTCAGAACCTTTGAAACAGCACCCAAACTGCTCCTAGAGTTGCCAAGACTTCGAGCAACCAACCATACGAGTCAGCATAGCATCAGACAGGGATGACAGCAACTAAGACAGCAAGAGTTGATCTTGCTGGTCCCAAATCAGAAATGCAGAATTCACGATTCCAAGAGCTTCATCTTCAGTAGTGACAAATTCAGGAGGAACTTCATCAGGTCCAAGTATGAATTTTATGAGTTTATGGCCTTTGATCGAAGCAAGAAGTTTATGAATTTTTTATCTAGTTTTAGAAATTTAGGTAACAAGATTTGATCGAAGCAAGAACTTGCTGTTTAATAATCAAAGAAGAAAGGCTTGCAGAGAAAGCAAAGAAGAATTGTAAGAAACTGAATTTCCATATCAGTAATGACTTGATTACATAACGTGTACAATTGAATATTTATAGTAAACTAACTGCTCTAACAATTCTAGCACATTTTATAAGTAATTATTGTAACTAACTCTAACAGAAACTGAATAACAGAATTGATTAAAATAACAGAAAATAGTTATACTAACTACAGCTTTTAGTATCAACAACCATTACAATTTTCTCATTTTTCAGAAAAAAAGAAAAAAGAAAACGGAAAATAAGCAATAATTAATCAATTATACACTGTCAGACTCATCTATATGAGGAGGGGCTGCGGCAATAAAGAAAATGTACAATCATAAAACTAACGTCTTTCAAGAACACGTTACTTGTTCCCCAAGCACTCAATGATGTCACCAGTGACCGTTCATATTTTCTTATTCAAGAAATCAAGTGAAGCAGCCTTCATCATTACACTAGACTCGGCATTGCATACCAAAAATGTTGGATTTTTACAAATGGAACAAAAAAAATATAATTATTGATATAACCGATATTCAAAGATGCTGTACGTGTGTAAGCAAAATAGAAAAACATTCCTTATATATTACTATAATAGAATCCGTGCAATGCACGAGATTATAAAAAATAAAAATAAAATATAATAATTATATTATTATTATAAAAATATATATTTATAATTTTTATAAATGATTGTAAGTAATATATAAATTTTTTGTTAAAATTTAAATATTTATTTTATTTTCTTACGTTCTCAAATATCAAGTTTATATATACAAAAAGACATAAACACGGCATCAATCAAGATAATATATTTTTACTTCAAAATCTCAAATTCCAAAAACATAAATTTAAAACTCACATATAATTTCTATTTTCCACTTATCAGTAATTGATTTGCTTTACTCCAAGATCTATTTCTCAAAGATATATAACGATAACTAAAAACTGCAGTATGCATTAGCAGCTTCGTCACTACACAAGAACAATCTCCTTCCGAAAGGATTACTTAGACATGATGGACTTCAGGACTTGTAATAAAATAATTTGAAACTTACAAGCTGCTGATCTGTCCACACACAGGTGATGACTTGTAACGACACTAACTTCTTATTTGGCTACTGGTTCAAAGCCTGCAGGTAATTATTAAGTCTAAGCAAAAGGAGGCATTAATTAATCAAACAATATACCAAAACTGTAGTTTGAAGTCTCATGGTCCCAAGAATCACAAACTTAATTTGCAATTCAATTTAAAAAAGGAATAGTCTGAAACGATGAACAAAGAATGTGTATCAGGAAAAGTACTTCTCCTTTTGTTGCTTAGATGGGAAAGACAATCATTTCATTCTATAGTTAACATTTTGGAATTGTGGCAGGAAAACAGATTTTTGGTTATGGTGTAGATTCAAAACACATAATATAAAAAGACAATGATGCACTTTTGGTGAAGAGAGAATTTTTTTTATCTGAAATTACCTGGATAACTTTCCTTGATCCAACAAAAGCTTCAATCCTTTTCCAGTCACGGTCAAACATCGTGCATATATTCCCTCCCATTAACTTTTCCAAAAAGACAATTGGGTTGACCGAGGCCATCCATCACACGAAATGCAAGAATCTTAATGCACATAGAATACAATTAAAAGTTCATACATGAAAGCTATAAATTACAGACATAATCACACAAATAGTAAAAGTGATCTAACAACTGATCTAAAACTGATCAAACATGTAACACATTTTTCTTCTAGATAAAACTGATCTAAAATAATAACACAACTGGATAAAATCCTCTTGTTTCTTACTTCAACTAGTGAAATCTAATAAATATAAAAATATTATGAAAAAAATATAATTGAAACATGTTTCTCAATTTTCAACTCATTCTTAGAGAAGTGGTTAGAAACATGTGAAACTAAAATTAAAATAAATCGCATTCTACTTTTTCTTTTCTTGTCACGTTTTTTTAATCAAACAAGTATATAATTTTCAACCATTCCACTAGTTATATTTTCTATATTAAGTTTCTCGCCTTGTTTTCACCTCAACTAATTTGAACATTTAGTTCTAAAATTGAACAGGGATATCGTATCAAAAAAACACAAAACAAAAGACCTGGAATATAATCATGTTTAGAGATTGCAATATGGTAATGAGTTGGTAACTAGGTTTTACTTGTTGATGATGCCTGAGATCCTACCAAAAGTAAACGATGCAGACTCTATCCCCCATTCTTAACTAAGGATGTCTAGTCCCTTAATAATAATAGTAATAAGGGAAAAAGAATAATACACATTAATACTTGATCTTGCCCCTTGAATTCAGCAAAATCTATTTGCTGGATATATATTTACGAAGAAAAAAAAAACAAAGAAGTAATAACCATATCGTTTAACAAAAATAAGCAATTTTATTTTGGCATTTAAAGAATCAAAGAAATTCATAATTTCTTTCGTTCAAATTATGACCGGCAAACCCTTTGGAATATTGATTAATTGAAATCAGCTAGCCAATAGCTTTTGTAAGATTGTCTCTCTACAACTAATACCACATGTTATACTCTAATTATGAAGATATAATTATTTAAAAATAAATAAAAATAAAAAAAAACTAAATAAATAAAAATTAAAAATCTTAATAAATAAACTTAAAAGATGAATATATTTTACACGGCGTACTCTTTAGATTTTCCTCATTTGTGATCTTTTAGTAAAGGTAATAAAGGACAAATCCTCCTATCTCGGATATAAACCAAAAGCCAAGAGCCAATGAAGCACTATAATGCCTCGTTGTGAAGGATGATTTTGCTGTTTTGAAGGAAATGAAAGGAGGATGAAGATTTGTACGGACTAGAGATGGCAATAGATAACTAATTAAACTCAACTATTAAATAAAGGATATTATAAAAAATAAGAAAAAAAGTTAAATAAAAAGAAGTGACAATAAATAAATAGGAGTAATGATAGATACTCTTAATTATTTATGTATAGGAGTGGAAATAAATCTGATGTAACTTCTCAAGAGTCTATGACCTGACCTGACATAATTCGTTTAACAAAAAAGTCAAATCAAATTTTTTTAAAAAGTCTATTTAATTAACGGATCAGATTTCATATTTTTAAAAAAGTTTTTTAAACTTAACACGTCAATCTATTTAATTATATATATTATTACTTTATATATATTATGATATTTTAATATTTATATATAATAAAATTAATTTTATAAATAATATAATATCTTTTTAAAACTTAAGTCCGTTAACTTATATAAATATATAGATCTGTTAGCATATCTCGTTGATCTATTTAAAGATAGTCCAATTGACCTATTTAAAATTCTTATTATTAAGTAAACTTTTATATATATTTTCAGATCAATCTAAACTTTTAAAAATATCAAATTAAACCTTAAAAAATATCAAATATCAAATAAATAAATTAAGTTCAGACGTTACATTTAAAAAATAGGAAAGGCCAGACCGTTTCCACCCATATCTACGTGGTATTGTTCGTCTTCTCCAAATAGTCATAATTTAAGGGCCAACTCCCAACTCACTTTGAATAATGATTTATGTAATCGTTAAGTAGAAGTTAAAAGTAATGTGTTATACGTAATGGTTCCTCTTCAGGGGTCGGACCCCTGATCCAATGGAAAGTTTTGGTTTGGCTTGGGTATATTTGGGTTAGTTCGGTTAAATTTATTCAGAATTGATGGTATTTGGAATGAGTGTTAGGTTTGTTATTTTTTAAACCGACAAGCCCAACCCAACCCTACTATCCTATTAACATAACTTTTTGGGTGGAATTTGAGAGGCATTTCTCAACTTTCAAATTTCAGAAACCTATCGTTCCCTTCCTCCATCCAGAGCCAACGCCCAACGGTGACCCTCCTCCCACCAACGCTGCCCAATTGTTGAAGATAGGTGCTTCATGCCAACCAATGCCGCCCAATCACCGACCATGGGTGCTTCACGTCGATGGTTATGTCTAATCTGCAGATTCGGGGTCTTTTCACACACGATTCTGTGACTGTTTGATCTGGTGCTTCATGCACTGCTTCTGGTTCACCCTTACCTCTTGTGAAATGTGTATTTTCAAAAGAATAAGTCTCACATTGATTGAAAGCAAGTTTTTGAAGAGTTTATATTTCAACTTGTGTTTTGGGTTTTGTAAGAAACAAATAAAGTGGTGGGCTCGCGCACACAAAATTGGGCTGAAAAGCTCATGGCTAGTGCAAATCCTTGATTTGCTTCCCCTGCGCGTGATATCATGAAACCCAGATCTTTTGTCAAATATTTAATTAATTTTTTGAACTTATCAGGAAAATGAAGTTTTTGAAGAAGTCAAATTTGACTTGGTCTTCCCAACGGGCAAATATGTTTTTATAACGTTCCAATTAGTTTTTAACAAGCAGATAATTAGTTTCTAAACGGGCATTTAGTTTTCAACATTCAGATTCGTTTTCTAACGTTACTTTGCCAACAGTCGTATTTTCTAGACGACTCTTTTTACTTTTTATAAATTCTGATTACATACTGTGGTTTTGGTTACCCGAATTTTGCTTCTCTCTTCTGCTCTTCTACACCTTCTCCTTCTCTTCGTCTGGGTTACTCACTGTTAATAGTCTCTTGCAGTTCTTTGATCCCTGTCAAACAGGAAGAGTCTGCTGTACCCTGGGAGATTTTCGTCTATACCGAAATAATCCTTGAGGGCAGTGCTTGGCACGCTTCAGACTTTACGGGTTTGTTGTTTCTTTTCAGGTTCAATTACACAACAATCTCAAGGATTATGGAACCACAAAACGCAGCAAACAACGCCGCTCTCTCAGCCAACAACGGGTTCGACAATGGTACCCCACAAAACCCACCTCCTATTGTTGCAGCAGTTACATACGCCAAACCATTCCCAGATGTTTCCAAGATCGAAATGTTCGAAGGACAAAATTTCAAAAGATGGCAGGAGCGTATCTACTCTATTCTAGACATGCACGGCGTCGCTACTGCACTCACGGATCCAATGCCTGACACATCTACTGATCAGAAAACACTTGACGATTGGACTTATGCCAATAAGGTATGTAGGCACACAATTGTAACCACATTATCTAACGAATTGTTCGATGTCTACTGCTCATACAAGGAAAGCAACAAAATTTGGGAGTCTATGATTGTCAAATACACTGCTGAGGATGCTGGCAAACAAAAGTTCGTCATTGGGAACTACTAACGATGGGAGATGACAGATGAAATTGATATCAAGACTCAAATCAACCAATACCACAAGCTATTAGAAGAATTGAAGGCTGAGAACATCACCTTGCCTGATGAATTCGTAGCAGGATTGCTCATTGAAAAACTACCGCAAACTTGGAAGGACTACAAACAACAACTCAAGCATAAAAATAAATAGTTGTCCCTTGCTAATCTAATCACCCACATAATCATTGAGGACACGAACAGAAACGAGATCAAGGCTGCAAGGGCAAAAGCATTGGCTTCAAGGGCAAATATGGTACAAGTCAATAAGAAAAGGTATGAACATAAACTCAACAAAAGGACTGATTACAATAAACCAAACTACGTGTCAAGAGTGAATAATCCCACTTTCAAAAATAGTGGAGGAAACTGTTATGTTTGTGGCAAGCCAGGTCATCGGGCGGCTCAATGCAGACACAGGAAGAGAAATGACAATCCTCCTAAGCCAAACGCAAATTTGGTCGAAGGAGATGATATAATTCTTTGCGGTCGTTTCTCAAGTTTTATTGATGGCCAATGTGAATGATTGAGTGATAGACTCTGGGGCTACCAGACATATTTGTGCAAACAGAAATATGTTTACCTCCTACAATTCTATGGGGGATGGAGAAGAACAAGTTTATCTTGGTGATTCCCGAACCGCCGAAGTTCTTGGAAAAGGAAAAGTTCTTCTGAAACTTACATCTGGCAAGACCTTAGTTCTCAACGAAGTGCTTCATGTACCTAGCATAAGGGCGAATTTAATTTCTGTGGCCTTGCTAGGAAATGTTGGGGTTAAAGTATCTTTTGAGTTTGACAAAATAGTGATGACAAAAAATAATGTCCTTGTAGGGAAGGATTATTGTAATCAAGACCTGTTTGTACTCAATATTGCTAAAATTAATGAAAATGTTACTTCTTCTGCGTATATGATTGACTCTATTGATATGTGGCATGCTAGATTAGGACATGTTAGTACTGTTTATATTAAGAAAATGCAATATCTTGGATTAATTTCTAGTTTTAGTGATACATGCTTAAACAAATATGAAATATGTGCTGAATCAAAAATAACGAAAAAATCACGTTTATCTGTAGAAAGAAAAACTGAAGTTCTTGAATTAATTCATTCTGATTTAGGAGACTTAAAACAAACTATGACTAGAGGTGGTAAAAAAATATTATGTAACTTTTATTGATGATTTTTCTAGATACACTAAAGTACATTTACTTAGAAATAAAGATGAGGCTTTTGATATGTTTCTAGTATATAAAGCAGAAGTAGAGAATCAATTAAATAAAAGAATTAAAAGAGTTAGATCAAATAGAGGTGGTGAATACACTTTATTTAATGACTTTTGTGAAAAGGAAGGAATAATTCATGAAATCACACCCCCTTATTCTCCTCAATCCAATGGTGTAGCTGAAAGGAAAAATAGGACTTTAAAAGAAATGATGACCCTTTAACTGTTTCTGAAGCTTTTTCTTCACCTGTTGCACCTTTTTGGAAAGAAGCCATTAATTCTGAAATTAATTTAATTACAAAATGTAATACTTGGGTTTTAGTAGATTTACCTCCTAGAGCAAAACCAATTAGTTGCAAATGGATTTTTAAAAGGAAATATAACCCCGAAGGATCCATTGAAAAATATAAAGCAAGATTAGTAACAAAAGGTTTTACTCAAAAACAAAATGTTGACTTTTTTGATACCTTTGCTCCTGTAACTAGAATTTCTTCTATTCGAGTTTTGATTGCTTTAGCCTCTATACATAATTTGGTTATTCACCAAATGGATGTTAAAACAGCCTTTTCAAATGGTGATTTAGAAGAAGAAATTTACATGGTACAACCTGAGGGGTGTGTAGTTCCTGGACAAGAAAATAAAGTATGCAAGCTTCTCAAATCTTTATATGGTCTAAAACAAGCACCTAAACAGTGACATGAAAAGTTTGATCAAACTTTAATTTGTGATGGTTTTTCTTCTGTTGAAGTTGATAAATGTGTATATACAAAATTAGTAAATAATGAATGTGTGATTATTTGTCTATATGTAGATGACATGCTAATTTTCGGTACTAGCCATGACATAGTGCATCAAACAAAATGTTTTCTTGAATCTAAATGTGACATGAAAGACATGGGTGAAGCTAGTGTAATTCTAGGTGTTAAAATCATAAGAAAGTGTGATAGTATAATACTATCACAAGAACATTATGTAGAGAAACTTCTAAAGAAGTTTGGACATTTTGATGTCAAACTTGTGAGTACCCCTTATGATGCTAATACTCAATTAAAGAAAAATAGAGGCGATCCTGTTGCCCAGTCTCAGTATGCACAGATTATTAGGAGTCTGCTACATTTGATGAATTTCACTCGACCTGACATAGCGTATGCTGTATGCAGATTGAGTAGATATACACATAATCCTAATAATGATCACTGGGCCGCTTTGGCTAGACTAATGAAATATTTGAGAGGTACCATGAACTATGGTATTGTTTATAGTGGATTTCCCGCTGTATTAGAAGGATACAGTGATGCTAATTAGATCTCAGATTCAGATGAGATTAAATCCACTAGTGGCTATGTGTTCACCTTTGGTAGTGGTGCAGTGACTTGGAGATCAGCCAAACAAACAATAATTACAAAATCACCATGGAGTCAGAGTTTATTGCTCTGGAGAAAACCAGTAACGAGGCCGAGTGGTTGAAATTTCTTAAAAAATATTCCATTAGGAATAAAACCAACCCCTTCTGTGTCTGTGCATTGTGACAACAAGGCGGCAATATCCATTACAAGTAATAAAACCTTTAATGGTAAGAACAGACACATTAGGTTGAGACATGAAGTGATAAAGCAGCTGCTGAAAGATGGAATTATATCCATTGATTATGTGAAGTCAGAAGTGAACTTGGCTGATCCTCTGACTAAGCCTTTGGGAAGGAATTTAATATATACCACATCGAGGGGAATTGGACTTAAGCCAATTTGAAACTAACAGTGATGGTAACCCGACTTTTATGAGTGGAGATCCCATGAAAAAAGTTTATATGGGTAATAACAAGTCACTTATTAGTACTGCTAGCACTGTGTCTGTCCCTTCCTATGGTGTGAGAAGCATGAGAAGTGCTAGACTGCATTTATTGTGAGGATAAGCTATATGCTTTTAATGAATTTCATATCCCTTATGGGTGGTGTATAAAGTGCAGTATACACTTGATGAAATCACCTATATGAGTGTGGAGTGGGGCCGCTCCTATGAGATAATGACATAGTCTCTAGAGCACTCATGAACAACCAGGCATGCGCATGGCCGAAAAGTGCAAAACGGCGTTAACACAAGAGATAAGTGAGAGTGTAGATGTGATCAAATGAGATTCTAATTTACACGAAAAATGTTTTGGTTCATAGAAGTTTAAACTTCACTAATTACATTGTAAGTTAAAGTCCTATTTATCTAGGTCTGGTTCATAGTTCAGAAGACACCAGATTCGAAAACGTTTACACTGATGATGTAACCCAGATTCTGTTTTATTTATTGTTTGTTTTTATTTTAAATATTCTTTTGAAATTGTGGGGGATTGTTGTGAAATGTGTATTTTCAAAAGAATAAGTCCCACATTGGTTGGAAGCAAGTTTTTGAAGAGTTTATATTTCAACTTGTGTTTTGGGCTTTGTAAGAAACAAATAAAGTGGTGGGCTCGCGCACACAAGATTGGGCTGAAAAGCTCATGGCTAGTGCAAATCCTCGATTTGCCCCCCCTGCGCGTGATATCATGAAGCCCAGATCTTTTGTCAAATATTTAATTAATTTTTTGAGCTTACCCGGAAAATGAGGTTTTTGAAGAAGTCAAATTTGACTTGGTCTTCCCAACGGGCAAATCTGTTTTTCTAACGTTCCAATTAGTTTTCAACAAGCAGATAATTAGTTTCTAAACGGGCATTTAGTTTTCAACAGCCAGATTCATTTTCTAACGTTACTTTGCCAACAGTCGTATTTTCTAAACGGCTCTTTTTACTTTCTATAAATTCTGATTACATACTGTGGTTTTGGTTACCCGAATTCTGCTTCTCTCTTCTGCTCTTCTACACCTTCTCCTTCTCTTCGTCTGGGTTACTCACTGTTAATAATCTCTTGCAGTTCTTTGATCCCTGTCAAACAGGAAGAGTCTGCTGTATCTTGGGGGATTTTCGTCTATACTGAAATAATCCT
Organism: Ormosia semicastrata; assembly: GCA_029884595.1. NCBI lineage: Eukaryota > Viridiplantae > Streptophyta > Magnoliopsida > Fabales > Fabaceae > Ormosia > Ormosia semicastrata. The sequence goes on from JAQQTO010000030.1 coordinate 7,633,653, forward strand.
TGAGGGCAGTGCTTGGCATGCTTCAGACTTTACGGGTTTGCTGTTTCTTTTCAGGTTCAATTCCACAACAGTTGTGTAGTCATGCTTCAAGTGCTTCGAGTCCATTGTTGTTGAGTGCTTTGAGTTCTGGTGCTTCGAGTCCATTGGCTCATCATGCTGGAGCAGTGGTGGTGTTATGCGTGTGAGCTGCTCGATGGACCAGTGGTGGCGGCTGGTGCCTTCTTTCTTGCAGTAGTGGTGGCTGCTATAAAGCAATATAAACCAGGAACAATTCAAGGGAACCAAGCCACATGAATCTGCCTCTCTAAACACCCAATAGCAAACTCTTGAGTTTGCAAACATACACATCATAACAGAGTTTCATGGTTCAAACATCTCACCAAAAAAATATGCACACAACTACTAAACATCACAAGATTAAGTCCCTAAGAAACTTAAATAACAAAACATCCAAATTGGGCTCACTTCACTCACTCCAGACTTTATCAAACAAATTGTGTCATCAGGTTATCTTCATCATTTTAATAAATACAGTTCATTGAAGTAGTCAAGTATTCAAAGATGATAAACTAGCAGTGAGACTAAACTAACTCCAAAATAAGGTGCAAAGATTCAGACAGTGTATAAGTGAAAGAAATAAGCATTTATTGTCATGCACACATAAAACAACATATATACACAATCTCCAATGGAATTGGATTTTTTTTTATTTTATTTTTATTTTTTCCATTCAAACAGGCAGAGTACTTTGGCAACAATTCTCATACCTCCTAGTCATTTTATCATGCCTTATATGAGAACTACCCCATCCTTAAGAGAATCAAAACAGACGAAAGACCAAGTCAAGAATCATCACATTTCTAAGAAGATACTACCTCAAATTGTCAAGTATTGTACAAAATATATTACAACTAGAGAGTAGATTTGGCTCAGTCATTTCATCAAATACATTTAAGATAATATTGTTATCTCATATCATCACACAACCTATCTAAAACATATCAATTGTGTTCACACTAAATTAATACAACTCATTTTAAATTATCAAACAACTAGATACGATCAGTAATTTACACATAGCTAAAGGGGGAATCAACATAAATTAAAACGCAATAGCAATAAGAAACTATGTTACCCCAGGCGCTTTCTACGATATGTACCCCAATCTCAGAACCTTTGAAACAACACCCAAACTTTTCCTTGAGCCAAGACTGAGCCTTCCTTTTCTCCTTTCCTCAGAATTTTTTGTCTCAACTTTCACAGTATCTCCAATTTGTTCACATCTTTCTTTCTCTTTTCTCCAAATTTTTTTCAGAAAAAACCCCTTTTTTCTGCTTCCCTCTATCTTTTATAGAGATGATTATGGGTATCATTTGGGGCTTGATTGGTAACAGATGGAGGGCCTCTGACGCGAGATGGCTTAAGAGGAATAGGGGTGGCACTGGATTGTTTTCCCTTCCATCTTTCGCATTTTTATATAGATGTACTTATTCATTTACGGGACAAATAATATCAACAAGTCACAATATTAAAACAAAAGCAATCATTAACAAATATTCAACTCTAAATAAACTCAAAGTATAACATTTATATCAGCACAAGATGAAATACATAGTCGTATTATACACAGAGAGATAATACTTTACTTTACCCTGAAGAACAAAAAAAGTTACAACTCAAGAAAAGCAAGTCACAACAGACATAACAATATAACATATGAATCTAATTCTTTCCTCTTCGATTTGCATCGGCTTTGAAGCTCCTCTTTGTCACTCTTTGAGTAGGTACACCTTCAACAAAAGTTTGACTAGCCATTGCGGCTTCCCAATTACGAATACAATACATCCCATGAGAACACCAAATACAAACCCGCATGCATATCCCACAGCTACGGGTTTCCAACCGAATCTTAGTCCATCTTCATGGTGAAAGGTTGTTGAATCGTGTGGCTGTTCTTCACTCCCATTGCATGATTTTGACAAAGGTAACCCACATAGCCCTGAATTTCCCTCATAAGAATCACTTTGAAATGTATTGAACTGTCCACCTGTAGGTATGATCCCCTCGAGCTGGTTATGTGAAAGGTTCAAGACAGAAAGAGAGCTAAGATTGGTCAATGCCTTAGGAATCTCACCCATGAGTTTGTTTGAGGAAAGATCTAACCATTCTAGATTTTTCAAACTACCCAAGGATTGTGGAATGAAACCAGTGATTCTATTGTGGGAAAGATTAAGCCCTTTGAGTGAATTTAAGTCACCAATGATTGTTGGAATCTCTCCTTCAAACATGTTATTTGACAAATCAATGATTGTGAAAGCAATCAAGATCTTCTCCATCTCAACAACATTCCCTTTTATTGTGACCACCGCAGAATCGGTGTAAGAATAATTTCCTCCACTATACATATATTGCAAACCATTATTCATATTCATCATTCCCTTAAAGTTTTTTATGTATGCTATTGGCAACGTGCCATTGAAAAAGTTGTTGGAGACATCAAAAATCCTTAACTTGGGAAAGGTGTGCTTGACCTTTAAACAAGTGATGACACCATTGAACTTATTAGCTCGTAAAATGAGGACCTGCAACTCTTGAAGAGGTGCTAGCCAACTGGGAAATGTATCTTCTATGTTATTTTCTCCAAGATCAAGAACTTCCAATTGTTTGCATTGAGCCAAAGAACGAGGTAAGGGTCCCCCCAATCGGTTGCCATTAAGTTTTATAGTCTGCAATACATTTCTCTCAAAAAGGGTTCTAGGTATGATTCCAGAAAGGTTGTTCATCTGTAGATCCAAAACTGAAAGATATGGAAAGGTTCCAAGGCATTGTGGAAGCTTGCCTGTCAAGTTGTTGTGAGACAAGTTGAGTACAAAGAGGGAGCTTGCATTGCAAATTGCAGAAGAAATTTTTCCTTGCAACGTGTTGAAACTGAGATCAATATAAGAATAGCTCCCCCATGAGAGTGAGAAATGCCCAATTGATGTTAGAAGGTTATGAGAAAGGTCCAAATATTGAAGATTTTTTAGCTGAGTGAGAAATTTTGGAAAACTGTTAATATTGCATGAAGATAATTGTAAAACGTGAAGGTTGGGGAAGGTGTAGTTAAACTTGCTATCAAAGTTAAGAGAGAGAAACTTATTTTGAGAAAGATCGAGTCTTTCTAGATATTGGAGCTTCGAAAGTTTGTGAAAATCCACAAAGCCACTCAAGTTATTTGAAGAAAGACTCAAGTAAGTAAGATTTAAGAGATTAAACATTGACTTTGGGATATTACCTTGTAATTTGTTATCAGAGAGAAAACAATATTCCAAAGAAAAAGCAGAGAATTCACCAATTGGCCCAGTAAGCTGGTTGTTAGAAAGATACAAATATAATAACGAAGGCGAAGAATAACACCAATGTGGAATTGTTCCATTCAACAAGTTATCAGACAAATCTAGGAAAGCTAAATTTGAAATACTACCAATGTTGTTTGGAATCGGGCCAACTAATTTATTAGATAAACAATATAAAAATTCAAGTTGAGTTAGATTAAACAATGATGATGACAACTGGCCTCCTAGGTGGTTGTAGGAAAGATCCAGAGAGTTAAGAGACTTCAAATGACTAATGGAGAAACTGATGTTTCCTGAGAAACTGATGTTTGAGAGACTCAAGGACCTAAGAGGAGTGCTCCAGTTGGACTTTGGAAGTTGTACTTTGAGATCCATATTGTTTGACAAATATAGCTCTTGAAGATTGGGTAAACAAAGGATATTAGTTGCCAAATCCCCCTGCAGTTGAGTGCGACTAAGATGAAGAGAGATCAAAGAAGATGATGAATTCATTAGCAAAGACAAAGAGGTCGATCTGATGGAAGACAAGTCTACTCCATTAAGAAACATCTCCCTTAAATCAGTTGCGTTAAAAATAAGCTTCTTCCATGTGAATGGATCAAGTCTCAACCTCTTGTCGTCAAATGAAGAATATGTGAGATCAAGTGAGACTAATTTCGACAAGTGAGAGATTTTGGAAGAAATAACACCACTAAATCCAGAATAGGATAGGTTTAGATGTGTAAGAGTCACAAGATCACCAAATCCAGAAACTATTGGAGAATAAAAAAAGTGATTCAAAGCAAGGTTGAGTGTCTGAAGATGAGTAAGGTGGAAGAGCGCGCTGTTGGGATGGAATTCACCTTGAAGCCAACTGCAGCTAAGGTCAAGACCAATCACGTGGCCTGACTTTGTGTCGCAAGTCACCCCATCCCACAAGCAGCAATTTTTACCATTTTTCCATGATGCTGTCTTTGGATAAAAAGACTGACGATAAGCACAGACTTCAGAAAAGTAAGAGCTATTGAGAGTAAATGAGTTCTTGAATTGAAGCAACGCAGAGGCCTCATCATGATTGCACAATGGCACCAAAGAAGAAGAGTATGAAGGAAAATGAAAAAGCAACAACTGAAAGAAACTTTGAAAAAGGAACAGAAACCACCCCATATATAATAATATAAATATGTAAGTTGTTTTGCTCAACAAATTTAAACTCGTGTTTTGATATTATGCTTTTAGAAGTTGGAACTTGGAAAGTAAAGGATTTTGTACTGCAACCAATTGATGAACGTTAATTTATAGCCAACTACTTAAGAAACATAATATTAGGGTAATGACTAAAACCAACCTGACTTGAGAGCAATTCTTCCTCGCTCCCACAGTGAGGTCCCACAATGTGGAAATTTACAAAAGAAGAGAGACAGAGAAATCTACAACCAATAGCATGCATGACTTGCAAGACCCGTTGCAAGACTCGCACAATCAATTTTGAAGGAAATGACCTTGGTGGAAAAGGAAAGCAATATTCTTGTTTAGGACAGAGATAGCGAGTGAATAATATGATTTTGAAAGAAAATTCATCAGGTAGAAAATCATTCTCCTCAAAATTAGAATGGAAGTGAAGGAAATTTTAATAATAGACATACAATTTTTGTTTTTTTACATATTCATCTTTGTAAATATTGAAATTCATCTAGAAAGTTTATAATTTGTGTAACCTTTTTTCCTTTCAATTTTTATTATCCTCAAATAAAGAAAAACAACAGCGTTTCTTATTTTTATTTGAAAAATGTTACTTAACCTTGTCAAATAAGTAACATATGTACTGATTCTTCGGATGAGTAATCTATAGATTCTCTACCATTTTATCTTATTTAACAACTGATAAAATTCTAAATTTTTTTCTGACTCTGTTAAATTACTCTTTTTATTTCTCTTATTCAATCATATCCATAATTGGTGGAAAATTACATTCTACCTACCATTTTTTTTCTTTCTATCTTGATTCCCCTTAATTTCTATAAATTATTAATTGAATAAATTAATTATAATAATATTCAGTTAAAATTGGCTCGATTACCGCTCTAATTTTCAACAACTTGAGTTTGTTTGGAATAGATTACTCTCATTGTAATGAGAAATATTTTATATATTAAATATATAAATTAAATTAATCAATGTTTAAATAATTATATAAATTTTTACGTCACATAATTATTTTATATTAAAATTAACATAATTTATTAATTATTGATTAATTTAATTTGTAAAATTTATATAAATAAACTCTACACAAATATTTTTGCATTGCAACAATGGGAAAACACGAGTCTGAATACACTTTTATCTAAAGGAACTCTTGACTTCCTTTCATCAAATGTGGGTTTGCGGTAACTAAAATCTAAAACAAACGGACTGATAAAGGTTTCACGTTGCAAGATGCAAGTGCAATACAATAGTATGCCGATTTATTGGTACGATAAAAACACGAATATTTAAATTATAACGTGCATCTCCGTGTGGGGTTCTTTGGCAGCCAAAGTTTTGCTCATTTTAAGCACTTAGTTCTTCTTCATATTCCTCATGATCCTCATCTTAACGACTCAGAGATCACAACACCAAAGAGAAGTAGGTTAAGAAATTCATTTATTATGATTAATTATATATTTTTTTGAATAAATATTATTTTAAAAAAATTATCATTACTTCATTCATATTTAAAGAAAAAACGAGTCTATCTAATTTTTTTTTAAAAACATTTAGTTTATATTCCTTTTCAAATTTATATTTTATTTTTTGAAAATTATACATAACGAATATTAAACATTTACATTCAATGCATATTTTTTAAACTTTTTGTCTTTTTATATTTTTATTATTAATCAATTGATTTAGTGGATGATTCTTTTAATTATTGTCAATTAATATGTCTCTTCTATACGCTAATCTCTTCCTATTAAATACATTCATTTATACTTAAGTGACATTTGACAATATGTTAGAGAAGCAGACACACATCAAGATTATGAATAATGTTACTCACACACCACTTACACATATATTATTTTATATTTGCATAATTTTTATCATGAATTTTGTTATATTTTCTTAAAATTTATTTTTATAATAATTCTTCTAATACTAAATAAAAAAATATTAAATGGAAAAAATATATATCTAATATCTTATAAATATAAAAAATAATATTTTTTTTATTTAGTAATTAAGAGAATTAATAGAAAGATTTGATAAAAAATTTAAAATTATTTTATCTAATGTGAGGAGATATGTACCAAAGAGATGTGCATGAAGCATTATTCTAAAATTATAAATAATTATAGGATAGAAAACACTTGTCAAAAGGTTCTTCATGTTTTTTTTTAATTTTCAAAACCTAAGTCATATATTTAAATTTTATTGTCAAATCTTTTATGTGTGTGTGCTTGCTCTTTAAAGGCGTTCAAATTTAATCCAAAATAAAAATTAAACCAAAAATCAAATTAAAAAATCAAAATTCAATTAAAGTGGAATAAATTTTTTAAGTTTATGAAACTGATACTCGATAACTAGTTCAATTATTGATAGAAACTATAAAAGGATAAAAACAAAAGAAGAGAAACTGACGTTATGATTTCTTCAAGGGAAGACTTGCACTTCTTTTAGTCGTTATGATGGGACAAGACATTTAAGGAACTTAATAAGTGCTTAATAGGAGCAAGACTTTTGCTGCCAAAGAATCGCACGCTGAGACACACGTTATGCTATTTTTTTCCTGAATGTCTCTTTGTATTGAACTAGTAGGAAACCCGTGCAATGCATGGGTGGTTGTTATTTTCGTTGGATCTCATTATTTTTGTAACGAACATAATAAAATTTAAATATTATGTAACATAAAAATTTAGTTTTAACTTTATTTCATAAACCTCAAAAACTTATGATTTGAGAAAAAAAATATATGAAACTGAGAAACACAAATAAAAAGTAGTGTACTATTAAAAGTAGTATCATATTGACTAAGTAAGCTAAAACATAAATGAAAAATTATTTGACAAAAATAAATAGTGTATGTACAAAACACTCTTTCAATGAACCAATATATATGAGATAATTGTTCAAAACCTATAACATATATGAGAGAGAGAAAACTTAAGAAGTGTAGTGTAAAATTTTGAAAAGCTTGTTTATTTGACTGATGCATGGTTTAGTTAAAATGAATCAAAGGTAAGATAGCATATCCAACGTCAAGTCCAATAGAGCAGCAGATCTTAAATACCAACTATGTACAGAAGATACATGTAATCCATGTTTGAAAACCAACATCAAACCTGAAGACAATAGTGAACAAGCACCATAAACTGGAGGTGGAAAGTCATGTTCAAATTTCTTCATGATAACTGTTAAATTTCTATTTCCAAATCCATTATCATAGAGAAAAGTGGACTTACCTGACTTTGAACATCTTATAACAGTAAATAACAAAGTTAATTAGATCTTACATGAATAATTGGAATATTGGATAGTATTTTTGAAGAACCAAATATATAATAATTTTAGGCAATAAGAATCCTCCTCAATATAACTTCTCAATAATGGAAAACATTGCATATAAAAATTGACAAAACTAATTGTATAACATTTTGTAAAATATGCAGATTAAGCATAGTATGAGACAAAAGGATATGAACTTCGGTAATGAGAAGTTATCGTATATGATTGAATGATAAAACAACTCCAATTGACAAAGTGAGATAATGTAAACTCAAATACAAATTTTTTGGAAAACTTCTTTGAAGACAACATTCTTTGTCATGTGGCAAAGCTCACCTTCATCATTGCAAATGAGAATTTTCAATCCACACCTGGACTTAACACGAGATATTGCCACATAGAGTTGACCATGTGAGAAAACAGGCCTTGGTAAATATAAACCAACATGTGAAAGAGTTTGGCCTTGACTCTTATTAATGGTCATGGCAAAACAAACAAATAATGGGAATTGTCTGCGTTGAAATTTGAATGGTATCCCAGGATCAGAAGGAATTAAATTCATTTGAGGGATGTACACCTTATCTCCAATATTATTGCCAGTGACAACCTTAGCATCAATTACATTAATGCCCAACTCAACAACTATCAACCTTGTTCCATTACAAAGACCTGAAGCCTGATCAATATTACGCATTAACATAATTGGAACACCCCTCTTCAAAATGAGTCGATGATTAGGAATGCCAGAGCATTGAATCTCATTTAAGAATTTAGGGGTTAACCATTCAGTATCAAAACCTATATCTTCATCTGATTTACAAATTGAATCAGAACTAAGATATTCCTTTTCTTCACCAGGTATCAAAGAAAGAACATACGAATTGACCTTATCGACATTCTCAAGTGTAGGTGCAAGTATAGCTCTGTCTTCAAAAAATTTAAAATCATGCAAGTGTCCAACCAAGTTAGGATATGTAGATTCAACAATAGTCGAAATAGGATCAGAAGAGTTTAAAAGCAAAAGATCATCTGGAATTTCAATATCAAACTCACCATTGTTGTCAACACCAATATTACCATCACCAATATCAAGAATCCATTTGCTAAACTCAAAAATTTGTTCAAGATTTGGATTGTCGATGCTAGAAAGTAAGCGCATGTTTTTAGTTAGCTTCAGCACTTTGCAAAATTTCCATAATATAGAGGAATTGATAGCAGACATGACAATATCAGCCCTTGTTGCTTTAGGAATAACGGGCAAGATTTGACAAAAGTCCCCACCTAAAACAACAACTTTTCCACCAAAAGGTTGATTTAAACCATTAACATTTGAATAGCGCATGATATCACGCAAAGTTCTGTCCAATGCTTCAAATGCCCATCTATTAACCATCGGAGCTTCATCCCAAATTATCAAACTTGTATGATGCAACAATTCAGCTTTCAAACTTCCTTGGTTAATATTGCATGTAGTATCTTCAGTCAAAGTTAATGGAATAGCAAATCGTGAGTGAGCAGTCCTACCACCAGGTAAGAGAAGGGATGCTATGCCACTTGAAGCAACATTCAAAATAATTTTTCCTTCAGAATGAAGTCGACTTGAGAGTGTTTTCCAAACAAATGTTTTACCAGTTCCACCATGACCGTAAACAAAATAAAATCCTCCATTTCCATTACATACAGCCTCAACAACTTCATCATAAACAACACATTGCTCATCAGTTAATCGGGGAAACAATTTCTTATGCTCTTCAATCATTTCTTCCTTGTTGTAAGATAATTCATTAACCAACAAAATGTTTTCAAATTGACATTCATCAGATAAAGTAGGATATGGCAGAGGACTAAAATCCTTCAATGATTTTCCATTTGCACGTAACAACTTATCAATCTCAAATAAGCATAATGACTTCAACTCTTCATGTGTAATTGAGATATCTAAGAACAAAAATTGTTTAAATTAAAACCATAGATATTCACAATGAAAAAAAATAAATAGAAAACATGATATTTAAAAAATGAAATAATCCATTTAAAGGCAATAACTACATGGTAAAGAGAAATGTAAATTGATGGAATCGTTAAACTCGTAAAAATTATTTATATACCTGGTTGATTCAAAAGGTTCTGCCTTTCATAAACAATCTCATCTGCTAGCAACTCCCATATCTGGTCCCACACAAACAAAGGCTTGGTCATAGAGTTTGACAACAACAAAGTAACAAAAAGTTGACGAACATAGTGACCAGACCCTAACTCAGATGCTTCTTTTATTGCATCCACAAATTCTTTATCATCAGCTAATAATCTAAGAGCATGACATGCATCTTGAAAAGAATGATGTGTTATATTGCCGACAGTTCTAATACTGGCGTAGCTTATACAACCTTTTTGAAAATTCAACAATTGCCTCAAATAATACAACTCTCCAAGTCCAGGAGGTATAAAATTCAACCTACCAATTGATAACCCTTTTTTTCTTAACTGCCACTGCTGACTATTAGCACAATAAACAAATCGTGAAGGAAACTCACCATAGGTCAAGTCTTGCCCCTCATTAAACATACGATTAGCCTCCATCCATGCAAGGAACATAATTTTCTTGCTCTTATTTTTATCCACAACTTCATCAATTCTATCATCATCATGGAAAATTATATTTTGTTGGTTTGGTAAATGGAATGTCAACCTCTGGACTGGGGGCCACCTATGATGGATATCAAATGCAAAAATTTGCCAAATTGACTCACATGGAGACAAATAGCGACAATCATAATATTGTTTAATTTCATCAAATTCCTCTTTTTCAGTCATACCTGACAATTCTCTGGACATAGACACTGTAACGCGATCAGGACCTTTGTTGACATATTTAAACAAATACTTGATTGAGTTTGACTTGTTGCAAAATTTCAAGTTAATATGTGCTTGATACTTCATTAATAACTTTGGGTTGTATGGCACCACATTCCTATTATCCAAATGAACATCCTTTTTAATGACTGTTACACCCAGATCTCTTCGTCTGTATATTGGATAGCCATCTTCATCAAAAGAGTTTTCTGAACAAACTTCTTAGGATAAAATTTTGAACACTTGTTGTTCTTCATGCAAGGTGAATAACTATTACCTCGACCACAAGGACCATGTATCATAAATGTGGTAACAACATCATACAACTTTGGATATTTGTATTTATCCGGTAACTCTACATATATAACTTTATCAATTGACTCAATGGTGCGCAACCTATCACCTTGATCCAACCATAACAAAATATGCGCATGTGGTAAGCCTCTTTTTTAGAATTCGATGGTGTACATACCTGATAAGAGGATAAAAATTTATTGGTCTGCTTGATGTAAAGAGAATTGGAATAACAAAAGCAATAATAAGTTAAGAAGAAAGTCTTATCAGCAACAACCTTTCCAAAATAATAGCCTTTTTTGAAATCATTCATCAATGCATCTAATTTCATGCGAAATACTCTACATGCAATATCTGGACGTTTAGATGCTGACATCCCTCAGGTATTAAGGAATTGAGCAATTTCAAGCCATTTAGGATTGCATGTAACAGTCATAAACAAATCTGGAAAACCGAATCTCTTCAAAATTGTCATAGCATCTTGACAATTGTTGAACATATACCGACGACCACCAGTAAAAGAAGATGGCAAAATAACTCGAACCCCAGATGAACCTAGATTAATGTCACCACGATCAACTGCTTCTTCCAACCCTTTTAAAAAATCTGATATGATATTTTGTTGGTTAGCCCTTATGTATGACAATCTTTGTGACTCAATCATTGAATAACAATCTACTATAAACTGTTGGAATAGTCTTTTGCTTCTCAAAACAATACCTTGTTCTATCTCCCTTTCATGAAGTCTATATGCAACAAATTCTCTTAACGACACTCTAGTCCTTTTTCTTACACCAGAGGTAGAAAACAAATCACAAATTGGGATATCTTCTTTGTAACCATCATCACCATATGGGAATAACAAAGGGTATTGAAGTGGCAAATAAGAAGGGTGTGTTTCACTAATTCACTTTAGATGGCCATCCCGACCTTGTAAAACGATGTCTCTACCAACGTCAGATGAATCAAAATCACCAATAATTAGAGCTGCAACTTCATCGATTGTTGGTAAATTATACATCCTAGCATCAAGAATGCGGTGTCTAAGTAATCTAAGAGAGAAATGTTGAGTTTTATCTGATTGGAAACAATCTCTGACCCTTCTAAAATATTTTTCCAGTACATTATGTTCATCAAGCATAGCCATCAAGTCATCAACCAAAGTAGGGTCTATAGTAGAAGTAGAATTATTGCCACTATAAGAAAAATGGTAGTAATAAGAAACAAATACTATAGTGCGAACGTAAGAGAATGTTATAATTGTAAAACTAATAAAGTAAATATGATCAGTAAGAAGAAAGCAATAATGAATTATGAATTTAACAATAAGAAACCTAAAGGAAGACGTAAACATAATAATAAATTCCATGAAAAAACCTGAAATGATGAATCCTATTGAATGACTCATTGAGTGTATCGTAAATGTATAGTTGAGCAAACTTTGGTTTCTGTCCACTGATAGGAAGCAAACATCCTATCCGATGGTAGTTTTGGCCACTAAGAATAAATTGCGAAGGACCATGACCATCATTCAAAGAAGTCTCAACCTTTCCTCCAATTGAAGTGAATGTAAACATATTATTGTAGAGACGAATGTTATCAAGGAAATGAGGACTTCGAGAGTCCACATTCATGAATAAATTCCTTAACAAATTAGGAGGCCTAGTTAGTAGTGGAAGTTGCACCTTCCCTTTCATACAACAGATTGAAAAATCTGGGTTCGCAGGTCGGATTGATTTCTCTGACCGCTCTTCATACCAAACCAAAGCACCACATTGCATGCAAGAATGTTACAATAACCAAAATCCAAGAGAACTACAGATGGAGGAAGAAAATTGATAAGTAAGATGGTGATGGAATATAAATTTAAAAAAACATTTTACTTTATGAAGTATGATATATCTTTACCAACCTTCATTTTCACTTTCAGTAAATAACTCATGCTCTAAAACAACATTAGTTTGATCATTGCTATTATCAATGGATTGACTGTTGACATACTCGTTAAATAAGGAAGTGACATCTACATCCAAAAATCAAAAGAGTAACTTAAAACAATGACATTGACATCTAGTACATAAGCATATACCATATTTCCAAATAGACTAAGAACATGAAATATGAAACTGAAACTGCAATTGGCCATCTAAAGTATAACTGTGTAATAAAACAACTTAATCAACTGAGTATGAAACCTGAGTAAGAACATGGCGGAGCAATTTCAACCTCAATTCCATTGGTCTCACGTAGAACATTCCCCTGTCTCACTGCACAAAGACAATACATTATCATTACTTTCAAGCTACATGAAAACAAATGGGCTATATTGAAGTACAGAATTGGAAATTCAATTTCAAGGAGCAACTCACTTTGTCGAATTCGGGTTGGACGTGAAATAGAAAATCGGTTGAAAGTTCCCTCATTTTCATCACACGTGGGCAGACCTAGGTGGTTCAAAGAGTTAGCAGTGGAGTACATTTTGTTAAGTATACCAGGTGAAATTAATACTAGATATATGAGTTATAGTAATATGTGAAAAGATTATAAAACACTGTTAGTATACATGCCTTTAGACTGATGAGCTTTTCTTTTACCCTTACGATGAACATGAATTTTTCTCTCTGCTCGAGCTTGCTTAGCATCATTGGTTCTTTGAATATTCATGACGTTTATCCTTGGTTTTCAACCTCAATAATCGCCAAACACACAAAGCTGCTGTTTCTGAATACGATCACATTCACAAGCCAAAAGAGTGTGTTAATACAACAATGACTCTTAGAAGGCATTGATGCTACCAGTTAACTACCCAAGTCAAATGTGTTGACATTATTGGAAAGTGTTTGACACAAGAAATATATAGCTAGACTAAAATTAATAGATGAGTTGTATTTAAAAATCAAAAAGTACCTTTACTACCCTCATATAGCATATACATTCAATAGTTGATTTAAATGAATAGTCATGTAGGTTGCGTGTTTGAGTAAAGAAGTATTAAGTGTATACCAAATTTCTTTCACGTAATTGCTTAAAAATATTAAATTCCTTTGATATAAATAGAAGTATTTTTTATATTATTTTATATAGTGCATGAATGACAGAAATTGATATTATAATATTGGTTATATGGCATATGGATCCTTTTATGTCAGTTTTGTTTTAATGTTGTCATGAGGAGAGAGAGTTAAACAATTTTTTTTTTACAAAAAAACAACAAATTTTAACTAGACTACACAACTTTTTTTTTTGTTGTATTTATGTGAATACTCCATATGATTATATAAAAGAATAAATGATATAAGAAAATCAAGATTCATTTAAAGTAGTATTGATGCATAGTACAAAAAGTTAGGTAACTATTTATATGCACGACCGATTGGGCATATTAATTTGGTAGGAAATGTTAATACTAATATGCTAATAATAACAAATTGGGGAAAATCGATTTGCTAGCGAACTGCATATAATCAAATCAGTTTTGTTGAATTATAAATAATGTTCATAATGTAATAGGCAGCTATGAAATAGCCTGTGAAGGAAATAAAGGTAAAACTTATGTATTAGTTTGCTTATTATTATTTTATCTGTATCTTAAAATAGTCTTTGTTGTTTGATTGTTGACATGGTTGTGAAATGATATGATGTTCTTATTATCTATTTTGTTCTATGTTTTTTACAGCACTATCTTTCGGAAGATATCTTTAATGAATAGTTTCATAAGACTATTGTCATATATGACTCTAATGCTCTTATTTTTTAACCAAACACCTACAAAGTTCCTAAAAAATTGGTGGTTAAAATTTAGGAAGAGTATGACTACGGGAGAGTAGTGCTAAGACTTACTAATAGAAGTTTTCTGTTTATATGTAGGAAATTGATACCTCATTTTCAAATTTTTTAGCCTCAAGTAGGAGTTATCTGATCAATATGTTTGAGGCTGCAGTGTGCAACATAAATGCTTGAGATTGAAAATAAGTTATGACAAATATAGCATATAAAGATGGGTGAGAGTTGGCCGAATCAGTTTTGAAACTTTTTTCAGCAAGAAAACAATTCAAAAAGAAGAAAGTAGTATCAGAAGAGCAAATTAAGTGAAGCATGAAAGTAAGATTTCAAAAATAGTGTACACTACACGAAAAAAAAGAATACTAACACTGGATATTGCCCCTTGCACTCAACAATTATTGTTGGCTAAAGAGTTGTTCTTATGAAAGAAAAACTTCCAAAGAAAAATAAAGTAATAACAAATGAGAGAAAATCAATTAACAACTCTTCTACAACCATATCCCGTAGTCTGTGTAAACTCCCATCACATAAGGACAATCTGAAGCAGTAAAGGGGAAAATGCTTACCTTTAGCAAAACTATTGAGATGAACGTAGAGAGAAACTTGTTTAATTAAATCTTCTTTTGTGATACTGAATCTGACTGGGGGGAATATAGAAAAGGTATCAGCAAAGCAACAAAATAAGGAAAATAAGCAATGGCATTGTGTTGGGATTTTTCACAAATAGTTGGTGCCTACAGTGAAGATGGAGTACACAAAGCTGAAGGATGAACACTGATTCAGGTACTCCATGAAAACTACAGTTGCTGGTGGTATGAAAGTGGGAGAGACGAATTTAGAAGTTTGTTGATTTTCTTCTCACACGTTCTACTTGTAGAAGATTTGACTTTTGAAAACCATTCTATTTCTAATATACACCCTCCTTTGGAGGGTGTATCATACACCATATGATCCAAGTCATTGATTTAATCATAAAAATAATCAATGACTTGGATCAATTACAGGAAACCTGCTTAGCAGTACATTTCTGACAAAATAGTACATTTCTGACAGAACAGTACATTTCTGATATAACAGTACACTTTCTAACAGAACAGTACATTTTCTGACATAACAGTACATTTTCTGATAGAATAGTACATTTTCCAGACAAAATAGTACATTTTCCTTACAGAACAGTACATTTTTCTAACAGAACAGTACATTTTCTTGACAGAACAGTGTATTTTTTGGTATGAACAGTGCATTTTTCAGGTTGAACAATGCATTTTTCGGGTTGAACAGTGCATTTTTCGGCAAGAATAGTGCATTTTCCGGCATGAACAATAAACATCGCCTCTGGTGTGAATAGTATGGTCTGAAAAAAAAAGGCAACCTGCCCTAAAAAAAAAATTGCTTTTGGAGGTAAAGGTCAAAGGTGCATGGTACACCCAAACTCAATAGGGTGTACCATAGCAATGGCCTTGAAACCAAATGGGAGAGAAGATCTGATTTTTCAAAACAAAAAGGAGATGAAAGGACAGTGGGTATACAGAAAAGAATTTAAAAAATGAGAAAGAGTGAAAAAAATAGCAATAGTTGCTGACTTGTAAAATCAAGTAGCGTGTATTGATAGCGTAAAATAAATTTTTTGTCAGCTTTTTTTTTTGTTTAAATGGGAAGAAATATTATGTTTAAGTTTTGGGCTATTTCTAATATACACCCTCCTTTGGAGGGTGTATCATACATCATGTGATGCAAGCCATTGATTTAATCATAAAAATAATCAATGGTTTGGATCAATTACAGGAAACCTGCTTAGCAGTACATTTCTGACAGAACAGTACATTTTTGACAAAATAGTACATTTCTGACAGAATAGTACATTTCTGACATAACAATATATTTCCTGACATAACAATACATTTTCTGACATAACAGTACATTTTCTGATAAAACAGTACATTTTCTCGACAGAATAGTGTATTTTTTGGTTGAAACAGTGCATTTTTTGGCTTGAACAGTGCATTTTTTGATGACAGTAGTGCATTTTCCGGCATGAACAATAAACGTCGCCTCTGGTGTGAACAGTATAGTCTGAAAAAAAAAAGGCAACCTACCCAAAAAAAAAACCTGCTTTTGGAGGTAAAGGTCAAATGTGCATGTTACACCCAAACTCAATAGGGTGTACCATAGCAATGGCCTAAGTTTTGGGTAAGAGTAAGTTAAACGACCACATTTTTTTGTTGTTAGCCCAGTGCACGTTTAATTTTTTTTTGTTTGTGAAAGAATTATAGCCTTTTTTTCTTCTCTTCACACAAGAATGTAAAGATTTGCAATAGAGATAAAATATTAAGTACATAGCAAACTTTGTTACGTGAGGTGGGTTTATTTATTATGTTGTTTGTTCTTCTGCTCTAAATTGTAGGATTTCCTTTTGCAAGTTCTTTTTTAGTCTTCATCTGAATTAATTTCTAAATTGGACTGTTACAAAGCTTTGCTGATTTAGCTTCTAGTATTAGAATAAATAGGATTTTGGAAGTTGTCTGAAATTGAACAAAATATGGCTTTACCAACTACCCAGTCATTCACACACCGTAACTCCCTTCTTTAGGAACTTATACAATGGGAATGTATAAGCTCATGACAGATGGGTTGTTGAAGGTGGGAATATACCACAGCCGCACTATGCAAACCTTCAGCCTCCATGTCTCACTCTCGAGGCATATTTTCACCAATGGGTCAATTGGAGGAGCCATAACAACAAAACACAACAAACAAAGAATTCACTTTAGAATCAGGAAGAAGATAAAATAAAGCACAAATTTAAACAACCAAATGCACCTATATATGTAGAACCATGAAGAAGAAGATAGCTACGGTTTTAGTTTCAAAATGATTACTGGGTAATCCTCAAGAAATCATTCGTCAGATAAATGCAGAGAGGGTTACCTTACCAAATGATTTAAGAGAAAGAGTCTAAGACCGAACACCCAGTAACATATTAGGCTGACAAAGTAACTCACACACAGAAACCACTCAATTGAACACCCACATTTATAAAATTAACATGAATCTACACAGAAAAATGGCTCAATTGAAGGATAAAAAAAATCTTAGGAATGGATTAAATTACTTCTCTGAAACTGCTCTTGAATCTGGCAGAAACGTGACGCAAGTACCTCATCCTACCAATCCCTGTGGTCTTTCTCTGAATCACCTTCACACTCGACTTATCTAAAAAAGTTAAAGACCATAAATAGATAAGAAACTACGCAAAAAAATATGTGGTTAATCAAAAGGAAATAGAAACCTGATATTGATAAATGCAAATGATTTCACAGTGTTAATATATTTGCAAGCACTTCTAACTTTCAACATGGATCATGAGGCGATGTGAATGGGCCCATGCTATTACCTGGACTCAGGAAAGTCCCCGGGCCTTAACTGCAAAGATGCAATCTCAGAAATGAGTATCTCACTTATATATATTGATTGTAGTTAAATGTAATTATATCAGGTCAGAAAATGAAAGTCAAGCAGGCCATAAATATGACAGTAAACCTTATTTTTCTCTCAATCTTTTGATAATTATCTTGTAGACTTGGTTAAAGTCTTACATAACCATAAGCAATCTAAAAAAAAGAAAATAATTTACTTGGGATACAAAGCCCATACTACCAATGTGGAAACAGGATATTACATTATGCCAGTAAACAAATGATCTGCCATGAGGCTAACAAATCAAAAAAAAACTTAGCTTACCTTGATGTTTACATTTCGTATCACGCATGAATAGGAACAAAAAAGAAAGTAGGTAATGTGTAACTTAGGCCCAATAATTTCATAAAATCTTGAGGGTTGAAACTTTTCTGACTCATTGAAGTTGTTTGAACTGTTATGTATGTATGTTTTTGAAGAATGGCAACACTTGTCCACCTAAAGTTTTGGCTTTCGACAGCTTTTGGAGATCGACAAAATTTTATAACAGATAACTCAATTTTCAACAAAAAATTCAAAGTGATTTATGTGAACTAAGAAGTAAAGTCAAGGCCCTTAGTACCAAAATACAATCTCTGGAGCCTGTCTACCAGCCCACTCTAGCTGACAGAGAATCACTATAAACTTCTTGTAAAGCTGTAAGGAAGATGCAACTTTGAAATATATGTAGTATCTGTCGGTTTAGGCTACCCGACAAACATTTGTGTTTTCTGTTGACTTAAGATTATATCGACAATATAACTTGTAATTGCCAAGTATCTTGACGGAACAAAGAAATTTTTCTTATTTATTCCCTGCCAATCTTTACTTCACACATTGTCGGTTTATATGACTTTGAATATTTGCCATTTGTAGATTTAATCCTTAAACCAGATTTAATCTCGACAACTGCATCAGCATTTTCAGAAAATACTTGAATAAATTTAAATGTTCTTTTATTCCATCAGGCTTTAAAAGCCTACGACTATCTGACAAACATAAAAAATTTGATCCGCTTTTGTAACATCAAACAAATATATTTTTCTATTAACATAATTCATTTTCTCCTTATTTCTTCTAGGCTGTAGAGCCTGACAAACATAAGGAGGACCATTTTTCAACTCAGTAAGGTTTACTTCAAATTCATCAGGACTTGTAACTTATTCATCGGATTCTTCTAATCCGACAGGGTTGATTTTCTCTCTTTTAAGAAATTCCTTTGCCTTTGCAAATTTTCAATCTTAAATTGCTCAATTTATCCTGCTTTTGCCCCATTATATGAGGACGTGTGCATAATGTAGAAAGTAAAATAAGAATAAGAATAAAATTAATAATGCAGTTAATAACACTGTTCTTTATTCGACAGCACTGATCTTTATTCGACAGAAATGATCTTTATTTGAGCAGAACTTGGCTTTTAGCCATGCTTGTCAAATAATGTTCTCCTGTCAGCATTGGTTCTGTCAAATTGTAACTTGGCCATTTTCATCACAAGTCCCATTATGTCTAACATTTTTCATCATTCTCTGTAATGTTATGTTTTGTCGAAAAGTAAATTCACATTTATACAGATGAGGTATTTTCTCTGTCGAATCCAAAATTAAGATTTATCACCTAACAGATGCCCCCCAAAGTTTTGGCTTTCGATAACTTCTGGAGATAGACTAAATTTTATAACAGATAACTTCATTTTCAACAAAAGATTCAAAGTGATTTCTGTAAATTAAGAAGTAAAGTCAAGGCCCTTAGTACCAAAATACAATCTCTGGAGCCTGACTACCAGCCCACTCTAGCTGACAGAGAATCACTATAAACTTCTTGTGAAGCTCTAAGGAAGATGCAACCTTGAAATATATGTAGTATCTGTCGGTTTAGCCTACCTGGCAAACATTTGTGTTTTCTGTTGACTTAAGATTATGTCGACAATATAACTTGTAATTGCTAAGTATCTTGACGGAATAAAGAAATTTTTCTTATTTATTCACTGCCAATCTTTACTTCACACATTGTCGGTTTATATGGCTTTCAATATTTGCCATTTGTAGATTTAATCCTTAAACCAAATTTAATCTCAACAACTGCATCAGCATTTTCAGAAAACACTTGAATAAATTTAAATGGTCTTTAATTCCATCAAGCTTTAAAAGCCTACGACTATCCGACAAACATAAAAAATTTAGTCTGCTTTTGTAACATCAAACAAATATATTTTTCTATTAACATGATTCATTTTCTCCTTATTTCTTCTAGGCTATAGAGCTTGACAAACATAAGGAGGACCATTTTTCAACTCAGCAAGGTTTACTTCAAATTTGTCAGGACTTGTAACTTATTCGTCGGATTCTTCTAATCTGACAGGGTTAATTTTCTCTCTTTTAAGAAATTTCTTTGCCTTTGCAAATTTTTAGTCTTAAATTGCTCAATTTATCCTGCCTTTGCCCCATTATATGGGGACATGTGCATAATGTAGAAAGTAAAATAAGAATAAGAATAAGATTAGCAATGTAGTTAATAACACTATTCTTTATTCGGAAGCACTGATCTTTATTCGACAGAAGTGATCTTGATTCAACAAATCTGATCTTCATTCGACAGAATTTGGCTTTTAGCCATTCTTGTCAAATAATGTTCTCTTATCAGCATTGGTTCTGTCAAATTGTAACTTGGCCATTTTCATCACAAGTCCCATTATGTCTGACATCTTTCATCATTCTCTGTCATGTCATGTTTTGTCTAAAGGTAACCTCACATTTATACACATGAGGCATTTTCTCTATCGAATCCAAAATTAAGATTTATCACCTAACAGATGCCCCCCCAAAGTTTTGGCTTTTGAAAGCTTCTGGAGATAGACTAAATTTTATAACAGATAACTCAATTTTTAACAAAAGATTCAAAGTGATTTCTGTGAACTAAGAAGTAAAGTCAAGGCCCTTAGTACCAAAATAAAATCTCTGGAGCCTGGCTACCAGCCCACTCTAGGTGATAGAGAATCACTATATACTTCTTATGAAGCTCTAAGGAAGATACAACCTTGAAATATATGTAGTATCTGTCGGTTTAGCCTACTCGGCAAACATTTGTGTTTTCTGTTAACTTAAGATTATCTCGACAATATAACTTGTAATTGCTAAGTATCTTGATGGAACAAAGAAATTTTCCTTATTTATTCCCTGCCAATCTTTACTTCACACATTGTCGATTTATATGGCTTTCAATATTTGCCATTTGTAGATTTAATCCTTAAACCAGATTTAATCTCGACAACAGCATCAGCATTTCCAGAAAACACTTGAATAAATTTAAATGGTCTTTAATTCCATCAGGCTTTAAAAGCCTACGACTATCTGACAAACGTAAAAAATTTGGTCCGCTTTTGTAACATCAAACAAATATATTTTTCTATTAACATAATTCATTTTCTCCTTATTTCTTCTAGGCTATAGAGCCTGACAAACATAAGGAGGACTATTTTTCAACTCAACAAGGTTTACTTCAAATTCGTCAGGACTTGTAACTTATTCATCGGATTCTTCTAATCCGACAGGGTTGATTTTCTCTCTTTTAAGAAATTCCTTTGCCTTTACAAATTTTCAGTCTTAAATTGCTCAATTTATCCTGCCTTTGTCCCATTATATGGGGACGTGTGCATAATGTAGAAATTAAAATAAGAATAAGAATAAAATTAGCAATGTAGTTAATAACACTGTTCTTAATTCGACAGCGCTGATCTTTATTCGACAGAAGTGTCAAGATATAGTATCTGTAGAGCTGCTAGTAAAAGGAAGCCAGCTAATAAAAATATGTACTGATACTGATTTAATAAACTACTCTTTCATTATTAAATTTGTTTGTTAATAACATTCACATGAGCTTTACAAAATAACTGTACTGGTCATGTCTAAAAGGCTATTTCTAATATACATCCTCCTTTGGAAGGTGTATCATATACCATGTGATCCAAGTCATTGATTTAATCATAAAAATAATTAATGGCTTGGATCAATTACAGGAAACCTGCTTAGTAGTACATTTCTGACAGAATAGTACATTTCAGACATAATAGTACACTTTTTGATAGAACAGTACATTTTCTGACATAACAGTACATTTTTTGATAGAACAGTACATTTCTCTGACAGAACAGTACATTTTCCCGACAGAACAGTGTATTTTCCGGTATGAACGTGCATTTTCCAGGTTGAACAGTGCATTTTCCGGCAAGAGTAGTGCATTTTCTGACATGAACCATAAACGTCGCCTCTGGTGTGAACAGTATGGTCTGAAAAAAAAAAGGCAACCTGCCCAAAAAAAAAACCTATTTTTGGAGGTAAAGGTCAAAGGTGCATGGTACACCCAAACTCAATAGGGTGTACCATAGCAATGGCCTGTCTAAAAATCCAAAATAAGTGGAACGTTGACTATTTCCCTAATAACTCTAACAGTGTACATTTCACCCAACAAAAACCAAAAGGCCAAAAGAGATAGGTATCATCTATGTAGAGACCCAATCACCAGTCAGCATCTACATCCAAGTATTAAGTATAATATGCTGGATTGAAAGATCAGATAAAAAAAAAAAACCTTGCTGCATCCCAACTCCAGCTATTAACAAATTC
Source organism: Ormosia semicastrata (assembly GCA_029884595.1). NCBI lineage: Eukaryota > Viridiplantae > Streptophyta > Magnoliopsida > Fabales > Fabaceae > Ormosia > Ormosia semicastrata. The sequence goes on from JAQQTO010000030.1 coordinate 7,656,463, forward strand.
CTCAATATAAGTGTCAGTCCTTTTCAATCTTGATTGTTTTCAATGGAGGAAACGCATTGCCATCCTTATTTGCCTCAATGGTGCCATAGAGTTTCCTTTTTGCAAGGGTTGCCTTACCCTTGGAAAAGCTACTGTCGGATGATATTGGAATAGGACTCATAATCATTTGAGAAACAAATGCCTACATACAAAAATTAAAATTACATATATATATTACTTATATCGTTTGACACAAATATAACTACACATTTTTTATGTTGTGTTATTTGCTGCATGTTACAAATAAAAACTGCCAATAGAAAATCTAACGAAGAATAAGGATAGGAGAATTATGTTCCACTTGGCTAGGAATAATTTCAACATCTGGCACATTGTCTACCAAATTCAAAGTGTTTGGGAAAGGTGGATTGAAAATAGACTGCATTAAAATGTAGAATCCCACGTTAGACAATTGGGAGAGACACTTAACAAAAAAATAAGTAAACGTACAGACCTTTGAAGGGGTGTTGTCGGCGCCTTGTAGCATGAACATACCCAATATATGTTCATCATTACATACCCTCCTAACACAGAAAGAGCCATCGTAATGAGGAGATGACGCTGATTTGGTCTCAATCTTAAAAAGCATTTTCATCCCAACCAAACCAGATATTATACGTGGCAAATGAAAACCACCACCCACCTGTAAAAAGAAAAGTGGATGGTTAAAACAGGAAAATCATGGTGGAATACAAGAAAGTAAGTCAAGTTGTAGAATTTTTTTTAAAAATCGTTAAGAATAACACAACAACTACAGCTAAAACTTAAGAGACAAAGTATGACCACCTTGTTACATTCAGCCAACAACTGAGCACATGGGGTCTTTAACAAAGTCTGTGCTTCAAGGTCAAAAAGCACAAAGACAGCATTAGCAGTCCCATCACAAACCTCCAGCTTTATCCTATACCTTTGTTGTTAACCAAATAAAAGGAAAAGTGCATCAGTCCAATAACTCTTTAAGAATGCAATTTTAGAAACCAAAGAGTTTATGAAAGCATGGGTATATACCTTGGTGTCACAGAGACCACATGACAGAGGCACACATCACAATAGTACATGCCAGAATCTAGAAAGACAGACCTCTGGCATTTGCAGGCACTATACCACCAGTCTACATCATCCACAATTGCCTTCACAGTTGCCATAACTATGAAGAACCCATCCTTCCATTATAAAGCAAAATAATGAGAAGATTAAAATTTAAACCAGAAAAAAAGTACAACAACTTGTGTATGGTTTGAGAAATAGAATGAGGAAAACTAAAATTAACAGTAGCAGGAAATTGTGAAAATGTGCAAGGACTAAGGCCCTAACAGCAACAGAATGAAGAAGTGAAATATTCAACAATGACAAGTGGAAAAATATAGGTAGATAAAAAAATGAGTTAGGTACACAGTTAAGCATTTGTAGCAATTATGCCAAGCAAAAGACCAACCGTAGGTGACACCTAAATCAATACATTTAAACAAAGAGGATGGAAAGCTATTGTACAATGAAAATGGATGTTTTAGCAAAATAGTTGACCATGTACTCCAAATAACATAACAGGACACACAACAAACCTTTTTCCACTCAGTGATCTGATCAATGGACTTATGGTCATGGAGTTTCATGAAGTCATCTTCCATGGAAGTTGTATGCAAATCAGGAATGACAGCCAATGGTTGACTGCCAATTAGGCTATCTTCAACAATCCTATTTTTAAAAGAAATTCAGTACACATGAGCAAATTAAAATGGTTAGTAAAACTAAATATATGGATAGCTGAAACCACATAGAAGAAGTGAGTATACAATAACATGACACACAAAACGTACCTCTGTCTAAAAGCAATGACTTCAGCAATTGGAGGATTGAACATGATTTTGGTTGTATGCATAATGGTTAGGATTACAATTTTGCCTTGGAAAAAAAAGAACAATGAAGAAAACCACAAGTGGACGAAAAATATGTGTGAACCCAAAAAGCAAAATGAAGGACATAAGCAGGAACACCGAAGGAGGTTAGACGAAACAGATAAAATGAGCAACAAAAAAATCCCAAAAACTAATATACACATGGTTACCTCGGAAGAGCTTCACTTTAGCAAGTTGGATGACGACGACAGGAAGGTCAGCATTACCTTCTGTTAGAAAAGCATTTAGTTGATTAACATATTCAATAAACAAAGCACACTCAAGCTTGACACTGTGAAAATGGAGCCAACGTGTTAGTCACAAGTTTAAAATGAATAACAAATGATGCAGTAAGATGTGAACATAATAAAATGAATTTTATGAAGTATTAATGAAAGGCCATGTGATGGGAAAATAGATCACCCACTTGCAGTCAAAAAGCTCTATTACAACCATCTTAGTTGGCTTTCCATCCCGTTCATACTCCTTTTGGCTAGAAGTGGCAACCAAGAGACCTATGACATCTGCAAAGGGTACAATATGTAAGTAAACAAACATATTTGAAGAAATATATTGGAAAATGAAATAGTAGGTTAAGAAAAGTTGGACCAATAAGGAAGTCAGAATCTCCTTCATTTCCTAAGACATCACCAAATGCCACAAATGACAACCCATATTGTGGAGCAATGACAGAATCAGATGGAGCAACCGTAGTCCTAAATTGAAAAATAAGGTGAAACTCATAGTGTGTAGCACGATAAACTCCCGTATTTGGAATGATGGTAAAGTAACACATCTTGTAGACACTGCCCTCTGTAAGGACATTGAGGAACTTGTAGATTAAGGTTTTCCTCACACTTGCTTGAATCTTACCACCCTTTAAACAAATCCACAACGTCCAACAATAAAAAATTCAGAACACGAAATCAATAATAGAAGAGTATGAACCATGTAGCAAAAGCAACAGGGGAAATATTTCATTACAAACTTATCCAAAAGAAGCATCTCGATGGATCCTGGTAGTTTGGAGTTGTTGTATGAAGGGACCTTCCACAGCCTCAAGATCCTAACCCTAAACCTCCATGCCTCTCTCTCAGGAACAACTTTCATCAATGCATCAGATGGTGGAGCCATATCAAATGGGTAAAAGCACCAAAAGAGAGATCAGAAACCAAGAATAGGGAAAACAACACACAATCAGGGCAACAACACGGAATAAAAAAGTGAAGAAGATTGAGAGTCAGTTTCGGACATGTTAAGAATGCAAAAGCCACCCTATAAATAAGGAGCAGAGGGTCACAATTCAAATTCCAATTTCGTCAAAATTGGGGGGAAATTGAATACTGTAAAACACAACCAATAACCTTCTGGAGTAGGAGCATGGGCAGCTGATTTATAGACCCCGCTCCTCCTACAGTTAGACGGGTCGATAGTACTAGCCTTCCTACAGACACGCCATTGCCACAACAACTCCACCCCTTGCGCATGGTGTCAGATCTGTTCTTCCCTCTTGCAACGACACGATAGGATAGAGGTTGAATATAAGACGTGCAGTTGAGTGCGCTGGCTTGAGGTTCTGACTACACCCACTCACTTGGAACGACACGATAAGATAGAGGACAAGAGAAGAAGGAGATGGTGAGAGATGAATGAGGGAGAAGCTCTGTTTAGGCAGAGAGTTGTAAGAGAGAAGGAAGACCAAAATTTTGGGTGCAAAAAATGACCAATGCACCCTAATTGGTAAGGACAACAATCGGTAAGGCCAAAAAATGGAAGGACAAAATTGGGACTGAATTTTCTTTAAAAGGCAGATTACGTTAGTAATATTGGGAAGACAAAATTAGCCCCCATCCAACTGACCACAATTAAACAAAAGTAAAAATTGTCTGCAAAATAGTAATTTTACGTTCTGTGTATCTGCGCTTGCAACAAAAGATGGACGCGTGGATGTGAATAGGAAATGTACAGTGGCATTTATGGTTCTGCATTTGTATTGTGTATTGATAGCATTTTATTTTTTTACACAATTTTTTTATTTTCTAAAATAGAATTAATAAAAAATATTTGTAAGCACAGCTTCTCTTCATTTTATAACAAGAAAAACTAATCACAATCTATTTTTATTTTTTGGAAAGATAATGTTTTCATTATATGAAAGGATGGGATGATGCACAAAAATATGTTTTGATGAGGGTATACTTTACGGAGTTATATGAATTATTAATGGACATCCTAAAATTAGAGGGAAAAAATATGAATTTACCAAAGTTTGAGTAATCTTTATATGAATTAATATGTACTGCATTAGTTCTTTTTCATCTTTTTAAGATCACTAGTTCTTTTTCATCTTTTTAAGATCACTAGTTCTTTTTCATTTTTTTTTAAGATCACGAGTTGTCCTGACACTGTCTGATCTCCACTAGATTGTTAGTTTGGCCTTAAGAACAACGTGTATTACCTAACATTTCCTCTCATCTTTTCGCTTTTATTTTTAGGAGATAATTTCGCCTTATCTTTTTAATTATCTCTTCAATAATAATTTTTTGAATCAATCAAATTTTTTTTCGTTAATTATCTTCAATTAAAGTTCTTTCTAATAATTATCTTAATACTAAATAAATAAAATATTAAATAAAAAAATAAATATCAAATATTTTAGAAACATAAAAAAATTAATATTTTATTTATTTAATAATTAAGAGAATTAGTATGATGATTAAGTAAGAGAATTTAAAATTATTTTTTCTAATTTGAGGGGATGTGTACTAAAAAGATGTGCATGAAGCATTATTCCAAAATTATAAAATAGTTATAGAATAGAACATAGTAATAGAATAAAATACATTTGTCAAAAGGTTCTTCACATGTTTTTTTTTTTAATTTTTAAAACCTAAGGCATATATTCAAATCTCATTATCAACTCTTTTGTGTGTGTTGCTTTTTAAGGGTGTTCAAATCTAATCAAAATTGAAAACTAAATTGAAAATTGAATTGAAAAATCAAAATCCAATTAAAATCGAATAAATTTGGTACTTTTTTATTTTATTTTTTGAAAACAAATTGGATTGTATCGCTTTTCGATTTTAATTTTCAAAATCAATCCAATCCAATCCAATTCAAATCGATTAGCATTTTATAATATATTTATTTGTTATTAAGTTTGTAATTTTTACATATAATAATTCTAATTTTTTACACATTTATCTCACTTTATAAATCAAATATTATTTTAGGCATGCGAAATGGATTATTTCTTTTTTTATTTCTTTTTTTTTCTTTTTAATTAACTTGCTTTTAAATTACAACATTCTAGGTTTAAAAAATTTTAGTTAAAAATCAATTAAATCTATCAGTTTGGATTAGATCAATTTTCATAATGTAATTAATATAATATAATCTAAATAAATGTAAATAATATTATTTGAATTAGTTGACTTTTAACTCAAAACCAATCTAAACCAAACTGCAAACACCCCAAACACATCATTTTTTTTTTTATTTTTAAAACCTAAGTCATATATTCAAATCTCATTATTAACTTGTGTGTGTGTGCAGCCGTTACTCCTTTCGTTTTGGATAAAAAGTCTCATATATTTATTATAAAACTACATAAACTTATTAGCATTTTAGTCATTAAAACTTTTACATCAATATTTAACCTTCGATTTTTGTTTTTGATTTAACGGTTTAAATTAGCTCATTTAATATAAAAAAATATTGGAGGCTGATTTTAATAATATAAAAAACAAGAGAGTACTTCAATTAAGTTTTATATATTGATGCGGGCGAATTTATCTTTGTTTACCGTAATCATTATTATTTAATTTCAAATTTAATTAATTTAATATTAAAATCATGTAATAATATTTAATATAAATGATTTCATTCATTAAATAAAAAATAAAAAGGGAAAATTACAGCATATGAAATAATAAAAAATATAAAATAATGATTTGGAAATAAATAATAATATTCAGAAATAATTTTTGAAACTTTTAAATAAAAATGAAGTGGATTAAATTCATAAATTACGTATTAATTATTTTTATTTAAAAATATATATTTTTTATTATTTTATATGCTGTGTTTTAAGTAAAAGTACGTCCTATTCAAACATAATATTTGAATAATAACAATAAAAAATTAATATAAAATTACTTAAATTTATAATATTCTTATTGAAATAATTTAATATAATAATTTATTTTTATATGATTTGATTTAGTTTGGCTTTTGAGTTAATAATAAAGTTAGATTTTGTGCTAACGCAAGTTGCTCAGTGTGCTTAATATTTTGATTTTGGGTTTCACTTTTGCTGTAAATGTGAATTTAAGTCCATCTGATGCCATTTAAATTTGAGCTTGCTGCAAGGACCTTGAAGTAATTCTCTAGGTGGGTCCTTAGCCAGCCTTTCACGATCAATTCTTATATTTTTATATCAAATAATATATATATATTTTTTTCACATTTTATCTAATATCATTTATATATATATATATATTTTTTATTTTCTCTTACTCAATCACATTTATTAAAAATAATATAAATAATAATATATTCTTTATTAAGAATGTAAAAGCATCTTTTTCCTTTTAGGATTTTAGGCATGTCAATGACGTCCAGTAACTTCCTTAATACTATTATTATTAATGTGTCTAGAATTATAATAATTAGAAACAAATATGCCACTTATAACTAATATAATAATTTGAAATTTATTTATACAAAATATATAAAATATGAGTCTGTTGAGAATTGAGATAATATATTTATATTATGAAGAATAATATACAAAATATATTGCAGTATATAATATTTACATAATTTGTTTTAAAGTACTAAATATACATCTTAAAAATACAAAATGATATCGATATAAAAAACTATTCTACATTTTCGTCTTCTGTCTTATTGCTGAAGAACTTGTCTTTGAAAATATTATAAAATACAAATAAAAAAGGAGTTAAAATTCTAAGAATTCCCAGTAGTGTTAATAAAAAAAAATACGTGTCATCATAATACTTCTAGTTGCTTCAGGAAAAAATCATTTTAAAACTTATTTTATAAAGTAAGAATGTAACAAAAGTCAAATCTAGTCATTCCTCTTCTCAAAACAGAATACCAATTATTAATAGTTTCAAAAAATATTTATTAATAAACATTATAAATTATATTTGTAATTGCATTAAAAAACAATTCAAGTATAAAGTTATAAAAGATTCCATCCTCTCTTACAGGATTGTTTCATATAATATTTCGTTTCCTATTTCAATCTCATGAATGATTCTTTTTATTTATTTCATCTCCACTCTTGAAGTTTGTCTTATGTTACTCCATACTTGAAAATTTAATATAATTTAATCCATATCTAGAAACTAAGTTTATTTTCCTTCCCAGAGATTATTCTCTACTCAGAATATATTCTCTCTTCTCGAAGCTTATTCCCCCAGAATACAAAACCTATTCTCCCTACCCAGAATACTTTTCTCCATTCCCATAGATTATTCAAACACAAGTATAAATTACTATTCTAATTCAACTTGACTAATCAATGAGCAATATAATCTTTATTACATAACAAGTGTACAACTTTGTTTCATTTGTCATATTCCACAAGAACAATACCAAAGACATCCAAACATCAATTGAACATCAAATTAAGTATAAGCAAACTCTCTTAGCTGCATGACCAACTCTTTTAACAAAATTTTCATACAAACAATAATTTAAGCACAACGCAAGCATACAGGTAATTGGATGTAATATGGAGATTCTCATATCTTCTTGAAGTTCTATTCGGCCTTCATAACTAAAATAATATATCAAAGATTATTTATATATTCAATTAGACTACTTAAACATCCAATTGCATAATACAAGAATTCAAATACCTTAGTATTTTTAACAATCAACAAGAAGCACCATTGGTCCTAGATAAGACACGGCCAAGTCATTCTTTCCATGACCAACTTAATAGTTTTACAAACCAACCTCATGAAACAACTTAATTAATGAAGGAATATAAAAGTTTAAGACTCATAACTAGAAACTCTTGGTTCTCCATGGTGAAACCGAGACCACACCTTTACTTAATTATTCATGGGAATTCATTATCAAGCTTGTATATATCATTTTCTTCATTTAAGATTAAAGAGCAAGAACACAAATTCAACAATAACCCTCTTTACTAGGGTTTGGCAATGTTACTTTCTAATTAACCTAAAACCACATAATTAGTAATAAATTATAATTCAACAAGTCAAATCTCTAAATTTTCTTAAGGACAAGTCTTAGTCATAGCTTGCTCTATGACCTTCTTGATTGTTCTCATCTCCGATCACTTTCTCATTAGTCAACTTAACTAATAACAATATAGAAAATTAAAGTGTGAACACATATCAAACTGTGAACACATGGAACAGAGTTTCTCCTTGGCCATGGTTTGGCCGTGACCTTCCTCAACACAAAATACAACAATTTTCTCATTTTCTCATTACAATCAATATCACAACTTTTTAAGTCAAGAATCATGGTTTCAAATTGCAGTTCGCAATCGCAATTGCGACCGCAATATTGCGATTTTCATGGTCTCCGCAATTGTATCGCAACTACAATTGTAGCCGCATAGGCCGCATTTTTCCACAATTGGCCGCAATATTGAGATTTTAGTGGTCTCCGCAACTGTGACCGCAACCGCAATTTAAAACCATGTCAAGAATCATTAAAAGAAAAAGAACAAAATTAAAGTAACGAACCTCCACTAAATTATAGCTTAGCCGTGACCCCCATAGACACAAAGACCATACTTTTAATTCAAAATCAATCGAAAGAGGAACAACTTGAAAGCTTAAGTCCTACCTTTATTTTCCTAGATGCTAGCTTCCTCTTTCATTCCTTCCTTCCTTCCTTCCTCTTTTTCTTTCTTTTCTTTCCCTTTTTCCTTGTGCTGCCTCACGTTTCTCCCTTGGCTGCTGCAACCTTGTGGAAAATTTGAGAGAAAGCCGTGTGAAAATTGGAGGAAACTTAATGAAAAGAGTGGGAAGTCAAAGAGAGGAGAAAGATGAATGGAAGCTTCACGTCTTTCTCCTTTTCTTTTGACTCACGGTCTGCTCACTTTCTTTGGCTACTGGAACCGTGTGGAAGGATGGAGAAATGTGAAAGGAAGAAAAATCAAACCAAGGATAAAGATGAAGCAAGTTTGGCGGTGGAAGACCAAAACAAAATGGATAAAAATAATTTTGCTGAAGCTTTTGTACATGTTAAGTGCATTTTAATTTTTTAAAATTAAGTTTTCAAGTTTTTATAATTGTTATTGAAAATTTTAGGACACAACTTAGTTCTTAGATTCATATTTTTATAATTTTTCATATATTGATATTTATCAGTTAAACTTTATTACTCTTTTTTAAAATAAATTAAACTTAAGAATTAAATAAATATGTTTATTGATATTTATCTTAATTTGTATTTTATATTAAAATATTCTTCATATTTTACTTATCATCTTTGTATAAATTTATAATTTTTAAGCTATTTAATTGTTTCATTTATTCATCTTCAATATTCTTAAAAATATTAGACTAATTCAGTTAATTTTTCAAAATTTACTACAACTCATAACAATTGTCTATAACTGAAAAATAAATTTTTCATATTTATTTTCATCATATCAACTATTTAAGCAGAAACTTTAGTTATTTCTTCATGTTCAGCATTATAGAATTATGTTCAAACTGGTTCAAAAAGTTACCCAAATTAACAGATAATTAATACCAGTAGTACTAAGCTTTTATAATCCTGATATGGACTTTTAGGTTAGGGAGGATGTTACATATCCTACCTGAGAGTATTGTGGGTACCTCTCCTTATTACCAATTTTGTTTAAAAAATAAATAAATGAAGTTAGATTCTCTTTTTGTATGTAGTCTTGAGTTCGATTCTAAGATTCAAGTGTATAGAAATAACATTGTTAAGAGAAATTCTTACTTAAGCATTTGGTCGTATCTCAAAAGATTAATATCTTAAATATTGAGTGAGAAATACTTTAGAAAACAAAAAAAAATTAGCCTCTAATATTCTCTTTGTATATTAAATGAGCAAATTTTGAATAATGAGATCGAAATAAAATCAATGTTCAAATCTTGGTATAAAAGTTTGGATGAATAAATTACAGTACATTTATATGTGATTTAAAAAGAAATATGGTTTTTTTTTCAAAACAAAAATGTGAAATTTGCTAACATTCTCCTGTTAAAAAGGAAGTGTGAGAAAAATAATGATCTCTCTCTATATATAAAAGCTTAGAATTCATCTATCAAATTAATAAAGTAGTGTGAGACATAAAACTTAGTTAATTACTCAGATAAGAAAAAAAACTTTGTTAATTACCTGTGGCCTTGAAATTTATGTATGCTGCTATTTTTTATAACTATATGTTTTAATTTTTTGTGAACATTATAACCATAAAAGATGAGATAAAAGATAAGCCTTGACGTAACGATGAAGTTATTGTTTTGTGATTTAGTAGTCAATGGTTTTAATCCCTGAAACAGAATCATTATGTAAAGTCCTTTCAAGTTTCAGCAAGCTACAGCGGACAGGTTGGTATATAATTCTTAGAGATATATAATTAATCTTGTGCATTCATTTAATAGTTTAATTTTTTTAAAGAATTGATATTTTTAGATATTCTTAAAGATAAATTTTTTACTTTGTACCATTTATAACACATAAGTTTTGTAAGTCATTATCATCTTATTTTAAATGTATTTTTAATATTCTAACTAATATCTTACACATTTAATGATATAGAATAAAATTAATAGCTAAAAATATATTTTTAATATGGTAGTTGGGAATCTAATTCTTACCACTTACATTCTTTAAATAAGGTTAAATTTTAACACAAAGTAAAATGAGTTTGTGCATTATTCATGCCTCATAATTCATACACAAAGAATTAACTTTTGTGTGAGGGGATTGTTAGAAACGCAATTCTATATTAAAGAAATTAAGAACAACTTTACTAGTTTTTTTAGATCATGAAGTATTTGCATATGTTTGACTCATTTAAATTGTCAACAAAATTAATTTTCGTTTGATTCCGGAAATATGACGATTATGATGATAAACATGATTGTAGATGTACACATGAGTTAGGCCATGGTATTACGGCAAGGGAGTCAAATTAATGCTGGATTTTACTTTATTGACTGTGACATGCTCCTTATCATGTCCATTGCATCTTAAGGGACGAAGCATCATATAATATAATATAATATAGAAAAAAATTACATGTTTTTAAATTATAACATGTGTCTAAGTAATTATCATGTGATATATCATGTAATATTTGATTAGAAAAAAATTTAAAAAATCTAAATTCTCTTTCTATTTTGGTTCATTAATAAATTAATCAAAATCTCTAATTTATTTTATATTCAATTTCAAATTATAAGTAATAAAAAATAATTATTTTTCTATATTAATTTCATAGTTGATTTGCTTTAATTGGTAATATTCATTCAGTGTTTTTTGTAAAATATTATGATTTGTTAGGTTTAATTGATTTGCTTTAATTGATTTAATTCTATTTTTAATTTATTATTATGTTAATGCTTGATTTTGTTCATTTGCAATAAATTTAAAGTAGTCAAATTTGATAATTATTGAAATTAATTTCATATTCGATTAGAAAAGAAATCATTAGAAAAGGTTTGAATGTAAATATTTAAAAGATGATAATGATTCACATGAGAACTTCTGAGTAATTATCACTTTTTCTTCTCTTTTGGTTTTATTTTCTATTTAGTTTAATTTTTGATTTGCTAGTTTTAATTCATTGTTATATGAAGCAATTTTATATTTGCTTCATTTGCTTTATAGTTTAATCAACAATTGGAATCTTCACTAATATAGTAACATTAGATATTTATATTGTACAAATATTTGAAATAATTAACTCAAATATTTATTTCATATTTTATTTGTGTAAATTAACTTGATCATTCTACGTAAATATATAATGTATATCTTTCATTATATGTCTTTTAAGTTTTTTTTTGATAGTATTGATGATTATCAAAATAAAAAGTAATTTTTATTTAGTTTGATTAAATTAAGTAAAATGATTTAGTTATAACTAATAACATTAAAAATTTATTAATCCAATTCATCAGTTCACAAATTTTGCATAAATGAGTTTGTAATATCCTAAATATATTAAAAAATATTTTTATTTAAGTCTAAAATATGATAACAATTCTTAATAATAATAATAATAATAATAATAATAATAATATAATAACAAATCTTAAGAAAATATGAAAATTATTGAGTTGTTCAACAATTTGTATCAATTATTTTTAATTAAATTAATATATTAATTTAGTTACCTCCTATTTCACTTTCATAGGATTTAGAAGATGATAATAATTTACGTGAGAACCTTTGAATAATTGTCCTTTTTTTGTTTTATTTTCTGTGTTGTTTAATTCTTGGTTTGCTAATTTTAATTCATTGTTGTACGGAAAAAAAGTTTATTTGCTTCATTTGCTTTACAGTTTAATCATCAATTGAAATCCTCACTAATTTAGTAATATTAGACAATTATTGTACAAATATTTGGGATAATTAACCTAAATATTTTTTTCATATTATAGTTGTGTAAATTAACTTGATCATTCTACATAAATATATAATGTATATATTTCATTATATATCTTTTAGGTTATTTCTTTAGATAGTATTGTTGATTATTAAAATAAAAGTAACTTTTATTTAATTTGATTAAAACAATTAAAGTGCTTTAGTCATAGCTAATAACATTCAAAAATTATTAATCAAATTCGTTAGTCTACAAATTTTACATAAATAGGTTTGTAATGTCCTAAATATATTAAAAAATATTTTTATTTAAGTTTAAAATATGATAACAAATCTTAATAATAATAATAATATAATAACAAAATTTATGGAAATATGAAAATTCTTGAATTGTTCAACAATTTGTATCAATTATTTTTAATTAAATCAATCAATATATTAATTTAGGTATCTCCTATTTCACTTTCATGCGTCTCTTATTTAAATAACACATTCAATACACTTAAATCTCCCATTCTCTATTGCTCTTACTATTTTTTCAACTGTTTATTTTAAAAACTTAACAAGTAAGGTACTTACTCAGTACTTGATATAAAGATTACACCAAATGTTGAAAGTGCTTAGAGAACAACTAAAGGTTCTCAAATACACTAAAAATATAAAAAAAAATTTACAGGTATCTAACCAAGATGTAAATGAAGTTAATGAAACCCTACTCGACAAAGTATAACTTGATTTTTATTTAATTATATGTGAATCTAATAATAAAAGTTATTATATCAAGAATAAAAATGTAATATACAAAAATAATTAGTAAAACAATTGAGCATTGAATTTTTAATATTAGATAATTTTGTCTATATATTTCTTTTTTTGTTGTACATATGTCTATATATTTCATTTAATAAAACTATTTTATTATATTTATCTTTATAACTCAATTCTTAATTAACCTCATGCATAGCACATGGACATAAATAATGTTATTATTCATTATACCTACATAAAAGTAATGTTACAAATTGTTAATGTTAAAGAATATATTTTCATATTTTCTTTATAATTTTTTTTAAAGATGATTTTAATATACCATTGATAAGTGGTTAAAAATAACATAACTTATATTCCAAATTCTATAATTTTTATTTTCAAATTTTGTTTATTATATTACATTTGAATATTATTTTCTAAAATTATAAATATTTTCATTAGTTATTCAATTTATTAAATCATATTCAATGCATAGTACGGGTAAAAATAAAATTATCACAAATTATTTCATAGAGATTTTTTTAATTTAAAATTAATATAAAAAATACAGATGAAAAATAATAAAAGGAATTAAGTATTAATACATGTACACACACACACACACACATATATATATATATGGAACGTATCTGGTGAAATGAGTGTTTATTGTAAGAGGTGAGAGAAATGAATCTTAACCATTGGATCTTACATGAATGGTCAAAATTAGAATATAAATGCATGCGACTTTTATTGTGAGAGGGTAAGAAGAGTAAATCTTGACTATACAATCATACATGGGTGGTCAAGATTAAAAATTACTTAAAGGTCATGTGTGTGTATATATATATATAGTACAATCAATATAGATAATTTAGTAATTTTTCAGGAACGGGAACCTCGCAGGGCAAAGAATACACTCCTCATCCCTATCCCTACACCTGTATCGAGAGAATTTTTATTTTGTTCCCATTCTTGCAGAAAAAATTTCCCGAATCCAAGTCCCCAAATGGAGTAGTTCCAACGATGATCCCCAAATGTAAAAGAATTTTGTCATCTCAAAACTGCTTATTACTTGACTTACATAAATTGAATTAATTTATATGTAATTTTTAATCAAGTAAATTTATTAAAATTTTTTTTATAAAATTATTGGATTAAATTATTCATTTAGAAACATGATTTTTTTTATATGTAAATATTTTTCAAACTTATATGTTGTTTTATAATAATTTATATTTAAATTCCTTAGTATTTATATTGGAGTAAAAATTTTTCATGAAAATATAATATAAATTATATTTTCTATATTTTTAAACTAAACTTATAAATTTATTTTTCTTGATGAATTATTATATATATTTTATTTAATAAAATTATTTTTTATATAATTACATTTATTTTTATTATTTAATTCTTAATTTACTCTTTGCATGCACATGTACAAAATCTAATTATTCTTTAAAGAAACTACTAATCATGTGTGATTATGAAAATAAAAGACATATATTTGGGTATACAGGTCTAAGCTCACAGGTCAACTCGTTGAACACATGATCTTCACTTAAAGCATGTTTGGGAAAGATGGATTATTTCCTATTTTTAGAGGATTAAGTTATTTTGTGAAATAATTATTATGTTTGGGTAAAAATATTATTTTTTAAAAAAACTTTTACATAAAATTCAATGTAAATTTTTTTTTTACAGCTAATAATCATAAGCTGAAGATTGAAGCTTATGATTTTAACTTATAGATTATTTCTTACACTTTGATATGTAAATATTATTTTGTCCTCAATCAAATAATTTTTTTAATCATTTTATACTTATTTTAGTAATTTAATATATAAAAATAATTAATTTTTTTATATCATCTAAACGAATCATATTAATTTAAAATTACTTTACACTAATGTATCTAAACATAAAAATAAATTAATTATAATTAATTATAACAATAACCGATTATCAATATAATTTATAATTTTTAATTTTTCAAGCAAGCCTTTATTAGGATTAACCATTTTGTAGATTCATTTAAGAGCGACTCTACAAACCTGAGTCCTTTAACTTGCATATTAAACAGTTAGAGCCCATTAATCCACAGGTGAGCCCATTTTTGTTAACAAGATAAATAGAGTAATTAAGTAACATCATTAAAAGATTCAACATTTTCTATGCTACATTTTTTTTTTGGCTTCATTGTTACCTGGGTCCAATTCAGTTAGCCCGAGTCCATCACATATTGGTCCATCAGCTAGTTCTACAGCACCATCTCCTTTGGAAGCAAATAACTCAGAAATTAGTTAGTTATTTGTACAGTTAGGATTTGTTATAATAATTAATCTAATTATGTGGATTAGTTACAAGTTAGTTACAATACAGATATTAATAGACTTGTATATAAAGAGTACCTAATTAAATGCTAACTGAAATGCTTCTTATACATGTAATTTAGTTCTTTCATTGCATTTGTTCTGTTAGTGCTTCTCTTATTTTTTTATCAATAGTAGTTGATATAGCATGATAAATATAATTTTTGAATATCAGCTTTACCTGAGATATTGCTTCTTGTTCTGCAGGAGGTATTTCTTTAACGCTAGTTGTTCTGCATTATTGAGCTGCCTTTCCTTGACTTGAGCCATAATATGCAGTTAGGACCGGTTGCAGGGGCACTTTCTGGTTTGCAATCTATAGAAATATTGAATATTTCTAGCAAGAAAAAGTGGTCGAGACCTCTTCCAAATTGGAGAATTGCCACCTCTCCATGCTCTCAGGGTGAGATACAATTCATTCACTGACAAGTTCAATTCTCAAATTTCTAGCTGGTTTATATGCAGTTACATCTAGTCTATATACCTGAGAACTCCACCAATCAATTAAATCAAGGAGCATTCAATTCCATGGTGTGCAGAAAATACTGCATGCCTCAATGGGTGTCTAGTTATCAAACATAAAAAAAGGAAGCAAATCAAGTCGTAGACTATTGCTGGGCAAATGGAGCAGCAAAACAAGACATTCTCTTTTGATGACAACTTCAAACTATATACTTCATGATAATTCAACCAAATTTTCAGCAAAGAAACAAATTCCCATTCCCCATCATAACATAGTTATATAAGGCAAACCATTGGAAATCAAGGCACACACTAGATTAGTGGCATGGGTCAAGGGAACAATTAGCAGTTGGTGACACCCTATCAGGAGTGAATAACCAGTATAATCCCCAAGAAAATTTGTCAGACAGCTATAATGAACATCAAACAGCAGCAATCTCATGATATGTGTTGATACCCAATTTTGTCCATACTTTTTTTATTTTTGTTACTTAATCAAGGTATGAACACTCAATTTTATCCATAAAGCTTATTTCTAAACCTTGAAAAAACGAATGAAAATCTAAAAAAAAATAAAATGAAAAAATGAAAAAAATGAAGAAAGTTGAAAAACTAAAGTGTCAAAGTCTCACATTGGAGAAGTCATGCTCCTTTCCCCTCCCCTCCTCCTATATATAGGGGTGGTTTTCTTTTGTTTTGGACACATCAAAAAATTTTCACACTTAAGTTTAATACTAAGTATAGAGTCCGAGAATTTTAGTATTTTTTTTACTTAGTATTAAGCCCAAGTAAACTGAGGGACATCCAACCACACCTTAGTATTTTCATACTTTGGACACATCCCAGTTTAATAATAGGAGTACAGATGGGAATCCCTCAGTGGCAACTGAGGGACATCCAGCCATACCTTTTCACCCGCCTGGTTTTGCTTCAATCCCTTTGCAATACCAAGGCTTTAATCCTCAAGGAGTTGTGATGCCGCTCACCATTCAACCCTCGGTCACCAGTTCTCAGGAAACTCAGGTGCCACCCTTTCTACCATATGGCCTCCCTCCCAGCTATGTACCATCATTGACCACCAATCCCCCAGGTAATAGCATGCCAGCATTGACACCAAATTCAAACTTGTTGAACTTTACCCAAACTCAAGTCACTCGGATGAATGCTAATGAAACCCCGCCAATACAGCACTCATTCCCTTTCTTTATCCCACCATATGGTCTCCATTCCGGCTTTGTACCACCGCAGGCCTCCAATCCCTCTGACGGCAGCATGCCCGCTTCAAATCCATTGAGGGCAACCCAACCATATACCCATTATCTTAGTACCAGTGGAACCCCACCAGTGCAACATTTTGTCCCCACTTTCATGCCTCAATACCTATTGAGTTCTTTTGCTGAAAATCCTTAGCTCAAAGAGAGGTTTGAAACTTTGGAAAAGATATTACGAGTCATTGAAGGAGCTAGTTGTTATGGCCTCAAGGATGCTACTGAGCTTTGTCTTATCCCAGATGTGGTGATTCCCCCCAAGTTTAAAGTCTCAAATTTTGACAAATATAAGGGAACCACTTGTCCAAAGAACCATCTGACTATGTACATCCGTAAGATGGCTTCGCAAGCTCACGACAACAAGTTGTTAATCCATTTCTTCAAAGATAGTTTAACTGGGGTAGCTTCGAATTGGTACATACATCTTGAGCGTGCCCAAATAAGGAGTTTCAAGGATTTAGCTGATGCCTTTGTAAAGCAGTATAAATACAACATTGACATGGCACCAGATAGAATGCAACTACAAAGCATGTCTAAGAAGGATGTTGAGACCTTCAAGGAATATGCTCAGAGGTGGAGGGAAATAGCTGCACAAGTAGAACCCCCTTTGTCAGAGAAGAAGATGGTTGTTATGTTCACTGATACACTGCACGCGCCATTCTATAATCATATGATTGGGAATGTGTTGTCGAATTTTTCAGATATCATGATAATTGGCGAAAGGATTGAAAGCGAAATGAAAAAGGAAGATTGCATCAAATGAATGATGAGCAGGAAAGTATAGACAAATGTTGAACCAACTAAGGGTGGATTTCAGGTCAAATGAGGTTTCAGGAAAACTCATGGATGCAGCAGCTATCTAAACAGTAATCCACTAGGCATTGTCAGATGTTTCTACGCATTCTCATTTGCAATAGGAGCAAATGCTTACAGTGGTTGATCAAGGGCAACCTTAGAAAGTTCAACAAAATGGTGATTCATTTTTCTAACAGCTGAGAATGAATCATACCTTGCAGCCCTCCAACATTTGAGCAACTAGTATTTTGATTTGTTTACCAAGTTGTTACCATGAAACGATGGTTTAATTGTATTGATCCCATGCTTGTTCAATCATTAAAACCATTTAGGTTTTTGAATTTATGTAAACTTGCTTGAAGCATTAATGTGATGGATTTGTGTGGATCTCAGTTTACCTTATTTCCTTTTTCTATGTTCTTGGCACTCATGTTCTTGCCAGATCTTTCTTGTCATTCTTTTCTTCCCTTTACTTGCTTTATTTTGGTTAGAATCTATATGACTCTCATTCTGGAAAATTTTTGTGGTCATAAGGCCCATGTGTGCAGGTGTTCGTTGCCCAAAAACAAAACAAAAAAGAAAAAAAGAGAAAAATAAAGGAGCAAATAAATAATCACTTAGTGTGTATTGTCCTTTTTGTCTCTAAATTAAATTTTTTGAAAATGAGCAATCAAAATTTGAAATGAAGATTGACCATCTTTCTCTATCTCTCACAAGAATTCATCTTTTCATTATCCATTGTAATCCCATTTTGAGCTTGAAGGTTTTCTTCAATAAACCCTGGACAAGGATCACCTCTACACTAGAGGATAACACAAAACAAAAGGTTATTTGTCATGGTGACTATTTTGAAGCATAATGAGAAAAGGAAGAAAATGTGAAAGGATTAAAAAAAATTTGACAAAGTTTGAACAAGGATGGAGAACAAAAAAAATGGAGAACAATAAGAGAAAAGTGTGCTTGAAAGCGCAAAAACAATTGACAAAATTTAAGTTTGAATAAGGATCCTTGGTCCCACTTAACCTTTAAACACTTGTTTGAGCCTTATATCTTTCATTTCATAAACCCTAACCTTGGCCACATTACAAGCCTTAAAAAGTCCATTCTGATCAATGAATGATTGCCTTTATTTTCACAAGTTTTAATTTTGAGACAAAAGGTTATGCTCATACAAGTATTTAGTTCATTGCTCCTTAAAAACAAAAAAAAAAAAAACAAAAAAACTCTTTAGGCTGAAAACCCACAAGGGCGGTCTAAAAAAAAAAAGACTTATATTAGGGCAAATTGTTACCCTGTTCAAGCTGGCCCTACACTGGGGCATGTTTTCTTTTGGTTCAATCTGGCTCTATATTGGGGCAAGTCTCTACCCTGTTCAATTCGGCCTTACACTGGGACAAATCTTTTGGTTCAACTAGCTCTACATTGGGACAAGTCTCTACCCTGTTCAATTCAATTCTAAACTGGGGCAATTTGCTTTGTTTTATTTGGCCTTACACTGAAAAAAAATTATTCTCAAGTTCCCCACTGGGACAATTTTTGTTGTCAAATGGCCTACACTAGGGCATCTTTGTTCTCAAAGGAAATACCCTGAGTCAAATTCATTTGATACCATACATGAGGGTAGATTTTTATAGATGCCTGATAAAATAATGGTCATGGTGTCTATTTTTCGAGTAAGGATCAATCACATCCAAACTGGAGCAAAAAAAAGGGCAAAAAATAAAAAAAAAAACCTCTTGGCTTTCGTACTATTCTACTTCTTGTGTCTTTTATCCTTTGTAAATGTCCTTTGTATAGTCATACTTCCCAAAATTAGTCAAAAAGCTTCTCAGTTAGCAAATCTCTTTCCTGTTGTACTTTTAAATCTATGCATATCTGGTACATGATGCTTCAGGTTGGGTAAACATGAGTGCAATAGTATAATTTAACCATCTAATGGTAGTTTCTTGATGAACAACTCAAGTCAAAGGAGCTCTAGAGTTTCAGTCGATGAAGGGAATGACATCCTCAATTGATAATTCAGATTGAAGTGTGTCCGGTAGAAATGGGAACCTCTGGGAAAAGAAAGTCACAAGCTTCTGCGCAAGCCATGTCTAATGAAGAGAAATTTGTACAAGATGAGACTGACAATGATCCCCTTTGAATATGGGTTTGGTTGGTCAAAGAAGAGTTTGGTTCAAAACTTTGCTAAAAGATGTTTTTCTCAAGTACATTCGCTTCTTTGGCTCATGACTCATTGAACAAAGTTCTTAGGCTCAAGGCCCACTGCATGAGTTTTTTGGCTCAAGGCTCACTGCATAAGTTTTTTTGGCTCAAGGCACATTGCATAAAGTTTTCTGACTCTAGGCTCATTAAGAGTATTGGTTAGAAAAAAAGGAATAACCAGACAAATCATAAGGCCAACCAACGAATTCTGTTACTGTTCAATCTCAATCCTGCTGTGGGGAAAAGTCCTTAAGGGTTGTGGAACCAAGAGCGACTCAATTAAAGCCCTTATGTACAAAAAAAAGAAAATATTTGCTTACTCAATTTGTTCATGAGAATGTTTACAGTAGGGCATCCATTGCATCATGCATCATCTCAGGCATTACATGCATTCTCCTCAATCATCACATCCATTGCATGATCATGCATCCTTTGCATCATGCATCATCTTTGGAATCACATGCATTGTCCTTAAGGCATTTCATGCATCACCTTAGGCATCACATGCGTTGTCATCTGGTATCACATTCATTGTATCCATTGCATCATGCACCATCTCTGGCATCACATGCATTGCCCTTAAGCATCATATCCATTGCATCACCATGCATACATCGCATCATGCATCACCTCAGACATCACATGCATTTACAAAGTCAACACTCGTTCTCTTTCAGTTTTCGGGTCCCCGCACCCATTGTCTTTCAGTTTCTGGGTCCCCGCACCCATCGTATTTCAGTTTCCAGGTCCCCGCACCTATCGTCTTTCAGTTTCCAGGCCCCGCACCCATCGTCTTTCAGTTTTCGGGTCCCCGCATCCATTGTCTTTCAATTTTTGGGTCCCCGCACCTATCGTCTTTCAGTTTCCAGGTCCCCGCACCTATTGTCTTTCAGTTTCTAGGCCCCCACACCTATTTTCTTTCAGTTTCCGGGTCCCTGCACCCATTGTCTTTCAGTTTTCGGGTCCCCGCACCCATTGTCTTTTAGTTTTCGGGTCCCCGCACCCATTATCTTTCGGTTTTCGGGTCCCCGCACCCATCGTCCTTCAGTTTATGGGCCCCCACGCCCGTTGTCCTTCCCTTCCAGGGCCCTCGCGCCCATTGTGTTTTCGTTTCTGGGTCCTCGCACCCATTGTGTTTCCATTTTCGGGTCCCCGCACCCACTGTGTATAGTTTCTGGGTCCTCGCACCCATTGTCTTTAAGTTTCCTGTCAAGTGTCGGCGGATACCCGACTCCGCAAGCTTTTACCTTTCTTGTCAAGCTTCGGCGGATATCTGACTCCGCAAGCTTTTTACCTTTGTGTTGTCAAGCTTCAGCAGGATACCCGACTCCGCAAGCTTTTTACCTTTCTGTTGTCAAGTTTCAGCAGATACCCGACTCCGCAAGCTTTGTGCCTTTTCTGTTTTCAAGCTTCAGCAGGATACCCGACTCCGCAAGCTTTATGCCTTTTCTGTTTTCAAGTTTCAGCAGGATACCCGACTCCGCAAACTTTTTACCTTTCTGTTGTCAAGCTTTGGCAGATATCTGACTCCGCAAGCTTTGTGTCTTTTCTGTTTTAAGTTTTTTGTCAAGCTTCAGCGGATACCCGACTCCGCAAGCTTTGTGCCTTTTCTGTTTTCAAGCTTCATTAGAATACCCGACTCCGCAAGCTTTGTTTCTTTTCTATTTTTGTCAAGTTTCAGAGTATACCCGACTCCGCAAGCTTTATGCCTTTTCTGTTTTCAAGCTTCAGTAGGATACCCGACTCCGCAAGCTTTTTACCTTTTTTATTTTTATTTTTGTTGCATTTTACATCAATCTACACAAAAAAAGAGAAAAATCAAATTTTCATGGACAAAATTGAATCAATTCCTTTGCTTTTCATTTAGTTTAAATGTAAAGCAAAGACGGGCAGCTGTTGATACCCAATTTTGTCCAAAATTTTTTAATTTTTGTTACTTAATCAATGTATGAACACTCAATTTTGTCTATAAAGTTTATTTCTAAACCTTGAAAAAACGAATGAAAATCTAAAAAAAATAAAATGAAAAATTTAAAAAAATGAAGAAAGTTGAAAAACTAAAGTGTCTAAGTCCTACATTGGAGAAGCCATGCTCCTTTCCCCCTTCCCTCCTCCTATATATAGGGGTGGTTCTCATTTGTTTTGGACACATAAAAAAATTTTCACACTTGGGTTTAATACTAAGTATAGAACCCAAGAACTTTAGTTTTTTTTTTACTTGGGCTTAATACTAAGTATAAGTGTAACACCCTCCTCAGGGTATCACATGTCTGACTTCCGACTCATAATCTGAAAAGAAGTTCGCACAAAGTTTGAGTTATAAAAGATGGGTTTTAAAATTTCTTCTTTACTGAAACGTAAATTTACTGAAAATATTAGGTAACATTGAAAATCATATTTCAACTATTCATTATGCAATATTGACACCAATTAATATCACAATTTAAAGAGAAATATAAAATTAACATACTTTTTTTTTTACAGTAGCAAACCCCATGACGGGTCCTACTTAATAGCACGGTACAACGTTAACGAGAAACTTTAACATACTTATTCTTTTTTCTGTCCATCTTGATGCATCAGACATCTGTTCCTTTGTCAACACTGCACACCTTCGAGTCCCGATGTCCACTCCTTATTGTTGTCACCAATCTCGAGAATATCCATCGCCGTTATGTCTAAGACAACTCGATCCTTCTATTATTTGATTTTAACGGTACGATGAGCACAAAAAACGGGATAACAAAGAGGTGAGATCACCTACACCAATACCAACATGGCGACACGAGAGATAACACAAACAGCAATATCATACAGATAGATCATACCATAATCATGCTATCAGCATTAATCAACTATCATCATCTAATCATTTATCAGTTCAATCATCATCCAAGTACTCAAAATAATTGTCATAGCCAATATTCCTCAATTAATATATCATACAGATATAAATGTTCAGATTTTGCATATGCACAAGACTCGACTTCCTACTCCATGGAGCTAAAACTCAGGTCGGAGAAATGATCGAAAAGATCTGTCGGTACCACATGCCTCAGACCACGTGCTAAAATCCTCATTTTGATTTTTGCACATCTAGCATATACACGAAATTCTTTATCAGATCTTGATTAAGAATAGTGTCTCGGTCAAGATCATCGGTGTGTCGCGTCGGTCTAACCCACGGTTACAGTAGAGCGACTCATTGCCCACTGTAGGCAACCCGCACCCCGATGCCCCAAGGTCAACGAGTGACCTACACTACGCATATCGCACCCACTCAAGAGGTGTACGTTCCTCCAAGGCAATTAGCCTTATCTAGTCCCTCGGACCATTCTAATGCATGTATAATGCACCAAAAACCAAATCATAGATAAAATATCAATCACAGGTTTAAATCATAATTTTTTAAAATATATTTTATACAATGCACTAATATCTTAGTGCAAGTCCAACCACAAGGGCCATACTTTTCAATTTCATTTGTTCAATTTATATCATATGCTTCAATGCATATTTTTTTTTTCAATACGTAAAGTGCCCCAAATACCAAATACAGACATCTCTTTCCAATGCATATAAAATACATCAAAAGCCAATCATAGGCAACTCGACATTTTCTCACACAGTGTTCATACACTATTTTGACAGTATTCATCATGTTATCATGTTTTTATAGTCATAAAACACTTCTGCCGTATTTTCACAATCGCATAACAATTTTGTTACATTTTTACAATTCAAAAACATTTTTGTTATGTTTTCAAAATACTGCAACACTTCTGTTGCACTTTTAAATCACGTATTTAATTTTTTTTAACATTTTTCTCAATCACATAAAAATATACATTTATCAAATTGCGTAACAAATTTCCACCATTTTCAAACTCGCATAACTTAAAAATCATTCTTTTAAGTTGCGTAAATCATTTTCCATCATTCTCAAAATATTTAAAATACTTTCCGAATCACATAAGATTTTTGTCATTTTCACAATTACGTAAAAATATTCTATCATTATTTAATCACGTAGTGATTTTTCAATAATATTTTTAATAGTGTAAAATATTTAAACGCTTCCCAAATCGCGTAGAAATATTTTAACATTTTTTAAATTACTAAAAATATTTTACTATATTTCCAAACACTTAGAAATATTTTACTGTATTTCAAATTATGTATTTTAAAAATTATGTTTTTAAGATACGTAAATCATTTTTCACCACAATTCTATTACGAAAAATATTTCTCAACCTTCAAAAATTTCATTTCATCTTTTCTCAAAATATTATGACTTTGTATTTCATTTTTCACATTTTCTAACTTAAGAAAATCTTTTTCCACGTTTCTTTACTCAAGAAATTCTTTTTCAAATATAATCCACAAAATTACCTTTCCATCAATGTTTCAAAACTTAATATTTTCTAATGTACTTCAAAACTCAAAAATAAGTTATACGTTAGTAGATTTTCATAATACCATTATATTCTCCATTTTTCCCAAATCATTTCTCAAGTACTAAAATACTCTGATTCCCTTTTCAAATTTTTTGTATTAAATTAATTATATTTTCACTTGAAAAATCACTTTGTTTCATTAAAATCAATGCATTACAAACCTTCGAAAATGTGGACATGACTATTAAAAATTATCAAAACATTTTTCCTTCTAAATTGATATGGTTTTACACAAATAAAATCATTAAAATTTTATTTTCAAAACCGAAGGACTTATGGTTATAAAACCAAACCCATTTGTTCAAATTCATTTTTATTTTCTTTGCAAATCCTTTTTCACTTTCTTTGCAAATCCTTTTTCACTTTCTTTACTAATTCTTAAAATCATCATTGCTATTTTCATTTAAATCTCATGTTTTGTAAAATACTTAGAAACTTTTTACACAAAATAAATCAATAAAAATTTCTCAAAAACCATGTTCTTGTACTCTTTGAAAAATAAATTCTTTGTTTATTTTCCTTATTTTTCTAAACATTCATTTTCATCATTCATGAAAATATAAATTTGTGAACACCTATTTTGAGGTGTCTTGATCGAAATTCTCATTATTCTAGGGATCAAAATTTAATTTCCTTGTTCTTAAAAAATTTTCACATTGACCTAATCAAGGGCATCAAAACCGTAACTCTTCCTTGGCCATTGGGACCAAGATTAGTTTTCTTTCCATCCACACATCATGGAATATATATATATATATATTTCATCATAAATATCACAAACATGCCATATACTCATCATGCATATTATAAGTATACTATCAAATCCATAAAATCATGCAAAGCATATTAAGCATAGACAAAAATAATCAAAGCATAAGAAAATAAATTAAAGCTCATAAACATAAAATTAATTATTACATGACCATGGATTGGAATCCTCACATGGATTCACCATCCATCAAATATAAGACCATCTCTCACCACCATACTTGGTTGGTGAGATGAATCTCCCTCTTACCTCTTGAAGATCCTCAAAAATTCCTTGTTTTGCTTCTTTTTCCAAGTCCTTCACCACCAAGGGCTTCTCAAATACAAAACAAAATATATAAAAATTAGTATACTAAGCTTGATTAAGAGGAACCATGGATCAAACATGGTTTAGATCATGAAAAAGAAGAGAAGAAATGAACTCTTCTTATACTTCACCTCAAAAACCCAATAACTTTGATCTTGAAGGAAGTCCATGAAGATGAATGATTTAGAGAAAGTCTCCAACATGAAAGTTGCTTAGAATATCATGTAGATTCAAGATCTATGGTTGGATGAAATTAAAAGTGATGGAAAGTGTTTTTGGGTGAGGAGGCCAAACCTATGGAGAGAAAAAGGAAGGAAGGAATGGTTGCTTGGTTCTTGGAATTTTGAGAGAATAAGATGGAGGCTTTTTGGGTGAGAGAGAAAAGTGAAAATGCATGCACAAAGTGAGTGGGCTGCCGTGTGAGTGTTGGAGAGTTTGAAGAGTTTTACTTGAAATAATATCCCATTTTGGGTTCACACTTGAAACACATGGTCTTCCACTTTGTCATCTTTTTCTTTGGCCTAAAAAGGCTACTCCAATTTGTCTCCTCCTTTCCAAGCATCTCCAACCGTCCCCCCTCTTCATAATGCATGCAAAGTTTCCATCTTTTCATGCCATTATTTGAAGCATTTCTAGCCATTAATTAATTCAATGGTTAGGATTTAGGTAGACTTTTGATTTTTAGGAGACTTAATCTAGGCCATTAGATCTTTTTCCTTTAAATTCTAACCATTAGATGTGTCTCCAAAATAAAGGGTCAAGATCGCTCCTTCAAACTTTAAATCCAAGGGTTATAATTAGTCATAGCCTTTTTAGAAGACCAAATCTCCACCTTTGATTAATTCTTCATCCAATGGTCATAAATGGTCTTTATCACTTTTTAAGACTAAATCTCCACCCTTGATCAATTCCAAATCCAATGGTTGTAAATGGTCACTTTATATAATCAAATTTACACTGTTGATTAAATCTACGGTTGATATTGAAGCTTGCCTAACTAAGTTTATTCTCACACAATTGATTAAATCAATGGTGATTATCCAATGCTTCTTTATTAAATTTATTTCTTAACCGTTAATTAAATCAAGATCAAGTCTTCACCGTTAAATAAATCAATGGTGGATTCCCAAACCACCAATGTTGACTTAAGCAATATAATTTCTATTTTTATCTACTAAAACTCCATGAAAGAATATATTTACTGTATTTTTATCGCCCGATAATTAAATACAGTGCCAAACACAATACAAGAAAATTTTTAAAACTATTTCTGGATTCAAGTTTAGTAAGATCCCCTGTCTCTGTCTAAACAGTACAAATTTTTCTATGCGTAAAAAAATTTTCACTATGCGGGACCCACCTGAGCCCACCTAGGACCACCTGAGCCCACATACAGTCAAAAAAATTCATAATCATCCACAAAATCACAAATATTAGAAAACGTATGAAAATCAAGTCAGATTGTTAAAAATAATTAACAGTCAAGAGAAATAAATACAGAAAGATTTTTTCCAGCCCAAAAATTATTATTTTCCTGACACGGAGTAAATCACTCAAAACGATCAAATATGCTGACGGAATAAACAAAATAATTTTACAGTATCCAGAAATTACTAAATAGTAAAATTCTGTTAACTGACAAAATTACTGTTTAAGAGATACGAAATCCGGGGTGTTACAATAAGAGCCTGAGATTTTAGTAAAAAAAAATTTTCCTCCATGCAAGTGGGTTGCTTTTCAAGGTTCGATTTGAAGAGAACGCGTGAGGCTCTGTGCAGAATTCTTTGAGCATATCATTTTTATACGTCTTGGAGGTAAGCTTGCTCTTTTTTTTGGTTTGTTTGTATTTTTTATTTTTATTTTTTTATTAATTTTTACCTTTTTTAATTTTATTTTTATCTTTCATCTGGGTTTAAGTAAAAAATAAATTTGGGCCTTTTTTTTTTTTGCTTGCTTGGACTTGAGATATTTCCTTTTTTAAAAGAAAAAAAGAGAGTTTTGAAATTTGTAATTAGGCCTTTTAAGAAAAAATCTAAAAATATATAAAAAAGAGAAAAAAAATTAAAAATAAAATAAAAAATGAAAATAAAAAATGTTAAAGGATAAAAAATAATAATAACAAAAAAATTTGTTTTGCATTGTTGTGTTTAATTTGGTTTGTATGTTATTTTTATTGTATTTATCTAGCTCATGATATGACAATGTTGTTTGCATAATTACTTGGTTGTCTTTGTGCACGCCTTAAAATAAAATAAATAAAATAAAAATCTTTTAATCCATGCAATGATCAATAATGGTAATTGAATAGCGGATGCTATCTTTAATGTTATTTGAATCATAAGGGTTTATTAAGTAATCTGGTACTAACTTGAATCTCGTGCAAGAATGGATTTGTTTTCAAACAAAATCCCTTTTTCAAAAATCTCTTTCTTAATTAAAATCAACCAACCCACAATCATTTTCTAAAGAACTATGTGACTTTGAGTTCTTCATTACACCAGGGGATACGTAGGAGTAGAAATTCATTTCTGTCAAGCCAAAAATAAAATTTTCACAATTTGGTTGTTTCTTTTCTTTCTTTTGTCTTTTTAAAATAAAATTAAAAAAAATAATAAAATAAAAAATAAAAAATTTAGTTAGAATGTCTTTTTCTAAAAAAGGGTAAAAATAAATATATTTGAAATTATTAAAATTTACACAACTAACTTTAGTGCCGTTCTTAAGAGGCAGGCGGTATAGTACTAATATCTTCCTACATTGCATGTCGACTTATCAATTCAAACTCATTTTCAAAAAGACTAATTTTCTTGATTAAAGGATTTTTTTAATATTTTTTTAATTTAAATAAATATTGATGACAACTCCATTAATTTTTATATTTTTTCGATCGTCCCATCGCGTGGTTGCGACAATATGCAATCTGAATGGGCTTCCTTCATGCTACCGAGTGTAATTCATCATTTTTGGACTATTCAATTACATTTCCAAACCCAAATACAGAATATGATGACAAAACCTTTTATAAAAGCTGATATGAAAATGAATAGAAAATGCAGCAATCTTAAAAAATACTACGAAAGTGTCAAACAGGACTGTCAAACTTTTTTATCATTATAACTGACTTGCCTTCATCATAGGTATGTTACGGGTAGCTCCTTAACAAAACCAAAATATATGCTCGCAAAACACAGCCCTCAAACCACCCTTTTTGCAACAGTTTTCACATTAACTTTCACCAAACAGCCCAAATGCTCCAATCAGAGATGTTAGATCAAGGGAAAAAATAAAAAGAAAAAAAAGAAGAAGAGAAAGCTGCTAACATTCATCAATACACGAACAAGACAGTAGATTACCTAAGACAATTATAAATAAGCCAGAGGACAACATCATCTATTAATGAGTGTAACCTTGGTTAAACTTAGCATTCATGAAACCAGATGAATGTAAAACTTACAACATTAAGTATTTTAAAACTTAAAAAAGCTCTTTGTAAAACTGAGATGCATTTGAGTATGGATTTTCAACTTTGAAAACATTAATGACCAAAAACCAGTATGACATCCTACGATGATTTCCATATGCACTTTAACACTATGTTTGGATGATAGGTAATGAGGGGAACGGAAAAGGAATGGGAGGAACGGAAATAACTTCCCTTGTTTGGGAGTTTTAAAATGCATAGGAACGAAACGGAACACATGGGGAATCATTTCCTCCCTCTTCCCCTCAAATGCCCAACTTTTGTTCCTCCCAAAATTGAGGGGGAATGAGGGGAACACATGAATAATTCCGTTCCGTTCTGTTCCGTTAATGAAACTTCCAAACAAAAAGAATAGAAACTATATTTCATTCCATTCCTTTCCTTTCCATTCCATTCCTATCTATTCCGTTCCGTTCCGTTAATAGAAAAACATCTAAACATAGGGTAAAATACTCATTCAAGTTCACTATAAAGCAATATAAACAAGGAACAATTCCAGGGAACCAAACCATATGAATCTCCCTCTCTAAACAACCAATAGCAAACTCTTAAGTTTGCAAACATACACATCATAACAGAGTTTCATGGTTCAAACATCTCACCAAAAAAATATGCACACAACTACCAAATATCACAAGATTAAGTCCCTAAGAAACTTAAATAACAAAACATCCAAATTGGGCTCACTTCACTCACTCCAAACTTTATCAAACAAATTGTGTCATCAGGTTATCTTCATCATTTTAATAAATACATTGCATTGAAGTAATCAAGTATTCAAAGATGACAAACTAGCAGTGAGACTAAACTAACTCCAAAATAAGGTGCAAAGATTCAGACAGTGTATAAGTGAAAGAAATAAGAATTTATTGTCATGCACACATAAAACAACACATATACACATAATCTCCAATGAAATTGGATTTTTTTTTTATTTTTTCCATTCAGACAGGCAGAGTACTTTGCCAACATTCTCATACCTCCAAGTCATTTTATCATGCCTTATATGAGAACTACCCCATCCTTAGGAGAATCAAAACAGACCAAAGACCAAGTCAAGAATCATCACATTTCTAAGAAGATATTACCTCAAATTGTCAAGTATTGCACAAAATTTATTACAACTTAGAGAGGTAGATTTCCCCTTGGCTCAGTCATTTCATCAAATACATTAAAGATAATATTGTTATCTCAGATTATCACGCAAACTATCTAAAACATATGAATTGTGTTCACACTAAATTAATACAACTCATTTTAAATTATCAAACAACTAGATACAGTCAGTAATTTACACATAGCTAGAGGGAGAATCAACATAAATTAAAACACAATAGCAATAAGAAGCTATGTTACCCCAGGCGCTATCTACGATATGTACCTCAATCTCAGAACCTTTGAAACAGCACCCAAACTTTTCCTTGAGCCAAGACCGAGCCTTCCTTTTCTCCCTTCCTCAGAATTTTTTGTCTCAACTTTCAGAGTATCTCAAATTTTTTCACACCTCTCTTTCTCTTTTCTCTGAAATTTTCATAGCCTTCTTTACTTTCAGAAAACCCCCCCTTTTTTCTGCTTCCCTCTATCTTTTATATAGATGATTGTGGGTATCAGTTGGGGCTTGACTGGTAACAGATGTACTTATTCATTTATGGGACAAATAATATCAACAAGTCACAGTATTAAAACAAAAGCAAAAGCAATCATTAACAAACATTCAACTCTAAATAAACTCAAAAGTATAATATTTATATCAGCACGAGATGAAATACATAGTCGTATTCTACACAGAGAGATAATACTTTATCCTGAAGAACGAAAAAAGTTACAACTAAAGAAAAGCAAGTCACAATAGACATAACAATATAACATATGAATCTAATTATTTCCTCTTCGATTTGCATCGGCTTTGAAGCGCCTCTTTGTCACTCTTTGATTAGGAACTCCTTCAACAAGTTTGACTAGCCATTGCGGTTTCCCAATTAAGAATACAATACATCCCATGAGCACACCAAATACAAACCCGCATGCATATCCCACAGCTACGGGTTTCCAACTGAATCTTAGTCCATCTTCATGGTGAAAGGTTGTTGAATCGTGTGGCTGTTCTTCACTCCCATTGCATGATTTTGATAAAGGTAACCCACATAGCCCTGGATTTCCCTTATAAGAATCATTTTGAAATGTATTGAACTGTCCACCTGTAGGTATGATCCCTTCAAGCTGGTTATGTGAAAGGTTCAAGACTGAGAGAAAGTTAAGATTGGTCAATGCCTTAGGAATCTCACCCATGAGTTTGTTTGAGGAAAGATCTAACCATTCTAGATTTTTCAAACTACCCAAGGATTGTGGAATGAAACCAGTGATTCTATTGTGGGAAAGATTAAGCCCTTTGAGTGAATTTAAGTCACCAATGATTGTTGGAATCTCTCCTTCAAACATGTTATTTGACAAATCAATGATTGTGAAAGCAATCAAGATCCTCTTCAGCTCAATAACATTCCCTTTTATTGTGACCACCACAGAATCACTGTACGCATATCCACTATACATATATTGCAAACCATCATTCACATTCACCATTCCCTTAAAGTTTTTTATGTATGCTATTGGCAACGTGCCATTGAAAAAGTTGTTGGAGACATCAAAAATCCTTAACTTGGGAAAGGTGTGCTTGACCTTCAAACAAGTGATGACACCAATGAACTTATTAGCTCGTAAAATGAGGACCTGCAACTCTTGAAGAGGTTCTAGCCAACTGGGAAATGTATCTTCTATGTTATTTTCTCCAAGATCAAGAATTTCCAATTGTTTGCATTGAGCCAAAGATCGAGGTAAGGGTCCCTCCAACCGGTTGCCATTAAGTTTTATAGTCTCCAATACATTTCTCTCAAAAAGGGTTCTAGGAATGATTCCAGAAAGGTTGTTCATCTGTAGATCCAAAACTGAAAGATGTGGAAAGGTTCCAAGGCATTGTGGAAGCTTGCTTGTCAAGTTGTTGTGAGACAAGTTGAGTACAAAGAGGGAGCTTGAATTGCAAATTGCAGAAGAAATTTTTCCTTGCAACATGTTGAAACTGAGATCAATATAAGACATGCTCTCCCATGAGAGTGAGAAATGCCCAACTGATGTTAGAAGGTTATGAGAAAGGTCCAAATATTGAAGATTTTTTAGCTGAGTGAGGAATTTTGGAAAACTGTTAATATTGCATGAAGATAAAAGCAAAGCTTGAAGGTTGGGGAAGGTGTAGTTAAACTTGCTGTCAGAGTTAAGAGAGAGAAACTTATTTTGAGAAAGATCGAGTGTTTCTAGATATTGGAGCTTCAAAAATTTGTGAAAATCCACAAAGCCACTCAAGTTATTTGAAGATAGACTCAAGTCAGTAAGATTTAAGAGATCAAACATTGACTTCGGGATATTACCTTGTAATTTGTTGTAAGAGAGATTACAAGATACCAAAGAAAAAGTAGAGAATTCACCAATTGGCCCAGTAAGCTGGTTGTTAGAAAGAGACAAATGTAATAATGATGGCAAAGAATAACACCAACATGGAATTGTTCCATTCAACAAGTTATTAGACAAATCTAGCCAAGCTAAATTTGAAATTCTACCAATGTTGTTTGGAATCGGGCCAACTAATTTATTAGATGAACAATGTAAACTATTAAGTTGAGTTAGATTAAACAATGATGGTGACAGCTGGCCTCCTAGGTGGTTTTGGGAAAGATCCAAGAGAGTGAGATGTTCAAGGTTTGAAAAAGATGATGGAATCTCACCACTAATGTTGTTCTTTGCGAGGTTCAAATAATTTAGTTGCGTAATGTTCCCCAAAGATAAAGGAATTGGTCCTTGAAAGTTACACTCAGAAAGATCCAGATGGTTAAGAGACTTCAAATGACTAATGGAGTCGGGAATATTTCCTGAGAAACTGGTGCCAGAGAGATCCAAGTACCTAAGAGGAGTGCTCCAGTTGGACGTTGGAAGTTGACCTTTGAGACCTATATTTTTTGACAAATATAGCTCTTGAAGATTGGGTAAATAAAGGATATTAGTTGCCAAATTCCCCTGCAGTTGAGTGTCACGAAGATCAAGAGAGATCAAAGAAGATGACAAATTCATTAGCAAAGACAAAGAGGTCGATCTGATGGAAGACAAGTCTATTCCATTAAGAAAAATCTCCCTTAAATCAGTTGCGTTAAAAATGAGCTTCTTCCATGTGAATAGATCAAGTCTCAACTGCATGTTAAGTGAAGAATATGAGAGATCAAGTGAGACTAAATCAAGCAATACAGCACCCTTTGTCCCCATTTTGTATCCTAGAAACACACACTTTCTACCCCTTGTTTCCAATTTCGTTCTATGAGAATGAAGGGTAGAGGCATAACATAAAGATCCAAAAACTTTCAGACTTTGTAAGTCTGGTTCTATGTTATGCAGAACTGAAAAAGGGGATTTGTTTTTCAAAATAGGGGTAGGGACCCTAATGATGATGTAAGTGGCATGTAATATAGCATAGGGCCAGTATTGCTTAGGTAGTTTAGATTGTCGCAAGTCACCCCTCCCTACATTTAGCACATATTGGTGCTTTCTTTCTGCTCTCCCATTTTGTTGGGGTGATTCCACACAACTAGTTTGGTGGACAATTCCTTTGGAGGCATAAAACTGATTCATTAGGAATTCAGGTCCATTATCTATTCGGATTACCTTTACCCTTGCATCATATTGTTTTTCAATTCTCAAAATAAGGTTTTGCACATGTTCTCTAGTTTTTGCCTTTGATTTCATCAATATTATCCATGTGAAGCGACTAAAATCATCAAGGGCAGTTAGGAAATACTTATGTCCATGCACGGATGGAGTAGAAATGGGACCCCATATGTCAAAATGTATTAATTCATAAGGCTCAACAGCTCTACTTGGACTTAGCCGAAATGACAATCTCCTATGTTTGGCAAAATGACATATATCACAAGCAAAGTTTTTATTCACTGTAATAAAAGGAAATTGCTCATGAACAAGTTGTAATCTAGAGTTTGACAAGTGTCCTAAACGAAAATGCCATAAGGCTTCTTGAGGTAAGTCTTGTCACTCCCACAGTGAGGTCCGAAACTTAAGAGCTTGAGGCAAAAGCACCCTTTGTCAATCAACCACTAAATGGTATGAATTCTTCATGTCTTTCACCAAACCAATCATCTTTGGATTTACATAGCTCTGAATTAAGCATTCAAAGAAAATATGAAAGTGACTATGCGGTTTAAAGAAGCACAGAGACAGAAAAGCAATAAATTGAGTGAAAAATCAGGGACATGAAGTACTTCAGTAACACAAAAACCAGGTGAAAAGAACCCCACACGGAGACACTAGTTATGCTCCTTTTTTTTCTTAATACCTCTTTGTATTGAATGGCTTTTAATATTTTTAGACAATTTTCTTACTTTTTAAAGTAGAATATGATTAATAAAAAATATTTGTAAGTACAGCTTCTCTTCATTTTATAACAAGAAAAACTAATCATAATCTATTTTTATTTTTTGGAAAGATAATGTTTTCAATATATGAAATTAAGGATGGGATGATGCACAAAAATATGTTTTGATGGGAGTATAGTTGCGGAGTTATATGAATTATTAATGGACGTCCTAAA
Source organism: Ormosia semicastrata (assembly GCA_029884595.1). Classification (NCBI taxonomy): domain Eukaryota; kingdom Viridiplantae; phylum Streptophyta; class Magnoliopsida; order Fabales; family Fabaceae; genus Ormosia; species Ormosia semicastrata. The sequence goes on from JAQQTO010000030.1 coordinate 7,691,511, forward strand.
ATTAGGGAAAAAATATGTATTTACCAAAGTTTAAGTAATGTTTATATGGATTAATATGTACTGCATTAGTTCTTGTTCATTTTATTTTATGTTTTAAGATCACAAGTTGTCTACACTGTGTGATCTCCACTAAAATGTTAGTTTGACCTTAACTACAACGTGTTTCAAGTAGATATATTAATATATGTAGTATTCAATTCACTCTTATATTATAAATACAATCATGATATTTTTATCACAAACAATACTTACACTCTTTTTCACACTTCATTTAATATTATTTATTATACTTATTTTTTCTTTTTATTTTCTCTCTCTTAATCATACACCATTAAAAATAGTGTCTACAATCCTACACCTCTAAAAGAAATATAAGATCATCTTTTTCCTTATAAATATGAGTACTTTATCTTGAGAGTAGTAAACTTTTTATCATATTCTCCTTTTTTATGTGACCGTGTGTATTACCTTGCATTTCCTCTCATCTTTTTGCTTCTATTTTCAGAAAATAATGCTTCCTTTTATCTATTTAATTATCTCTTCAATAATGATTTTGTCAATCAATCAAATTCTTTTTCCCTTAATTACCTTCAATCAAATTTTAAATTTCAAGTTTTTTGTTTTCTAATTAATTTTAATGTGAAAGGATTATTACCTTTTAAAATTAAAACTAAATATTCTTTAATTTAAAAAAAAAAAAAACTAAGCGTACCCGTGCTTTTGCACAAGTTACTTACTAGTTTTGTTCATATTCTTCTCACCATTTTTGCTCTTCGGATCATCCTTAGCTTCGTTGTAGACGAGTTTCAAATGATGCCCTCCATATACTTCTCCCAAATGTTTAAGTTTTATTTTTCTCTTTATTGTAAAAAGTAAGTATATTAAAAAAATTCATTTATTATGATTGATTTATGTTATTTTCTAATAAATATTATATATATTTAAGAATTTCATTTATTATGTTTAATTATATATTTTTTGAATAAAGATTATGTTTTTAAAAATCATCATTACTCCATCCATATCCATATTTAAAGGAAAAAAATGAGTCTATCTAAATTAAAAAAAAAACATTTAGTGCATATTCCTTTTCAAATTTATATTTTATTTTTTGAAAATTTTACTTAACGAATATTAAACATTCATGATCAGTGCATATTTTTTAAACTTTTTGTCTTTTTTATATTTTTATTATTAATCAATTATTTAGTGGATAATTCTTTTAATTATTGCCAATTAATATGTCTTTTTTACATTAATCTCTTCTTTTTAAATGCATTAGTTTATACCTAAGTGACGTTTATCATGATATTGAAAAAGACACTTGTCAAAATTATGAATATTATTATTCACACACATTTACACATATTATTTCACGTATATACAAATTTTACCATTTAAATATAGTTAATTCTATCTTATTTTTTACATACTTAAACTCTAATTATGCCACTTATATAAGACGTGATGGAGTATGCAATAAGGATATGTGAATAAAGCATTATTCCAAAATTATAAATTGTTATAGAATAAAAGACACTTGCCAAAAGGTTTTTCAATTATATATATATGTGTGTGGGGGTCATTGACAACTTCCTCTCTCATCTTTTTCAATATGATCGAGGTTAGCAGCCTCTACCTTTTAGTTTTGGACAAAATGTTTCATAAGTTTATTTTAAAATTACATAAATTTATTAATATTTTAGTCATTAAAATTTTCACACTAAGATTTGGCCTTTAATTTGTGTTTTGATATAATGGTTTAAATTAACTCATTTAATAATAAAAAAAATTAAGAACATTGGAGGCTAATTTTAATTTAAAAAAAGAGAGTACTTCAATTCAGTTTTATTGAAGAGAAAGAATTTAATTTTGTTTACCGTAATCATTATTATTTAATTTCAAATTTAATAATTAAATTTAATATTAAAATCATGTAATAATATTTAATATAAATGATTTCATTCATTAACTAAAAAATAAAAAGGGAAAAATACAACACATGAAATAAAAAAAATATAAAATAATGACTTGGAAATAAATAATAATGTTCAAAAATAAAAATTATATTTCAAATTTTTAACATTAAATACAAGCTACGTATTAATTTTTTTATTTAAAAATTATATTTCTTTTATTATTTTATATCTTGTGTTTAAAGTAAAACAATGTCCACTAACACTTGGTTGATTCAAGTAGTTTGACACTTATTTCTCTCAATTAAAGTTTCGAGTTCGAGTCTTGTGAATGGATAAAACCAATACTGGGAGAGTTTTACACTTTTGTGGTCTGACCTAACTCAACTTCAAATTAGTCAGAGGTCAATGCGGCTTCCGAATATCAAGAGTTTAAAAAAAGTAAAATTTTGTCCTATTATTATAGTACATTCAAATAAAACTACGTCCTATTGAAATAATTTAATATTGTTCAGTAGTAAATACTGAGGGATATCTGAGAAACACACGTTCGCGGTAATTTCCTTCCTGAACAGCAACAGAGCGTGTTGAAGCGGGGAGGTTGATACCTACAAAGGAACTCCAATGCTCAAGTTAAACTGTGCACAAGTAGGATTTATGCAGTAAACAATAAGATACCTGTAGAATGTGATTAAGCTTGGTTTTATAGAACATTATTAAGGTTACGTGTCTCTTTATTATTGTAGAGGATCCCTATAAGATCATAACACAAATACTGCAGTTATGAGTAGTCAGAGACGGTTATGGGTCCTATAATTTCATATGATCGTGATTGGTAGTTACGAATAATTGAGATTTATCCACTGTGCAAATCTCGTGATCATGATATTATTACCCAATGTCGTGATCTGATATACGTGGTACCAAGGTCTCAACAATGTGTCTCTGATGGCTTAGCTGGAATGTTCACTGATGAGTGTAAAATACACTCATGATCTTTTGGGTTTATTTACTAGGAATTTTAATTTATTTTTATTTAGTTTTTGTTCAATTTTATTTATTTTTAAACAATTAACTCTTCACTTAGTCATATTTGAATTTTTAGGATAAATCATCAGATTTTGTATAAAAATAAGAAATTCATAAAGATAAAATATTTGAAGGATTCATATCATATTCTTATATGTTAATTAGAGTTCAAATTGAATGCAAAATCTTATATTGGAGATTGGATAAGGATTTTCAAAAAGATTAAATTTGGAGCAAAATTTAGATTATCGCACATCTTGACCATTTTTTAGTAATAGAGTCATATCTTAGGCTACAGAGATCATATCAATGCGTCATTTCCGGCATTGAAAAGCTAAAAGAAATTCCTACAACTTATCTATTGATATTGAGGGAAAATTAGGTCATCTAGAGGGTGAGAAAAATTGTGCAAGTTTGATACAAAAAGCTGTCAGTTTTTCTATAAAAGGGAAAAAATGAGTTTAGCAAATGAGTTCCCTTTTAATTCAGAAAATACATGAATAGAGTTTTGGAGGCTCAAAGGCAGCAAGAGGATGAACCCTAGGAGAGGAGGAGGAGCCGTCATGGAGCTCTCATGGAGTTGGAGATCGAATCATCATTGAAGGTGCTTTGGTTTCTTCTCTACGATTCTATCATGATGAATTCTCTTTTCTCTTCCTATCTTTTCTTCTTTTTTGTCATGAGTAGTTAAATTTGTGTATTTCTAGGGTGAAGATGTAACTTGATTTAATCGACATGTATTAAGATTAGATTTTTAATTAATTTCTTTTCTATTCAATTTGAGTGCTTATTATGGTTCTTAATGTTTTTATGGATTGACCACTTATAAATTGATCTAGTGAGATGTATGTAGAATCGAGAGGTTTGCATATGACTTAAACCATAAATAATAAGTGTTATGATTTATAATAATCTAAGAATAGAGGTTATAGGTTGTGTAGGAGAATTATAGTATTTTCTATGAGAATCCATAAAGTGAAGATCATGCCTTTAAGAGTTGGGGTTTAGATCAAGGAATTGATTAAACTTTGATAATTAAAGAGAATTAACTCACTAAAAAATTGAGTTTTAATTAATTAAGAGATTCTCTCCATCAATTGAATGACTAGAGATTAATTAAAATGAAGGTTTCAAAGCTACTCTATTATATATGATAGATTGTTGAATTAAATGAAGTCAGATCCCTAATGCTTTAATTTCGTGTATTTATATCCCTAATGTATTTTACATTTGTGTGCTTTGTTATCTCTTTTCTCTCTTAATATTTTTTTTTTGTGTGTTTTTGTCTTTTATAATTTTGTGCCTTTAATTATTTTAAATCACTCTTAATTATTGGTTGCCTAGATAGTATTAATATTAGAGAAGTGGTACTTGGTAAACTAATTCCTCGTGGGAACGATATTCTAGTCACTCTTTATTACTTGTTCGATCCGTTTACTTGCAGTAATATCGTCCAAATTAATACATAATCACACGCGGGATAATCAAGTTTTTGGCGCCGTTGCCAAAGAATTAGACTTTTATCAATATCATTAGTATCTAGGAAGAGTACTACTCTAGGCTTTGCTTTTACTTTTGTTTTGTTACTTTTGCTTTAATTGTTAATTTCTATTTCTAATCATTAGTGATGTTTCATTTTATGCAAGGTACCAGTGACCCTAATTCATTATTATTTGATTCGGAGATTGAAATGGCAATAAGAGAAAAACAAAAGATTAACTAAAAAGAAGCAAGAAGCAATGGAGAAAGAAAATGCATAAACTAATTGATGAATTTGTTTGTTTTTCTATTTCTTCGCATTTAAATTTTAGATTAGGATTCAAATTTAAAGTGTTTTGTGTTGTTTTGGTTTGTTTTTGTCTTATTTTTCAATTCAGTTTAATATACACCATGCTTTGACTTTAAGTCCGGGGTTCCCCAAAAATTTTCTTTTTCTTTTTAATTTAATTTTTTGTTTTTCTATTTTTTCATTAAAAAAATGGTCCACGGCAATGTGAACCATGACCTGTTACATCCCAAAAAGAGTTTATTAATTTTTTTCACCACCCAACCTCTATAGATTCCAGTGATCCCTGTTATAGGTTGAAAAAGGTGGCATGATAATTGTGATTATTGTGCAATTAAGAATTGATTTGTCTAGTACTTGTTTGAATGAGATCTTATAATTCATTCTTAGTGTGTTTAATGCTTGTAATATATTGTATCTCATATTCACATGATCTTAGTCTTTAGGTGAATGATTGAAAGATGAAGCCTAATTGCTTGACAATCTAATAACCAAATTTAAGACTTGATATATTGAAAGTAGGTGGTACTGATGTCACTTGCTAAACAATGATTGTTGATATTTCAATTGTTAATAAATTACTATATTTGGGCTGTACTTAATTGATTATTTTGTGAACTCATTTATTTGAGGCAATTATGAGTCTTATAATTTTGTAAGATTATGATTGACAATTACAGATAATTTGAGATTTATCCACTGTCCAAATCTTGTGATCATTATATTATTACCCAATGTTGCGGTCCGATATACGTGGTACCGATGTCTCAACAATGTGTCTCTGATGGCTCAGCTGGGATGTTCACGGCAGATGCTGGTTGTACACATGTCGAGTTGATCCACTGGACGTGATCTTGGACCATAGTCTAGAACAAATATAATAATATTATTTTTATATGATTTGATATGATTTAGTTTTTTCGTTAATAATAAAGTTTGATTTTGTGCTAACGTCAATTGGTAAGAGTGGTTAATGTTTTGATATTGGATTTCACTTTTTTTAATGGGTGAGTTCAAGTCCTCCTGATACCATTTATAATTGAGTTTGTTGCAAGTACTTTGAGATAATTCTCTGGGTTGATCCTTTGCATGCCCTTTGAGATTTATGCATGTCAATGATGCCTTGCCTGAAAGTATTGTGTGTAACTCTTTTTATTACCAATTTTGTTTATAAAAAAAATAAAGTTAGATTCTCTTTTTTTTCATTAAAACTAAATTCAAGTACTCTAGTACTCTATTCTTTCATTAAAACTGAATTCAAGTACTTTCTTTTATACATTAATCTCTTCTTATTAAATGCATTCATTTATATATACATTAATCTCTTCTTATTAAAAACATTCATTTATACTTAAGGGACATTTGACAACACATTAAAGAAGACACTCATCAAGATTATGAATAATGTTACTCACACATATTTGTACATATATTACTTTTTATTTGCATAATTTTTACCATGAGTTTTGTTATATTTTCTTAAAAGTTCTTTTTAATAATCTTCTTAATATTAAATAAAAAAGTATTAAATAAAAAAATATATGTAATATCTTAGAAATATTAAAAAAATACTTTCTTCATTTCTTAATTAAGAGGATTAGTATGAGGACTAGGTAAGAAAATTTAAAATTATTTTATCAAATGTGAGGGGATGTGTACCAAAGAGATGTACTTGAAGCATTATTCCAAAATAATAATTAGTTATACAATAGAAGACACTTGTCAAGAGGTTCTTCATGGTTGTTTTTTATTTATAATTTTCAAAACTTAAGTCATATATTCAAATCTCATTGCCAACTCTTTTGTGTGTTTGTGTGCTTGCTCTTTAATGGTGTTCAAATTTAATTCAAACTGAAAATTAAATTGAAAATCGAACTGCAAAATCAAAATCCAATCAAAATTAAATAAATTTGGTATTTTTTGGTTTTATTTTTTAAAACATATTGAATTATATCGATTTTCAATTTTGATTTTTAAAATCAATTCAATCCAATCCAAACTGATTAACATTATATAATATATTTATTTCTTATTAAGTTTATATTTTTACTTATAATAACTCTAATTTTCCATCTATTTCTCTCATTTTATGGATCAAATATTATTTTAAACATGTGAAATGAGCTATTTTTATTTTTTATTTCTTTTATTTCTTTTATTTTCATTTTAATAGGCTAATTTACTTTTAACTTATAACATTTTAGGCTTAAATTTTTTTGGTTAAAAATTGATTAAATTAATCAGTTTGGATTATATCAGTTTTTATAATGTAATCAATACAAATCCAATCTAGATCGATGTAAATAACATTATTTAGATTGATTGGCTTTTAAATCAAAATCGATCCAAACCGAACTGCAAACACTCCTAAAGCATGTAACACCTTGTAAAACATGTTAGGCTTGTATATAAATACAGAGGTAACCTAATATTTGCTTAACATGTTTATTTAATTTTGTGACTTTTTGAACATGTTTAGTCACTTTGCTGTAACACTATTTATGAAAAATAGTTGTTATTAGCCCCAGAAATGGCTTAAACTGCTTAGTTAGTGAAAATAAGTATGAATATTTTATTTCTAGGTCACAAATATGTGAACTGTGCTACAATTAAAATCTGAAGATAATCGGAGTTAGTTTGGTATTTTTAAGCATATTGAGTGTGTGTTTTAATACCGGATTGACTAGTCACAGATATGAAAAATGTGATAATGGTGCAACAAGATTTTTAATGTATCTCAGGATTTATTTTAAGTCTGTTGGAAGTTAGAAACCTGGATTCGGTAGAATATGAGTGTTCTTAGCAGATCGAGATTTTTGGTACCCTTTAGTGATTGGCTATAAGAAGCCAAATTTGAATTCTTCTCTTCATTTCTCTCACGGCAGCCAGGAGCAAAAACAAAAAATAAAGAAGAGAAAGCGGAACCGTGGGGGAGAAGGGGAAAGGAAGGGGAAAAGCTAGAGGACCAAGGATCAAGCTTGAAGGAGGATCCAAGAACAAGATCAAGACTTCAAGATCTTCATCTTAGCTACAAGAGGTAGGGTTTTTGAGCTTGAAACTTCATCCTTTTTCTCATTTTTCATGTTTAGCCTATTTGGAGTTTAATATGTCAAATTGAGTTCTTAAAGTGTTTTAAGTGATTTTCTTGTTTGGATAAGTTTTAAATGGTATTTATAACTTGTTCATGCTAAGAGATTGGATTAGAAACTGAAAATTCTTCATTTGGACCATTAAAGTTCAAAATGTTGATTTTTAAGGGTTTGGATGATGGATTTAGTGTTTCAATCCATTTTTGATGAAATCAATTAGTGTTTTAAGTTTTTTTCATGTTTGTGAACTTGTATGGGACTTAAAATCACTTAGACACTAGTTGAAATCAATCCATTTTCTATATAATTCTATAGAATCTGGGTTCTACTACGAACATCGCAGCGTGAGTACGCCATACCGCGGCATGGGGTTGAAATTGCTTCTTGCGCTACGACATGAAGGACGTCGTGCCGCGGCGTGAGGGTGATGTTGCACTGGTAATGAAACTCAAGAGTAGGACACTGCGGCATGAATGTGTTTGTGCCGCAGTGTGAGCTGTAGGATCTCCAAAAATGTCATTTTTTATGTTTTAGAATTTCCTAAGTGATAAGATCACTTAAATATACTTTTCAAATGTGTTGAAGCATCAATTGGGGGTATTTCATGAGGAAAATTACCACCTTGTAAGTGTGAGAACTTGGATAAACCTTAGGCACCCAAATAGTAGGGATTTGCCTTAAGATGATGTTAAAGAACCTTTAGGCATCCAAAGTGTGAAAAATGTCTTATGATAGACTTGTGAGACCCTAAACAACCATAGTGAGATGGAGTGTCAAGGGGTAATGTCTTTGAAACACCTTAGGCTTCCATTGTGTGATGGAATGTCATAGGGTAGTCTTGGGAACCTTAAGCATCCAAGTGTGTTGGAATGCAACAAGGAAGTGTTTAGAACATTCTTCAATATAAGGTTGACTTTGGATTCACTTGTGAAGTGATGGTATGAGATTCTAGATACAAGATCATTAGTGTTGAGACACAACTAGTGGTAGTTCTTGGAAAGAATAATCACTTACCTTATGTGAAGGACTTTGAGAAGTTAAGACAAGGTATACTAGAAACAACTAGTTTGGGTTTGTTTGGTATGATATGCCTATCTATATGCATAGTTTACTCCTTTAGGGTTAAAGTCGAGTTTAAGATGCATAGTTAGTGTATGTTCTCTTGTTCTTAGAGGTTGAACTTAAGGATATGCTAGAAATATAGGTTAGTTCCTTTATGTGATAGATTGGAGCCAAGAATGCATGTTTGCTAGTGATAGTTCTTTTACTTAGTTAAGGTGAATCTTGTGATAGAATTTGTGAAACCTTAGGCATCCTTCAGGAAGTAGAATGTCATAGGTCAATACCTATAACCTTGAGCAACAGGAGGTTGCCTTGTGAATCACTTGTGAAGTGATGAAGTGAGGTGTTAGGTATTGTAAGTTAAGTATGCTTGGTTTGTTGGTTATGTTGTCATGCATATGTGGTACGCGTAAAATACACTAAGAGCAAGTGCACTCTATCACCAAGTAATATAGGACTTGAGTCCCAGTTATCGATCCCATAAGGAATAATTGGTAATTACTAGATTCAATAAACTCTTTGTTATCCAGACAATCGAAAGTGTATGAAGAAATTTAAGATAAAATCAAAATAAACAAATAAGAAAAATAATGAACAATCAAATAGATAATGGATAATCAATGAGAGAGAGACTAGGGCGCAAGGTTCACTTGAATCAAATTATTTAGATTTTATTTCAATTATGACGTAAGGTAATTCTTTTGTTAATATTCTCTTACATGCTATTGAATCCCAATGGTCATGGATAAAACAATACTATATTCCTAAATTAAATCACCTATTTGGTCATTTAGTTGAATTAATTAGGAATGCATTAAGCCTCAATTCAAGAGATGAATTGATGATCACATATTTGATACATTAATAAGCCTTCATTTTTAGTCATTTACACTCTCTATGTACTTAATTGATTGAATTTTATTATGTTTTGTAAATTTGGACTCAAATTAGACTTAATTGAATTTTTCAGCATAATTTACATCTTATACTGTTTCTGTACTTTGGTCATATCTTGGGCTGTAGGTGGTCTTTGGAGGTGATTCTAGTGGAATTTGAAAGATAAGAGAGAGCTTTATAACTTTCATGAAGACCTCAAAGGCCCAATCACACGAGTAAGTAACTCAAATTGGGGTTGAAGCAAGAACTAGAGTGTTGTTCCTAATAGCTTGACCTATGTGTACTGTTCATACCATTGTTCGGGATATAAGTTGTCAAATGAGCTAAAATTTGGATTTGAATAGTTAAGACCCATATCTACAACTTTCATGTTGAACACTTTTGCAGAATCGGACTCCTTGAAGGTGATATTGGGCTTGGAAGTCAGAACAGAGGAGCTGTGACTGGGTCTGGGCAGTGTGTAGTAATTTGAACGTATCTGGAGTTATAGAAATGATATTGGACTCAAACCAAAGCCATTTGAAAGCTAAGATCTAGGCCTACAACTTTCATGAAGATCACTTGGTTCAAAAATGACGAATGCAATGACTTCAGAGCTGCATGATTTCAGAGACAAGGAATCTCCATAATTTCCCACTCACCTAAAGTCATTTGGCATTTTCCACTCATTTTCCACTCATCCAACTACTAATGACTCAGCCCCTTGTCATTTTGTATCTCTAATCTTCTATAAAAGGAGGCCTTGGTAGTTTATTAATGGTGTTAGGTGTTAGTTACCAAAATGATGCCATTTTGTTACTAAGTTTTCTTGTAGTAATTTTCCTTTATTCTAAATTAAAGTCATGTTCTTCTTCTTCTTCTTCTCTCTTTCTTTCTTCTTATGTATGAGTAACTAAGTATCATTTTACTTGGGTGAAAGGGTGAAGCTCTTGGTAATAAAATAAGGTTAGATTTATTCTTCTCTTGTGCTTAAATGATTTATATTTTCTAGTAACCATTATACGTATTATAATTTGTTTCTTATAATTTAGAAACCATCTTTGTAAAGAGGAGTTCTTGATTTATTGTAGACAAAATATTGGCACAATGAATGCTTTAACCCATTTATAAGTGGTGGTAATATTTTTAGGAAATATAATATAATTACGTATATTATTTTAATTAGACTTTTAATGTTATATTTTTCGATTGGAACCTCCATGTTGCGAGGATTCTAATTGAGTTATAAAAGGAATTAATATTACCTTTATTTTATTTACCAAAAGTGAATCTTTTTACCCAAGTAAATAATTTTAATCGTAGTAACAAAATATTCACTTCACCTTAATTAATCTTCAACAATTCCCTGTGGATCGACCTCGGACTCCTGAGAAATTTATTACTTGAGACAACCTGCACTTGGGTTCGCAATGCAACAATTAATCCCGCATCAAGTTTGTAGACTTGTTTGAAATTAAAAAGTGTGCATCAAGTTTTTGGCGCCGTTGCCGGGGACTTGATTTGAAGACTGAATTTCTGGTGTAAAAAAAAATTTGTATATATACTAACATACTAACTAGTGGGGAACCTCTCCTTTTTAATTTCTGTGCATACTAACTTAGTGGGGGAACTTCTCCCTTTTATTTTACGCACTAACTTGGTGGGAGAATCTCTCCCTTTTACTTATTTTTTTCTTTAAATTTACTTTCCGCACTTTATTTTTTTGCATTTTAATTTCTGTACAGTGGGGGTAATTCTCCATTTTATTTTCTTGTACATTTTAACTTAGTGGGGGTAACTCTCCCTTTTATTTTTTTGTACTTTATTTTCTGTATTTATTTTCTATCATTTTTTATTTATTTATTTTCTGTCATTTTTTTATTTATTTTTTGTCATTTTTTTGTTATTTATTTTTTGTCATTTTTTTTTGTTTACTAACTTACTAACTCTCTTACTAACTATCTAACTTTTTACTTTATCAGCTATCTAACTTTTTACTTTTTCTGCTTCTAACATTTTAATTTATCTGTATACTAACTTTTTAATTTTTATGCTTATTAACTTATTTGGTGGTTGGTTTATACCACACCTTTGTTAATATTTAATAGACAGTTAATACTACTATTTTGTACATTTTATTTTATACTATAAGTTACTTGTTTATGCTTAATTGGTATCATGATTTAAATTCTGGTCGTTTGATTAGAGTTAATCCAGGTACTTTACATATTGATTTGTTTGAATCACAATCACACACGTTAAGCACAATGGCTGAAAACGAAAGTGTGCATGATGAACATGAAAATCAACCGTTGCGAACCATGCGTGAGTATTTGCAACCATCCCAAAATTCTAGTCCATCATGTTTTATCTTTCCAGTCAATGCCAACAATTTTAGATTCAAGCCAGGTATGATTTCTTTACTTCCTAATTTCCATGGTTTAGAATCTGAAAGTCCATATTTACATCTAAAAGAATTTGAAGAAGTATGTACTGCTTTTCATGATCAAACTTGCACTGAAAAGGTTGTTAAGCTTAAATTGTTTCCTTTTTCTTTGAAAGACAAAGCAAAAACTTGGCTTAACACTTTGAAACCAAGATCAATTGGCACATGGCAAGAAATGCAATGTGAGTTTTTGAAGAAATTTTTTCCAACACATAAAACCAATGCTTTGAAAAGACAAATCCAAAATTTTTCCCAAAATTCAAATGAAGGATATTTTCAAAGTTGGGAACGTTTTAAAGATTTGTTAAATTCTTGCCCACATCATGGTTTTGAAAAATGGCGCACTTTAAGCTTCTTTTATGAAGGGTTAACACCTGAAACCAAGCAATTTGTGAAAATAATGTGCAATGGTGAATTTCTTGATAAAGAACCTGATGAAGTTTTAGACTATTTAGACCATTTGGCTGAAAATTCTCAATCTTGACATGGTACTAATCCTTCTGAAAATTCAATTAGATCAAACCTTGCAAATGCTAGTAAAGGAAAATATCATCTTAGTCAAGAAGAAGATCTGAATGCTAGGTTTGCTAGTTTGGCTAGAAAGGTTGAAGCCATGGAATCCGAGAAAGTAAAAGAAATCAAATCTGTGCAAAATGAAGAAATTTGTGGCATTTGTGATGAATTAGGACACTCAACAAATGAATGTCCAAAAATTCCTATTTTTAAAGAAGTTGTGCATGAGCAAGTAAATGCAATGAATAATTTTAAAAAGTCATTCACTTCTTCTTTTTCATATACATACAATCTGGGATGGAGAAATCACCCGAACTTCAGTTGGAGGAATAGCAACCAGCCACAATTCATGCAACCACCACCTCCTCAAGCACAGCAAGATTCTCAAAATCCTAAGGATATGCACCCTATGTCCCACCATATAGGAAAAACCTTGAAGGAACATTGCATGCATTCATGGAAAAACAAGAGGCCATCAATAGTCAAAACACTCAAGCCATGATTGACATAAAAGATACTTTTGCTAAACTTTCTTCTACACTTGCTATTCATGAGAAAGGAAAGTTTCTCTCTCAACCTCAACCAAATCCTAAGGGTCAGTTTAGCCTAAATGAGGGTAGTTCAGAAAGTCAAAAAATAGATCAAGTCAACTCAGTGATAACTCTTAGGAGTGGAAAGGTTGTTGAAAAACAAATTCCTGAACTTTTTGAGAAAGATGATGAGTCAATTTCCGAAGATGAGGAAGGAGTTGATAAGCCACCTAGCCAAAAGGAGATCAAACCCTCGTCGTCACCCCCATTTCCTCAAGCATTAAACAATTCAAGTAAAGTGAATCATAATGGTGACATTTTTGAAATCTTTAAACAAGTGAAGGTCAATATTCCTCGTTAGATGCTATCAAACATTCCTTCTTATGCCAAATATTTGAAAGACTTGTAACCTTTGTTAAAAGAAAACATAATGTGAAAAAGAATGCCTTTTTGATCGAATGTAAGCTCCATTATTCAAAACAATAATGAGTTAAAATATAAAGACCCTGGTTGTCCTACGCTTTCATGCATTATTGGTGAACATAAAATTGAACGAGCTTTACTTGATCTTGGTGCTAGTGTTAATTTGCTTCCATATTCGGTTTATCAAGAACTCAACCTTGGTGAGTTTAAACCAACTTCTGTAACTCTTCTACTTGCTGATAGATCAATTAAAATTCCAAAAGGAATAGTAGAAGATGTGTTGGTACAAGTTGATAAATTTATATATCCTGTGGATTTTATTGTCTTGGAAACTGAACCTATGGTTGATAGTTCTAAGTCAGTTCCTGTTATTTTGGGTCGCCCATTTTTAGCAACATCTAATGCTTTGATAAATTGCAGAAATGAAGTGGTGAAACTAACTTTTGGAAATATGACACTGGAGCTTAATGTTTTCAACATGTGCAAGCAATCACATGAAGTTTATGATGACAATGAAGAGATTGAAGGAGTTGAGGCCATTATAGATGATCATCTTCAAATCAGGAGTTCTTCTGACCCATTAGAATTCTGTTTAATTAATTCATTTGATTCAACTACACAATTAGATGATGAAGTTTCTGAAATATGCTCTTTGCTTGACTGTACACAGGAAATGGAATACAAAGGATGGAAGCTAAGATTCGAAGAGCTAAAATCTATGAATGATGATACCCATGAAGAAGTACCCACACGGGAACTGAAGTCATTACCTGATGGGTTGAAGTACACATTTTTGGGAGAAGAACAAAGCTCTCCAGTGGTAATTTCCTCATCCTTGACCAAAGAACAAGAAGGTAAGTTGATAGAAGTACTTAAAAGGCATAAAAGTGCAATTGGATGGACATTAAAGGATATAAAAGGCATTAATCTATTAATTTGTACACATAGAATACATTTAGAGGATAATGCTAAAACATCTCAACAACCTCAAAGAAGATTAAATCCACACATGAAAGAGGTAGTTAGAGCTGAAGTTCTTAAATTACTTGATGTTGGAATTATCTATCCTATCTCTAATAGCCAGTGGGTAAGCCCTACACAAGTTATGCCTAAGAAATCTGGAATAACAGTGGTTGAAAATGAAAAAGGAGAATTAATACCTACCCGAGTCTCATCTAGTTGGCGTATGTGTATTGATTTCAGAAAATTGAATGCAGCCACTAGGAAAGACTATTTTCCATTGGCATTTCTTGATCAGATTCTGGAAAGAGTAGCAGGACATCCCTACTATTATTTTCTTGATGGTTATTCAAGGTATAATCAAATACCAATTGTATTAGAAGACCAAGAAAAGACCACTTTTACTTGTCCCTTTGGCACTTTTGCATATAGAAGAATGCCTTTTGGTCTTTGTAATGCTCCGGCAACTTTTCAAAGATGCATGCTAAGTATTTTCAGTGACATGATTGAGCATTATTTAGAGGTTTTCATGGATGATTTGACAGTTTTTGGAAATTCTTTTGAAAATTGTCTTGATAATTTGGAAAAAGTTCTTAAAAGATACGAAGAAAAAGGATTTGTATTAAATTGGGAAAAATGTCATTACATGGTTACCTCTGGAATAGTGTTAGGTCATGTGATATCTTCTAAAGGAATTGAAGTTGATAAGGCCAAAATTGAATTAATTGCTCATTTGTCTTTCCTAAAAATAGTCAGAGAAGTTCATTCCTTTTTAGGACATACAGGATTTTACAGAAGATTTGTAAAGGACTTTAGTGTCATATCTAGACCTTTATGTAATCTTCTAACAAAAGATACACCATTTGATTGGACTCAAGATTTTCAAAAATCTTTTGAAAAATTAATCGGTCTTTTGACTTCTGCTCCTATCATGCAATCTCCTGACTGGTCGTTGCCTTTTGAGTTGATCTGTGATGCTAGTGATTTTGCTGTTGGCGCTGTTTTAGGACAAAGAAAGGAAGGTAAGCCTCATGTAATTTATTACGCAAGTCAAACTTTGAATAGTGCACAAATGAATTACACCACTACTGAAAAAGAACTACTTGCTATAATTTTTGCATTGGACAAATTTTGAGCTTATTTAATTGGTTCATCCACTGTTGTTTTCACTGATCATGCTGCTGTTACATATTTAATGTCTAAATAGGATGCCAAACCTAGGTTGATACGGTGGATCTTGTTGCTTCAAGAATTTAACATCACAATAAAAGACAAGAAATGAGCCGAAAATATTGTTGCAGATCATTTGTCAAGGCTGACAACAGGCTCATCTTTTGATAGCACACCTATCAATGATTCTTTTCCTGATGAATTTTTATTTTCTGTCAATTCTATGTCTTGGTTTGCTAACATTGTCAATTTTCTTGTAACAGGTAAGATGCCGCCTCAGTGGACACACCAAGACAGAAAAAAGTTTTTGATTGAGGTGAAAATTTTCTTTTGGGATGACCCATATTTGTTCAAATATTGTTCTGATCAAATCTTTCGGAGATGTGTACCCGATAATAAGGTAAGTAGTGTCATTAAATTTTGTCATTCAGAAGCATGTGGAGGTCATTTTTCTTCAAAGAAAACAGCTGCGAAAATCTTGCAGTGTGGATTTTATTGGCCCACTTTATTCAAGGACAGTTATACTTTTTGTAAAAGTTATGAAAGTTGTTAAAAATTGGGGTCTTTTTCTAAAAGAAATATGATGCCTTTGAACCCTATCCTTGTCATTGAAATTTTTGATTGCTGGGGAATTGATTTCATGGGTCCATTTCCATCATCTTTTGGATTTGTGTACATTTTGATTGCAGTTGATTATGTCTCAAAATGGATTGAGGTAATTCCATGTCGGTACAATGATCATAAAACTGTTCTAAAATTTTTAAAAGAAAATGTTTTGAGTCGATTTGGAATTCCTCGAGCTATCATCAGTGATGGAGGAACACATTTTTGTAATAAACCATTTGAATCCTTAATGAAGAAATATTGCATTACCCACAAAATTGCAACACCTTATCATCCTCAGACAAGTGGACAAGTTGAATTAGCAAATAGGGAGATTAAACAAATTTTGAAAAAAATGGTTAACCCAAATCGTAAAGATTGGTCTTTAAGACTAAATGATGCACTTTGGGCTTACCGTACTGCTTTTAAAACATCTTTGGGCATGTCTCCCTATCGGTTAGTTTATGAAAAACCTTGCATTTGCCTGTAGAATTGGAGCATAAAGTATTTTGGGCCATTAAAGCTTTCAACTTAAGTCTTGATGATGCTTCCAAGTTACGCAAATTGAAATTGAATGAACTTGAGGAATTAAGAAATGATGCATATGAAAACTCAAAGATTTATAAAGCTAGAACAAAAGCTTTTCATGACAAATCAATTTTCAGAAAAACTTTTGAAATTGGTCAAAAAGTTCTGCTTTATAATTCTCGTCTTCACCTATTCCCTGAAAAATTGAGATCTAGGTGGATTGGTCCTCATATTGTCAAACATGTGTATTCTTATGGGGCCATAGACATTGAGAATCCTAGGAATGGTATTGTATTTAAGGTTAATAGACAAAGACTCAAACCATTTCTGGAACATCAAGTTGTTGAGGTAGAATCCATTTATCTTTCTAATCATTGTTATGAGTAGAATTTATTTTAATGTTGTTTCTTTCTTTTTGCAGTTCTTGTGTTCCCGGTTAAATGGTGGATAACGGTACTCTGTGACTCTCAAGTCGGTTTGTTTTTCAGTTTCCCATAATAACTGAATTCTTCTCCTTTTAAAATGGATGTCATTCTCTCAAATCTAAGAAAACATTTTCCTTCTCTCCTTCTAAATGCTCTAACAAAAGTCTATGAAGCTAGGTGTGAAAGACTAAGATTGTTAATATATAAGGGCATCCCAGAAGATATACGTTGGATAATCGAAGTAAAGGTTCGTTTAGCTGGTGAATCTTCAGATTCATTTGTCCCATACATGCCTGGTCTCGGTAAAAGTTCATTTTCAAAAAGGAGAAGAGCAAAAAGAATGAAAGTTTGTTACAAGTGTGCACGATGGAATTGCAACACGCGGTGTCACTCTTTGGGGATGGTTTCTGTAAATAGAGAAGATAAAATATTCTTCATTAAGAATGGACTGAGTAAGGAGTCATTAGTTAATATCTTATTGACTCTTGAGACGCATTCTTGTGGAGTTATGCAACGTGAACTTCTTAGTTTGTGGAATCTCTTCAGGGACGAACAAGAGCGTTATAGTCTTGGGAATCTGACTCAAAAAGACCTTGTTTGCCAATTTAAAAGAAAATTGGATGGGAAGCTTATCCCCGATTCATAGAAGGCATTTAAGCCGTTTCTGGACGTGAAACCAGAGGAAGATGTGAGCCACAATCACAACAACATGTATATATTATCTTGTACATTTTCAAAAAAAAAAAAAAGAAGAAAAAAAGAAAGAAGAAAAAAAAGAGAAAAAAATATAAAAAAAAGATAAAAAAAATTGAAATAAAAAAAATAAAAAATAAAAAAAGGCGAAACTTCGGTTGTACTTGGTCTTTAATTAGATTAGAGCCCCCGCGGTGGAGTGGCGGACCCGTCATTGACTCGGGTGGACCTTCGCACGCCGGTCGGTAAATAAGGTTCGTGTGCCATGCTCTGTAGAGAGCCGCGCAAGCATTCCCAGGTTTTAACCAAAGGCTCTGCTTGTTGATGGATAGAAAGAAACGTCTCGTGTTTGCATTCTCGCGTGACAATGCCTCTGAGCTGGATCCTGTGATTTAATGCCATGGGCTCTTCAGCGACCTCTCACTGGCTGCGGTCGTTGGTGGTAGCTGTCAGATTTACGCACTTTAATTAGTGGCGTCATAGCTCAATCCAAAATATCCCACAAGCGGGAGGGAGAAGAATAACCAGATTGGTTGAGCCGTCTTGGTATTACTGCACTCATGACGCGCAGTATAAAGATCTGCCATGAAACCTGTACATAAAAGTATGTAATCATTTGTTATTATTATTTTATCTTTGTATGATTTTGTTAAATTTTGATTTTGGACAGACGATCCTTTGGATGGGATCCTTCGGGGGTTTCTAGACTTCTTTACCCTGATGGTTTTCTTGAAGTAAAAAAAAAACAAAAAAAACAAAAAAAATTGTTTCTTAATTTCAAACTTTTCTGACAACAGCCAACCTACTCATATAGGTACTATTATTACTTTTTCTACTCTCTTCCGTATTTAAACAATACATTTCCTTCACTTTCCTTCAACTCAAAATCATTCAAAGGAAGTGTAAGTGTAAAATGGAGGGAGTTTCTTCTTCTGTTCGTAGACTTACCAATATCTGTGTATTTTGTGGGTCAACTTATGGGAAGGGTTTAGAGTATGTAGATGCAGCAATCACTCTTGGTCGAACACTTGCTGCGAGAAAATTTCATTTAGTATATGGGGGAGGTAGCATTGGGTTAATGAAGGCTGTATCACTTGCTGCCATTTAAAAGGCAGTCAGGTTTTAGGTATCATTCCTAGACCTTCAGCTCAACAGAATATCACTGGAAAAATAACTGGGGAGGAGCTTCAAGTATCATCTATGGATGAACGAATGAGGACAATGCTTGCAAATTCTGATGCATTCATAGCCTTACCAGGTGGTTTTGGTACTTTGGAAGAAATTTTTCAAATTGTCTCTTGGGCTCAACCAAACATCCACTATAAACCCATAGGTTTGCTGAATGTTAATAATTTCTTTGATCTTTTGTTATATTTTCTTGACCATGCTGTGGAACAGAAATTCATCACACTTTCTGCAAGACGACTCCTTATTTTTGCTTCCTCTGTTGATGAGTTGATTGATAAATTAGAAGTTTTTGTTTATGAACCCGATCCAAGAATGTACTCGAGATAGATTGGTCGAGGAGACAAAGAAGAAGAGAGTAAAGCGGCAAAGGGAGGCAGCAAGGAACAAGAGTGTGATTTGTCACTTCATCTATAACTTTTCTTTATCTTTAGTTTTATTTATTGTATTTTTTTCTGTTTAAATTTGTGTGAGATTTTTCTTTTCAGTAATTACAACAACAGGTACTATCTTTTATCCTTTACCTATCTATCTTTGACATTGAGGACAATGTTGTGATCTGGTTGGGGGGAAGGATAGTTGTATAAAAAAATCAAAAAAAAAATTAGGAAGTGTGTGTATTAATACGTTTGTTGTGTTTATATGTTTGTCTGTAACTTACTAAACCAGTTAAGGATGGCAAAGTAAGGAGTAAATTTTACTCTTGAGACGCATCTTAGTTGGGGTAGTAACTAGTTTGGGTGAAAGTAGCAATTCAAATTCAGGAAAATTTGTATGATTGAGTTAATTGTCTTCTTTCTTAAAAATCACATGCTTGGTTATGAATGTTGAATTGGTGGACTGAGATTGATAGAATTATGCCTTGTGAGATTTTGAGCCTATTAATGAATGGATTGAACATTTGTATCATTCTTTTCTTTCTTGTGTGAATTTCACTCATGGAATTATTGCTCTAGAACTTGCTTTGATTCTTTTTTAGACTACATTTTCATATGCATACATGAATATGATTGAGGCATTTTTCTTGAAATAGCTACTTTAGCCAAATAGCCAACCTTGAATATTTTCCGTTGCTTAACCCCTTTGAGCTTATTTGACTATTCTTTGTTTCGAACTCATTATGTGCCTTAAATGAAAAATCATGTTCTTATTTGACCTTAGGGAATAAGAGAACATTAGTTTTGTCATTCGATGAGTTCTTGAATAAGTGTGGGGGTGTGTGTGCATAATGGTTAAAAAAATGTATATATGATCTTTTTGTTAAAAAAAAAAAGAAAAAAAAATAAAAAAAATCAATCAAAAAAAGGTAAAAAAAAAAGGTCAACAAGGTAATAAAGGAAAGGAAAAGAATATGTAAAGGAAATTTGTATTAGGTGGAGTTGGGATGAACTTTCATGCTTATTAATTGAATTCAGCTCTTATGTTCTTTTATTCTCTGGTATTTAACTTGTCATATCCATATTATCTCCTCCTTTATCTTGACCTCATTACAACCTTGAATAAAGTCCTCATGATTTGTGTGTGTATGTGTTCTGAGTAGTGGAGAAGTAGAAGATAAGCAAGCTTATGGTAGTACAATTTTCATGGGTTGAATTGAGTGAAATACAAACCTTTTAAACACTTGAGGGATTGAGAGTGAATCTTGTGAAAATCTATCATTCTTGACTCATGCTTTTCAATTGAAATATCCTTGCTTGTTGATTTGAGATATGAAGATATGTTACCTCATGAATGTTTTTGATTACTTGAATGATTAATTGCTCTTCATTTATAAATATTATTAGAAATTGAGTCTTTTAGAGTGTTTAGCTTTTGAGTCTGTTTCGTTTTTTTTAGTTTTGGTCTTGTGTTTTGCCCAGGAGTGCAAAAAGTTAAGTATGAGGGAATTTGATGATCACATATTTGATACATTAATAAGCCTTCATTTTTAGTCATTTACACTCTCTATGTACTTAATTGATCGAGTTTTATTATGTTTTGTAAATTTGGACTCAAATTAGACTTAATTGAATTTTTTAGCATAATTTACATCTTACACTATTTCTGTACTTTGGTCATATCTTGGGCTGTAGGTGGTCTTTGGAGGTGATTCTAGTGGAATTTGAAAGATAAGAGAGAGCTCTATAACTTTCATGAAGACCTCAAAGGCCCAATCACACGAGTAAATAACTCAAATTGGGATTGAAGCAAGAACTAGAGTGCTATTCCTGACAGCTTGACCTATGTGTACTGTTCATGCCATTGTTCGGGATATAAGTTGTCAAATGAGCTAAAATTTGGATCTGAATAGTTAAGACCCATATCTACAACTTTTATGTTGAACACTTTTGCAGAATCGGACTCCTTGAAGGTGATATTGGGCTTGGAAGTCGAACAGGAGCTTGGACTGGGCCTGGGCAGTGTGCAGTAATTTGAACGTATCTGGAGTTATAGAAATGATATTGGACTCAAACCAAAGCCATTTGAAAGCTAAGATCCAGCCCTACAACTTTCATAAAGACCACTTGGTTCAAAAATGACGAATGTAATGACTTCAGAGCTGCATGATTTCAGAGACAAGGAATCTCCATAATTTCCCACTCACCTAAAGTCATTTGGCATTTTCCACTCATCCAACCGCTAATGACTCAGTACCTTGTCATTTTGTATCTCTAATCCTCTATAAAAGGAGGCCTTGGCAGATCATTAATGGTGTTAGGTGTTAGTTACCAAAATGATGTCATTTTGTTACTAGGTTTTCTTGTAATAATTTTCCTTTGTTCTAAATTAAAGTCATGTTCTTCTTCTTATTCTTCTCTCTTTCTTTCTTCTTATGTATGAGTAACTAAGTATCATTTTACTTGGGTGAAAGGGTGAAGCTCTTGGTAATAAAATAAGGTTAGATTTATTCTTCTCTTGTGCTTAAATGATTTATATTTTCTAGTAACCATTATACGTATTATAATTTGTTTCTTATAATTTAGAAACCATCTTTGTAAAGAGGAGTTCTTGATTTGTTGTAGACAAAATATTGGCACAATGAATGCTTTAACCCATTTATAAGTGGTGGTAATATTTTTAGGAAACATAATATAATTACGTATATTATTTTAATTAGACTTTTAATGTTGTATTTTCTGATTGGAACCTCCATGTTGCGAGGATTCTAATTGAGTTATAAAAGGAATTAATCTTACCTTTATTTTATTTACCAAGAGTGAATCTTTTTACCTAAGTAAATAATTTTAATCGTAGTAACAAAATATTCACTTCACCTTAATTAATCTTCAACAATTCCCTGTGCATCGACCTCGGACTCCCGAGAAATTTATTACTTGAGACAACCTGCACTTGGGTTCGCAATGCAACAATTAATCCCGCATCAAGTTTGTAGACTTGTTTGAAATTAAAAAGTGTGCATCATGAATCAACATACCTGTCAATTCTATTAGTAGGAAAAATTGATATTTGGTCATTCACTAATTTAATCATAGGCTTACCATATAGATCCACATGCCAAAAGTGATCAAGTTATGACAAGAATGCAAGTAATATGATAAACCCTAAAGAAATTACCTTAATCAAATTAGAAATCAAACTCAAATAATTATGGAAACAAGATCCCCCATAGCCCTAACTATGGGTTTAGCTACTCATGTTCAATACAAACAAACTCATATCAAGATACAAACTAATGGAAAGAAAACCCAAAGAAAGGGAAAAACTAGAAAGAAAGAGAAATCAAAACCCCTTTAATGGATATTATGATCTCTAAGCATTCAAGAATTGAATCTTCCTTCAAAGCCGTCCTCCAAGGTCTGTTACCGCAAAATAACTCTCTCAAGATTAGAGATTTTTTTGTGTAATGTGCTCAATGTGTTGAATTTGGTGTAACTTTTCCCATTTTATTGAAAATCACGTGTTCTGTTATGTAACCAGCGCCTAGGTGCTCAGTTCTGAGTGCTCAAGCGCTCAGCCACTTAAGTCTAGATGTGCGCTGCTACCTCATAGGCGCTCAGGCGCTCCAAAACCCAACGCTCAGGCGCTCTGGGCACTCAAGCGCTTAACTCTGAGCGCTCAAGCACTGGACACTGATACAAAATTCTTCTTTTCTTTTGCTTCTTTGAACATCCAGTCTTTTCCATGAATAATTATCTGAAAAAAACACACAAAATACTTAATAAAAATACAATCAAACAATACTAAAACTATAACAAAACTTACGAATAAAATTCACTAAAAATAAATAAAAAAATATAAAAACTAAGGAATTGAAGCTGTAAAAATATGACATGTTGATGGTTCATCAACTCCCTCACACTTGAGCTTTGCTTGTCCTCAAACAAAGAATAGAAATCAACAACAAGATCAAACTCAACATCAAAAAACATGAATCAAAGGAAAATTTCACAATTAAAAGAAATTCAAATTCAGCAATCAAATACAATCAAGTAAGATCGTTTAACACTTAAACAATTAGAGGCTTGAGTCTAGCTTGCAACTGTTCTCTTCACCAGACATCTGAGATCACTCATCTTTCCATCACTCAAGTGTTTAAAGGACAAAGAGATCACTCAAATTTCTCTTGAAAAATGTAATACCATAGGCTTGCTTATCAATCTCACATCCACTTTCAAGTTCACATACAACACAAGAATCAAAAGGACTTTCTTTGGTTGTAATGGGGTCAATGGTATAATGAAAGGTAGGAAAAAGATAAATAAGGATAAAGAATACTCATGGATAAATCAATACAAAGTAGAATTAGGCTGAAAAGATGACAGATAGAACAAAATGTACAAAGATATAACAAATTCTCACTTTCAACCCAATATTCTCATTATTCTTCACCAACAATTCTTTTCTTTTCTTCCTTTTTCCATTTTTTTTCAAACTTCTCTTCTTCTTCTTTTTTCATTTTTTTTTAACCCTTGAAGACAAAAGCAATATTTAATGACTTTTCAATTAACACATCAATTACTCCAAAGAATTCAACCTGATTATTCAATTGAGTATTCAAAGAAATTAATTTCAGGCTCAGATGGGGCAACTAAGAGGTTATTTAATCAATGCAACTCTGGAAGTTAAGAAAGAATTAAGCCTAATTGCCTTAATCATATTCAAGTATGCATGTGAATCATTAAAGTCTCAACAAGATATTAAAGCAAGTTCTAGCGTACATCAATCAAGAAAAAACTCACTCTAGAAGAAAAAAAAATAGGATTGTGTTTATGAAAAATACAATCATTAAGGCTCAAAACTCACTTTCTGGCTAAGTTGATTAAGAGAACAAAAGCAACCAGAGATGACTAATTTTCATATAAGATGTTAAATTTCACTTTACTTCATTGAAAAAGATTGCTTCACACATTATCAGTTCATGATAAATGAGATCCCCTTTAAAACATATTTCTATTAGTTCAAAATAAATCAAGAAATCAACACACAATTCCAACTTAATTACTAGCAATACTCAAGTGCTCATCAATTTTTTTTTTGCACAAAAATTGTAAAAGTACCTCCCACACTTAAGATAAACATTGTCCTCAATGTGGAAGAAAAAGAAATAAAGAGAGTAAAGAAAAGAACAACATAACCTGATGAATAATAAAACAATGCCAAGCAAAGGAAAAGCACAAGAGTCAACACAACAACAGAATCTGAAAAATAAAATTCCAAAACACATGACTAGCATCTAAAAGAAAAACAAAAATAACAAAACAACTAAAATAAAATAAAGAAAGAAGAAATACAGGTTGCTTCCTGTGAAGCGCTTATTTAACATCATTAACTCGATGTTACCTTTTTCAGATAAATCAAAGTGGCTTAAAGTAAGAGAAATAGGAGGATGCATTATTCTTTTCAAAGCAGTGCCTCCTTCCTTCGTCCATGACCTTGGGATTGCTTCCATCAGCATTATGAACTTAACAAGAGCTTGGTTGTCCTAATTGCACCTTAACTCCGCTAGGCCATGATGGTCACACTCAATCAACAAATGAATGACCAATTCATGAAGAAGCAGGGAATATAGGAGGACCTTTATTTGTTTCAATAGCTTGAGTTTTTCGAAGGTCAAAATCAACATTGTATGATAGCAAGGGGTCCTTGATAGCTAAGGTTTCCTGCTTCTTAGCTTGAACAAAATTGATAGGGGCATGAAGATTTGACATTGGGGGAGATTTAGCCTCCCTAAAGACATTGATTGTCACATAATCTCCATCCACTCTCAAAATGAGCTCATCCCGAGGTAAATCAATCACAGGTCCTGAAGTGGCTAAAAACGGTCTTCCAATAATAAGAGGAATATCAGCATCCTCTTCCATATCTAGTACCACAAAATTGACTGGGAAAATAAATTTGTCCACCTTCACTAAAACATCCTCCACCACACCACACAGGTAAGTGATGAATCTATTAGGTAACTGTAGTGAAATGTTGGTGGTAGGCTTCGGTTCCTGCATTCCCAATTTCTTAAACATAGAGAAAGGTATCAAATTAATACTAGTACCTAAATCACATAATGCCTTCTCAAAATAAGAATTATCAATAGAGTAAGGAATAGTAAAACTCCCTGAATCCTTTAATTTCGGAGGTAATTTCTTCAAAAGAATGGCAAAACACTTCTCATTAAGACATACCATCTCAAACTCCTCAAGCTTGCGTTTCTTTTTAAGTATTTTCTTCAGAAACTTGTATAGATGGGCATTTGAGAGATAACTTCAACAAACGGAATGTTAATTTATAATTTCTTGAATATCTCCAAGAATTTGGCAAATTGCTGGCCTGGCTGATTGTTCTTGAGCCTCTGAGGGAATGAGATCTTGGCATATGGTGACGGTTCATATACTACGCTCTGCTCACAATCCTTCTTCGCTCTCTGCCACTTTGGTGCTTTCTTCTCAACCTCTCTTTCTTGATTGACAACTTGAATTAAGACATCTTCAGAAAAGACATTATTTTTCTTTGTCTCAATTCCTGACGGACTAGGTGCTTCAATTGCCTTCTCATCTTCATGCACTGACTGAACAAGAGTACCTCTAAGCTCTAGCATTTCCTTCTTCTGGGAGAACTCTCCAAGTTCCTTACCACTTCTCAGGGTAATTACAAGGACCTGTTCCTTTGGATTAGTCTCAGTAGTGCTAGGCAATGCCCCTCGTGCCCTTGCTGTCATCAACGTAGTCAATTGACTAATCTGAGTCTCCATGTTCTTCATTCTGGCGTTGAAATTCTGCATGTATTTCATTACCAGATCTTCAAAGCTTGGCTTCTCTGCAGGTGCTTGGAAATCTGGAGGTGATTGTGGTGCTCTCTGCTGATTCTGCTGATAGCTCTGTTGATTTTTCCATTTGAAATTTGGGTGGTCCCTCCAACCGAGATTGTACGTATTAGCATAAGAATTGTACTGTTGTTGGTTGGAATTACTAACAAAATTTACTCCTTCAGGCTCGACGACAAATGGACTACCAACTTGGCAATTTGAACATGTATGACCCTGTCCTCCACATGCCTCACAAATGATTGCTAGAACTGCACTATTTGTCACCATCAAAGTCTCAACCTTCTTCGTCAAAGCTTCCAATTGACTCAAAATGGCTGTAGAAGAATCAACAGCATGCATACCTGCTTGTTTCTTAGGAACCTGTCGCTCATTCTGCCATTTATAACTGTTCAGCGCCATTTCTTCAATTAATGTTTGGCTCTCAGTAGATGTTTTCCTCCATATTGTATCTCCTGCAGCAGCATCAATAAGTGAACGATTTGCAGGTGACAAACCATTATAAAAAGTTTGAACTTGCTACCATATGGGGAATCCATGATGTGGACATCTTCTTAACAACTCTTGAAAGTGCTTCTAACCTTCATAAAGAATGTCCATTTCAAACTGCATAAAAGAAGATATATCATTCCTTAACTTAGCAGATTTAGAAGGAAGAAAATACCTAGTCAGAAACTGTTGTGTCAACTGATCCCATGTAGTGATGGAACCCCTTGGAAGTGACGTTAACCATTGACTTGCTTTGTCCCTAAGAGAGAAAGGAAAGAGTCACAATTAGATTACATCATCTGTCACCCCATTGTACTTGATAGTATCACACAACTGCAAGAACCTGGCCAAATGCTAATTTGGATCATCCGAAGGCAATCCATCAAACTGAACTGAATTCTGAATCATGGAGATTAATGCTGGTTTGATCCCAAAATTATTAGCCGCCACAGCTGGTCTTATAATACTCCCTTCATACCCTTCAGTAGTGGGCATAGAGTACTCAAGCATGATTCGCTCTACTGGGGTAGCTATTTCTTCACGATTTGCCTCAACAACTGGTTGTCTCTCCATCTTGTTTATGTCTTCTACCACAGCTATAATAAAAGACTGTTTCCTTAACCTGCGAGTTGTTTTTTCAATTTCTGGATCAAATGCCAAATCACAAAACTGAGATCGAGTAAGCATAAACAAGAAATAGAAAAAAATTAATAAAATAAAATAAAATAAGAATAAGAATAAGAATAAGAAATAAAAATAAAAATAAAATAAATAATAAAAAGGCGTCTAAATTAACTAGAGTTTTCACTTATAATATTACCAAACTTATTTCCCAACAACAATGCCAAAAACTTGGTACGCATAAAATACACTAAGAGCAAGTGCACTCCATCGCCAAGTAATATAGGACTTAAGTCTCAGTTATCGATCCCACGAGGAATAATTGGTAATTACTAGATTCTCTAAACTCTTTGTTATCTAGACAATCGAAAGTGTATGAAGAAATTTAAGATAAAATCAAAATAAACAAATAAAAAAAATAATGAACAATCAAACAGAGAATGGATAATCAATGAGAGAGAGACTAAGGCGCAAGGTTCACTTGAATCTAATTATTTAGATTTTCCTTCAATTATGATGTAAGGTAATTCTTTTGCCAATATTCTCTTACCTGCTATTGAATCTCAATGGTCATTGATGAAATAATATTCTATTCCTAAATTAAATCACCTATTTAGTCATATAGTTGAATTAATTAGGAATGCATAAGCCTCAATTTAAGAGATGAATCAACACACCTATTAATTCCATTGGTAGGAAAAATTGATGTGTGGTCATTCACCAATCTAATCCTAGGCTTACCATATAGATCTACTCATTGAATGCGGATGGTCACTGGTCAAACAATGAATTAACGCATACCAAAAGTGATCAAGTTATGATAATAATGTAAGCAATATGATAAACCTTAAAGAAATTACATTAATCACATTAGAAATTAAACCCAAATAATTAGGAAAATAAGATTTCCCATAGCCCTAGCTATGGGTTTAGCTACTCATGTTCAATACAAACAAACTCATATCAAGATACAAACTCATGGAAAGAAAACCCAAAGAAAGGGGAAAACTAGAAAGAAAGAGAAATCAAACCGCTTTAATGGAGATTATGATATCTAAGCCATCAAGAATCAAATCTTCCTTCAAAGCCGTCCTCCAAGGTCTGTTATCGTAAAACAAATCTCTCAAGATTAGGGATTTTTTGTGTAATGTGTTCAATGTGTTGAATTTGGCGTAACTTTTCTCATTTTATTAAAAATCACGTGTTCTGTTACACAACCAGCGCTTAGGGGCTCAGTTCTAAGTGCTCAAGTGCTCAGCCACGTAAGTCTAGATGTGCGCTGCTACCTCTTGGGCGCTCAGGCGCTCCAACACCCAGCGCTCAGGCGCTTTGGGTGCTCAAGCGCTGGACACTAATGTAAAATTCTTCTTTTCTTTTGCTTCTTTGAACATCTAGTCTTCTCCATGAATAATTACTTGACAAAAATACACAAAACACTTAATAAAAACACAATCAAACAATACTAAATATATAACAAAACTTACGAACAAAATTCAATAAAAATAAATAAAAAGAATATAAAAACCAAGGAATTGAACCGTAAAAATATGATACGTTGACGGTTCATCAATATGTTGCTTCTTTGTGTGGATAGTAGAGCAATAGATGCATGAATGACATTTTACTCCCTTGTAAGGCGAGGTTGACGTATAGGAAGTACTAGAAACATGACTTTACTCCTTAAGCGGTAAGTGAGTTTAGTTGGGAAGTTTGCTAGTTTTTCTTAGTCACTTGGTTAGAAAAGATCTAGTGTAATTGTTTGTATTTGCGAAACACATTGCATATCTCATTTTCAAACATGATATTTGCTTGTTTGCCTATGTATTGTAACTTCAGATGGTGTGCACAATCATATGACCTGATCGAGAATGACATGTTGGATCTGAATTTTGCTTACGGGTTTGCTTGTATGGTCAGGGTTACTAGTGTATGGAGTTGGTGTCGTTACTTTTACTTTTGTAAGGGAAACCAGTCCACACATCACTAGGTAGTGTTAGGGCAAGATGCCTATCCTACTTTATATATACAAGGATCGAGGTTCTTGGAGGAAAATAAGTAAATAGTTTGTGTTTTCAACTTTAAAACCTGCATTGACATTACACATCCATAATACGTGGAGTTTGTTTGAGCATAATCATACTTCATAACATAAAGCATTGCAAGGTTGACACTTGTATAGGCATTTGTCATGGCTTAATCGATTAATTGTTTGGTTACTTGTTCGATGATATCTCACGATTGTATGGACGGTTGTCTGATATCGTTGATTGTTCGATATTAGCGTGAGATAGGATTATAGCTTGCCTTGTGAATGTTACATAGGGTGTGTATATATTCTGATAGAGTTTGAGCAGGGGCTCAATTATCTGTTGTAGGCTTAATCTTATGCATTCAGTTAGTTATTTGTTGTTTAATAATTAACTGTTTTGGAATTGCATATACTGAGAAATTGTGATTTCTCACTCTGATTGTGTTTCCATGTAAATCTAGGTATAGGTAATAGAAGTATAAGAGATAAAAGAACTAGCGTAGTTTTTTTTTTTTTTGTTTCTTAGAATGAATATGTTGTATATTTATTTCCTACTATCTTGAGTTTGTAAAAATTATGTATTACAATTTGCCTTGAAAGGCTGATGATGTATATATATGATTTTTTGTTGTTTAGGCTCTCCATATTTATTTATGTGAATGAATGATATGAGTTTAGTTTGTTGTTTAGGTTAGAAGTAGTGTTGCTAATACTACTTATCCAAATATATGTGTAATATACTAAATTACCAGTATTAGGATGTTACAAAGCACAGATTTTTTTTTCGAAACTTAAGTCATATATTCAAATCTCATTGATAACTTGTGTATGTGTGTGCAGCCTTTACTTTTTTCATTTTGGATAAAAAGCCCCATAACTTTATTTTAAAACTACATAAACTTGTTAGTGTTTTACTCATTAAAACTTTTACATTAATATTTAGCTCATTTAATTAAAAAATATTGAAGGCTGATTTTAATAAATAAAAAAAGAGTACTTCAATTAAGTTTTATTGATGAGGGCGATTTAACTTTGTTTACCGTAATCATTATTATTTATTTTCAAATTTAATAATTAAATTTAATATTAAAATCATGTAATAATATTTAATATAAATTATTTCATTCATTAAATAAAAAATAAAAAGGGGAAAATATAGCATATGAAATAATAAAAAGTATAAAGTAATGATTTGGAAATAAATAATAATATTCAGAAATAATTTTGTTGAACTTTAAATAAAAATGAAGTGGATTAAATTCATAAATTAGGTATTAATTATTTTTATTTAAAAATTATATTTATTTTATTATTTTATATGCTGTGTTTTAAGTAAAACTACGTCCTATTATTTTTACTACGTCCTATTCAAACATAATCTTTAAATAATAACAATATAAAATTACGTAAATTTATAGTATTCTTATTGAAATAATTTAATATAATAATTTATTTTTATATGATTTGATTTAGTTTGGCTTTTGAGTTAATAATAAAGTTAGATTTTGTGCTAATGTGAGTTGGTTAGAGTGCTTAACATTTTGATTTTGGTTTCGATTTTACTATAAATTTGAGTTTAAGTCCATATGATGCCATTTAAATTTGAGCATGCTGCAAGTGCCTTGAAGTAATTCTCTAGGTTGGTCCTTAGCCTACCTTTCAGGATCTCAAGCATGTCAATGAGGTACTGCTTGAAAGTATCGTGGGTACTTCTCCTTATTACCAATTTTGTTTATAAAAGAAAAATAAATGAAGTTAGATTCTATTTTTATATGTAGCTTTAGGTTTGATTTCAGAATTCATATATATAAAAATAATATTAATAGAAATTTTTTTACTTAAGTGCTTAGTTATATCTCAAAAAATTAATCTCTTAAATATTAAGTGAGGGATACTCTAATAAACTAAAAAAATTATCCTCCAATATTCTCTTTATATATTAAATGAACTAATTTTGAACAATTAGATGGAAACAAAATCAATGTTCAAGTCTTGGTATAAGTTTGGATGAGTAAAATACAGTACATTTATGTGGTTTAAAAAGAAATATGGTTTTTTTTTTTCTAAACGAAAATGTGAAATTTGTTAGCCTTCTCCTATTAAAAAGAAATGTGAGAAAATTAACAATCTCTCTCTCACTATATATATATATATATATATATATATATATATATATATATAAGCTTAGAATTCATTTATCAAATTAATAAAGAAGTGTAAGACATAAAACTTTGTTAATTACTCAGATAAGAAAAAAACAATGTTAATTACCTCTGGCCTTGAAATTTATGTATGCTGCTATTTTTTATAACTATATATTTTTATTTTTTGTGAGCATTATAACTATAAAAGATGAGCCTTGACGTAACGATGAAGTTATTGTTTTGTGATTTAGTAGTCAACGGTTTTAATCCCCGAAACAGAATCATTTTGTAAAGTCCTTTCAAGTTTCAGCAAGCTACAGTTGACAGGTTGGTATGTAATTGTTAGAGATATATAATTAATCTTGATCATTCATTTCATAGTTTAAATTTTTGGAAGAATTGATATTTTAAATATTTTTAACTTACTTTATATTATTGAATATATAGCACATAAATTTTGTAGGTTATTACCGTCTTCTACTTTAAATATATTTTTAATATTATAATTAATATCTTACACATTCAATAGTATAAAATAAAAGATTAACACCTAAAAATCTCTCTTTAATATGATAGTTGGGAATCTAATTCTTACCACTTATATTCTTCTAAATAAGGCTCAATTTCAACACAAAATAAAATAGGTTTGTGCATTATTCATCTCTCGTAATTCATACACACATAATTCATACATACAAAATTAACTTTTCTGTGAGTGGATTGCTGGAAAAGCAATTATATATTAAAGAAATTAAGAACAAATTTTACTGTTGCTTTTCTTTTGAGATTATGAGGTATTCACATATGTTTGACCTATTTGAACTATCGATAAAATTAATGCCCGTTTAAACGCGATACATGACAATTATGATGATGAATATGATTGTAGATGTATCCGCACATGAGTTATGGTATTACGGCAAGAGAGACAAATTAATGCTAGATTTCTTCTTTTTATCCAAGTCTCCATTGCATCTTAAGTGATGAATATGAAGCATTATTTTTTAAAAAATCCACTAAAAACATGTGATTTAAAAAAAAAACTATTAAGCACGTGTAATTATGGAAATAAAAGACATATATTTGGGTATACAGGTCCAAGCTCGCAAGTCAACTCGTTGAACACATGATCTAAACTTATTAAGATTAACCATTTTGTAGGTTCATTTGAGAGCGAGTTTACAAACCTGAGTCGTTTAACTCGCATATTAAACAGTTAGAGCCCATTAACCCACGGGTGAGCCCATTTTTGTTAACAAGATAAATAGAGTACTTGAGTAACACCATTAAAAGGTTCTAAATTTTCTGTGACAAAAAAGAGTTCTACATTTATGTTTTCGGCTTCATTGTTACCTGGGTCCAATTCAGTTAGCCAGAGTCCATCACATATTGGTCCATCAGCTAGTTCCACAGCACCATCTGCATTGGAAGCAAATAACTCATAAATTAGTTAATTAGTTGTACGGATAGGATTTATTGTAATAATTAATCTAATTATGTAGATTAGTTACAAGTTAGTTACAATACATATATTAATAGACTTGTATATAAAGAGTAGCTCTTAGTATCTAATTAAGTGCTGACTGAAATTCTTCTTATACATGTAATTTAGTTCTTTCATTGCATTTGTTCTGTTAGTGCTTCTCTTAATTTTTTATCAATAGTAGTTGATATAGCATGATAAATATAATTTTTGAATATCAGCTTTACCTGAGATATTGCTTCTTGTTCTGCAGGAGGCATTTCTTTAACGCTAATTGTTCTGCATCATTGAGCTGCATTTCCTTGACTTGAGCCATAATATGCAGTCAGGACCGGTTGCAGGGGCACTTTCTGGTTTGTAATCTATAGAAATATTGAATATTTCTAGCAAGAAAAAGTGGTGGAGACCTCTTCCAACTTGGAGAATTGCCACATCTCCATGCTCTCAGGGTGGGATATGAATATTCTCAAATTTCTAGCTGATTTATATGCAGTTACATCTAGTCTATATACCTGAGAACTCCACCACCTCGTATGTTTGCCATGGAGCCTAACATGGATAATTAAGATTTGCAGCCCAACTAAAGAACTCCATTTGCTGAACATTTGTCTAAAGTCGAACAAACTTGTGCTACAATTTTGAGTGTTAGCTTTCACTGTGTGATTAATAGACCAAGGATATGAATCTTTGAGTTGGTGAATATAGATCAAAAACAAAAATACAATTGATGGATTTAACTCAGTTAAAAGCAGACAACTGCTATTCCACATAGACATTGTAGCATTAGAAAAAAAAAAAAACTCCTAAAATAAATATTTATACCTTTGCAATGCCTTCAAGGATATCAACTCCCAAAACAATTGGATCCTTCTTGTGAAAATGCAATATGGTAAGATTTTCATATGTCATGGGAAGACTGCCTCATCAGCATAGGCCTTAAATTCGTCAAACAGATGATCATTTGAATATCAGCAATAAAAATTCTCACACCCAGTTCATCAGCTAGCTTCAGGAGTGACTTTGACATCAAAATGCCAGTGGCATACTCTTTTCTTTTTTCAAGCATTACACTGGCCTGATTTAACCTTTTTTTTTTAATAACAAGGCCTATGCTTACATTTCTAACAGGAACATTTACTTATGTTGTTTTCAAAAACCCAGCAATGCTTCCAATGAGCCAAGAGTAGATGAGATGCTTGTACACAAACTCCCTTGCCACTCCGGTTAATCCTGCTCATAACCGACCACATATCTTCCATAAGAGTTACTAATTATCAGGAAGATAAATCTCATGGTCGCTTTTCAAAATCTATGGAATTTTAGACGCTGTTTACAACCATTACAATTTTCTCATCTTTCAGAAAAAATGAAAAAAGAAAACAGAAAATAAGCAATAATTAATCAATTATACACTGTCAGACTCATCTATGAGAAGGGGCCGTGACAATAAAGGAAATGTACAATCATTGTTAGAAATAGAGAACCTGTGACACGGAAAAAGTTTAGTGAATGTTTTTGTATATTCTTTGAATTATTTCTTAATTATCTCTTAATTATTATTTCTTAATTAATCAGTATATAAAAGAGAATTTTTTATTTATAAGAAAAAAGATTATATAAAGAAATAAATATAATTAAATATAATTAAAATAATATCTCTAATTATGTATAAATCACATCCCTAAGATAATATAAAATTAAGCTTAATTTAATTCTGAGATATGTTCTAAATGTTCTAACACTTCCCCTCAAGGTAAAGTTGCTAACTACACTTTAGCTTGTTACAATTAGACATACGAAAATAAAATAAATTAAAAATACAACGTTGAGATCTTAGAGAAGTCAAGAGGTCTAAACTGCATTTGGGATTGAACCATCTGCGTCTAAGAAAATTTACAATGAAAAGGGAGCCAAACTGCATCTAGGATAGAACCAATCTGTATTTGGTTGAAACAACGACAACAGAGCTAATCTATCAGATAGAACTGATCGGAGGCTAGAGCAACAGAGATGGAGGAGTGGCGTCGGTGATGGGGAAAGGACAACGGCGATCTGGAGCACGGTGAATTGGAGTATGGAATCTAAGATGCTAATCAGAGTCTGGAATGAAGTTTAGAATCTAGGACGGTAATTGAAGTTTGAAATCTATCAGGCTGGATCAGATGATTGAACAAAGGTTGTAGCAAAGGAGACGGAACCAATCTTTCAGGCCAGATCAAACAGAACTAATTAGGAGCACAACAGAGGAGCGCGACAAGGGAGTGTAGCGGAGACGTGTAATGGGGGAGCACAACAGAGATGTGCAACAGAGAAGCACAGCGGAGATGTGCAACGGAGGAGCGCAGCGGAGACGGAGCCAACTACAAGTAGGAGAGAGAAAATGACGGTGAAGAGATAAATAGAGGAAGTCGGAAAGAGAACACAACATGAAAGGTAACTAATCAGAATTTCAAAATTTTGAAAACTATGCAGCAGAATAGTGATGGGATCGGTCAAGGAAGATGGTACAGCTTTGATATCATGTTAGAAATAGCGAAACACTGTCATGAAAAAAGTCTAGAGAAAGTTTATGTATATTTTTTGAATTATTTCTCAATTATCTCTTAATTAATCAGTGTGTACAATAAAATTCTCTATTTAGAAGAGAATGAATTTATATAAAGAATGAAATATAATCAAATATAATTAAAATTATGTATCTAATTATGTACGAATTACATCCCTAAAATAATATAAAATCAAGCCTAATTTAATTCAGAAATATATTCTAAATATTCTAAGAATCATAAAACTAATGCCTTTGTAGAACACGTTACTTGTTCCCCGAGCATTCAATGATGTCACCTGTGACCGTTGATATTTTCTTATTCAAGAAATCAAGTGACGCAGCCTTCATCATTAAAGCAGACTCAGCAATGCATCCCAAAAATGTTGGATTTTTGCAAATGGAACAAAAAAAAAATTATGGATATAACCGATATTCAAAGATGGTGTACATGTGTAAGCAAAATAGAAAAACGTTCCTTGTAGAATCTGGAAAATTATTACATAGAGTCTGAGATTTAAATTTGGATCAGCAGCTAAGATTTGTTAACATGCCCATGACAAAAAGACACAAACACTGCATCAATCAAGATAATATATTTTTACTTCAAAATCTCAAATTCTAACAACATAAATTTAAAACTCACATGTAATTTCTATTTTCCACTTATCAGTAATTGATTTGCTTTACTCCAAGATCTATTTCTCAAAGATATATAACGATAACCAAAAACCGCAGTATGCATTAGCAGCTTCATCACTTACACAAGAACAATCTCCTTCCTAAAGGATTACTTAGACATGATGAACTTGTAATAAAATAATTTGAAACTTATAAGCTGCTGATCTATCCACACAAAGGTAATGACTTATAACGTGCACTAACTTCTTATTTGGCTACTGGTTCAAAGCCAGCAGGTAATTATTAAGTCCAAGCAAAAGGAGGCATTATTTAAACAATCAAACAATATACCAGAACTGTAGTTTGAAGTCTCATGGTTCCAAGAATCACAAACTTAATTTGCAATTCAATTTAAAAAAGGAATAGTCTGAAACGATGAACAAAGAATGTATATCAGGAAAAGTACTTCTCCTTTTGTTGCTTAGATGGGAAAGACAATCATTTCATTCTATAGTTAACATTTTGGAATTGTGGTAGGAAAAAAGATTTTTGGTTATGGTCTAGATTCAAAACACATAATGTAAAATGACAATGATGCACTTCTACTGAAGAAAGGATTTTTTTTATTATCTGAAATTGCCTGGATAACTTTCCTTGATCCAACAAAAAGCTTCAATCTTTTTCCAGCCACGGTCAAACTTCGTGCATATATTCCCTCCCATTAACTTTTCCAAAAAGACAATTGGGTTGACCGAGGCCATCCATCACACGAAATGCAAGAATCCCAATGCACATAGAATACAGTCAAAAGTTCATACATGAAAGCTATAAATTACAAAAACATAATCACACAAATAGTAAAAGTGATCTAAAACAGCTGATCTAAAACTGATCAAATATGTAACACATTTTTCTTCTAGATAAAACTGATCTAAAATAGTAACGCAACTGGATAAATTTGATTTTTCTTATGGATATCACTTATCTAAGTGCATATATTAAGCACATACTGTTGGATTTATAGAAGTTCAGCAATCACACTAGGGCTCGCATATGTGTATGGGTGTACATTAAATGTGTTTGACAGCCTAGCCTACCGGTACGTCATGTGTGTATTGTAAAACCCTTCATGCATACCCGCAAAACGTTATAGACGCGAGGCACTTCTTGACTAATAATTATAACTTTTGACCTAATCGTAAGCGTTTGATCCTAACAAGTGATATTAGAGTAAGGTTATAAGTTTGAGTCTTCTGGGTGTCGTTGGGTTAGGGGGGAGATTGTTAGATTTATGAAAGTTCAACAATCACCCTAAGACTCGCATGTGCATATAGACGTACATCAAATGTGCTTGACAGCCCAACCTGTTGGTGTGTCACGTGTGCACTATGAGGCCTCTCATACTCACCCGTAGCATGTTATAGACGCGGGGTTATGTGCTGCCACTATAAGGAAATAAAATAAAATTGTCTCCTGAATAATAATTATAACTTTAATTTGACCTTGTGATAAACATTTTATACTAACATATATATTCAATAACCTATTTTTCTTCTGGATAAAACTAATCTAAAACAGTAATGCAACTGGACAAAATGACAAAAACGAAATCAACAGGAAGATTATGAACTCAGCTGGAGCTGACAAAAGAAAGGAAACCCATTTCACCAAAACTTTCAAATGACAATTAACACAAATCAGAAAGAGAGAAAAATGATTAAAACAAAAACAAAAACAGAACTCGTCAAGCAGAGTACCAACATGAAAATCACTTAGTGTATCAGAAATAATAGAACCTCCATGATAACTTCCCATAGAATAGCACAACATATTTATGACACAATAATATAGATAAGTAAAAACTAAGATAAGTGTTAGAAGAACAACTCCATCGAAACAAATTTATAAGTGTTAGAAGAACAACTCAATCGAAACAAATTTATAAGTGTCAGAAGAACATATCAATCGAAACTTTTTTTTTTGAAAAAAAAAATTCTATAAAAAGTAGTCAATAATCATCCTATTGCAATTTTGCTAATAAGAACCCACCGTAAAAAAAAGAAGAAGATGATCTCTACACATTGAAGGTCATACTAATTGACATTGAGTAAAAAAATAAAAGAGTAAAAGAGTAATTATGATTAGGCTTCTATCATTCAACTCCATTAGAACTTGAATAAAACAATTAAGTAGTAAAGAGCTTAAAAGAAAAGAAAGGAAGGCATGCAAA
Source organism: Ormosia semicastrata (assembly GCA_029884595.1). NCBI lineage: Eukaryota > Viridiplantae > Streptophyta > Magnoliopsida > Fabales > Fabaceae > Ormosia > Ormosia semicastrata. The sequence continues at coordinate 7,730,162 of JAQQTO010000030.1, forward strand.
GAATGTTAAATATGGGGTAAATGTCGTAGTAGAGATTTGAAAATGATGTTAAACTCAATGAAAGATAATATACCTGCTAAAGAAGCTAATTTAGATGAAGATGCAAGTAGCATTCTCATGAAAGGGAATTTATACAAAGAAAATAAGCAAATATAATATGAAACAATGATTAGTGATTGATTTATAATAGGAAATCAATATTAATGTTATATCATTCGCCATCCTCATGATCACGATAAGGCAATCAATATAAATGGTTAATTAATATCTTTTCTCATTTTATTCTTTGTTTACACTGATAAATACTCATTTGGTTATGTAAAAGTCTAAATTCATTATTTGATCGATTTAAAAATGATTTAAACATAATCAAATTAAAGCTATCAAAATTAATGGTAAATTAATCTCCTTCCTAATTTATTCATACTATACACTAATTGAGACGACTTTAAATTTCATGGTATTACTTTACAATTAAATACCCCGAGATTTAGGAGGGATGAATATACTTTATCCAAAAATAATAACTTAAGTTATAAAATTTTTGAAACAAAAGTCATTTGGTACTTGTTATTTTTACTTCATAAATCTTATAAAAATCACAATTATTCACTTTTCTTTTTCTTGTTTCCTTTCTCACTTTTTTCAGAACATCAATGGGCCAATGTTGCTTTTTGTGAGGCTTTGTGCGAAAATATGTGTCCAAGAAACATTTTTATAATTTATATATACATATAATTAAAATAGACTCCTGCAAGCATATAAGCACATGTTCTCTCATTCTCTAATGTGGCTTCTTATAAATAAATAAATAACATTTTTGTATTCTTTATAGGTAATTCATCGTTATGTTACTATAATATCAAATAAATTTATCAAATTGAAACATAATTTATTTTGATAGAGCAAAATAGTAAGAAACAAATACTCTATTGAAAAAAAGAACTAATATAGTGTTGGATATAAAATAAAATCTTACACAAGAAAAATGTGAAAAGGATACTCAGGTACGTATGGCTAACACGTGGTAAGAAAATAGTCGTATCGATGATGCTGACTAGTTTATAGTACTTATGCTATCGACATAAAGAATATAGAGCTAATATAGTTTATTTATGGTCACATTGGCAGTACTGATGGGTGTAAATATTGAAGTTACCACTAGGTTGATAATACTGAAACTTGGGGGTGTAAATTAGTTTGAATAATTTGATCAACTTGATAAACTCGAATTGAACTAATTTAATTATTTTGGTTTAATTTGAGTACGTTAATTAATTTAGGTAAAATTTGAATCAATTGAAACTTAATTAATTTGACTCTCGAGTTGAAAGTTTTAAATTTGATAACTAAACCGAACCAAACCATTTTTTTTAACTATGCTTAGTTGTTGCTTTAACTTTTGATTTTTATCATTACTTTCTTTTTTTCTTCACACCGCTTGCTCCTACTTACCCCTTTGAACCCTACCCCTGTTGCCACTTGCTCCCCCCTTGTCGCTGCTCGCTCCCTGTCCCCACACGCTCCCAGTCCCCACTCGCTTCCTGCTCGCTCCCTGTTCGCCTAGGTCGCGCTACTCGCTCCCTAGTCGAGCTCTCCCTGGTTGCGTTGCTCTGGTCTGGTCTCGCTCTCCCTAGTCACGCTTTCCCTACTCTGGTCTCGCTCTCTCGCTCTCTAGTAAAATATGCAACTAAATACCACATTGTTGTCAAATACAAATTGATTGAAATGGATTGGAACAATCAGTTCAAATTCATAGGTTAATAGCTTTTAAAAATTGTTTGTTGCACTTTGTAGTATGCTTATTGAGATAAATAGATTTGATTTCATTTCTAAATTTTTTTTCCATAAATTTATTATTATTTTTTTCATTTCTAGATAAAATAGGTCTGATTTTTGTGTTAAAATAAATGGTCAATTCGATCATCCAAATTAAATCATTTCGTACATATTCGATTCGGTTTAGTTTGAATTTAGTTATAAAAAAATATGAAAATCGAACCAAACTGAACTAATTGATTTTGATTTATTCAGATTTATTTTCTTCCAGCAACCGAACCAAATTGATCTGATTACACTCCCACTGAAACTATTGAAAATATCAGGTTATGGAGCTGATTATGAAAATATACGTAACAATAAAACAAATGCTGTCAAGAGAAGCTCCAAAGATAACAAATACCTTGGAATTAGTTCTAAAAGTGTAGCATCGCGACAACATTGACGTTATTAACAGGAATTCCATGGGAGATTTGGCCTAAATAACAAGTGATTGTGAAGGCAAGATGTTGATAAGCACGAGATGTTCTAGAAGGAATGAAGATATAAAGCCGCATGCCAGGCACACTACCATGAACATTATCACGTCTGAATTAAGGGTAATTATTTTCACCAGCCACCACTCAACTACACATGAGCTAAAAGAAGGGACATGCACTAGAGAGTGAAAGACATGTGTCGCAAGTGGTAGCATCATAGCGGACACAACTTTCCTGTGTCGCAATCCAGTAGTAGAAGTGGTTATTGCATTTTTCTATAAATATGAGGTTTTGGCCACTCTGTAAAAGGTCTTGAATTAATACTCTACACTCCTCACTTGCAGCAAGAAAGTGAGTCACCAGAGACTACCTTGTTATTTTCTTACTTTTTCCTAGACTTTCTAGCCATCGATCAATAGTTCATAGTTCAAGTTGACTATTGCTCAGTTCGAAGTTGTACCTGCGTTAATTTGTACGAGTTAATTCAGGTTCAATTATATTTCTTGTTGTTTAATTATGGTTTTCATCTTTTTGATATTTGGTAAATTGTGAATCATTTGAACACATTGAGCACACATTTTCATTTGTCAATTATCATGATGCCGACAGTGCAAAAATCATCATTTCATTACACTGAATTTGTCTCGAGAGAAAGTTAATTTCCCTCTCTATTCTAGTTAAGAGACCAAATTTAGAAGTGAATTGGCCACTATCACATTCACAAAGCCACGTGTCTGGTGTCTTGCAAAAGCCCATAAACTTTTTTATCCCAAAAACATATAGTTTTTAGAAAAAATCTTTAAATAGTCTAAATTAATTTGAAGGTCCTTATATTTTTTAAAATTTTTTAATTAAGCCCATATAGTTTAAAAATTATAAATAAATCCTTATAGTTTTAAACAAATTTAATGAAG